>CM029016.1:116116080-117403989 GCA_016801055.1 Panax notoginseng
TTCCTAAAAACCTTAATATATGTACGTAGATATGTTTTAAAGCCATTTTCTATGAACTTGGTTAGTCCTGTTTTTCTGTTTTTCACTGTGTATAAGAGTTTTACCAAAATTTATGTAAAAGCTTATGTTGGTATAATTGGTTAGGTTATTAACGTGTTTATATATAAACTGTTATTCAATTGTCAGTATTTATATATAATTGTATGTTTAATATATAAATATGATGGTATGCTAAATTACGTAACTGAGAAATTGGTTTTCACTGTGAAAACATGTATGAATCGTATATTTGCAAAATAACAAAATTGGTATGTGATTATGCAAATTGTGAACTAATACTGAGAAATTGAACTACACATGTGAATTGATTTATATGTTGGCATACTTGTATTTCAAAGGAATCAAATTTGGTTGATAGCAGTAGAATTTCAATTACTGTATTTTTATTTGTCAACCATGGAGTTTTGATCTAATAACAGTGTTTTCAGAGAATTAGTTCTCTGCTATTGTTGTTTAGTTGTGTAAAATTAGTACACAAATGCTTCATAACTTTTATGTGTAATTTTTATGAAGTTATACATGTTGTTAGATGCTATTGGTTGTTAAAAATAATTTAGACAGTAGCTTTGCTCTGTCTTTCGGGTTGGTTCTGTGAGTTTCGGCGCCCCAGCGTCAAAATCCACGCCCCAGCGCCAAATTTCACGCCCTGGCGCCAAGGTTCGCGCCCCAGCACCAAAAATGGGCCGGTAGCTCGCGCCCAGCGCTGAAGCTCACTCCCCAGCGCCGTAGCTCGCGCCCCAGCGCTGTAGCTCGCGCCCCAGCGCCACTGTTCCACGCCCCGCGCCGGAAAAGTGGCCTAGTTGGGCAGTTTTTGACCTCCTTTAGTAAAACGGCCATAACTTTTTCATACGAACTCCGATTGAGGTAATTCAAGATGATTCGGAAAGAGGACGAGTAGACCTACAACTTTCATTCTTTAAGTTTTTTAATTTGAGGTCTGTAACAGTAGTCAAAATGGCCATCTTTAGGACTGTTATGTATTTGGAGCCAATCGGAGGGCGTCGGGATGCACGAATGCAAGTGCAACCCTTTGGGTATTAGTATAACTTAATGATAACATGTTGGACATGTATTAGGATGTTGTATCAAGTTGTTAATGTATATGTGGTGCAATGGCATGATCATTTAAGTAGTTGTAATAAAGCTAAAAAGTAATGTTCATGAAAGATGTGGTGTTGTTTAAACTTAAACTTAGTTAGTAGCTATACTAAGAGTAATAAAGGAACTCATAAAGGTAATGTTAGTGTAACTAATGTGTATTGTCAATGCGTATGGTATGTGTAGGACTTGGGATGAACGTGAATAGTAATTGTTTAACCTACACACGAGGCAAGTCCCTAACATTTGCTACTTTATTATTCAGCAAAGCTACTTTTCACTGTTATGTTACACTTATGCAAGTTCTCTAACTCTACTTTTATAATTGTGCAAGTTTTCTTAACTCTAAACTTGTTATATTAGCATGCAAGTACCTTTAGTTTATCATTCAAGTTATTATTTGTTGTGCATGCTTGATATTAAATTCTAAGATGTAACCTTAGCTTAACGTTGTTCAAAGCAAGGTATGATGAGTTATTCAATTGTTATGCTATTAGATTATTCCTAAAGCATGAACTTAGAACAAAATGTTTATTCAGTATGATCATTCAATAACATAGTGTTATTATCTTGTATTCAACTAATCCTTAGTTGATGTCCGTTGAACTCCAAATTACCTTGAAAGCTTATCCAAACCAAACTTACTTTGGTGCGGACTTGTATTCTAAATACTGAGATGAACAACTCTTTTAATAGAGGTTTACGCTTAGCATTGAAATGGTTGTGCACAATACATTGTACGAAGGGTTGATCCCCCTAAGTACGTGGAGTCCTTATAGTCTTATGACTGTTAAAGTTAAAGTTGAAAGATTACTTATAACTGTGGACATGATTCGTGGTCATTAGACCCTCAGTGAATGTATAATTTTCAGAAAGTTAATAGAATATATTGTTCAGTTCTATTGGGCCTAATATTAGCAATTGATGTGAAAGTTTAAAGATTTACTTATTGTTATCTCAAGTGGGCCTTGTTTGCTCACTCTTGCCTGTAAAATTTCTTACAGCTAAAGTTGAAACGGGCGACGTACATAGCACCAGTAAGGGAAAAGGAAAGATGAGTAAATACTAAAGACTTATAATAGTTTTGATAGTTTACTTTCAGAATTTGATTTAAAGATTGTAATGAAGTTATTTAATTCTTCGCATTTGAATGATTGTTGTTAAAGGTTGGATAACCTGGGAGATTTTTTTATTATTTAAGTTTAATCTTGTATGGGCAGGTTTTCTTTTATTATTCAATTCTATTATGATTGGGTAGTTAGAAATAAATGTTTTGATTACGTGAACACCAAATCTTGAGGTAATGAAGTACCGGGATTTGGGGGTTGTCACAATCCCAGCCATAACAGAATTTCAGCCCAAATTACCTAAGTGAATTATCCAGATCCAAGAACACAATTTCAAACCAAACTAATGACATAATATCATACACTCAGATAATTCATGAATGCTATAGAGATGCTGTGTGTGTGTGTATATATTGTTCACCAAAACTTGATCTAAGCAAAGAATACATATGCTACATTGCTCCAAACAGAAAATTATAGTCTAAATCAAGACTCATGTATACTCATGCAACACAGAATGTTTCAACATATAAACGCAAACTAAGGTTCAACAATGGGCTTAATGCTTTATTCCTACTCACGAGGGCGATTGTCGCACTTTTCCGCGGTTTTTATTGTATTTTTCTTTTCTTTTTCTCTTTCCCTTTTTTTTATATAGCGAGTGCGTTTTACGCTCCATCTCACTTCTCATTTTCATTTAAACGAGTGCGTTTTACGCTCCATCTCGTCCCAATATAGGCATGCCCGGGTGTTCCCAAAGTTTGAATGTCAATGTTTCAAGTCTATATGTATATTCCACATATTTCTCTTTTTGAAACTACATGTTCTATTAAGCAATGCAACACATGCCTCTTGAACCTACAAGTGATTGCGAACACGGTCGTGCAAACCGAAAGCATTTAAATATCAACATGAATCTCATCGTGTAAAACATTATATCCCAGCTTATGTTATCTAAAATACTCTAGAATCTTTCACAATTCACTATCATCAGTGGCTAGGCAAAAAAATTTCTATTAAGCAAGAACTTGTGTGAGACATGCAACTAAAACATACTATCACAATCCATAATGAATAAAAATTAAAAATTTTATGCAAAATTTTATCTAACACCTAAACATGCAAAATTAAACTAAACATGCAAGATTAAACAAAACATGCAAAACTTAAATAAACTAAACTACTATGCTATGATCCCCAATAAAATACCCCTAAACTGGAACTGTTGCTTGTTCTCAAGTAATGCATACTAATGAATAATGAGAATACAACTACTAAACTATGCAATTACTTTATGATGCAAACTAGCCTCACACAATTCCAGCCATAACAGAATTTCAGCCCAAATTACCTCAGTGAATTATCCAGATCCAAGAACACAATTTCAAACCAAACAAATGACATAATATCATACACTCAGATAATTCATGAATGCTATAGAGATGATGATGTGTGTGTGTATAGTGTTCACCAAAACTTGATCTAAGCAAAGAATACATATGATACATTGCTCCACACAGAAAATTATAGTCTAAATCAAGACTCATGTATACTCATGCAACACAGACTGTTTCAATATATCAACGCAAACTAAGGTTCAACAATGGGCTTAATACTTTAGTCCTACTCACAAGGGCGATTGTCGCACTTTCCCGCGGTGTTTATTGTTATTTTTCTTTTCTTTTTCTCTTTCCCTTTTTTTTATATAGCGAGTGCATTTTACGGTCCACCTCACTTCTCATTTTCATTTAAACGAGTGCGTTTTACGCTCCATCTCGTCCTAATACAGGCATGCCCAGGTGTTCCCAAAGTTTGAATGTCAATGTTTCATGTCTATATGCATATTCCACGTATTGCTCTTATTAAAACTACATGTTCTATTAAGCAATGCAACACATGCCTCTTGAACTTGCAAGTGATTGCGAACACGATCGTGCAAACCGAAAGCATTTAAATAGCAACATGAATATCATCGTGTAAAACATTATATCCCAGCTCATGTTATCTAAAATACTCTAGAATGTTTCACAATTCACTATAATCAATGGCTAGGCAAAAAAATTTCTATTAAGCAAGAACTTATGTGAGACATGCAACTAAAACATACTATCACAATCCATAATGAATAAAAATTAAAAATTTTATGCAAAATTTTATCTAACACCTAAACATGCAAAATTAAACTAAACATGCAAAACTTAAATAAAACTAAACTACTATGCTATGATCCCTAATACCCCCAAACTTAAAATATTCAATGTCCTCATTGAATGAAGGTAAAGGGTGCAAAAAACTCCCCTAATTATCGGTGGTGCCACCCTCCTCGGGTGGTGAATTCGATGTTGGATATGGTGGTGCGGTTCCAAATTGAGGCCATTCTAGAGTTGTTCCTTGTTACGCAAAAGCTTTGGATAAGGCCCTTGTGAGTCCCGTCGCAAATGTGCCCAAATTATCGTACATGGCATCGACTTTTCGCTCCAACTGTCGGAGCTGGTGATCACCATGGGTGGCACGTGCGTGCGTGGACGGGCCGGCCTCATCTGTATGCGTAGGCTACTGTGGTGGTTCTAGAAAAGTGGGCTGAAGGATGAAGCCTAATCCGCGTGGGTGTGGTACACCTCCTGCCCAGTCCTCAAATTTTGCAATTGTGGCATGAGTTATGTCCTGGCTTGGGTATTGCATTTGTTCGTTGCCCCAGTCGCATCCCTGATCAGCACATTGCATAGCAACCACAGATGCGTGTGGAATGCTCCCAATGGTGCCTCCCCATAGATAGCGCAACATATTTTTATGGATGAGATGACCAATGTCAATGTATTTCCCGATGAGTATGCCCCACAGAATAAGTGCCCTCTCTGCTGTTATTTCGTGCTGATGAGAGGACGACACGAGCTTGGCACATACGAACAGATCCCATGCCTTTGCATATCGGTTCAGGGCGACGGCTGGAAATATGCGAGGTTGATTCGTGCCAACTTTATAGGTCCATTTCGTGCCCGACACGCATAATTCAACAATAACCAGCTCCAAGTCTGTCCTCAAATGTGCACCGGTGACCCAATTAGCATCCCCTGTCGGTGGTGTATCGGTTATTCCAAAAATGGTGCGGATGGCACGGGGCATGTAATCCACCTCAACACCGCGAACCAAAGACATACCGCTCATGGTGACCTTAGCGTTGGCATAAAACTCCCAAACTATGCGCATTGGAATGAGCGTTGGAGTAGCAGTCAGTCCACCTCAGCCACTCTCTCGAATCATTGCGCACAACTGACCGTCCTACCCTTCCGGCTTGGAACCGCGCTCTTTGACGAACGTCTTTGCTATGATTCGGTAATACATCTGTTGAGCTTCCAAATTGAGAAACTTGGTGTGGTCCACAATATCTGCCCCTTGACTGCCCGAGGAGGCTGAAGAAGAAGATGAAATAGAGTGTGCTCTTTTTGGACCCACTTGCCTATATTTGAGTGAGAATGCAGACGAAATTATTGAGAGTGAACGAGACTTTGTGATGTGATAACTTTCAAACTTGTTTCTGCCAACCCAATCAGAAACCCTAGCTTTATAGAGTGGACTAGAGCATAGGTTGAGGTTTGAACGTGGAGAGAATCATGTAGATGTGATTGCGAGATGTACAGCTTCAATGTGTAACTGATAGAGAGATGGAGACGAGAGTTATGGAGAGTGAGAGAATTTCGCATCTGTTATTATTCCAAATGAGAGTCCAAATGGTCCACAACTCTATTTAAAATGTTCTGATCTGTCTTAATCCGGTGTCGCGCGCGGCCACGCATATTTGTACTGGGCTGGGCGCGCGGGCTCGAGATTTGTAAAATGTTCGGTTGGCCTGATTGACTTGATGTGCGGGCGCGCGAGTTTGTGCTTCATAGGCTGCGCAGCTGCGCAGCTGCGCGGCTACGCGATGCTGATATCTGCAATGCTAAAATTCAATTCCACTTTGCCTATCAGTTATGCTATCTAATGATGGTTCCTACATAGACATTAATGCACCTTATTACAGCATGGCTTAGTGGCCACATAACGCTAACATCTTGCAAATATTCGCAAAGCAATTCTTGCTACACATTTAAGCATGAACATCTACTAGCCTATTAAAAATGAATTCGATTTAACTACTGAAATAATCCAAAATGAATACTAAAAACAAATCAATAGAGATTAGAAATAATGGGTTGCCTCCCATCCAACGCTAAGTTATAGTCAATTAGCTTGACTGTCTCTGAGTTTCATGTCACAGATAGAATTGAGGTGCCTTCCTTATTGTCCGCCGCAGCCCAAAATTTGATGACTTCATCTTTCGTTAATGGCTCTATCTTCAACTCTGAATTTTTTCCCGTTAAATACCTCAACGGTTCATCATTCCCCAGTTTCTGTACCTCATCCTTTAGGCCCCGATCCACCAAGTCAACCAAGAAGCATTCTTCTTCATCCGTTGGTAACTTGATTGCTTTAAAGACATTAAAGGTATTCTCCTGATTCTGAACACGTATAGTGAGTTTACCTTTTTGTACATCTATCGAAGTTCTGCCTGTGGCTAAGAATGGTCTCCCCAGTATTATTGGTATGCTTTTGTCTTCCTCGTAATCCAGAATGATGAAGTCAGCCGGTAAAATAAACTTGTCCACCTTAACCAACACATCTTCAATAATTCCCCGTGGATACGTGATGGATCTATCAGCTAGCTGTAATGATATGTCCGTCGGCTTTGGAGCCGGCAATCCTAACTGGTTAAACACTGACAAGGGCATCAAATTAATACTTGCCCCCAGATCACATAAACACTTACTAAAACTCATCTTGCCGATTGTGCACGAAATTGTGAAGCTGCCCGAATCCTTCAGCTTTGGAGGTAATTTACGTTGGAGCACTGCACTGCATTCCTCTGTCAAGGCTATTATCTCAAACTCATCTAGTCTTCTCTTCCTTGACAATATTCCTTTCATGAACTTTGCATAGCCCGACATTTGCTCCAATGCCTTGGTAAACGGTATGTTAATCTGTAGTTTTTTGAATACCTCCAAGAACTTACTGAACTGTTTGTCTTCCTTCTGCTTAATTAACCTTTGCGGATACGGTACTTGAGGGTGAATTGGTGGTATTGGATTCTTGAACTTCTCCTCTGAACCTGTTTTATCTTTTTCTTCATGTTGCACCTCAAACTTTTCCATATTTTCTTTCTCTTCAGTGACCTGCTCTGTCTCGCGTGGCCGCGCGGCCTCCTTAGTGTTGTCAGGCATAGGCGCGCGACTTACAGTACCTGTCAAATCTTTCCCAGATCTCAATGTGATCACTTGACACTGTTCCTTCCCATTTCTTATAGGATTTGTCTCTGTGTTACTTGGCAATGAACCCTAGGGCCTATTAGTGAGCATGTTCGCCATCTGCCCCATCTGTGTCTCCATATTCTTAATAGCCACTGTTTGGCTTTTGATCATAACTTCAGTGTTTGCCATGTATTTCAACATCATCTCCTCCATCTCTGATTTATTTTCTGGTTGTGGTGTAGCTAGAGTTTGATGTTTTTGTTGTTGAGGAAATCCCGGTGGAAACAGTGGTTTTGAGGAAAACTGTGGCTGAGATGACTGTGGTTAAAACTGTTGGTTCAGCTGAAACTGATTCTGTTGTTGTCCTTGGTTATTTGACCAACTAAAGTTCGGATGATTGTGGTTGTTGGGGTGGTATGTGTTCTGAACTTGACCTTGGTCTTTCCTGTAGTTGCTCAAATACTGCACCGACTCCGAACTGATAGCACATTGATCCGTGGAGTGTGACCCCACACAAATCTCACAAACGAAGGCAACTGTTTTCACTTTACTCTTTGCCAAATCTATCTTCTTAGCCATAGCTGCCATCTGTGCTAACAACTGTGTAACAGCATCTACCTCCAACACACCTGCAACCTTGGGCTGTGGCATCCGAGCTATAGGATTCTGATAATCATTCGCAGCCATAGTTTCGATAAGTGTATATGCCTCGTCATAGCTCTTTGCCCATAATGCCCCTCCTGCGGCTGCATCCACAATCGGTCTCGACTGCCAACCCAAACCATTGTAAAATGAATTGATCACCATCCAATCTGGCATACCGTGAGGCGTACACTTTTTTAGCATCTCTTTATACCTCTCCCATGCTTCATATAAGGACTCGCCCTATTGTTGCTCAAACTAGAGATCGCCATCCTCATCTTTGCAGTCTTAGCCATTGGAAAGAACTTGGCTAAGAATTTCTGTGCTAAATCCTCCCATGTAGTGATTGACCCTGCTGGCAAAGAATGTAGCCAACTTCTCGTTTTATCCCTCAATGAGAATGGGAATAGCCTTAGTCTGATAGCATCCTCCGTCACACCATTATATCTGAATGTGTCGCATATCTCAATGAAACTTAACAGGTGTTCATTCGGATCATCCGTAGCAGCACCCCCAAACTGTACCGAGTTCTGCACCATCTGAATAGTGCCCGTTTTAATCTCAAAAGTATTGGTTGCTATCGCCAGTCTGACTATGCTAGACTGTAGTCCGTTTATATTCAGCATGGAATAGTCCTTTAGAGCCCGATGCTCTTCTCTT
Source organism: Panax notoginseng (assembly GCA_016801055.1). NCBI lineage: Eukaryota > Viridiplantae > Streptophyta > Magnoliopsida > Apiales > Araliaceae > Panax > Panax notoginseng. Next base: position 116,124,893 of record CM029016.1, read on the forward strand.
TGCTCAATTCTCGGTTCTTCCGCCATACTGGATGTTGTACTATCTAATTATCTTGCAAATTTCTCCGCACACTCGCTTTCCAACCTCTTACGTTTATGTTATCCTGCGCTGGTGTTAGTTCTGAGTTGGATGATCACGTGTGCATAAAAATCTACAAGTACCTGAAATCAAAAACAAAACAAGAATAGAAATGAGAAACGATCAAAATTGTCTAAGTCATACAACATAGCTTAAAACTAATGATAATAATACTAAATTAAACGCCTTTCCCCGGCAACGGTGCCAAAAACTTGTTGCCTCTTTTTTAGTCTTAACAAAAGATCTCTAATTTATGCAAGCATACATGCGTCAACAAGTAATACAGAGCAAGTAAAGTATCGATCCCACAGAGAAAGTTGTTTAATTTAAATCACTATGCATTAATTAAGTTACTATATTTATATGCTCAAACTAATGACTAAGATTGTTGAATTAAACTAATTATGAATAACAACTAAAAATACGAATACAAATGAAATAAATATAATGTGGAAATAATGGGACCCTAACTTCATTTAATATTTCATCTAATCGCCACGATCACGCAAGAAGTGTTCACATATCACATGAAAATAGCAAAGAGCACGAATAGAGTTATAACCATTTTTCAATGCACTATAACCTACTTACACATCATCTACAGATGTTAGACTCCATGTAATCACTAATATAACCAAAATCACTATATGTAAATGTGAAATTGCAATTACATTGATTTTAAGCACAAACCCTTATTTTAGTTCATATGGTGAAACAATATATGTCTATCTGGTTCACAAAATACGCAAGCCATATACAACAACCCCATATTCACATCCTATCATGATTACAATCCATACTTGCATGTTCATTGTCAATTCCATATAAATACTGAGACAAATGGTGATCAAGCATTCTTACATGTAAAACAATCATGACAGATAGTCCATATGATATGCAAAATAATCCTAGCATTTAAGTGTACAATCAAACTATATATTAAAATCCGTTAGAATCGCATAATGGAGTTTAGTTCATGTCTGAACCAAAAACTATTATGGGATCAACGCTAAACATGATCAATAAGCCAACAATTGAAGTAAGAAAGATAGAACGATTAAACCCAATCGCTGAATAGAAACCAATGATCAACGTTTAAATCCTCACAGAAAACTAATAGATAATAATAAAAATCCACGATGACAGAGAATTCCAAAAAGAAGTAGAGAAGTAGATGTTTTGGCTTTTTTTTCTACGTTGGAATCTCTCCCAAGGTGTAAACCCTAGTTTCTATGATGAACAATACGTAAAAATTATCCAATGTTCTCTCTGACACCCGTCAGAATCGTCTTAAAACAAATTACACATCATTTAATTGAAATTAAAATAAAACGAAATTACAGCATCAGCATCGCGCGTGGCCATACGCCTCTATAGCCTATCCTTCTCGCGGCCGCGCTCCTACCTCGCGGCCGCGCTCCTGCCCTTATCCAGCTAGCCTCTCACGCGGGCACACGCTCCTACCTCGCGGCCGCGCAACTTGCAGTAGGTCAGTAGTGTCTAGCTGGGTACTCGCACGGGCGCGCGCTCCCCAGACTGTTCTGCCGCGCGACTTGCACTCTGCATGTTCTGGTTCTGGCTTTTGCTTCTGCCATGCTGCTGCTGCTATTTGTTCTATCATGCTTGCTCCAATTGCTCCGTGCTTGATCTCCATGCTTCATTGTACCTCCATACCATGCACATCCTTGCCTGTGCCTCGCCTTCATGCATCCATTAGCCTCGTGCCCTCTAATACCACCAAAATTAAGCCAATTACTGCACTTATTCACCAAAAGGAGTTTTATATAAATGCAATGCAAAATATAATGAAATGCAGCTAAAACACAACAAAATGTACTTGAGATGGGCACAATTCGCATGAATTGGTATTCAATAAGTAGGTAAAAATACCACTTATCAGCCGTATTCGTGAATAGTGCCGTATACGTGAATAGTGTCGTATACGTAAATAGTAACCCCGACACAAAAAGTTCTAAATTTGATAAAAAGTTCAAACCAATATTTTGGCAAAATGATATCGAAAGAAATAATATAATTTATAAAAAAATAACATCTCTTACCTCAAAATAACAGTACTTCTGACTAAATTTCGGATATAGTGCTGACAGAAACTTATACTGAATAGCAACTCTCAAAGTATCAAAATACTCACAAAATACGCTCGATAATCTAGAGAGAAAGAAAACTTATTTCTGGTGTGATTTTCAATTCTAACCTAAGCGTCTATTTATAGGAAAATGCTAGAACGCTATAGAAGACTAAAATATTAAAATAATAATTTATTTCATTTTTTCTCTTACGCAACCTAAGTTGCCAACAAAGACCAGTCACCTTTGAACCAAAAATCAGCAACCCACATGTTTTCAAACAAGAGTGGGTCCCACCCATAATTTTAATAAAAATTATTTTATTTTTCGAAACTTCAGTAATTCATAGAAAATAGCCCGTTTATCAGAAAAATATGAATTTTATGTCCATTTCACACGAAGTCGAATTCTCTACAACTTTGTAGCTTTGAGTTTTTCCAAATTCCAAACAGAAAATATCCGAAATCCACAAACGGATAATTTTTAATACCTCCACACCGACAAAATACTGATAAAACACCTCAGCATTAATTCTTTCATTTATAACCACATAAAATAAATCCATCATTTATATCCGCATAAAATAAATATTTTCTTATCATATAAATTAATAATTAATTATTCACAAATAATATTACAGAATCACAATAATGGCAACCAGGCCGTTCTCAGGAAAGAGTGGGCTTTCCAATAAAGATTTTTCCTTACTAGCACGCAATTAGGTGACCAAACCTCTCCTTGACAGAACTTTCTAGACATTACCAATAATGCTATCTAATAATATTATTCAAATAATATAAATTATTGATCTGATAATGGGAAATACTGTGCAGTGGTAATTATTGAAATAACAATAATATAAAATATCAACGCAGCAATTATTAAATCAATAAAATAAAATATTGAACAATAATTACTGTAACAATTATTGAGTAGTGCCTTCTTACGTAAGAATCAATAATTCAAAAATACTGTGCAACCACACTTATTACTGTATTTTAACCACCAGGTAATCCAACAGTGTTAATGGTAACAATTACGCTGTTATTTATAAAAACTCATACTTTGTCGTTTTATTTCATCCGACAGTTATTCTGTTATGGGGCCCATAAATGACTGCGCCGTCGTACGAATATTCCCCGACAACAAGAATATTCTACGACCAAATGAATATTCCCCGACAACAATGATTATTTTATAACCACTTGCTTATTTTGTAAAATTTGCACATTTCCCCCATAACCAGAGCATTATATCAAATTAATTCCTTATTATTCACAATAATAATTAGAGGAAATTCGATTTTATTTAAAATAAGTTGGGGTCTTACAACCTCCCCTCCATATAAAATTTCGTCCTCGAAATTGACGTACGTACCTGGTTTTTCGAAAAGGTGAGGATACCTCGCTTTCTTTTCTGATTCCAACTCCCAGGTCATTTCTTCAATAGTATGGTTTCTCCACAAAATCTTAACATGTGATATAACCTTAGTGCGTAGGACATGCTCTTTCCTATCCAAGATCTTAATAGGTACCTCCTCGTACGTTAAATCTTCGGCTATCTCATCTGGTTCTAACTCAATAATGTGGTTTGGGTCTTTAACATATTTACGAAGCATAGATATGTGAAAAATATTATGAACACGAGACATGTTTGGAGGTAATTCGAGTCTATAGGCCACATTTCCTATTCGGTCAAGAATCTCAAATGGACCAACAAATCGTGGATTGAGTTTTCCTCTCTTCCCAAATCTTGTAACTCCCTTCCATGGTGCAACATGTAACAATACATGATCCCCAATATTAAATTCCACTTCTTTTCGATGAAGATCAGTATAACTCTTTTGTCGATCTTGTGAGGTTTGAATACGTTGTCGAATCATTTGGATCTTTTCTGTGGTCATGCGTACTAATTCTGGTCCCAACAACGTTAGTTCTCCCACCTCATCCCAGCATACTGGAGAATAACACTTTCGTCCATACAAGGCTTCAAATGGAGCCATACCTATACTTGCCTGATAACTGTTGTTGTAGGAGAATTCCATCAATGACAAGTACTTATCCTAACTTCCTTTGAAATCTAGAACACATAGTCTTAATAGATCTTCAAGGGTTTGAATAGTCCCTTCTGATTGTTCGTCCGTTTGAGGATGGTATGCCGATCTGAATCGTAAATCCGTGCCCATAGCTTTTTGCAAGATAACCCAAAATTGTGAAATGAATCTTGGGTCACGATCCGAAACTATGGATACTAGCATGCCATGCAATCTCACAATCTCGTTCACGTACATACGAGCAAGGCGTTCAAGGGAATAAGTCTCACGTATCGGTAAGAAATGAACAGACTTGGTTAATCTATCAACAATAACCCAAATCGCATCTATGCCTTGAGAAAATTTGGAAATACCTGTAACGAAATCCATGGTAATGTGTTCCCACTTTCATTTCGAAATCTCAAATGGTTGTAATGGACCCTTTAGCATTTGATGCTCCGCCTTTACACGTTGATAGGTTAAACACCTCGAGGTAAACTCCGCGATTTCTGTCTTCATATTGTTCCACCAAAATGTGTGTCGAATATCATGATACATTTTGGTACTTCCAGGATGGTTTACAAACGGTGTGTTGTGCGCCTCCATCATGATTCTATGCTTCAAGTTAGAGTCGTTAGGAACACAATGTCTGGAGTTGACTCGAAGCATTCCTTCTTCATCGATTCTTGCTTCTGGAATAACACCTTCTTGCACTTTCTTCTTCATACGCATCAGCTCCATGTCCGTAGCTTGAGCAGCTTTAAGTTTATCGATTAAAGTTGGTTCTACTCGTATGTTTGATATCATCACATGGGTACTTGGAGCCTTTAACTCTATCTTCATCCTTTGTAAATCATATAAAATGGGCCTTTGTGTTAACAACATTGCACTCGTACCCGCATATGATCTTCTACTCAATGCGTCAGCTACCACGTTTGCTTTTCCAGGATGATATTGGATGGTATGATCATAATCTTTCAACAGTTCGAGCCAACGTCGTTGCCACATGTTGAGTTCCTTTTGGGTGAAGAAGTATTTGAGGCTTTTATGATCCGTATAGAACTCCACTTTCTCCCCATACAGGTAGTGTCTCCAGATTTTTAATGCAAAAATGACTGCTGCCAACTCTAGATCATGAGTAGGATAATTCCTCTCATATTCTTTGAGTTGTCATGAGGCATAGGCTATGACTTTCCCATGTTGCATGAGAACACATCCTAACCCTTTGCCTGAAGCATCGCTGTATATAACAAATCCATTCGAACCAGATGGTATTACCAGAACAGGTGCCGAAATGAGTCTCCTCTTGAGCTGTTGGAAACTCTTCTCGTATTCCTTGCTCCATAAAAATTTTGTATCCTTCCGAGTCAACTGAGTTAACGGAGTATCGATTCGAGAAAATCCTTCCACGAATCTTCGATAATAACCAGCTAAGCCCAGAAAGCTACGCACTTCGGTCACCGACTTCGGTTGCTCCCAACTTTGTATTGCTTCAATCTTCGTCGGGTCAACAGATACTCCATGTTTTGACACCACGTGTCCAAGGAATGCTACTTTCTCAAGCCAGAACTCGCATTTCTTCAGCTTGGCATATAGCTTATTTTCACGAAGCCTTTCAAGTATCAGCTTCAAATAGTGCTCATGATCTTCACGGATTTTGGAATACATGAGGATGTCATCAATAAAGATAACAACGAACTGATCCAAATATTCCTTGAATACACGGTTCATCATATCCATGAAAGCAGCATGAGCATTAGTCAATCCAAAAGACATGACAAAGAGTTCATAATGCCCGTACCGAGTTCTGAAGGCAGTCTTTGGAATATCCTCAGTTTTAATCTTCAGCTGATGATATCCAGAATGAAGGTCGATCTTCGAAAAGAATTGTGCTCCTTACAACTGGTCAAATAGGTCATCAATGCGAGGTAGTGGATACCTATTCTTGATGGTGACATGGTTTAATTCTCGGTAGTCAATATAAAGTCGCATACTCCCGTCTTTCTTCTTTACGAATAAAATAGGAGCACCCCAAGGAGATGTACTAGGATGAATGAAACCGATGTCTAACAATTTCTATGGTTGGACTTTTAACTCCTGAAGTTCAATATGAGCCATTCGATATGGGGTTTTAGAAATGGGTTTTGTTCCCGGTTCCAGGTCAATAAAGAATTCAACATCACGTTCTGGGGGTAGACTGGGAAGTTCTTCAAGAAATACATCAGGAAATTCACTAACAACAGGAATATTATTCAAATCTGACTTGTCTTTGTTCAAATCCATAACATGGGCTAAGAAAGCTTGACATCCATTTTTTAATAAACGAATAGCTTTATGGCTTGATATGACAGTGACTAATTTTAGTGGTTTAGTTGTTTGAATTCGTATGACAGGTTGGTTTGTAATATGAAAACTAACAACCTTACGAAAATAATCAATTTTGACATGATGAATAGTTAACCAATTAATTCCTAAAATCACATCAAAAGCAAGTATCTTTAAAGAGATAAGATCCACAGGTAATGTGATGGTGCCAACTTAGATTAAGCAAGATTTAGAAATAGTGGACGTAACGAAAGTTTCTCCTAATGGAGTCTCCACTGATAAATCAAAGTCTAATTTCTCCGAAGTCAAGTTTAAACGTTGAGCACAAGCAGGAGAGATAAATGAATGTGTAGAACCGGTATCTATTAAGGTATAAACTTCGCAAGAGTTTATGATAAGCTTACCCTCATTCGGGTTTCTCGCGTTTTAGCCAGTCACGACCAACGCTCTTCCAGGAACCGCTGATTTCGACTTATCCGAGACAACCTTTGGAGTTACCATCCATGCTGAACTTGGTTTTGCTACAGAACAGTCTCGAGCTATATGGCCCTCCTTTCCATAATTATAACATACCTTGGATTGTTGTGGGCAGTTTGGGCTGATATGTCCCTCTTTCCCGTATTTGTAACAAACGACCGGTGCTCGTTCTCCTCCCGTAGAAATAGTTGATATTTGTGCTGACGTCTTCACGTTATCATTGTTGTACCTTCTCTTTTTGAAATATCCTCCCGACTCGCTCCTTCTATTATCACGGCCACGATTACTACCAGAGTGGTTACCGCTTTTGTTCGAATGTTTTTCTCCCTGCTGGTTTTCATTGCTCTGATGACCGCTGCCACCGGTATAACCCTGGTTGTGTTCCCTTGGTTGAACATACTCACTATCTCGCTCTAATAATTGAGCCCTGTTGACAACATATGAATACAGAGAAAATTTATGAGAGATAAGGTATTGACGAATTCGGGTTTTAGACCTCTCAGAAACATCCTTGTCATTCGTTCCTTATTCTCTACTAAATGAGGTGCAAACCTCGATAACTCAGCAAACTTCGCATCGTACTAAGACACTGTCATGTTATTTTGTTTTAGTATGATAAACTCTACCTCCTTCATATAACAAATACTTTCAGGAAAGTACTTGTCATTGAATAGTTTCTGAAACGTTTCCCAAGATATGTTGATTGCGGCAGGCTAGGTACGCTTCACAGACTCCCACCAGTAGTCTACCTCACCGCAGAACATAAAGGTGGCAAATGGAACCTTCTGTTCCTCCGTGCATCCCAAGATATCGAATATCTTGGTAATTTTCTTGACCCACGTTTCCGCCTTGATCGGAATCGGCTTTCCAATAAATTCTGGTGGTCCCAACTCCTTGAACTGCTTGGCTGTGACACACCGCGCGTTGCTATCACTTCCACCCGTATTTTGTAGACGAGTCTCCCTCGTTTGATTTTGCATGAACTGCAAAAAGATCCTAAACATTTCATCATTCATCGTTTGCTCGGTAGTGTTGTTTATAGGAGAAATATTGCCTTCCTGTTGTACGTTCTCCTGGTTTGCGGCTAAAGGTTGTTCCACAGTCTTAAACACTCCATTGTTAACGTTCTCAGCAGCCATTCTTAAATACTGCCATAAAACAATGGTTAATTAAACAAATTAACATATCACATAATATCCCTATATTATGACCGACCAACAAATAAGCTTAGATATGACACACTAGCGAATGATTTACTCATCTCTCCCCTCCTAGTTCTATTTTCCGATCTCTGCTAGAGACCATATCCCTAAGCTCAGATACCAACTGTGACACCCCCAAAATAGGTATACAACACCCATTCTGAGTCGCCAAATACATGTTACAAAAAGCAAACTACAACTTCAACAATATAATTGTCGTGCAAAATACGACAACACATATTGTGAGTTTAAATACAAATATTGTCTTCTAGACAATATCCACACTCAAATAAGTCCTCATTACAATTATTCAAACAATATTTTATAGAAATAGTGAGGACTGCTAAAACATCTTTCTAGAACCATCACTCCATACCCCGACTAGATCCTGCTATATTCTCACCTCCTGAGAAGAGAAATGGAACAAAAAGGAAAATGGTGAGCTCAACTAGCTTAATAAAGAATATTATGACAAAGATAATATCCAACAAATTATCATTAGTCTTCAACAGGAAAAAATATGATAAAATATAATAGACAACAAGTTTTAGATTAACAACTGCAGCGGAAATAACAATTCATTAGAAGAGTCAAGTAGAAAATGAGTTCTACCATCTTCTAAGATTTAAAAGTCCATCATCAATATTTTATCCCTGTAACATCAATCAATATACATCTTTAATTGAATATTCATCTTTTCACTACAGGTCAAAGATATTCATTTGTATCACCAGTCGGTCATGTTCATCTCAACATCTGTTCATCTTTGCACTACGGGCCAAAGATATTCATCAGATAATAATTCATCTTTGCACTACATGCCAAAGATATTTAGTAACATCATCATTTAAGACTAAGAATGATGAAAAATATTTTAAAGAAAACGAATCCAGTGAGACAGAAGGATAAATAGTAGGGATTCGTATAACAGTTTATCCAAGATCAATAATACTTCATAATAACCAATTGTGAAGCAGAATTGAAAAATAAAGATCAAAACATGGATACAATCAAAGATAGTAACCATAATAGACGTCTTGGACAAAAAGGGAAAATTTTATTTTTTTGATGAATAGTGCCGTATTCGTGAATAGTACCGTATACGTGAATAGTACCGTATACGTGAATAGTAATCCCGACACAAAAAGTTTCAAATTTAATAAAAAGTTCAAACCAATATTTTGGCATAATGATATCGAAAGAAATAATATCATTTACAAAAAAATAACATCCCTTACCTCAAAATAACGGTACTTCTGACTGAATTTCGTATATAGTACTGACAGAAATTTGTATTGAATAGCAACTCTCAAAGTATCAAAATACACACAAAATACACTATATAATCTAGAGATAAAGAAAACTTGTTTCTGGTGTGATTTTCAATTCTAACATAAGCGTCTATTTATAGAAAAATGCTAGAACGCCATAGGAGACTAAAATAATAATTTATTTCATTTTTTCTCTTACGTAACCTAAGTTGCCAACAAAGACTAGCCACCTTTGAACCAAAAATCAGCAGCCCACATGTTTTCAAACAAGAGTGGGTCCCACCCATAATTTTAATAAAAATTATTTTATTTTTCGAAACTTCAGTAATTCATAGAAAATAGTCCGTTAATCAGAAAAATATGAATTTTATGTCCATTTCACACGAAATCGAATTCTCTACAACTTTTTAGCTTTGAGTTTTTCCAAATTCTAAACAGAAAATATCCGAAATCTACAAACGAATGATTTTTAATACCTCCACACCGACAAAATACTGATAAAACACCTCAGCATTAATTCTTTCATTTATATCCACATAAAATAAATTCATCATTTATATCCGCATAAAATAAATATTTTCTTATCATATAAATCAATAATTAATTATTCACAAATAATAATACAGAATCACAATAATGGCAATCAGGCCGTTCCCAAGAAAGAGGGGGCTTTCCAATAAAGATTTCTCCTTACTGGCGCGCAATTAGTTGACCAAACCTCTCATTGACAGAACTTTCTAGACATTGCCAATAATGCTATCTAATAATATTATTCAAATAATATAAATTATTGATCTGATAATGGAAAATACTGTGCAGTGATAATTATTGAAACAACAATATTATAAAATATCAACGCAACAATTATTGAATCAATAAAATAAAATATTGAACAGTAATTACTGTAATAATTATTGAGTAGTACCTTCTTACGTAAGAATCAATTATTTAAAAATACTATGCAATACCGTGTTCTACTATGTAACCACACTTATTACTGTATTTTAACCACTAGGTAATCCAACAGTATTAACGGTAACAATTACGCCGTTATTTATAAAAACTCATACTTTGTCGTTTTCCTTCATCCGACCGTTATTATGTTATGGGGCCCACAAATGACTGCGTCATCGTACGAATATTCCCCGACAATAAGAATATTTCACGACCAAACGAATATTCCCCGACAACAAAGATTATTTTATAACCACTTGCTTATTTTATAAAATTTGCACATTTCCCCCCATAACCAGAGCATTATATCAAATTAATTCCTTATTATTCACAATAATAATTAGAGGAAATTCGATTTTATTTATAATAAGTTGGGGTCTTACAACTAAAACTGATTTGCAATGATTTTTGATCTATTTAAAGAATAGTCTATGCTAATTGTTTCGGCTGGACGAAAATGATTTGAAAATATCAAAATATATTTTATATCGTTAATGCATCATGTAACTTGGTGCAAATACGATAAAAATTGATGGAGTTATAAATGCAGAATTACTTAGTGTTGGATGTGATCGAAAGATCGTCAACCCACTATTGAATGATGTATTATGACAAAGTTACACAATGACGGAATCCTCAAACGGGCTGTAAATATAGTACGGTATCATGACGTCATAAAATTATTTTCAAAATTTTAAAGATAAAATATTACCAACTAGATTTGACCAGAACCGTTTCGATTGAAATTCGAATTATTGGTATGAGTCTAAGCTATTTGATTCAGCTAGACAAATTTTATGAAATTCAAAGTATTCTTTAAAAATTTCCCGAACAAAATTATTTGGTGCGGAATCCTATGATAAGACTGAGGTGAACTATGTCAATTGGATAAAATAATCTAAACTATTTGAAGCTAAAATATTCGTGAGACATGATTGAAGTACTAGCACCAACAGTTTACCTTCTTCGTGATTGTAAACATACTGTTAACCTTTTTAAGGGGTAGAGTACTTTTTTCTTAATTGAAAGAGGTTGCACGTATTAATACCTTTAAACCTCAATAGTTCATGGTCTATATGACTCCTCAGCATGATTTGAAAATTTTAACTCTTTAGAGTGATGTCGTGATTGGATGTGATGATGGATAGGAAATAGTATGAACTCATTGCGTATGGGTGGAATCTGATATGATTGAATAAAGATTATTATGAAAACCTAGTTCTGTGAATGAAAGGAGTAGAGTGTAGTAAGCTGTAATTTCGAGGATAAAATTCATAGAAAGGGTGAATGTGACAACCCGAGAATTTAGACGATTAATAAAATCTTAATTGCCTAAATAAAGGTTGAATAATAAAACCTAGACTGGGAAATAGGGTATTAATTAAATTTTTGTGTGAAGGATTTGTATAAATTACAAACTATAAGTGAATATCTGATAGCAAGGTATATGGTTTTGTGTATAGTGATTATGTGTGTACAGTATGTGGTTAAAGGTTAAGTATAAATCAGGTAAAGCTGTAACATTGAAAAACCCTGATGTTATGTTAAGAACTTCGATGTTCTGTTAAGAAACCCTAACAATCGGTTAGAAACCCTAAATCAAGCTTTGGAAACCCTAATTCCAGTTCTAAAAATCCTAAACCCTAATTGGGAATATCAAAACCCTAATTTGGGAACTCAAATGCTAAGTATAAAACCCTAAGGGTTGAAAGTTATGTGACCAAATTACCCTTCGAGTTGATGGGGAAATTACCAAAATACCCTTAGTATGTACGAAATTAACAAAATGCCCTTTTACTTAACTTTTAAGTAAAAGATTTTAACAAATCTTGTGAGTCATCATCCAAGATTTTGCCATGTGCTCTAAATCTCTCCAATCAGCCAAAGTTTGCCACCTAGCAACATTCTTGAACATGCATTCAAGGATTAAAATGTTAAAGTTAAGAAAATATCCTTTCTTTATTTTCTAACTTAGCCAACACTTTCTCTCTCTCCAATTCTCGAAATGTTGAGAGGAAATTAGTGATAAGTTAAGCCCATATCATCCTATACACTAACCAAGATCAGACTCAAAGGGCAGAATCAAAGATTAAGCATTAAAGGTATAAACCATAACTTAAGTTAGATCCGTAAGATTTCTGTAATTTATGTGTTTTGATGTTTAGATGTATGTTATATGATGTTATTTAGTGATCTATAATGATACATCATGGATTCATAACATCTAAGTGCATGAAAATAAGAATTTTAGAAAATAGTAAAGAACCCTAAAATTAGGTTTGACAGTCAAATGTCAGAGCCTCTAGATCTAAATCTGTTACATGTTAGGATGGCTAAGTGTATCATTGAAAAACTGTAACATTGAAAAACCCTAATGTTATGTTAAGAACTTCGATGTTCTGTTAAGAAACCCTAACGATCGGTTAGAAACCCTAAATCAAGCTTTAAAAACCCTAATTTCAGTTCTGAAAATCCTAAACCCCAACTGGGAATTTCAAAATCCTAATTTGGGAACTCAAATGGTAAGTATAAAACCCTAAGGGTTGAAAGTTATGTGATATATGTAAAAAAACCAAATTACCCTTCGAGTTGATGGGGAAATTACCAAAATACCCTTAGTAGGTACGAAATTACCGAAATTCCCTTTTACTTAACGTTTAAGTAAAAGATTTTAACAAATCTTGTGAGTCATCATCCAAGATTTTTCCATGTGCTCTAAATCTCTCCAATCAGCAAAAATTTGCCACATAGCAACATTCTTGAACCACTACTACAAAATAGTAAATAGACAACGCGAAAAAAATGTTGTGGTTTCAGTCAGAAAAATGTCATGGTTAAGGGTGTTATCTATTTAACCCCCTTACACAACGTTTTTAAAACGTTGTAGTTAAGCACAATTCACAACACTTTTTAGAAAAAAACGTTGTAGATTTGTTTTCAAAAAATTAGCAGATGCTTAAAAACGTTGTAGAATGTATGATTCCATAACGTTTTTTGGTTAAAAATGTTGTTGTTTAGTATATTAGACAACGTTTTTTTAAATGTTGTAGACAAAAAAAAGGAAAAAATGTTGTTGTTTAGTATATCAGACAACGTTTTTTTAAATGTTGTAGATAAAAAAAAAGAATGTGGTTCTCCTATATTACCAATGCACCTGCAATATGCTAATGCCATGATATGTACCTAAAATGTATCAACCATTCAAAATACATTCCAATAATACCATTCGTTTATAGTTTCAAATTACTACATCCACAAAATATATACCAAACTATCCATATATGCATCTCAAATTCACTTTTCAATATAAATTACTACTATATTGAATTGTGAATTTGATTACATGCATCCACAAAATAAACAAAACTATTCATAAAATTAAGCTACTACCTAAGCATGTGCAAAAAAGCCTAGTTCTCCCAAAATACGTACATTCATCTAACATATTCACCGTTAACTCGAGGCTCTACATGTTGCTACTCACATACGTTGCCCACTCATCCCGTACATAGTCAATTTGTTCTTGTGTGTACGTTAATCCACATGCCTTATCCCACTGAAATAAAAGAACAACAAATTTAGTAGACATGAAGCTTGGAAATTACATATTTGCCATCTCCTAGCAGTCTAGCATCTTGACATTTATGCATGAACAATATATAAGTTATATTTAATATGGGAACCAAGCACCTGAACTACACTCAAAATCAACTGCATCTTATGGCACAAGGAAGAAGTTAGCAGATGGGTGGACTTGAAGAATTGGGCTTGCATACTGAAAATGAAAACTTTCAGACAATCAAGAAAATATATCCAAAAAAGTATAGTACCTATAGCTCTTGCCAGGTTTAGACTGCCATTGACTCGTCCTGCATGGATGAAACTGCCAGGTTTTAAAATCCTCTCTTTCTCAACTTCAAGCTCAGGTTTATGATCTCGGGAAAGATTGTATGCCTGCATAAAGAAGAGCCTCATGAAAGCTATGTATATTTAGACTTGCTGCTAAATATTAATATATTTTCCATAACAGAACATATGTTTGACATCCTTGTGATTTAATTTAAATACCATGGGCAGAATTCATTTCTAATCCAATTTTGTATCTTAAACTGCTAGTGGCGCATGAGTCAAAATTCAGCTACATGAATTTAAGAGCACTAATTCTCTCCCGTGAAACACCTTCACCAGAAAACATGAAAACATTTCTCAAAATTTTTAAATTACGTGTCCCTTCCTAGATATTACACATCGAGAGTCACTGGCATTTGCAACAACAACTTGGTTATTTCTAATAATCGCAACACAAGCTGTACTCCTAGAAGTTGGTCCAGAAAAATCAGTGTGTGGACCCTGATTACGATGCAGAAAAATAAGCAAATCAGAATACTGAGCAGCAACAAAAAGTAACTTTAAAGGTGAACTAGCCACAATTATAATTCGTATGAGACCAAACATAGTAGCAGGAAAAAAGTATATATAACATGAAGCTCAAGAAACTAGATGTCTATAAACCTTCAAAAGGATAATTACAGTGAACCAGCTACAAGAATATATTTTGAGCAACATATATTATTAGCAGCGGAACTGCAGTATATTAGAAGGAACCATTGTTTTGGTTTCAGATTACTTAATTTGAGTTCAAAGCATTCAAAATAGTATTTTGTCCCACTCTACTTGTTATTCCCTTTCGTTTTATGGCAGTCCTAATGATATATGTCATTAATATTTTAATTTATTTAAATATTAATGATATTTAATTTATTTAATAATTGTATTAAATAAATTACAAAAAAATGATTTTAATATTATATAAATCATTTAAAATGATATTAAAGTGATTAGAAAATATTTGAAGTCATTTCGAATGATTTTTAATATTTTGGAATAAATTTCAGTAATAATTTAATATTAATGATAATAAATTTATTTAATAAATGTATGAAATAAATTATGGAAAAATAGTTTTAATGTTTTAAAAATCATTTAAAAATGATTTAAAGGTTCTAAAAATGTTATAATTAAGTTATAAAATATAACTTTTAATATTTTGACATGAAATACATTAATATTTTAAGATTAATGGCAATGATTTAATAATGATTTTAAATGTTTTAAAATCATTTAAAGGTGATATTATGGTATTAAAAATATTCTGAGTTATAATAAATAACTTTTAATATTGGGATATGTATTTCATTAATATTTGAAATTTATTAAATATTAATGATAATAGAATTATGTGGTATTTAAATCATTAAAAAATGATATTTAATGATTGAAAAATTATTATAAATGATAATAATTATTTGAAAATTATTTTTAGCTTTCGAAAAATGTTATGATTAATAATTAAATTATTTACAATAATATTGAAGCGTTTAAGTAGAGTTTTATTGAAAATAGACTCGATATTATTCGATAGGGCAATCGGGACGTCGAAATAGTACCGAACTCAATTCAGACTAAAATAGTTTTACTTGATATCGGGTCTTATGTGTTTTAGTAACTGTTAGGAATATGTGCTTATGTGTTTTAGATATATTATGACTGTAATTAATAGTAGTATATCTGATGATATTATTCTAATTGAGAGATCGATATTATCAATAATATGTCTTTCAACTGAAGCTAAAATTAGATTGCGTAACAGTAATCGACGGTACAGGCAAGTTTTCTAATTCAAACTTGAGTTGTTATTTCAACGCATGCTTGTGAATAATCATTGTTGAATATACCACGTCTATGATTTATTTATTTGCACATAGTGCATGTTGTATATGTTTATCAGGTATGAAAGGCTGATCACCTTCATTACCATTTGGTTCAGTTAAATTTATTCTTGTTCATTGTTGGCCATTCATTATTATTGACACAGTCATTCAGTTATGAAAATTGATTCGTATTCTTTCATAATTATTATATTGTTGAAAGTTTGTCAGCATATTATTCATTCTTTCAATCATGATATATCTTTCTTTGAACTTAAACTTGTTAGGCAAACTTGTTGCTCACCCTTGCTATATCATGATAAATATTTCAAATTAAGACGAAACTTTGGATACATGCAAAGGCAAAGATAAGTTCTAGGAATGGATTATTGTATAGTTAAAATTGTAATAGTATTGAAGGCAGATAACATTGTATGTCCTGTAGAATATGAATATGCGTTTTAAGTTAAGGTTATCGACCTTGGGGATTATGTTGTAAAGGTTATTGTATAAACAAATTATGTTTATATCTTTCGCAATAGTTATAGAAATGATGTACCAAGTTCGTGGTGATTAGAACTTGGATTTGGGGATGCTACAGCTGGTATCAAAGCTGTAGGTTATAAACTTTAGGTAGGATTACCTTAGGTTATACCCGCAGGGATAAGGATAAGGACTAACTCAAATAGAGTTAGTAAGTCAACAATATTCAAAGACGAATCTCGACAAGTAATAAAGATCCAAAGTTACCTAACTCTGATAATAAAGATGAACAGTAATAATGAATAGATAGAGTCTAAAAGACTAAAAGTATAAAGGGAAAGGAGATCGTAACACAAAACGATCATAACATAGAAAAGAATCGTAATATAATACAATTATATTATGAGATCACCACGTGATCTGACAAGGTCATAACAAGAAAGAGGATCAATTAAATGATTGAAAACTTTATAGCATAATTGTTGTATGTAAGTTGTACTATGAAAGTAGTACTATTTAAACATAGAAAAGAGTTGTGGATGATGCAATACGGATTAAACAAAATTTGTATGGAGTAAGGAAAAGCTAGGATTATGCGGGATTTCAATTGAGGACTCATGCCAGCTGCTAAGTTGTATGATTCTTTGTATGGGCGAGGAATTGTACTTGGTGTAACAACCACTTAGCTTCTTATACTGATAATCATTGAAATGTTTGTGTCGCACTATTTTCTATATACATGTTAAGAAGGTAATTTTATTCTCATGCGTATAACAGATAGGTAGATGATAGGTAGAGAATATAAGGCTAGGTGCGAGTTCTTAAAACTCATACTTATGATAAGTTTGTGACTCATAACCATATGGTATGTTTTTGAACCCCTAAGTGTATGGACAGTTCTTGATTGGTTCTTGAACTACGTATTGCTAGGATAAGTTCATAAACTCATATTATTATTGAAAGTTTCCTGAACTCATAACGTGTGGTAAGTTTGATGAACTGGGGTATAGTAAAGTTGTGAATGGAGAATTGAGGATGATATGAATAGATAGATTTATTAAGCAATGGATCATTATAGAAAGTGGAGTTGATGGTGGAAACATAGGTATTGCAAATCTTCTAGCTATGCTAAATTTTAAAATTTTTGACATCAAGCTAAATACACATTGATGTGCCTTTTAAAAATGATTTTTTTAACAAATGGTGACAAGTGTGTATATGTGGACTTCGGGACACTAACACATCGTTACCTGTTGAGGTATGATAGCACTAAAATTGATTTGCAATGATTTTTAAACTGTTTAAAGAATAGTGTATGTTAATTGTTTCGGCTAGACAAAAATGATTAGAAAATATCAAAATGTATTTTATATCGTTAATGCATCATGTAACTTGGTGCAAATATGATAAAAATTAATGGAGTTATAAATGCAGAATTACTTAGTGTTGGATGTGATCGAAAGATCGTCAACCCACTATGGAATGATGTATTATGATAAAGTCACACAATGACTGAATCCTCAAATGGGATATAAATACAGTACGGTATCATGACGTCATAAAATTATTTTTAAAATTTTAAAGATAAAATATTGCCAACTAGATTTGGCCAGAACCGTTTCGATTGAAATTTGAATTATTTGTATTAGTCTAAGCTATTTGATTCAGTTAGACAAATTTTATGAAATTCAAAGTATTCCCTGAAAATTTTCTGAACCAAATTGTTTGGTGCGGAATCCTATGATAAGACTAATGTGAACTATGTCAATTGGATAAAATAATCCAAACTATTTGTAGCGAAAATATTCGCGAGGCATGATTAAAGTACTAGCACCAGTAGTTTACCTTCTTCGTGATTGTAAACATACTGTTAACCTTTTTAAGGGGTAGAGTACCTTTTTCTTAATTGAAAGAGGTAGAAGGTATTAATACCTTTAAACCTCAATAGTTCATAGTCTATATAACTCCTCATCATGACTTGAAAATTTTAACTCTTTAGAGTGATGTCGTGATTGGATGTGATGATGGATAGGAAATAGTATGAACTTATTGCGTACGGGGTAGAATCTGACATGATTGAATAAAGGTTATTATGAAAACCTAGTTCTGGTGAATGAAAGGAGTAGAGTGTAGTAGGCTGTAACTTTGGGGACGAAATTCTTAGAAGAAAGGGTGAATGTGATAACCCGAGAATTTATACGATTAATAAAATTTTAATTGATTAAATAAAGGTTGAATAATAAAACCTAGACTGGGAAATAGGGTATTAATTAAAATTTTTTGTGAAGGATTTGTATAAATTACAAACTTTAAATGATTATCTGATAGCAAGGTATATGGTTTTGTGTATAGTGATTATGTGTGTACAGTATGTGATTAAGGGTTAAGTATGAATCAGGTAAAGCTCCAACATTGACAAACCCTAATGTTATGTTAAGAACTTCAATGTTCAGTTAAGAAATCCTAACGATCGTTTAGAAAGCCTAAATCAAGCTTTGGAAACCCTAATTTTAGTTCCAAAAATCCTAAACCCTAATCGGGAATTCTAAAACCCTAATTTAGGAACTCAAATGCTAAGCATAAAATCCTAAGGGTTGAAAGTTATGTGATATATGTAAAAAAACCAAATTACCTTTCAAATTGATGGGGAAATTACCAAAATACCCTTAGTAGATGCAAAATTACTAAAATGCCCTTTTACTTAACTTTTAAGTAAAAGATTTTAACAAATCTTGTGAGTCATCATCCAAGATTTTTCCATGTGCTCTAAATCTCTCCAATCAGCCAAAATTTGCCACTTAGCAACATTCTTGAACAAGCATTCAAGGATTAAAATGTTAAAGTTAAGAAAATATCCTTACTTTATTTTCTAACTTAACCAACACTTTATCACTCTCTCCAATTCTTGAAATGTTGAGAGGAAATCAGGGATAAGTTAAAGCCCATATCATCCCGTACACTAACCAAGATCAGATTCAAAGGGCAGAATCAAAGATTGAACATTAAAGGTATAAACCCTAACTTAAGCTAGATCCTTAAGATTTCTGTAATTTGTGTTTTGATGTTTAGATATATGTTATAGGATGTTATTTAGCGATCTATGATGATATATCATGGATCCATAACATCTAAGTGCATGAAAATAAGAATTTTAAAAAATAGTCAAGAACCCTAAAATGAGGTCTGACAGTTAAATGTTAGAGCCTCTAGATTTAAATCTGTTAGATGTTAGGATGGCTAAGTGTATCATTGATGTTCTATGCCATGAGGAGAGTACACTGGAAGTGGAATCAAGTCCATAGATGTTCTAGATCACAAGTTATTTATGGTCAAACATGGTTGACCAGTCCCAGAAATTGGGTTCTGGAAAACCCAGAAAACCTAGAAATGTCTAACAGCCATTTTGCAGGGCATTGATCTTGCAATGGTTAAGTTGTTAAGCCATGAGAGTGTATAACTCTTATACCCTCACATTTGGACTACCAAACCATGACACTAGAACACTTAAATCATCAACATGATCAAATATATTATTGGTCAAAACTGGGTTGAACACCTGCTTGTATGAACTTTTTGGAAAACCCAGATTTCTTCATGAGCAGTTTCTGGCTGGTACTTTGACCAAGCCAGATCTTGCTTCTATGATGTTGTTAAGCTACATCAGTGTATTACTTTTGTACCTTGACATACATACTATATAAATGTTACACTTTAACACACAATCAAATCCCAGAATCCAAGTTATTAAGATCTAAAGTAGGACCCTCACATTGTTCTTATTTTCTGGAAATTCTAGAAAATGAAGAACAACTTTGACAACTATTTTGAAGGCTTATATCTTCATTATGTGATGTAGTTTGATCTTGAACTTTGTTAGTACATGTAGTATTACATCAATACTACATAACCAGTACACCTACATGCCCAGAAACATAAAGATTAAGAAATTATTGCTGGTCAAACTAGGCATCCAAGAAACTGACTTTGAATATCCTTGATCGCTCAAGAACACCTATGGCGACAGTTTTGTCGTGATAGGCCCCTTTAGCAATAGTTTTATTAAAAATGAATTATTTAATTTAAATAGTTAGAATAAAATGAAAAATTTATGATTAATTTGTAAAAATTATTTTAAGGTATAAAAATTATCTTTTAATAATTTGAGATATATGTCATTAATATTTTAATTTATTTAAATATTAATGATATTTAATTTATTTAATAATTATATTAAATAAATTACTTAAAAATAATTTTAATATTATATAAATCATTTAAAATGATATTAAGGAGATTAGAAAATATTTTAAGTTATTTTGAATGACTTTTAATATTTTGGAATGAATTTCAGTAATAATTTAATATTAATGATAATAAATTTATTTAATAAATGTATTAAATAAATTATAGAAAAATAGTTTTAATGTTTTAAAAATCATTTAAAAATGATTTAAAGGTTCTTAAAATGTTATAAGTTATAAAATATAACTTTTAATATTTTGACATGAAATAAATTAATATTTTAATATTAATGGCAGTTATTTAATAATGATTTTAAATGTTATAAAATCATTTAAAGGTGATATTATGGTATTAGAAATATTCTGAGTTATAATAAATAACTTTTAATATTGGGATATGTATTTCATTAATATTTGAAATTTATTAAATATTAATGATAATGGAATTATGTGGTATTTAAATTATTTAAAAATGATATTAATGATTGAAAAATCATTATAAATGATAATAATTATTTAAAAATTATTTTGAGCTTTTGAAAAATGTTATGATTAATAATTAAATTATTTAAAATAATATTGAAGCGTTTAAGTAGAGTTTTATTGAAAATAGACTCGATATTATTCGGTAGGGCAATCGGGACATCGAAATAGTACCGAACTCAATTTAGACTGAAATAGTTGACTTGATACCCAGTCTTATGTGTTTTAGTAACTGTTAGAAATATGTGCTTATGTGTTTAAGATATATTATGATTGTAATTAACAAAAGTAAATGTGATGATATTATTCTAATTGAGAGATCGATATTATCAATAATATATCTTTCAACTGAAGCTAAAATTAGATTGCGTAACAGTAATCGACAGTACATGCAAGTTCTCTAACTCAAACTTGAGTTGTTATTTCAACGCATGCTTGTGAATAATAATTGTTTATTATACCACGTCTATGATTTATTGATTTGCACATGGTGCATGTTGTATATGTTTATCAGGTATGAAAGGCTGATCACCTTCATTACCATTTGGTTCAGTTAAATTTATTCTTGTTCATTGTTGGCCATTCATTATTATTGACACGGTCATTCAGTTATGAAAATTGATTCGTATTCTTTCATAATTATTATATTGTTGAAAGTTTGTCAGCATATTATTCATTCTTTCAATCATGATATATCTTTCTTTGAACTTAAACTTGTTAGGCAAACTTGTTGCTCACCCTTGCTATATCATGATAAATATTTCAAATTAAGACGAAACTTTGGATACATGCAAAGGCAAAGATAAGTTCTAGGAATGGATTATTGTATAGTTAAAATTGTAATAGTATTGAAGGCAGATAACATTGTAAGTCCTGTAGAATATGAATATGCGTTTTAAGTTAAGGTTATCGACCTTGGGGATTATGTTGTAAAGGTTATTGTATAAACAAATTATGTTTATATCTTTCGCAATAGTTATAGAAATGATGTACCAAGTTCGTGGTGATTAGAACTTGGATTTGGGGATGCTACAGCTGGTATCAAAGCTGTAGGTTATAAACTTTAGGTAGGATTACCTTTGGTTATACCCGCAGGGATAAGGATAAGGACTAACTCAAATAGAGTTAGTAAGTCAACAATATTCAAAGACGAATCTCGACAAGTAATAAAGATCCAAAGTTACCTAACTCTGATAATAAAGATGAACAGTAATAATGAATAGATAGAGTCTAAAAGACTAAAAGTATAAAGGGAAAGGAGATCGTAACACAAAACGATCATAACATAGAAAAGAATCGTAATATAATACAATTATATTATGAGATCACCACGTGATCTGACAAGGTCATAACAAGAAAGAGGATCAATTAAATGATTGAAAACTTTATAGCATAATTGTTGTATGTAAGTTGTACTATGAAAGTAGTACTATTTAAACATAGAAAAGAGTTGTGGATGATGCAATACGGATTAAACAAAATTTGTATGGAGTAAGGAAAAGCTAGGATTATGCGGGATTTCAATTGAGGACTCATGCCAGCTGCTAAGTTGTATGATTCTTTGTATGGGCGAGGAATTGTACTTGGTGTAACAACCACTTAGCTTCTTATACTGATAATCATTGAAATGTTTGTGTCGCACTATTTTCTATATACATGTTAAGAAGGTAATTTTATTCTCATGTGTATAACAGATAGGTAGATGATAGGTAGAGAATATAAGGCTAGGTGCGAGTTCTTAAAACTCATACTTATGATAAGTTTGTGACTCATAACCATATGGTATGTTTTTGAACCCCTAAGTGTATGGACAGTTCTTGATTGGTTCTTGAACTACGTATTGCTAGGATAAGTTCATAAACTCATATTATTATCGAAAGTTTCCTGAACTCATAACGTGTGGTAAGTTTGATGAACTGGGGTATAGTAAAGTTGTGAATGGAGAATTGAGGATGATATGAATAGATAGATTTATTAAGCAATGGATCATTATAGAAAGTGGAGTTGATGGTGGAAACATAGGTATTGCAAATCTTCTAGCTATGCTAAATTTTAAAATTTTTGACATCAAGCTAAATACACATTGATGTGCCTTTTAAAAATGATTTTTTTAACAAATGGTGACAAGTGTGTATATGTGGACTTCGGGACACTAACACATCGTTACCTGTTGAGGTATGATAGCACTAAAATTGATTTGCAATGATTTTTAAACTGTTTAAAGAATAGTGTATGTTAATTGTTTCGGCTAGACAAAAATGATTAGAAAATATCAAAATGTATTTTATATCGTTAATGCATCATGTAACTTGGTGCAAATATGATAAAAATTAATGGAGTTATAAATGCAGAATTACTTAGTGTTGGATGTGATCGAAAGATCGTCAACCCACTATGGAATGATGTATTATGATAAAGTCACACAATGACTGAATCCTCAAATGGGATATAAATACAGTACGGTATCATGACGTCATAAAATTATTTTTAAAATTTTAAAGATAAAATATTGCCAACTAGATTTGGCCAGAACCGTTTCGATTGAAATTTGAATTATTTGTATTAGTCTAAGCTATTTGATTCAGTTAGACAAATTTTATGAAATTCAAAGTATTCCCTGAAAATTTTCTGAACCAAATTGTTTGGTGCGGAATCCTATGATAAGACTAATGTGAACTATGTCAATTGGATAAAATAATCCAAACTATTTGTAGCGAAAATATTCGCGAGGCATGATTAAAGTACTAGCACCAGTAGTTTACCTTCTTCGTGATTGTAAACATACTGTTAACCTTTTTAAGGGGTAGAGTACCTTTTTCTTAATTGAAAGAGGTAGAAGGTATTAATACCTTTAAACCTCAATAGTTCATAGTCTATATAACTCCTCATCATGACTTGAAAATTTTAACTCTTTAGAGTGATGTCGTGATTGGATGTGATGATGGATAGGAAATAGTATGAACTTATTGCGTACGGGGTAGAATCTGACATGATTGAATAAAGGTTATTATGAAAACCTAGTTCTGGTGAATGAAAGGAGTAGAGTGTAGTAGGCTGTAACTTTGGGGACGAAATTCTTAGAAGAAAGGGTGAATGTGATAACCCGAGAATTTATACGATTAATAAAATTTTAATTGATTAAATAAAGGTTGAATAATAAAACCTAGACTGGGAAATAGGGTATTAATTAAAATTTTTTGTGAAGGATTTGTATAAATTACAAACTTTAAATGATTATCTGATAGCAAGGTATATGGTTTTGTGTATAGTGATTATGTGTGTACAGTATGTGATTAAGGGTTAAGTATGAATCAGGTAAAGCTCCAACATTGACAAACCCTAATGTTATGTTAAGAACTTCAATGTTCAGTTAAGAAATCCTAACGATCGTTTAGAAAGCCTAAATCAAGCTTTGGAAACCCTAATTTTAGTTCCAAAAATCCTAAACCCTAATCGGGAATTCTAAAACCCTAATTTAGGAACTCAAATGCTAAGCATAAAATCCTAAGGGTTGAAAGTTATGTGATATATGTAAAAAAACCAAATTACCTTTCAAATTGATGGGGAAATTACCAAAATACCCTTAGTAGATGCAAAATTACTAAAATGCCCTTTTACTTAACTTTTAAGTAAAAGATTTTAACAAATCTTGTGAGTCATCATCCAAGATTTTTCCATGTGCTCTAAATCTCTCCAATCAGCCAAAATTTGCCACTTAGCAACATTCTTGAACAAGCATTCAAGGATTAAAATGTTAAAGTTAAGAAAATATCCTTACTTTATTTTCTAACTTAACCAACACTTTATCACTCTCTCCAATTCTTGAAATGTTGAGAGGAAATCAGGGATAAGTTAAAGCCCATATCATCCCGTACACTAACCAAGATCAGATTCAAAGGGCAGAATCAAAGATTGAACATTAAAGGTATAAACCCTAACTTAAGCTAGATCCTTAAGATTTCTGTAATTTGTGTTTTGATGTTTAGATATATGTTATAGGATGTTATTTAGCGATCTATGATGATATATCATGAATCCATAACATCTAAGTGCATGAAAATAAGAATTTTAAAAAATAGTCAAGAACCCTAAAATGAGGTCTGACAATTAAATGTTAGAGCCTCTAGATTTAAATCTGTTAGATGTTAGGATGGCTAAGTGTATCATTGATGTTCTATGCCATGAGGAGAGTACACTGGAAGTGGAATCAAGTCCATAGATGTTCTAGATCACAAGTTATTTATGGTCAAACATGGTTGACCAGTCCCAGAAATTGGGTTCTGGAAAACCCAGAAAACCTAGAAATGTCTAACAGCCATTTTGCAGGGCATTGATCTTGCAATGGTTAAGTTGTTAAGCCATGAGAGTGTATAACTCTTATACCCTCACATTTGGACTACCAAACCATGACACTAGAACACTTAAATCATCAACATGATCAAATATATTATTGGTCAAAACTGGGTTGAACACCTGCTTGTATGAACTTTTTGGAAAACCCAGATTTCTTCATGAGCAGTTTCTGGCTGGTACTTTGACCAAGCCAGATCTTGCTTCTATGATGTTGTTAAGCTACATCAGTGTATTACTTTTGTACCTTGACATACATACTATATAAATGTTACACTTTAACACACAATCAAATCCCAGAATCCAAGTTATTAAGATCTAAAGTAGGACCCTCACATTGTTCTTATTTTCTGGAAATTCTAGAAAATGAAGAACAACTTTGACAACTATTTTGAAGGCTTATATCTTCATTATGTGATGTAGTTTGATCTTGAACTTTGTTAGTACATGTAGTATTACATCAATACTACATAACCAGTACACCTACATGCCCAGAAACATAAAGATTAAGAAATTATTGCTGGTCAAACTAGGCATCCAAGAAACTGACTTTGAATATTCTTGATCGCTCAAGAACACCTATGGCGACAGTTTTGTCGTGATAGGCCCCTTTAGCAATAGTTTTATTAAAAATGAATTATTTAATTTAAATAGTTAGAATAAAATGAAAAATTTATGATTAATTTGTAAAAATTATTTTAAGGTATAAAAATTATCTTTTAATAATTTGAGATATATGTCATTAATATTTTAATTTATTTAAATATTAATGATATTTAATTTATTTAATAATTATATTAAATAAATTGCTTAAAAATAATTTTAATATTATATAAATCATTTAAAATGATATTAAGGAGATTAGAAAATATTTTAAGTTATTTTGAATGACTTTTAATATTTTGGAATGAATTTCAGTAATAATTTAATATTAATGATAATAAATTTATTTAATAAATGTATTAAATAAATTATAGAAAAATAGTTTTAATGTTTTAAAAATCATTTAAAAATGATTTAAAGGTTCTAAAAATGTTATAAGTTATAAAATATAACTTTTAATATTTTGACATGAAATAAATTAATATTTTAATATTAATGGCAGTTATTTAATAATGATTTTAAATGTTATAAAATCATTTAAAGGTGATATTATGGTATTAGAAATATTCTGAGTTATAATAAATAACTTTTAATATTGGGATATGTATTTCATTAATATTTGAAATTTATTAAATATTAATGATAATGGAATTATGTGGTATTTAAATTATTTAAAAATGATATTAATGATTGAAAAATCATTATAAATGATAATAATTATTTAAAAATTATTTTGAGCTTTTGAAAAATGTTATGATTAATAATTAAATTATTTAAAATAATATTGAAGCGTTTAAGTAGAGTTTTATTGAAAATAGACTCGATATTATTCGGTAGGGCAATCGGGACATCGAAATAGTACCGAACTCAATTTAGACTGAAATAGTTGACTTGATACCCAGTCTTATGTGTTTTAGTAACTGTTAGAAATATGTGCTTATGTGTTTAAGATATATTATGACTGTAATTAACAAAAGTAAATGTGATGATATTATTCTAATTGAGAGATCGATATTATCAATAATATATCTTTCAACTGAAGCTAAAATTAGATTGCGTAACAGTAATCGACAGTACATGCAAGTTCTCTAACTCAAACTTGAGTTGTTATTTCAACGCATGCTTGTGAATAATAATTGTTTATTATACCACGTCTATGATTAATTGATTTGCACATGGTGCATGTTGTATATGTTCATCAGGTATGAAAGACTGATCACCTTCATTACCATTTGGTTTAGTTAAATTTATTCATGTTCATTGTTGGCCATTCATTATTATTGACTCGGTTATTTAGTTATGAAAATTGATTCGTATTCTTTCATAATTATTATATTGTTGAAAGTTTGTCAGCTTATTATTCATTCTTTCAATCATAATATATCTTTCTTTGAACTTAAACTTGTTGAAAAAACTTGTTACTCACCGTTGCTATATCATGATAAACATTTCAGATTAAGACAGAACTTTGGATACAGGCAAAGGCAAAGACAAGTTCCAGGAATGGATTATTGTATAGTTAAAATTGTAATAGTATTGGAGGCATATAACATTGTACGTCCTGCAGTATATGAATATGTGTTTTAAGTTAAGGTTATCGACCTTGGGGATTATGTTGTAAAGGTTATTGTATAAATAATTTATGTTTATATCTTCCGCAATAGTTATAGAAATGATGTACCTGGTTCGTGGTGATTAGTACCTGGATTTGGGGACGCTATAGTTGGTATAAAACCTGTAGGTTATAAACTTTCGGTATGATTACCTAAGGTTATAACAGCAGGGATAAGGACTAACTCAAATAGAGTTAGTAAGTCAATAAGATTCAAAGACGAATCTCGACAAGTAATAAAGATCTAGAGTTACATAACTCTGATAATAAAGATGAACAATAATAATGAATAGATAGAGTCTAAAAGACTAAAAGTATAAAGGGAAACGAGATCGTAAAACAAAACGATCATAACATAGAAAAAAATCGTAATATAATACGATTATAATATGAGATCACCACGTGATCTGATAAGGTCATAGGAGGAAAGAGGATCAATTAAATGATTGAAAACTTTATAGCAGAATTGTTGTATGTAAGTTGCGCTATAAAAGTATTACTATTTAAATTTAGAAAAGAGTGTGGATGATGCAATATGGATTAAACAAAATATGTATAGAGTAAGAGAAAGCTAGGATTATGTGGGATTTCAATTGAGGACTCATGTCAGCTGCTAAGTTATATGAATCTTTGTATGGGCGGAGAATTGTACTTGGTGTAACAACCACTTAGCTTCTTACACTGATAATCATTGAAATATTTGTGTCGCACTATTTACTATATACATGTTGAGAAGGTGATTCTCTTCTTATGTGTATAACAAATAGATATAGGATAGGTAGAGAATGTAAGGTTATGTGCGAGTTCTTAAAACTCATACTTATGGTTAGTTTGTGACACATAACGATACGGTATGTTTTTAAACCCCTAAGCGTATGGACAGTTCCTGATTAGTTCTTGAACTACGTATTGCTAGGATAAGTTCTAAAACTCATATTATTGTTGAAAGTTCCTGAACTCATAACGTGTGGTAAGTTTGATGAACTAGGGTATAGGAAAGTTGTGAATGCAGAATTGAGGATGATAGGAATAGATATATTTATTAAGTAATGGATCATTATAGAAAGTGGAGTTGATGGTAGAAACATAGGTATTCCAAATCTTCTAGCTATGCTAGATTTCAAAATTTTTGACATTAATCTAAATACGCACTGATGTGCCTTTTAAAAATGAATTTTTTTTCTCAACAAATGGTGACAAGTGTGTATCTGTGGACTTTGAGACACTGACACATCGTTACCTATTGAGGTATGATAGCACTAAAACTGATTTGCAATAATTTTTGAACTGTTTAAAGAATAGTCTATGCTAATTGTTTCGGCTAGACGAAAATGATTTGAAAATATCAAAATGTATTTTATATCATTAATGCATCATGTAACTTGGTGGAAACATGATAAAAATTGATGGAGTTATAAATGCATAATTACTTAGTGTTGGATGTGATTGAAAGATCATTAACCCACTATGGAATGATGTATTATGACAAAGTCACATAATGAAGGAATCCTCAAATGGGCTGTAAATACAGTACGGTATCACGGTGTCATAAATTTTTTTTCAAAATTTTAAAGATAAAATATTGCCAACTGGATTTGGCCAGAACCATTTCGATTAAAATTTGAATGATTAGTATTAGTCTAAGCTATTTGATTCAGCTAGACAAATTTTATGAAATTCAAAGTATTCTTTGAAAATTTCCTGAACCAAATTATTTGGTGCGGAATCCTATGCTAAGACTGATGTGAAATATGTCAATTGGATAAAATAATCCAAACTATTTGTAGCGAAAATATTCGTGAGACATGATTAAAGTACTAACACCAACAGTTTACCTTCTTCGTGATTATAAACATACTATTAACCTTTTTAAGGGGTAGAGTACCTTTTTCTTAATTGAAAGAGGTCGCACGTATTAATAACTTTAAACCTCAATAGTTCGTAGTCTATATGGCTCCTCATCATGATTTAAAAATTTTAACTCTTTAGAGTGATGTCGTGATTGGATGTGATGATGGATAGGAAATAAAATGAACTCATTCCATACGGGTAAAATCCGATATGATTGAATAAATGTTATTATGAAAACCTAGTTCTGTTGAGTGAAAGGAGTAGAGTGTAGTAGGCTGTAATTTTGGGGATGAAATTCTTAGAAGGAAGGGTGAATGTGACAACCCGAGAATTTAGACGATTAATAAAATCTTAATTGATTAAATAAAGGTTGAATAATAAAACCTAGACAGGGAAATAGGGTATTAATTAAAATTTTTTATGAAGGATTTGTATAAATTACAAACTGTAAGTGAATATCTAATAGCAAGGTATATGGTTTTGTGTATAGTGATTATGTGTGTACAGTATGTGGTTAAGGGTTAAGTATGAATCAGTTAAAGCTGTAACATTGACAAATCCTAATGTTATGTTAAGAACTTCGATGTTCAGTTAAGAAACCCTAACGATCAGTTAGAAAGCCTAAATCAAGCTTTGGAAACCCTAATTTTAGTTCCAGAAATCCTAAACCCTAATTGGGAATTCCAAAACCCCAATTTGGGAACTCAAATGCTAATTATAAAAGCCTAAGGGTTGAAAGTTATGTGATATATGTGAAAAGACCTAATTATCCTTCGAATTGATGGGGAAATTACCAAAATACCCTTAGTAGGTGTGAAATTATCAAAATACCCTTTTACTTAACTTTTAAGTAAAAGATTTTACCAAATCTTGTGAGTCATCATCCAAGATTTTTCCTTGTGCTCTAAATCTCTCAAATCAGCCAAAATTTGCCACCTAGCAACATTCTTGAACATGCATTCAAGGATTAAAATGTTAAAGTTAAGAAAATATCCTTACTTTATTTTTTAACTTAGGCAACACGTTTTCTCTCTCCAATTCTCGAAATGTTGAGAGGAAATCAGTGATAAGTTAAGCCCATGTCATCCCATACAGTAACCAAGATTAGATTCAAAGGGTAGAATCAAAGATTGAGCATTAAAGGTATAAACCCTAACTTAAGCTAGATCCTTAAGATTTTTGTAATTTATGTGTTTTGATGTTTAGATATATGTTATATGATGTTATTTAGTGATCTATAATGATACATCATGGATCCATAACATCTAAGTGCATGAAAATAATAATTTTAAAAAACAGTCAAGAACCCTAAAATGAGTTCTGACAGTCAAATGTCAGAGTCTCTAGATCTAAATCTGTTAGATGTTAGGATGGATAAGGTGGTGTTTGATAAAATTGAGTATTAAGACCTGAACAGTTTAGATGTCTGAATAATATAGAGCATCTGAGTAGAATTGTGTCTGAATGAAAAAATGTTGTTTGATAATTAATTTTTCCGAACTGTCTGAATAACATTATTTTACCATTTTAACCCTCTGAACAGTTTAAATAAAACCTGTTTGATAATGTGACGCCCCCAAATCTAGGTCTCTTCCAACCCGACATATGGTGCTCCACGGTGCTACAGTTCACACAAACATTCAATTGAAATGCCTAAAAAGAACGAATATGTCTTATATATATATTCCAAAATAATACTACCATTCCCTAGGTTCTTTATAACCGTTACATTTATTCTTGTCATAATATCAAATATTATCATTACAAACCTATACTATTACATAGGTAATCTACAAGTTCGCTTTAGCCTTCCCTTTATCCTTGTCGAATCCTTTGGTCCATTAGGTCTAAGCTGCATTCATATGGTTCAAGCAAGAGTGAGCATAACAAGCTCAGCAAGTACAATAATTTCATTTTAAAAGCATGCTTGAAACATAGGAATCGTATATCTTCAGTAACTGGATAATAGTTACAAAGTACTATCAATAACTTAAAATAGTATTCATTTTCCTTCAAAACGTTTCACCATAAATATATTCAGTAAAACACCAAATCTGGTCCAAGACCATGAGCGTTTCTTAATTTCTTTGAAAAGGACAACCTGACACGAAGTTCGTAAGTCCGTCATATCTTACGAGCACTTTTAAGTGATCAGCCTATAGTACTCTATGTTGATTAACACTACATCCATTAAACGTGTGTACGTTTAAGTTGTAGGAACCTCACGTATCCATCGAATACTCGATGAAAATACATTTGTTTATTCATGTTCAGGCTTACCTTGAATCCGTACCAGCAATTGGCGTAGGATAGCGTTAATAATTCTATATTGAAAGACTTGTAAATAAATCAATCAATTTATCAAGATTAGTTTAGCCGAATTAAAACTGGCATCGACTCTTTCTTTGAAACCATACATGCATCTCATAACTTGAATCATTTGAAAACTTAGCTAACACGAAGGTTAGACAAGCGTTTAAGAAATACTTGCCTTCAGCGTCTGCTACAGTAAAATTATGTTTCCTTTGAGTCTTTACAGTCTCTACAACACATAATTACATAACATACCATATTAAGTCATGAATGAACATACATAATTCCTAAAGAATCTTACCCTTATTCTCAATCTAATTATGTATTAAATTTGTTATTATCGGTTCTGGCTTTCCGTTACGTCGTTCTTTCGTTCATATGCAATTGACTTACTTCAACCCTAAGTGATCATACTTAATGTTTAATCATGACTTAACAATGTTACTTCATGTTCATTAAGTTTGTACTACTTCATTGCCTTTCTTTCTATCCCATCCTCTCTATGCAAACCCTAGGGCTGGCGCTACGGCGCCAACTTTTCTTCTTTGTGTCGCGCTGCGGCGCTAAGCATTAGAACCAAAAGATCGGACTCGACGCTGCAGCGCGAGTCCTAGTGTTATCTGCCGCACTGCGGCGTCAACTAACAGAGGCTGAGGGCCATTCCAGCGCTATGGCACAGGCTAATTGGCCTTGGGCTGGCGCTGCGGTGCCAGCTCTGTGCACTAGATAATTTTGACAGACTTTTTACATTGGTGAGATTCCCGGACTCGTAACTTCTTCGTTATAAGTCCGAATTGGTTCGTTCAAGAGCCTACGGTTCACAAATCACGTACTCTACGTGGTCATGTAAGAATTTTATCTATTTGTCTTCGTTTACTAAAATTTCACTTATTAGTCTATTTTTAACGAAAATGATAAACGTTCGTGAACGTTCAATGCTCGTTTCTTCGTTCTAAGTCGGAACTCGGTCATTCTCGAGTTCGCATCTCTATAATGCCAAATAAGACTTGTTTCCATTGAAAACCAACGTTTCTAAGCCCAAACACAAAATACGACTTCCATTCCGAGAATTTTACGAATTCGACGATTATCGTCTAATCGTGTGAATTCCGCCAAAACTTTGTAACTTAAGATTTGTTCTTCGTTCTAAATGGATTCATTCGTTCATACTAACATCTTGACATACCTACTTCATTAACTTATAAACATAATAAGTTATTACTTGTTCTTGGTGAGTTTGTAACTTATTAAAGTATAAAATACTTATGTTTCCATTTCTCATGACTTATGTCTTCTTTTCATATGACTTATTATGGTTAATGACTTCTAACCATTATTCTTGCTTCTTATCATACTAACTTTATTAATGTAAACATGTTACAAGTTCTTACAAGTTCTTATATATTCATTATAAGTTCATAACTTATTAGTGAGTGAATTACTTATTCATGACTTATACGGCTTATTTAAGACTTAAGCCCTTTGTTTTATCATTTCAACTCCTTCTTAGCATACAAATTCCACCACTACTCACTTCTCTAACAATGGAAGAGAAAGAGAATCATGGCTTAGGATTACTTACTCTTGATGTTCTCTTGCTAATCCTTCTTCTTGCTCCTTGAATTATAAACTCTAGCTTTTCTAACTTTTGTAGTTTATTCTCTTAAGTAAATAAGCACTTAAAATGTTGGATGAAATACAACAACCAACAAAATGAAAACTAAGCTTGCTATTTATAGGCATCTCAAAGTTGGGGCATAATGGTTATTAAGCCACTTCCACCTCCTTAATCCACCTCCTTACTATTCATTACTTTGGCCATAAGTAAACTTGGCCACCACATTTACTTAGCCACCAAGACACTTGCTCACCACTTATCTTGGTCATTACTTAACTTAGCCATTAAGCTTACTTGCTTATCACTTTGGATTACCCATGGGTTGCCCCATGGTTCTTGCTTACCCATTGGATACTTACTTTGAGCTTTACATTTAATTAGCTTACTAACTTAACTTATACTTTTGGGCTTGCATTTAACAAATCTTTGGGCTGTACCATTAGCTTGCATTGGGCTTACTCATTAATCCCCATTGGGAATTACCTTTCCCATATTTGGGCCTTATCATAATTCACATTAGACAATACAATTTCCTACACAATCCTACAAATTCAATACATTGGGCTTAAAGTCTCATAGCGTATAATTTACGTATTATTCTCGTATTCTAACTCGTATACTAATTCATGATATACGATATACCATCACTCATACATACTCGTATTCTCTACCTCGTACAATACCTACGTATTATACGATCATCGCTTTATTTTATTAATCGCATTTAAATTTCTCCTCGTAAATCACTTTCCCTAAACGTTAGGTTTTAAGTCCGCACGAGAAAAAAAATGCATTTTCCATAACTAAAATATTATTGGATATTCCATCTCACCTCGATATTCTATCATTACGTATTTCTCAAAAGTTCAAAAATAATTCCCGAGCAGAAATACGTGAATAATGTTTTTCAGAAAATTTCTCGGAAAGCTTTTATTTTCGTCTTGAAAATTCAAATACTTTAATTCTATCACGTGACCAAAATACTATGACGTTCTGACATGTATAGGCCATAGAATGACCTTCAATTAGCTTACTCCCACAAATAATAAATTAAATTCATTTAATCCTTATAATTAAATTAAAATTTAATTCTCCTAAAAATCTGATTTTCTGGGGCGTCACATTCTTACCTCCTTATAAGGATTCTGTGTAAAACCCCAGATTTTATGAATAAAGATTTAATTTTTCGAAATATTTTTTTAAATATTATGGTGTGAATTTGAGATAATGTTATAGTTGTGGGTAGTATTTATAAATTTTGCAAAGTAAGCAAGTTGTTATAAAATATTCGTTTGGTCGGGAAATATTCTTTTTGTCAGGAAATATCCGTACGACGGTACAATCAATGGTGGACCCCACAACGGAATTATTGTCGGATTGAGAAAACGACAAAAATATTTTATTAAAAAATAACGGCAAAAGTTTTACTGTTGATACTGTTGAACTACTCGGTAGTAAAAGTACAGTAATATGTGTGGTTGTATAGTAGCACACGGTATTGATTATTAATGCTTATGTGAGAAGTCACTCAGTTTGATTCAATTATTGTCAATTAATAATATGAATTATTTAGTGACAATGAAGTTTTGTTTTATTCGTATTATTAACGTAATAAAACAGAAACATCTTTTTATATAAAACAGAATATTTATTAAAGTTATTCTATAAATAGAATATATTATATTTTATTTTAAAAAAATTTCTTTAAATATGGACCGTTAGATTAAAGTAAATCAATCTGGACCGTTCATGGATTAGTTACTATACATTCTATTTTCCTATAAATAGAAGCTCATTCCTTCATTATTTTCTTACGAATTCACTGAACTCTAGAGAGAGAAACTATAGAGAGAAAGAAGAAAAGTATTCTGCTACTTAACTACTTCTTTATTTTAGTTCTTCTTTAAAACGGTAAGGGATATTATTTGTTGTACCCGTAAGGGGTATTATTTCTTTTGTATTCATGAAGAGAACTTCTGTTATTCCATTATTTATTATTCTGTTGGAATAACCTGTATACGCGGTCTACCCTATACTTGGTGACATTCTTCTATTATTCTGTTGGAACATCCTGTCTGTGTGTTTTACACCGGACCTGGTTCCGTCATTATTATTATTCTGTTGGAACATCCTGTCTGTATGTTTTACACCGGACTTGGTTCCGTCTTTATTATTATTCTGTTGGAATATTCTGTCTGTGCGTTTTACGCCGGACCTGGTTCCATTATTTATTATTCTGTTGGAATAACCTGTCTGTGCGGTCTATCGCATGCATGGTGATTTCTTTTGTTATTCCATTCTTTATTATGCTCAGTTGGTTAAAACTTTGACTTCTATACTCCATGAAATTAGTAGAATATCCTTGATATTTGCACTTCATCCAGTATCTTTTCATGGAAATATTCTTCTGAGCATTCTTGAATCTTACTGCACAAAGCAGTATCATGTTGACAATTTGGACGTTATCAGTTCCTGGATAAATTAATTCTTGAACTTGTTTTATTGAATTCTTATATCAATGTCATCATCCTCATGTTTATATTTTGTTGAAATTCATCTATGGCTTGTAGTGCATAGATGGACTTGGTATGATTATGACCAGGGATTTATTGGTGTAATCATGACCGTAATATTACAAATGATGTAGAAAAAGTCCTCATTGGCCCATAGTGCATTGATGGACAATTTTTGGTATGATTATGGCTATGGATTCTCTTTGGCCGTAGTACAGAGATGAATTGTTTTATGGCATGATCAGGACCATTGATGAAAACATGATTATCTTTAGCCGTAGTGCATGGATAATTCATGGTCGTGATACTAAAGAATATCATTGGCCGTAGTGCAGGGGTGATTCGATGATGTGGATTATTTATTAAGTTGAGTCCCAGCGATAAAAGTCATGAAAAACCTTTTAAATCATAAAAGATGGTAGATTTTATTCTCTACTTGACTCTTTTAATGGATTGCTTGATCCGCTGCAGTTAAACTTGATGTCTATTGTATTGTATCAGTTTAACATTGTTGAAGACTAA
Source organism: Panax notoginseng (assembly GCA_016801055.1). Lineage (NCBI taxonomy): Eukaryota > Viridiplantae > Streptophyta > Magnoliopsida > Apiales > Araliaceae > Panax > Panax notoginseng. The sequence goes on from CM029016.1 coordinate 116,161,616, forward strand.
TGATAATTTATTCTGCATTATCTTAGTCATAATATTTCTTACTTGGCTTGTTGAGCTCACCCTTTCTTTCACTGTTCTCTTCAGGAAATGAGAACGTAGCTGGGACTAGTCGGGGAACAGAGTTATGGTCCTAGATGATAGCATTAGTAGTCCTCACTATTCTATGTAATAGTGTGATAATAATTGTAATGAGGACTCCTTTTGAGTATGGATACTTTTTAGAAGACAATATTTGTATTCAAACTCACAGTTTATGTTTCGTCGTATTGTACACGATAGTTGTATTAGTAAGTTGTATTTGAATTCTGTACCATGTATCTGGTGACCCAAGATGGGTGATGTATACCTAATTTTGGGGGCGTCACATCCTGTCTCCAGAATCTCGCTAATAATACATACACCATTGAGGAAAAAGTATTTCCTTTATTTTAAATCTCGAGTTCCCACAAGGCTTCTTCGACATTGGGGTTCTTTCATTTCACCCTCACCGAAGGTATTATCTAAATTTTCATGACTTGTCACTTCCTATCAATAATCTGAGTTGGAAGTTAAATACTTATTAACACATTACTCTATCTCTCTTTATTAGTCCTTCTTTTAACTCCTATTTATTTGGAACTCAAATTTCTCCCTCAAAACCCGATTATACTTGATCTTCTCTTTATTCTGCATTCTCTTCTTCATTCGTTTGCATTCCTCGTTATCTAGTCATATTTACTTGACTCGTTCCATTTTTATGGATTGAGTCTACGTTATGAATAACCTTTCTACCCTTTCACTCCGTAATTTAGCTTCTAACTCTATTCTCGCCATCTCCGTAATTAACTCATTCTGAGTCGTTAACATTGATAGCTTTTCCCTACCCTTCCTAAGTAACGCGTCGGCTGCTACGTTTACCTTCCTTGTATGATATAAGATATCACAGTCTTTCTCTACTGCATATTCCTCTCCTTCTGTGTGAAAATATATTTCAGACTCTTAGAGTCCGTGTATATCTCACCTTTCTCCTCGTATAAATACTATCTTCATATTTTTTTTTCAAAAACTACAGCTGCCAATTGTAGATCATAAGTAGGATGGACTTTCTCATAATCCTTTAACTGGCATGATGCATACGCATTGACCTTGCCATGCTACAAGAGCACACAATCTCGTCATTTATGTGAAACATCGAGATACACTACAAAATTCCTCGTATCATCTGATAAAGATAATACAGGTGCCTCACTTACCATTCCGCTTAAATCCTGTGACGCTAATGGTACATTCAATCATAGCATCTTACAAGAGTACCTATCAATTTTCCACCAACCTGCTCGGTGCCCCTTACGAAAAAATCTAACTTCAGGACATTAGTCAGCCCAATTGACATAACCAGAAATTTGTCAAACTATAACGAGTTCTGAACGTCATTTTAGTTACCTCCTCCTTCTTCCTTACTTACTACTGACGATACCCCGTACACTAAAATATCTTAGAAAAATTCTTTGCTCATTTCAACTGATCAATTATATCATCAATCCTGGGCCATGGTTATTTATTTCCAACCGCTAACCAAATCGTCATATATTTGACTTACACATTGGTTTTCTTAACTTTATTTTTTAGGGTTCGTGTTCTTTCGACCTAAGTTTACGCGACCTACTTTCATTACTAGCATACGGCTTCATGAGATACTAAGATGTCTTACTTAATACATTCAACATCTTTGATGATTTACATTCTTATATTCTTCTTATTACTTCTCTAGGTCTCAGCACACATCGCTTCTCTGCTAGTAGTCCATATGGTACTCTGAGTGGTTTCCCATAAACAACCAACAAACAAGTTCCCGTCTCATCTACACTGCCATCACAGTGAGTTAGATAGGTTGCCAGTTTTGTATATACCTTCACTCTCTGAAGGAATTGTTTAGCCCAGCTCCCATATGTCAACCATCAAAGGTTATGATTGTACCACAACCTAAACTTATCTTAACATCCTTCTAGATTGTGTCATGATTAGACAACAAGAAAGTTTCGGTGATTTATTACCGTAAATTACTACCTTGAATTTTCTTAGAAAAATCGAAGATTCATACTTTGCCTTACACACTTTATTAAAGTTCTATGGTTAATTAACCCATTCATACCGGAATTACTTCAAATTCTCTTAACTTTATCGGTACTTATCTACCGATACTTGCTTGCCTTTAATATTCATGAAACAATTTCTACGAATATATTTAACGAGAGTTATTTCCTCATTCTCTACCTTAACGTTTAAATGTAATTATAATCCTTTCGGGAATGAACTTAATCATCTAACAACTTCACATGCTATAAAAGAGAAAAAAAATAAAATAAGACTTCAATCAAATAATACATAAGCATTCATTTATTAACCGGAATGATACCTGTTACTACATCCGCTGATGCAATCGCATCTTGGATCGTCATATTAAAAGTACGGGCCCTAGATCTACCCAATGATAGTGGTTCAGTAATGGTTAACTTACCACTACTAACAACCCTACTCTCTTTCAATCCCTTCTTTGGGCAATTTCTTGCCATGTGGTCTAACGACCCACATACAAAACAGTCATGGTTTTTCTTAGGATTAGGACAATTGGGTAATATATGCCCCTCCCGTCTGCAGTTATCACAAACCGATTTCCCTTTCAAGCAGACTCCTAGATGAGTCTTTCCACATGTCTTACATACTTCGATCCTATGCTTAAGATCCCCTTGTCCCACTCCAGTATTCCCGGAGTAAAAATTCTTTCTTTTTGGCATACTGCCACTAACATTCCCTGCCTTGGTTCCTCTCTCTCCCTTGCATGCTTGTAGGGAAATAATTCTCAAAGAAAACCTTCTTGAATTATTCCCATGATACCACATCTAGTCTAGCCCCACCCTGGTGAGCCTCCCACCAAAAGTTGGCTTCCCCTCTCATCATGTAAGTCGCAAAAGAAGTCTTTTGCGCGTCAGCTACGTTTGTAATAACAAACGCCTTCTCTATTTCTTTTACCCAAGTTTGGGCCTCTATTGGGTCCGTCGTTCCTCTGAACTCCGGCGGACCTACGCTTTTAAAGTCTTTAAAGGTAGTCGTTCTGGCTACCCTAGGTTCCGCGGGTACTCTACCCCTAGTTTGGTTAAATGCAGTCGCTAATAAATTAACGAACTATTGTATAGGGTTGTTTTGACCCCATTGATTATCATTATGTGATTCCACTTCCAGATTACGCTATTTTCTTCTTGGCGGCATTTTTTAATTGAATAAAATTTCATTATTATCTATTTACTTACTTCGTTATTATTCTCCACATACCAACTCATACCATAACAAAGCATATTAAATGAAAACTTCATTATATTTATATGCTTCTTCATAGTTTGAAACAATTTACAATTTGTTTTCCCATAGCCAAATGCTATTACATTTATCTCCCGTAATTGAACTTCACAAAAGTTGGGATTTACAAAAAGACTACCCTTTTTATACAAAAGAGGATTTTACATCACTACACACATATTTATAATTCTAACATTCTAATAATGCATAACAGCGTCCTCATGCTTCTCATTCGCAATCTTCGCTACAGTATCCCGACTAATCGTATGCCGAGTCTGTCTCGACTCAATGGAATAACAAGCAACTCTACTCTTGAAATTCTTATGAGTACTCTTATGGATGTAAGACATCTGTGCTATCTTCTTGTCTTTCTCAACTAGTCTACTACGAAGCTCATCAGCCTCTTCCTTATAGTCCCTAGCCTGCTCTGTCATAAGCACCTATTTATCGTGCTCTAACTCAAAATCTGCTTCTGCAGACACCTTAGCTTCATGGAGATAATTAATCTCTTCACTCTGATTCTGCACAACTGTACTCAGTTGCACATTACTGTCAAGCACTGCCAGATACAATGCTCTCATCACAACTGGAGGTGATGACTCTTGTGTAGGTACCACCGTAGTAACCGATGTTACCTCCATTCCTTCCTCCACATCGTTCATCATATCCAAGAATGATGTCCAGGCTACGCCGTCCTCAAAGTAGTCTTCCTCAGAAATATACTCCACTGTCTCCAACTCCTCTAGAATCACTATTGGTACCTCCGCCACTGGCATAGGTACAGGCTCTACTCTATTCACAAGCTCTTCGCTCCCCACATGTATATCTCTATACATCAAGCTATCGATTGACATCCTACAATAACACATAACTTGTTGATTAGTACATAACACACAATAGTATAAGCACCAATCACATTTAATTTATTTAGGGTTACTTTCCATCTTTTAAATCTTTCGGTACTGAGTTTCCTCAATATCTTATTAACTAATTCGACTCAAGTAAAGCTCAAGTTTACTTCCTTTGGACTTCTCTTCCTTAACGAGGTTATGATCCTAAGGTTCTTCCCCCCTTAAGTTTCATAACCTAATGCTTTGATACCAACCTGTGACGCCCCCAAATCTAGGTCTCTTCCAACCCGACATATGGTGCTCCACGGTGCTACAGTTCACACAAACATTCAATTGAAATGCCTAAAAAGAACGAATATGTCTTATATATATTCCAAAATAATACTACCATTCCCTAGGTTCTTTATAACCGTTACATTTATTCTTGTCATAATATCAAATATTATCATTACAAACCTATACTATTACATAGGTAATCTACAAGTTTGCTTTAGCCTTCCCTTTATCCTTGTCGAATCCTTCGGTCCATTCGGTCTAAGCTGCATTCATATGGTTCAAAGAGTGAGCATAACAAGCTCAACAAGTACAACAATTTCATTTTAAAAGCATGCTTGAAACATAGGAATCGTATATCTTCAGTAACTGGATAATAGTTACGAAGTACTATCAATAACCTAAAATAGCATTCATTTTCCTTCAAAACGTTTCACCATAACAATATTCAGTAAAACACCAAATCTGGTCCAAGACCATGAACGTTTCTTAATTTCTTTGAAAAGGACAACCCGACACGAAGTTCGTAAGTCCGTCATATCTTACGAGCACTTCTAGGTGATCAGCCTATAGTACTCTATGTTGATTAACACTGCATCCATTAAACGTGTGTACGTTTAAGTTGTAGGAACCTCACGCGCCCATCGAATACTCGATGAAAATACATTTGTTTATTCATGTTCAGGCTTACCTTGAATCCGTACCAGCAATTGGCGTAGGATAGCGTTAGCAATTCTATATTGAAAGACTTGTAAATAAATCAATCAATTTATCAAGATTAGTCTAGCTAAATTAAAACTGGCATCGACTCTTTCTTTGAAACCATACATGCATCTCATAACTTGAATCATTTGAAAACTTGGCTAACACGAAGGTTAGACAAGCGTTTAAGAAAAACTTGCCTTTAGCGTCTACTACAGTAAAATTATGTTTCCTTTGAGTCTTTACAGTCTCTACAACACATAATCACATAACATACCATATTAGGTCATGAATGAACATTCATACCTCCTAAAGATTCTTACCCTTCTTCTCAATCTAATTCTGTATTAGATTTGTTATTATCGGTTCTGGCTTTCCGTTACGTCGTTCTTTCGTTCATATGCAATTGACTTACTTCAACCCTAAGTGATCATACTTAATGTTTAATCATAACTTAATAATGTTACTTTATGTTCATTAAGTTTGTACTACTTCATTGCCTTTGTTTCTATTTTCATAACCCATCCTCTCGATGCAAACCCTAGGGCTGGCGCTGCGGCGCCGACTTTTCTTCTTTATGTCGCGCTGCGGCGCCAAGCATTAGAACCAAAAGACCGGACTCGGCGCTGCAGCGCGAGTCCTAGTGTTATCTGCCGCGCTGCGGCGTGAACTAACAGAGGCTGAGGGCCATTCCGGCGCTGCGGCGCGGGCTAATTGGCCTTGGGCTGGTGCCGCGGTGCCAGCTCTGTGCACTAGATAATTTTAACAGACTTTTTCCATTCGTGAGATTCCCGGACTCGTAATTTCTTCGTTTTAGGTCCGAATTGGTTCGTTCAAGAGCCTACAGTTCACAAATCACGTACTCTACGTGGTCATGAAAGAATTTTATCTATTTGTCTTTATTTACTAAAATTTCACCTATTAGTCATTTTTAACGAAAACGATAAACGTTCGTGAACGTTCAATGCTCGTTTCTTCGTTCTAAGTCAGAATTCGGTCATTCTCGAGTCCGCAACTCTATAATTCCAAATAAGATTTGTTGAAAACCTACGTTTCCAAGCTCAAAAACAAAATACGACTTCCATTCCGAAAATTTCACGAATTCGACGATTATCGTCTAATTGTGTGAATTCTGCCAAAACTTCGTTACTTAAGATTTGTTCTTCTTTCTAAATGGATTCATTCATACATACTAACATCTTGACATACATACTTTATTAACTTATAAACATCATACGTTATTACTTATTCTTGGTGAGTTTGTAACTTATTAAAGTATAAAATACTTATGTTTCCATTTCTCATGACTTATGTCTTCTTTTCAAATGACTTATTATGGTTAATGACTTCTAACCATTATTCTTGCTTAATACCATACTAAATTTATTAATGTAAACATGTTACAAGTTCTTACAAGTTCTTATACGTTCATTATAAGTTCATAACTTATTTATGAGTGAATTACTTATTCGTGACTTATACGGCTTATTTAAGACTTAAGCCCTTTGTTTTATCATTTCAATTCCTTCTTAGCATACAAATCCCACCACTACTCACTTCTCTAACAATGGAAGAGAAAGAGAATAATGGCTTAGGATTACTTACTCTAGATGTTCTCTTGCTAATCCTTCTTCTTGCTCCTTAAACTGTATACACTAGCTTTTCTAACTTTTGTAGCTTATTCTCTCAAGTAAATAACCACTTAAAATGTTGGATGAAATACAACAACCAACAAAATGAAAAATAAGATTGCTATTTATAGGCATCTCAAAGTTGGGGCATAATGGTCATTAAGCCACTTCCACTTCCTTAATCCACCTCCTTACTATTCATTACTTTGTCCCTAAGTAAACTTGGCCACCACATTTACTTAGCCACCAAGAAACTTGCTCACCACTTATCTTGGTCATTACTTAACTTAGCCATTAAGCTTACTTGCTTATCACTTTGGATTACCCATGGGTTGCCCCATGGTTCTTGCTTACCCATTGGATACTTACTTTGGGCTTTACATTTAATTAGCTTACTAACTTAACTTATACTTTTGGGCTTGCATTTAACAAATCTTTGGGCTTTATCATTAGCTTGCATTGGACTTACTCATTAATCCCCATTGGGAATTACCCTTCCCATATTTGGGCCGTATCATAATTCATATTAGACAATACAATTTCCTACACAATCCTACAAATTCAATACATTGGGCTTAAAGCCTCATAGCATATAATTTACGTATTATTCTCGTATTCTAACTCGTATACTAATTCATGATATACGATATACCATCACTCATACATACTCATATTCTCTACCTCATACAATACCTACATATTATACGATCATCGCTTTATTTTATTAATCGCATTTAAATTCCTTCTCGTAAATCACTTTCCTTAAACGTTAGGTTTTAAGTCTGCAGGCGAAAAACTGCGTTTTTCATAACTGAAATATTATTGGATATTCCATCTCACCTCGATATTCTGCCGTTACGTATTTCTCAGAAGTTCAAAAATAATTCCCGAGCAGAAATACGTGAATAGTGTTTTTTAGAAAATATCTCGGAAAGCTTTTATTTTCGTCTTTGAAATTCAAACACTTTAATTCTATCACGTAGCCAAAATACTACGACGTACTGACATGTCTAGGTCATAGAACGACCTTCAAATAGTTTACTCCCATAAATAATAATTTAAATTCATTTAATCCTTATAATTAAATAAAAATTTAATTCTACTAAAAATTCGATTTTCTGGGGCGTCACAGATAATCCGAAGGTCTGAATAGTATTTTAAATACATATTTATAATATTTCGTCAAACATGTTATCTCGATCATATTGAGCAAACAATTCATCCTCAATATTATGCTTCCTTATAAAATTATGAACTGCAAAGCAAGCGATAAATATATCCCTTTGTACTGTAAAAGGGTAAGGAGCCATTCGTTTCAAACTATATCTTATGCCAAGGGGTTACTGTGACGCCCCCAAAACAGGTATACATCACCCATCTTGAGTCGCCAGATACATGGTACAGAAATCAACTACAAACTTAATTATATAACTGTCGTGTAAAAAATACGACAAAACATAGCTGAGTTTTTACACGAATATTGCCTTCTATACAATATCCAAACTCAATGGAGTCCTCATTACAATTATTATCATACTATTTTATAAAAATAGTGAGGACTATTATAGCCACCATCTCGGACCTTCAATCCATTCCACGACTAGTCCCAACTATATTCTCATTTCTTGAAAAGAATAGTGATAGAAAAGGGTGAGCTCAACTAGCACAGTAAGAAATATTATGAATAAGATAATGCAGAATAAATTATCCTTAGCCTTCAACAGTATAACAACTGATAGAATATAATAGACAACAAGTTTTAGATCAACAACTGCAGCAGAATAAGCAATCCATTAGAAGAGTCAAGTAGAGCATAAAATCTACTATCTTCTATGATTTAAAAAGTTTTTTATCAACTTTATCGTTGAGACTCAGCTTAATGAATAAAATTGAATCATCCCTACACCATGGCCAAGGATATTCATGTAATCATCAATGGTCATGATTATACCGAATAATCCCTGGTCATAATCATACCAATAACTGTCCATCAATGAACTACAGGCCAATGAGGACTTTTACCACTTCATTCGTTACATTACGGTCATAATTATACCGAATAATCCCTGGTCATAATCATACCAAGTCCATCTATGCACGTAAGCCAAAGATGACTTTCATCACAATGTAAGCATGAGGATGATGACAATGATATAATAATTCAATAAAATAAGTTCAAGGATAAATTTGAAAGATTTATAATTTAATTTATCCAGAAATCAATAACGTCCAAATTGTCAACATGATACTGCTTTGTAGAGTAAAATTCAAGAATAATATTCATGTACCAAAAATAATTTGGACAGAAAAGAACTATATTTTTCGGGAGAATAATACCCCATGAATAGTACTTCGGGAATAGTACCCCGGGAATAGTACCCCGACACGAAAAGTGTCTCGAATACCCGAGTGAATGATACTAGAGTGAATAGTAATCGGGTGAATAGTAAACTGTGAATAGTAATTCGTGAATAGTACTTCGGCACGAAAAGTGCCCCGAATACCCGAGTGAATGATACTAGAGTGAATAGTAATTGGGTGAATAGTAACCCATGAATAGTAACTCGTAAAAGAAAAATACCAAAGAAAATGATATTCCATGACGAGTACAAAAGAAATGATATCTCATACGAGTATAATAGAATATACGAAACTGCAAATGGATGTTTACCCGCCATATGGTAATCCACGTAGACAGATTATTTCCACAATTTAATAAAGAATGAATACGAAGGATCATTCACCATGCATGCGGTAATCCACATAGACAGGTTATTCCAACAAAATAATAAAGAATGAAATAATAGAAGAATTCACCATGCATACGCTAGTCCGCGTAGACAGGTTATTCCAACAGAATAATAAAAAATGGAACCTGGTCATGCGTAATCCGCACAGACAGGATATTCCAATAGAATAATAAAGAACGGAACCAGGTCATGCGTAATCCGCAAATACAGGATATTCTAACAGAATAATAAAGAATGGAATAACAACAGAATTCACCAGGCATATGATAGACCGCACAAACAGGTTATTCCAACAGAATAATAAAGAATGGACTAACAGAAGAATTCACCAAGCATGCGATAGACCGCACAGACAGGTTATTCCAACAGAATAATAAAGAATGGAATAACAGAAGAATTTCACCATGTATGCGGTACTTCGCATAGACAGGTTATTCCAACATAATAATAAAGAATGGAATAACAACCCTTACGAGTATTGAAAGAAAATAACTCTCTTCATGAATACGAATGAATAATACCCCTTACCTTCGAAGAAAACTGGATACTAGAATAGTGAGGCAGCAGACTTCTCTTCTTCTTTCTCTCTATAATTCCTCTCTATAATAATTACTCTATAGCTTTAGTGAATTGGTGAGAAATGAAGGAAGAATGAGCTTCTATTATAGTAAAATATAGTTTCAATAATTACACATTTTGGAGCTCAAAATATTACAGTATAATACCTCCCTCTTTTTCTTCATTTTTAATCTAGTCCTGCAAGTATTATCAAACTTACACCACCTCCCCTAATAGTAAATCATGTGAATTAACAGTTCATTCATGTGACTCAATAGTATAATCATGTAAAAAAACTAATTACAGTATAGTACCTTTAACTATACCTCTATTTTTAATTTAGTCATGCAAGTATTATCAATTTTGCACCAATTTCCCTAATAGTAAATCATGTGAATCAATAGTACACACATGTGAACACATAGTTATAATCATGTGAATTAATAGCAATTAATTGCTCATTTATCCGATTAATTATCTGATTGGTCAGTATAACTACCAGACATCAATTAATATCGAAATAAATATCAATTTCCACTAACACTAATAATTCCAACACAATGGAACTATCAATTTCATCTTTAATCAACACGAACTTATTCATCATTAATATTATAATTCACAATATTTAACAACTAGGTTGTTCCCAGGAAAGAGAGGGCTTTCCGATAAGGATTTCTCCTTATTGGCGTGCAATTAGGTGACCAAACCTCTCCTTTACAGAACTTCTAGACATTGTCAATATTGTAAATAATAATATGAATAACTTTGTCGTCTCAATTATTAATTTAATAATATAACATATTATGCAGATGATACTGTGACAATAATTGAATCAATAATATGAGAGATATGATGCAACAATTACTGTAGTAATATTTGAGTATAACTGAGTGACTTTCTACGTAAGCATCAATAATCAATACCGTGTGCTACTATACAACCACGCATATTACTGTACTTTTATCTTCGATTATTTTATGGCAACTTGTTTACTTTAAAAAAAGTTTCACATATCACCCTTAACTTTAACCTTTTATCAATTTAACCATTTAATAAATAGAATAATTATAAGAAAATTGAATACTTTCATTTCATAAAATTTGGGGTCTCACAATCTCCCCTCCTTATGAAATTTCGTCCTCAAAATTTACGTACCTAGTAGTTCGAAGAGATGAGAATACCTTGTTTTCTATTCGAATTATACCTTCACGGTTATTTCCTCTGTAGCATGATTTTCCCATTACTCATCTCCTGTATTTTAGATATCATTCTAGAATACATCTTCAAAACAAAGGTTAATTGATATGCCACATATTATCCATATACTCTGACCGACCAATTAAATACCAAATAACTTAGATAGGTCATACTAGCGAAGGAATTATCCGTCTCCCCCCTCCTAGTTCTAGTCTCACATCTCAGCCATGGATCATATCCCTAAACTTTGATACCAACTGTGACGCCCCCAAAATAGGTATATGTCACCCATCTTGGGTCGCCAAATATATGGTACAGAAATCAACTACAAACTTAATTTTACAACTGTCGTGTAAAAAATACGACAAAACATAGCTGAGTTTTTACACGAATATTGCCCTTCTAGACAATATCCAAACTCAATGGAGTCCCCATTACAATTATTATCACACTATTTTATAAAAATAGTGAGGACTACTATAGCCACCATCTCGGACCTTCAATCCATTCCCCGACCAGTCCCAGCTATATTCTCATTTCCTGAAGAGAACAGTGAAAGAAAAGGGTGAATAGTAACCCATGAATAGTAACTCGAGTGAATGATACTAGAGTGAATAGTAATCGGGTGAATAGTAACTCGTGAATAGTACTTCGGAACGAAAAGTGCCGCGAATACCCGAGTGAATAGTAATTGGGTGAATAGTAACCCATGAATAGTAACTCGTAAAAGAAAAATACCAAAGAAAATGATATTCCATAACAAGTACAAAAGAAATGATGTCTCATACGAGTATAATAGAATATACGAAACTACAAATGGATTTTCACCCGCCATGCGGTAATCCACGTAGACAGATTATTTCACAATTTAATAAAGAATGAATACGAAGGATCATTCACCATGCATGCGGTAATCCACATAGACAGGTTATTCCAACAGAATAATAAAGAATGAAATAACAGAAGAATTCACCATGCATGCGGTAGTCCGCGTAGACAGGTTATTCCAACAGAATAATAAAGAATGGAACCAGATCATGCGTAATCTGCACAGACAGGATATTTCAATAGAATAATAACGAACAGAACCAGGTCATGCGTAATTCACAAAGACAGGATATTCCAACAGAATAATAAAGAATGGAATAACAACAGAATTCACCAGGCACGCGATAGACCACACAGACAGGTTATTGCAACAAAATAATAAAGAATGGAATAAAAGAAGAATTCACCAGGCATGCGATAGACCGCACAGACATGTTATTCCAACAGAATAATAAAGAATGGAATAACAGAAGAATTTCACCATGTATGCAGCACTTCGCATAGACAATTTATTCCATCATAATAATAAAGAATGGAATAACAACCCTTACGAGTATTGAAAGAAAATAACTCTCTTCATGAATACGAAAGAATAATACCCCTTACCTTAGAAGAAAACTGGATACTAGAATAGTGAGGTAGCAGACTTCTCTTCTTCTTTCTCTCTATAATTCCTCTCTATAATAATTACTCTATAGCTTTAGTGAATTGGTGAGAAATGAAGGAAGAATGAGCTTCTATTTATAGTAAAATATAGTTTCAATAATTACACATTTTGGAGCTCAAAATATTACAGTATAATACCTCCCTCTTTTTCTTCATTTTTAATCTAGTCCTGCAAGTATTATCAAACTTACACCACCTCCCCTAATAGTAAATCATGTGAATTAACAGTTCATTCATGTGACTCAATAGTATAATCATGTAAAAAAACTAATTACAGTATAGTACCTTTAACTATACCTCTATTTTTAATTTAGTCATGCAAGTATTATCAATTTTGCACCAATTTCCCTAATAGTAAATCATGTGAATCAATAGTACACACATGTGAACACATAGTTATAATCATGTGAATTAATAGCAATTAATTGCTCATTTATCCGATTAATTACCCGATTGGTCAGTATAACTACCAGACATCAATTAATATCGAAATAAATATCAATTTCCACTAACACTAATAATTCCAACACAATGGAACTATCAATTTCATCTTTAATCAACACGAACTTATTCATCATTAATATTATAATTCACAATATTTAACAACTAGGTTGTTCCCAGGAAAGAGAGGGCTTTCCGATAAGGATTTCTCCTTATTGGCGTGCAATTAGGTGACCAAACCTCTCCTTTACAGAACTTCTAGACATTGTCAATATTGTAAATAATAATATGAATAACTTTGTCGTCTCAATTATTAATTTAATAACATAACATATTATACAGATGATACTGTGACAATAATTGAATCAATAATATGAGAGATATGATGCAACAATTACTGTAGTAATATTTGAGTATAACTGAGTGACTTTCTACGTAAGCATCAATAATCAATACCGTGTGCTACTATACAACCACGCATATTACTGTACTTTTATCTTCGATTATTTTATGGCAACTTGTTTACTTTAAAAAAAGTTTCACATATCACCCTTAACTTTAACCTTTTATCAATTTAACCATTTAATAAATAGAATAATTATAAGAAAATTGAATACTTTCATTTCATAAAATTTGGGGTCTCACAGTTACCATTTCCTATTATTTCTTATGGCTTTGCAACATTTATTCAAACTTCAAAAGAAACAATTCTTTAGCTCCATATCAATATTGTATTCCTACTAACAGATGAACTAACCTAAACCAAATACATGTTTAATATATCACAATAAATGTATTCAAATGAGTTGAGCATAAAGCCATAATTTACAGAACCAAAAACAAAATGGGAGAAAATAATACAAGGTCACTCAAAATAACTAGCACAAAAGTTCAGGACATCATCAAGTCTAGAAGTCACAACTCACAAGACAGACATACAAATTTGCCATGCATATAACATAAAGACACTTAATTGAAGGAGTTCCACTGAGTTTATGCTTCCAACCAACTGATGCTCTCTAATATACTCTTTCTCACATTCAGCATAGAGTATCTATCGGCATCAACTTCAAATGCTCGGTCTCGCATTGAGGCGAGATGCTATTTTCTCACCAAGAGACTTGTCAGCCTGCAGCACATACCATAAAATCAAATCAATCAGATATACCTACTCATTACCTTGTCTTCACTAGCCTTCAATGAAGTACGTTATTGTATTATGAAAACAACATACCATTGTGGAAGCATAAGACATGCATACCTGTCTGGAGAAAAAGATCGGTATCTCTCTCCTGACTGTTTGAAGTTGTTCTCTTTCTCAATTATGGCCTGCATTTACCAACAAGCTATCTTGTATCCAGATTATCTACGATTAATAAATATTTGCATGATATCTTTGTAAGTGACAGAGGTATCTAATACTTTTTCAAACAAAGTTCCATTTATCTTCAAGGGTTGATTTATCAACTCAATCATTTTCAAAGTTCTAGCCCATTCAAAAATAACATGAATAACGGAATGCAAACATTACAAACTCACCCTAGTGCACCTTCCCGTCAACACATGAGGAGGAAGGGGATGCTTCTCAGCATTGCACACTGAATCGAACCTAGAAGGGAAGTAATTGACCTGGAACAGTGCATTTGTGTAATTAATATAGATAACACAATCATGCTTAAAATTATCAAAGCTATCTATAGGAAGAAAAAGATCATTAAGAAATTCATAATCTGAACTACTTCCCAAGAAAGAGATGAGTACGGGAAGTACAGACCTCCACATCCCTATGCATAAAATTCATTAAGCCTTCATGGTGATTGTTGTGATGAGCAGCACTCTTAGGAGCATTAGCTGGAAGATTAAAGAAAAAATATTTCCTTTGAACAACAAGCTCCTAATGTAATTGCATCACCAATTTACCATGTCTTGTACCAGAAAATCAGTGTAGTATCAATTGGCAATCATGTATTCTATTATACAGACGTTTTAAAGTAATTTAGATGCAGAAGAAGCTTGGTGGATAAAAATGTTGTGCTCTATTTTTGTTTTGGCATATACTGCTGAAACTCTGTGAGTCCTCAATCTAACTTGGGCATTCACAAATTCCAGTTTGGACAAGTACAATTCCTATTTTGATGAACTAATACAATCCAATAATCAATGTCAAAAAGGTGGATATACTATAAAAAATATTGTGAGCATAAAGAAAAAATTCTGAGACGTTTGTCTTTTCCATTATTCTATAAAAGATAAAAATAATGGGTACACAATAGTAGACACAAAAGCAAAAAAAACCCAACTGGGGTGATGAAAATGAGTTAGTATTTGATTAATTCCATGGCCAAACAGAAAGAACACATTGCTACAATTCGTATTATTACTACTGGCTTTGAAGAAATCCGTGGAGAGAAATTTGTGGGAGATAGGAGAGAGAATAACAGAACAAATGTAAAAATCCATCTGCCTATGTATGTTATATGTATATATAATTATGAATATAGAGAAAGGGTCACCGCTCACCCCAAATAGGAATACTCATTGATAGCCGCTTAAACTTGTTCGAAGGAAATCGTGGTGGGAATTGATAATAACGAAAAATAGATGAAGAAGGGAGAGAAGATTACCAACAAAAAAAGACGAAAGAGCTGCATCGATTCAGCGACGAAGAAGAGCAGCAGCGATTCAGCAAAGGAGAAGAGGCGATCTAGGTTGGATTGGGGATAAAAGACGGAAGAGGTTATTATTGTCCCCAAAGAAATTTTTCTCGCTCAGACAGCCTCTGGATACTATAGATTAATTTTTGTATCTAACCGATTAAGAGCCATTAAGAGGTAAAAAAAATTTTACCAAACAAGATTTGCCTCTGATCGAATCAGAGGCAAATCCGTTAAGAGCCAATAAGAGGTAATGAAACAGAACCTAAGTGTATCATTGATGTTCTATGCCATGAGGAGAGTACACTAGAAGTGGAATCAAGTCCATAGATGTTCTAGATCACAAGTTATTCATGGTCAAACATGGTTGACCAGTCATAGAAACTGGGTTCTGGAAAACCCAGAAAACCCAGAAATATCTAACAACCATTTTGCTGGGCTTTGATCTTGTAGTGGTTAAGTTGTTAAGCCATGAGAGTGTATAACTCTTATACCTTGACGTATAAACTACCAAACCATCACACTAGAACACTTAAATCATCAACAGGATCAAAGATATTCATGGTCAAAAATGGGTTGACCAACTGCCTGTATGAACTTTCTAGAAAATCTGGATTTCTTCAATAGTAGTTTTTGGCTGGTACTTTGACTAAGCTAGATCTTGCTTCTATGATGTTCTTAAGCTACATAAGTGTATTCCTTTTGTACCTTGACATACATAATATACAAATGTTACACTTAAACACACAATCAAAGCCCATAATCCAAGTTATTAAGATCCAAAGTAGGACCCTCACAATGTTCTTATTTTCTGGAAATTATAGAAAATGAAGAACAGCTCTGACAACTATTTTGAAAGCTTATATCTTCATTATGTGATGTAGTTTGACCTTGAACATTGTTAGTACATGTAGTATTACGTCAATACTACATAACTAGTATACCTATATGCCCAGAAACATCAAGATTAAGAAATTATAGTTTGTCAAACTAGGCATCCAAGAAACGGACTTTGAATGTTCTTGATGGCTCAAGAACACCTATAATGACCGTTTTGCCGCGATAGGCCTCTTTAGCAACAGTTTTATTAAAAATGAATTATTTAATTTAAATAGTTAGAATAAAATGAAAAATAATTATGAAAAATTCATAATTAATTTGTAAAAATTATTTTAAGGTATAAAAATTATCTTTTAATAATTTGAGATATATGTCATTAATATTTTAATTTTTTTAAATATTAATGATATTTAATTTATTTAATAATTATATTAAATAAATTACTTAAAAATGATTTTTATATTATATAAATCATTTAAAATGATATTAAAGTGATTAGAAAATATTTTAAGTTATTTTGAATAACTTTTAATATTTTGGAATGAATTTGAGTAATAATTTAATACTAATGATAATAAATTTATTTAATAAATGTATTAAATAAATTATGAAAAAATTGTTTTAATGTTTTAAAAAGTATTTAAAAATGATTTAAAGGCTCTAAAAATGTTATAAATTATAAAATATAACTTTTAATATTTTGGTATGAAATACATTAATATTTTAATATTAATGACAATTTTTTAATAATGATTTTAAATGTTTTAAAATCATTTAAAGGTGATATTATGGTATTAAAAATATTCTGAGTTATAATAAATAACATTTAATATTGGGATATGTATTTCGTTAATATTTGAAATTTATTAAATATTAATGATAGTAAAATTATGTGGTATTTAAATCATTTAAAAATAATATTAATGATTGAAAAATCATTATAAATGATAATAATTACTTGAAAATTATTTTGAGCTTTCGAAAAATGTTATGATTAATAATTAAATTATTTAAAATAATATTGAAGCGTTTAAGTAGAGTTTTATTGAAAATAGGCTCAATATTATTTGATAGGGCAATCGGGACGTCAAAATAATACCGAACTTAACTTAGACTAAAATAGTTTGACTTGATTCATGTTCATTGTTGGCCATTTATTATTATTTACTCAGTCATTCAGTTATGAAAATTGATTCGTATTCTTTCATAATTATTATATTATTGAAAGTTTGTCAGCTTATTATTCATTATTTCAATCATGATATATCTTTCTTTGAACTTCAACTTGTTGGGCAAACTTGTTCCTCACCCTTTCTATATCACGATAAACATTTCAGATTAAGACGAAACTTTGGATTCAGGCAAAGGGAAAGGCAAATTCTAGGAATGGATTATTGTACCGTTAAAATTGTAATAGTATTGAAGGCAGATAACATTGTAAGTCCTGTAGTATATGAATGTGTTTTAAGTTAAGGTTATCGACCTTGGGGATTATGTTGTAAAGGTTATTGTATAAACAATTTATGTTTATATCTTCCGTAATAGTTATAGAAATGATGTACCAGGTTCGTGGTGATTAGTACCCGGATTTGGGGACACTACAGTTGGTATCAAAGCTGTAGGTTATAAACTTTAGGTAGGATTACCTTAGGCTATAACCGTAGGGATAAGGATAAGGACTAACTCAAATAGAGTTAGTAAGTCAATAGGATTCAAAGACGAAACTCGATAAGTAATAAAGATCCAGAGTTACCTAACTCAAATAATAAAGATTAACAATAATAATGAATAGATAGAGTCTAAAAGACTAAAAGTATAAAGGGAAAGGAGATCGTAAAACAAAACGATCATAGCATTGAAAAGAATCGTAATATAATATAATTATAATATAAGATCACCACGTGATCTGATAAGGTCATAACAGGAAAGAGGACCAAATAAATGATTGAAAACTTTATTACAGAATTGTTGTATGTAAGTTGTACTATTTAAACTCAGAAAAGAGTTATGGATGATGCAATACGAATTAAACAAAATTCGAATGGAGTAAGGTAAAGCTAGGATTATGTGGGATTTCAATTGAGGACTCATGTCAGCTGCTAAGTTGTATGATTCTTTGTATGAGCGGGGAATTGTACTTGGTGTAACAACCACTTAGCTTCTTACACTGATAATCATTGAAATTTTTGTGTCGCGCTATTTGCTATATACATGTTGAGAAGGTGATTCTTTTTCTATGTATATAACAGATAGGTAGAGGATAGGTAAAGAATATAAGGTTAGGTGCGAGTTCTTAAAACTCATACTTATGGTAAGTTTGTGACTCATAACTATAGGGTATGTTTTTGAACCCCTAAGCGTATGGACAACTTCTGATTGGTTCTTGAACTACGTATTGCTAGGATAAGTTCTTAAACTCATATTATTGTGAAAAGTTTCTGAACTCATAACGTGTGGTAAGTTTGATGAACTGGGGTATAGGAAAGTTGTGAATGGAGAATTGAGGATGAGAGGAATAGATAGAATTATTAAGCAATGGATCATTATAGAAAGTGGAGTTGATGGTGGAAGCATAGGTATTCCAAATCTTCTATCTATGCTAGATTTCGAAATTTTTGACATCAAGCTAAATACGCACTGATGTGCCTTTTAAAAATGAATTTTTTTCTCAACAAATGGTGACAAATGTGTATATGTGGACTTCGGGACACTGACACATCGTTACCTGTTGAGGTATGATAACACTAAAACTGATTTGCAATGATTTTTGAACTGTTTAAAGAATAGTCTATGCTAATTATTTCGGCTAGACAAAACTGATTTGAAAATATCAAAATATATTTTATATCATTAATGCATCATGTAACCTGGTGCAAATATGATAAAAATTGATGGAGTTATAAATGCAGAATTACTTAGTGTTGGATGTGATCGAAAGATCGTCAACCCACTATTGAATGATGTATTATGACAAAGTTACACAATGACGGAATCCTCAAACGGGCTGTAAATATAGTACGGTATTATGACGTCATAAAATTATTTTCAAAATTTTAAAGATAAAATATTACCAACTAGATTTGACCAGAACCGTTTCGATTGAAATTCGAATTATTGGTATGAGTCTAAGCTATTTGATTCAGCTAGACAAATTTTATGAAATTCAAAGTATTCTTTAAAAATTTCCCGAACAAAATTATTTGGTGCGGAATCCTATGATAAGACTGAGGTGAACTATGTCAATTGGATAAAATAATCTAAACTATTTGAAGCTAAAATATTCGTGAGACATGATTGAAGTACTAGCACCAACAGTTTACCTTCTTCGTGATTGTAAACATATTGTTAACCTTTTTAAGGGGTGGAGTACTTTTTTCTTAATTGAAAGAGGTTGCACGTATTAATACCTTTAAACCTCAATAGTTCATGGTCTATATGACTCCTCAGCATGATTTAAAAATTTTAACTCTTTAGAGTGATGTCGTGATTGAATGTGATGATGGATAGGAAATAATATGAACTAATTGCGTACGGGTAAAATCTGATATGATTGAATAAAGGTTATTATAAAAACCTAGTTCTGGTGAATGAAAGGAGTAGAGTGTAGTAGGCTGTAATTTTGGGGATGAAATTCGTAGAAGAAGTGGTGAATGTGAAAACCCTAGAATTTAGACGATTAATAAAATCTTAATTGATTAAATAAAGGTTGAATAATAAAACTTAGATTGGGAAATAAGGTATTAATTAAAAATTTTTTTGAAGGATTTGTATAAATTATAAACTATAAGTGAATATTTGATAGCAAGGTATATGGTTTTGTGTATAGTGATTATGTGTGTACAGTATGTGGTTCATGATTAAATATGAATCAGGTAAAGCTGTAACATTAAAAACCCCTAATGTTATGTTAATAACTTCAATGTTCAGTTAAGAAACCCTAACGATCGGTTAGAAACCCTAAATCAAGCTTTGAAAATCCTAATTTCAGTTTTGAAAATCCTAAACCCTAATCGAGAATTTCAAAACCCTAATTTGGGAACTCAACTGCTAAGTATAAAATCCTAAGGGTTGAAAGTTATGTAATATACGTGAAAAGACCAAATTACCCTTTCAATTGATGGGGAAATTACCAAAATACCCTTAGTAGGTGTGAAATTACCAAAATGCCCTTTTACTTAACTTTTAAGTAAAAGATTTTACCAAATCTTGCGAGTCATCATCCAAGATTTTTCCATGTGCTCTAAATCTCTCCAATCAGTCAAAATTTTCCACCTAGCAAAGTCTTAACGACGCATTCAAGGATTAAAATGTTAAAGTTAAGAAAATATCCTTACTTTATTTTCTAACTTAGCCAACACTTTCTCTCTCTCCAATTCTCAAAATGTTGAGAGAAAATCAGTGATAAGTTAAGCCTATATCATCCCGTACACTAACCAAGATCAGATTCAAAGGGCAGAATCAAAGACTGAGCATTAAATGTATAAACCCTAACTTAAGCTAGATCCTTAAGATTTCTGTAATTTATGCGTTTTGATGTTTTGATATATGTTATATGATGTTATTTAGTGATCTATGATGATACATTATGGATCCATACATCTAAGTGCATGAAAATAAGAATTTTTGAAAATAGTGAAGAGCCCTAAAATGAGGTCTAACAGTTAAATGTTAGAGCCTCTAGATCTAAATCTGTTAGATGTTAGGATGGCTAAGTGTATTATTGATGTTCTATGCCATGAAGAGAGTACACTGGAAGTGGAATCAAGTCCATAGCAGTTCTAGATCACAAGTTATTCATGGTCAAACATGGTTGACCAGTCACAGAAACTGGGTTCTGGAAAACCCAGAAAACCCAGAAATGCGTGACAACTATTTTGCAGGGCTTTAATCTTGTAGTGGTTAAGTTGTTAAGCCATGAGAGTGTATAACTCTTATACCTTGACATATGGACTACCAAACCATGACACTAGAACACTTAAATCATCAACAGGATCAAATATATTCATGGTCAAAATTGGGTTGACCAACTGCCTGTATGAACTTTCTGGAAAATCCGAATTTCTTCATGAGTAGTTTATGGCTGGTACTTTGACCAAGCTAGATCTTGCTTCTATGATGTTGTTAAGCTACATAAGTGTATTCCTTTTGTACCTTGACATACATACTGTATAAATGTTACACTTACACTTAAACACACATACTATAAATTGAATAACAGCTCTGACAGCTATTTTGAAGGCTTATATCTTCATTATGTGATGTAGTTTGACCTTGAACATTGTTAGTACATGTAGTATTACATCCATACTACATAACTAGTATACCTATATGCCAAGAAACATCAAGATTGAGAAATTATAGTTGGTCAAACTAGGAATCCAAGAAATGGACTTTGAATGTTCTTGATGGCTCAAGAACACCTATAACAATAGTTTTGTCACGATAGACCACTTTAGCGACAGCATTATTAAAATCGAATTATTTAATTTAAATAATTAGAATAAAATGGAAAATAATTATGAAAAATTCATAATTAATTTGTAAAAATTATTTTAAGGTATAAAAATTATCTTTTAATAATTTGAGATATATGTCATTAATATTTTAATTTATTTAAATATTAATGATATTAAATTTATTTAATAATTATATTAAATAAATTACTTAAAATGATTTTAATATTATATAAATCATTTAAAATGATATTAAAGTGATTAGAAAATATTTGAAGTTATTTTGAATGACTTTTAATGTGACGCCCTCAAAATTAGGTATACATCGCCCATTCTGAGTCGCCAGATACATGGTACAAAATTCAAATATAACTTTATTTATACAACTGTTGAGCTGTCATATAGAATACGACCACAGTTAAGTATGAGTTTTAATACAAATGTATGTAACTCTCAAGGTACCTTGACCACAACCTTACAAAGATACTTTACATAAAAGTATAGTCAAAAACTATTTTAGAAATTAAATTCTTTGGGAAGTGCTCAAGGAAACCTTCGTACATGGGAAGCCATGCGTCTAGGTTATGATAGATATCATATGTCCACAGAATTATCCTTGGTTGTCCCAAAAGTCCCCAAAGAAAAATAAGAAGATTACTATCATCTTCTTTCTAATGGTGAGTCTTCTATTGACATATAAATATATCCGTTGTCTCCAAGTGAAAATTTTATTCCAAATAAACTCCAAGATCATATAGATAGTTCTCGTAGATATATTTAGCAAGTGGATGTGCACAACCATGTCTTATGAGAACACGGAGTTGTATGTCATTAGACATCTTGTATGATAGTGGCAAAATAACCCTTCCAAAGTTGGGTTCGCCTCACCCAATTTGATTCACCAAATATAACTACTAAATGATGTATAGAATACAACACACTTTTCTATACTATTTAGGGAGAACCTCCACAGCTATTACACTATTTCATAGAATAGTGAGGACTACTAATGATATCATCTGGACCGTCACTCTATTCCCCGACTAGTCCCTGCTGCGTTCTCACTTCCTGAAGAGAACAATGAAAGCAAAAGGGTGAGCTAAACTAGCCCAGTAAAGAATATCATAATTAATTCAAATTTACA
Source organism: Panax notoginseng (assembly GCA_016801055.1). Taxonomy (NCBI): domain Eukaryota; kingdom Viridiplantae; phylum Streptophyta; class Magnoliopsida; order Apiales; family Araliaceae; genus Panax; species Panax notoginseng. Next base: position 116,184,940 of record CM029016.1, read on the forward strand.
TCATCAATAGCCTTCATCATTAATAAATCAGATATTTAGAACATATGGTAGCTGATAAAACTTTTCAACCATAGTTGCAGCGGAACGAGCAATCCATTAGAAGAGTCAAATAGACCATTAGGTCTATTATCTTTTCCATGTAAAAAGTCCACCAATAATGTTTTATCCCTGCAACATCAATCAACCATTCCTGTCCACAATCATATGAATAACTCATAATTATAATTGTGATTCTAAATTTCTCTTCGCACCCAGGACGAAGATAATTTTCATCACCTATATTCACCTGAAACATAAAAAATCATGGTTATACCAAATCACATTTCTTGTTCATAATCATACTAATAAATTTATCTTTGCACTACGGCCAAAGACATACAACTATATTTTAGAAGAGTCAAGTAGAGCATGATATCTACTATCTTCTACAAATTAAAAGTGTATAACCAATATTTTATCGCTGAGACTCAGCTTAATAAATAATCCACACCTTCGAATTATCCATGCACTACGGCCAAGGATATTCGTTAGTATCACATCCATGAATTATCCATGCACTACGGCCAAAGATATTCATTATTATCACATCCATGAATTAATATTTCATCATTGAGACTCAGCTCAATAATTAATCCACATCATCGAATCATCCATGCACTACAGGCCAAGGATATTCATTAGTATCACGACCACGAATTATCCATGCAGTACGGGCCAAAGATAATCGTGTTTTCATCAACGGTCCTGATCGTGCCATAATACAATTCATCTTTGTACCCTTGGCCGAAGAGAATCCATAGCCATAATCATACCAAAAACTGTCCATCAATGCACTACGGGCCAATGAGGACTTTTTCACATCATTTGTAACATTACGGTCATGATTATACCGAATAATCCGTGGTCATAATCATACCAAGTCCATCTATGCACTACAGGCCATAGATGACTTTCAACGTAATATAAACATGAGGATGATGATAATGACATAATAATTCAATAAACCAAAGTTCAAGAATTAATTTATCCAAGAATCAATAACGTCCAAATTGCCAACATGATACTGCTTTATGGAGTAAAATTCAAAAATACTCAGAAGAATACTTCAATGAAAAGATACTGGATGAAGCGCAAATATCAAGAATATTCCACTAATTTCATAGAGTATGAAAGCCAAAACTTTAACCAACTGAGTATAATAAAGAATGGAATAACAAAAGAAATCACCAGGCATGCGATAGACCGCACATATAAGTTATTCCAACAGAAAAATAAATAGTGGAACTAGGTCATGCGTAAATGTACCGACAGGATATTCCGACAGAATAATAAATAATGCAACCAGGGCCAGCTTAAACGCACAGACAGGATATTCCGACATAATAACAAATAATGGAACCAGGTCCGGTGTAAAGTATATATAGGATATTCCGACAGAATAATAAATAATGGAACCAGGTCCGGCGTAAAGCACAAACATGATGTTCCAACAGAATAATAAAAATGCAATAACAGAAGAATTTTACCAAGTATAGGGTAGCTCGCGTATACAGGTTATTCCAACAGAATAATAAAGAATGGAATAATAGAAGTTCTCTTCATGAATAAGAAAGAAAGAATACCCTTTACGAGTACAACAAATAATATCCCTCACAGTAAAAGAAACTTGATATCAGAGTAGTGAAGTAGCAGAATACTTTTCTTCTTTCTCTCTATAGTTTCTCTCTCTAGAGTTTCAGTGAATTCGTAAGAAATAATTAAGGAATGAGCTTCTATTTATAGAAGAATGGACAACATAGTAACTAATTCATGAACGGTCCAGATTGATTTACTTTTAATCGGACGGTCCATATTTAAAGCAAAATCTTTTAAATAAAATATAATATATTCTATTTATAATCTAATAAAACGAATACCTTTATAAAAGATTTTATTATGCAAACACTATGCAGACAATATGCAAACACTATGCATAATAAAATATAATATATTCTAATTATTGTCTAATAAAACAGATAACTTTATAAAAGTATTCTGTTTCATATAAAAAGATTTTACTATTAGCCTAATAAAATGAATAACTTTATAAAAGTATTCTGTTTTATATAAAAAGCTTTTCTGTTTTATTACATTAACAATACCAATAAAACAAAACTGAGTGACTTCTCACATAGGCATCAATAATCAATACCGTGTGCTACTATGCAAGCACGCGTATTACTGTACTTTTAACACCTGGTGTTTCAACAGTTAACGGTAAAACTTTCGCCATTATTTTCATAAAAATATTTTTGTCATTTTCTCAATCCGACAATAATTTCGTTGTGGGATCCACCAATGATTGTACCGTCGTACGAATATTCCCCGATAAAAAGAATATTCCCCGACTAATCGAATATTCCCCGACACAACGAATATTTTATATCAACTTGCTTACTTTGAAAAAAAAAATCACATATTACCCTTAACTTTAAACTTTTATCAATTTAACTATTTACCAAAATAGAAAAATTGAATACTTTTATTTTATAAAATTCGGGGTCTCACAATCACCTCTCCTTATAAAATTTTGCCCTCAAAATTTACGTACGTACCTGATATTCGAAGAGATGAGAATACCTTGCTTTCTTTTCAGATTGTACCTTCCCAGTAATTTTCTCGCTATCATAATTTTTCCATTTCTCATCTTCTGTATTTCAGATATCATTCTAGAATATAGCTTCAAAACAAAGGTTAATTGACATATCATAATTTGTCAACTTATCAAGTAAATAATTTCAACTTAGGTAAGTCACACACTAGTGAATTATATAAATCGTCTCTCCCCCTTAGTTCTAGACTCTTATCTCCGCCAGCGACCATATCTCTAAGCTCTGATACCAACCGTGACGCCCCCAAAATTAGGTATACATCACTCATTCTGAGTCGCCAGATACATGGTACAAAATTCAAATATAACTTCATTTATACAACTGTTGAGCTGTCATATAGAATACGAACACAGTTAACTATGAGTTTTAATACAAATATATATAACTCTCATGGTACCTTGACCACAACCTTACAATGATACTTTACATAAAAGTATAGTCAAAAACTATTTTAAAAATTAAAATCTTTGGGAAGTGCTCAAGCAAACCTTCGTACATGGGAGGCCATGCGTCTAGGTTATGATAGATATCATATGTCCACAGAATTATCCTTGGTTGTCCCAAAAGTCCCCAAAGAAAAATAAGAAGATTACTATCATCTTCTTTCCAATGGTGAGTCTTCTCTTGACATATAAATATCTCTGTTGTCTCCAAGTAAAAATTTTATTCCAAATAAACTCCAAGATCATATAGATAGTGATCATAGATATATTCAGCAAGTGGATGTGCACAACCATGTCTTACGAGAACACGGGGTTGTATGCCATTAGACATCTTGTATGATAGTGGCAAAACACCCTTCCAAAGTTGGGTTCACCTCACCCTATTTGATTCACCAAATATAACTACTAAATGATGTATAGAATACAACAAAATTTTCTATACTGTTTAAGGAGAACCTCCACCGCTATCACACTATTTCATAGAATAGTGAGGACTACTAATGATATCATCTGGACCGTCACTCCGTTCCCCGACTAGTCCCTGCTGCGTTCTCACTTCCTGAAGAGAATAATGAAAGTAAAAGGGTAAGCTCAACTAGCCTAATAAAGAATATCATAATTAAAGCTAATTTACATCATCAATAGCCTTCATCATTAATAAATCAAAGATTTAGAACATATGGTGTAACGACCCCAAAATCTATACAATTTAAATCCCGACTTCGGTCGTTAACCATACATTCAACTTCTAAATAATACATCATTATTCGATGTTAAACTTAATAAAATTGCAGAATATTTAAAACTTTTATACATTTCCTTCTTTCTTGTCCTGAATTGCAACCATTACATTACATCTCTTTGATTCAATCTTATATCATGAATCGTTACAACAAAATAACTATACAAAGTCTTACATCATAACTAAATATCCATATACATTGGATAGCTCAACTTACATTTCAACAACATGTTACGTTCAAAATATGAAATACATTTCTCATAAAACATAAGTAATCTTCGTGAATATAGATCTCTATAACTCACATAGCACGTATCTTTACCTTAAAATCTTGACCTGCAAAAGTGGTTATTTGCAAGAGTGAGCTCGACAGCCCAGCAAAGTCTAACAGTTTTCATGCATCACAAAGCACCTAATAACATGCTCGACATACATCTCATTAAAGTAACATGGCATACATGCTTTTAATTCACATAACAAATATAAAGATTGAGTTCCTTACTCAATTATCGTTACTTAGCCAAAACAATGCAGTCATATATTGATTTTAATATTTCATAATTTCAACATGCATAACATATCATGTAATTTAAAACAGTTCATCAAATCCACGTAGAAAATAGGAACCGAAAGACTTGCCTTGATCGTTGTTTACCAATAACAGTTTAACAGCTTACAGCTATCTGCACTTCACGTGCCCTACGCAATTATATAATCACATCAAATATTAGTCACACAACAACACATAGTAATTGTAATGTAAACTCTACTCTAATTCTCATAATCTTTCCTATTAATTAGCACACAATGCTCAATTAGATTGTGTTAACTTTCAACTTATATCTCACTATATTTCATAATCGAAGTTCATTCAAGTGCTTAAGTCTTGCTAGGACTACTTATTGGTTTTATGTTAAACCCATTTTATATCCTATAATACTTATTTCAATTGAATTGAAACACTTTTTAAGTTCATTAACACTTAGCACGGCGTTTCGACGTTCATTCGTCACACGCCCGATTTGCCTCTCTTGTGTATGCTTACTATGTTTTTATAACTCATCTAATACATCATATATTAATGTTAAGCATCATTATATTTACTAACATTCATGTTTTATAACTTAGGACATCATCTTTTATGGTCTGGAGCACTACACATGCATATGTGCATGCCCGACACCCTCCGATTGCCTCCGAAAACATAATAGTCCTAAAGATAACAATTTTGACCCATCCTAATGACCTCAAATTGAAAACTTTAAAGAACAAAAGTTGTAGGTCTACTCGTCCTCGTTCCGTATCATCTTGAATCACCTCAATCGGAGTTCGTATAAGGAAGTTATGGCTATTTTACTATAGGAGGTCAAAACTGTCCATGTCAGACTACAAATCCGGCGCTGGGCGCGAGGACTAGGCTATACAGTGGCGCCGGGGCGCGAGATTGGCGTTGGGACGCGAATTTCAGCGCTGGAGCGTGAACTTCTGGCGCTGGGGACCGAATTTTGGCTCCGGGGCGCGATTTTTGGAGTTGGGGCTCAAATTTTGGCGCTGGGGCGCCGAAACTTGCAGAACCCAACCACGAAGAATAGAATAACTAAACTCTGGACTAATTAGTACTGCTAACATCTAAATTAGGACGTAAATCTTATAAAGATTACTCATAAACATTTAATTATCATACATATACCAATTTAGCACCACTTAACAACAATTTTAGAAAACTTAAATCCTTGAAAGCACTATTTTTAAACCAACAATACTCCATAACTGACGTTTGTTTACACAGTGAACACTGCCATCCTACCGATTTGATTCCTTTGAACCATGTTCTGCTTTATATCTTATTCAATTACATATACAAGTTTCAATTTCATAACTAGCATAAAATCGAATATAGAACCTTTGATTTTCCACAACTCACATTGATAATTATATGTTCACTGTAAAAACTATTTCTTTCTTGAAAACGTAAATTTAGCCTACAACATATACATATGATACTTATAACATTACTTATACCCATAATTTCATAATCAACTAGTAAAGCATGGTTTACAGACAATTTTTGTAAAGAACTTTGTCTTACAGTCAAATGCAGAAATACAAAGACAATCAAATTATAACGTAAAACACATATGTTTAGTTTTTAAAACATACCTCTAGTTGTTTAAGAAACCCTTGCTAAACAGTGAAAATACAGAACTCGGAACTTTCTCTCCAACCCTTGACAATCTCTCTCAAAACCCTCTTGTCTCTAACTTTTCTCTGACAAAATTTCTTCCCTTTTCTTACTTAGGCTTTAGCCAAATAGATTATACGTAGAAAATAAAATCAATGTACTAATTTAAAACGTCTAAAAACTGACGCTACTAATGACCTTATTAAATTAGCTGTTACCAAATTAATATATATTATTTATATTATATTATTAATAATTCAAAATTTAAAATCCAAAAACATAAGGCTCCGTTTGGCAAAACCCTTTAAAATTAAATAATTAATATATTTAAGCCTTATTTTGCAAAATAAATTAAAACTACTTTAATTTATTTTAATAACTATTAATAATATAGTTACTTGTCACACTTCTAATTAATTAAGTTTTCATACTTAATTAATTAATTCAAATAACAATTCGTTGCATAATATAATAATTTATTTAATCATTATAAACTCTCTAACTTAGTTATTAAATTAAATTAGATTACTATTTCAAAATAATTACTTTCCTTAACTCATTAATTATTTATTAAACAAATAAATAATCAAATCACATCAAATCAATTAAACAAATACTTATTCAACGATAAACACATCCATTAAATATTTATATAATTCAATAAATATTTAAATATTATAATAAATATCTGGATTGTTACATCATTCCCTCCTTACAAAGATTCTGTCCTCAGAATCAGAATTCAAGCCACTCATTCGTTACAATCTTCCTTACTTACAAAGATTCTGTCCCCAGAATCGAAGACACAAATTACACAAATAACTCAGAGAAATCTTTCATTATTTTATCTAAATATAGATTTTATATTTCCTACTATATTCATTACCTAACAAATCTATACAATTTAAATCCCGACTTCGTTCGTTAACCATACATTCAACTTCTAAATAATACATCATTATTCGATGTTAAACTTAATAAAATTACGGAATATTTAAAACTTTTATACATTTCCTTCTTTCTTGCCCTGAATCGCAACCATTACATTACATCTCTTTGATTCAATCTTATATCATGAATCGTTACAACAAAATGACTATACAAAGTCTTACATCATAACTAAATATCCATATACATTGGATAGCTCAACTTACATTTCAACAACATGTTACGTTCAAAATATGAAATACATTTCTCATAAAACATAAGTAATCTTCGTGAATATAGATCTCTATAACTCACATAGCACGTATCTTTACCTTAAAATCTTGACCTGCAAAAGTGGTTATTTGCAAGAGTGAGCTCGACAGGCCAGCAAAGTCTAACAGTTTTCACGCATCACAAAGCACTTTATAACATGCTCGACATACATCTCATTAAAGTAACATGGCATACATGCTTTTAATTCACATAACAAATATAAAGATTGAGTTCCTTACTCAATCATCATTACTTAGCCAAAACAATGCAGTCATATATTGACTTTAACATTTCATAATTTCAACATGCATAACATATCATGTAATTTAAAACAATTCATCAAATCCACGTAGAAAATAGGAACCGAAAGACTTGCCTTGATCGTTGTTTACCAATAACAGTTTAACAGCTTACAGCTATCTGCACTTCACGTGCCCTACGCAATTATATAATCACATCAAATATTAGTCACATAACAACACATAGTAATTGTAATGTAAACTCTACTCTACGTCTCATAATCTTTCCTATTAATTAGCACACAATGCTCAATTAGATTGTGTTAACTTTCAACTTATATCTCACTATATTTCATAATCGAAGTTCATTCAAGTGCTTAAGTCTTGCTAGGACTACTTATTGGTTTTATGTTAAACCTATTTCATATCCTATAATACTCATTTCAATTGAATTGAAACACTTTTTAAGTTCATTAACACTTAGCACGGCGTTTCGACGTTCATTCGTCACACGCCCGATTTGCCTCTCTTGTGTATGCTTACTATGTTTTTATAACTCATCTAATACATCATATATTAATGTTAAGCATCATTATATTTACTAACATTCATGTTTTATAACTTAGGACATCATCTTTTATGGTCTGGAGCACTACACATGCATATGTGCATGCCCGACACCCTCCAATTGCCTCTGAAAACATAATAGTCCTAAAGATGACCATTTTGACCCATCTAATGACCTCAAAGTGAAAACCTTAAAGAACAAAAGTTTTAGGTCTACTCATCCCCGTTCCGGATCATCTTGAATCACCTCAATCGGAGTTCGTATGAGGAAGTTATGGCTATTTTACTATAGGAAGTCAAAACTGTACATGTCAGACTACAAATCCGGCGCTTGGGCGCGAGGACTAGGCTATACAGTGGTGCCGGGGCGTGAGATTGGCACTGGGGCGCGAATTTCAGCGCTGGGGCACGAACTTCTGGCGCTGGGGCGCGAATTTTGGCTCCGGGGCGCGATTTTTGCCGCTGGAGCTCAAATTTTGGCGCTGGGGCGCCGAAACTTGCAGAACCCAACCACGAAGAACAGAATAACTAAACTCTGGACTAATTAGTACTGGTAACATCTAAATTAGGACGTAAAACTTATAAAGATTACTCATAAACATTTAATTATCATACATATACCAATTTAGCACCACTTAACAACAATTTTAGAAAACTTAAATCCTTGAAAGCACTATTTTTAAACCAACAATACTCCATAACCGACGTTTGTTTACATAGTGAACACTGCCATTCTACCAATTTGATTCCTTTGAACCATGTTCTGCTTTATATCTTATTCAATTACATATACAAGTTTCAATTTCATAACTAGCATAAAATCGAATATAGAACCTTTGATTTTCCACAACTCACATTCATAAGTATATGTTCACTGTAAAAACTATTTCTTTCTTGAAAACGTAAATTTAGCCTACAACATATACATATGATACTTATAACATTACTTATACCCATAATTTCATAATCAACTAGTAAAGCATGGTTTACAGACAATTTTTGTAAAGAACTTTGTCTTACAGTCAAATGCAGAAATACAGAGACAATCAAATTATAACGTAAAACACATATGTTTAGTTTTTAAAACATACCTCTAGTTGTTTAAGAAACCCTTGCTAAACACTGAAAATACAGAACTCAGAACTTTCTCTCCAACCCTTGACAATCTCTCTCAAAACCCTCTTGTCTCAAACTTTTCTCTGACAAAATTTCTTCCCTTTTCTTACTTAGACTTTAGCCAAATAGATTATACGTAGAAAATAAAATCAACGTACTAATTTAAAACGTCTAAAAACTGACGCTACTAATGACCTTATTAAATTAGCAGTTACCAAATTAATATATATTATTTATATTATATTATTAATAATTCAAAATTTAAAATCCAAAAACATAAGGCTCTGTTTGGCAAAACTCTTTAAAATTAAAGAATTAATATATTTAAGCCTTGTTTTGCAAAATAAATTAAAACTACTTTAATTTATTTTAATAACTATTAATAATATAGTTACTTGTCACACTTCTAATTAATTAAGTTTTCATACTTAATTAATTAATTCAAATAACAATTCGTTGCATAATATAATAATTTATTTAATCATTATAAACTCTCTAACTTAATTATTAAATTAAATTAGATTACTATTTCAAAATAATTACTTTCCTTAACTCATTAATTATTTATTAAACAAATAAATAATCAAATCACATCAAATCAATTAAACAAATACTTATTCAACGATAAACACATCCATTAAATATTTATATAATTCAATAAATATTTAAATATTATAATAAATATCTGGATTGTTACAACATTCCCTCCTTACAAGGATTCTGTCATCAGAATCAGAATTCAAGCCACTCATTCGTTACAATCTTCCTTACTTACAAAGATTCTGTCCCCAGAATCGAAGACACAAATTACACAAATAACTCAGAGAAATCTTTCATCATTTTATCTAAATATAGATTTTATATTTCCTACTATATTCATTACCTAACAAATCTATACAATTTAAATCCCGACTTCGGTCGTTAACCATACATTCAACTTCTAAATAATACATCATTATTCGATGTTAAACTTAATAAAATTGCGGAATATTTAAAACTTTTATACATTTCCTTCTTTCTTGCCCTGAATCGCAACCATTACATTACATCTCTTTGATTCAATCTTATATCATGAATCGTTACAACAAAATGACTATACAAAGTCTTACATCATAACTAAATATCCATATACATTGGATAGCTCAACTTACATTTCAACAACATGTTACGTTCAAAATATGAAATACATTTCTCATAAAGCATAAGTAATCTTCGTGAATATAGATCTCTATAACTCACATAGCACGTATCTTTACCTTAAAATCTTGACCTGCAAAAGTGGTTATTTGCAAGAGTGAGCTCGACAGCCCAGCAAAGTCTAACAGTTTTCACGCATCACAAAGCACCTAATAACATGCTCGACATACATCTCATTAAAGTAACATGGCATACATGCTTTTAATTCACATAACAAATATAAAGATTGAGTTCCTTACTCAATCATCATTACTTAGCCAAAACAATGCAGTCATATATTGACTTTAACATTTCATAATTTCAACATGCATAACATATCATGTAATTTAAAACAATTCATCAAATCCACGTAGAAAATAGGAACCGAAAGACTTGCCTTGATCGTTGTTTACCAAAAACAGTTTAACAGCTTACAGCTATCTACACTTCACGTGCCCTACGCAATTATATAATCACATCAAATATTAGTCACATAACAACACATAGTAATTGTAATGTAAACTCTACTCTACGTCTCATAATCTTTCCTATTAATTAGCACACAATGCTCAATTAGATTGTGTTAACTTTCAACTTATATCTCACTATATTTCATAATCGAAGTTCATTCAAGTGCTTAAGTCTTGCTAGGACTACTTATTGATTTTATGTTAAACCCATTTCATATCCTATAATACTCATTTCAATTGAATTGAAACACTTTTTAAGTTCATTAACACTTAGCACGGCGTTTCGACGTTCATTCGTCACACGCCCGATTTGCCTCTCTTGTGTATGCTTACTATGTTTTTATAACTCATCTAATACATCATATATTAATGTTAAGCATCATTATATTTACTAACATTCATGTTTTATAACTTAGGACATCATCTTTTATGGTCTGGAGCACTACACATGCATATGTGCATGCCCGACACCCTCCAATTGCCTCCGAAAACATAATAGTCCTAAAGATGACCATTTTTACCCACCTGATGAGCTCAAAGTGAAAACCTTAAAGAACAAAAGTTGTAGGTCTACTCATCCTCGTTCTGGATCATCTTGAATCACCTCAATCGGAGTTCGTATGAGGAAGTTATGGCTATTTTACTATAGGAGGTCAAAATTGTACATGTCAGACTACAAATCCGGCGCTGGGGTGCGAGGACTAGGCTATACAGTGGCGTCGGGGCGCGAGATTGGCGCTGGGGCGCGAACTTCTGGAGCTGGGGCGCGAATTTTGGCGTCGGGGCGCGATTTTTGGCGCTGGGGCTCAAATTTTGGCGTTGGGCCGCCGAAACTTGCAGAACTCAACCACGAAGAACATAATAACTAAACTCTAGACTAATTACTACTGCTAACATCTAAATTAGGACGTAAAACTTATAAAGATTACTCATAAACATTTAATTATCATACATATACCAATTTAGCACCACTTAACAACAATTTTAGAAAACTTAAATCCTTGAAAGCACTATTTTTAAACCAACAATACTCCATAACCGACGTTTGTTTACACAGTGAACACTGCCATCCTACCAATTTGATTCCTTTGAACCATGTTCTGCTTTATATCTTATTCAATTACATATACAAGTTTCAATTTCATAACTAGCATAAAATCGAATATAGAACCTTTGATTTTCCACAACTCACATTCATAAGTATATGTTCACTGTAAAAACTATTTCTTTCTTGAAAACGTAAATTTAGCCTACAACATATACATATGATACTTATAACATTACTTATACCCATAATTTCATAATCAACTAGTAAAGCATGGTTTACAGACAATTTTTGTAAAGAACTTTGTCTTACAGTCAAATGCAGAAATACAGAGACAATCAAATTATAACGTAAAACACATATGTTTAGTTTTTAAAACATACCTCTAGTTGTTTAAGAAACCCTTGCTAAACACTGAAAATACAGAACTCAGAACTTTCTCTCCAACCCTTGACAATCTCTCTCAAAACCCTCTTGTCTCTAACTTTTCTCTGACAAAATTTCTTCCCTTTTCTTACTTAGGCTTTAGCCAAATAGATTATACGTAGAAAATAAAATCAACGTACTAATTTAAAACGTCTAAAAACTGACGCTACTAATGACCTTATTAAATTAGCAGTTACCAAATTAATATATATTATTTATATTATATTATTAATAATTCAAAATTTAAAATCCAAAAACATAAGGCTCCGTTTGGCAAAACTCTTTAAAATTAAATAATTAATATATTTAAGCCTTGTTTTGCAAAATAAATTAAAACTACTTTAATTTATTTTAATAACTATTAATAATATAGTTACTTGTCACACTTCTAATTAATTAAGTTTTCATACTTAATTAATTAATTCAAATAACAATTCGTTGCATAATATAATAATTTATTTAATCATTATAAACACTCTAACTTAATTATTAAATTAAATTAGATTACTATTTCAAAATAATTACTTTCCTTAACTCATTAATTATTTATTAAACAAATAAATAATCAAATCACATCAAATCAATTAAACAAATACTTATTCAACGATAAACACATCCATTAAATATTTATATAATTCAATAAATATTTAAATATTATAATAAAAATCTGGATTGTTACATCATTCCCTCCTTACAAGGATTCTGTCCTCAGAATCACAACTCAAGCCACTCATTCGTTACAATCTTCCTTACTTACAAAGATTCTGTCCCCAGAATCGAAGACACAAATTACACAAATAACTCAGAGAAATCTTTCATCATTTTATCTAAATATAGATTTTATATTTCCTACTATATTCATTACCTAACAAATCTATACAATTTAAATCCCGACTTCGGTCGTTAACCATACATTCAACTTCTAAATAATACATCATTATTCGATGTTAAACTTAATAAAATTATGGAATATTTAAAACTTTTATACATTTCCTTCTTTCTTGCCCTGAATCGCAACCATTACATTACATCTCTTTGATTCAATCTTATATCATGAATCGTTACAACAAAATGACTATACAAAGTCTTACATCATAACTAAATATCCATATACATTGGATAGCTCAACTTACATTTCAACAACATGTTACGTTCAAAATATGAAATACATTTCTCATAAAACATAAGTAATCTTCGTGAATATAGATCTCTTTAACTCAAATAGCACGTATCTTTACCTTAAAATCTTGACCTGCAAAAGTGGTTATTTGCAAGAGTGAGCTCGACAGCCCAGCAAAGTCTAATAGTTTTCATGCATCACAAAGCACCTAATAACATGCTCGACATACATCTCATTAAAGTAACATGGCATACATGCTTTTAATTCACATAACAAATATAAAGATTGAGTTCCTTACTCAATCATCATTACTTAGCCAAAACAATGCAGTCATATATTGACTTTAACATTTCATAATTTCAACATGCATAACATATCATGTAATTTAAAACAGTTCATCAAATCCATGTAGAAAATAGGAACCGAAAGACTTGCCTTGATCGTTGTTTACCAATAACAGTTTAATAGCTTACAGCTATCTACACTTCACGTGCCCTACGCAATTATATAATCACATCAAATATAAGTCACATAAAAACACATAGTAATTGTAATGTAAATTCTACTCTACGTCTCATAATCTTTCCTATTAATTAGCACACAATGCTCAATTAGATTGTGTTAACTTTCAACTTATATCTCACTATATTTCATAATCGAAGTTCATTCAAGTGCTTAAGTCTTGCTAGGACTACTTATTGGTTTTATGTTAAACCCATTTCATATCCTATAATACTCATTTCAATTGAATTGAAACACTTTTTAAGTTCATTAACACTTAGCACGGCGTTTCGACGTTCATTCGTCACACGCCCGATTTGCCTCTCTTGTGTATGCTTACTATGTTTTTATAACTCATCTAATACATCATATATTAATGTTAAGCATCATTATATTTACTAACATTCATGTTTTATAACTTAGGACATCATCTTTTATGGTCTGGAGCACTACACATGCATATGTGCATGCCCGACACCCTCCGATTGCCTCCGAAAACATAATAGTCCTAAAGATAACCATTTTGACCCATCCTAATGACCTCAAATTGAAAACCTTAAAGAACAAAAGTTGTAGGTCTACTCGTCCTCGTTCCGTATCATCTTGAATCACCTCAATCGGAGTTCGTATGAGGAAGTTATGGCTATTTTACTATAGGAGGTCAAAACTGCCCATGTCAGACTACAAATCCGGCACTGGGGCGCGAGGACTAGGCTATACAGTGGCGCCGGGGCGAGATTGGCGTTGGGGGCGAATTTCAGTGCTGGGGCGCGAACTTCTGGCGCTGGGGCGCGAATTTTGGCTCCGGGGCGCGATTTTTGGCGCTGGCGCTGGGGCGCCGAAACTTGCAGAACCCAACCACGAAGAACAGAATAACTAAACTCTGGACTAATTAGTACTGCTAACATCTAAATTAGGACGTAAAACTTATAAAGATTACTCATAAACATTTAATTATCATACATATACCAATTTAGCACCACTTAACAACAATTTTAGAAAACTTAAATCCTTGAAAGCACTATTTTTAAACCAACAATACTCCATAACCGACGTTTGTTTACACAGTGAACACTGCCATCCTACCAATTTGATTCCTTTGAACCATGTTCTGCTTTATATCTTATTCAATTACATATACAAGTTTCAATTTCATAACTAGCATAAAATCGAATATAGAACCTTTGATTTTCCACAACTCACATTCATAAGTATATGTTCACTGTAAAAACTATTTCTTTCTTGAAAACGTAAATTTAGCCTACAACATATACATATGATACTTATAACATTACTTATACCCATAATTTCATAATCAACTAGTAAAGCATGGTTTACAGACAATTTTTGTAAAGAACTTTGTCTTACAGTCAAATGCAGAAATACAGAGACAATCAAATTATAACGTAAAACACATATGTTTAGTTTTTAAAACATACCTCTAGTTGTTTAAGAAACCCTTGCAAAACACTGAAAATACAGAACTCAGAACTTTCTCTCCAACCCTTGACAATCTCTCTCAAAACCCTCTTGTCTCTAACTTTTCTCTGACAAAATTTCTTCCCTTTTCTTACTTAGGCTTTAGCCAAATAGATTATACGTAGAAAATAAAATCAACGTACTAATTTAAAACGTCTAAAAACTGACGCTACTAATGACCTTATTAAATTAGCAGTTACCAAATTAATATATATTATTTATATTATATTATTAATAATTCAAAATTTAAAATCCAAAAACATAAGGCTCTGTTTGGCAAAACTCTTTAAAATTAAAGAATTAATATATTTAAGCCTTGTTTTGCAAAATAAATTAAAACTACTTTAATTTATTTTAATAACTATTAATAATATAGTTACTTGTCACACTTCTAATTAATTAAGTTTTCATACTTAATTAATTAATTCAAATAACAATTCGTTGCATAATATAATAATTTATTTAATCATTATAAACTCTCTAACTTAATTATTAAATTAAATTAGATTACTATTTCAAAATAATTACTTTCCTTAACTCATTAATTATTTATTAAACAAATAAATAATCAAATCACATCAAATCAATTAAACAAATACTTATTCAACGATAAACACATCCATTAAATATTTATATAATTCAATAAATATTTAAATATTATAATAAATATCTGGATTGTTACAACATTCCCTCCTTACAAGGATTCTGTCATCAGAATCAGAATTCAAGCCACTCATTCGTTACAATCTTCCTTACTTACAAAGATTCTGTCCCCAGAATCGAAGACACAAATTACACAAATAACTCAGAGAAATCTTTCATCATTTTATCTAAATATAGATTTTATATTTCCTACTATATTCATTACCTAACAAATCTATACAATTTAAATCCCGACTTCGGTCGTTAACCATACATTCAACTTCTAAATAATACATCATTATTCGATGTTAAACTTAATAAAATTACGGAATATTTAAAACTTTTATACATTTCCTTCTTTCTTGCCCTGAATCGCAACCATTACATTACATCTCTTTGATTCAATCTTATATCATGAATCGTTACAACAAAATGACTATACAAAGTCTTACATCATAACTAAATATCCATATACATTGGATAGCTCAACTTACATTTCAACAACATGTTACGTTCAAAATATGAAATACATTTCTCATAAAACATAAGTAATCTTCGTGAATATAGATCTCTTAACTCACATAGCACGTATCTTTACCTTAAAATCTTGACCTGCAAAAGTGGTTATTTGCAAGAGTGAGCTCGACAGCCCAGCAAAGTCTAATAGTTTTCATGCATCACAAAGCACCTAATAACATGCTCGACATACATCTCATTAAAGTAACATGGCATACATGCTTTTAATTCACATAACAAATATAAAGATTGAGTTCCTTACTCAATCATCATTACTTAGCCAAAACAATGCAGTCATATATTGACTTTAACATTTCATAATTTCAACATGCATAACATATCAGTAATTTAAAACAGTTCATCAAATCCACGTAGAAAATAGGAACCGAAAGACTTGCCTTGATCGTTGTTTACCAATAACAATTTAACAGCTTACAGCTATCTACACTTCACGTGCCCTACGCAATTATATAATCACATCAAATATTAGTCACATAAAAACACATAGTAATTGTAATGTAAACTCTACTCTACGTCTCATAATCTTTCCTATTAATTAGCACACAATGCTCAATTAGATTGTGTTAACTTTCAACTTATATCTCACTATATTTCATAATCGAAGTTCATTCAAGTGCTTAAGTCTTGCTAGGACTACTTATTGATTTTATGTTAAACCCATTTCATATCCTATAATACTCATTTCAATTGAATTGAAACACTTTTTAAGTTCATTAACATTTAGCACGGCGTTTCGACGTTCATTCGTCACACGCCCGATTTGCCTCTCTTGTGTATGCTTACTATGTTTTTATAACTCATCTAATACATCATATATTAATGTTAAGCATCATTATATTTACTAACATTCATTTTTTATAACTTAGGACATCATCTTTTATGGTCTGGAGCACTACACATGCATATGTGCATGCCCGACACCCTCCGATTGCCTCCGAAAACATAATAGTCCTAAAGATAACCATTTTGACCCATCCTAATGACCTCAAATTGAAAACCTTAAAGAACAAAAGTTGTAGGTCTACTCGTCCTCGTTCCGGATCATCTTGAATCACCTCAATCGGAGTTCGTATGAGGAAGTTATGGCTATTTTACTATAGGAGGTCAAAACTGTCCATGTCAGACTACAAATCCGGCGCTGGGGCGCGAGGACTAGGCTATACAGTGGCGCCGGGGTGCGAGATTGGCGCTGGGGCGCGATTTTCAGTGCTGGGGCGCGAACTTCTGGCGCTGGGGCGTGAATTTTGACTCCGGGGCGCGATTTTTGGCGCTGGGGCGCCGAAACTTGCAGAACCCAACCACGAAGAACAGAATAACTAAACTCTGGACTAATTACTACTGCTAACATCTAAATTAGGACGTAAAACTTATAAAGATTACTCATAAACATTTAATTATCATACATATACCAATTTAGCACCACTTAACAACAATTTTAGAAAACTTAAATCCTTGAAAGCACTATTTTTAAACCAACAATACTCCATAACCGACGTTTGTTTACACAGTGAACACTGCCATCCTACCAATTTGATTCCTTTGAATCATGTTCTGCTTTATATCTTATTCAATTACATATACAAGTTTCAATTTCATAACTAGCATAAAATCGAATATAGAACCTTTGATTTTCCACAACTCACATTCATAAGTATATGTTCACTGTAAAAAACTATTTCTTTCTTGAAAACGTAAATTTAGCCTACAACATATACATATGATACTTATAACATTACTTATACCCATAATTTCATAATCAACTAGTAAAGCATGGTTTATAGACAATTTTTGTAAAGAACTTTGTCTTACAGTCAAATGCAGAAATACAGAGACAATCAAATTATAACGTAAAACACATATGTTTAGTTTTTAAAACATACCTCTAGTTGTTTAAGAAACCGTTGCAAAACACTGAAAATACAGAACTCGGAACTTTCTCTCCAACCCTTGACAATCTCTCTCAAAACCCTCTTCTCTCAAACTTTTCTCTGACAAAATTTCTTCCCTTTTCTTACTTAGGCTTTAGCCAAATAGATTATACGTAGAAAATAAAATCAACGTACTAATTTAAAACGTCTAAAAACTGACGCTACTAATGACCTTATTAAATTAGCAGTTACCAAATTAATATATATTATTTATATTATATTATTAATAATTCAAAATTTAAAATCCAAAAACATAAGGCTCTGTTTGGCAAAACTCTTTAAAATTAAAGAATTAATATATTTAAGCCTTGTTTTGTAAAATAAATTAAAACTACTTTAATTTATTTTAATAACTATTAATAATATAGTTACTTGTCACACTTCTAATTAATTAAGTTTTCATACTTAATTAATTAATTCAAATAACAATTCGTTGCATAATATAATAATTTATTTAATCATTATAAACTCTCTAACTTAATTATTAAATTAAATTAGATTACTATTTCAAAATAATTACTTTCCTTAACTCATTAATTATTTATTAAACAAATAAATAATCAAATCACATCAAATCAATTAAACAAATACTTATTCAACGATAAACACATCCATTAAATATTTATATAATTCAATAAATATTTAAATATTATAATAAATATCTGGATTGTTACAACATTCCCTCCTTACAAGGATTCTGTCATCAGAATCAGAATTCAAGCCACTCATTCGTTACAATCTTCCTTACTTACAAAGATTCTGTCCCCAGAATCGAAGACACAAAATTACACAAATAACTCAGAGAAATCTTTCATCATTTTATCTAAATATAGATTTTATATTTCCTACTATATTCATTACCTAACAAATCTATACAATTTAAATCCCGACTTCGTTCGTTAACCATACATTCAACTTCTAAATAATACATCATTATTCGATGTTAAACTTAATAAAATTACGGAATATTTAAAACTTTTATACATTTCCTTCTTTCTTGCCCTGAATCGCAACCATTACATTACATCTCTTTGATTCAATCTTATATCATGAATCGTTACAACAAAATGACTATACAAAGTCTTACATCATAACTAAATATCCATATACATTGGATAGCTCAACTTACATTTCAACAACATGTTACGTTCAAAATATGAAATACATTTCTCATAAAACATAAGTAATCTTCGTGAATATAGATCTCTTTAACTCAAATAGCACGTATCTTTACCTTAAAATCTTGACCTACAAAAGTGGTTATTTGCAAGAGTGAGCTCGAAAGCCCAGCAAAGTCTAATAGTTTTCATGCATCACAAAGCACCTAATAACATGCTCGACATACATCTCATTAAAGTAACATGGCATACATGCTTTTAATTCACATAACAAATATAAAGATTGAGTTCCTTACTCAATCATCATTACTTAACCAAAACAATGCAGTCATATATTGACTTTAACATTTCATAATTTCAACATGCATAACATATCATGTAATTTAAAACAGTTCATCAAATCCACGTAGAAAATAGGAACCGAAAGACTTGCCTTGATCGTTGTTTACCAATAACAATTTAACAGCTTACAGCTATCTACACTTCACGTGCCCTACGCAATTATATAATCACATCAAATATAAGTCACATAAAAATACATAGTAATTGTAATGTAAATTCTACTCTACGTCTCATAATCTTTCCTATTAATTAGCACACAATGCTCAATTAGATTGTGTTAACTTTCAACTTATATCTCACTATATTTCATAATCGAAGTTCATTCAAGTGCTTAAGTCTTGCTAGGACTACTTATTGGCTTTATGTTAAACCCATTTCATATCCTATAATACTTATTTCAATTGAATTGAAACACTTTTTAAGTTCATTAACACTTAGCACGGCGTTTCGACGTTCATTCGTCACACGCCCGATTTGCCTCTCTTGTGTATGCTTACTATGTTTTTATAACTCATCTAATACATCATATATTAATGTTAAGCATCATTATATTTACTAACATTCATGTTTTATAACTTAGGACATCATCTTTTATGGTCTGGAGCACTACACATGCATATGTGCATGCCCGACACCCTCCGATTGCCTCCGAAAACATAATAGTCCTAAAGATAACAATTTTGACCCATCCTAATGACCTCAAATTGAAAACTTTAAAGAACAAAAGTTGTAGGTCTACTCGTCCTCGTTTCGTATCATCTTGAATCACCTCAATCGGAGTTCGTATAAGGAAGTTATGGCTATTTTACTATAGGAGGTCAAAACTGTCCATGTCAGACTACAAATCCGGCGCTGGGGCGCGAGGACTAGGCTATACAGTGGCGCCGGGGAGCGAGATTGGCGTTGGGACGCGAATTTCAGTGCTGGGGCGCGAACTTCTGGCGCTGGGGAGCGAATTTTGGCTCCGGGGCGCGATTTTTGGCGTTGGGGCTCAAATTTTGGCGCTGGGGCGCCGAAACTTGCAGAACCCAACCACGAAGAATAGAATAACTAAACTCTGGACTAATTAGTACTGCTAACATCTAAATTAGGACGTAAATCTTATAAAGATTACTCATAAACATTTAATTATCATACATATACCAATTTAGCACCACTTAACAACAATTTTAGAAAACTTAAATCCTTGAAAGCACTATTTTTAAACCAACAATACTCCATAACCGACGTTTGTTTACACAGTGAACACTGCCATCCTACCGATTTGATTCCTTTGAACCATGTTCTGCTTTATATCTTATTCAATTACATATACAAGTTTCAATTTCATAACTAGCATAAAATCGAATATAGAACCTTTGATTTTCCACAACTCACATTGATAATTATATGTTCACTGTAAAAACTATTTCTTTCTTGAAAACGTAAATTTAGCCTACAACATATACATATGATACTTATAACATTACTTATACCCATAATTTCATAATCAACTAGTAAAGCATGGTTTACAGACAATTTTTGTAAAGAACTTTGTCTTACAGTCAAATGCAGAAATACAGAGACAATCAAATTATAACGTAAAACACATATGTTTAGTTTTTAAAACATACCTCTAGTTGTTTAAGAAACCGTTGCAAAACACTGAAAATACAGAACTCAGAACTTTCTCTCCAACCCTTGACAATCTCTCTCAAAACCCTCTTGTCTCTAACTTTTCTCTGACAAAATTTCTTCCCTTTTCTTACTTAGGCTTTAGCCAAATAGATTATACGTAGAAAATAAAATCAACGTACTAATTTAAAACGTCTAAAAACTGACGCTACTAATGACCTTATTAAATTAGCAGTTACCAAATTAATATATATTATTTATATTATATTATTAATAATTCAAAATTTAAAATCCAAAAACATAAGGCTCTGTTTGGCAAAACTCTTTAAAATTAAAGAATTAATATATTTAAGCCTTGTTTTGTAAAAATAAATTAAAACTACTTTAATTTATTTTAATAACTATTAATAATATAGTTACTTGTCACACTTCTAATTAATTAAGTTTTCATACTTAATTAATTAATTCAAATAACAATTCGTTGCATAATATAATAATTTATTTAATCATTATAAACTCTCTAACTTAATTATTAAATTAAATTAGATTACTATTTCAAAATAATTACTTTCCTTAACTCATTAATTATTTATTAAACAAATAAATAATCAAATCACATCAAATCAATTAAACAAATACTTATTCAACGATAAACACATCCATTAAATATTTATATAATTCAATAAATATTTAAATATTATAATAAATATCTGGATTGTTACATCATTCCCTCCTTACAAGGATTCTGTCATCAGAATCACAATTCAAGCCACTCATTCGTTACAATCTTCCTTACTTACAAAGATTCTGTCCCCAGAATCGAAGACACAAATTACACAAATAACTCAGAGAAATCTTTCATCATTTTATCTAAATATAGATTTTATATTTCCTACTATATTCATTACCTAACAAATCTATACAATTTAAATCCCGACTTCGGTCGTTAACCATACATTCAACTTCTAAATAATACATCATTATTCGATGTTAAACTTAATAAAATTACGGAATATTTAAAACTTTTATACATTTCCTTCTTTCTTGCCCTGAATCGCAACCATTACATTACATCTCTTTGATTCAATCTTATATCATGAATCGTTACAACAAAATGACTATACAAAGTCTTACATCATAACTAAATATCCATATACATTGGATAGCTCAACTTACATTTCAACAACATGTTACGTTCAAAATATGAAATACATTTCTCATAAAACATAAGTAATCTTCGTGAATATAGATCTCTTTAACTCAAATAGCACGTATCTTTACCTTAAAATCTAGACCTGCAAAAGTGGTTATTTGCAAGAGTGAGCTCGACAGCCCAGCAAAGTCTAATAGTTTTCATGCATCACAAAGCACCTAATAACATGCTCGACATACATCTCATTAAAGTAACATGGCATACATGCTTTTAATTCACATAACAAATATAAAGATTGAGTTCCTTACTCAATCATCATTACTTAGCCAAAACAATGCAGTCATATATTGACTTTAACATTTCATAATTTCAACATGCATAACATATCATGTAATTTAAAACAGTTCATCAAATCCACGTAGAAAATAGGAACCGAAAGACTTGCCTTGATCGTTGTTTACCAATAACAGTTTAACAGCTTACAGCTATCTACACTTCACGTGCCCTACGCAATTATATAATCACATCAAATATAAGTCACATAAAAACACATAGTAATTGTAATGTAAATTCTACTCTACGTCTCATAATCTTTCCTATTAATTAGCACACAATGCTCAATTAGATTGTGTTAACTTTCAACTTATATCTCACTATATTTCATAATCGAAGTTCATTCAAGTGCTTAAGTCTTGCTAGGACTACATATTGGTTTTTTGTTAAACCCATTTCATATCCTATAATACTCATTTTAATTGAATTGAAACACTTTTTAAGTTCATTAACACTTAGCACGGCGTTTCGACGTTCATTCGTCACACGCCCGATTTGCCTCTCTTGTGTATGCTTACTATGTTTTTATAACTCATCTAATACATCATATATTAATGTTAAGCATCATTATATTTACTAACATTCATTTTTTATAACTTAGGACATCATCTTTTATGGTCTGGAGCACTACACATGCATATGTGCATGCCCGACACCCTCCGATTGCCTCCGAAAACATAATAGTCCTAAATATAACCATTTTGACCCATCCTAATTACCTCAAATTGAAAACCTTAAAGAACGAAAGTTGTAGGTCTACTCGTCCTCGTTCCCGATCATCTTGAATCACCTCAATCGGAGTTCGTATGAGGAAGTTATGGCTATTTTACTATAGGAGGTCAAAACTGTCCTTGTCAGACTACAAATCCGGAGCTGGGGCGCGAGGACTAGGCTATACAGTGGCGCCGGGGTGCGAGATTGGCGCTGGGGGGTGATTTTCAGTGCTGGGGCACTAACTTCTGGCGCTGGGGCGTGAATTTTGACTTCGGGGCGCGATTTTTGGCGCTGGGGCGCCGAAACTTGCAGAACCCAACCACGAAGAACAGAATAACTAAACTCTGGACTAATTACTACTGCTAACATCTAAATTAGGACGTAAAACTTGTAAAGATTACTCATAAACATTTAATTATCATACATATACCAATTTAGCACCACTTAACAACAATTTTAGAAAACTTAAATCCTTGAAAACACTATTTTTAAACCAACAATACTCCATAACCGACGTTTGTTTACACAGTGAACACTACCATCCTACCAATTTGATTCCTTTGAATCATGTTCTGCTTTATATCTTATTCAATTACATATACAAGTTTCAATTTCATAACTAGCATAAAATCGAATATAGAACCTTTGATTTTCCACAACTCACATTCATAAGTATATGTTCACTGTAAAAACTATTTCTTTCTTGAAAACGTAAATTTAGCCTACAACATATACATATGATACTTATAACATTACTTATACCCATAATTTCATAATCAACTAGTAAAGCATGGTTTACAGACAATTTTTGTAAAGAACTTTGTCTTACAGTCAAATGCAGAAATACAGAGACAATCAAATTATAACGTAAAACACATATGTTTAGTTTTTAAAACATACCTCTAGTTGTTTAAGAAACCGTTGCAAAACACTGAAAATACAGAACTCGGAACTTTCTCTCCAACCCTTGACAATCTCTCTCAAAACCCTCTTCTCTCAAACTTTTCTCTGACAAAATTTCTTCCCTTTTCTTACTTAGGCTTTAGCCAAATAGATTATACGTAGAAAATAAAATCAACGTACTAATTTAAAACGTCTAAAAACTGACGCTACTAATGACCTTATTAAATTAGCAGTTACCAAATTAATATATATTATTTATATTATATTATTAATAATTCAAAATTTAAAATCCAAAAACATAAGGCTCTGTTTGGCAAAACTCTTTAAAATTAAAGAATTAATATATTTAAGCCTTGTTTTGCAAAAATAAATTAAAACTACTTTAATTTATTTTAATAACTATTAATAATATAGTTACTTGTCACACTTCTAATTAATTAAGTTTTCATACTTAATTAATTAATTCAAATAACAATTCGTTGCATAATATAATAATTTATTTAATCATTATAAACTCTCTAACTTAATTATTAAATTAAATTAGATTACTATTTCAAAATAATTACTTTCCTTAACTCATTAATTATTTATTAAACAAATAAATAATCAAATCACATCAAATCAATTAAACAAATACTTATTCAACGATAAACACATCCATTAAATATTTATATAATTCAATAAATATTTAAATATTATAATAAATATCTGGATTGTTACAACATTCCCTCCTTACAAGGATTCTGTCATCAGAATCAGAATTCAAGCCACTCATTCGTTACAATCTTCCTTACTTACAAAGATTCTGTCCCCAGAATCGAAGACACACAAATTACACAAATAACTCAGAGAAATCTTTCATCATTTTATCTAAATATAGATTTTATATTTCCTACTATATTCATTACCTAACAAATCTATACAATTTAAATCCCGACTTCGTTCGTTAACCATACATTCAACTTCTAAATAATACATCATTATTCGATGTTAAACTTAATAAAATTACGGAATATTTAAAACTTTTATACATTTCCTTCTTTCTTGCCCTGAATCGCAACCATTACATTACATCTCTTTGATTCAATCTTATATCATGAATCGTTACAACAAAATGACTATACAAAGTCTTACATCATAACTAAATATCCATATACATTGGATAGCTCAACTTACATTTCAACAACATGTTACGTTCAAAATATGAAATACATTTCTCATAAAACATAAGTAATCTTCGTGAATATAGATCTCTTTAACTCAAATAGCACGTATCTTTACCTTAAAATCTTGACCTACAAAAGTGGTTATTTGCAAGAGTGAGCTCGAAAGCCCAGCAAAGTCTAATAGTTTTCATGCATCACAAAGCACCTAATAACATGCTCGACATACATCTCATTAAAGTAACATGGCATACATGCTTTTAATTCACATAACAAATATAAAGATTGAGTTCCTTACTCAATCATCATTACTTAACCAAAACAATGCAGTCATATATTGACTTTAACATTTCATAATTTCAACATGCATAACATATCATGTAATTTAAAACAGTTCATCAAATCCACGTAGAAAATAGGAACCGAAAGACTTGCCTTGATCGTTGTTTACCAATAACAATTTAACAGCTTACAGCTATCTACACTTCACGTGCCCTACGCAATTATATAATCACATCAAATATAAGTCACATAAAAATACATAGTAATTGTAATGTAAATTCTACTCTACGTCTCATAATCTTTCCTATTAATTAGCACACAATGCTCAATTAGATTGTGTTAACTTTCAACTTATATCTCACTATATTTCATAATCGAAGTTCATTCAAGTGCTTAAGTCTTGCTAGGACTACTTATTGGCTTTATGTTAAACCCATTTTATATCCTATAATACTTATTTCAATTGAATTGAAACACTTTTTAAGTTCATTAACACTTAGCACGGCGTTTCGACGTTCATTCGTCACACGCCCGATTTGCCTCTCTTGTGTATGCTTACTATGTTTTTATAACTCATCTAATACATCATATATTAATGTTAAGCATCATTATATTTACTAACATTCATGTTTTATAACTTAGGACATCATCTTTTATGGTCTGGAGCACTACACATGCATATGTGCATGCCCGACACCCTCCGATTGCCTCCGAAAACATAATAGTCCTAAAGATAACAATTTTGACCCATCCTAATGACCTCAAATTGAAAACTTTAAAGAACAAAAGTTGTAGGTCTACTCGTCCTCGTTTCGTATCATCTTGAATCATCTCAATCGGAGTTCGTATAAGGAAGTTATGGCTATTTTACTATAGGAGGTCAAAAATGTCCATGTCAGACTACAAATCCGGCGCTGGGGCGTGAGGACTAGGCTATACAGTGGCGCCGGGGAGCGAGATTGGCGTTGGGACGCGAATTTCAGTGCTGGGGCGCGAACTTCTGGCGCTGGGGCGCGAATTTTGGCTCCGGGGCGCGATTTTTGGCGCTGGGGCTCAAATTTTGGCGCTGGGGCGCCGAAACTTGCAGAACCCAACAACGAAGAACATAATAACTAAACTCTGGACTAATTAGTACTGCTAACATCTAAATTAGGACGTAAAACTTATAAAGATTACTCATAAACATTTAATTATCATACATATACCAATTTAGCACCACTTAACAACAATTTTAGAAAACTTAAATCCTTGAAAGCACTATTTTTAAACCAACAATACTCCATAACCGACGTTTGTTTACACAGTGAACACTGCCATCCTACCATTTGATTCCTTTGAACCATGTTCTGCTTTATATCTTATTCAATTACATATACAAGTTTCAATTTCATAACTAGCATAAAATCGAATATAGAACCTTTGATTTTCCACAACTCACATTCATAAGTATATGTTCACTGTAAAAACTATTTCTTTCTTGAAAACGTAAATTTAGCCTACAACATATACATATGATACTTATAACATTACTTATACCCATAATTTCATAATCAACTAGTAAAGCATGGTTTACAGACAATTTTTGTAAAGAACTTTGTCTTACAGTCAAATGCAGAAATACAGAGACAATCAAATTATAACGTAAAACACATATGTTTAGTTTTTAAAACATACCTCTAGTTGTTTAAGAAACCGTTGCAAAACACTGAAAATACAGAACTCAGAACTTTCTCTCCAACCCTTGACAATCTCTCTCAAAACCCTCTTGTCTCTAACTTTTCTCTGACAAAATTTCTTCCCTTTTCTTACTTAGGCTTTAGCCAAATAGATTATACGTAGAAAATAAAATCAACGTACTAATTTAAAACGTCTAAAAACTGACGCTACTAATGACCTTATTAAATTAGCAGTTACCAAATTAATATATATTATTTATATTATATTATTAATAATTCAAAATTTAAAATCCAAAAACATAAGGCTCTGTTTGGCAAAACTCTTTAAAATTAAAGAATTAATATATTTAAGCCTTGTTTTGCAAAATAAATTAAAACTACTTTAATTTATTTTAATAACTATTATTAATATAGTTACTTGTCACACTTCTAATTAATTAAGTTTTCATACTTAATTAATTAATTCAAATAACAATTCGTTGCATAATATAATAATTTATTTAATCATTATAAACTCTCTAACTTAATTATTAAATTAAATTAGATTACTATTTCAAAATAATTACTTTCCTTAACTCATTAATTATTTATTAAACAAATAAATAATCAAATCACATCAAATCAATTAAACAAATACTTATTCAACGATAAACACATCCATTAAATATTTATATAATTCAATAAATATTTAAATATTATAATAAATATCTGGATTGTTACATCATTCCCTCCTTACAAGGATTCTGTCATCAGAATCACAATTCAAGCCACTCATTCGTTACAATCTTCCTTACTTACAAAGATTCTGTCCCCAGAATCGAAGACACAAATTACACAAATAACTCAGAGAAATCTTTCATCATTTTATCTAAATATAGATTTTATATTTCCTACTATATTCATTACCTAACAAATCTATACAATTTAAATCCCGACTTCGGTCGTTAACCATACATTCAACTTCTAAATAATACATCATTATTCAATGTTAAACTTAATAAAATTACGGAATATTTAAAACTTTTATACATTTCCTTCTTTCTTGCCCTGAATCGCAACCATTACATTACATCTCTTTGATTCAATCTTATATCATGAATCGTTAGAACAAAATGACTATACAAAGTCTTACATCATAACTAAATATCCATATACATTGGATAGCTCAACTTACATTTCAACAACATGTTACGTTCAAAATATGAAATACATTTCTCATAAAACATAAGTAATCTTCGTGAATATAGATCTCTTTAACTCAAATAGCACGTATCTTTACCTTAAAATCTTGACCTGCAAAAGTGGTTATTTGCAAGAGTGAGCTCGACATCCCAGCAAAGTCTAATAGTTGTCATGCATCACAAAACACCTAATAACATGCTCGACATACATCTCATTAAAGTAACATGGCATAAATGCTTTTAATTCACATAACAAATATAAAGATTGAGTTCCTTACTCAATCATCATTACTTAGCCAAAACAATGCAGTCATATATTGACTTTAACATTTCATAATTTCAACATGCATAACATATCATGTAATTTAAAACAGTTCATCAAATTCACGTAGAAAATAGGAACCGAAAGACTTGCCTTGATCGTTGTTTACCAATAATAGTTTAACAGCTTACAGCTATCTACACTTCACGTGCCCTACGCAATTATATAATCACATCAAATATAAGTCACATAAAAACACATAGTAATTGTAATGTAAATTCTACTCTACGTCTCATAATCTTTCCTATTAATTAGCACACAATGCTCAATTAGATTGTGTTAACTTTCAACTTATATCTCACTATATTTCATAATCGAAGTTCATTCAAGTGCTTAAGTCTTGCTAGGACTACATATTGGTTTTTTGTTAAACCCATTTCATATCCTATAATACTCATTTCAATTGAATTGAAACACTTTTTAAGTTCATTAACACTTAGCACGGCGTTTCGACGTTCATTCGTCACACGCCCGATTTGCCTCTCTTGTGTATGCTTACTATGTTTTTATAACTCATCTAATACATCATATATTAATGTTAAGCATCATTATATTTACTAACATTCATTTTTTATAACTTAGGACATCATCTTTTATGGTCTGGAGCACTACACATGCATATGTGCATGCCCGACACCCTCCGATTGCCTCCGAAAACATAATAGTCCTAAAGATAACCATTTTGACCCATCCTAATGACCTCAAATTGAAAACTTTAAAGAACAAAAGTTGTAGGTCTACTCGTCCTCGTTCCGTATCATCTTGAATCACCTCAATCGGAGTTCGTATGAGGAAGTTATGGCTATTTTACTATAGGAGGTCAAAACTGTCCATGTCAGACTACAAATCCGGCACTGGGGCGCGAGGACTAGGCTATACAGTGGCGCCGGGGCGCGAGATTGGCGTTGGGACGCGAATTTCAGTGCTGGGGCGCGAACTTCTGGCGCTGGGGAGCGAATTTTGGCTCCGGGGCGCGATTTTTGGCGTTGGGGCTCAAATTTTGGCGCTGGGGCGCCGAAACTTGCAGAACCCAACCACGAAGAACAGAATAACTAAACTCTGGACTAATTACTACTGCTAACATCTAAATTAGGACGTAAAACTTATAAAGATTACTCATAAACATTTAATTATCATACATATACCAATTTAGCACCACTTAACAACAATTTTAGAAAACTTAAATCCTTGAAAGCACTATTTTTAAACCAACAATACTCCATAACCGACGTTTGTTTACACAGTGAACACTGCCATCCTACCAATTTGATTCCTTTGAATCATGTTCTGCTTTATATCTTATTCAATTACATATACAAGTTTCAATTTCATAACTAGCATAAAATCGAATATAGAACCTTTGATTTTCCACAACTCACATTCATAAGTATATGTTCACTGTAAAAACTATTTCTTTCTTGAAAACGTAAATTTAGCCTACAACATATACATATGATACTTATAACATTACTTATACCCATAATTTCATAATCAACTAGTAAAGCATGGTTTACAGACAATTTTTGTAAAGAACTTTGTCTTACAGTCAAATGCAGAAATACAGAGACAATCAAATTATAACGTAAAACACATATGTTTAGTTTTTAAAACATACCTCTAGTTGTTTAAGAAACCCTTGCAAAACACTGAAAATACAGAACTCAGAACTTTCTCTCCAACCCTTGACAATCTCTCTCAAAACCCTCTTGTCTCTAACTTTTCTCTGACAAAATTTCTTCCCTTTTCTTACTTAGGCTTTAGCCAAATAGATTATACGTAGAAAATAAAATCAACGTACTAATTTAAAACGTCTAAAAACTGACGCTACTAATGACCTTATTAAATTAGCAGTTACCAAATTAATATATATTATTTATATTATATTATTAATAATTCAAAATTTAAAATCCAAAAACATAAGGCTCTGTTTGGCAAAACTCTTTAAAATTAAAGAATTAATATATTTAAGCCTTGTTTTGCAAAATAAATTAAAACTACTCCAATTTATTTTAATAACTATTAATAATATAGTTACTTGTCACACTTCTAATTAATTAAGTTTTCATACTTAATTAATTAATTCAAATAACAATTCATTGCATAATATAATAATTTATTTAATCATTATAAACTCTCTAACTTAATTATTAAATTAAATTAGATTACTATTTCAAAATAATTACTTTCCTTAACTCATTAATTATTTATTAAACAAATAAATAATCAAATCACATCAAATCAATTAAACAAATACTTATTCAACGATAAACACATCCATTAAATATTTATATAATTCAATAAATATTTAAATATTATAATAAATATATGGATTGTTACATCATTCCCTCCTTACAAGGATTCTGTCATCAGAATCACAATTCAAGCCACTCATTCGTTACAATCTTCCTTACTTACAAAGATTCTGTCCCCAGAATCGAAGACACACAAATTACACAAATAACTCAGAGAAATCTTTCATCATTTTATCTAAATATAGATTTTATATTTCCTACTATATTCATTACCTAACAAATCTATACAATTTAAATCCCGACTTCGGTCGTTAACCATACATTCAACTTCTAAATAATACATCATTACTCGATGTTAAACTTAATAAAATTACGAAATATTTAAAACTTTTATACATTTCCTTCTTTCTTGCCCTGAATCGCAACCATTACATTACATCTCTTTGATTCAATCTTATATCATGAATCGTTACAACAAAATAACTATACAAAGTCTTACATCATAACTAAATATCCATATACATTGGATAGCTCAACTTACATTTCAACAACATGTTACGTTCAAAATATGAAATACATTTCTCATAAAACATAAGTAATCTTCGTGAATATAGATCTCTTTAACTCAAATAGCACGTATCTTTACCTTAAAATCTTGACCTGCAAAAGTGGTTATTTGCAAGAGTGAGCTCGACAGCCCAGCAAAGTCTAATAGTTTTCATGCATCACAAAGCACCTAATAACATGCTCGACATACATCTCATTAAAGTAATATGGAATACATGCTTTTAATTCACATAACAAATATAAAGATTGAGTTCCTTACTCAATCATCATTACTTAGCCAAAACAATGCAGTCATATATTGACTTTAACATTTCATAATTTCAACATGCATAACATATCATGTAATTTAAAACAGTTCATCAAATCCACGTAGAAAATAGGAACCGAAAGACTTGCCTTGATCGTTGTTTATCAATAACAGTTTAACAGCTTACAGCTATCTACACTTCACGTGCCCTACGCAATTATATAGTCACATCAAATATAAGTCACATAAAAACACATAGTAATTGTAATGTAAATTCTACTCTACGTCTCATAATCTTTTCTATTAATTAGCACACAATGCTCAATTAGATTGTGTTAACTTTTAACTTTTATCTCACTATATTTCATAATCGAAGTTCATTCAAGTGCTTAAGTCTTGCTAGGACTACTTATTGGTTTTTTTTTAAACCCATTTCATATCCTATAATACTCATTTTAATTGAATTGAAACACTTTTTAAGTTCATTAACACTTAGCACGGCGTTTCGACGTTCATTCGTCACACGCCCGATTTGCCTCTCTTGTGTATGCTTACTATGTTTTTATAACTCATCTAATACATCATATATTAATGTTAAGCATCATTATATTTACTAACATTCATGTTTTATAACTTAGGACATCATCTTTTATGGTCTGGAGCACTACACATGCATATGTGCATGCCCGACACCCTCCGATTGCCTCTGAAAACATAATAGTCCTAAAGATAACCATTTTGACCCATCCTAATGACCTCAAATTGAAAACCTTAAAGAACTAAGGTTGTAGGTCTACTCGTCCTCGTTCCGGATCATCTTGAATCACCTCAATCGGAGTTCGTATGAGGAAGTTATGGCTATTTTACTATAGGAGGTCAAAACTGTCCATGTCAGACTACAAATCCGGCGCTGGGGCGCGAGGACTAGGCTATACAGTGGCGCCGGGGTGCGAGATTGGCGCTGGGGCGAATTTCAGCGCTGGGGCGCGAACTTCTGGCGCTGGGGCGCGAATTTTGACTCCGGGGCGCGATTTTTGGCGCTGGGGCTCAAATTTTGGCGCTGGGGCGCCGAAACTTGCAGAACCCAACCACGAAGAACAGAATAACTAAACTCTGGACTAATTACTACTGTTAACATCTAAATTAGGACGTAAAACTTATAAAGATTACTCATAAATATTTAATTATCATACATATACCAATTTAGCACCACTTAACAACAATTTTAGAAAACTTAAATCCGTGAAAGCACTATATTTAAACCAACAATACTCCATAACCGACGTTTGTTTACACAGTGAATACTGCCATCCTACCAATTTGATTCCTTTGAATCATGTTCTGCTTTATATCTTATTCAATTACATATACAAGTTTCAATTTCATAACTAGCATAAAATCGAATATAGAACCTTTGATTTTCCACAACTCACATTCATAAGTATATGTTCACTGTAAAAACTATTTCTTTTTTGAAAACTTAAATTTAGCCTACAACATATACATATGATACTTATAACATTACTTATGCCCATAATTTCATAATCAACTAGTAAAGCATGGTTTACAGACAATTTTTGGAAAGAACTTTGTCTTACAGTCAAATGCAGAAATACAGAGACAATCAAATTATAACGTAAAACACATATGTTTAGTTTTTAAAACATACCTCTAGTTGTTTAAGAAACCCTTGCTAAACACTGAAAATACAGAACTCGGAACTTTCTCTCCAACCCTTGACAATCTCTCTCAAAACCCTCTTGTCTCTAACTTTTCTCTGACAAAATTTCTTCCCTTTTCTTACTTAGGCTTTAGCCAAATAGATTATACGTAGAAAATAAAATCAACGTACTAATTTAAAACGTCTAAAAACTGACGCTACTAATGACCTCATTAAATTAGCATTTACCAAATTAATATATATTATTTATATTATATTATTAATAATTCAAAATTTAAAATTCAAAAACATAAGGCTCCGTTTGGCAAAACTCTTTAAAATTAAAGAATTAATATATTTAAGCCTTGTTTGGCAAAATAAATTAAAACTACTTTAATTTATTTTAATAACTATTAATAATATAGTTACTTGTCACACTTCTAATTAATTAAGTTTTCATATTTAATTAATTAATTCAAATAACAATTCGTTGCATAATATAATAATTTATTTAATCATTATAAACTCTCTAACTTAATTATTAAATTAAATTAGATTACTATTTCAAAATAATTACTTTCCTTAACTCATTAATTATTTATTAAACAAATAAATAATCAAATCACATCAAATCAATTAAACAAATACTTATTCAACGATAAACACATCCATTAAATATTTATATAATTCAATAAATATTTAAATATTATAATAAAAATCTGGATTGTTACATATGGTAGCTGATAAAACTTTTCAACCATAGTTGCAGCGGAACGAGCAATCCATTAGAAGAGTCAAATAAGCCATTAGGTCTATTATCTTCTCCATGTTAAAATTTCACCAATAATATTTTATCCCTGTACCATGAATCAACCATTCCTGCCCATAATCATATGAATAACTCATAATCATAATTGTGATTCTAAATTCCTCTTCGCACCCAAGACGAAGACAATTTTCATCACCTATATTCACCTGAAACATAAAAAATCATGGTTATACCAAATCACAATTCTTGTTCATAATCATACTAATAAATTTATCTTTGCACTACGGTCAAAGACATACAACTGTATTTCAGAAGAGTCAAATAGAGCATGATATCTACTATCTTCTACAAATTAAAAGTGTATAACCAATATTTTATCGCTGAGACTCGGCTTAATAAATAATCCACACCTTCGAATTATCCATGCACTACGGCCAATGATATTTGTTAGTATCATATCTATGAATTATCCATGCACTACGACCAAATATATTCATTATTATCACATCTATGAATTAATATTTCATCACTGAGACTCAGCTCAATAATTAATCCACATCATCGAATCATCCCTACACTACAGGCCAAGGATATTCATTAGTATCACGACCACGAATTATCCATGCGCTACGGGCCAAAGATAATCGTGTTTTCATCAACGGTCCTGATCATGCCATAAAATAATTCATCTTTGCACCCTTGGCCGAAGAGAATCCATAGCCATAATCATACCAAAAACTGTCCATCAATGCACTACGGGCCAATGAGGACTTTTTCACATCATTTGTAACATTACGGTCATGATTATACCGAATAATCGCTGGTCATAATCATACCAAGTTCATCTATGCACTACAGGCCACAGATGACTTTCAACATAATATAAACATTAGGATGATGACAATGACATAATAATTCAATAAAACAAGTTCAAGAATCAATTTATCCA
Source organism: Panax notoginseng (assembly GCA_016801055.1). Classification (NCBI taxonomy): domain Eukaryota; kingdom Viridiplantae; phylum Streptophyta; class Magnoliopsida; order Apiales; family Araliaceae; genus Panax; species Panax notoginseng. Next base: position 116,220,649 of record CM029016.1, read on the forward strand.
GGAATTAATAACGTCCAAATTGTCAACATGATACTGCTTTGTGGAGTAAAATTCAAAAATACTCAGAAGAATACTTCCATAAAAAGATAATGGATGAAGCGCAAATATCAAGGATATTTCACTAATTTTATGGAGTATAAAAGCCAAAATTTTAACCAACTGAGTATAATAAAGAATGGAATAACAAAAGAAATCACCAGGCATGCGATAGACCGCACAGACAGGTTATTCCAACAGAAAAATAAATAGTGGAACCAGGTCATGCGTAAATGTACCGATAGGATATTCTGACAGAATAATAAATAATGGAACCAGGTCCGGCGTAAACGAACAGACATGATATTCCGACAGAATAATAAATAATAGAACCAGGTCCGGCGTAAAGCACAGACAAGATATTCCGACAGAATAATAAATAATGGAATCAGGTCCGACGTAAAGCACAGACAGGATGTTCCAACATAATAATAAAAATGTAATTACAAAAGAATTTCACCAAGTATAGGGTAGCCCGCGTATACAGGTTATTCCAACAGAATAATAAAGAATGGAATAACAGAAGTTCTCTTCATGAATAAGAAAGAAAGAATATCCTTTACGAGTAAAACAAATAATATCCCTTACCTTAAAAGAAACTTGATATCGGAGTAGTGAAGTAGCAGAATATTTTTCTTCTTTCTCTCTATAGTTTCTCTCTCTAGAGTTTCAGTGAATTTGTAAGAAATAATGAAGGAATGAGCTTCTATTTATAGAAGAATGGACTTCATAGTAACTAATTCATAAACGGTCCAGATTGATTTACTTTTAATCGGACGGTCCATATTTAAAGCAAAATCTTTTAAATAAAATATAATATATTCTATTTATAATCTAATAAAACGAACAACTTTATAAAAGATTTTACTATGCAGGCACTATGCAAATACTATGCATAATAAAATATAATATATTCTAATTATTGTCTAACAAAACAGATAACTTTATAAAAGTATTCTGTTTTATATAAAAAGATTTTACTATTAGCCTAATAAAACGAATAACTTTATAAAAGTATTCTGTTTTATATAAAAAGTTTTTCTGTTTTATTACATTAATAATACCAATAAAACAAAATTGAGTGAATTCTCACGTAAGCATCAATAATCAGTACCTGATGATTGGTTAATATACCCAGGAATCGGATATACATGGGTTTAAATTATTGTATTTTCGAGTCATTTAGGAATATTTTTACTGTGTTTATGTGTTGTATTGCAGATTCGGAAGCCGATGAGACAAATTGGGGATTTAAGCTAATAAATGGCAAAGTCGTAATTTTCTAGAAGATAGCGCCGGGGCGCTGGGAATTACATTACGAATAGCGCCGAGGCGCTAAGCTGTGGATGGGTCTGACGCGGATCGCGCACGTGAGGCAGGCATGGACAACACTTTGACTATCAGTTTGACCTTGTTGGAGGAATTTATGAGGAGTCTATTTGGATTAGGAGTTGTGGATAAATATATATATATATATAAAGTGATTCTTTTTAACGGAGAGGGGGAACATCAGGGAGATTAACGGAGGAAGAGGAGCAGATCTAAAAGCTGAAAAATTGGAGTTCTTCTTCTTCTTTATTCTCTTAAATTTTTAACTCATTGAGGATGATTTATCAATTATTTATAGCTTTTATTTCCATCATGAACTAATTCCTTTTATTAAGATTCCAATGGAACTTGTTATGGTTATGAGTTAATTATTTAATTTATTCCAATTATTTATGTTGAAGTGAATTGTTCATCTTGCTTTGTGTTTATTGATTAATTATCTGGCCAATAATTACCTTGTTACACTAGAAGGAATTGGGAAAGGAATTCTAGAGTTAGAACTGGGCAGGGTGACATGTGACTTAGTTATTTGCACAGTGAATAATTAGGTTTGTGAATAAAATGAGAATATCTATTTGCCGCATGTAACATAAGAGGAATTGGGTTTGTAGCGAGTTTAATTCAATTGTTTTGCATAGAGATATAGCAAAATTAATCTGGGTTAAATAGAAGGCAATTGATCACTCGAGAGAGGGCTTTTGGTATTTGAGAATTCCTGTTAACAATTCAGTAGATGTAATAATTGGGATAATTAGATAATTGATTTAATAATCATAATTGGGGAAATTGGAGTCTTAATTATTATTTATTTGCATTCATATAATTATTGATTTGTTCTTTGTTTTCTTTTAGAATAATTTCTTGCTTTATTAAAATTAATTTTTCTTTTAGTTTTAGAGAATCAAAATTTTCGGTTGTTTAAATAAAAATTGAATTGATACAGTACTAGTAGGTGGAGTTTATTAATTGGAATTCTCTGAGGAATCGACACTCTAATTTATCATTATATTACTTGTTGACCGTGTATACTTGCACGTATTCATTGATTGCGAAATCATTCAACAAGTTTTTGGCGCCGCTGCCGGGAAATTCCTTGTTAATATTAATTCCATATTAGTTATAATCAATTAGTTCTTAATTTAAACGTTACTTATTTTTCTTCTTATCTTTGCAGGAATTCTTTGAAAGTGTATGCTCACTAGATCAAAGGCGAGAAAGGAACTTTTTCCTTATACAGACAAGATTGAAAGGGAGTTCCGAAAAGCGCATCCGACTAGTGCGGCACCACCCCAGGAAGAAAAACTGGCAGAACAAGAAATTCTAGTGAACATGGCGGGGAACGATCAGAAACCACTTCGGGACTATGCCATACCGAATGTCACGGATATTCAGTCGAGTATTAGGAGGCCGGCAATCAATGCTAACACCTTTGAGATCAAACTGGCAACCATTCAAATGCTTTAGAATCAATGTCAGTTTGGGGGTAGTTCATTAGATGATCCGAATGAGCACATCTTAAGTTTCTTGGAGGTTTGTGACACCTTCAAATTCAATAACGTGTCAGAAGATGCTATAAGGTTGAGAATGTTCCCATTTACCCTGAAAGATAAAGCACGAAGTTGGTTACACTCTCAACCTTCGGACTCAATCCTTACTTAGGACGATTTAGCTCAAAAATTTCTAGCTAAGTTTTTCCCACCAGCAAAGTCAGCAAAACTACGGAACGATATTCATACCTTCGCACAGTTTGATTCAGAATCGTTGTATGAGGCGTGGGAAAGGTTTAAGGATATGCTCCGCAAGTGCCCACACCATGGAATTCCACAGTGGATGCAATTGGGGATATTTTGTGATGGTTTACAAGCATCCACGAGAGCAAGTATTGATGCAGCAGCAGGAGGAGCGATTATGTCAAAAAATTTGGACGAGGCATATAAGTTGTTAGAAACGATGGCCACCAACAACTATCAGTGGCCCATGACAAGAAATAACCCTCCGAAAACATCGGGAAAGTATGATGTGGATGCGATAACATCATTACAAGTGCAAATGACCGCAATGGCTAAGCAGATAGAATTATTGCAACCACAATCCACTCAGCAGGTAACGAGGGTTTGTGATATATGTGCTGGGGGTCATACTACAGATCAATGCGCCATAAATGCTGAAGCAGCGCAATATTTGGGGAGTTATAATCGATCTACTCAGCCTTATCAGAATCAAAATGCATATAATCCGGGGTGAAGAAATCATCCGGGTTTTTCATGGAGTAACAACCAAGCTGCAGAACAAGTGCCAAAACAACAAAACACTTCCGGGTTTCAAAACCAGAAACAACAAACTGTGAGGAAAGCAAGTTGGGAAGAAGCCTTGGAAAGGTTTGTGAAAGCAACTGAGAAAAGGAGCGAGGAGAGTGATAAGAGATTTAATCAATTGGAGCTAAGTATACAAAGTCAGCATGCATCAATCAAAAATCTAGAAAATCAAATGGGACAAATGGCACATGCATTGAATAACCGACCACTGGGATCACTTCCGAGCGACACTGAGAAAAATCCAGGCAGAGATGAGCATTGTAAGGCGGTAACCCTACGAAGTGGAAAAGAACTACCAGAGTCCATCACAGATAAGGAAAAAGAGGACAAGGTATCAATTGAAACCGATGAAGTGGTGGAGACCGAAAAGCGTCAAGATGAGACCGTACAGCAGAAAAATTTGGAACCAACCAATACAATGCCTCCCATACCGTATCCGCAGAGATTTCAGAAATCCAAGTTAGATAAGCAGTTCTCACGATTTTTGGATATCTTCAAGAAATTACATATCAACATCCCCTTCGCCGAAGCCTTGGAACAAATGCCGAGTTACGCAAAGTTTATGAAGGAGGTTTTGTCAAAGAAGAGAAAATTGGGTGAATTTGAAACAGTAGCATTGACAGAGGAATGCAGTGCTATCATTCAGAATAAATTACCGCCAAAGCTCAAGGATCCAGATAGCTTTAATATTCCGTGCGAGATTGGAAATCAGTTTTCAGGACGAGCTTTATGCGATTTGGGGGCCAGTATAAATCTAATGCCATTATCCGTCTACAGCCAGTTCGGACTTCAGGCTCCACGCCCAACAAATATCAGTTTACAGTTAGCAGATAGGTCAGTTACATATCCACGAGGTATAGTTGAAGATGTGTTAGTAAAAGTGGATAAATTTATCTTCCCTGCGGATTTCTTTATTCTGGATTGTGAAGTGGACAGTGAAATCCCGATCATTCTTGGGCGTCCATTTTTGGCGACAGGAAGAACATTAATTGATGTTCAAAAAGGTGAATTGACAATGCGAGTCGAAGATCAACAAGTCACCTTTAACGTTTTCAAGTCAATGTCGTACCCAAAAGAAAAAGGTGAATGTATGCGGGTTGATATTATGGAAGAATTGGTGAATCATAAATTCAACATAACTTTTTCGGAGGACCCACTTGAAACAATTTTGCTCGGGGCAGATGACTATGGTATTGAAGAGGATATCGAATATGTCAAATGGCTAGACACACCATCAATGTTTCAGAAAGGCAATCAATCCTTCGACACCATAGAGAGGCCCGAAGCGGAAGGTAAAAAGTTCAAACCATCAATAGAAGAGCCACCGGTGCTAGAGTTAAAGCCATTACCATCCCATCTGCAATATGCTTACCTGGGCAAAGACGATACCTTACCAGTTATTGTTTCAATAGAATTGAATGATACGCAAAAGGAGAAACTGCTGCGTGTCTTGCGAAAGTTCAAAACAGCAATTGGGTGGACTATAGCGGACATTCGAGGTATTAGCCCGTCATTCTGTATGCATAAAATCTTAATGGAAGAAGGGGCAAAACCAACCATAGAGATGCAAAGAAGGCTAAACCCCATCATGAAGGAGGTGGTGAAAAAGGAGATTATAAAGTGGTTGGATGCTGGCATTATTTACCCTATCTCAGATAGTTCATGGGTGAGTCCTGTACAATGCGTACCAAAGAAAGGGGGTATGACAGTGGTGAAGAATGAGGCGAATGAGCTCATCCCTACTCGAACAGTTACAGGATGGAGAGTATGCATGGACTACCGCAAGCTAAATAAAGCCACACGCAAGGATCACTTCCCCTTGCCATTCATTGATCAGATGTTGGATAGGTTAACGAGACATCAGTTCTATTGTCTCTTGGATGGTTATTTCGGATATAATCAAATTGCTATAGCACCAGAGGATCAAGAGAAAACGACCTTCACATGCCCATACGGTACGTTTGCATTTCGGCGAATGTCTTTTGGTTTATGTAATGCACCAGCAACCTTTCAGCGATGCATGATGGCAATCTTCTCCGATATGGTCGAGAAAAATTTGGAGGTGTTTATGGACGATTTTTCTGTGTTCGGTGATAGCTTTGATTTGTGCCTGAGAAATTTGAATTTAGTGTTGAAACGGTGCGTGGAGACTAATCTAGTTCTTAATTGGGAAAAATGCCACTTTATGGTGAAGGAAGGGATTATTCTCGGGCATAGGGTTTCTGCAGCAGGATTAGAGGTGGATAAAGCGAAGATTGAGACCATTGAGAAATTACCACCTCCATCATCTGTGAAAGGAATTCGGAGCTTCTTGGGACACGCGGGTTTCTACAGACGTTTCATCAAAGATTTTTCAAAAATTTCAAAACCTTTGTGTTCCCTGTTAGAGAAAGATGTGCCCTTCAAAATAGATAAGTCATGTATCGAGGCATTCGAAATTTTAAAAAAGAAGTTAGTATCTGCCCCAATCATTGTCGCACCAGGTTGGTCTATACCATTCGAATTGATGTGCGACGCCAGCGACTATGCAGTGGGAGCAGTTTTGGGTCAACGACACAACAAAATTTTCCATACAATCTATTACTCAAGCAAGACGTTGACAGATGCTCAGTTGAACTACACAACCACCGAAAAAGAACTACTTGCAGTTGTGTTCGCCTTTGCCAAATTCAGAGCATACCTCATCGGAACCAAGGTCATTGTCTATACTGATCATTCTGCAATCAAATATTTGATCGAGAAGAAGGATGCCAAACCAAGATTGATACGGTGGGTGTTATTGCTTCAAGAGTTTGATTTGGAGATTCGGGATAGAAAGGGTACAGAAAATCAAGTAGCAGATCATCTTTCGCGATTGGAAAATGATGAGGTGCAGAGAAAAGACAATGCATTGATTAACGAGAAATTTTCGGACGAACAACTTCTCCGAGTAACCACAACACTGCCTTGGTATGCTGATTATGTGAACTACGTGGTTGCTAAGGTGTTACCACCGGAGTTGAACTCACAACAACGAAAGAAATTCCTCCATGACGTGAAGCAGTACTATTGGGATGAACCATTCTTGTTTAAAGCCTGCGCGGATCAAATGATTAGACGTTGTGTGCCACATAAAGAGATGGACAGTATCTTGGGTCATTGCCACTCAACTGATTATGGAGGTCATTATTCCGGTGATCGAACTGCGGCGAAGGTGTTACAATCAGGATTCTACTGGCCTTCGTTATTCAAGGATGCATATCTCTATGTGCTAAAGTGTGATCGATGTCAACGCGTAGGTAATATCTCCAAGCGAAATGAAATGCCACTCAACTCTATATTGGAGGTAGAGCTGTTCGACGTCTGGGGAATCAATTTCATGGGACCGTTCCCTTATCTTTTAATAATAAGTATATTCTGTTGGCGGTGGATTATGTGTCCAAATGGGTAGAAGCTGCAGCTTTGCCCACAAATGATGCTAACGTCGTTCTTTGATTCCTGAAGAAAAATATCTTCACGCGATTTGGAACTCCGCGGGCAATAATAAGTGATGAGGGAACGCATTTCTGTAACAAGCAGTTCACAAAATTGTTGGTGAAGTATGGGGTTCATCATAAAATAGCAGCTGCGTATCATCCCCAAACTAATGGCCAAGCTGAGGTCTCCAATAGGGAGGTTAAGAGGATTCTGGAAAAGGTGGTCAATCCGTCACGAAAAGATTGGTCTTTACGTCTTGACGATGCTCTATGGGCATATCGTACAGCATACAAGAATCTGATCGGTATGTCACCTTATCGAATGGTTTACGGAAAGGCGTGCCACCTCCCAGTCGAGTTAGAGCATAGTGCACACTGGGCCATTCGGAAGCTAAATTTTGATGAACAAGCAGCAGGTGAGAAAAGGTTACTGCAGTTAAATGAGATGGATGAACTTCGTTTCAACGCTTATGAAAACGCAAAACTATACAAGGAGAAGGTCAAAGCATGGCATGATAAGAAAATTCTCACTAAAACATTTGATCCGGGCCAACAAGTCTTGCTTTTCAACTCGAGATTGCGTTTATTTCCTGGGAAACTGAAATCACGTTGGTCAGGTCCTTTTACAGTCGTGTCTGTTGCACCACACGGTAACATCCAGATCGAAAAACCAAATTCAAATTGCCCATTCAAGGTCAACGGTCAAAGACTCAAACATTATTGGAGTGGGCCCATTGAACGTCAAATTACGGTCATGAACCTCTCCGACTCAGTGGAAAATTGAACACACCAGCAAAGTCGGGCCGACGACAGTAATGGGAGGAAACCCAATCATTTTTCTTTTTAATTTTAATTTTATTTTTATTTTTATTTAGATTCTTGAACTTATATGTTGTAGGTAACAAGAGCCCCGGCCTAAGCCCAATTCCGAAGCTCCTGACCATTAGCGCCCCGACGCTGCCTCTAAGGGCAATTATAGCGCCCCGGCGCTAACCCCATCCAAGAGCTACTGACCATTAGCGCCCCGGCTCTCAATTTATGCTACAACACAGCGCCCCGGCGCTATGCACTTTATGACCTTTCTGACCTATAGCGCCCCGGCGCTGTTTCCTAGTCTATTTTGAGCGCCCCGGCGCTGTGGTTGCGTCCCAGACTCCTACTTGCACTTAAATACCGGACGGTTACATTCCTTTTCTATTTCAACTTCTCTCCTCTATTAAGTCCATACCACAAGCCTTCCTTACCTTCATTTTTTTTCTTCTGGGATTTCATAATTAAGATTAGGTAGATACGATCCATTGTTTGTTCCATAAATTTCATCTTTCTCAATCAATCAACAAGATCTAACCAGGTATGTCTTGAATTATATTTGATTTTTGGGGCAAGCTATCTACGGATATGGTTGGTATGTACATATTCTACTAAATGTATATCTTTTTACACCAACATCGAAGAATGTCACTCTCCTGAATTTGATTATATTTTTACGACACATGTGTTCATTCTTAAATTGGGAGCATATTTTATTATAAATGTTTGACTGATAGGGATGCATGGTACACCCACAAGGTATTTGATAATTTGCCCGAATCATTAATCTTGTCTACATGCACACATATCACCATGTTTCGCACTATCATTCTGGACCTTTATGCGACCACAATGATTTTAATCTACTGTAGCACATAGCTATCATTACACATAGTCACTTAGAGTGGGGGGAATTACACTATTTTGATACATGCATGTCTCTTATTGCACTACATGGCAACTCTTGCGGACATTTCCTGTGTGGCTTGCGTTCATTCTCGAAACTGAATAATCCCTGACTCCGATTGATACTATTGTGCATGTTGTTGCATTTTTGTGTCCAGTATCATCCCCCACTAATGTAGTCAAATTCGACATATATTTTAAAGTTTGGGGGTAAAGTCAAACCTAAGATTATCCAATTTCAAATTTTATTCGATGCTAATACATAAATATGCTTGTAATTGTAGAATTTTTGGCATGGCATCCAAACGCCAACGTGGTGAAGGGTCAGGGACCGCCTCAACTCCACCTCCGCGATTTGACAGCCGCCGTTTTGTCAGTCATGCGGCTCAGGAAAGATATAATCGAATGGCTACTCGGTCATTGGTTCCGGAGCGTGGGTTGAGACCGGATCAATCAAAGGATGGCGACATGGCAATCATGATAGCTGAGAGGAACTGGTTCACACTTACCGAGCAGCCCGAACCAGCCGTAATAACAGTGGTGAAAGAATTTTATGCCAACGTGCCCGAACATGATCACTATACGGTATTTGTAAGGGGCAAAACAGTGGAAATTGGCGAAGAGGACTTCAATGAGTGTTATCAATTGCCAGTTGAGGATTTTCATGATGAGTATGCTGGTTTTATTAGTGATGGACCGGACTATGAGCAGATAATACGTGAACTTTGTCAGCCGGGCACCACATGGACCGTGCATGAACGCGGAAACATGACTTTCCCACTATCGAATCTTAGCTTATATGGGAAGGCATGGTATGCGTTCATTTGCGCAAAACTCAGGCCATGTACACATGTGAGTCATGTTACTCGGGAACGTGCAGTCCTTCTTTACTCAATCATCAAAGGCTATAAAATTAATGTGGGACATCTCATTTTACAATCTGTCCTTCGAGCATCTCGTGGAAGTACCACTGGAGGGTTACCACATCCGTCTCTCATCTGCGTTTTGTGTGCCAAGTTCAGTGTCAAATGGAAGTCTGACGAGATGATTCAAAAGGCCATGCCAGTGCTGGACCACAAGTTGATAAGTAGATACAAAGTGTGGATAGGTGGGGCAAATCACCCTAGGGGATTGGGTTTCATAATTCCCCAAGTTGCACCTGCACAAGACCCCCCACCTCAGGCTCCATCTACAGCAGCTCATCGTGGTGTGGTCCCCGAAGCTGTCCAGCGGGAGATAGATGGCTGGTTTTACAACATGGAATCCCAGAATGTGCGCTTGTCGGAACGTCAGGACGTAATTTTCAAATTTTTAGTTGACCAGTTTGCTGCACAGAATGCACTGACCGTCCAATCACATCCGGGCGTGCAACTTAGCCATTTCCCAACTGCTCCTGTTCTTCCTGTATTTCCCCCTTCCGATCAAGAGATGAGCGAGGATGATGATGCACTACCTAAGAATAAGCTCGTCAGGGAAGTTCTCTGTTTTATTTTGTTATATTTTTCGCATGAGGACATTGCTTTAGATTAGTTTGGGGGTAGTTAAGTTTTATTTTTAAATTTCTAGTTTGTTATTAGTTTGTGGATTTGGATTGTTATTGATAATTCTGGCGTTTGCTCTAGTGCGTTTATTCGGGGGCCAATGATGAAATTAGAATTGCATGAACAAGTCTAGTAAGGATTGTTGAGTCAGTGATATGATAGTCTGGACATGATTTGAATCTCTATCTGTTTGACACTGATATTATAGGTTAGCACTTTGAAAAACGACCATGTTGGCTATGATAGTTTAAATGGTTAGATAATAGAGTTCTAAAGGATGATTGCTAGTGAAATGAAAAGACAAGTTGAATAGCTAGTGAAGACTGAATTTATACATAAACTCGAGTTTGGGAGAAAAATATTTGGAATATATAAGCTTATTTAAAAAAAAAAAAACACCGTGGCGTGCTTGTCTAGTTTTGTGGCCTTTATTACTTGAGCAAGTAAGCCCGAGGGGACTGTCTTTACACCTAGCTCCCTAAGGTCTTAATGACTTGGGAGTCGTTGGTCGAAAGCTCATTAAGGTAGCATTGAAAAGCCTAAGGGAATAAGACAATGCATAGTCATGTGAAAAAAAAAATTTATTAAGCATAAGTATTTCATGTTGACCCCTGAATTTTTTTGTGATTGTTTAATTTCAGTCGAATCTAGTTGATTTGATGAACTCCTGAGTAGAGCTGTATGAAGTTTTTTATAAACTTTATTATTTTTCAGCGTTTTGCTTTTCATTAGTTAGCATGGTTGTTGAACACACACTCACAATATCAGTAATAACAGATTTGGATTGGTTGATTGTTGGGATATCATTGATCTGTGTTCACAAGATGTATTAGCATATTTTTATGATTTTTCTGAGGCCTATGGATATACGTAAGTTATTGGATGCTGGAATTATGTTCATTCAGTTAGTTGCAATTGCATGAGTTGTGTTTTTATATTGTTAGTATTGTTTTGTGTTTGTTGCTTGAGGACATGCAACGGTTTAAGTTTGGGGGTATTTGATGATTGGGTAATATACCGAGGAATCGGATATACTTGGGTTTAAATTATTGTATTTTCGAGTCATTTAGGAATATTTTTACTGTGTTTATGTGTTGTATTGCAGATTCGGAAGCTGAGGAGACAAATTGGGGATTTAAGCTAATAAATGGCAAAGTCGTAATTTTCTAGAAGATAGCGCCGGGGCGCTGGGAATAACATTACGAATAGCGCCGGGGCGCTAAGCTGTGGATGGGTCTGACGCGGATCGTGCACGTGAGGCAGGCGTGGACAACACTTTGACTATCAGTTTGACCTTGTTGGAGGAATTTATGAGGAGTCTATTTGGATTAGGAGTTGTGGATAAATATATATATATATATATATATATAGTGATTCTTTTTAACGGAGAGGGGGAACATCAGGGAGATTAACGAAGGAAGAGGAGCAGATCTAAAAGCTGAAAAATTAGAGTTCTTCTTCTTCTTTATTCTCTTAAATTTTTAACTCATTGAGGATGATTTATCAATTATTTATAGCTTTTATTTCCATCATGAACTAATTCCTTTTATTAAGATTCCAATGGAACTTATTATGGTTATGAGTTAATTATTTAATTTATTCTAATTATTTATGTTGAAGTGAATTGTTCATCTTGCTTTGTGTTTATTGATTAATTATCTGGCCAATAATTACCTTGTTACACTAGAAGGAATTGGGAAAGGAATTCTAGAGTTAGAACTGGGCAGGATGACATGTGACTTAGTTATTTGCACAGTGAATAATTAGGTTTGTGAATAGAATGAGAATATCTATTTGCCGCATGTAACATAAGAGGAATTGGGTTTGTAGCGAGTTTAATTCAATTGTTTTGCATAGAGATATAGCAAAATTAATCTGGGTTAAATAGAAGGCAATTGATCACTCGAGAGAGGGCTTTTGGCATTTGAGAATTCCTGTTAACAATTCAGTAGATGTAATAATTGGGATAATTAGATAATTGATTTAATAATCATAATTGGGAAAATTGGAGTCTTAATTATTATTTATTTGCATTCATATAATTATTGATTTGTTCTTTGTTTTCTTTTAGAATAATTTCTTGCTTTATTAAAATTAATTTTTCGTTTAGTTTTAGAGAATCAAAATTTTCGGTTGTTTAAATAAAAATTGAATTGATACAGTACTAGTAGGTGGAGTTTATTAATTGGAATTCTCTGAGGAATCGACACTCTAATTTATCATTATATTACTTGTTGACCGTGTATACTTGCACGTATTCATTGATTGCGAAATCATTCAACAGTACCGTGTGCTACTATGCAAGCACGCGTATTACTGTACTTTTAACATCGGGTGTTTCAACAGTTAACGGTTAAACTTCCGTCGTTATTTTCATAAAAATATTTTTGTCGTTTTTTCAATTCGACAATAATTCCATTGTGGGGTCCACCAATGATTGTACCGTCGTACGAATATTCTCCGATAAAAAGAATATTCCCCGACTAATCGAATATTCCCCGACACAACGAATATTTTATATCAACTTGCTTACTTAGAAAAAAAAAATTCGCATATTACCCTTAACTTTAAACTTTTATCAATTTAACTATTTACCAAAATAGAAAAATTGAATACTTTTATTTCATAAAATTCAGGGTCTCACATTTAATATTTTGGGATGAATTTCAGTAATAATTTAATATTAATGATAATAAATTTATTTAATAATTGTATGAAATAAATTATTGAGAAATAGTTTTAATGTTTTAAAAATCATTTAAAAATGATTTAAAGGTTCTAAAAATGTTTTAAGTTCTAAAATATAACTTTTAATATTTTGACATGAAATATATTAATATGTTAATATTAATGGCGATTATTTAATAATTATTTTAAAATCATTTAAAGGTTATATTACGGTATTAAAAATATTTAGAGCTATAATAAATAACTTTTAATACTGGGATATGTATTTCATTAATATTTGAAATTTATTAAGTATTAATGATAATAGAATTATGTAGTATTTAAATCATTTAAAAATGATATTAATGATTGAAAAATTATTATAAATGATAATAATTATTTAAAAATTATTTTGAGCTTTCGAAAAATGTTATGATTAATTAAATTATTTAAAATAATATTGAAGCGTTTAAGTAGAGTTTTATTGAAAAGAGACTCGATATTATCCGATAGGGCAATCGGGACGTCCAAATAGTACCGAACTTAACTTAGACTTAAATAGTTTGACTTGATACCGAGTCTTATGTGTTTTAGTAACTGTTAGGAATATGTGCTTATGTGTTTAAGATATATTATGACTGTAATTAATAGTAGTATATGTGATGATATTATTCTAATTGAGAGATCGATATTATCAATAATAGGTCTTTCAACTGAAGCTAAAATTAGATTGCGTAACAGTAATCGACGATACAAGCAAGTTCTCTAACTCAAACTTGAGTTGTTATTTCAACTCATGCTTGTGAATAATCATTGTTGATTATACCACGTCTATGATTTATTAATTCGCACATGGTGCATGTTGTATATGTTCATCAGGTATGAAAGGCTGATCACCTTCATTACCATTTGGTTCAGTTAAATTTATTCATGTTCATTGTTGGCCATTCATTATTATTGAGTCGGTTATTCAGTTATAAAAATTAATTCGTATTCTTTCACAATTATTATATTGTTAAAAGTTTGTCAGCTTATTATTCATTATTTCAATCATGATATATCTTTCTTTGAACTTAAACTTGCTGAGCAAACTTGTTGCTCACCCTTTCTATATCATGATAAACATTTCAGATTAAGACGAAACTTTAGATATAGGCAAAGGCAAAGACAAGTTCCAGTAATAGATTATTGTACAATTAAAATTGTAATAGTATTGAAGACAGATAACATTGTAAGTCTTGTAGTATATGAATATGTGTTTTAAGTTAAGGTTATCGACCTTGAGGATTATGTTGTAAAGGTTTTTGTATAAATAATTTATGTTTATATCTTCTGCAATAGTTATAGAAATGATGTACCAGGTTCGTGGTGATTAATACCCGAATTTGGAGACGTTACAAAAATAGTTTTTAATTTGCATTTATTTGAGGTTATGTATTTGGGAATTAAAATACATATAATTAAATAAAATAAGACTTGACCGTAATTTCATGTCTTATATTTAATTGGGACATTGTACGGTGGAAGGATTGAATTGTACGGTAACTATTTATTCAAATGTTCTTTTATGATTAATGTTAAAATCTATATTATCTGGAAAGTCGTTGATCACAAGGGAGGCTTATCTCTATTATAGAATAAATATTATTTATTTAAATAAATTAATAGTTTAATTTATTTATTTAAATAAGATTAAAATTGTTCTAATTGATTTACTCACAACCGGTTTAATATGGAGAACCTAAAGGGTCACACCATAAAATGAAGAATAATTATTTAAGAAGTTAATGGCATAATCGTAATGATATGTTAAGTATATTTAATTTAATCTATGGTGATAAAATAAATTAAATAGCTTAATATTTATTATTTAATATTTTAAAAATATTAAATATAAATTAATAGGAGGAGTCTTATTAATATTATTACAATTATTATTATTTTTAATTTCTAAAAGAGTTTAGAAATTAATTTAATATAAGTACTCTAATTTATTCCTAATAGGATTAGAAGGCAAAGTTAGTTAAATGAGTTTAATTAATTATCCCTAATAAGATTAGGGAGTCTAATTAATTAAAGGAGTTTAATTAAATAAATAATACCTTATTTTAATTAAATAGGGTTACCTGATATCTGATATAAGAGGAGTCTTATATCAGATATGAAATATATACATGATTCCAGTTGTTGGAGAGTACGCTCTCTTTTTTCTACAGAGATAGAAAACTAGGGTTTAAGCCAATACACCTTTCTTCTTGAAAATTATTCTTCCTTGGTGGATCACATGTAGAGGCCATACATTTGGGTGGCTAACAATGATCAAAGGAAGGAATCTACCCGGAGATTCAAGGAGATCGCGAAGAAGTAGGAGTTAAACTCGTACCTATGGAAGCTCGTATCTACAAGGGTATGATTCCATAACTTTTTGTTTTTCATTTTAATTAATAATATGTATAAAGGATGATCCGAGTAATTGGTTTGTGAAAAATTTTAAAATCTGATTTTACTTTGCCTCTGCTAATATTGTAATTTGATTGCTACTTTGATTTTCACAAAACCTTACACATATCACCCCTAAACTAATAGTTAACCAGAAATTTCAAATCGGGAAGTTAAGTGAATCTTAGAGAAAGTTGTGATTCGTCACAAAAAGATTGGGCAATGCGATTAGACGATGCCTTATGGGCATATCGAACTACTTATAAGAATCCTATCGGAATGTCACCATACATAATGGTTTATGAAAAAGCATGTCATCTTCCTGTAGAGTTAGAACACAATGCATACTGGGCCATTCGTAAGTTAAATTTGGACTTATAAGCATTTGGTGAGAAATTATTGCTGCAGCTAAACGATATGGAGGAATTCCAGCACAACGCCTATGAGAATGCGAAATTGTATAAAGAGAAAGTCAAGTTATGGCATGATAAAAGAATCCTTGATCAGAAGTTCGAACCGGGACAAAAAGTATTGCTATTCAACTCTAGACTGAGAGTATTTCCCTGGAAATTGAAGTCTCGCTGGTTTGGCCCTTTTGTGGTAATATATATTGCTCCACATGGAGCTGTTAAGGTGGAGGAACCAAATGAGAAGCGAACATTCAAGGTAAATGGTCAAAGGCTCAAGCATTATTGGAGTGGGCCAATCGATCGACAACCAACGGCAGTGCATCTCACTAATCCAGCGGATAATTGAGCAAAACAACAAAGTCGGGCTGACGACTATACACCAAGCGCTATGGGGGAGGTATCCCTAGGATTTCTTTTAGAATTTTAGTTAACTCATTTAAGTATTATAATAAGAGTAGAATTTTGTTACGTTTTATCCCTAGTAATCATACCAATGTCTAATATGTCAAGAAACACAGGCCCATGCCATTAAATCTCAAGAACTAGTGCCCCAGCACTCAAACATCAAGCGAAACGAACGCCTCGACTCTAGCGAACAGAAACTCCAACCATCCTCAGCTCCCTGACGCTCTAACAAAGAAGGAAACAGCGCCCCGACGCTAGACAACAGTGTCTTCAACTATCTACAGCGCCCCAGCGCTCCAACAAGTAAAGAAACCAGCGCCCCGACGCTAAGTAGTGACCATAAATCTGTAGAACAGCGCCCCAATGCCCAATCACGCACAAATCCCAATGCCCTGGCACTGGGAGGTCAGGTTAGAAAAAAATAAATAAAAGGGTTTTTTTCGCCCATTTAGGTAGGTAACTCCCCCACTACTCTTCATCAGTTTCTACCACGATTGTAACTCCCCATTCTATTCAACTACAACATTACTCCTCACTTTAAATACTGGCTGGTTGTCTCCTTGGTAAATTATACGGATTAGCTTTCAAATTTCTCCCTTATTGGCTTTCTTTTACTTCCAAGGTAAGTTATGCACTATATTTAAACTTTAAATACATATTCTTTGAAGCTTATTAGGAAGTTAAGGTTTGGTTGTCAAGTATATGAACAATGTGCAAGAATGGAGTCACATAGGGGATTGACGATACATAATACAGTTGTGCTATAAGGAATTTATAGAATGCCCACCAGATGTTCGATAAATTGTCTATGTGACTTTTAATTGCTAAATATTATTTTTCCTCTCTTCCATGATCATGAACATTAGCGTACTCCTAGAGTCATGCTTAACATTGCATTTAATTGAATATTTTTCTTTCATTAAAGCATGTATGTGGTTATAGTATCAAATCATAGGAGTGGGGGATAATTCCCATCGCCTCCTTCAGATTTAACTGTTATCATGCTCATCATTTGATTATATAGCTTAAGTTTGGAGGCTTAGTATGAACCCAATGACTAATAATCGTGTATGATTGTAGATTATTATAATGGCATCAAAGCGTCAACGGGGTGACGGTTCCAGTTCGGCCTCAGCTCCTATGAAATTTGACAACAGAAGATTCGTTAGTGTCGAAGCACAAGAGCTATATAACTGCATGGCACCATCATCTCTTATTCCAGAAAGGGGTCTAAGGCCAGACAACACAAAGGATGGGGAGATAGCAGTTATGATCGTCGAGCGAAACTGCTTTAATTTCACCAAACAACCTGATCTGGCGATCATTACAGTTGTAAAGGAGTTCTACGCTAATGTTTCTGAGCTCTTCCACTATGGCATCTATGTGAGGAGAAAAACTATAGAAATTGATGAAGATGACATCAATGGTTATTATCAATTGCCTACTGCGGGTCAACGTAATGATTATGCCAATTTTGTGAGCCAAGGACGGGATTATGAACTGATCATTCACGAATTATGTCAACCGGGCACAACTTGGACACTTCATGAACGCGAAAGCATGACTTTCCCCCACTCGCGCCTTAGTTTATATGGGAAGGATTGGTATGCCTTTATCTGTGCCAAATTGATGCCATGCACACATGTCAGTGACGTCACTAAAGAAAGGGCGATGTTACTATATTCTCTGATTAAAGGTATGAAGATGGACGTTGGTATGATAATTTAATAGTCAATCCTGCGGGCTGCACGAGGGGGTACCACTGGAGGTTTACCTCACCCTTCCCTTATTTGTACTCTTTATGCTAAATTTGGGGTCAAATGGAAGTCGGATAAAATAATTCAACCCTATGCCGGTGTTAGACCATAAAATGATAAGGAGGTACTGGGTGTGGACAGGCGGTGACAATAACCCCCGCAGTTTAGGCTTTATAATTACTCAGGCTGAAACACAACAAGCTCTTACTCAAATAGCTTCAGGCTCTTCATCAACTGTCCCTCGTGGTGTAGTTCCCGATGCAGTTTAGCGTGAAATTGATGGTTGGTTTTATAATATTGAATCCCAAAATGTCTGACTGGCTGAACGTCAAGATGTTATATACGGGTCTGTTGTCAACTACTTCACGGCTCAGACGAATATGTATGCTCGGCTTCGCCCTACTGTAGATCCTAGCCAGTTTTCGACTGCTCCTATTTTGCCTGTGTTTCCCTTTTTCGATCAAGAGATGAATGAGGATGCGGAGGTTGCACCCGATGAATGACCTCATCAGGGAAGTCCTCTATTTTAAATTGCTATATACATATCGCATGAGGACATTGCTCACTTTAAGTTTGGGGGTAGTTTTTTCTATTTGTTATTTTTATTTGCATTTTAGGACTATAGGTTAATAGTAGATTGTTGCATCTAGGTTGTGAATATGTGTTATGTGTTAGTGCCCAAGTGTCTGCATTTTCATATCTCAAGTGTGATGAAGCAGGAAATCTTTAGCTGGCCAATGATAAAATTTGTGAATTAAGTTATAACTTGAATGAATAGGACAATGAAAGCATAGGGTAACTTGAGGTTTGTTTTGATTTGATTTATTGAAGAAAACCCTGTTTTATTACACAATGTTAACATGTTAATGTAACCTGAGTTAATTGAACTAAAAGGATTTTGGCTGCAGACAGATATATTTTCCCCCTCTATAATATAGTTAGCTTCGTGTTTTGAAATTCATTATCCAAAAAAAAAATTGACTAAGTTATCTTTGTGACCTCTGTTACTCAAATAAGTACGCCCTTAGGAGTGTCTCTACACTTAGCGCCCTAAAGCCATCTAGTTTGAGAGTCGTTGGTCAAAAGATCAATAAATGGGTAACTTTGAAAAGCCTAATAATGATTAACATTGCACTAGTCAAAATAAGTAAGTATAAATAAATATTTGGCTGAGTTTAGCTTTGTGGCCTTTGATGTGACGCCCCCAAAATAGGTCCATACAACCAATTCTGAGTCGCCAAATACATGGTATAGAAAATAACTACAACTTCATTATTACAATTGTCGTGCAAAATACGACAACATATATGCTGTGAGTTTAAATACAAATATTATCTTCTAGACAATATCCAAACTCAAATATGTCCTCATTACAATTATTGATACACTATTTTACAAAATAGGAGGACTGCTAAAACAACTGCCTCGAAACATCACTCCACACCCCAACTAGTTCTCGCTATATCCTCACCTCCTGAGAAGAAAAATGGAACAAAAAGGAAAAGGATGAGCTCAACTAGCCCAGTAAAGAATATTATGACTAAGATAATGAAAAACAAATTATCGTTAGCCTTCAATAAATTAGATAAAATATAATGGACCACAAGTTTTAGATCAATATTCGCAGTGGAAATTACAATTCATTAGAAGAGTTAAGTAGAGAATGAAGTCTACTATCTTCTATGATTTAAAAGTCAATCATCAATATTTTATCCCTGTAACATCAATCAATATACATCTTGAATCAAATATTCATCTTTGTTCTACGGGCCAAAGATATTCATTCGTATCACCAGTTGGTCATGTTAATCTCAACACCTGTTCATCTTTGCACTACGGGCCAAAGATATTCATTAAGTAATCATTCATCTTTGCACTATGGACAAATATATTCAGGTATATCACCATTTAGGGCTAGGGATGATAAAATATATTTTAAATAAAACGAATCCAGTGAGATAAAAGAACAAAGATTAGGGATTCGTAAATCAGTTTATCCAAGTTCAAAAATACTCCATATTAATCAATTATAGAGCAAAATTCAAGAATGAAGATCAAAACATAGATGCAATCAAATATAGTAACCATAATAGACAACTTGGACAAAGAAAAGAAAACTTAATTTTTCTGTAAATAGTGCCGTATTCGTGAATAGTGCCGTATACGTGAATAGTAACTCCGACACAAAAAGGTAAAAATTTTATAAGAAAAATCATACTTCGTGAATAGTACCGTATATGTGAATAGTGCCGTATACGTGATTAGTATCCTCGACATGAAAAGGTAAAAATTTTATAATAAATTTCATACCAATATTTTGGTATAATGATATTGAAAGAATAATATTATTTACGAAAAAATAACATCCCTTATCTCAAAAGAATAGTACTTCTGACTGGAATATCGGATATAATGCTGAAGGAAACTTGCACCGTATAACAACACTTAAAGTATCTAAATACTCACAAAAATACGCTCGATATTATAGAGAGAGAAAATTTCAGATTCTGGTGTTATTTTCAATTCTAACCTAAGCACCCTATTTTTTTTCTTATGCACATCACATCAAAATCTCAGCACTCCACAAGTATGGCCCACCTTACAAAAATCATTTTTCTTTAAAAAAATATTTTTAACTCCAAAAATTAATTATTTTGGAACTTCAATAATTCATAATAAATAACCCTTTTATCAGAAAAATTCAAATCTTATATCTATTTTATAGGAAATTTAATTCTCTACAACTTTGTAGAAGAAAGTTTTTCCAAATTCTAAACAAAAAATGATCGAAATCCACATATGGATGATTTTCAACACCTCTATTTCGACAAAATATTGATAAAACACCTTAGCATTAATTCTTTCATTTATATCCACATAAAATAAATATTTTCTTATCATATAAATCAATAATTAATTATTCACAAATAATATTACAGAACTATAATACTAACAACCAGGTCATTCTTAGGAAAGATGGGGCTTTTCGATAAGGATTTCTCCTTACTAGCGCGCAATTAGGTGACCAAACCCCTTTCCTAGATAGAACTTCCTTAGATATTGCTAATAATGATATCTAATAATATTATTCAAATAATATGAATTATTGATATGATAATAGAAAATACTGTGTAGTGACAATTATTGAAACAACAATAATATAAAATATTAACGTAACAATTATTGAATCAATAAAATAAAATATTGAACATTAATTACTCTAACAATTATTGAGTAGTGCCTTCTTACGTAAGAATCAATAATTAGAATTATTATGCAATACCGTGAGCTACTGTGCAACACCGCGTATTACTGTATTTTAACCACCGGGTATTCCAACAGTGTTAACGGTAACAACTACGCCGTTATTTATAAAAAAACTCAAACTTGTCGTTTTCTTCATCTGACAGTTTTTCGTTATGGAGCCCACAAATGGCTGGGTCATTGTACGAATATTTCCCGGCAGCAAGAATATTCAATACCAAACGAATATTCTCCGACAATAATGAATATTTTATAACCACTTGCCTATTTAAAATATTTGCACATTTTATCCATAACTAACCACATTAATCAAATCAACCCCTTACTATTTCAAAATAATAAATAGAGGAATTTCAATTTTATTTATAAAAAGTTGGGGTCTTACAACCTCCACTCCTTATGAAGTTTCGTCCTCAAAATTGGCGTACGTACCTGGTGTTTCGAAAAGGTGAGGGTACCTCACTTTCATCTCCGATCCCAGGTCATTTTCTCAATAGCATGATTCCTCCACAAAACTTTGACTTGTGGTAACCTTTGAGCGTAGGAGATGCTCCTTCCTATCCAAGATCTTGACAGGTACCTCCTCGTACGTTAAATCTTCGGCTATCTCGTCTGGTTCTAACTCAATAATATGGTTTGGCTCTTTCACATATATACGAAGCACAACTATGTTAAAAATATTATGAACACGATACATGCTTGGAGGTAATGTTAGTCTATAGGCCACATTTCGTACTCGGTCAAGAATCTCAAATGGACCAATAAATCGTGGAATAAGCTTTCATCTCTTCCCGAATCTTGTAACTCCCTTCCATGGAGCAACACATAATAATACATGATCCCCAATATTAAATTTCACGTCATTTCGATGAAGATCCGCATAACTCTTTTGTCGATCCTATGCCGTTTGTATACGTTGTCAGATCATTTAGATCTTTTTTGTAGTCATACGTACCAACTATGGTCCCAACAATGTTCCTTCACCTACCTCATCCCAACATACTGGAGAGCGACACTTTCGTCCACACAATTCTTCGAATGGAGCCACACTTATACTTGCCTGATAACCTTTGTTGTAGGAGAATTCTACCAATGGTAAGTACTTATCCCAACTCCCTTTGAAGTTAAGAACACAAAGTCTCAATAGATCTTCAAGAGTTTGAATAGTCTTTTTCGATTGCCCGTCCGTTTGAGGATGGTATACTGAACTGAATCGTAAATCCGTGCCCATAGCTTTTTGTAAGCTAACCCAAAATCGTGAAGTTAACCTTGGGTCACGATCTGAAACTATGGATACTGGCATGTCATGCAACCTCACAATCTCATTCACGTACATACGAGCAAAACGTTCAAGGGAATAAGTCTCCCGTATCGACAAGAAATGAGCAGACTTAGTTAACCTATCAACAATAACCCAAATTGCATCTACGCCTTGACAAAACTTGGGAAGACCAATAAAGAAATCCATGTTAATGTGCTCCCACTTCCATTCTGGAATCTCAAGTGGTTGCAATGGAACTTTTGATAATTGATGCTCTGCCTTGACACGTTGACAAGTTAAATATCTTGAGAATAACTCCACGATCTCTGTCTTCCTATTGCTCCACCAAAACGTATGCCGAAGATCACGATACATTTTAGTACTTCCAAGATGGATTGCCAACGGTGTGTTGTGTGCCTCCATCATGATTTTGTACTTCAAATCAAAGTCGTTAGGAAAACAAAGTCTGGAGTTGACACGAAGTATTCCTTCTTCGTCGATTCTTGCTTCTGGAATCGCACCTTCTTGCACTTTCTTCTTCATACGCATCAGCTCTAGGTCTGTAGCTTGAGCAGCTTTAACTTTATCGATTAAAGTTGGTTCTACTCGTATATTTGATATCATTACGTGGGTACTTGGAGCCTTTAACTCTATCTACATACTTTGTAAATTGTACAAAATGGGTCTTTGTGTTAACAACATCGCACTCGTACCCGCATACGATCTTCTATTCAATGTGTTAGCTACCACGTTTACTTTTCCATGATGGTATTGAATGGTATGGTCATAATCTTTCAACAGCTCAAGCCAACGTCGTTGCCGCATGTTGAGTTCCTTTTGGGTGAAGAAATATTTGAGGCTTTTATGATCTGTATAGATCTCTACTTTCTCTCCATACAGGTAGTGCCTCCAGATCTTTAGCAAATAAATGACTGCTGCAAACTCTAGATAATGAGTATGATAATTCCTCTCATATTCTTTGAGTTGTCTTGAGGCATAGGCTATGACTTTCCCATGTTGCATTAGAACACATCCTAAACCTTTGCTTGAAGCATCACTGTAGATGAAAAATCCCTCCGAACCTGATGGTATTGTCAGAACAGGTGCCAAAATGAGTCTGTGATGCCCCCAAATTCGGGTCCTCTAACTCCAGTTCGGTCATCACGATAAAATACAAACATCCACCTCTAAACAACATACGATAACTAAAATGCAGAAAATAATAAACGTATATCGTTCATTCAAAAGGTGTTACTAGTCCTAAGATTCGATAAGCTTAATATCATCTTACAAATATACACTATAATAGTACTTAGGGTTCATATTACATAACAGTAATTTAAATTAAGCATAAGATAAATTATGCTCCTGGCGACTATCCTACATCTTTCCTTTACCTTTATCCTTTCTTGAGGTCTCGAGCTTAGCTGCAATATAATTCATGATATAGCAAGGATGAGCAACGAGTTTGCTCAGCAAGTTTAAATACAACACCAAGGATATATCATGATGAATGAAAAGTATCTAACAATAAATTCAACAATATGAATATCTGAAGGATTCAACAATATGAATATTAGAAGCAAAGATAATAATTGCTTCTAGAATAACTGCTAGTCAAGTAGATTTTGAACTATAACACTCCAATGGAATCAATTGATAATTAACCCTTTGGTTACTGGCTACAAAATAAGTACTTGAGGGGATCAACCTCACGCACACTATGTATATGCATAACATTTAAATCTACTCTTTGTATCTTATATTAGATACCTAGGGTACTCCCCTATCATAGAAGGGGTGTTCTTTCAGTCTAAGAATCCTTACCATCAATTGGTTTGGATAGTTTTTATAAAACTTCATACACTTGTCTGACCGAACAAAGGTTCAAACTCTATCTGACATAGTTCAAGAATTATAGAACTTTAAATGATGTACAAGTCCAAGACTATACGAACTCAAGTGCACTAAGTGCGAATATCAATAATATCGATGTGGAATAATTGCTAAGTAATTACACCACTTAATAGCATGTTTGGAAATAAGATTCATGCTTAAATGAATAACTTTCAATTTCAACAATATCCTACTCAATACAATATGAGAAGGATAGGAAACTTTCACAAAACTCAAAGTTGTGTAAGTTAGGAAACTTGCAACACAATAAAATAGTGTTCGGATACTTGCTCAAGTAAAAGAGTAAGAATTAAGGAACTTGCACAATGAAAGAGTAAAGTTCACAGAAACTTGCTCAATAAAAGTAGGGTTCAAGGAACTTTCACAATCAAAGAGTGAAGTTCAAAGAAACTTGCTCAATAAAAGTAGGGTTCAAGGAACTTGCACAA
Source organism: Panax notoginseng (assembly GCA_016801055.1). Classification (NCBI taxonomy): domain Eukaryota; kingdom Viridiplantae; phylum Streptophyta; class Magnoliopsida; order Apiales; family Araliaceae; genus Panax; species Panax notoginseng. Next base: position 116,245,589 of record CM029016.1, read on the forward strand.
TCAAAGAGTGAAGTTCAAAGAAACTTGCCTGTTTGCTCAGCTACAATTAATTCTAGCTTTAATTACTTGCGTTGAAACAACCTAACGTTATCAAGTCGATCATTTCAATTAGTATGTGTAATTAGTATGAGTTTACACTTAAAAGAATCAAGTCATCACATAGCATGCTTCTCAACACATTATATGGCATGTTGGTCACATATTACAAGGTAAGGTAATCATATAAGCAAGCCTTGAATTTCATAATCAAAAACAGAATCTGCACATGACTGAAGGACGGCGCAGCTGCGCCTGGTCTAGGCTTAGGGACTGCGCAGCTGCGCTGTCCCCTGGCCAGACCAGGTTTGAGCTTTGCTCTCCTGACTTCAGTCCAACTCTAACACACCAATTACCCATATATTTTTAACATACATACATGCTAGAGTTTCACACATAACACATGCCATACTTGAATTTATGTGACACCCCCAAATTCGGGTACTTCGATTCCACAGGATTTGGTGTTCACTGCACAAATATAATCCATCTATCTACCCATAATAAATGTAACCATGCATTAAATAGAAATAAAATCTTTCCCTTAAGGGTTACAACATCTGAATAATAATACAATTTCAGGTTAAACTAACCTTAAACATCTGTGCGGAATTATAAATAAATAAGTCTTAAACAACATCTTTAACTTAAGTCTTAAACAAATACATCATATAAAATAACAAGTCATATCGAATAACAAGTCTCCATCATTTGCTAACTTTGCCCTTTCCCTTACTAGTGGAAGGTTCGTCAGCTCTTTCGTTCTTAACTGCAATGTTATTATTAAGCAAGAGTTATAAAAATGAAATAACAGTATAACAACATGCGAATAAATTAAAGACATCAGAATAAAAGCTCAACTTTTGAATCGAGAGTGAATAACAAGAATCAAAAGAATTCTGAGGGTCATAAGACCTTGAACTATGTCCTAGGTTAACAAGGGTTATACTTGAAACATTTAACAGTCATAATACTATGGACCTTCTTCTCGTACTTAGGGGGATCAGCCCTTAGTACCATATTGTGCACAATATCTTAACGCTAAAGCGTAAATAATCCCCTATACAGGGTTGTTCATCTCAGTTTGACATTCGAGTCCGCACCAAAGGAAGTTTGGTTTGGATAATTCATCAAGGGTTCTAAAATTTAGAACGCTCATCAACTATGGACTAGTTGAATCATTAAGGGTTCACTAGTCTAATAAGGTTCAACAACAATGATATTCAATTTGAATAATAATCTCAAGAAGTATACAATAGAACAATTATTGTATAACTAAATCATACTTTGAAAAGATAATCAATCTTTAATATAACATTTGAACTTGAATAATGGCAATGATAATTTACTCGAGGTAAATAATAAACTTGAATAATAATGACAAGTAGGGTTAGGAAACTTGCTCAAATTTAAGAGTTTAAGTTTAGAAAACTTGCCTCGTGCGTAGATTACACTTTAACTAAGCACGTTCTTTAAATTAAATCCTACATACCATTCACATTCACAATACCAGTTAATTATAACTTAACTAATCATCATAAACTCATTCTCTTTGTCTACTTTGATTATTGACTATACTTAATCAATTTACCACTTTGTCACATAATTTACACTTCACGAATTATCAAGCTAATTATGTATTCAATAATTCAATTCACATGTAATTATGTTATTTACATGTTAAACAACTATGTCATCATTTCATTATATTTCTAACATGTTTACATGTTCATTAAATTAAGTTACTAACACATTGCTAGACTTAAAATTAAAAATTTACATTTCTGGACATTCTGGAGAGTGGCGCTGCGGCGCCACTGTTATACTTGATCTTCGCGCTGCGGCGCCGTGGCGCTGCAGCCGGACACATGGCACTGCAGCGCTGTGGCGCTGCGGCGCGGATGTTTAGGTGAGAGTCTTGTGCAACGGCGCGGCGAACCAGAAACTGTTCTGCATTTCGCGAAAATTGCAGAACACAGCCAAAAACTCCACTTTAATTTATTACTACACGAATTTAGACATACCCACATGTTATAATTCATTTATAATCATAATACAACATCTATAAAGTGATTTTAACCCATTAAACATATAATCACAGAATTAAAACTTAAAATTTTCCTCTGTTCTTGATGTTCTTGAAGTTTTTAACATAATTTCCTAAAATTCAACGCCACAGATTCGTTATAAAGCCAAATCCGTTCATTTAAAGTTTGGTCTCTTCGTATTAACATGCACAATAATATACGAGTGTAAAATCTACGAAAACATTTATGTTTGACATACTAAAATCACGTATAAAGCCATAAGGCCAAAACCCAAACTCTGTAATTTTGCAGCAATCATATACGACGTAAAATTATGAATTGATGATAAGGAATTATATACAATATATATTAAAACACATTAAAATGACATCTTAACACATATATGCACATAACTCTCACAATTTCAATTATAGAGATATAACAGAGGTTTTGAAAGCCATTTTCTAGAAAACTTAAATACGTAAAAGTAAAATTGGGTTTGGAGAATTACTCAGAGCGTAGAGTGTAATGTTAAACAATGAATTGTAACTCTTCTCAAACTTTTCTTCAATCACACACTCAAAACTCTTAATTTCTCCCTGAATTCTCTCTGTGATGCTTATCAGACTTAGGCAAATTATGAAGAAAAGAGAGTACGTATTGTTAAAAAGAGAAGACGCGTTGGTGGTCAGTTACCCAGTCATGGGTAACTGCCTTCAACTCCCATAGTGCCATGTTTGGCTAGCAACTAAGTTCAAAGCTCATTATTTTAATAAAACCTTTTATCATATAGTTTAATTCATGTCACACTCAATTCAATTATCTTATTTAATTTAATTAAATAACATATGATAATCTATCATAAATTCACATAATCATATAATTAATTTTCTCATTAATTAATAATGTCAATTTATTAAATCTCTAATTAATAATTAAATTAATTAAAGTAACATCATGCTTAATTAAATAATTCATTTAATTCATTAAGCTCACATAATTACAAACTTTGATAATAAAAATTCTCTACATTAATTTAATAAATGTAACACATATAATTAAATTAATCTACCACAATTGCATCAATTAATTATTTAATCCAATAATTAAATCATCGAAAAATATTTATTTAACTCAATAAATATTAAAATTAAATTACAAAATTCTCGTTCGTCACATTTTTCCCCTCTTAAAAGGATTCTATCCCCAGAATCACGACTCAATAAATTTCGACCCGTTACATTCTCCCCCCCTTACAAAGATTCTGTCCCCAGAATCGCTTACAAATAATTAAGTAAATAAATGAGGGTAGTTCTTCAACATATTCTCTTCGAGTTCCCACGTAGCTTCTTCAGCGTTGTGGTTCCTCCAAATTACCTTAACATAAAGTATTACTTTATTTCTCAGAACTTGTTCTTTTCGGTCGACAATTTGGACAGGAATTTTTTCGTAAGATAAGTCTTTCTCAAAATGTAGGGGTTCTTATTCGATTACATGCTTGTAATCAGGCTTGTAGGGTCGTAACACAGAAACATGGAAAACGTTGTGGACATTCTCGAGTGCTGGAGGTAAGGCTACCTCATACGCAACTTCTCCGATTCTTCTCAATACTTCAAAGGGTCCAATGAATCTTGGGCTTAATTTCCCTTTTTTTCCGAATCTGATCTTTCCTTTCCAGGGAGAGACCTTCAAGAAGACATAACTACCTGATTCAAACTCGATATTTTTACGATGTGGGTCAGTGTATTTCATCTGTCGATCTTGAGCCGCTACTAGTCGTGCTCAGATTACTTTGACTATTTCTGCTGTCTGCTGTACCAATTTTGGCCCTAGCAATTGTGTGACACCCCCAAATCCCGGTACTTCATTACCTCAAGATTTGGTGTTCACTTAATCAAAACATTCATTTCTAACTACCCAATCATAATAGAATTGAATAATAAAAGAAAACCTGCCCATACAGGATTAAACTTAAATAAAAGAAATCTCCCAGGTTATCCAACCTTTAACAATAATCATTCAAATGCGGAAAATTAAATAACTTCATTACAATCTTTAAATCAAATTTTGAAAGTAAACTATCAAAACTATTACAAGTCTTCAGCATTTATTCATCTTTCCTTTTTCCTTACTGGTACTAGGTACGTCACCCGTTTCAACTTTAGCTGTAAGAAATTTTACAGGCAAGAGTGAGCAAACAATGCCCACTTGAAATAACAATAAGTAAATCTTTAAACTTTTACATCAATTGCCAATAATAGGCTCAATAGAACTGAACAATATATTCTATTAACTTTCTGAAAATTTTAACATTCACTGAGGGTCTAATGACCGCGAATCATGTCCACAGTTATAAGTAATCTTTCAACTTTAACTTTAACAGTCATAAGACTATAAGGACTTCACGTACTTAGGGGGATCAACCCTTCGTACAATGTATTGTGCACAATCATTTCAACGCTAAGCGTAACCTCTTATAAAAGAGTTGTTCTTCTCAGTATTTAGAATACAAGTCCGTACCAAAAGTGAGTTTGGTTTGGATACATCATGGGGTAATTTAGAATTCAACGGTAATCAACTAAGGGTTAGTTGATTACAAACAACATAACTGTATACTATGGAATAATCATAGTTGAATTGATATTTATAAACTAACATCATGCTTTAGGAATAATTTAATAGCATAATCATGTAATAATCATAACATGCATCCTCGTAACCCAATAGATACACGAGCTTAATCAACAATAAACAATCTAACTCTACGAAAGTGTAAAGTTAGCAATTTGTACAATTGAAATGAAATTAAAGCAATAATGTGTTTAACGAATTCAATCTTGTACAATGAAGTTCTAGTATTAGATAAAACTTGTTCAATATCAAAAGATAAGATTTATAAAACTTGCATACAACGAAACAAGTTAAAGACAATAATAACTTGTTCAATATCAAAAGATAAGGTTTAGAAAACTTGCTCAGTTATAAAAATAGAGTTAAGGAAACTTGCACAATGAAGTTTTGAGTTAGAGAACTTGCATAAGTATAACATAACAGTGAAAAGTAACCTTGCTGAATAATAAAGTAGAAAAGGTTAGGGAACTTGCCTCGTGTGTAGGTTAAACAATTACTATTCACGTTCACCCCAAGTCCTACACATACCATATGCATTGACAATACACATTAGTTACATTAACATTACCTTTATGAGTTCTTTTATTACTCTTAGTATAGCTACTAACTAAGTTTAAGTTTAAACAACATCACATCTTTCATGAACATTACTTTTTAGCTTTATTACAACTATTTAAATGATCATGCCGTTGCACCACGTGTACATTAACAACTTAATACAACATCCTAATACATGTCCAACATGTTATCATTAAGTTATACTAATACCCAAAGGGTTGTACTTGCATTCGTGCATCCCGACGCCCTCCGATTGGCTCCAAATACATAACAGTCGTAAAAATGACCATTTTGACTACTGTTAAATACCTCAAATTAAAAAACTTAAAGAATAAAAGTTGTAGGTCTACTCGTCCTCTTTCTGAATCATCTTGAATTACCTAAATCGGAGTTCGTATGAAAAAGTTATGGCCATTTTACTATAGGAGGCCAAAACTGCCCAACTAGGCCACTTTTCCGACGCCGGGGCGCGGAACAGTGGCGCTGGGGCACGAGCTACGGCGCTGGGGCACGAGCATCAGTGCTGGGGCGTGAGCCACAGTGCTGGGGCGCGGGCTACGGCCCATTTTGGCGCTGGGGCGCGAGATTTGGCGCCAGGGCGCGAAATTTGGTGCTGGGGCGTGAATTTTGACGCTGGGGCGCCGAAACTCAGAGGAACCAATGGCGAACAGAGCCCAAAACTACTGTCTTAATATCTTAACAATAATTCACCCCAACAACATGTATAACTAATATAACTTACACATAATTGCTATCAATCATCCATATATCCATCACCAATCATTAATTATCAATACCATAAACTAATTCTTTGAAACACTGTGTTTTAAAGTAAAAAATCCATTGATGAAATATAATTTACAATGAACGAAAATTTCCACTGTTATCAACAATTTTTGATTCCTTTGAAATACAACTATACCAACATAACAAATTAACATGTATAGTTCAATTCCTCAGTTAGCATACAATTTATAGAATCACATACAAATTTTGTTATTTTTCAAAACATATGTTCGTATATAAATTTTCACCGAAAAACCAAGTTATCTTCCTCAATGATAATTTAGCATACAACACCTACACACCTATATATACATGCTAGTTATAACAACACAACATGTAATACCAAAACAATTTCTGGAACAAGAAAACAAAGACATACAATTTCTCAAAAACTATATAACGTAAACATATATTATAAGGTTTGTACAACCTACCTTTAATTTGTAGAAAACTTGTAAATCAAAACTTGTTTTGGACAATCTTGCACTTGGCTTCTTCTCAAAATCTCTGAACTTTTCCTTTCTCCAAATTCTTTTCTACAACACCTGTTAAAATCACTTTCAAATTCTCTCTAGTTTTCCTCTTTTCTTCTTTTTCTCTCTGTAAACTTCAACCGAGTCTTTCTTCTCCCTAACTCTAACATACGTATAATATTATAACGTAAAATAATAATATAGATATTAAGTATAGGATTTAACTGACATCAGTTATAATTTTTTTGAAAATCAAAAGCCGTAAGGCTTGTTTGGCTAAGCTTAATAAAAATAACCCATTAAATCCTTACACCTTGTTTGGCAAATCTAACTAAAACAAATAGATTAATCCTTATACCTTGTTTGATAAAACATCATTAAATTAAAGACTTATTATGCAATAAGACATGTTTAGAAAAACCAAATTAAACTCTTTTTATTTATTTTAATAACTCATCTATAGCAAGGTTATTAGTCATACTTTTATTAAATTAATAAATCAATTAAAACATTAATCTATTAAATTACTTTAACACATAAATCATTATCACATAATTATAATTTCTTTTATAATTATAATTTTATTTAACCAACTAATATTTTAAATTACAATTTCCCATTTAAAATATTATAACTTATTTAAATCACCATAAACTCTCTAGCTTACTTATTAAATTATATTATTATATAATCTCATAATAATTAATTTACTTAGCTCCTTTATTATTTACTCAACAAATAATTAAATCACATCAACTCAAATTACCATATAATTCAATAAATATTTAACATTGCCAATAAATATTTAATATTTAATATTTAATTATTTATTCAACAAATAATAAAATAAATCACATCACTCAAATTGAACAATTATTTATTCAACAATAACATATCCATTAAATACTTAAATAAATCAATAAATATTTAATATCACGCTTTAAAATTATGGAATGTTACATCATTCCCTCCTTACAAGGATTCTGTCCTCAGAATCACAATTCAAATAAATCATTCGTTACATTCTTCCCTACTTACAAAGATTCTGTCCCCAGAATCGAAGACACAGATTAAACAAATAACTCAGGGAACCAACTTACAAAGATCCTGTCCCCAGAATCGAAGACACAGATTAAACAAATAACTCAGGGTATTCCTTCAACATTTTCTCTTCGAGTTCCCACGTTGCTTCATCAGCGTTGTGGTTCCTCCAAATCACCTTTACAGAAGGTATCACTTTATTCCTGAGCACTTGTTCTTTCCTGTCGACTATCTGGATAGGAATCTCTTCATAAGACAAATCTTTCTCGAACTACAACGGTTAGTACTCGATTACGTGCTTGTAATCGGGTTTATATTGTCGTAACACCGAAATATAAAAAATATTATGAATATTTTCCAACTCTGGAGGTAGAGCTACCTCATAAGCTACCTCTCCAACTTTTCGCAACACTTCAAAGGGTCCAATAAACCTCGGGCTTAGTTTTCCCTTTTTACCGAAACGAATTTTCCCCTTCCAAGGAGAAACTTTTAGGAATACATAGCTTCCTACGTCAAATGCACGATCTTGCCTGTGTTGGTCAGCATACTTCTTCTGTTGGTCTTGAGCTGCTACCAATCTTTTCCTGATGAGTTTGATAACCTCAGCAATTTGTTGCACCAATTCTGGTCCTAACAGTTAACGTTCACCAACTTCATCCCAGTACAGTGGAGTTCTGCACTTTCTGCCGTATAACGCTTCGTAAGGCGGCATGCCGATGCTTGCGTGATAACTATTATTGTAGGTAAATTCCACCAATGGTAATTGTTCTTCCCAGCTTCCTTTGAAATCCATGACGCATGCTCTCAACATATCTTCCAATGTCTGGATCGTTCGCTCGCTTTGGCCATCTGTTTGCGGATGATATGCCATACTCATTCGCAACTGTGTTCCCATACATTCTTGTAGTCTCTTCCAGAAGTTTAATGTGAACCTCGGATCTCTGTCTGACACAATTGACACTGGAACTCCATGTCTTGCAACGATCTCTTTAATATATAGTTTTGCCAGCTAATCAAGATTGAATCTAATCTTTATTGGCAAAAAGTGTGCAGATTTTGTCAGTCTGTCTACTATTACCCAAATCGCATCGTATCCTTTCTGAGTAGTTGGAAGACCCACCACAAAATCCATCGTGATATGCTCCCATTTCCATTCCGGTATTTCCAACGGTTGAAGTAATCCGCTGGGTCTTTGATGTTCGGCTTTTACTCTTTGACATGTCAAACATTTAGCCACACATTCTGCAACATCCCTTTTCATATTCGGCCACCAAAAATGTCGGCATAAATCTTGATACATTTTCGTGCTTCCTGGTTGAATCCAATATCTTGAGCTATGAGCTTCGGTCAGGATTTCGTTTTTCAGTTCTGGTGTTGCTGGAACCCAGATTCTTCCCTCGTACCGTAGTAATCCTTCGGTATCGACCTTGTATTTTGTATTGTTACCATCAACCATATTCTCTTTTATCTTTCCACATTCTTAATCTTGTAACTGAGCGTTTTTCACCTTGTCTAGTAAAGTTGGACCTGCTTCTAGATGAAATAGTCGTTCTTCGGTTTCCTGCGGAAATTTGATTTCCAGTTCTAATTTTGTCATTGCTGAAATGAGCTCCTCCTGAGTTGTTATCAGCATTAATTTTTCCCGACCTTTCCTGCTTAAAGCATCTGCAACCACATTCGCTTTGCCCGGATGATAAAAGATCTCACAATCGTAATCGTTTATCAATTCCATCCATCTCCTCTGACGCATGTTCAGGTCCTTCTGATTGAAAATATACTTCAGACTTTTGTGGTCTGTGTAGATCTCACATTTCTCTCCATACAGATAATGTCTCCATATCTTGAGAGCAAATACCACTGCAGCCAATTCTAAATCATGAGTCGGGTAACCTTTCTCGTAATCCTTCAGTTGTCTTGATGCATAGGCAATAACTTTGCCGTTTTGCATAAGAACACAACCCAATCCTTTGTGTGAGGCATCACTATACACCACAAAATTTCCTGTATTATCTGGTAGGGTTAACACAGGTGCCATACTTAGCTTCTTCTTCAAATCTTGGAAGCTCTCTTCACATTTCTCCGTCAAAACAAATTTTACAGCTTTCCTTGTCAAATTTGTTAGCGGAGTGGCTATCTTAGAAAAATCTTGAATGAATCTTCTATAATAACCGGCCAGCCCCAAGAAACTCCTCACCTCCGAAGGTATTCTTGGTTGTTCCCAATTGATTACAGCTTCCACTTTCGATGGATCAACTGAAATCCCATCTTTGTCAATCACATGACCCAAAAATTGTACACGATCGAGCCAAAATTCACACTTAGAAAACTTCGCGTACAACTTTTCCTTTCTTAGTGTCTCCAATGTCAGACGTAAATGTTCCACGTGTTCTTCTTGAGTTTTGGAATACACCAGAATGTCGTCGATAAACACCACTACGAACTTGTCTAAAAATGGTTTAAACACCCTGTTCATCAAATCCATGAACGCAGCAGGTGCATTGGTTAAACCAAAAGACATCACCAGAAACTCGTAATGTCCATATCGAGTTCTGAATGCCGTTCGTGGTATATCCTCCTTCCTCACTTTCAACTGGTGATACCCACTTCTCAAATCAATTTTCGAAAAGTATTTAGCACCCTTCAACTGGTCAAACAAGTCATCTATTCTTGGCAACGGGTATTTATTTTTAATAGTAACTTTGTTTAACTCCCTGTAATCAATGCAAAGACGCATTGACCCATCCTTCTTCTTTACGAATAAAACCGGCGCTCCCCACGGCGATACACTTGGTTGAATATATTTCTTGTCTAGCAGTTCTTGCAACTGTACCATCAGTTCCTTCATTTCTACCGGAGCCATTCTGTACGGAGCCTTTGATATCGGTGCTGTTCCCGGCACTAAGTCGATCACGAATTCAATTTCTCTGTCCGGCGGAAGTCCTGACAAATCTTCTGGAAACACGTCTTCGAATTCTCTCCCTACCGGTATTTCTTCTAGTTTTACTCCCTTCTTCTGAGTATCGACTATGTAAGCTAAATAGCCCACACAACCTTGACTCAACAATTTCTTGGCCTGCATAGTCGTCAGACATTTCATTTGTCTAGGCGACTTGCTACCATAAAATACTACCTTTGACGGAGTCATAAGGTTTACACACTTCTTTTGGCAGTCAATTACCGCTCCGTATTTGAACAACCAATCCATTCCCAAAATTACATCAAATTCTCCGAGTCTAATCGGAATCAAATCTACCAACAAGATATTCTCCTTAATGTTCACCCTACAGTTCTTGTATACGAATCTAACAGGGATTATTTTCTTATTCGCAATTTCTATGTTCAAAGGAAAATTCAGTTCTTCTCTAGGCAATTCTAACCTCTTAGCAAATTCATCAGATATAAACGAGCAAGTAGCACCAGAATCAAATAATACATATGCATCAATATCATTGATTGAGATAATACCTGACACCACATCCTTTGATTGCACAGCATCTTGCACAGTCATGTTGAAGGTTCTGGCTGTGGGTTTGTTTGATGCTGCAGGTCCTGTAATGGCCCATGTACCTCCATTGTTACCTCCATTACTTCTAGTTGTCCCTCCCTCCTTCTTCTTAGGGCATTCACGAGCAAAATGCTCCTTGGATCCGCATGTGAAGCACGCCTTCTTCTTCGGTTGAGTGCAGTTTGGGGCGATGTGACCCTCCTGGCCACAATTGTAGCAAACTCGTTTCCCCATCAAGCACGCACCCTTGTGAAATTTCCCACATGTCGCATATGCTTCAAACTTCTTATTCTGCTGGTTACCCTGCTGGTTTTCAGTACCAATGTTCCCATTCCACTTTCTCTTCAAGCTGTTGTTGCTGTTGTTGTTGTTGTTTCCACTGCTACCACCTCCATTCTTAATCTCATTCTCATTCTTTTTCTTCTTCTGTTCCTGATTGAACTTTGTCACTGCCTCACCTCCACCTTCAGCGAGTACTGCTTTCTCCATCACCGCTGCAAATGTCTTCAACTGGAATAGGGAAACCCTACTGTACAGCCAGGGCTTCAGTCCCTGTTCAAATCTCTTCGCCTTACGTTCGTCTGTGCTAACCTGATATGGCGCAAACCTCGCCAACTCGTTGAATTTTGCGGCATACTCGGATACCGTCATCGTCCCTTGCTTCAGCTCCAGAAACTGTACTTCCAGCTGACTCTTTGAACTCTCCGGGAAATAGGTCTCGAAGAACAGTTCCTTGAACCTATCCCAGGTCATCACTCCTGGCCCTTCCCGAGTTTTATTGGCTTGCCACCAATAACTAGCTTCTGCTTTCAACATGAAAGTTGCGAAAGCAGTCTTCTGCTCATCCCCTACCCTAGCGACATCGAACACCTTCTCTATTTCCATAATCCAGGTTTGTGCCTCGACTGGATTCATGGACCCACGGAATTCAGGTGGTCCAACCGCCTTGAAATCCTTAAACGTTGTACCATGGTTTAGAGGTTGATTCTGCAACGCTCCTGTCAATAGTGTCACTAGTTGTTGAACGGGATTCGCATCAACATTGTCGTTAGCTTCTTCGGTGGTTCTCTGTCGTGTTGGTTGACGTCTGGGAGGCATTTTCTGTTTAAAATAAAACATCTATTAGACCATTACTCAACTTCTTTAAGTATTTCTAATTAACTTGCCTCTACAAAAGAAATAACCACATAGCACATAACACTTTGAATAAAATAATAACTTTTATTTATTCATAAACTTTTTTTGAAAACATAACACAATAGCATCTCTGCTATCTACATCCTTTCCTGAACTACAAAAGTTTCAGGACAACACCATTATTATCATATCCCATGGTTACTTAACACTAGGGATTTACACATTATTTAATACATATTACGTGCATTACAGGCACACTTTCTACGATGATCTATTAAGATACTTCTTAGCCCTATCACGTTCTTCCTCCATGACTCGAAACATCGTTCTTCGATCTAACACAAATGATGGCAGCGTCTCGAACTGAATCGGATATCCCATAACTCGATCTTGAGCTCGATTAATTGCGGTGTCGAATACTTTGACCATTTCTTCCATCTTCATCCTTTTTGCCTGTGAGCTCCTTACTGCTCTTCCAGTTCGTTGATAAGCTTCCTCGTATGCATCTTCAGCTCTTGCCCTCTTAGCCGCTTCTTCTCTCAGCCTGCTCTTCAGTTCAGCAACCATCTCGATCAATTGTTCCTTCTCTCCTTCAGTCTGTGTTAGTTTCTCCTCGGCGTTTGTCAGTCGTTCATCACGATCCTGGATCTCGCCGTCTTTTTGTGTAATTGTAGTCTGTTGTTCAGCTACTATCTCCTGCAACTCCTCCACTGTATCTTGTAGTTCCACGTTAAGGTCGTGTACTTCATCATATACACGGCCAGCTATCGAGTTAAGCGGAATCCTTTCCTACTCATCCTCCTGCGGTAACTCAATGGGATCCTCCTCGTCTGTCTCCACATCATCATCCTCATCCTCAACTACTGTGACCAACGGGGCTGACTCCCGTGGCAATAGTTGTTCCCAAACTACCTGAACATCGCGAGGTTCCTCCTCTATAGGCATTTGAGGTCCCTCCTCCCTAGCCTGACTGGACTCTCCAACATTAGTCATCCTGACAACAAAGTTTTAAAGTTTTAGTTATTAATCATTCTACTCGACACTCGCGAGCACATAAGTTATAAACACATAAGCACATAAGTGTTTTATTACTTCTTCCTTGAAACTCGATAAGAGTTATCTCCACTATCTTTTCAAAGGTTACTTCCTAAGGCTTTTTCCCCCACCTAAGGTTCATAACCTAAAGCTCTGATACCAACCTGTGACACCCCCAAATCTCGGTGCTTCATTACCTCAAGATTTGGTGTTCACGTAATCAAAACATTCATTTCTAACTACCCAATCATAATAGAATTGAATAATAAAAGAAAACCTGCCCATACAGGATTAAACTTATATAAAAGAAATCTCCCAGGTTATCCAACCTTTAACAATAATCATTCAAATGCGGAAAATTAAATAACTTCATTATAATCTTTAAATCAAATTCTGAAAGTAAACTATCAAAACTATTACAAGTCTTCAGCATTTATTCATCTTTCCTTTTCCCTTACTGGTACTAGGTACGTCACCTGTTTCAACTTTAGCTGTAAGAAATTTTACAGGCAAGAGTGAGCAAACAATGCCCACTTGAAATAACAATAAGTAAATCTTTAAACTTTTACATCAATTGCCAATAATAGGCTCAATAGAACTGAACAATATATTCTATTAACTTTCTGAAAATTTTAACATTCACTGAGGGTCTAATGACCGCGAATCATGTCCACAGTTATAAGTAATCTTTCAACTTTAACTTTAACAGTCATAAGACTATAAGGACTTCACGTACTTAGGGGGATCAACCCTTCGTACAATGAATTGTGCACAATCATTTCAACGCTAAGCGTAACCTCTTATAAAAGAGTTGTTCTTCTCAATATTAAGAATACAAGTCCGTACCAAAGTGAGTTTGGTTTGGATACATCATGGGGTAATTTAGAATTCAACGGTAATTAACTAAGGGTTAGTTGATTACAAACAACATAACTGTATACTATGGAATAATCATAGTTGAATTGATATTTATAAACTAACATCATGCTTTAGGAATAATTTAATAGCATAATCATGGAATAATCATATCATGCATCCTCGTAACCCAATAGATACACGAGCTTAATCAACAATAAACAATCTAACTCTACGAAAGTGTAAAGTTAGCAATTTGTACAATTGAAATGGAATTAAAGCAATAATGTGTTTAACGAATTTAATCTTGTACAATGAAGTTCTAGTATTAGATAAAACTTGCTCAATATCAAAAGATAAGATTTATAAAACTTGCATACAACGAAACAAGTTAAAGACAATAATAACTTGTTCAATATCAAAAGATAAGGTTTAGAAAACTTGCTCAGTTATAAAAATAGAGTTAAGGAAACTTGCACAATGAAGTTTTGAGTTAGAGAACTTGCATAAGTATAACATAACAGTGAAAAGTAACCATGCTGAATAATAAAGTAGAAAAGGTTAGGGAACTTGCCTCGTGTGTAGGTTAAACAATTACTATTCACGTTCACCCCAAGTCCTACACATACCATATGCATTGACAATACACATTAGTTACATTAACATTACCTTTATGAGTTCCTTTATTACTCTTAGTATAGCTACTAACTAAGTTTAAGTTTAAACAACATCACATCTTTCATGAACATTACTTTTTAGCTTTATTACAACTATTTAAATGATCATGCCATTGCACCACGTGTACATTAACAACTTAATACAACATCCTAATACATGTCCAACATGTTATCATTAAGTTATACTAATACCCAAAGGGTTGCACTTGCATTCGTGCATCCCGACGCCCTCCGATTGGCTCCAAATACACAACAGTCGTAAAGATGACCATTTTGACTACTGTTATAGACCTCCAATTAAAAAACTTAAAGAATGAAAGTTGTAGGTCTACTCGTCCTCTTTCCGAATCATCTTGAATTACCTAAATCGAAGTTCGTATGAAAAAGTTATGGCCATTTTACTACAGGAGGCCAAAACTGCCCAACTAGGCCACTTTTCCGGCGCCGGGGCGCGGAACAGTGGCGCTGGGGCGCGAGCTACGGCGCTGGGGCACGAGCATCAGTGCTGGGGCGCGAGCCACAGTGCTGGGGTGCGGGCTACGGCCCATTTTGGCGCTGGGGCGCGAGATTTGGCGCCAGGGCGCGAAATTTGGCGCTGGGGTGTGAATTTTGACGCTAGGGCGCCGAAACTCAGAGGAACCAACGAAGAACAGAGCCCAAAACTACTGTCTTAATTTCTTAACAATAATTTGCCCTTTCCCTTACTAGTGGAAGGTTCGTCAGCTCTTTCGTTCTTAACTGCAATGTTATTATTAAGCAAGAGTTATAAAAATGAAATAACAGTATAACAACATGCGAATAAATTAAAGACATCAGAATAAAAGCTCAACTTTTGAATCGAGAGTGAATAACAAGAATCAAAAGAATTCTGAGGGTCATAAGACCTTGAACTATGTCCTAGGTTAACAAGGGTTATACTTGAAACCTTTAACAGTCATAATACTATGGACCTTCTTCTCGTACTTAGGGGGATCAGCCCTTAGTACCATATTGTGCACAATATCTTAACGCTAAAGCGTAAATAATCCCCTATACAGGGTTGTTCATCTCAGTTTGACATTCGAGTCCGCACCAAAGGAAGTTTGGTTTGGATAATTCATCAAGGGTTCTAAAATTTAGAACGCTCATCAACTATGGACTAGTTGAATCATTAAGGGTTCACTAGTCTAATAAGGTTCAACAACAATGATATTCAATTTGAATAATAATCTCAAGAAGTATACAATAGAACAATTATTGTATAACTAAATCATACTTTGAAAAGATAATCAATCTTTAATATAACATTTGAACTTGAATAATGGCAATGATAATTTACTCGAGGTAAATAATAAACTTGAATAATAATGACAAGTAGGGTTAGGAAACTTGCTCAAATTTAAGAGTTTAAGTTTAGAAAACTTGCCTCGTGCGTAGATTACACTTTAACTAAGCACGTTCTTTAAATTAAATCCTACATACCATTCACATTCACAATACCAGTTAATTATAACTTAACTAATCATCATAAACTCATTCTCTTTGTCTACTTTGATTATTGACTATACTTAATCAATTTACCACTTTGTCACATAATTTACACTTCACGAATTATCAAGCTAATTATGTATTCAATAATTCAATTCACATGTAATTATGTTATTTACATGTTAAACAACTATGTCATCATTTCATTATATTTCTAACATGTTTACATGTTCATTAAATTAAGTTACTAACACATTGCTAGACTTAAAATTAAAAAATTTACATTTCTGGACATTCTGGAGAGTGGCGCTGCGGCGCCACTGTTATACTTGATCTTCGCGCTGCGGCGCCGTGGCGCTGCAGCCGGACACATGGCACTGCAGCGCTGTGGCGCTGCGGCGCGGATGTTTAGGTGAGAGTCTTGTGCAACGGCGCGGCGAACCAGAAACTGTTCTGCATTTCGCGAAAATTGCAGAACACAGCCAAAAACTCCACTTTAATTTATTACTACACGAATTTAGACATACCCACATGTTATAATTCATTTATAATCATAATACAACATCTATAAAGTGATTTTAACCCATTAAACATATAATCACAGAATTAAAACTTAAAATTTTCCTCTGTTCTTGAAGTTTTTAACATAATTTCCTAAAATTCAACGCCACAGATTCGTTATAAAGCCAAATCCGTTCATTTAAAGTTTGGTCTCTTCGTATTAACATGCACAATAATATACGAGTGTAAAATCTACGAAAACATTTATGTTTGACATACTAAAATCACGTATAAAGCCATAAGGCCAAAACCCAAACTCTGTAATTTTGCAGCAATCATATACGACGTAAAATTATGAATTGATGATAAGGAATTATATACAATATATATTAAAACACATTAAAATGACATCTTAACACATATATGCACATAACTCTCACAATTTCAATTATAGAGATATAACAGAGGTTTTGAAAGCCATTTTCTAGAAAACTTAAATACGTAAAAGTAAAATTGGGTTTGGAGAATTACTCAGAGCGTAGAGTGTAATGTTAAACAATGAATTGTAACTCTTCTCAAACTTTTCTTCAATCACACACTCAAAACTCTTAATTTCTCCCTGAATTCTCTCTGTGATGCTTATCAGACTTAGGCAAATTATGAAGAAAAGAGAGTATGTATTGTTAAAAAGAGAAGACGCGTTGGTGGTCAGTTACCCAGTCATGGGTAACTGCCTTCAACTCCCATAGTGCCATGTTTGGCTAGCAACTAAGTTCAAAGCTCATTATTTTAATAAAACCTTTTATCATATAGTTTAATTCATGTCACACTCAATTCAATTATCTTATTTATTTTAATTAAATAACATATGATAATCTATCATAAATTCACATAATCATATAATTAATTTTCTCGTTAATTAATAATGTCAATTTATTAAATCTCTAATTAATAATTAAATTAATTAAAGTAACATCATGCTTAATTAAATAATTCATTTAATTCATTAAGCTCACATAATTACAAACTTTGATAATAAAAATTCTCTACATTAATTTAATAAATGTAACACATATAATTAAATTAATCTACCACAATTGCATCAATTAATTATTTAATCCAATAATTAAATCATCGAAAAATATTTATTTAAGTCAATAAATATTAAAATTAAATTACAAAATTCTCGTTCGTCACATTTTTCCCCTCTTAAAAGGATTTTATCCCCAGAATCACGACTCAATAAATTTTGACTCGTTACATTCTCCCCCCCTTATAAAGATTCTGTCCCTAGAATCGCTTACAAATAATTAAGTAAATAAATGAGGTTAGTTCTTCAACATATTCTCTTCGAGTTCCCACGTAGCTTCTTCAGCGTTGTGGTTCCTCCAAATTACCTTAACAGAAAGTATTACTTTATTTCTCAGAACTTGTTCTTTTCGGTCGACAATTTGGATAGGAATTTTTTCGTAAGATAAGTCTTTCTCAAAATGTAGGGGTTCGTATTCGATTACATGCTTGTAATCAGGCTTGTAGGGTCGTAACACAGAAACATGGAAAACGTTGTGGACATTCTCGAGTGCTGGAGGTAAGGCTACCTCATACGCAACTTCTCCGATTCTTCTCAATACTTCAAAGGGTCCAATGAATCTTGGGCTTAATTTCCCTTTCTTTCCGAATCTGATCTTTCCTTTCCAGGGAGAGACCTTCAAGAAGACATAACTACCTGATTCAAACTCGATATTTTTACGATGTGGGTCAGTGTATTTCATCTGTCGATCTTGAGCCGCTACCAGTCGTACTCGGATTACTTTTACTATTTCTGCTGTCTGCTGTACCAATTTTGGCCCTAGCAATTGTGTGACACCCCCAAATCCCGGTACTTCATTACCTCAAGATTTGGTGTTCACGTAATCAAAACATTCATTTCTAACTACCCAATCATAATAGAATTGAATAATAAAAGAAAACCTGCCCATACAGGATTAAACTTAAATAAAAGAAATCTCCCAGGTTATCCAACCTTTAACAATAATCATTCAAATGCGGAAAATTAAATAACTTCATTACAATCTTTAAATCAAATTTTGAAAGTAAACTATCAAAACTATTACAAGTCTTCAGCATTTATTCATCTTTCCTTTTTCCTTACTGGTACTAGTTACGTCACCCGTTTCAACTTTAGCTGTAAGAAATTTTACAGGCAAGAGTGAGCAAACAATGCCCACTTGAAATAACAATAAGTAAATCTTTAAACTTTTACATCAATTGCCAATAATAGGCTCAGTAGAACTGAACAATATATTCTATTAACTTTCTGAAAATTTTAACATTCACTGAGGGTCTAATGACCGCGAATCATGTCCACAGTTATAAGTAATCTTTCAACTTTAACTTTAACAGTTATAAGACTATAAGGACTTCACGTACTTAGGGGGATCAACCCTTCGTACAATGTATTGTGCACAATCATTTCAACGCTAAGCGTAACCTCTTATAAAAGAGTTGTTCTTCTCAGTATTTAGAATACAAGTCCGTACCAAAAGTGAGTTTGGTTTGGATACATCATGGGGTAATTTAGAATTCAACGGTAATCAACTAAGGGTTAGTTGATTACAAACAACATAACTGTATACTATGGAATAATCATAGTTGAATTGATATTTATAAACTAACATCATGCTTTAGGAATAATTTAATAGCATAATCATGTAATAATCATAACATGCATCCTCGTAACCCAATAGATACACGAGCTTAATCAACAATAAACAATCTAACTCTACGAAAGTGTAAAGTTAGCAATTTGTACAATTGAAATGAAATTAAAGCAATAATGTGTTTAACGAATTCAATCTTGTACAATGAAGTTCTAGTATTAGATAAAACTTGCTCAATATCAAAAGATAAGATTTTTAAAACTTGCATACAACGAAACAAGTTAAAGACAATAATAACTTGTTCAATATCAAAAGATAAGGTTTAGAAAACTTGCTCAGTTATAAAAATAGAGTTAAGGAAACTTGCACAATGAAGTTTTGAGTTAGAGAACTTGCATAAGTATAACATAACAGTGAAAAGTAACATTGCTGAATAATAAAGTAGAAAAGGTTAGGGAACTTGCCTCGTGTGTAGGTTAAACAATTACTATTCACGTTCACCCCAAGTCCTACACATACCATATGCATTGACAATACACATTAGTTACATTAACATTACCTTTATGAGTTCCTTTATTACTCTTAGTATAGCTACTAACTAAGTTTAAGTTTAAACAACATCACATCTTTCATGAACATTACTTTTTAGCTTTTTTACAACTATTTAAATGATCATGCCGTTGCACCACGTGTACATTAACAACTTAATACAACATCCTAATACATGTCCAACATGTTATCATTAAGTTATACTAATACCCAAAGGGTTACACTTGCATTCGTGCATCCCGACGCCCTCCGATTGGCTCCAAATACACAACAGTCGTAAAGATGACCATTTTGACTACTGTTATAAACCTCAAATTAAAAAACTTAAAGAATGAACGTTGTAGGTCTACTCATCCTCTTTCCGAATCATCTTGAATTACCTAAATCGAAGTTCGTATGAAAAAGTTATGGCCATTTTACTACAGGAGGCAAAAACTGCCCAACTAGGCCACTTTTCCGGCGCCGGGGCGCGGAACAGTGGCGCTGGGGCGCGAGCTACGGCGCTGGGGCGCGAGCATCAGCGCTGGGGTGCGAGCATCAGCGCTGGGGAGCGAGCCACAGTGCTGGGGTGCGGGCTACGGCCCATTTTGGCGCTGGGGCGTGAGATTTGGCGCCAGGGCGCGAAATTTGGCGCTGGGGCGTGAATTTTGACGCTGGGGCGCCGAAACTCAGAGGAACCAATGAAGAACAGAGCCCAAAACTACTGTCTTAATATCTTAACAATAATTCACCCCAACAACATGTATAACTAATATAACTTACACATAATTGCTATCAATCATCCATATATCCATCACCAATCATTAATTATCAATACCATAAACTAATTCTTTGAAACACTGTGTTTTAAAGTAAAAAATCCATTGATGAAATATAATTTACAGTGAACGAAAATTTCCACTGTTATCAACAATTTTTGATTCCTTTGAAATACAACTATACCAACATAACAAATTAACATGTATAGTTCAATTCCTCAGTTAGCATACAATTTATAGAATCACATACAAATTTTGTTATTTTTCAAAACATATGTTCGTATATAAATTTTCACCGAAAAACCAAGTTATCTTCCTCAATGATAATTTAGCATACAACACCTACACACCTATATATACATGCTAGTTATAACAACACAACATGTAATACCAAAACAATTTATGGAACAAGAAAACAAAGACATACAATTTCTCAAAAACTATATAACGTAAACATATATTATAAGGTTTGTACAACCTACCTTTAATTTGTAGAAAACTTGTAAATCAAAACTTGTTTTGGACAATCTTGCACTTGGCTTCTTCTCAAAATCTCTGAACTTTTCCTTTCTCCAAATTCTTTTCTACAACACCTGTTAAAATCACTCTCAAATTCTCTCTAGTTTTCCTCTTTTCTTCTTTTTCTCTCTGTAAACTTCAACCGAGTCTTTCTTCTCCCTAACTCTAACATACGTATAATATTATAATGTAAAATAATAATATAGATATTAAGTATAGGATTTAACTGACATCAGTTATAATTTTTTTGAAAATCAAAAGCCGTAAGGCTTGTTTGGCTAAGCTTAATAAAAATAACCCATTAAATCCTTACACCTTGTTTGGCAAATCTAACTAAAACAAATAGATTAATCCTTATACCTTGTTTGATAAAACATCATTAAATTAAAGACTTATTATGCAATAAGACATGTTTAGAAAAATCAAATTAAACTCTTTTTATTTATTTTAATAACTCATTTATAGCAATGTTATTAGTCACACTTTTATTAAATTAATAAATCAATTAAAACATTAATCTATTAAATTACTTTAACACATAAATCATTATCACATAATTATAATTTCTTTTATAATTATAATTTTATTTAACCAACTAATATTTTAAATTACAATTTTCCATTTAAAATATTATAACTTATTTAAATCACCATAAGCTCTCTAGCTTACTTATTAAATTATATTATTATATAATCTCATAACAATTAATTTACTTAGCTCCTTAATTATTTACTCAACAAATAATTAAATCACATCAACTCAAATTGCCATATAATTCAATAAATATTTAACATTGCCAATAAATATTTAATATTTAATATTTAATTATTTATTCAACAAATAATTAAATAAATCACATCACTCAAATTGAACAATTATTTATTCAACAATAACATATCCATTAAATACTTAAATAAATCAATAAATATTTAATATCACGCTTTAAAATTATGGAATGTTACAAATTGTCTCTCACCAACTTCATTCCAGTAAAGAGGAGTTCTGCACTTTCTGCCGTATAAAGCTTCATAAGGCGGCATGCCAATACTAGCGTGGTAACTGTTGTTGTATCCGAACTCTACTAATGGTAGGTGATCATCTCAATTTTCTTTAAAGTCCATCACACAGGCTCTTAACATATCTTATAATGTCTAAATCGTTCTCTCACTCTGTCCGCCTGTTTGAGGGTGGTAAGCTGTACTCATTCGCAATTGCGTACCCATGCATTCCTGAAGACGTTTCCAGAAATTTGATGTGAAGCGTGGATCCCTATATGAAACAATTGATACCGGAACTCCGTGCCTCGAAACAATCTCTTTTACATATAGCCTGGCCAACTGATCTAAGTTGAATCTTATTTTGATCGGAAGGAAGTGTGCAAATTTCGTCAGTCGGTCAACGATAACCCATACTGCGTCGTAGCCTTTCTGAGTCGTCAGAAGGCCAACCACGAAATCCATTGTAATATGTTCCCATTTCCATTCTGGGATCTCTAACGGTTGTAGCAATCCACTCGGTCTCTAGTATTCCGCTTTTACCTTCTGACATGTCAGACACTTGTCAACCCATTCTACAACATCACGTTTCAAATTCGGCCACCAGAAATGTTGTCGAAGATCTTGGTACATTTTGGTACTACCAGGGTGAATCGAATATCGTGAACTATGAGCCTCGCTTAAAATATCTTCCTTAATCTCTTTTACTGGCGGTACCCAAATTCTACTCTCAAATCTCAGTATTTCTTCCTTATCCATCTTAAATCTCGATTCGGTTCCTTCAGATATCTTCTTTATCACCTTTTTGCATTCATTATCCTGAAGCTGAGCCTCCTTCACTTTATCCAGTAGAGTTGTACCAGATTGCATATGAAATAGCTTCTCATCAATCTCCATTGGATACTTCACTTTCAATTCCAGTTTCTCCATTTCCACAATTAGCTCTTCTTGAGCAGTTAACATCATCAATTTCTCACGACCCTTTCTGCTTAAGGCGTCGGCAACTACATTCGCCTTACCCGGGTGGTATAAAATCTTACAGTCGTAATCCTTGATTAATTCCAACCATCTTCTCTAACGTATATTCAAATCCTTCTGTGTGAAAATATGTTTCAAACTCTTGTGGTCCGTATATATCTCACACTTCTCCCCGTAGAGATAGTGCCTCCAAATTTTTAAAGCAAAAACAACGGCTGCTAACTCCAAATCATGGGTCGGGTATCCCTTCTCGTAATCCTTCAACTGTCGTGATGCATACGTGATGACTTTACCGTTTTGCATTAGCACACAGCCAAGTCCTTTATGCGACGCATCACTAAAAATAACAAAATTGCCTGTATCATCCGGAAGAGATAACACAGGTGCCGTACTCAACTTCTTCTTTAATTCTTGAAAGCTCTCCTCACACTTCTCCGTCCAAACAAATTTCACAGCTTTTCGAGTTAGATTCGTTAACGGAGTTGCGATCTTGGAAAAATCTTGAATGAATCTTCTATAAT
Source organism: Panax notoginseng (assembly GCA_016801055.1). Classification (NCBI taxonomy): domain Eukaryota; kingdom Viridiplantae; phylum Streptophyta; class Magnoliopsida; order Apiales; family Araliaceae; genus Panax; species Panax notoginseng. Next base: position 116,269,298 of record CM029016.1, read on the forward strand.
ATCCCGCCAATCGAAGAAAACTTCTTACTTCTGACGACGTTCTCGGCTGTTCCCAGTTAATCACGGCTTCTACTTTGGATGGATCTACCGAAATTCCGTTTTTATCGATCATGTGACCAAGAAATTGTACTCGTTCGATCCAAAATTCGCATTTCGAAAATTTAGCGTACAACTTCTCCCTTCTCAATACTTCCAATGTTAACCTCAAATGTTCTTCGTGTTCTTCTTTAGTTTTGGAATATACCAGAATGTCGTCTATAAATACCACCACGAATTTGTCCAAAAACGGCTTGAACACACCATTCATTAGTCCCATAAATGCTGCAGGAGCATTCGTTAGACCAAACGACATTACTAAAGATTCATAGTGACCGTATCGCGTTCTGAACGCTGTCTTTGGTACATCCTCTGGTCTCACCTTCAGTTGGTGATAACCACTCCTTAGGTCTATCTTGGAAAAGTATCTTGCTCCCTTTAATTGATCAAACAGATCGTCGATTCTTGGTAATAGATATCTATTCTTAATCGTGACCTTGTTCAGTTCTCTGTAGTCAATGCAGAGCCGCGTCGATCCATCCTTCTTTTTCATGAATAATACCGGCGCTCCCCACGGCGATACGCTTAGTTGAATGTACTTCTTGTCCAATAATTCTTGTAGTTGGACCATCAGTTCTTTCATCTCTACTGGTGCCATTCGGTATGGTGCCTTCGATATTGGAGCGGTTTCGGGCGCCAAATCGATCACGAAATCTACCTCTCTATCTGGTGGAAGTCCTGGCAAATCGTCTGGAAATACATCAACGAAGTCCCTCACAATCGGTATCTCTTCTACCTTCAGATTCTCTTTTCGACTGTCGACTATGTAAGCTAGATATCCTATACAGCCTTGTCTTAACAACCTCCTGGCCTGCATCATCGTCAGACAACTCGCTTGTCTAGGCGACTTGCTACCATAAAACACAACCTTTGACAGAATCATAAGGTTAATACGCTTCTTCTGGCAGTCAATTACCGCCCCATAATTGGATAACCAATCCATACCCAAAATAACATCAAATTCCCCAAGCCGAATAGGGATAAGATCTACGTTCATGACATTACCCTTAATATCCACCCTACAGTTCTTAAACACGTACTTAACAGGAATTATCTCTCTATTCGCAATTTATATATTCATAGAATATTCAAACTCATCCATAAGCAAATCTAAACTATTAGCAAAGTCTTCGGATATAAAGGAACAAGTAGCACCCGAATCAAATAAAACATAAGCATTAATTTCATTGATCGGAATGATACCTGACACCACCTCACGAGACTGGATTGCGTCCTGCACTGTCATATTGAAAGTTCTGGCGGTCGGTCGGTTTGTTGCGGCTGGTCCGGTGATGGTTAAGGCATTTCCACTGTTATTTCCACGGTTACCTCCTGGTGTTGCTCCTCCTGATCCCTTCTTAGGGCAGTCTCTTGCTAGATGATCCTTAGAACCACAGTTAAAATAAGCACCCTTCTTTGGGTTTGGACAGTTTGGTGCTATGTGGCCTTCCTGACCACAATTGTAGCACACTCGCTTCCCTTTCATGCAAACTCCCAGATGAGCTTTTCCACAGTTTGAGCACGCTTCAATTTTCTTCTTCTGCCCTCCTTGTTGACTTCCAGCTGTCGAGTTATCCGTCCATTTCCTCTTCTGATTATGACTACTCCCAGTGTTACTCCCACCAGTCTTGTTATTTCCTTCACCTTCACTCTTCTTCTTCTTCTGCTCTTGATTGTACTTGGTCACCGCATCGCTCCCACCTTCAGCGAGGATGGCCTTTTCCAGTACTCCGGCAAATGTGTTTATCTGAAACATTGACACCTTACTGTAAACCCAAGGCTTTAGTCCTTGTTCAAATCTCCTGGCCTTTCTTTCGTCAGTGTGTACTTGGTACGGGGCAAACCTTGCCAACTCATCGATTTTAGCTGCGTATTCAGGTACGCTCATGTTTCCTTGCTTCAGTTCCAGAAATTGAATTTCCATCTGATTTTGCGAACTAGTTGGGAAGTACATTTCGAAAAACATTTCTTTAAATCTCTCCCACATAATTACACCTTCATCTCCTCGCACTTTGTTTTCTTGCCACCAATAGCTAGCCTCAGACTTCAGCATAAATGTTGCAAAAGCGGTCTTCTGGTCTTCTCTAACCCTAGCAACGTCGAATACTTTCTCCATTTCTATGACTCACGTTTGAGCCTCAATTGGGTTCGTGGAACCTTTGAACTCTGGCGGTCCCACCGCCTTGAAGTCTTTAAACATTGTGTTTGGTGGAGCTTGAGGTTGATTGTTCATTGCTCCCGTCAGTAAGTTCACCAACTGCTGAACAGGATTAGCGTTGGCGTTATTGTTATTATTGGTTGACTCTTCCTGAGCCGGTTGACGTTGTTGCCTTCTCCTTGGCGGCATTTTCTGTTAAATACACGCTTATTAGAAATTTATTTATTTCTCTAAATAGTTAAGACATTACTCAACAATTTAACATACTTATTTATCACATCATCTGAAACAACTTAATATATTTAATTCAACTCAAAGTTTTAACATCAAACTATAGCATAACTGCTATTTACATCAACTATCCAGGAATAAAGAATCCACAGGATTTAAAATATTAACATATTACTTCGTTCGTAAACACATCGGAATTTATATATAAAAACTAATTAAGTCTTTCACATAATTAAACGGATTCTAATCCTGTCTATCAAGGTGCTGAATAGCCTTGCCACGCTCCTCATCCATGATACGAGACATCGTCCTGCGATCCAGCATATACGACGGAAGTCCTTCGAACTGGATGGGGTATCTCAAAACTCGTTCCTGAGCTTCATCTATTGCATGATTAAGTATGGAGTATGTCTCTTCAAGCTTTGCCTTCTTTGCACGACTATCATCTTCTGCACGATCAGCTCGACGTGATTCTCTTACCCATCCTTCCTCTGCTATTTTCAGTCTTCCGAAGGTTTCTTTCAGTTCCTTTTTCAGCTTCTCTATCTCCTCGGTCTTATCTTCGGTTTGACCCTTCTCATGGACCAAATCCCATTCTACATTTCCCAATCGTGTGTGAAGAGTCGAAATCTCCCTCTCCTTCTGCTCTAAAGTAGACTGCTGAACAGTCGCTCGCTCAGTCAATTCATCGTCTTGTAATTCCACATTACGGTAGTATAACGTGTCATACATCTCCGCATCAACGGTGTACCGTGGTAACTCCTCTTCTTCCTCTTCCTCATCAAACTCCTCCTCAGGATCAGTCTCGGGCTCATGCTCCTGACCAACAACGGTGATCAATGGAGATGACTCCGTCTGAACTAACTGTTCCCTAACAACATGTATGTCTCGGGTCTCCTCCTCTGTAGGTACTATAGGTAATTGGGGTTCTTCCTCCCCAGCTTGACTAGCTTCTCCAACATTCGTCATCCTGACAACAAAATTTTAAGTTTTAGTTACTAAGTCGTACTAACGAGCACATAAATTAACACATAGACACATAATGTATTTTATTATCTTCAATGAATTACCAAAAATTCATTTCTTAAAACTCGATAAGAGTTTTTCTTTACTATCTTCTTTCTATAAGGTTACTACCTAAGGTTGTTCCCCCACCTAAGGTTCATAACCTACAGCTCTGATTCCAACCTGTGACACCCCCAAATCCGGGTACTTCGATTCCACGGGATTTGGTGTTCACTGCACAAATATCATCCATCTATCTACCCATAATAAATGCAACCATGCATTAAATAGAAATAAAATCTTACCCTTAAGGGTTACAACATCTGAATAATAATACAATCCCAGGTTAAACTAACCTTAAACATCTGTGCGGAATTATAAATAAATAAGTCTTAAACAACATCTTTAACTTAAGTCTTAAATAAATACATCATACAAAATAACAAGTCATATCAAATAACAAGTCTCAATCATTTGCTAACTTTCCCCTTGCCCTTACTAGTGGAAGGTTCATCAGCTCTTTCGTTCTTAACTGCAATGTTATTATTAAGCAAGAGTGAGCACAAATGCCCATAAGTATAAAAATGAAATAACAGTATAACAACATGCGAATAAATCAAAGACATCTGAATAAAAGCTCAACTTTTGAATCGAGAGTGAATAACAAGAATCAAAAGAATTCTGAGGGTCATAAGACCTTGAACTATGTCCTAGGTTAACAAGGGTTATACTTGAAACCTTTAACAGTCATAATACTATGGACCTTCTTCTCGTACTTAGGGGGATCAGCCCTTAGTACCATATTGTGCATAATATCTTAACGCTAAAGCGTAAATAATCCCCTATACAGGGTTGTTCATCTCAGTTTGACATTCGAGTCCGCACTAAAGGAAGTTTGGTTTAGATAATTCATCAAGGGTTCTGAAATTTAGAATGCTCATCAACTATGGACTAGTTGAATCATTAAGGGTTCACTAGTCTAATAAGGTTCAACAACAATGATATTCAATTTGAATAATAATCTCAAGAAGTATACAATAGAACAATTATTGTATAACTAAATCATACTTTGAAAAGATAATCAATCTTTAATATAACATTTGAACTTGAATAATGGCAATGATAATTTACTCGAGGTAAATAATAAAATTGAATAATAATGACAAGTAGGGTTAGGAAACTTGCTCAAATTTAAGAGTTTAAGTTTAGAAAACTTGCCTCGTGCGTAGATTACACTTTAACTAAGCACATTCTTTGAATTAAATCCTACATACCATTCACATTCACAATACCAGTTAATTATAACTTAACTAATCATCATAAACTCATTCTCTTTGTCTACTTTGATTATTGACTATACTTAATCAATTTACCACTTTGTCACATAATTTACACTTCACGAATTATCAAGCTAATTATGTATTCAATAATTTAATTCACATGTAATTATGTTATTTATATGTTAAACAACTATGTCATCATTTCATTATATTTCTAACATGTTTACATGTTCATTACATTAAGTTACTAACACATTGCTAGACTTAACATTTAAAAAATTACATTTCTGGACATTCTGGAGAGTGGCGCTGCGGCGCCACTGTTATACTTGATCTTCGCGTTGCGGCGCCGTGGCGCTGCAGCCGGACACATGGCACTGCAGCGCTGTTGCGCTGCGGCGCGGATGTTTAGGCGGGAGTCTGGCGCCGCGGCGCGGCAAACTAGAAACTGTTCTGCAATTCGCGAAAATTGCAGAACACAGCCAAAAACTCCACTTTAATTTATTACTACACGAATTTAGACATACCCACATGTTATAATTCATGTATAATCATAATACAACATCTATAAAGTGATTTTAACCCATTAAACATATAATCACAGAATTAAAACTTAAAATTTTCCTCTGTTCTTGAAGTTTTTAACATAATTTCCTAAAATTCAACGCCACAGATTCGTTATAAAGCCAAATCCGTTCATTTAAAGTTTGGTCTCTTCGTATTAACATGCACAATAATATACGAGTGTAAAATCTACGAAAACATTTATGTTTGACATACTAAAATCACGTATAAGGCCATAAGGCCAAAAACCAAACTCTGTAATTTTGCAGCAATCATACACGACATAAAATTATGAATTGATGATAAGGAATTATATACAATATATATTAAAACACATTAAAATGACATCTTAACACATATATGCACATAACTCTCACAATTTCAATTATAGAGATATAACAGAGGTTTTGAAAGCCATTTTCTAGAAAACTTAAATACGTAAAAGTAAATTTAGGTTTGGAGAATTACCCAGAGCGTAGAGTGTAATGTTAAACAATAAATTGTAACTCTTCTCAAACTTTTCTTCAATCACACACTCAAAACTCTTAATTTCTCCCTGAATTCTCTCTGTGATGTTTATCAGACTTAGGCAAATTATGAAAAAAAGAGAGTACGTATTGTTAAAAAGAGAAGACGCGTTGGTGGTCAGTTACCCAGTCATGGGTAACTGCCCTCAACTCTCATAGTGCCATGTTTGGCTAGCAACTAAGTTCAAAGCTCATTATTTTAATAAAACCTTTTTATCATATAGTTTAATTCATGTCACACTCAATTCAATTATCTTATTTAAATTAATTAAATAACATATGATAATCTATCATAAATTCACATAATCATATAATTAGTTTTCTCATTAATTAACAATGTCAATTTATTAAATCTCTAATTAATAATTAAATTAATTAAAGTAATATCATGCTTAATTAAATAATTCATTTAATTCATTAAGCTCACATAATTACAAACTTTGATAATAAAAATTCTCTACAATAATTTAATAAATGTAACACATATAATTAAATTAATCTACCACAACTGCATCAATTAATTATTTAATCCAATAATTAAATCATCGAAAAATATTTGTTTAACTCAATAAATATTAAAATTAAATTACAAAATTCTCGTTCGTCACAATTTACCTTTGCAAGTTTTTAGCTTATAATTTACATGGTGCTTAGGAATAGGAAAGTCATGTAGTTATCATGCTTCATAACTTGGTTATACAATACTCAGTAGTCATGCTTGTATATAAACAACACATGTATTCACATAGCTCATTTTAAGAATTTTCCTTTTTATGACTATATGTGAATAAGTGAAAACCATACGTTGACCAAACGATGTCCATGCCAATATATCTATAGGCATAATGAGTCCTAATATACATGCTTGCATGGTCATAACGTATTTTACTCATTATGTGACGACATTAGCTTTCTCATTCTAAATTTCTTTGAATTTTACACTAAGTCAACTTAGCATATATAAGGCATCTTAACATATAACTCTCATGTATTTACAACATATATTAAAGCCACATATGCATGTTCAAATGGTCAGAACTTACAAGATCAAAGTCTTGGTCTAGTTCACTTTAAAAAGTCTTAAGTTTCTTATGACGCCCTGAAAATAAGCATACATCACCTATTCTAAGTCGCCAATACATGGTACAGAATACAAATACAATCTTTAATATATAACAAGAGAGCTATGAGTTTTAATACAAATACTATTTTCTAGACAATATCCACTCTCAGAATAAGTCCTTATTACATTTATTGTCACACTATTTCATAGAATAGTGAGGACTACTAATACTATCATCTGGTCCATCACTCCGTTCCCCGAATCGTCCCAGCTATATTCTCATTTCCTGAAAAGAATAGTGAAAGAAAGGGTGAGCTCAAATAGCCCAGTAAGAAAAATATTATGACTAAGATAATGCAAAATTAATTATCATTAGTCTTCAACAATGTTAAACTGATAAAATACAATAGACATCAAGTTTAACTGCAGCGGATCAAGCAATCCATTAAAAGAGTCATGTAGATAATAAAATCTACTATCTTTTATGATTTAAAAGATTTTTCATGACTTTTATCGCTGAGACTCAGCTTAATAAATAATCCTCCCTGCACTACGGCCAATGATATTCATTAGTATCACAACCATAAATTATCTATGCATCACAGCCAAGGATATTCGTGTATTCATCAATTGTTATGATCATGCCAACAACAGTCCATCAATGCACTACGGGCCAATGAGGACTTTTACCACATCATTTGTAACATTACGGTCATGATTATACCGAATAATCCCTGATCATAATCATACCAAGTCCATCTATGCACTACAGGCCACAGATGACTTTCAACAGAATATAAACATGAGGATGATGACAATGATATAAGAATTTAATAAAACAAGTTAAAGCATTAATTTATCCAGGAACCAATAACGTCCAAATTGTCAACATGATACTGCTTTGTAGAGTAAAATTTAAGAATGCTTAGAAGAATATTTTCATGAAAAGATACCGGATGAAGCGCAAATATCAAAGATATTCCACTAATTTCATGGAGTATAAAAGCCAAAACTTTAATCAACTGAATATAATAAAGAATGGAATAACAAAAGAAATCACCATGCATGCAATAGACCGCACAGACAGGTTATTCCATCAGGAAAATAAATAATGGAACCAGGTCATGCGTAAATGCACCGACAGGATATTCCGACAGAATAATAAATAATGGAACCAGGTTCGGCGTAAACGCACAGACATGATATTCCGACAGAGTAATAAATAATGGAACCAGGTCCGGCGTAAAGCACATACAGGATATTCCGACAGAATAATAAATAATGGAACCAGGTCCGGCGTAAAGCATAGACAGGATGTTCCAACAGAATAATAAAAATGTAATAACAGAAGAATTTCACCAAGTATAGGGTAGCCCGCGTATACAGGTTATTCCAACAAAATAATAAAGAATGGAATAACAGAAGTTCTCTTCATGAATAAGAAAGAAAGAATACCGAGTACAACAAATAATACCCCTTACCGTAAAAGAAACTTGATATCGGAGTAGTAAAGTAGCAGAATACTTTTCTTCTTTCTCTCTCTAGAGTTTCAGTGAATTCGTAAGAAAATAATGAAGGAATGAGCTTCTATTTATAGAAAAATGGACTGCATAGTAACTAACTCATGAACGGTCTAGATTGATTTACTTTAATTTGACGGTCCATATTTAAAGCAAAATCTTTTAAATAAAATATAATATATTCTATTTATAATCTAATAAAACGAATAACTTTATAAAATATTTTACTATGCAAACACTATGCAGGCACTATGCAAACACTATGCATAATAAAATATAATATATTCTAATTATTGTCTAATAAAACAGATAACTTTATAAAAGTATTATGTTTTATATAAATTTTTTTTACTATTAGCATAATAAAACGAATAACTTTATAAAAGTATTCTGTTTTATATAAAAAACTTTTCTGTTTTATTACATTAATAATACCAATAAAATAAAACTGAGTGACTTATCACGTAAGTATCAATAATCAATACCGTGTGCTACTATGCAACCACGCGTATTACTGTACTTTTACTACCGAGTAGTTCAACAGTATTAATGGTAAAACTTCCGTCGTTATTTTCATAAAGTATTTTTATCGTTTTCTCAATCCGATAATAATTCCGTTGTGGGGTCCACTAATGATTATGTCGTCGTATGAATAATCCCTGTTAAAACGAATATTCTCCGACCAATCGAATATTATATAGCAACTTGCGTACTTTAAAAAATTTATAAATATTACCCACAACTATAACATTATATTAATTTCACTCCATAATATTCAAAAATGATATTTATAGAAAATTCATCTTTATTTATAAAAGTTAGGGTCTTACATTTCTTATCTTTGAAATAGTCTTAATTTTCAAACACGTGGGCTAGTGTGTTCAATCACTTTAGTCTTGCATTTAATGTCAATATAAACCATATTATCTTACTCATAAAGTCAGAATGCTCACATGATGTGTTCGTGATAAAGTTCACTTTTGAAACTATAATTTTCATTTCAAAACCATAAGGGTTGTGTCCATCATATGCACTAATATTGTTATACTTGATCAGACTACATGCATATGCTTATGTGTGAATGTTAAACAATTTTCATGCTTGCTCTAACCAGGTGTTAACAAGTTAGCACAACAGAAACATAACAGAAAACATCAGAGCTGGTGCAGGCCTGGCGTAGCTGCACTGCACCCTAGTACAAATAGGGCGCAACTGCGCCATGCCAAAACTAATTTTGGGATACGGCGAGCTGCAGTGCACCCTAGTACAATTAGGGCGCAGCTGCGCCATGACTGTATCAGAGACAGTAACTTACTCTGTTCTACAGAGCATCAAACACCTTAATTAATTCCAGTTCAAACATGTTCCAATCCATCAATTAAGAGTTCAAACATGTAGACGTACTTCATAAACATATCATGGCATGTTAATTCATATTGATTAACAAGGAATTCAAGAAATTCCTAAGAATTTGATAAAACCCAACTAAGAACATAAGTAAAGTTTATACCTCCTTAAGCTAGGATTGGATTCCTTACACACTAAGTATGCTCCCAAAATTTCTCAGCAACTTAGAACTTTCAATATAGACTTAACAAACAACAAAAAAACTGAATTTGAAGCTTGTATATATAGAAGAAACTTGAACTAGATAATCACATTGCACCAAGGTTGAGTTTATGGTGTAAAGGAAGAACACATTGGTTACTAAGGAGTGGTTCACCAACTAATTTCTAGCCATCATCCCTACACAACTCTAGCCTTTTTGGAAAATACGTAAGTTAGTTCTAAGTCACTATTCATGTACTATGTGCCACTCAATTTGGGATAAAAATCTCAACACTAGCACAAAATGTAATACTAAAACAACATTTGGTTTATACTATACACATAATATATACTTTCGTTATATAATATGTTTACACAATTTATTTTATACAACATAGGTTATAATATTTAAAGAGCATACAATGTATTTCCTAATTACAAGGTATCAAACAGTGCAAATACAAATAATTCATGTACATTTTCTATTACCATGACTGTTATTATCATAATAACTTAATGAAATCATTATTAATTTAACAATTGATATTATTATATGTCAATAGGGTATACATGGATGTTTACCCACACACTTCATATCATATAACAATATTATTATGCAACTCACATGAATGCAAATAACTCTTACTATATTGTCTATATATATAATATATAGACATATTAATGTGCCACCTTGTACTATATAAAATATATAGTTAACTATCATATAATAAAGGTTTACTATATTGCACTAATTAATCAAGTAAACATATAATCATTTTATGAATTATTAATCTTTTACACATTAATTATTATTTATTCATAATAATTATTAATTAACACATTATCAATTAATTACTCAAAATTTCAATTAGTCAATATGTTCAACTCTTGCAACTATGTTCAAATAAATTAAATATTTAATTTTTAATAATCCTATCAATTCTTTGATATCAAACTCTTAGGGTTAGTCCACTAATTTAAATAACTATTAGTGACTCCCTTTAACTAATTCATAAATTCACATAACCACTTAAGGTTTAAATAGACTCACAAAACTAACTCAAAAAAATTAAATCACATATTTAATTATTAAGGAGTTTTAAAATTCACGGTTATTACATCCCTTCCCCCTTATAAAATTCCGTCCTCGGAATTATAAAAATAAGGTTACTCAAATAAAAACGGATAATTCGCTCTCATTTTCTCTTCTAGTTCCCACGTAGCTTCTTCAACTGCGTGATTCCTCTAGAGAACCTTAACGGAATGGATGATTTTATTCCTTAGCTTATGTTCCTTCCTATCTAGTATCTGGACAGGAACTTCCTCGCACGATAAGTCTTTCTCGACTTAGATTGGTTCATAGGAGATAACGTGCTTGTAGTCCGGTTTATACTGTCGCAATACTGACACATGAAACACGTTGTGAATGTGCTCAAGTTCAGGAGGTAACGCTACCTCGTACACCACTTCACCGACTTGCCTCAAAATCTCGAACGGTCCTATGAACCTAGGGCTCAACTTGCCCGTCTTCCCAAAATGAATCTTCCCTTTCCAAGGAGATACTTTCAGAAATGCATAGCTTCCTAAATCAAAATCTTTCTTCTTACGATGCAAGTCCGCATACTTCTTCTGGCGATCTTGAACTGCTACTAGTCTGGCTCTTATCACCTTGATGATCTCTACCGTCTGTTGTACCAACTTGGGCCCCAACAATCGATGTTCTCTAACTTCATCCCAGTAAAAGGGCGTTTTACATTTCCACCCATACAGTACTTCGTACGGTGACATTCTAATACTGGCGTGATAACTATTGTTCTACGCAAACTCTACTAATGGAAGGTGATCCTCCCAACTACCCTTGAAGTCAATCACACAAGCTCGGAGCATGTCTTCAAGTGTTTAAATTGTCCTCTCGCTTTGCCCATCGGTCTGTAGATGATACGCGGTACTCATTCGTAGTTGTGTCCCCATTCTCTCTTGAAGACTCTTTTAGAAGTTTGACGTGAATTGTGGATCTCTATCTGATATAATAGATACCGACACCCCATGCCTCGAGATAATTTCCTTGACATACAATTTGGCTAATTGGTCTAAACTATACTTAATCTTAATCGGCAAAAAGTGAACTGACTTAGTAAGACGATCTACAATCACCCATATGGCGTCGTGCCCTTTCTGTGTTGCCGGAAGTCCCACCACAAAGTCCATTGTGATGTGCTCCCAGTTCTATTATGGAATCTCTAATGGTTGTAATAACCCACTTGGTCGTTGATGTTTTGCCTTCACCCTCTGACAAGTTAGACATCTACTTACACATTCTGTAACCTCTCTCTTCATGATTGGCCACCAGAAGTGGTGACACAAATCTTGGTACATCTTCGCGCTTCCTCGGTGTATCGAATATCTCGTACTGTACGCTTCTTACAAAATCTCCTCTCTCAGTTCTGGTACTAACTGTACCCAAATTCTTCATTTAAATCTTGGCAGTCCAGTGCTATCAGCCTTAAATTTCAATTCATCACCTTCAGTCAATCGCTTCTTGATGTTATTGCAATCTTCGTCCTTTTCTTGTGTCTCTCTAACCTTATCCAATAAAGTCAGGCTCGCTGTCACTATAAATAATTGCTCATCGGTCTCCATCGGATACCTAATTTCCAAGTCTAGTCATTCAAAATCTTTCACCAATTCTTCTTGAATGGTCAACTTCAATAACTTCTCTCTACCTTTTCTGCTCAAGGCATCTGCCACTACATTTGCTTTGCTTGGATGGTACAGAATTTCACAATCATAATCTTTGATCAATTTTAACCATCGACGCTGCCTCATGTTTAACTCTCTTTGCTTGATGATATACTTCAGACTCTTATGATTCGTATATATCTTACACTTCTCGCCATATAAATAATGCCTCCAAATCTTCAAGGCGAAAACTACTGCTGCTAACTCTAGGTCATGAGTTGGATATCCGTTCTCATAATCTTTCAGCTGACGTGAAGCGTACACAATGACCCTGCCGTGTTGCATCAGTACACAGCCAAGACCCTTGTGTGACGCATCACTATACACTATAAACCCTCTCGTGTTGTCAGGTAAAGCCAACACAGGTGCTTGACTAAGCCTCTTCTTCAATTCTAGGAAACTTTCTTCACACTTCTCCGTCCAAACAAACTTAACTGTCTTCCTAATTAGATTGGTCAACGGCGATGCTAATTTCAAAAAATCCCAAATAAATCTTCGATAGTATCCCGCCAATCCTAGGAAACTCTAGATTTCTGTCGGCGTCTTCGGCTGCTCCTAGTTGATAACCGCTTCTACCTTCGTTGGATCCACTGAAACACCATTTTTGTCGATAACGTGCCCTAAAAACTGCACTCTCTACAACCAAAACTCACACTTAGAGAATTTTATATACAACTTCTCCCTCCTTAATGTATTCAACACTATTCAAAGATGCTCGGCGTGTTCTTCCTCCGTCTCTGAATACACTAGGAAGTCATCTATGAATACGACAACAAACTTATCCAAATACTGTTTGAATACTATGTTCATCAAATCCATAAATGCTCCTGGCGCGTTCGTCAATCCAAATGACATTACCAGAAACTCAAAGTGTCCATACCGAGTTCTGAATGCCGTCTTTGGAATGTCCTCCGGCCTCACTTTCAGTTGGTGATAACCGGTTCTCAAGTCAATCTTTGAAAAGTACTTTGTCCTCTTCAACTGATCAAACAAATCGTCTATCCTAGGCAACGGGTACTTATTCTTAATGGTGACCTTGTTCAAATCTCGGTAGTCGATACAAAGTCTTAGTGTAATACCCGGTAAAAAAATAAATATTGAATAATTAATATTATTTGGTTTTAAAATATTTTAATTGGACTTTGTCATTTATTTGGATCAAACTAGTTATTAAATTTGTGTGGACTAATAAATATTAATAAGAGATGAGTAAATTAATTTAGTACAACTTGAGCCTTTAAAATTAATTGGTTTTAATTTAATTAAATGTGGGTAATAATAAATCCAATTATAATTAGGAGAACTAATAAGATTTATTAATAAATAAATAAATAACTAAACCTAATCTTATTTTCCCTATACAACCTTAGAAAGAGAAAAGGAGAAAGTCGCCTCTTTTTATAATTTTGAGAGAAGTGCGTATCAAATAGAAGAGGAGCACAGGTATGGTTGTTCTTCTTATTTTGTACAAGTATACATGGTTGATCATTATATATGTACATAAGGTTTATCTTTTTGTTCAATCAAGGAAATCTAACAACTAAGCTATATATATATATATATATATATATATATATATATATATATAGATTCGTAAATTGATTTTTTTAGAACTACTGGTGCATAACTATGTTATATATATAGATATATTAGAAGTTACTGTTTTGTCTAAATAATAAGGATAATGATTAAAAGATTTATTTTAATTTAATTTGAATGTGTCTCATAAACTAATGTAAATTAGGAAATAAATTCATGTTATTATAAATTATAATTATTATGTAACTTATATTTATTATTATTTTGTTTAATTAGTTCGAACGGAAGGAATTTAACGAACTATATTGGGATAATAATTTTTGGTATTACATTACTTAATTCAGGTACGGATTCCGTACTTTTTCAGCGAGACTCATTTATTTTGAATTGTTCATTTCGTTATTCGTTTCGAAATTTAGTATTGCCTCTCATAATTATTTCTTGTCAATTTATTGTGATAGTCTGCTTGGGCATTTTTATTAGAACTCCTATTTGTACTCTTTAGACTAGTGTATTATGTCTATTAAATTATTTTGATCTTGTAGTAATGTACATGTTAGTATATTTTTGGAGACTTGTGTTGATGATTTGATTCAGTTCAATATGTACATTTTAGAACCCCTTTGTTGTGTCGCATGTGTTGTGACATTATATTTTGTTAGAATACCGTAGGGTATACCTGAGCTATAACCACCTGTGGGGGTACCATAGGCATATCCTCTTGGCACCGAGGCATGACACCTTCCGTGGCGGTGTGATCAGTCCACGGCGTCTCCGTTTTGTGCTCCGTTGGGAGTTGGCCATTTGGTGTTTTGTTGTGGGAGGTGTATGGGTCGACCCTAGTTTTCTGTTCTGTTCTGTTCTGCGGATTAGTGATGTTTGTGCCAAACACACCTTTCGATTTTACATGCATTGGATTCGCGGTCCAGTGTGTGTGACTTGCCTGTGTGGCATTATTTGATTTGCCTATGTGGCACTATTTGACTTGTCTGTATGGCAAGATATATTTCTGTTTTATTCTGAGCTCGGTATGAAATAACACCCAACCATTTGATTCAGCCTATTATTTCGTTGTGTTAGATTTGTTCGTTTCGTTTCAGTTCATTTTGTCTCTTTTCATTTAATTGAGTTAGTTATTTTGGTTCATTATTTGTATTCTATATCCGTTCTGGGCATTTGGCTCATGCTGTGTTTTTCTTCCGACATGTAATCAGGGGGACCAAGGCCAAGTGCGACGAGAGCTTTCTTTAATCCAATAGTTTTGACATATTTTGTTAGGCTTCGATACATTGATTTATTTAAAGTTATAATAATTATTTTAGATTGTGGATTGAGCCAGTATGACATTTATTGTGGTTTGTCTTATGACATTGAATAATTATGAGATTATTCTGTTGTGGTTTAGAGCCTTGTGATCTTCCTTAGTTCTGTTGTGTTTTGAGTAACCTCTCTTTCTTTTTTAGAAAGGGGGTGTTACAAAGTTGGTATCAGAGCTTAGGTTCTTTCTTGTAGAAAACCTATTTAGGTTTGACCTGTGAGTTATGGGTAGACTTCTGGGTTAGGTTTCTGTTTCGTTTGATTTTCTGTTCAGCTATTATATCAGTTATATTTGAATTTATCCCTAATCTTCTTTGTTTATAATTGTTATCTCTTTCTTAGATGGCTCGTAGATCCGCCAGAGTTGCTGGGAGGCGAGGTAATAATAGGGGAAGAGGTGAAGGTCAGCCCAATGAGCAACCTAATAATCAGATAAATGCTCAATTGGCTACCTTGGTTAATCAGGCGGTGAACCAGGCTTTACCTCAGTTGGTGGCACAGGTTGTACAGGCAATGCAGCAGCCGCCACCAGAAATTCCTGAACAGGAGAACCCGGGAAATAATGGTCCACGGGCAAACGAAGAGGAAGGGAATACAGATGGTATTGATCAGCAGGTGGTTCCAATGTATGTGTGGTTGGAAAGGTTTCAAAAGCAGAAACCACAGGCATTCAGTTCAGCTCCAACTCCAATTGATGCAGAGAATTGGATTGCCCACCTAGAGAATATCTTTGATGTGTTGGGGTGCTCAAATAATCAGAAAGTATTACTTGCTGCTTACAAGCTAGAAGGGGATGCGCAGAGGTGGTGGAAAGCGTTAAAAACAACAAAGGGTAATGGTTATGTTGAAGCACTTAGCTGGGTAGAGTTTTGTAAGGTCTTTTATCAGCAGTATTTCCCAGCTACTGATAAAGAGGCCTATGCCAGAGAATATCTGTCTATTCGGCAGAAAGATGATGAGTCTATCACGAATTTTATGACGAGGTTTACTAGGTTGGCAGGCTTTGCTTGAATTTCTGCAGGGACTGCAGTGGAACAGGCGGTGAAGTTCAAGTGGCGGATTCATTATAGATATCGTCAGCATCTTATTGACAATAAGTTTACAGACATGTCAGCAGTGGCCAATGCAACAAAGAATATTGAGATGGAACGACAGGAATTTTGGTCTTCTAAACCGGAAGGGAGTCGAAAGAGGGACAAAGATGACCAGCAGGGTCAAACTTCGGGTCAGCACGGGAAGAATCACGGTGGTCAGTGGAACAAAAACCGTGGTGGCTAGCAGGGGCAGTGGCGTGGTCAGAATCAAAATAGGGGTTATCATCAGATGCCTCAGCAAGGGCAGAATCGTCAGCTGCAGCTACCTTAGAATGGTCAGAATCGTCAACAGTGGCAGAATCGCTAGCAGGGGCAGAATCAGGGTCGTTATCCTGGACCAGCTGGTGGGGGTAACCCAAATCTTATCCCGATAGCTCCTTGTGCTACTTGTGGGGCTAATCATCCGGGGAGGCAGTGCCACAGACTCACCAGTGTATGCTTCTTGTGTGGACAGATGGGTCATATTTCTAGGGATTGTACTGGTCCAAGCGAAAATGGTGGAGGTGGTGACAATGGTGGCAATGGAGGTCAGCGTCAGGGTGGTCGAGTGTTTGCCTTGACATATAACCAGGCGGCAGGTGCACTAGGTACTGTTTTTGGCACTCTTTTAGTTGGCTATCGTGAGGCGTCTATTTTGTTTGATATGGGTTCTACTCATTCCGTTGGTGCTCGATCTTTTGTTCGGCACCTGGGTGTGCCATCTCAGTCTTTAGATTCTGTTATGTCCATTTCTACCCCCGATGGGGACTTCTGTTGTTATTTCTGATTTGTATCGAGGGTATCCGATAAGTTTTGGGGATAAGATTCGTAGGGCTAATCTTCTTCTAATGAGTATGCACGATTTCGATGTCATTCTTGGGATGGATTGGTTGGATAAGCACCGGGCCACTATCGATTGTCAGGTGAAGAAGGTTAAATTTGGAGATATGAAATCTCCAAAATTCGTGTTTCAGGGTTCTCAGCCGAGTAGGGTGTTGAAGTTGATTTCAGTTTTGAAGGCTGGAAAGTTGGTGGCAAAGGGTTGTGAGGGGTATTTGGCATTTGTGAAAGATACCTCTAAGGGTGAGTCTCATATTGAAGATGTTCTAATTGTTCGTGACTTTCCCGATGTGTTTCCTGAGGAATTGTCAGGGTTGCCACCACAGCGGGAAGTAGAGTTTGCTATTGAGCTTGTTCCTGGTGCGGAACCTATCTCTAAGGCTCCATATCAGATGGCACCATTAGAGTTACAGGAGTTGAAGGAGCAGTTGCAGGAGCTGTTAGATCGTGGTGTGATTCGGCCGAGTGTTTTGCCGTGGGGTGCTCCGGTCTTATTTGTGAAGAAGAAGGATGGGTCTATGAGGCTATGCATAGACTATAGAGAATTGAACAAGATCACCATCAGGAATCGGTATCCATTGCCGAGGATTGATGACTTGTTTGACCAACTTCAAGGGGCAAAATATTTTTCGAAGATAGACTTGAGGTCAGGTTATCATCAGTTGAGGGTGAGGACGACCTTTCGTACTCAATATGGGCATTACGAGTTTCTGGTGATGCCATTCGGGTTGACTAACGCTCCAGCGATGTTTATGGATTTAATGAATCAGGTGTTCAGGGAGTACTTGGACCAATTTGTCATTGTCTTTATTGATGACATTTTGGTTTACTCCAAGTATAAGGAAGAACATGAGGAGCATCTTCGCACAGTGTTGGGGATTTTGCAGAAAGAGAAATTAGATGCTAAATTCTCTAAATGCGAGTTTTGGTTGGAGCAGGTTGCATTTTTGGGCCACGTTGTTTCTGCTGAAGGCATTAAGGTGGATCCTGCGAAGGTTAAGGCTATCACTAAATGGCCAAGACCTACTACAGTTACAGAGATTAGGAGTTTATTGGGTTTGGCAGGGTATTATAGGAGGTTTGTGGAAGGATTTTCCTTGCTTGCCTTGCCATTGACCCAGTTGATGAGAAAGGGCACGAAGTTTGTGTGGAATGAGGAGCGTGAGAAGAGTTTCGAGGAATTGAAGAAACGACTTGTGACAGCTCCTATACTTGAATTGTCGTCGGGGACTGGAGGTTACCAGATTTATAGTGATGCTTATAAGAAGGGCTTGGGGTGTGTTTTAATGCAACACGGTAAGGTGATTGCTTATGCTTCTAGGCAGCTTAAACCTTACGAGGTGAATTACCCCACACATGATTTGGAGTTGGTAGCGGTGATCTTTGCCTTAAAGATTTGGAGGCATTATTTGTATGGAGAGACTTGTGATATCTTCACTGATCACAAAAGTCTTAAATATATTTTCACTCAGAAGGAGCTTAATATGAGGTAAAAGGCGTTGGTTGGAGCTTCTAAAAGATTATGATGCTAGAATTCAGTATCACCCGGGGAAGGCAAATGAGGTTGCAGATGCTCTTAGTCGAAAGAGTTCAGGGAGTGTAGCAGCCCTTATTACACAACCTCAGCTTATTTCGGATATGGAGCGGATTGAGTTGGACTTGTATGTACGAGGTTCAGATTGGCTTTTGGCGGGTATGAGAGTGGAGCCTCCTCTTATCTTGCGGGTCAAAGAAGTTCAAAAGGAAGATGGGGAGTTATGGAGTATGGCGCAAAATTTAGAGGAGGGCAAGCTGTCCGAGTTTCGTATTGATGACCATGGTTTGATTTGGTTGGGTGAGCGGTTGTGTGTACCGTCAGATCCAATCATTCGAGAGGCTGTGCTGGCTGAGGCTCATAGTTCGCCATTTTCAATTCATCCAGGTTCTACGAAGATGTATAGGGATTTGAAGAAGAATTTTTGGTGGAATGGGATGAAA
Organism: Panax notoginseng; assembly: GCA_016801055.1. Classification (NCBI taxonomy): domain Eukaryota; kingdom Viridiplantae; phylum Streptophyta; class Magnoliopsida; order Apiales; family Araliaceae; genus Panax; species Panax notoginseng. The sequence goes on from CM029016.1 coordinate 116,288,775, forward strand.
CGAGACGTGGCTGAATATGTTGGGAAGTGCCTCACTTGTCAACAAGTGAAGATAGAACATCAACGAGCTAGTGGTTTGCTGCAACAGTTAGACATTCCAGTGTGGAAGTAGGAGGATATCACGATGGATTTTGTGACTGGTTTGCCAAAGACTTTCTGGAAGAATGATGCCATATGGGTAGTGGTGGACCGGTTGACCAAATCGGCAAACTTTTTGGCTATCCATGAGGGTTACTCGGTGGATAGGTTGGCACATATCTTTTAGCAGGAAATTGTTAGACTTCATGGTACTCCAGTATCTATTATTTTAGATAGGGACCCACGATTTACTTCAAGGTTTTGGAAAGGGTTTCAACGAGCCTGGGGCACTCGGCTCAACTTTAGTACTTCTTTTCATTCGCAAGCTGATGGGCAATCCGAACGGACTATTCAGACGTTGAAGGACATGTTGAGGTCTTGTGCACTTGAATGGTCGGGTAATTGGGATGATTACTTGAGCCTAGTTGAGTTTTCTTACAACAACAACTGGCATGCAAGTATTGGGATGGCTCCGTTTGAGGAATTGTATGGTAGGAAGTGTCGAGCACCAACTTGTTGGGATGAGGTTAGCGAAAGGGCCATAGAAGGGCCTGAGTTAGTTCAAATCACTATGGAGAAGGTAGCGGTGGCTAAGGAGAAATTGAAATCAGCTCGATCACGGCAGAAGTGTTATGCTGATAAACATAGGAGACTTTAGAGTTTGAACCTGGTGAGCATGTGTTTCTAAAAATTTCTCCTTGGAAGGGCATTCGGCGATTCAGGTTGAAAGGAAAGCTTAGTCCACGTTATATTGTCCCATTTGAGATTTTGGAGAGGGTTGGTGAGGTTGCATATTGGTTAGCCTTGCCTCCACAGCTAACCCATGTGCACAATGTGTTTCATGTGTCGGTGTAGAGGAGTTATCATTATCATCCGTTGCATGTGGTGCAATATCCATTCGATAAGATTCGGGAGGATCTTACTTGTGAGGAGAAAGCTGAGGCGATTTTGGATCGTCAAGAAAGGATTATGAGGAGGAAGACTATTCCGTTTATTAAGGTTCTATGGAGGAACCATTCGGAGCAGGAAGCCACTTGGGAGCTTGAGGAGTCTATTCGAGCGGAATATCCGCATCTTTTTGATAATTAGGTACGTTCTATTCTTTTTATTCCGGGGGTGTTACACTTAGCAACCCATCTTTCTTCTTTACGAATAAGACTGGTGCTCCCCACGGTGATACGCTCGATCGAATGTATCCTTTATCTAACAACTCTTGTAATTGAGCCATCAGTTCTTTCATCTCTACTAGTGCCATACGATACGACGCTTTGTATACCAGTGCTGTCCATGGTGCCAAATCAATAACAAACTCAATCTCTCTATCCGGTGGCAATCCCAGAATTTTGTCTGGGAATGACATCCACGAAATCCCATACAATAGGTATCTGACTCAGTTCGCTCTCGAGTCGTCGAGTATCAACCACGTGAGCCAAATAACCTATACAACCCTTCCTAAGCAATCTCTGCGCTTGCACCATCATCAGACAATGAGATTGTCTCGGCGATTTACTACCATAAAATACCACCTTCGACTTATTCGGAGTCATAAGGTGTACGCACTTCTTCTTACAATCTATAACTGCTCCGTGAACCGATAACCAATCCATTCCAAGGATTACATCGAACTCCCCCAAACGAATTGTTATGAAATCCACTTTGAGCTTAAATTCTCGCAATTTGGTATAACAATTCCTATGAATGTATTCTACGAAAATAATTTCCTTGTTCGCTACTTCTATGTTCATAGGGTGTTCTAATCTCTCACGGGGTAAGTCTAACTGTTTAGCAAATTTTTCAGAAACAAAAGAACAGGTAGCACCCGAATCAAATAACACGTATGCATCTATATCATTGATGGAATGATACCTGACACCACGTCCTTAGACCCCACCACATCTTGTACGGTCATGTTGAATGTTCGTGTCGTTGGTCTGTTGGCTTGATTGGATGACCCTCCAATGTTCAGCCCATTGTTGTTGTTGTTACGGTTGCCGCTAGCTGCATCACCCTTTTTCTTTGGGCAGTCCTTGATTGGATGGTCTGTGGCTCCACACGAGAAACATCTTCCCTTCTGCTTATTCGGACACTAAGGAGCCATGTGTTCCGGTTGTCTACAACGATAACAAACACTCTTCCCCTTCATACACTCCCCTAAGTGATTCCTCCCACAGTTATTGCACTTCATACTTTTCTTGGCCTCCCCTCCAAACTTATTACCTCTAGAGGATTGGCTCTCCGTTCATTTACATTTATTGGGGTTGCTGCCTCCGCTACTTCCCCTTTTCTGTCCATCATGACCGGTCTTCTTTTCTTGTTGGAATCGAGCAATGGCTTCATTGCCTCCTTCGGCAATGATAGCCCTTTCTAAAAGATCATAGTAAGTCTTAATCTTTAATACAACCACTGCTTTCTGCACCCATGGTTTCAGTCCTAATTCGAACCTCCTTGCCTTCCTGGCCTCCGTGTTAACCTGATGTGAAGCGAATCGTGCTAACTCATTAAATTTTGCAGCGTACTCTACGACAAACATACTACCTTGCTTCAGTTCCAAAAACTTAACTTCCATATCCTGTTGCTTATTCTCTGAGAAGTAATTCTCAAGGAATAGCTCCTTAAATCTATCCCAAGGAATAACTCCTTCGTCTGCTCGTCCCTTATTGGCCTTCCACCAATAATTAGCTTCGCCCTTCATCATGAAAGTGGCTAAACTCGTCTTCTATGCTCGGCCACTCGTGCGACCTCAAACACCTTCTCCATTTCTTCTATCCATGTCCGGGCTTCAATTGGGTCCAAGGTTCCTCTGAACTCCGATGGTCCTACCAATTTAAAGTCCTTAAAGCTAGCCAAGTGTTGTCCTGGCTGCCCTGCTGCTGGCAGGGGTCTGTTTTGCATTGCCTTTGTTAACAGGTTAACGAAGTTCTGCATTGGATCAACTTTTTCCCCTCCACTATTGTTAACGGATCCTTCCTCCCTCTGATTCCACTGAAGTCTCCTAGGCGGCATGATCTGAGGAAAGGAGGAAATAATTACGCTTTATGTGATATGCTATTCATGTTAGCATTACGAAGTTTAAGACGCCTATTAATTTTTTTTGATTTAAATAAACAACTTCAGTATACAATAAAACTCGATGGATTTCTTCATCCCATCACTTACATAATCTACTTGAGTTTTCTACTAAGGTTATAACCTAAGGTTCGCATTCCTAATGTTTATAACCTACAGCTCTAATACCAACCTGTGACGCCCCCAAATCTGGGTCCTCTAACTCCGGTTCGGTCATCACAATAAAATACAAACATCCACCTCTAAATAACATACGATAACTAAAATGCGGAAAATAATAAACGTATGTCGTTCATTCAATAGGTGTTACTAGTCCCAAGAATCTATAACCTTAATATCATCTTACAAACATACCCTAAAATAGTACTTAGGGTTCATATTACATAACAGTAATTTAAATTAAGCATAAGATAAATTATGCTCCTGGCGACTATCCTACATCTTTCCTTTACCTTTGTCCTTTCCTGAGGTCTCGGGCTTAGCTACAATATAATTCATGATATAGCAAGGATGAGCAACGAGTTTGCTAAGCAAGTTTAAATACAACAACAAGGATATATCATGATGAATGAAAAGTATCTGACAATGAATTCAACAATATGAATATCTGAAGGATTCAACAATATGAATATTAGAAGCAAAGATAATAATTGCTTTTAGAATAACTGCTAGTCAAGTAGACTTTGAACTATAACACTCCAATGGAATCAATTGCTAATTGACCCTTTGGTTATTGGTTATAGAATAAGTACTTGAGGGGATCAGCCTCACGTACACTTTGTATATGTATAACATTTAAATATGCTCTTTATATCTTATATTAGATACCTGGGGTACTCCCCTATCATAGAAGGGGTGTTCTTTCAGTCTAAGAATCCTTACCATCAATTGGTTTGGAAAGCTTTTATAAAACTTTATACACTTGTCTGACCGAACAAAGGTTCAGACTCTATCTAACACAGTTCAAGAATTATAGAACTTTAAATGATGTACAAGTCCAAGACTGTACGAACTCAAGTGCACTAAGTGCGAATATCAGTAATATCGATGTGGAATAATTGCTAAGTAATTAAACCACTTAATAGCATGCTTGGGAATAAGATTCAAGCTTAAATGAATAACTTTCAATTTCAACAATATCCTACTCAATACAATATGAGAAGGATAGGAAACATTCATAAAACTCAAAGTTGTGTAAGTTAGGAAACTTGCAACACAATAAAATAGTGTTTGGATACTTGCTCAAGTAAAAGAGTAAGAATTAAGGAACTTGCAAAATGAAAGAGTAAAGTTCACAGAAACTTGCTCAATAAAAGTAAGGTTCAAGGAACTTGCACAATCAAAGAGTGAAGTTCAAAGAAACTTGCTTGTTTGCTCAACTACAATTAATTCTAGCTTTAATTACTTGCGTTAAAATGACCTAACGTTATCAAGTCGATCATTTCAATTAGTATGTTTAACTAGTACGAGTCTACACTTAAAAGAATCAAGTCATCACATAGCATGCTTCTCAACACATTATATGGCATATTGGTCACATATTACAAGGTAAGGTAATCATATAAGCATGCCTTGAAATTCAAAATCAAAAACAAAATCTGCACATGACTGCAGAACGGTGTAGCTGCGCCTGGTCTAGGCTTAGGGACAGCGCAGCTGCGCTGTCCCCTGGCCAGACCAGGTTTGAGCGTTGCTCTCCTGACTTCAGTCCAACTCTAATACACCAATTACCCATATATTTTTAACATATATATATGCTAGAGTTTCACACATAACACGTGCCATACTTGAATTTACCTTTACAAGTTTTTAGCTTATAATTTACATGGTGCTTAGGAATAGAAAAGTCATGTAGTTATCATGCTTCATAACTTCGTTATACAATACTCAGTAGTCATGCTTGTATATAAACAACACATGTATACTTTACTCACATAGCTCATTTTTAGAAATTTCCTTTTTATGACTATGTGTGAATAAATGAAAACCATACATTAACCAAACGATGTTCATGCCAATATATCTATAGGCATAATGAGTCCTAATATACATGCTTGCATGGTCATAACGTATTTTACTCATTACATGATGACATTAGCTTTCTCATTCTAACTTTCTTTGAATTTTACACTAAGTCAACTTAGCATATACAAGGCATCTTAACATATATCTCTCATACATTTACAACATATATTAAAGCCACATATGCATGCTCAAATGGTCAGAAGTTACAAGATCAAAGTCTTGGTCAAGTTCACTTTAAAAGGTCTTAAGTTTCTTATCTTTGAAATAGTCTTAATTTTCAATCATGTAGGCTAGTGTGTTCAATCACTTTAGTCTTGCATTTCATGTCAATATAAACCATATTATCTTACTCATAAAGTCAGAATGCTCACATGATGTGTTCGTGACAAAGTTCACTTTTGAAACTATAATTTTCATTTCAAAACCATAAGGGTTGTGTCCATCATATGCACTAATATTGTTAACCTTGATCAGACTACATGCATATGCTTATGTGTGAATGTTAAACAATTTTCATGCTTGCTCTAACTAGGTATTAACAAGTTAGCACAACAGAAACATAACAGAAAACATCAGAGCTGGTGCAGGCCTAGCGCAACTGCACTGCACCCTAGTACAAATAGAGCAAAACTGTGCCATGCCAGAAACTGATTTTGGGATACGACGCAGCTGCGGTGCACCCTAGTACAATTAGGGCGCAGCTGCGCCATGCCTCCATCAGAGACAGTAACTTACTCTGTTCTGCAGAGCGTCAAACACCTTAATTCATTTCAGTTCAAACATGTTCCAATCCATCAATTAAGAGTTCAAACATGTAGACATACTTCATAAACATATCATGGCATGCTAATTCACATTGATTAACAAGGAATTCAAAGAAATTCTTAAGAATTTGACAAAACCGAACTAAGAACATAAGTAAAGTTTATACCTCCTTAAGCTTTGATTGGATTCCTTACACACTAAGTATGCTCCCAAAATTTCACAGTAACTTAGAACTTTCAATATAGACTTAACAAACAACAAAAAAGCTGAATTTGAAGATTGTATATATAGAAGAAACTTGGACTAGATAATCACATTGCACCAAGGTTGAGTTTATGGTGCAAAGGAAGAACACATTGGTTACTAAGGAGTTGTTCACCAACTGATTTCTAGCCAATATCCCTACACAACTCTAGCCTTTTTGGAAAATACGTAAGTTAGTTCTAAGTCACTATTCATGTACTATGTGCCACGCAATTTGGGACAAAAATCTCAGCACTTGCACAAAATGTAATACCAAAACAACATTTGGTTTATACTATACACATAATATATACTTTGGTTATATAATATGTTTACAGAATTCATTTCATACAACATAGGTTATAATGATTTAAAGAGCATAAAATGTATTTCCTAATTACAAGGTATCAAGTAGTGCACATACAAGTAATTCATGTACATTTTCTATTACCATGACTGTTATTATCATAATAACTTAATGAAATCATTATTAATTTAACAATTGATATGATTATACGTCAATAGGGTATACATGGATGTTTACCCACACATTTCATATCATATAACAATATTATTATGCAACTCACATGAATGCAAATAACTCTTACTATATAGTCTATATATATATATATATATATATATATATATATATATATATATATATATATATATTAATGTGCCACCTTGTACTATATAAAATATATAGTTAACTATCATATAATAAAGGTTTACTATATTGCACAAATTAATCAAGTAAACATATAATCATTTTATAAATTATTAATCTTTTACACATTAATTAGTATTTATTCATAATAATTATTAATTAACACATTATCAATTAATTACTCAAAATTGCAATTAATCAATATGTTCAACTCTTGCTACTATATTCAAATAAATTGAATATTTAATTATTAATAATCCTATCAATTCTTTGATATCAAACTCTTAGGTTTAGTCCACTAATTTAAATAACTATTAGTGACTCCCTTTAACCAATTTATAAATTCACATAACCACATAAGGTTTAAATAGACTCACAAAACTAACTCAAAAAAATTAAATAACATATTTAATTATTAAGGAGTTTTAAAATTCATGGTTATTACAGAGTTTCATCTTGAGTTCTTGGAAATTCTTCTCATATTCCTCGCTCCATTCGAATTTTGTATCTTTTCGAGTCAGCTGTGTTAATGGAGTAGCGATTCGAGAAAATCCTTCCACGAATCTCCGATAATAACCAGCTAAGCCAGAAAGCTACGTACTTCAGTTACTAACTTAGGTTGCTCCCAACTTTTTATTGCTTTAATCTTTTCTGGGTCAACTGATATTCCATACTTCGATACCACGTGCCCAAGGATTGCTACTTCTTCAAGCCAAAACTCACATTTCTTTAACTTGGCATATATCTTATTTTCACGAAGATTTTGGAGTATCAGCCTCAAGTGTTGCTCATGATCTTCACGACTTTTGGAATAGATGAGGATATCATCAATAAAGAAAACCACAAAAATGATCCAAATATTCCTTGAATACTCGGTTCACCATATCCATGAAAGCCACATAAGCATTAGTCAATCTAAAAGACATGACTAGAAATTCGTAATGCTCGTAATGAGTCCTAAAAGAAGTCTTCAGAATGTCATCAGTTTTAATCTTTAACTGATGATATCCGGAGTGAAGATCAATTTTTGAGAAGAATTTAGCACCTTGCAACTGGTCAAACTTGTTATCAATGTGAGGTTGTGGGAATCTATTTTTTATGGTGACATGGTTCAACTCCCGATAGTCAATGCAAAGTCGCATACTCCCATCTTTCTTCTTTACGAATAAAACATGAGCACCCCAAGGAGATGTACTAGGACGAATGAAACCAATATCCAACAACTCCTGTAGTTGGGTTTTTAACTCCTGAAGTTCAATAGGAGCCATTCGATATGGGGTTTTAGAAATGGGTTTTGTACCGAGTTCAAGGTCAATACAAAATTCGATATCACGCATTGGGGGTAGGCCAAGATGTTCTTCAGGAAATACGTCAGAAAATTCACTAACAACAGAAATATAATTCTGATCTGATGTAATTTTGTTCAAGTCCATGACATGAGCTAAGAAAGTTTGACATCCATTTTTCAATAAATAAATAGCTTTATGGCTTGATATGATAGTGATTGACTTTAGTGGTTTGGTTACTTGAATTCGCATAACAGGTTGGTTAGGAATATGAAAACTAACAACCTTATGAAAATAATCAATTTCAGCATGATGAGTGGTTAACCAATCAATCCCTAAAATCACATCAAATGCAAGTATCTTTAAAGAGATGAGATCAACAGGTAATGTGATGGTCCCAACTTGAATCAAGAAAGATTTATAAACAGTGGATGTAATCAAAGTTTCTCCTAATGGAGTTTCAACAGATAAGTCAAAGTCTAATTTCTCAGGAGTCAAGTTCAAACGTCGAGAACAAGTAGGAGAGATAAAAGAATAGGTAGAACCGGTATCTAATAAGGTATAAACTTCACAAGAGAGAGTTTATGATTAGCTTACCCGTGATCACCTCGTTCGGGTTCCTCGCATTTTAGGCAGTCACGACAAACGCTCTTCTAGGAACCACCGTCTTTGACTTGTCCGAGATAGCCTTTGGAGTCACCATCTCCACTGGACTTGATTTCGCTATAGGACAATCTCGAGCTATATGACCTTCCTTTCCACAGTTATAACACACCTTGAATTATTGTGGGCATTTTGGGCTGATGTGTCCCTCTTTCCCGCATTTATAACATACGTTCTCCTCCCTTAGAAACAGTTGATGCTGGTGCTGACGTCTTCACGTTGTCATTATTGTACCTTCTCCATTTGAAATCTCCCCCCCCGCCTCTCTTCTTCTACTATCATGGCCACGATTACCACCAGAGTGGTTATCGCTTTTGTCCGGATATTTTCTCCCCGCTGGTTATCAATGCTCCGATGACTGCTACCGCCGGTATGACCCTGGTTGTGGTCCCTCAGTTGAACAAACTCATTATCTTGCTCTAATAATTGAGCCCTGTTCACAACACTTGAATATAGAGAAAATTTGTGAGAAATGAGGTATTGACGAATTTTGGGTTTCAGACCTCTCAAAAACATCCGCGTCATATGTTCCTAATTATCTACCAAATGAAGGTGCAAACCTGGATAACTCCGCGAACTTAGCCTCGTACTGGGACATAGTCATGTTGTTCTATTCTAGTCTGATAAACTCTACTTCCTTTATATGATGAAAACTTTTAGGAAAGTACTTGTCATTGAATAATTTCTAGAACGCTTCCCAAGATATATTGAGTGCGGCTGACTGGGTAAGCTTCACAGATTTCCATCAGTAATCTGCCTCATCACAAAACATAAAGGTGGCGAATGGAACCTTCTGTTCCACCGTGGACCCCAATACATCAAATATCTTGTTAATTTGCTTAACCCACGTTTCCGCCTTGATCAGATCCGGCTTTCTCAAAAAATCTGGTAGTCCTAACTCTTTGAACTGCTTGGCTGTGACAAGCTGTGCGTTGCTATTATTTCCACCCGTATTTTGCACACGAGTCTCCCTCGTCTAATTTTGCATGAACTGCAAAAAGTTTCTAAATATCCCATCATTCATCGTTTGATCGGTGGTGTTATTTACAGGAGGAATATTGCGATCCTGATGCACATTATCCTGGTTGTTGATTGCCGAAATCTCAAAGGTCTCATGTGCTCCATTGCTCATCTTAACATTGTCAGATGTTATTCTCAAATGCTACCATAAGACAATGGTTAAATAAAGAAATTAACATGCCACATATTATCCTTATATTTTGACTGACCAAACAAATAAGCTTAGGTAGGACACACTATTGAAGGATTTACTCGTCTCTCCACTCCTAGTTCTATTCACTGATCTCCGCCAGAGACCATATCCCTAAGCTCTGATACCAACTTTGACGCCCCCAAAATAGGTCGACACAACCCATTCTGAGTCGCCAAATACATGGTATAGAAAATAACTACAACTTCATTATTACAATTGTCGTGCAAAATACGACAACACATATGGTGTGAGTTTAAATACAAATATTGTCTTCTAGACAATATTCAAACTCAAATAAGTTCTCATTACAATTATTGACACACTAGTTTACAAAATAATAAGGACTGCTAAAACAACTGTCTTGAAATATCACTCCACACCCCGAGTAGTTCCCGTTATATTCTCGCTTCCTGAGAAGAAAAATGAAACAAAAAAGAAAAGGATGAGCTCAACTAGCCTAGTAAAGAATATTATGACTAAGATAATGAAAAATGAATTATCGTTAGCCTTCAATAAATCAGATAAAATATAATGGACTACAAATTTTAGATCAATATTCGCAGTGAAAATAACAATTCATTAGAAGAGTTGAGTAGAAAATGAAGTCTACTATCTTCTATAATTTAAAAGACCATCATCAATATGTTATCTTTGTAACATTGATCAATATACATCTTGAATCAAATATTTATCTTTGCATTACGGGCCAAAGATATTCATTTGTACCACCAGTTGGTCATGTTCATCTCAACACCTGTCCATCTTTGCACTACGGGCCAAAGATATTCATCAAGTAATCATTCATCTTTGCACTACAACCAAAGATATTCAGTTATATCACCATTTAGGAGTGGGGATGATAAACCATATTTTAAAGAAGATGAATCCAGTGAGACAAAAGAACAAAGATTAGGGATTCGTAAATCAGTTTATCCAAGTTCAAAAATACACCATAATAATCAATTGTGGACCAAAATTCAAGAATGAAGATCAAAACATGGATACAATCAAAGATACTAACCATAATAGACAACTTGGACAAAGAAAAGAAAACATAATTTTTTTGTGAATAGTGTCGTATACGTGAATACTACCGTATACGTGAATAGTAACCGTGACACAAAAAGGTAAAAATTTTATAAGAAAAATCATACTTCGTGAATAGTACCGTACTCGTGAATAGTATCGTATACGTGAATAGTGCCGTATACGTGAATAGTAACCTCAACATGAAAAGGTAATAAATTCATAATAAAATTTATACCAATATTTCGGTATAGTGATATTGAAAGAATAACATCATTTACGAAAAAATAACATCCCTTACCTCAAAAAATTAGTACTTGTGACTGGAATATCAGATATAATACTGAAAGAAACTTGCACCGTATAACAACACTCAAAGTATCTAAATACTCACAAAAATATACTCGATATTATAGAGAGAGAAAACTTCAGATTCTAGTATGATTTTCAATTCTAACCTAAGCACCCTATTTATAGGAAAATACTTAGAATGTCAAAGCAGAAATTTAATAAAATATTATTAAATTTATTTTTTTTTCTTACGCACACCACATCACAATCTCAGCACTCCACAAGTGGGGCCCACCTTACAAAAAATGTTTTTCTTAAAAAAAATATTTTTAACTCCAAAAATTAATTATTCTGGAATTTTAATAATTCATAATAAATAACTCTTTTATCAGAAAATTTCGAATCTTATGTCTATTTTATAGGAAATTTAATCCTCTACAACTTTGTAGAAGAAAGTTTTTTAAATTCTAAACAGAAAATGACCGAAATCCACATATGGATGATTTTCAGCACCTCTATTCTGACAAAATATTGATAAAACACCTTAACATTAATTCCTTCATTTATATCCGCATAAAATAAATATTTTCTTATCATATAAATCAATAATTAATTATTCACAAATAATATTACAAAACTATAATACTGACAACCAGGTCGTTCTTGGGAAAGAGGGGGCTTTCCGATAAGAATTTCTCCTTATTGGCGCACAATTAGGTGACCAAACCCCTTTCCTAGACAGAACTTCCTTAGACATTACCAATAATGCTACCTAATAATATTATTCAAATAATATGAATTATTGATCTGATAATGGGAAATACTGTGCAGTGACAATTATTGAAACAACAATAATATAAAATACCAACGTAGCAATTATTGAATCAATAAAATAAAATATTGAACAATAATTACTGTAACAATTATTGAGTAGTACCTTCTTACGTAAGAATCAATAATTAGAATTATTGTGCAATACCGTGTGCTACTGTGCAACACCGCGTATTACTGTATTTTAACCACCGGGTATTCTAATAGTGTTAACGGTAACAACTACGCCGTTATTTATAAAAAAACTCAAACTTGCCATTTTCTTCATCCGACAGTTTTTCGTTATGGGGCCCACAAATGGCTGCGTCATAGTACAAATATTTTCCGATAGCAAGAATATTTCACGACCAAACTAATATTTCTTGACAACAAAGAATATTTTATAACCACTTGCTTATTTAAAATATTTGCGCATTTTACCCATAACTAACCACATTAATCAAATCAACTCCTTACTATTATAAAATAATAAATAGTGGAAATTCAATATTATTTATAAAAAGTTTGGGTCTTACATTTGCTATTTAGGTTATTAGATCTGAAGGGGTGTCTTAACACCTAGTACCCTAAATCCATCTAGTTTGGGAGTTACTGGTCGAAAGCCCGGTACATTGGTAGCATTGAATGCCTAAGAAAATTAAACATTGCACTGGTCGAGTTAAAAATATATATCTTTATAATAATTGAATAAAAGGGTTTGATATGCGAAGTGACCAATATTTTGAGGGGGAGTAATACATATTTATCTGTTTGTGAGCCTTTTGATCTTCTAGTTTATTTATAATATGGTATGATTGATATGTTGATATACACACAATGTGGGTTGAAGATTGATCGAATTGATCGTATCTTGGGTTAACTGAAGTCTGATTTTGAACATTCATTTGGGTTGAGTTTAAGGATCTTTGAGGCTAGTTTGAGATATTTGTGTTGAATCATGTTTAAGTCATTAATTAGTAATTGCATTCGTTCTGTTAGTTGTCGACATTGCTTGGGGACAAGCAATAGTTCAAGTTTGGGGGTATTTGATGAGTGGGTAATATACCCATGAATTGAATATAATTGAACTAGATTTATTGTTATTTTTAAGTCTATTAGGATAGTTTTTATGTGTTTCTTTGTTATTTTGTAGGATGAGGCGAAGCAGGGTCAATTCAGGGATTTTAGCTTCATTAATGGCAGGATTGTAATTTGCTGAAAATGATGCTAACGCCTAGGCGTTGTATTCAGTATTAAACCCAGCGCCGTGACACTGGGATGCAGAGAGTCTTGATCATATTTTGGCAATAGCAAGGGAAGTTAAATAAGAGAAGAGTTCTACTGGGAGGCTAAAGAAGAGGAGAACAAAAAGAGCTACAATAAGAGACACGGGAGATAGCTGGAGAATAATTGGAAATTACATAAGATCGTGCAAGGGAATTCAAGTGGAAAATTGAAGATTGAAGGACTTATTTAGAGTTTTCTTCTTCTTCTTCTTCTTCTCTATTTCAGTTTTGTAATTCAATTACGATGATTTTTATGGGATTTCTAGTTTTAATTTCCAGTATGAACTAACTTTTGCATTAAGGCTACAATTGAACCTTTTATATGTGCGAATTGATTATTCAGATTAATCCAGTTATTAAGTCAATTTGAATTGTTAATCATGTTATGTGAATATTGTTTAATTATTTGGCCAATAATTACTGTGTTACACTAGATGAACTCGGGAGATGAAATTTAGGGTTAGAACTGAATGTGATAGCATGTATTCTTAATTATTTGCATGAGATAAATAGTTAGGTTATGAATTGAATATGGATATCTCTTTTCACTACATGTAACTATTGGGAATTTGAATTTAATACATTTAATTTTGTTATTTTGCATAGGGATATCGTAAAATTAATTGAGTTAAATAATTTTATCTGACCACTTGGAAAAGGGATTTTAAATAACTAGAATTCTTGTTAACAATTCAGGCGAAATATTAACTGGAGAAATCATAAGTTACGGTTATTTAAAAAAAATTAAACTGATATAATACTAGTAGTTGGAATTTATTAATTAGGATTCCTTGTGGGTACGACACTCTACTTTACCACTTTATTACTTGTTGATCGTGTGTAGACACTCGAAATTTTTTGCACACCTGTTACTGACATTGCAGGGGGCAGATTCGTCTTTCAAAGATAACCTTGCAAGACAGCTCACATCCAGCTCGGATACTACCGAAAGTTCAGTTTTAACCCCGGAACACACACCGGGAGTATCAGTTACAACCTCGGAGATAACCCCGAGGCTTGCAGTTCCAATACCAAAAATTCCACCGGAGAAGGCTGATTCATCCTAGAGATAACCTCGAGATATTCAGTCTCAGTCCCGACACCGGGAATAGTAGCGCCAACCTTGGAGATAATCCCAAGGAATGCAGTTGCAGTTCCGAAGATAACCCCGAAAATGCTTATTTCAAAGCCATGCAAATAGCTTTAGAACACTCGACACTCACACTGAGGCACTCAATGCAAGACCCGGAGATAGCCCCGGGAAGATAGGCACACCTCAGAGATGATACTGAGGACCTTCGACAATTGTAGCAGTCCAATCTTAGAGATAACCCTGAGCAACATCTGCTTTATCAGCCTAAACCGGAGATAACCCCGGTGAGGGGCAAAGTCGTCATCTTGCCACCTTGACGCCACATCACGCCGTCTCAACATTTCAGACATACATTTCTACACAACAATGCCTCACAAGAACCAAGGAAGTCCAATCCCGAGTGACTATTACGCAGGGTAACGGATAGAATTTGAAGCATGAAGACCGAAGGGCATGGTTCCATCTTCCTGACTTCGTACAACCCCTAGTCCCATGTCATTGTGTAACTCTCGACAACGACGGTCCGAAATAGGTCTTACACACCTCAGTCGGATGCCTGGATTGAAGTTCTGAAAGTTTGAGCGGACATCACGTTGCACGCGTGCACGTATTTTGAGACAACGGGACCCGCGAAGCCCTGGGCACCCCGGGCAGCCGCAGGTACACCTGCGGCTCCCCCCTCTATAAATAGAGGGCTTGGGGTGGCCATTTTGTATGAGAAAAAGGCGAGGAAGCCCTGCCCAATTTGTTCTGTACACACCCTAAACTGAGTGCTTTCTCATTTTATACACTTGTAAGCCCATATATAGTTACTTTTTACCGACGGGAGCCGAGTGTTCATCCACTTAAAGCTATAGAAGTCTTCTTTTGCAGCCCACTATAAGCCTTCTTACACACTTTAAAGCCTTTCTCTTCATCTTTTGTGAGACCCCAGATTTTATGAATAAATATTTAATTTTCTCGAAATAATTATGGTGTGGATTTGATATAATATTATAGTTGTGGGTATTATTTATAAATTTTGCAAAGTAAGCAAGTTGTTATAAAATATTCGTTTGGTCGGGGAATATTCTTTTTGTCGGGAAATATTCGTACGACGGTACAATCATTGGTTGACCCCACAACAGAAGTATAGTCGTAGTTAGAAAACGACAAAATTATCTTTCTATAAAAATAACGGCTGAGGTGTTACCGTTAAAACCGTTAAAACTGTTGAACTACCCGGTAGTAAAAGTACAGTAATACGCGTGGTTGCATAGTAGCACACGGTATTGATTATTGATGCTTACGTGAGAAGTCACTCAGCTATACTCAATTATTGCTACAGTAATTACTGCATCATATTTCTTAAATTATTGTCATAGTATCATCTGTATAAAATGTTATATTATTAAATCAATAATTGAGACGTTGTGGTAAGTTTGGTTATTTTTATAGGGGGCCATATGTCATCATCTAAGAGTCTCTTCGTCAATAGTAATTACCATCGTCAATAGTAATTACCGTCGTCAATAGTAATTACCGTCGTCAATAGTATTTACCTTGGTCAATAGTATTTACCTTGGTCAATAGTAATTACCATCGTCAATAGTATTTACCTTGGTCAATAGTAAATACCTTCATCAATAGTATTTACCTTGGTCAATAGTAATTACTTTCGTCAATAGTAGTTGTCCCTTCAATATTACCAAGAGTCATTTGACCCTTCGTTTAGACCAAGAGTCATTTGACCCTTCGTTAAGACCAAGAGCCACCCTCAGTTTTTCTATAAATAGAGGCCTAGGGCTTCATTATTTTTCACGAATTCATTCAAGCTATAGAGAGAGAAAGTATAGAGAGAATAAGAGAGAGAGAATAAAAGTATTCTGCTACTTCACTTTTCCAATATCCAGTTCTTTTAAGGTAGAGAATATTATTTCTTTTATATTCATGAAGAGAACTTCTGTTATTCCATTCTTTATTATTCTGTTGTAATAACCAGTATACGCGGTCTACCCTATACTTGGTGACATTCTTCTATTATTTTGTTGGAACATCCTGTCTGTGTGTTTTACACCGGACCTGGTTCCGTTTTTATTATTATTCTGTTGGAACATCCTGTCTGTGTGTTTTACACCGGACCTGGTTCTGTTTTTATTATTATTCTGTTGGAACATCCTGTCTGTGTGTTTTACACCGGACCTGGTTCCGTTTTTATTATTATTCTGTTGGAACATCCTGTCTGTGTGTTTTACACCGGACCTGGTTCCGTCTTGTTATTATTCTGTTGGAACATCCTGTCTGTGTGTTTTACACCGGACCTGGTTCTATTATTTATTATTCTGTCGGAATATCCTGTCTGTGCGTTTACGCCGGACCTGGTTCCATTATTTATTATTCTGTTGGAATAACATGTCTGCATGCATGGTGATTTTTTTTGTTATTCCATTCTTTATTATACTCAGTTGATTAAGTTTTGACTTCTATACTCCATGAAATTTGTGAAATATCCTTGACATTTGCGCTTCATCTAGTATCTATTCATGAAAATATTCTCCTGATCATTCTTGAATTTTACTCCACAAAGTAGTATGATGTTGACAATTTGGACGTTGTTAAATACTTGGATAAATTAATTCTTGAACTTGTTTTATTGAATTCTTATATCATTGTCATCATCCTCATGTTTATATTCTGTTGAAAGTCATCTGTGGCCTGTAGTGCATAGATGGACTTGGTATGATTATGACCAGGGATTATTCGGTGTAATCATGACCGTAATGTTACGAATGATGTGGTAAAAGTCCTCATTGGCCCATAGTGCATTGATGGACAGTTGTTGGCATGATCATGACCATTAATGAATATACGAATATCCTTGGCCGTAGTGCAGGGGTGATTCGATGATGTGGATTATTTTATTAAGCTGAGTCTCAGCGATCACAGTGTTGGAAAATCTTTTAAATCATAAAAGATAGTAGAGTTTATTTTCTACTTGACTCTTTTAATGGATTGCTTGTTCCGCTGCAGTTAAACTTGATGTCTATTATATTTTATCAGTTTAACATTGTTGAAGGCTAATGATAATTTATTCTGCATTATCTTAGTCATAATATTTCTTACTGGGCTAGTTGAGCTCACCCTTTCTTTCACTGTTCTCTTCAGGAAATGAGAACGTAGCTGGGGCAAGTCGGGGAACGGAGTGATGGTCCGAATGATAGTATTAGTTAGTTGTCCTCACTATTCTATGTAATAGTGTGTTAATAAATGTAATGAGGACTCCCTTTGAGTATGAATACTCTCTAGAAGATAATATTTGTATTCAAACTCACAGTTTATGTTTTGTCGTATTGTACACGACAGTTGTATTTGTATTCTGTACTATGTATCTGACGACCCAAGATGGGTGATGTATACCTATTTTTGGGGGCGTCACAGTTGGTATCAGAGCTTAGGGATATGATCCCTGGCTAAGATGTGAGAATAGAACTAGGAGGGGAGAGACGGGGAATTCATTCGCTAGTATGACCTACCTAAGTTTATTTGCATGGTATTTAATTGGTCGGTCATAATATAAGGATAATATATGACATATCAATTAACTTTTATTTTGTGGCAGTATCTGAAAATGGCATCTGAGAATGTTGAGAATAGCAATGGAGCACAGGCGACTGTTGATTCACCACATATCAGTAATCAGGATAATGTGCATCAGGAAGGTGACAATCCTCATGCAAACAACAACACTGACCAGATGTTGAATGATGGAATGTTCAGAAACTTTAGGCAGTTCATGCAACAGCAGGCAAAAGCGGCTCCTGTCCAAAATATAGGTGGAAACACTGAAAACTCTCGGACGGTCACCGCTAAACAGTTCAAGGAGCTGGGACCACCAGAGTTTAAGGGAGAGCAAAACCGCTTATAGCGGAAACATGGATAAAGCAGATTACCAAGATATTTGATGTCTTGGGATGCTCCGAGGAGCAAAAGGTTCCCTTTGCCGCCTTTATGTTGCGAGGAGAGGCAGATTACTGGTGGGAATCAATTAAGCGTACTCAACTTGCCGCACTGAAGATGTCTTGGGAGAAGTTCCAAGAGCTGTTCAATGACAAATACTTTCTCGAAAGTGTTCGTCACACGAAGGAGGTGGAATTCATCAAATTGGAGCAGAATAATATGACCGTGTCGCAGTATGAGGCTAAATTTGCTGAGTTGTCCCGGTTTGCGTCCCACTTGGTGGATAATGAAGAGCGAATGACGCGAATATTTTTGCGAGGTTTGAAACCTGAGATACGTCAATATCTTATTTCTCATAAACTGTGTTTGTATTCAGATGTTGTGAATAGGGCTCAGTTAGTGGAGCGCGATAACGAGTCAACGCAACCAAAAGAGAGCAATCGACAAAATGATAATACCAGTGAGAGCAGTCATCGAAGCGGTGACAACAAGCGTGGAGGGAATCAACAGGCCAGAAATGGTAACCACTTCGGTGGTAATCAGGGCCAAAACAATAAGAATGGTCATTTAAAGAAAAGGAGATTCAACAATGATGGAAAGACGTCAGCACCAACACCCGTTGTTAAGGAAGGAAAACGACCACCTATCATATGTTTAAAATGCGGAGGGGAGGGGCACATCAGTCCAAACTGCGCGATGCCGTCTAAAGCATGCTATAATTGTGGAAGAGAAGGTCACTTAGCCCGATTTTATCGTTCACCAAAGACAAGTTCAGATAGGATGGAGACACCAAAGGCCGTCCCAGAAAAGCCAAAGCCAGTAGTTTAAGAGAAAGCGTTTTTTTCGTGACGAGGAACCTGAATAAAATTATCACGGGTATGTTAGTCATAAACTCTTGCGAAGTCTATACCGTGTTAGATACCGGTTCTACTAACTCTTTTATTTCACCTAGTTGTGTTCGATGTTTGAAGTTAACTCCGGAGAACTTAAACTTTGATATGTCTGTTTAAACTCAGTTGAGAGAAATCTTCGTTACCTCCACTATTTATAAATCTTGTTCAAATCAACACTTTCACGTTACCTGTCAATCTTATCTCTTTGAAAATGCTTGCCTTTGATGTGATTTTAGAAATCGATTGGTTAACTACTCATCATGCTTCTCGTAAGGTTTCATATTCCTAACCAATCTGTTATGCAAATTCAAAGTTACCAAACCACTAAAGTCAATCATTGTCATATCAAGCCATAAGTAAAAATCCTTGTTCCTTTCGTTGTTGACTTCCTGGTGTGGAATGCACCGAAGCTAGACTTTTCATAGGAGACGTTGTAAATGACGATAGCTTGTTGATAGGTATCAATGTGACGTGTTATCCAAGTCTTGGATGAGGGTCACAGTTTTGAACGATATTTCTATTGTTAATAAATTTCTTGACATATTCTTGAAGACTTCTTAGCCTACCCCAGAGCGTAAAATTGAATTTTGTATTGACCCAAGTACAAAACCCATTTCTTAAACCCTCAAATATTTCTTCAACTAAAACGAACGTAACATGCACCAAAGACGTTGGCTCGAGCTGTTGAAGATTACGACCGTACCATTCAATATCATTGGGGAAGAACGAACGTGGTAACTGACGTGTTGAGTAGAAGATCGTATGTGTTTACGAGTGCGATGTTGTTAAAACAAAGACTCATTTCGTATAACTTACAAATGACGAAGATAGAGTTAAAGACTCGAGGGACCCATATGAAGATAACGAATATACGAGTAAAATCGACTTTAATCGATAACGTTTAAGCCGTTCAAGCTACACACCCGGAGCTGATGAATGTGAAGAAGAAGGTTCAAGATGGCGTTATTCTAGAAGCACGAATTGACAAAGGGAGGAAATCTCAACTCTCGATTTAATTGGCCCATTTGAAATCCTCGATGAAGTAGGAACTGTGGCCTATAGACTCGTTTTACCGCCAAGTATGTTGCGTGTTCAGAATATTTTTTTTATGTATCGATGTTACGTAAATATGTGGACGACCCGAACCACATTATTAATTTAGAACCGGACGAGATAGCGAAAGATTTAACGTATGAGGAGATACGTGTTAACATCTTGGATAAGAAGGATCATATTCGATGCTCAAAGGTTATACCTCAAGAGTTAGAATTTGAAGTGAAGTCAATGTATCCTCACCTGTTCGGCATACCAGGTATGTACGTAAATTTCGAGGGCGAAATTCCATAAGGAGGGGAGATTGTGAGACCCCAGATTTTATGAATAAATATTTAATTTTCTCGAAATAATTATGGTGTGAATTTGATATAATATTATAGTTGTGGGTATTATTTATAAATTTTGCAAAGTAAGCAAGTTGTTATAAAATATTCGTTTGGTCGGGAAATATTCTTTTTGTCTGAAAATATTCGTACGACGGCACAATCATTGGTTGACCCCACAACAGAAATATATTCGTAGTTAGAAAATGACAAAATTATCTTTCTATAAAAATAACGGCTGAGGTGTTACCATTAAAATCGTTAAAACTGTTGAACTACCCGGTAGTAAAAGTACAGTAATACGCGTGGTTGCATAGTAGCACACGGTATTGATTATTGATGCTTACGTGAGAAGTCACTCAGCTATACTTAATTATTGCTACAGTAATTACTGCATCATATTTCTTAAATTATTGTCATAGTATCATCTGTATAATATGTTATATTATTAAATCAATAATTGAGACGTTGTGGTAAGTTTGGTTATTTTTATAGGGGGCCATATGTCATCATCTAAGAGTCTCTTCGTCAATAGTAATTACCGTCGTCAATAGTAATTACCGTCGTCAATAGTAATTACCGTCGTCAATAGTAATTACCGTCGTCAATAGTATTTACCTTGGTCAATAGTAATTACCGTCGTCAATAGTATTTACCTTGGTCAATAGTAATTACCTTCGTCAATAGTATTTACCTTGGTCAATAGTATTTACCTTGGTTAATAGTAATTACTTTCGTCAATAGTAGTTATCCCTTCAATATTACCAAGAGTCATTTGACCCTTCGTTAAGACCAAGAGTCATTTGACCCTTCGTTAAGACCAAGAGCCACCCTCAGTTTTTCTATAAATAGAGGCCTAGGGCTTCATTATTTTTCACGAATTCATTCAAGCTATAGAGAGAGAAAGTATAGAGAGAATAAGAGAGAGAGAATAAAAGTATTCTGCTACTTCACTTTTCCAATATCCAGTTCTTTTAAGGTAGGGAATATTATTTCTTTTATATTCATGAAGAGAACTTCTGTTATTCCATTCTTTATTATTCTGTTGTAATAACCAGTATACGCGGTCTACCTTATACTTGGTGACATTCTTCTATTTTGTTGGAACATCCTGTCTGTGTGTTTTACACCGGACCTGGTTCCGTTTTTATTATTATTCTGTTGGAACATCCTGTCTGTGTGTTTTACACCGGACCTGGTTCTGTTTTTATTATTATTCTGTTGGAACATCCTGTCTGTGTGTTTTACACCGGACCTGGTTCCGTTTTTATTATTATTCTGTTGGAACATCCTGTCTGTGTGTTTTACACCGGACATGGTTCCGTCTTGTTATTATTCTGTTGGAACATCCTGTCTATGTGTTTTACACCGGACCTGGTTCTATTATTTATTATTCTGTTAGAATATCCTGTCTGTGCGTTTACGCCGGACCTGGTTCCATTATTTATTATTCTGTTGGAATAACATGTCTGCATGCATGGTGATTTCTTTTGTTATTCCATTCTTTATTATACTCAGTTGATTAAGTTTTGACTTCTATACTCCATGAAATTTGTGGAATATCCTTGACATTTGCGCTTCATCTAGTATCTATTCATGAAAATATTCTCCTGATCATTCTTGAATTTTACTCCACAAAGTAGTATCATGTTGACAATTTGGACGTTGTTAATTCTTGGATAAATTAATTCTTGAACTTGTTTTATTGAATTCTTATATCATTGTCATCATCCTCATGTTTATATTCTGTTGAAAGTCATCTGTGGCCTGTAGTGCATAGATGGACTTGGTATGATTATGACCAGGGATTATTCGGTGTAATCATGACCGTAATGTTACGAATGATGTGGTAAAAGTCCTCATTGGCCCGTAGTGCATTGATGGACAGTTGTTGGCATGATCATGACCATTAATGAATATACGAATATCCTTGGCCGTAGTGCAGGGGTGATTCGATGATGTGGATTATTTTATTAAGCTGAGTCTCAGCGATCACAGTGTTGGAAAATCTTTTAAATCATAAAAGATAGTAGAGTTTATTTTCTACTTGACTCTTTTAATGGATTGCTTGTTCCGCTGCAGTTAAACTTGATGTCTATTATATTTTATCAGTTTAACATTGTTGAAGGCTAATGATAATTTATTCTGCATTATCTTAGTCATAATATTTCTTACTGGGCTAGTTGAGCTCACCCTTTCTTTCACTGTTCTCTTCAGGAAATGAGAACGTAGCTGGGGCAAGTCGAGGAACGGAGTGATGGTCCGAATGATAGTATTAATTAGTTGTCCTCACTATTCTATGTAATAGTGTGTTAATAAATGTAATGAGGACTCCCTTTGAGTATGAATACTCTCTAGAAGATAATATTTGTATTCAAACTCACAGTTTATGTTTTGTCGTATTGTACACGACAGTTGTATTTGTATTCTGTACTATGTATCTGACGACCCAAGATGGGTGATGTATACCTATTTTTGGGGGCGTCACAGGTGGTATCAGAGCTTAGGGATATGATCCCTGGCTAAGATGTGAGAATAGAACTAGGAGCGGAGAGACGGGGAATTCATTCGCTAGTATGACCTACCTAAGTTTATTTGCATGGTATTTAATTGGTCGGTCATAATATAAAGATAATATATGACATATCAATTAACTTTTATTTTGTGGCAGTATCTGAAAATGGCATCTGAGAATGTTGAGAATAGCAATGGAGCACATGCGACTGTTGATTCACCACATATCAGTAATCAGGATAATGTGCATCAGGAAGGTGACAATCCTCATGCAAATAATAACACTGACCAGATGTTGAATGATGGAATGTTCAGAAACTTTATGCAGTTCATGCAACAGCAGGCGAGAGCGGCTCCTGTCCAAAATATAGGTAAAAACACTGAAAACTCTCGGACGGTCACCGCTAAACAGTTCAAGGAGCTGGGACCACCAGAGTTTAAGGGAGAGCAAAACCGCTTATAGCAGAAACATGGATAAAGCAGATTACCAAGATATTTGATGTCTTGGGATGCTCCGAGGAGCAAAAGGTTCCCTTTGCCGCCTTTATGTTGCGATGAGAGGCAGATTACTGGTGGGAATCGATTAAGCGTACTCAACTTGCCGCACTGAAGATGTCTTGGGAGAAGTTCCAAGAGCTGTTCAATGACAAATACTTTCCCGAAAGTGTTCGTCACATGAAGGAGGTGGAGTTCATCAAATTGGAGCAGAATAATATGACCGTGTCGCAGTATGAGGCTAAATTTGCTGAGTTGTCCCGGTTTGCGTCCCACTTGGTGGATAATGAAGAGCGAATGACGCGAATGTTTTTGCGAGGTTTGAAACCTGAGATACGTCAATATCTTATTTCTCATAAACTGTGTTTGTATTCAGATGTTGTGAATAGGGCTCAGTTAGTGGAGCGCGATAACGAGTCAACGCAACCAAAAGAGAGCAATCGACAAAATGATAATACCAGTGAGAGCAGTCATCGAAGCGGTGACAACAAGCGTGGAGGGAATCAACAGGCCAGAAATGGTAACCACTTCGGTGGTAATCAGGGCCAAAACAATAAGAATGGTCATTTCAAGAAAAGGAGATTCAACAATGATGGAAAGACGTCAGCACCAGCACCCGTTGTTAAGGAAGGAGAACGACCACCTATCATATGTTTAAAATGCGGAGGGGAGGGGCACATCAGTCCAAACTGCGCGATGCCGTCTAAAGCATGCTATAATTGTGGAAGAGAAGGTCACTTAGCCCGATTTTATCGTTCACCAAAGACAAGTTCAGATAGGATGGAGACACCAAAGGTCGTCCCAGAAAAGCCAAAGCCAGTAGTTTAAGAGAAAGCATTTTTTTCATGACGACGAACCTGAATAAAATTATCACGGGTATGTTAGTCATAAACTCTTGCGAAGTCTATACCGTGTTAGATACCGGTTCTACTCACTCTTTTATTTCACCTAGTTGTGTTCGATGTTTGAAGTTAACTCCGGAGAACTTAAACTTTGATATGTCTGTTTAAACTCAGTTGAGAAAATCTTCGTTACCTCCACTATTTATAAATCTTGTTCAAATCAACACTTTCACGTTACCTGTCAATCTTATCTCTTTGAAAATGCTTGCCTTTGATGTGATTTTAGAAATCGATTGGTTAACTACTCATCATGCTTCTCGTAAGGTTTCATATTCCTAACCAATCTGTTATGCAAATTCAAAGTAACCAAACCACTAAAGTCAATCATTGTCATATCAAGCCATAAGTAAAAATCCTTGTTCCTTTCGTTGTTGACTTCCTGGTGTGGAATGCACCGAAGCTAGACTTTTCATAGGAGACGTTGTAAATGACGATGCTTGTTGATAGGTATCAATGTGACGTGTTATCCAAGTCTTGGATGAGGGTCACAGTTTTGAACGATATTTCTATTGTTAATAAATTTCTTGACATATTCTTGAAGACTTCTTAGCCTACCCAAGAGCGTAAAATTGAATTTTGTATTGACCCCAGTACAAAACCCATTTCTTAAACCCTCAAATATTTCTTCAACTAAAACGAACGTAACATGCACCAAAGACGTTGGCTCAAGCTGTTGAAGATTACGACCGTACCATTCAATATCATTGGGGAAGAACGAACGTGGTAATTGACGTGTTGAGTAGAAAATCGTATGTGTTTACGAGTGCGATGTTGTTAAAACAAAGACTCATTTCGTATAACTTACAAATGACGAAGATAGAGTTAAAGACTCGAGGGACCCATATGAAGATAACGAATATACGAGTAAAATCGACTTTAATCGATAACGTTTAAGCCGTTCAAGCTACACACCCGGAGCTGATGAATGTGAAGAAGAAGGTTCAAGATGGCGTTATTCTAGAAGCACGAATTGACAAAGGGAGGAAATCTCAACTCTCGATTTAATTGGCCTATTTGAAATCCTCGATGAAGTAGGAACTGTGGCCTATAGACTCGTTTTACTGCCAAGTATGTTGCGTGTTCAGAATATTTTTTTTACGTATCGATGTTACGTAAATATGTGGACGACCCGAACCACATTATTAATTTAGAACCTGACGAGATAGCGAAAGATTTAACGTATGAGGAGATACGTGTTAACATCTTGGATAAGAAGGATCATATTCGATGCTCAAAGGTTATACCTCAAGAGTTAGAATTTGAAGTGAAGTCAATGTATCCTCACCTGTTCGGCATACCAGGTATGTACGTAAATTTCGAGGGCGAAATTCCATAAGGAGGGGAGATTGTGAGACCCCAGATTTTATGAATAAATATTTAATTTTCTCGAAATAATTATGGTGTGAATTTGATATAATATTATAGTTGTGGGTATTATTTATAAATTTTGCAAAGTAAGCAAGTTGTTATAAAATATTCGTTTGGTCAGGAAATATTTTTTTTGTCTGAAAATATTCGTATGATGGCACAATCATTGGTGGACCCCACAACAGAAGTATAGTCGTAGTTAGAAAATGACAAAATTATCTTTCTATAAAAATAACGGCTGAGGTGTTACCGTTAAAACCGTTAAAACTGTTGAACTACCCTGTAGTAAAAGTACAGTAATACGCGTGGTTGCATAGTAGCACACGGTATTGATTATTGATGCTTACGTGAGAAGTCACTCAGCTATACTCAATTATTGCTACAGTAATTGTTGCATCATATTTTATAAATTATTGTCATAGTATCATCTGTATAATATGTTATATTATTAAATCAATAATTGAGACGTTGTGGTAAGTTTGGTTATTTTTATAGGGGGCCATATGTCATCATCTAAGAGTCTCTTCGTCAATAGTAATTACCGTCGTCAATAGTAATTACCGTCGTCAATAGTAATTACCGTCGTCAATAGTATTTACCTTGGTCAATAGTATTTACCTTGGTCAATAGTAATTACCGTCGTCAATAGTATTTACCTTGGTCAATAGTAATTACCTTCGTCAATAGTATTTACCTTGGTCAATAGTATTTACCTTGGTCAATAGTAATTACTTTCGTCAATAGTAGTTGTCCCTTCAATATTACCAAGAGTCATTTGACCCTTCGTTAAGATCAAGAGTCATTTGACCCTTCGTTAAGACCAAGAGCCACCCTTAGTTTTTCTATAAATAGAGGCCTAGGGCTTCATTATTTTTCACGAATTCATTCAAGCTATAGAGAGAGAAAGTATAGAGAGAATAAGAGAGAGAGAATAAAAGTATTCTGCTACTTCACTTTTCCAATATCCAGTTCTTTTAAGGTAGGGAATATTATTTCTTTTATATTCATGAAGAGAACTTCTGTTATTCCATTCTTTATTATTCTGTTGTAATAACCAGTATACGTGGTCTACCCTATACTTGGTGACATTCTTCTATTATTCTGTTGGAACATCCTGTCTGTGTGTTTTACACCTGACCTGGTTCCGTTTTTATTATTATTCTGTTGGAACATCCTGTCTGTGTATTTTACACCGGACCTGGTTCCGTTTTTATTATTATTCTGTTGGAACATCCTGTCTGTGTGTTTTACACCGGACCTGGTTCCGTTTTTATTATTATTCTGTTGGAACATCCTGTCTGTGTGTTTTACACCGGACCTGGTTCTGTCTTGTTATTATTCTGTTGGAACATCTTGACTGTGTGTTTTACACCGGACCTGGTTCCATTATTTATTATTCTGTCGGAATATCCTGTCTGTGCGTTTACGCCGGACCTGGTTCCATTATTTATTATTCTGTTGGAATAACATGTCTGCATGCATGGTGATTTCTTTTGTTATTCCATTCTTTATTATACTCAGTTGATTAAGTTTTGACTTTTATACTCCATAAAATTTGTGGAATATCCTTGACATTTGCGCTTTATCTAGTATCTATTCATGAAAATATTTTCCTGATCATTCTTGAATTTTACTCCACAAAGTAGTATCATGTTGACAATTTGGACGTCGTTAATTCTTGGATAAATTAATTCTTGAACTTGTTTTATTGAATTCTTATATCATTGTCATCATCCTCATGTTTATATTCTGTTGAAAGTCATCTGTGGCCTATAGTGCATAGATGGACTTGGTATGATTATGACCAGGGATTATTCGGTGTAATCATGACCGTAATGTTACGAATGATGTGGTAAAAGTCCTCATTGGCCGTAGTGCATTGATGGACAGTTGTTGGCATGATCATGACCATTAATGAATATACGAATATCCTTGGCCGTAGTGCAGGGGTGATTCGATGATGTGGATTATTTTATTAAGCCGAGTCTCAGCGATCACAGTGTTGGAAAATCTTTTAAATCATAAAAGATAGTAGAGTTTATTTTCTACTTGACTCTTTTAATGGATTGCTTGTTCCGCTGCAGTTAAACTTGATGTCTATTATATTTTATCAGTTTAACATTGTTGAAGGCTAATGATAATTTATTCTGCATTATCTTAGTCATAATATTTCTTACTGGGCTAGTTGAGCTCACCTTTTCTTTCACTGTTCTCTTCAGGAAATGAGAACGTAGCTGGGGCAAGTCGGGGAACGGAGTGATGGTCCGAATGATAGTATTAGTTAGTTGTCCTCACTATTCTATGTAATAGTGTGTTAATAAATGTAATGAGGACTCCCTTTGAGTATGAATACTCTCTAGAAGATAATATTTGTATTCAAACTCACAGTTTATGTTTTGTCGTATTGTACACGACAGTTGTATTTATATTCTGTACAATGTATCTGACGACCCAAGATGGGTGATGTATACTTATTTTTGGGGGCGTCACATCTTTGCACACACTATTCTTCACATTGAGAGTCGTGTTGCGTGTGTATGCCCGGACTTCGGTCCGCGGTTGTATTTCAATTTGTATATATATACATATATATATTTATCGCTTTTATATATTTATATTTTCAATCCCCCATAGAGGTGCTTTGTGGTGGTTGATAATGTCTGTATATATATATTTACAGCTTTTATATATATAACTGCTTACAATTTTCATATAAACTGTGTTATCATGTGAGCCTAGGAATCATGTGATCACAGATTCATGTGAGCCTAGGAATCATGGACATTTTCAGCTGTAAGCAGCTTGTAAATTTATTCACGGTGATCGGATTTCCTCAGATGGTTTTCATACCCATGAGGAGTTCGACACTGTTTTGTATATTATTTTCTTGAAGATGCTTTGTATCTCGAAAAAAAAGCAATCAAGCCGAATATTTAATAAAATAGAAGTATCAAAGGCCTCAATTACTATTGAGCACAAGGGTTTGAAAAACCTCTTTTATAAAACAACATTGTTATATCTTGTTTAAAACTGAATTTTTACACAAATTCATACCCTTTGTATGTAGGTGCAAACGAGGCATAACACTACTTCCAAATAACAACACATTGACCCACACACACACATATATTCATATAACAGTTTCTTGAAAAGTGGCGGTCACTGTGGCAACACGGATGTTGGGGGGTGCCTAACACCTTCCTTCCGTATAAGCAAGTCCCTGGACCCTAATGAATCTCGATTTCACAGACCCGTTTAGCAGTGTCACATCACTGGGTCAATGTGCAAACCTTTTCTCAGTTGTGTTGGTACAACCAGTTAAAAAAGCAATTGGCGACTCTTAACAGTCCATCGTCGACATTATACATGTCGAACCTTTTTCACTTATTTTTTCAAGCAAATCTCACCTAAAATGAGAACACCAAAGAACAAGAATAGAAAAAGGACAAATAAAAATCCTGACGTCGACAGGTGGCGACTCTGCTGGGGACACCAGTAAGAGGACTTAAGCTGCTATTACAAGCTTTTTAAAACTATTATATGCTTGTGTGTGGATGTTGCATTTACATTTATGATGAAAGTGTATGAATGCATTTTTTTACTGCACTGCAATATATCTATCTGTGATATTAGTGCTTTGCACATGTCATCATTTTCATAAACGGTGAGACACATTGTATGTGAATGTATGTTGTGTGGTTCCTCCACCAGGAGGCTATCCTATCTGTGTTTGATTACTAGACTCGTAGGAAGACTAATTCCAATGAGGCTCAAGAAAGGCCCCACCCAAATTCGCTCTAGTTGAAAGACCGGATTAATTTCCCGTTAAGTAAATTGCGATGATTTGGGAACCTTCATACCAAAAAAGCCGCGAGAGTAACCTAAGATAGGTCAGCCTCTGATAAACCAAACGTGGAGGAAAGTCTATTCATGCTTTCTCATTTCAAATTACTCGTAAAGTCAATTACTTGTAATTTACATTCCATATTCATCTTCATGTAATGAGAAATATGAAGAAATATGTGCATGCACATATTTAAATTAACATGCTATCCTGTATTATAAACAGCTAACATCCGTTTTACAGGATCATAATCCTAAAACAGACACATCACATAGCATGTAAACATTTACACAATCCCTAAAAATAAACTATGCAAGTTTTGTCGCAAGGAAGCATTCAGACCTATTACCCGGTCAAAATCTGAAAAGGCCATAAGCCTACAGCCAATCATGTCTTCATCTTACCAGTCTAATCTAGTTTCTTGCAAAGAATTTGACGGATTAAGTAAACAAATTACAGATTTAGTTGTTATGCTTAAAGAACTACATTAATCTACTCAGGATACGAAGATACCCATACATGCTGAATCCTCTACACAAGGAGGAACCCAAGGTTCTGATAAAGTCATTACAGTACCTGAGCTCCAGTTGGATACAACCAACAAAATTCATGATACCACCCATCTCAAACGAGATATAGACACTGGTGACATCAAGAAAAAGGTCCTTCAAATGGAAGAAACCCTTCGTTCTATCATAGGAATTGGAGTACACGGGAGTGTCTCCTATGCTAACCTTTGTATATTCCCTGGTGTTCATTATCTAGAGAAGTTTAATACTCCTGACTTCGAAAAGTATGACGGGTTAGGAGATCATTACACACATTTGAAGGTGTTCATTGGAGAACTTGGATCTTATGCAGAGGACGAGAAGCTCAGAATGCAGCTGTTCCAAAATAGTCTGACTGGAGAAGCCCGTTCATGGTATACCAGATTAGACAATTCAAAGATCTATAGTTGGGAAGAACTAGCTCATGCCTTCCTCACACAATACAGTTTCCAATCTTAGATGGCTCTTAACCGGTACCAGATTACCAAGGTCAAGAAATAGTCCAATCAGTCTTTTAGAGTGTATGCTCAAAGGTGGAGGCGCCTTCCTACTCAAATGATTCCTTCTATGACAGAGTTAGAAATGGTCATGACCTTCATAGATATACAAGAAGCTCCTTTCTATGAAAGAGTCTTAGCTGGCATTGGTAAACCATTCTCTGAAATGATCAAGCATGGGGAGATGATTGAGATGGGATTGAAGTCAAGAAAAATTCAAGACCTAGCCGCTCTTAAAGCTGTTGCTAAGCACATCCAATCCGGAACTTATGAAAACAACCCCCGGAGGGTCCATAAAAAGAAAGAGGAGGATGTTTCCTTGATACTCCAAGGTCAAAAGGGCAATCAGAATATGCCTATTCAGAGGAGAAATTACACTCCCTTTCAAGCACAATCTTCAAACCCTCCATTGCCTAAAGGTGGAGAAGTCAAACGCACTCGAGTATTCACACCCATAGGGGATTCACTAGAGAAAATTCTCAATCTTCTGACCACTCAAAAGAAAATTACGCATCTTCTTCCACCTGCCAACCCTAATGGGAGGGGTTTCAATACTGTTCAGAAATGTGCTTATCATGCCAGGGTACCTGGACATGATACTCAAGATTGTTGGGCCTTGAAACTCAAGATCCAAGATTTAATAGACAACGGTGAGGTCGTGGTCCCCAAACCAGATCAACCTCACGTACAAGACAACCTTCTTCCTCCACACAAAGAGGAAGAGGTCAACATGATTAATTGGAGCAACGGACAGAGTTCCGAGTTTAACTGTGAATCATCCTAGATCAACAAAGATGGTGCTGATAAATGGGATTATACAAAGTTCCAGTTTATGATGGAACGAAAGATGAAAGCTCTGTGTAAGCAAATTGAGCAATTTGCTGAACTAGTGACCTATCAACATCAAGTCATACGCCAATTAGTCAGCCAGGAGCATGCCGGTCTCATTCCTTTGGTTATAAATAATCCCTCGTCACCTTTAAAATATGAAACATTGGAGGACAAAGTGATGAAGAGAGCAACTGCCAAAGCCCGTCGGGATTTTGCCAATACAAGGGAATTTACATACCTGGGCCAACCTATGGAGGAGATACTTCAAATGCTAATCAATGAAGGAAGAATCACATCCCTTCTACCTCCAATTAATCCCCGTTCAGGATGGTTTAATCCTGATGGAGTATGTCAGTATCACTCCCATTCTCGCGGTCACAACACGGAAGAATGCTAGGCACTCCACCACCTTATTCATAATCTAATTGATAGCGGTGTCCTGCAATTGGTAGACAACGATACTGTGCTATTGGAAAGTGAAAATACTTGTCCTACTAAATGGAAGGGATTGGTGGCAGTTATATCGGATGAGGCTGATGGGACTGTTAAACCACTCATAATTCAACTCAAAGGAGTTAACAAACCTTTGGAAGTGGCTACGCCAGAGCCAATCACCTTGCCATTCAGACCACAATATCCTGTTATCATCTTACAAAAAGTCCCTTGAATTATGGAGAAGCTGAAGGATCCACCTCTTATATAACTACTGCAGTGTTGAAGGAAAATCCTGTAACAATCCGGAGAATCCAGATTGTCCAGAATTTAAGTTTAAAGAATTAGTTATTAATAAAATGAATTTTTATTAACACTATTATGTGATATGTGTTTATTAATCATTCTATAACCTAGGATAATTATAAGTCGGGAGGATTCTGGCTGCGAGCTAGATAGAACGAGTAGGAATTTTCAAGATGAAAATGAAATTTTTCCGGGAACAAAGTATTTTTGGGGAAAAAGACGATATAGGCACTATTCATCCGTTTTACTTGGAGATTTATTTTGAAATTCCGAGAAGTTAATGATTACGTATAATTTTGAGACGTCATGGAATATTCAATAATATTTCAGTTATGGCAAAAAAAATAAGTTTTCGCCTGCGGACTTAAAACCTAATGGTTAAGAAAAGTAAGTTCCGAGAATTTAATAATCTCGTATAATAATTAAGATTATTATGCGTGAGAAATACGAGTGTAATACTAGTTATTATACGAGTATAGTACGAAGATTATTACGACGTATAATACGAATATCATACGAACTGTATACGAAGAGAATACGAGAATGGAATGCGTAGAATACGATGAGTCTTAATGGACTTTGAGTTCATGGACTTTGTAGAATCTAATTAGAGTTGGATTATGTCAAACCCAATGCTTTGTGAAATCAATCCCAAGATAGGTCCAATAAGGCCCAAACCAAGAAAAGAAGCCGCAGATCGAACCGATGGGTAAACGGATGGGTATGAACCATTGGGGCAACCCATGGGATGACCCATGGGCATGTGGGTCGGCCACTTGGTCACCAAGTAAGGATGGAGGCCAAGTTTACTTGGTGGCTAAGTGTTGGAGGAGGTGGAAATAGTAAGGAGGTGGGGGCAAAATGACCAATTTGCCCTAAGCCTTGGTTTTCTATAAATAGGAAGCTAGATTTCATTTTAGTATTTTGAAAATCTTTCAACTTGAGAGAGAAAGAGAGAGGTCGGATGAGAAGGAGAAGGAGGAGGAAGAACTAGCCCGTGTACAAACTTTGTCCGACGGGAGAAGATTAAAGAAGAACGGTAACCCAAAACCTAGTCTCTTTTAAATTTTCTTTAAGTTTTTATGTTTAAAAATATAACTTAATAAAGGCAATAAGTAGATAAGGTTAGCGATGATTTCATATGGTTGAAATCATAAGAAAATGAAGAAATAAGAATTAGAAGTTTATTTTATAAATTTCTTAAGGAAGTATAAGATTCGTAATGAATTAGAATGATCCGAGTGGATTATATGAATAAGTAGGTGAAATAAGTAAGGAATGGTGTTCTATAACATCAAATTCCAATAAAAAGTGATAATCCAAAATATCGATTAAAATGAAGAACGAACGAAGAACACGCGCGAAGAACGTTATTGATAGACAAATTTAAAACCATCGTAGTATAATTATTATTGATGGACAAGTTTAAAACCATCGCGTATAAGTTAGTTGCTTATTGCTTGGTTAGGAACGGTAGAAACGTTCATGAAGAACGGATTAAAACTTAGCTACAACGAAGTTATGGCGAAAATTTTGTAAAAGACAAACGAGAATTAGAAAGTTAGTAAATGAACCTGAACATGTAGGGTTTTATAAGGAAGTAAGAGAACATAGAAAACGTGAGTCGTGGACTCAAGAACAAACGAGTTTCGAGTTCGGATGACCGAATTACGAACGAACGAGCGAAGAACACTAAAAGTATAAAAATGAACGAAGGGTGAAGATCAAGACAATTGAATGGAACGTTAAGGGATTCAGAATGAAATTCTATCTAAGGGGTACTAAAGTACGTAAGATAAGGAAGAGAATGGATTTGGAACGATCTCGTTCTAAGTTATAACGAAGAAGTTATGATATCGGGAAGTACGCGTTTCAAACTTGATTCTAGACTTAGAAAAATTTTCAAGAACTGGGGCTTGGCGCCGCTGCGCTAGCCATGCCGTGTAGAGTGGTGCAGCAGCACCAAACAGGGGAGCC
Source organism: Panax notoginseng (assembly GCA_016801055.1). Lineage (NCBI taxonomy): Eukaryota > Viridiplantae > Streptophyta > Magnoliopsida > Apiales > Araliaceae > Panax > Panax notoginseng. The sequence goes on from CM029016.1 coordinate 116,323,208, forward strand.
GGGTACTGAACTTTTGTGCCACGACACGAGAGATAAAGAAGAGAGTGGCGCCGCAGCGCTGGTGTAAAGGAAAAGCCAGAGATGAGCTTTTAACTACTCATCTCTTGGGGGAAACGTAAGGGACAATAAAGAACATAATGTCCAATTAATGTAACACTTAATCAAGTGAATTAAACCTATAGAAAAGGTTGAATGGAAATATTAAACAAGATTAAAAGACAAAGATTGTAGGTACGGGTTACGGAACCGATATCCGGGGACCGTAGTCGCGATGAACGAACATGAGGGATTGCTATGATTATGATTTCTTAAACGTTGGGTGATGGGGGTAATGAATAACATTTTGATGTTATGTCATGATAATGAGGGATAAGTGTAAAGCGTATAGACGCTGTGAACGCAACGTTGTTGCGATGAACGATCGGTCTTAGCATACAATGATCGGTATGGCTTCGACACTAAGAGCGAGTAATGAACATGGGGTTCATGTAAGGGATAACGAAAGTATTAAATAAGATAAGAATATAAATCATCTAAGATGATGACCGTCTGAGTAAGACATCTCCGTATGTCATAAAGCCATAAACTGGTAAACAAAGTTAGTCGCGTAAACTTATATTGCAAGAATGCGAACCCGAAGAAGTAAAGTTAAGTAAACCAATGCGTAAGTTCAATATATAACTAATTGGTTTTTATGTTTTCTCCTTATGTGTTATATAGGAAATGGGAATGAGCAGTTCAGTGTAAGCTGTAGCTGGGCGTAAGGCAAGTTTCCTAACTTCATTCATATTTTAAATGAATGTTAGTTTCTTAAACTTCTCAGATGTAGAACTTGAGAAGTCTTGTCTATGTGTATATGTGCGATGTATGTACGAGGTGGTAGTATGTATGTAGCCTTGTGCCATAATTTGAACACTTCGGTATTTCTATGATATGAACTGTTCTATGATTGACTGTTCAATACAAGTATGCTCTGTTTATACATGAACCGTTATTGTTAAGTCTGTGCTAATAATTCTAGCCAAACAGGATGTATATGAAAAAGGTAGAGGAATGAAAGTATTTCAAAGTGAAAATGACAGATGTCTTAAGATGATAGGAATAGGGACTATTCCTATTATTCAAGCTGCTTCATAACTTTTGTTCGGTTATCGAAGTTCTGAAGAAATGTTTAAACTCTTGAAGTTGTGTGTTCAACTGTTATGATTTGCTAAGCAATTGAATGCTCACACTTACTTTAAATGAAAAACATTTTCAGCGGAAGAGGTTAGAAGTACTTAAGGATCCCGTAAAGTTCAAGCTGACGGTATCCAGATGAAGTGTCATTCAGAATGAAAATGAGCGAGAAGATCAAGTGAAGACTTGTAATATAGAAAGATAAAATTGAATTATAGACTAGCTTAATAAACTGTTATGTATCCTTGGTGGAGGATAAAAGTCACTCTTGTAAGATAAAATGAATAATGTATTATCATTATTTCTACTGAAAAAGGTTATAGGTATCCAGAACCTGGGATTTGAGAGTGTATGTCGTTATATTTCAGTATATAACGATGTATGTTGGATGAATGAGGTACTCGTGACATACAGAATTCGGGTGTGAAGATAGACCGAATTTCGGGGCGTTACAAGTTGGTATCAGAGCTGATAGGTTATAAACCTTAGGTAAGAGTACCTAAGACTATAATCGTAGAGAGAAGGACAAGAAGATCACCACGTGATTATAGTGAATCATAGTAATAGATGAGTTGTTAAACGATGAATGATTTATAGCAAATGCTATACATAAATTGTACTACGAAGTAGTACATGAAGAAGAACTCAATTTGAGTTGTAAAGGTTAGCATACGAATGAAAGAAAATTCTTATTAAGTAGAGAGAAAGTAAGAAGTTTTAGGATTTCAATTGAGGACTCATATCAGCAGCTGAGTAGTATGATTCCTTGTTTAGGCGGGGAATTTGTACGTGGTTTTAGAACCACTTAGCTCCTTATGTGATATAGTTGTTAAGTTGAACAATTCTTTGTATGGGCAGAGAATTGTCCTTGGTGTAACAACCGCTTAGCTTCCTATATCGGTCAGTAGCTGAGTTGACCCATTTTCTGTATGGGCAGGAATTGTGTTTGGTTCTACAATCACTTAGCTTTTGGTTGTGATAATCATTGGAATAGTATGTCGCGCTATCAAGATGTATATGATGAGAAGGTGAATCTTTTCTCATGTATATACTTGATAAGTAGAGAACGTTAAGGTAGGTACGAGTTCCTGAAACTCATACTTATGGTAAGTTCGTGACTCATAATAATATGTCATGTTTTCGAACGTCTCAGCGAATGGACGACTATGGTCTGACTGGACAGTTCTTAAACTCATATTATTGTGGAAAGTTCCTGAACTCATAATGTGTGGTAAGTTGATGGACTGTACTAAGGTATAGGAATGTTTAGATTGAAAGTAAGTATTTTCAGTAAACTTAGCAATGAAGGTACTAGAGAAGATTAAGTATTGTCGCAGTAAGACAATGAAGGAAGATGGAGAATACGATATTCCAAGTCATCTAGCTATGCTAGATTTCGAAGTTTATTGAACTCGTGCTGATATGTACATTTTTAAAAAGGGAAGGATTGGTTCAACTTTTTGAACCAACGTATTTTAAAAGAGCTATTCTTGGTATGTCTATGCTAATTGCTTCGGCTAGACAGAAATTGATTGAAATATCAAAATAAATTTTATATCATTAGTGCATTTGATGCAAGGATGGTAAAAAGATGGAGTTATTAATGCAATTGAACCTGGTGTTGGATGTGATCTTAGGATCAACAACCCGCTATGGTATGATGTATAATGATGAAGTCACAAATTGACGAAGTTCTCAACGTACTATAAAAAGTACGGTATCATGATGTCATAAAACGTTTTGATGTATTGCGAAAAGAATTTAAAGAAGTAGTCAATGTCAATTGAGGTAACTAGACGAATGTTTCAAGTTGATGTCCAATTTATTGGTATGGTCTAAGCTACTTGATTCGGCTAGACAAATGGTATGTCATGTTATAAGAAAATCGAGCTTTCTTTGAGAACTTGTGCCAAACCAAAATGTTTTGGTGCAGAATCTAATGATTAAGTCTAAGGAGAACATGGAAGAGGTAGTTTACTTTCTTGGTGATTGTAAACTGACCGTTAAAGAAGGGATTACGGCGAAATGATGTTTAACCTAGTAAGAGTTCATGATCGATTTGACCCCTCACAAAATTATGAAACATTTTTAAAGGAAATTTGTATTCCTCGTTATTCCTTCTGCTTCATGATTCTTAATAGGTTATGTGGGGTTAGGAATGATTAAAAGATAAGAACTCCGTTGAAGCGAAGTTGAGAAGAAGGGCAGGCTAAAATTTTGAGGACGAAATTCTATGAAGAAGGGGTGACTGTGATGACCCGGGTAAGGGTGTGGTTTTAAGAAATTCTGAGGACGAAATTTTTATAAGGGGGAAGTGTAACAACCCGGAGAATCCAGATTGTCCAGAATTTAAGTTTAAAGAATTAGTTATTAATAAAATAAATTTTTATTAATACTATTATGTGTTATGTGTTTATTAAACGTTCTATAACCTAGGATGATTATAAGTCAGAAAGATTCTGGCTGCGAGCTAGATGAACGAGTAGGAATTTTCAAGACGAAAATGAAATTTTTTCGGGAACAAAATATTTTCGGGGAAAAAGACGAAATAGGCTCTATTCATCCGTTTCTGCTCGGAGATTTATTTTGAAATTCCGAGAAGTTAATGACTACGTATAATTTTGAGACGTGATGGAATATTCAATACTATTTCAGTTATGGCAAAAAAAATTAAGTTTTCGCCTGCGGACTTAAAACCTAAGGGTTAGGAAAAGTAAGTTCCGAGAATTTAATGATCTCGTATAATAATTAGGATTATTATGTGAGAGAAATACGAGTGTAATACTAGTTATTATACGAGTATAGTACGAAGATTATTGCGACGTATAATACGAATATCGTACGAACTATATACGAAGAGAATACGAGAATGGAATACGTAGAATACGATGAGTCTTAATGAACTTTGAGTTCATGGACTTTGTAGAATCCAATTGGACTTAGATTATGTCAAGCCCAATGCTTTTTGAAATAAAGCCCAAGATAAGCCCAATAAGAATTAGGGTTAAGGCCCAAACTAAGAAAAGAAACCGCGGATCGAACCGATGGGCAAACGGATGGCTATGAACCATTGGGGCATCCCATTGGATGACCCATGGGCATCCCATGGGATGACCCATGGGCATGTGGGCCTGCCACTTGGCCACCAAGTAAGGGTGGAGGCCAAGTTTACTTGGTGGCTAAGTGTTGGAGCAGGTGGGAATAGTAAGGAGGTGGGGGCGAAATGACCAATTTGCCCTAAGTCTTGGTTTTCTATAAATAGGAAGCTAGATTTCATATTTTTAGGATTTTGAAAATCCTTCAACTTGAGAGAGAGATAGAGAGAGGTCGGATGAGAAGGAGAAGGAGAAGGAGGAGGAAGAGCTAGCCCGTGTACAAACTTTGTCCGACGGGAGAAGATTAAAGAAGAACGGTAACCCGAAACCTAGTCTCTTTTAAATTTTCTTTAAGTTTTTATGTTTAAAAACATAACTTAATAAAGATAATAAGTAGAAAAGGTTATAGATGATTTCATATGGTTGAAATCATAAGAAAATGAAGAAATAAGAATTAGAAGTTTATTTTATAAATTTCTTAAGGAAGTATAAGATTCGTAATGAATCAGAATGATCCGAGTGGATTATATGAATAAGTAGGTGAAATAAGTAAGGAATGGTGTTTTATAACATCAAACTCCAATAAAAAGTAAAATTGTAATCCAAAATATCGATTAAAATGAAGAACGAACGAAGAACACGAAGAACGAGCGAAGAACACAAAGAACGTTGTTGATGGACAAATTTAAAACCATCGTAGTATAATTGTTGTTGATGGAAAAGTTTAAAACCATTGCGTATAAGTTAGTTACTTATTGCTTAGTTAGGAACGGTAGAAACTTTCATGAAGAACGGATTAAAACTTAGCTATAACAAAGTTATGGCGAAAATTTTGTAAAAGACAAACGAGAATTAAAAAGTTAGTAAATGAACCCGAACGTGTAGGGTTTCATAAGGACGTAAGAGAACATAGAAAATATGAGTCGCAGACTCAAGAATGAACCAGTTCTGAGTTCGGATGACCGAATTACGGACGAACGAGCGAAGAACATTAAAAGCAAAAAAATGAACGAAGAGTGAAGATCAAGCCAATCGAATAGAACGTTAACAGATTCAGAATTAAGTTCTATCTGAGGGGTATTAAAGTACGTAAGATAAGGAAGAGAATGTCTTTAGAATGACCACATTCCGAGTTATAACAAAGAAGTTATGAGATCGGGAAGTACGCATCTCAAACTTGATTCTAGACTTATAAAATTTTTCAAGAATAAGGCTTGGCGCCGCAGCGCCAGCCATGCCGTGTAGAGTGGCGCAGCAGTGCCAAACCAGGGAGCCGGGTACTGAAGTCTCGCGCAACAACGCTAGAGATAAAGAAGAGAGTGGCGCCGCAGCGCCGGTGTGAAAGGAAAAGCCAGAGATGAGCTTTTAACTACTCATCTCTTGGGGGAAACGTAAGGGACGATAAAGAACATAATGTCCAATTAATGTAACACTTAATCAAGTGAATTAAACATGTAGAAAAGGTTGAATGGAAATATTAAACAAGATTAAAGGACAAAGATTATAGGTATGGGTTACAAAACCGATATCCAGGGACCGTAGTCGCGATGAATGAACGTGAGGGATTGCTATGATTGTGATTCCTTAGACGTTGGGTGGTGGGGGTAATGAATAACATTTCGATGTTATGTCATGATAATGAGGGATAAGTGTAAAGCGTATAGACGCTGTGAACGCAACGTTGTTGTGATGAACGATCGATCTTAGCATACAATGATCGGTATGGCTTTGACACTAAGAGCGAGTAATGAACATGGGGTTCATGTAAGGGATAACGAAAGTGTTAAATAAGATAAGAATATAAATCATCCAAGATGATGAACGTCTGAGTAAGACATCTCCGTATGTCATAAAGACGTAAACTGGTAAAGGAAGTTAGTCGCGTAAACTTATATTACAAGAACGCGAACCCTAAGAAGTAAAGTTAAGTAAACCAATGCGCAAGTTCAATATATAACTAATTGGTGTTTATGTTTTCTCCTTATGTGTTATATAGGAAATGGGAATGAGCAGTTCAGCGTAAGCTATAGCTGGGCGTAAGGCAAGTTTCCTAGCTTTATTCATATTTTAAAAGAATGCTAGTTTCTTAAACTTCTTAGATGTCGAACTGGAGAAGTCTTGTCTATGTGCATATGTGCATTGTATGTACGAGGTGGTAGTATGTACGAGGCCTTGTGCCATAATTTGAACACTTCGGTGTTTCTATGATATGAACTATTCGATGATTGACTGTTCAATACAGATATGCTTTGTTTATACATGAACCGTTATTGTTAAGTCTGTGCTAATGATTCTAGCCAGACAGGATGTGTATGAAAAAGGTAGAGGAATGAAAGTATTTCAAAGTGAAAATGACAGATGTTTTAAGATGATAGGAATCGGGACTATTCCTATTATTCAAGTTGCTTCATAACCTTTGTTCGGTTATCGAAATTCTGAAGAAATGTTTAAACTCTTGAAGTTGTGTGTTCAATTGTTATGACTTGTTGGGAAATTGAATGCCCACACTTGCTTTAAATGAAAAATATTTTCAGCGGACGAGGTTAGAAGCACTTAAGGATCCCGTAAAGATCAAGCTGATGATATCCAGATGAAGTGTCATTCAAAATGAAAATGAGCGAGAAGATTAATTGAAGACTTGTAATATAGAAAGATGAAATTGAATTATAGACTAGCTTAATAAACTGTTATGTATCCTTGGTGGCGGATAAAAGTCACTCTTGTAAGATAAAATGAATAATGTATTATTATTATTTCTAATGAAAAAGGTTATAAGATTTCCAGAACCTGGGATTTGAGAGTGTATGTCGTTATATTTCAGTATATAATGATGTATGTTGGATGAATGATGTACTCGTGACATACGGAATCTGGGTGTGAAGATAGGCCGAATTTCGGGGCGTTACAAATCCATTGTATCTTCCCCAACGGGTGATGAAGCATACCATCAAATCAAAGGGAAAAATTCCCATGGAGAAGATTGAAAAATTCCTCCGTGCTATTAGTCATAATGAAGCCAAGGTGGTTTTAAGCTTAAGAGAAGCTTCACATCAAATTTCAATACTAAACTTGGTTTAAACTTCTAAGGATCACAGGAAGATTCTACTGAAGGTTTTGGAAGAGGCATACTTGCCGAAATCAATAGTTGTGGAAAAATTTCAACATATGGTAGGTCACATTTTCAACAACAATGTGATATCTTTCACTGATGATGACATACTGCCCGAAGGGATCGGTTATTGCAAGCCGTTACACATTGCGATTTTGTCCTCCGGATACATGTTAGCTGGAGTCTTGGTAGATGGAGTTTCGTCTCTAAACATCTATCCTTACGCTACGTTGCTGAAGATGAATGCCAATCTCAAGCGGATCCGAAGTAGCCATACGATTATCAAAGCTTTTGATGGATCCCGCTGGAATTCAGTCGGAGAGATTGACCTGCCAATTGAGATTGGTCCCCATACAATTTGTGTATCTTTTCACATTCTCAAAATAGATATAGGATACAACTTGCTTCTGGGGAGACCGTTATGGCCGGAGCAGTCCCCTCCACTCTTCATCAGCAACTTAAATACATTATCAACAATAGCCTAGTCACAGCCAACGCTGAACCGGAATGCCCTCAACAGGGTGACATGCCACTCATCAGTTTCAATTTTGATGTTGGGAAGTAAGCAACACTCAATATCATTCCATTGGGATGCCATTTCCTGTACCCAAGATTTCTGCCGAAGTGATGGCAGCTACTCAAGAAATGATGTCATTAGGACACCAGCCAGGACAAGGGCTGGGTAAAAATAATCAAGGTATGAAGCACCCGATTCAAGTGTCCAGTCAAATTGGGACAGTCAAACTAGGCTATTCTGCCAATTCCAGTCACAGGAATCCACATAAGCATAAGCAGATTCCTTCAGTTTCAGCCATATGACGATCATTTCCACCTGTAAATCCAGAGTCCGCACAATCTCCGGTAAAGGTGCCAGCCAATGTAATGGCTATGTTATTTCCTAAATCGATACCGATAAAGGAGAAGGAAGTCTTTGTTCCAGATCCCAAGGTGGAAGAAGAGGAACAGAGAATTAAACAAGACATCATCCGAATGATGTCAGGCATACGCATCATTCTCCATGATGAACATACAAACGATACACCCCAGACGATGATTGCCCAAACATAATGGTCATCATTTAGGAGAAAGAGGATGGTGACAGCCTTTCCATCACTACAGTCCCCCCGGACTTTATCCTTGCCAATTGGAGCAGCACTCCTTTCATTGGTCGACAAGGGTAAAATGGGTAGGACTTCTTTCTGCCCTGTAGATGTCATAACTGCTTAATTTTCTGTACAGTATTAGCAGTTGTTTTGTCCATACATGCTAACACTTTGTATGATTAAACAATTTCATATATATTGAGTGAAAGCATATTTTATTTTAGGACTCTGAACTTAGATGTGCCTGTACTTGCTGATAAGATGCCTCTTCTCCACAAGGATTGTAACTTTGATGAAAAGTTGGACTCGGACTTGATGGAAATACAATAGGACATTGAGGTGCCTCCAGAGATCAAAGAATGGGTCGAAGACAAACCTAAACCCAACCTTGATCAAACCACCTCCTTTAATCTCGGAACTTTAGAAAACCCTAAGTTAATTCAGATTGGTTCAGACCTTACCCCAAACCAGAGGAATGACATGGTTACACTATTAACCCAATTCCAGGATGTGTTTGCATGGTCTCATGAAGACATGGTGGGTTTTTCCACTGACATTGTCCTTCATCGCCTTCCCATTAAAGAGGGATTCAAGCCAGTCAAGCAGAAGCTAAGGCGATTGAAACCTGAGTGGAGTTTAAAGGTAAAAGAGGAAATTGTGAAACAATTTCAAGCTGGTATTATCATGGTGTCCACATATCCTGAATGGATATCCAACATCGTTCCCGTGCCTAAGCCTGGAGGAAAGGTGCAAGTTTGCGTGGATTATCGGGATCTGAATAAAGCTTGACTTAAAGATATCTTTCCCGTGCTATTCATCCACATTCTCATTGATAATACTGCTCAATACGACATGTACTCCTTCGCTGATTGCTTAGCGGGGTACCATCAGATCATGGTTGCTAAGGAGGATCATGAGAAAATTGCTTTCATCACACCTTGGGGAACCTTTTGCTATAGACGGTCATCTTTCGGCCTCATCAATGCCGGAGCTACCTATCAGAGAGCTATAATGGCTCTTTTCCACGATTTAATGCATAAGGAGATAGAGATCTATGTAGATGACATCATTGTCAAATCCCGAATGGAGGAAGACCACCTAGACCATCTCAGAAAACTTTTCAACAGGTTGCGTAAGTATAACTTGAAGTTGAATCCAGCCAAGTGCACCTTCGGCGTTAAATCAGGTAAGTTGTTAGGATTTCTATTCAGCCACAAAGGGATTGAGTTAGATCCCACCAAAATCCAGGCCATTACGAAAATGCCCATTCCTCAGATAGAGAAGGAAATACGGAGATTTTTGGGAAGAGTCAACTTCATTAGTAGGTTCATTTCTCAACTCACAGCAACCCGTGAGCCTATTTTCAAGCTGTTAAGGAAGAACTCCTCCATGAAATGGAATGATGAGTGCCAGAAGGCCTTCCTTACCATCAAAGAGCAGCTAGTCAAAGCTCCTATCTTGGTACCACCCAGGGATGATGTTCCCCTGTTCATGTACCTATCCATAAGTGACAATGCCACGCGTTGCATACTGGGTCAGAAAGACGATAGAGGCCGAGAACGAGCTATCTATTACCTCAGTAAAAGATTCAACAGTAATGAACATAAGTACACTCTGATTGAGAAGACTTGTTGTGCTTTAGCATGGGCTGCCATGAGGTTACAACATTACCTCCATGGGCACACAACCCATCTTATATCCCGCGTGGATCCTCTCAAATATATGTTCAGTAAGCCCATACTGAATTGTCGGCTGTCCAGATGGCAGTTGATTCTGCAACAATTTGACATCGTTTACGTGACGCAAAAGTCCATTAAAGGTCAAGGAATCGCGGATCAACTGGTCGCCGCACCTTCAGGGGATTTCAAACCCCTTGAAACGTACTTCCCTGATGAAGGGGTAATGACTATTCAGCAACACCATCAGTACGATACACGTCAAACATGGAAGATGTATTTTGATGGAGCTGTTAATATGGAAGGTTCTGGAGTTGGACCAGTTCTAGTATCCAGTAGGGGGGAGCAGTATCCCGTCGCCGTCAAATTATAGTTTGTCAGTACCAACAACAAAGCTGAGTATGAAGGCTGTACCATGGGGCTAAAACTTGCCCGTTCAATGCGCATCAGGCGGTTAATTATCTTCGGGGATTCAGAGTTGGTAGTCAAACAATCCACGGAAATCTGTCAAACCAAAGAGCTACATTTCCTGCCTTACCATCGGCAAGTTGTACAGATGGCTTCGGAGTTCGAAGAGATCTCCTTTCTACATATTCCTCGTAATAGGAATGACTTCGCAGACACATTAGCAACTTTGGCCTCCTTGATTCATATACTTGACAAGGAACACATGCCAAGAGTCACATTGGCCATGCAAAAGGCACCAACCTATGGGAACTATGTTGGAGAAGTATCGGATGAGCTACCTCCCATCCAACAACCTTGGTATCAACATATCAAGGAGTATTTGCGAGATGGATCTACACCCGCTGAGGCGAGCCTGACTGAGCAAAGGCAGATTCATCGACTTGTTATGAAATTCTACCTGAGCGGAGATGCACTCTACAAGAGAGATACAGGATTAGGTCTCCTCAGATGTCTGGACAAGGATCAAGCTCTAAAACTCATGGATGAGGTCCATGGTGGAGTATGTGGCCCACATATGAGCGGCCCTTTACTTGTAAAGAAGATCCTCAAAATAGGACATTACTGGCTCTCTCTCAAGGCTGACTGCAATGACCACGTCAGGAGATGTTATCAGTGCCAAATTTATGGGAATGCTATCCACGCCCCTCCACGGGAGCTCCACAATATGAGTTCGCCTTGGCCCTTCTCAATGTGGGGAATGGACGTGATCGGGCCCATCGAGCCTAAAGCCAGTAATGAACATCGATTTATCTTCACTATGATTGACTACTTCACCAAGTGGGTAGAAGCAGCCTTCTTCCCTAGGGTTACCAAAGAAGTCATCATTGCTTTCATCAGAAATAATGTCATTTGTCGATATGGACAACCAGAGGTAATTGTATCAGACAATGCTAAGAACCTCGACAACAAAATGATGGAGGAGTTATGTAGTAAATTTCACATCAAACATCTTAACTCCGTCATCTACTGTCCAAAGATGAATGGTGCTGTTGAAGTGGCTAACAAAAACATCAAGAAGATCATGCAAAAGATGTCCGCCAACCACAAAGACTAGCCTGACCTATTGCCTCTTACTCTGTTAGCTTACAGAACATCAATGCACACTTCAACTGGGGCAACCCCCTACTCATTAACCTATTGGATGAAAGCAGTACTCCCCATAGAGGTAGAAATGTAATCCCTCAGAGTGTTGATAGACGCTCAGCTGGATGAAGACCAATGGGTACAAGATAGGTATCACCAATTGTCTTTAATAGACGAAAGGCGAACATAGCTAGTTATATCAACAAAGGATCACTATATCCTAAAACAGAAAAGTCCGGCTACGGCAGTTTAAATAACATGACTTAGTTTTGAAGAAGATCATCGACAACCAAGATCAGTCTAAGGGAAAATTCGCACCTAACTGGGAAGGCCCGTTTATTGTCAAGGAAGTATTGACAGGAGGTGCTCTCAGTTTGCAGGAAATGGACGGCGATGAATTTTCACAACTTATTAACTCGAACACCGTGAAACGGTACTATGTCTGAAGTTACCATCAAGCAAACATCCTGGTATTGGATCATCAGATCACCAGTCATTTCAATTCTTTAACCCTTCATTACATACAACTCTTTTCCACACTACGCCACTCAGGGAAACACACTTTTCAAGCCAGCAGCCTGGTTTTCGAATCATCAGATCCCTTCCTATTCACTCTATTTTTTAACCCTTACTCAACTTCGGTTATCCCACTAGGGATTGAACCCTTCACGCTTGCAGTTTGTCCCCAAATATGGGATTAATGTTTTCACACTTGCAGTTTATCCTGAACTTAGGATTAAACTTTCTTCCCCCACAGTTTGTCCTCAACATAGGATCAAACTTTTCGTTGGCTACTAATCGTCCGAAGGGGCGAACTACGTCGACCTGATCTCCTTGATATACGGGAGTACGTAGGCAACCATTTTATATGACCCGGTCGCAATAAAACAAAAATAACAAAAATATTCCTACACCCTTCTCATTACAAAAATAACAAAAAAAAAAACATTCCTACACCTTCCTGCCACATACAGCGTTGAACCTCTTACACCAAGTTCGAACTACGCAGACCTGATCTCCTCTTCAATAGGAGTACGTATGCAGCCATTCATGGTTCGGTCTAACCCCCTACCAAAAGACAAATACTTGTCAATGGTACTGGGATCAAACTTCAATCCACCACATTTCATTGGCTTCAGACCAAAGGGATGGAATTACCTGACCTCCCCATCTAAACGGGAGACTTAACGACCATCTAAGCTATGGTTGTTCCTTGAAGAGCGACACCAATCCATAAGAGATGGAATTAACTAGGCTCCTCCTAAATAGGAGTACTGGCGACCATCTGTGGTGCGATCAATCTCAGAGAGGAAAGCCACACTCCTCTCCACATTTCCATACAGAAATCAGTCCCAAGACACCAAAGATGGTAGAGATACACACAGATCCATGATCCATTCATAACTATCAGGAGATAACTCAATGTCTATCCAGCAAGGAGGTATTCAGAATACATCAAGATTACAAGCCTTGAAGAAGCAGACAAATATCAAGTAAATATTCAGGCATATCTAAAAGGGAAGTGATGAAAAATATATTTCCCTGCTATATATAATACTGTTTGATATACACAATTTAAACTGTACATGACAAAATGGCTAAGCTAGTCTGTACAGGAAAATACAAGGCTATCTACAGATCGGTATGTATGCGGGCTAGCAGATCTAACATAACATCTCTCTCAGGAGAAGGATGTAATGATGTGGTCTCCTGTACAAGGATATCCACACGAGTCAATAGATCTATAGCCATCTGCATGGTGACGCGATGCTCATCAATGTACCCACTCATCTCGGCAAGCATGCCAGTGGTCAGGGATCTCACTGTGGTACTGTCTATGATGGCTACATCCCGAGCAGATATGGCGCTATCCCGCTCAACGATCACTGCATCTCTGGTTGATCTGGCCTCATCCCGCTCAACAACAACGGCATCTCTACAAGCTAATGCCTCGTCTCTCTCTAACAGAGCTGTGTCTCTCCCATCAAGAGCTGTCAACATCAAGGATCTAGCCTGATCCCACTCAAAGGTCATCAAATAAAGACTCTGCTTAAAGTACTGTGCTGAATGTTGGATCACAATAATAATAGTACTGGGAGAATCTAAGAGAGCTGCTAGCAACCCAGTAAATGGCTCCTCCTCGATGGGAGAATCAATGTCCTCCATGGGCTCTCCACCATCTGAATCACTACCCGGCACTGTGGATACTACCACAGCCAATGAAATCTCTGTCTCCATCCATGCTGAATACTCTGCAGAATAACCTGGATGACTGACAGAAAAAGTAGCTATCTCACGTTGATCCCAACAAGCATACATATTTATCATGTTTAGTATTTACTTGGGCAATGTTTTGATGGAATTTGATTTTGGCCAATGATAAGTGGGTGGTTGATATTGTTAACTCTTGGAGAATTGATAAGCATGCTTAGTCTATATTTTAACTAGTTAGTTGGTTTTCACATTACTTGCGAAATTTTTGAAAAAATTTCCACATATCCATTTGTTTAGCCAGTTGGGATTGAAATTTTTTGGCTAACTGCTTATAAAAGATACCATTGCAACTTGAGAAATCTTATTTGAGCATCATTCGAAGTGAAAATTAGGCACTCACATAAGTTTGGGGGAAATTTATTGGAACCTTCCCGAGTTGAATAATTAAATCTTGTGGTGGGTTGAGATGGAGCGTAAAATGCACTCCCCATAATCACAAGCATGAGATGGAGCGTAAAACGCACTCGTTCGAGGAAAAGTGGAAAGCGAGATGGAGCATAAAACACACTCGTTCAATGAAAAGTGGAAAGTGAGATGGAGCGTAAAACGCACTCACTAAATAGTGAAAAAAATATGTAAGTTTGAAATACTTGGGAAGGGTTCTTACGTGCTTAAAAGTTTAAATATCCAGTTGATCCTCACGAAAAATTTGTGCTATGTCTATAGTGGCGGTGATTGATGTGATAAGAAGTTTTGAAAGTCGTTTTTAAAAATCTTTTATGAGTATTGGTAGGGGTGTAAGTCGAACCAAGTAGTTCAGTACTCGATTCGAGATTGGCTCAAAAATATGATCCAAAGCTCGAATTCGAAGTTGATCCGAGTCAAATCTGATCCATACTCATTTTCGGTTTAATGATACACGACTCGAATTCGAGCATACCAATGTTCGCTCAGATTAGGGTTCGAGTATTTCATTTTTTTCTCAAACCAGACTCGATACCTGCTCGATGGATCATATTCGAATATTGGTTTGATCCATTCTATTCAGTTAAATATGTGATATTTGTATCAATCTTTATAATTTATAAAGTGTAGTATAAAATTGTGTAAACTTGTACTTGAATAAATCAATGAATTGAGTGTCAATTTTTATTACATTCTTTATAATTTCAATACATAAATAAAAGTGAAATTTTTTTATATATAAATATTAGTTAAGTAACCAATTTAGTACGCAGTGGTTCAGTTTTAAGTGAAATAGTTCATATTCAAAACTCGATTTGAAGGCTCATGAGTAACTCGCTTTGTAAACTAGTCGAGTATTTACGAGCCGAGTAGGTCCGAGTAATGATCCGAGTCGAATCTGGCGTAAAAATATAAATCCCTTATCGAATTCGAGTTGAATTCGAGCTCAATTTTGAGTCGAGCCGAATCTGAGCATGAAAGTGTTTGCTGAGATTCGACTCATTTACACCCCTAAGTATTGGTTGATCTAATCTAAATTATGACTGGTTTGAACATATGGATGCACACACGCATTTAAAGGATCAAGAGTAGATGTGAATCTAATGAAAGTTGTTGAAATTTTAGACATGACATTGTTTTGAAATTTTCTACGGGTTATCATTTATTGTAACCTTTGAGGCCGTTGATCGAATTCATATTGATTCATTGTTTGGGTGGATCATTGCTAGAAAATGAATCTGTCTAATTTGTGTTTTTACTTGAGGACAAGCAAAGGTTTAAGTTTGGGGGTATTTGATAAGTAGGTTTTATATCTACTTATCTGGTATTTGTTACTTGAATTATTTGCTTAATCTCATGTTTCATAGTTACTTTTCATGCATTTTGTGTTCATTTCATTCGTTTAAAATTCAAACACAAAATGAATACAAAATGCATAAAAAGTAACTATGAAACATGAGATTAAGTAAATAATTTAAGTAACAGATACCGGATAAGTAGGTAATAAACCTACTTATCAAATACCCCCAATCTTAAACCTTTGATTGTCCTCAAGAAAAAACATAAATTAGACATATTCATCCTCTAGCAATGATCCACCCAAACAATGAATCAATATTAATTCGATCAATGGCCTCAAAGGTTACAATAAATGATAACCCGTAGAAAATTTCAAAATAATGTTATGTCTACAATTTCAACAACTTTCATTAGATTTACATCTACTCTTGATCCTTTAAATGCGAGTGTGCATCCATATGTTCAAACCAGTCATGATTTAGATTAGATCAACCAATACTCGTAAAAGATTTTCAAAAACGACTTTCAAAACTTTTTATCACATCAATCACCGCTACTATTGACATAGCACAAATTTTTCTTGAGGATCAACTGGATATTTAAACTTTTAAGCACGTAAGAACCCTTCCCAAGTATTTCAAACATACATATTTTTTTTTCACTATTTAGTGAGTGCGTTTTACTCTCCATCTCACTTTCCACTTTGCATTGAACGAGTGCGTTTTACGCTCCATCTCGCTTTCCACTTTTCCTCGAACGAGTGCATTTTACGCTCCATCTCGTGCCTGTGTTTATGGAGAGTGCGTTTTACGCTCCATCTCGACCCACCACAAGATTCAATTATTCAACTCGGAAAGGTTCCAATAAATTTCCCCCAAACTTATGGGAGTCCTAATTTTCACTTCGAATGATGCTTAAATAAGATTTCTCAAGTTGCAATGGTATCTTTCATAAGCAGTTAGCCAAAAAATTTCAATCCCAACTGGCTAAACAAATGGATATGTGGAAAAAAATTCAAAAATTTCACAAGTAATGTGAAAACCAACTAAGTAGTTAAAATATAGACTAAGCATGCTTATCAATTCTCCAAGAGTTAACAATAGCAACAACCCACTTATCATTGGCCAAAATCAAATTCCATCAAAGCATTGCCCAAGTAAATACTAAACATGATAAATAAATACCCCCAAACTTAAAACAGACATTGTCCTCAATGGCTAAGATAGGAAAAATTAAAAGAGAGGACTTCCCTGACATATAGCAATTTATCTCCTTGTCTGCAAAGTTTGAAGAATAGGTTAAGCACATTGGAATGAATCGGGCACCACACTTGAATTTCATTTGAATAACCTTTTCATAATCTGTTGCATGTCCATTGAACCTCCAATATCTGCAATGAAGAGAGACAACATGGATTAGAATAGAACTTTGTAATATAACGTGATTCCTATCTACTAAATAAACTAGTAAAGCATACAAATATTAAAAAAAAATTCATGGGTTGCCTCCCAGTCAGCGCTTGATTTATAGTCTTTCAGCCTGACTTTGTCTTGTCACCGCTATCCAATTCCTCTTCTGTAATTGAGGAACCCTCCATCCATCGAAAATAATATAGCTTTTGGTAGGTTCCCATTTGTGATGGCCAATGCATCAAAGTCACCTAGCATGCTCTGATTTGGTATGATCTCATTCAAGAACGTTCAACATCTTGGTGTTTTCTCCATTGTGTATGTGATCACTTTGGGGCATGGAAGCTTGTCACACACAATGGGCTCTTCGTCTATCTTCTCTTTCTCTTCCCACCATGCATTCAAAATTGTACTCGCTCTTATGTTAACAAGAGCTTTGCCGATGACATGACTACCAAGTGGGCACGGTTTTGCAAATCTGACTGACTCTTTGATCGTTAGTGGAGACCCATTTAGATCTTTGTTGACCTCTATTTCATTATCCCCAATTGTCTCCACACTTTCGATATCTTGTGGCTCATCCAGTTGCAGATTTGGTTCGGGTTCTCTGTCAATTTCGGAATCCTGGTCATAACACCAATTGTTTTGAAGACAGTTATTTAAGGCTTTGAGCATTTGATCTATCTGGTTCTGCATATTGTGACATGATATCTCTTAATTCTAAATTGACAGCTCTTGATTTATCCTCCTCTCCTCATTTGATGCTATGAACTTGGATAACAATTCCTCCAACTTTGACTTTTCTTCTTTTAATGGAGGTTGATAAGAGAAATATGGCGTATATGTTGGATCTGGAATAGAGTATTGGTCTTGATAGTTGTAGCTCCATGAAGAATCTCGGTGATACCCCCAAACTTGACCATAATTATCATATGCATACTGATTAAGGTAGTAACCACCATACTGTACCGGCCCAAGATTGATGGTGCATTGATTACTCGGGTGATTGCCAGCACAATAGTCACAAATAACTGCAATCCTTCGACTCCTTTGGGCTGCAAAAACGTCCAACTTCCTCGAAAGTTCTTCAATCTGTGCTGACACTGCGAAAAGTGTCGCGAGTCTGTCAATCTCCGCTCCCCTTGGCTGAGTCATTCTTGCCATCCTTCGACTCCGTTGGGCTCGAATAACCTCCAACGTCTTTGAAGTTGCCTCAATTTGTATTGGCTCTATATAAGATGTATTAAGTCTATCAATCCCTGTTTCCCTTGGTTCAGTCATGTTCGCGTATGGCCATTGATACTCAAAGTCATCCATGGTACCTGAAAAGAGAGAAATATATGAAGAGAATTAAAAATAAAAATAAAAATGTTTAAATTAAGACTAATTTGATTGAAATTAAAATTGGCAAAGAGATATTAAACTAATTCCCTGGCAGCGGCGCCAAAAACTTGTTGGGTAGAATCTAATTACGCACAACACGCAAGTATACGTGGTCAACAAGTAATAAAGTGATAAGTTGAGTATCGTTCCCACAGAGAATTATTTAACAAAAATTACCAAGTACTAACCCGTAACCAACTCAATCTTATTTAAACGAATGAAATTCAAATTATATAAATTAAACTAATCTTAAATTCCACTAGTTAAATTAAGATAACGGAGATTTAAGATCACAACTTCACTTATTGCTTCATTTAAGTTAACACGCTTCTTATCAATTATTCTCTATCCTGAATTGTTAATCAAGAACACTAAAGCAGATAAAACCACCTCTCGATGCATAATACCCATATTTACGTCAATCCACAAATAAGATAGAAATCCGTTAAACACCTTAATCAACTAACCCACTATATCTCTATGTGAATTACAATTGAAGAAGATTGAAGAATAAGTTCTCTATCCGATTACATGCGATGTCAAGCGTATCTCTACCTTAACAATAATCAAAAATCTGGTATTGACAAAATTCATGACACATGCTATCATGATAAGATCTAAATCAATACTTCATCTCTCGAGTTCATATAGATTATCACGGTAATTGATGGCTAATCAATTAAACAATTAAGTCCAAATCACAATAGACAATCCTCACAATAGAACATAATAATTGATAGTGAAGCATATTAAAATAAACTACACAATAAGATCCATTGTAATCTCAAACAAAGAATTAGTTCATGATTATTGAATTAAAACTAAGAATCCACATTTGAAATAACATCAAAAGATAAAAATAAGAGTAAAGTAAAGAATAAATTTGTTGTCAGCAAATCTCCATCTTCCTCAAGCTCCTGCTCTTGATCTTCAATGGTCTTCAAGTTGCTTCAATCTCCAAATCTAATTAAAACTAGAGTTTTTATCTAATTTACTCTAATCTAATTTAATTGAATCCTCTATCTAGTCTCTCTATTCCCCCTAATCCTTGTGATTCTCCTCCTTTTATAAGTCTCTTCATATGTCTTTAAGTCCTCTTGGCAGTTCTCTTGGAAGTCCTTGTGTCAATCGGATCGAAACAAACCTTCCCGGACTCAAATTGGACCAAAATTTACATTTTTCGCGCATTTTCTGTGCTACCCCCACCCCGGCGGGGGTCTAAGCTTGTTTTAGACCCGCCCTGGCGGGCTAAGGTCCTGCTTTGTGCCATGTATGCCCAGCCCGGTGGTGGTTTAGAGAAGGAAAATTTTCTACTCTGACGTCCTTTGGAAAAATGGCCATAACATTTGATCCGGGAAGAGTTACGAGGCGTGCTACCGATCAAATCGAAGATATCGACGAGATCTACAACTTTTGTTCTTTGTGTTTTAAGAAATAATGAACGGATGAAGGTCGAAATTGGGCTGGAAGTGACTGCTGTGCAAATGGCCATCCAAATAGTGATGTTCGACGTCCGTTGGTACAAATGTCATAACTCTTGCATCCGAACTCCGATTGGAATAATTCAAGTTGTTCCGAAAAGCTAAGAAGAAGCTCTATAATGTAATCTAAGTTCCAAGCTAAGAACATGGAATGAACATGAATTCCTAAACGATGTCCGGATTGCTTTTCTTTGCTTTTTCATACCAATTCTTTGCGATTTCATCTCCCATGCATATAATCTACAAAACGAACACAAAATGCATGAAAAGTAACTATCAAACATGAGATTAAGCAAATAATTCAAGTAACAGATACCGGATAAGTAGGTAATAAACCTACTTATCAAATACCCCCAAACTTAAACCTTTACTTGTCCTCAAGCAAAAACACAAATTAGACATATTCATCCTCTAGCAATGATCCACCCAAACAATGAATAAATATGAATTCGATCAATGGCCTCAAAGGTTACAATAAATGATAACCCGTAGAAAATTTCAAAATAATGTTATGTCTACAATTTCAACAACTTTCATTAGATTCACATCTACTCTTGATCCTTTAAATGCGTGTGTGCATCCATATGTTCAAACCAGTCAATATTTCGATTAGATCAACCAATACTCATAAAAGATTTTCAAAAACGACTTTCAAAACTTTTTATCACATCAATCACCGCTACTATAGATATAGCACAAATTTTTCATGAGGATCAACTGGATATTTAAACTTTTAAGCACGTAAGAACCCTTCCCAAGTATTTCAAACATACATATTTTTTTTTCATTATTTAGTGAGTGCGTTTTACGCTTCATCTCACTTTCCACTTTTCATTGAACGAGTGCGTTTTACGCTCCATCTCGCTTTCCACTTTTCCTCGAACGAGTGCGTTTTATGCTCCATCTCGTGCCTGTGTTTATGGGGAGTGCGTTTTACGCTCCATCTCGACCCACCATAAGATTCAATTATTCAACTCGGAAAGGTTCCAATAAATTTCCCCCAAACTTATGTGAGTGCCTAATTTTCACTTCGAATGATGCTCAAATAAGATTTCTCAAGTTGCAATGGTATCTTTCATAAACAGTTAGCCAAAAAATTTCAATCCCAACTAGCTAAACAAATGGATATGTGACAAAATTTTCAAAAATTTCACAAGTAATGTGAAAACCAACTAAGTAGTTAAAATATAGACTAAGTATGCTTATCAATTCTCTAAGAGTTAACAATAGCAACCACCCACTTATCATTGGCCAAAATCAAATTCCATCAAAACATTGCCCAAGTAAATACTAAACATGATAAATAAATACCCCCAAACTTAAAATAGACATTGTCCTCAATGGCTAAGATAGGAAAAATTAAAAGAGAGAACTTCCCTGACATATAGCAATTTATCTCCTTGTCTGCAAAGTTTGAAGAATAGGTTAAGCACATTGGAATGAATCGGGCACCACACTTGAATTTAATTTGAATAACCTTTTCATAATCTGTTGCATGTCCATTGAACCTCCAATATATGCAATGAAGAGAGACAACATAGATTAGAATAGAACTTTGGAATATAACGTGATTCCTATCTACTAAATAAACTAGTAAAGCATAAAAATATTAAAAAAAAATCCTGGGTTGCCTCCCAGTCAGCGCTTGATTTATAGTCTTTCAGCCTGACTTTGTCTGGTCACCGCTATCCAATTCCTCTTCTGTAATTGAGGAACCCTCCATCCATCGAAAATAATATAGCTTTTGGTAGGTTCCCATTTGTGATGGCTAATGCATCAAAGTCACCTACCATGCTCTGATATGGTATGATCTCATTCAAGAACGTCCAACATCTAGGTGTTTTCTCCATTGTGTATGTGATCACTTTGGAGCATGGAAGCTTGTCACACACAATGGGCTCTTCGTCTATCTTCTCTTTCTCTTCCCACCATGCATTCAAAATTGTACTCGCTCTTATGTCAACAAGAGCTTTGCCGACGACATGCTACCAAGTGGGCACTGTTTTGCAAATCTGACTGACTCTTTGATCGTTAGTGGAGACCCATTTAGATCTTCGTCGAACTCTATTTCATTATCCCCAATTGTCTCCACACTTTTGATATCTTGTGGCTCATCCAGTTGCAGATTTGGTTCGGGTTCTCCGTCAATTTCGGAATCCTCGTCATAACACCAATTATTTTGAGGACAGTTGTTTAAGGCTTTGAGCATTTGATCTATCTGGTTCTGCATATTGTGACGTGATATCTCTTGATTCTGAATTTACAGCTCTTGATTTATCCTCATCTCCTAATTTGATGCTATGAACTTGGACAACAATTCCTCCAACTTTGACTTTTCTTCTTTTAATGGAGGTTGATAAGAGAAATATGGCGTGTGTGTTGGATCTGGAATAGAGTATTAGTCTTGATAGTTGTAGCTCCATGAAGAATCCGGGTGATACCCTCAAACTTGATCATAATTATCATACGCATACTGATTGAGGTAGTTACCACCATACTGTACCGGCCCGAGATTGATGGTGCATTGATTAGTCGGGTGATTGCCAACACAATAGTCACAAATAACTGCAATCCTTCGACTCCTTTGGGCTGCAAAAACGTCCAACTTCCTCAAAAGTTCTTCAATCTGTGCTGACACTGCGAAAAGTGTCGCGAGTCTGTCAATCTCCGCTCCCCTTGGCTGAGTCATTCTTGCCATCCTTCGACTCCGTTGGGCTCGAATAACCTCCAACATCTTTGAAGTTGCCTTAATTTGTATTGGCTCTATATAAGATGTATTAAGTCTATCAATCCCTGTTTCCCTTGGTTCAGTCATGTTCGCGTATGGCCATTGATACACAAAGTCATCCATGGAACCTGTAAAGAGAGAAATATAGGAAGAGAATTAAAAATAAAAATAAAAATGTTTAAATTAAGACTAATTTGATTGAAATTAATATTTGCAAAGAGATATTAAACTAATTCCCTGGCAGCGGCGCCAAAAACTTGTTGGGTAGAATCTAATTACGCACAACACGCAAGTATACGTGGTCAACAAGTAATAAAGTGATAAGTCGAGTATCGTTCCCACGGAGAATTATTTAACAAAAATTACCAAGTACTAACCCATAACCAACTCAATCTTATTTAAACGAATGAAATTCAAATTATATAAATTAAACTAATCTTAAATTCTACTAGTTAAATTAAAATAATGGAGATTTAAGATCACAACTTTACTTATTGCTTCATTTAAGTTAACACGCTTCTCATCAATTATTCTCTATCCTGAATTATAAATCAAGAACACTAAAGCAGATAAAACCACCTCTCGATACATAATACCCATACTAACGTCAATCCACAAATAAGATAGAAATCCATTAAACACCTTAATCAACTAACCCACTATATCTCTATGTGAATTACAATCGAAGAAGGTTGAAGAATAAGTTCTCTATCCGATTACATGCGATGTCAAGCGTATCTCTACCTTAACAATAATCAAAAATCTACTATTGACAAAATTCATGACACATGCTATCATGATAAGATCTAAATCAATACTTCATCTCTCGAGTTCATATAGATTATCACGGTAATTGATGGCTAATCAATTAAACAATTAAGTCCAAATCACAATAGACAATCCTCACAATAGAACATAATAATTGATAGTGAAGCATATTAAAATAAACTACACAATAAGATCCATTGTAATCTCAAACAAAGAAATAGTTCATGATTATTAAATTAAAACTAAAAATCCACATTTGAAATAACATAAAAAGATAAAAAAGAGTAGAGTAAAGAATAAATTTTTTGTCAGCAAATCTCCATCTTCCTCAAGCTCCTGCTCTTGATCTTCAATGGTCTTCAAGTTGCTTCAATCTTCAAATTTAATTAAAACTAGTGTTTTTATCTAATTTACTCTAATCTAATTTAATTGAATCCTCTATCTAGTCTCTCAATCCCCCCTAATCCTTGTGATTCTCCTCCTTTTATAAGTCTCTTCATATGTCTTTAAGTCCTCTTGGAAGTTCTCTTGGAAGTTCTTGTGTCAATCGGATCGAAACAAACCTTCCCGGACTCAAATTGGACCAAAATTCGCATTTTTCGCGCATTTTCTAGGCTACCCCCGCCCCGGCGGGGGTCTAAGCTTGTTTTGCGGGCTAGGGGTTTGCTTTGTGCCGTGTATACCCACGCCGGCGGCGGTTTTGTGAAAGATAATTTTCTACTCTGACGTCCTTTGGAAAAACGGCCATAACTTTTGATCTGGGAAGAGTTACGAGGCCTGCTACCTATCAAATCGAAGATATCGACGAGATCTACAACTTGCATTCTTTGTGTTTTTAGAAATAATGAACGGATGAAGGTCGAAATTGGGCTGGAAGTGACTGTTGTGCAAATGGCCATCCAAATAGTGACGTTCGACGTCCGTTGGTACAAATGTCATAACTCTTGCATCCGAACTCCGATCGGAATGATTCAAGATGTTCAAGAAAGCTAAGAAGAGGCTCTACAATGTAATCCAAGTTTCAAGCCAAGAACATGAAATGAACATGAAAGCCCAAACGATGTCCGGATTGCTTTTCTTTGCGTTTTCATTCCAATTATTTGCGATTTCAACTCCCAAGCATATAATCTACAAAACGAACACAAAATGCATGAAAAGTAACTATGAAACATGAGATTAAGCAAATAATTCAAGTAATAGGTACCGGATAAGTAGGTTTAAAACCTACTTATCAATACACCCGGGATCGGTCCTCTGCTGATAGATGGCGAGAAGCTAAGCGCTGACCTAACGCCCCATCAAAAGGATGGAAATCCTGAAACTGGTCAAACTGCGACATCACGGCCAGTGAGTGGTACGTAGTCATGCCCCTCAAACCAGCTAGAGGAAGATAATCCATACCCGGAGCATGAGTAATGAAACTGTAGGGCGAACTGAGCCCTGTACATGGTAAGATTGTTAGGTTTGTAATATTCATGAACGCAATCAAATTGCACAAAATAAGCGAAAATGTGTAAAAATCAGAGTTTAAAATTTTACAAACCATATACCCGGATCATCCTTTATGCATAATTATTAATTAAACGAAAAAATAAAGAATTAGAATCATACCCTTGAGGATTCGAGCTTCCTCAGGTACAAGTTCATCTCCAAATCTTTTTCGTGTTCAACTTGAATCCACCGGGTTGGGTTCCTTCCTTTGATCAACGTTAGCCACCCAAGTGTTTGGCCTCTAGAGGTGATCCACCAAGGAAGAAGAAATATTCAAGAAGAAGGGTATTTGGCAAAACCCTAGTTTTTCTATCTCTATTAGAAAAAGAGCGTACTCTCCCAACTATTGGAATTACGTCTGTTGTGAAAAAGTCAACAATCACACTCACCCATAATAAGACTCCTCTTATTTATAGATGTGGGCAACCTTCTTTAATAATTAAGGAATTGGGTTTTATTTTAATTAATTAAATTCCTTTAATTAATTAGGCTCCCAATCATATTAGGAATAAATGAGAGTACTTTTGTTAATTAATTTCCAAACTCTTTTAGGAATTAAATAATAATAATAGTAATAATAATAATAAGACTCCACTTATTAATTTATATTTAATATTTTTAAAATATTAAATAATAAATATTAAGCTATTTAATCTATTCTATCACCATAGATTAAATTAAATGTACTTAACTTATTATTACGATTATATCATTCTCTTCTTAAATAATTATTCTTCCTTTTATGGTGTGACCCTTTAGGTTCTCTATATTAAACCGGTTGTGAATAAATCAAATAGAGCAATTCTAATCTTATTTAAATAAATAAATTAAACTATTAATTTATTTAAATAAATAATATTTATTCTACAATAGGGATAAGCCTCCCTAGCGTTTAACGACTTTTCAGATAATATAGATTTCTACATTAATCATAAAAGAACATTTGAGTAAATAGTTACCGTATAATTCCATCCTTCCACCATAAAATGTCCAAATTAAATTTAAAACATGGAATTACTGTCAAAACTTAATTTATTTAATTATATTTTTTTCGACTCTTAAATGCACAACTCCAAATAATGTAAATTAGAAACTCCTTTCTAATTTTATTTTGCCTTGGCCAAGAACTATTGGGTTGTCATTTATCGAATCACATAGGATATTTCTCTTCTTTTACTAAAAGTGGTAGATTCTTTATTGATCATACATTATCTCCATGTACAACTTATTATACCCAAGCATACCCTTTGATATACCCTAAGGGTCTTAAGGAATAAGTCAAAGTATAACTCATCATACACAAGATGCTATGATGATCTCAAGTTCAAGGATCACTTGTACTACTATCACTACAGGAATTCCTATTGACAGGCAAGTAAAACTCCATTAGGTATTCCTTAGTAAGCCACGTTCAGTGAACTTATTCTCTAATAAGCACCTACACACTTACTTTAGTGTCTCCACACAAATAATCATGAGATCAATCATCCTCATCCAATGAGCAAGCAACGTATGTACTAATCTATCCCGATTCACTAATCTCCAATTTAGTAATTCAACGATTGGAAACTATTTTAGTTTTAAGCTTTCTAAGAATTTAGATCTTATTATAATGATCATCATCATTATTATAAAAGTATTGCTTAAAACTATGGGTTTATCATATATTATAAAACAGCATCATGTAGATAATTAAAAGTCTTTAATTAATTAATACTTTTTATTAATAAATGAATAAGATTGTTACAAAGTATATGCTTTATCATCAAACATGATTGGATTGTTTGAATACTACTTTCAATATCCCACTTGCACTAAAGCCAATTGCCATGATATCTCATATCATTCTTCTCTAAGTGACGATTATCCTGCTATTGGATAAGCTTTAGTTAATGGATATGTAATGTTGTTCTTGAGAGTCCACTATCTCTATAGTGATTTCTCATCTTTCAATGATTCCATAATCAAATGAAAGTGCCACAACACATGTTTAGATCCAAGTTGAGACTTAGGAACGATTCCTAGTTCTGTAATGAACTTTTCATCCAAACAATCAACTTGTAGCTTCATTTATAGTTATATACTTTGTCTTTATCACTAAAGCAGCAACTCTTTACTGTTTGGAACATTTCCAATTCACTACACAGTGATCTTCTCCAGAATATGACCGATCATCATCAGGTCTCGTATATTTCATTGCATACATGATTGTCACTCATGCAATCTCTCTTTTATGAGTTTACGGGGACTATTAAGAGAGATACACTCCAGGGCTCATCAATATAAGAATTTCGATGGAGTTTGCCATGCTAAACAACTTTAGCATCAAATTAATATACGTTCCTTGGGTTAAGTCGAGCATCCTCTTGAATCTATCTTTATAGATTTTATCCCCAATTACGATACTCTTCCCAAATCATTCATGGATGAATATTTAAACAACTTTATCTTTACTGATTGTAGCATTGGTACGTCATTCCTTATCCATAGTATATCAACATATAATACTAGGAATGTCACGACGCTCCCACTGACCCTTTTGTACACACTAGGTTCATTTTTGTCTTTGATAAAATCAAACTCTTTTGATTGTCTCATCAAAACGAATGTTCCATATTTTAGAAGCTTGCTTCAATCCATTTCTCTGAGTGTCTACAACTCTTGCCTCATCGTATGTAACTGGATCATCATCTTCTATGATACGTACCTTATCATCATCATCCATGATGAATCCATACCTCCCAGGTATCTTCAGTACTATTCCAGATTTACGATTTGGTTGTGGTACAATAGGTTTATCTACAAGTTACTTTTATTTGGCTTATAATGTTTTGTGATTCTTGAATTCTTCAAGATTCTATTATCCTCCCACTAGCCTCTTCAATGATAAACACATTTATCTTAGAAAGTAGTGTGTTTCGCAGCAAACACCTTTTTGCTAAGTAGGATTATAGAACATATACCCTAATCTTACTTTAGAATGTCCCACAAATCTGTACTTGTCAAATATTGTCTCAAGCTTATCCTTTGAAACCTTTTTCGTAGATATGCAACCATTTATAGAATATTATCCCAGAAGGATACTGGAATGTCGGTAAAATCATTATGGACCGCACCATGTCCAACAAGGTACGATTTTTCCTTTCAGATACATTAATCAATTATTGTGTATCAGGAGGTGTCCATTGTGAGAAAACCATTTGAGATGATCTAGAAACTCAATGCACAAGTATTCCTTCCTTGACCCGATCAAAGAATCCTAATACTTTGCCAATTTGTTTCACTTCTGAATTCTTTGAACCTTTCAAATAATTCACACTTGTATTTCAACAAATACATACATTCAATTCTTTGAATGATCATATCCTTTTCTTATACTAATTTGTTCAATATGCAAAATTATTTTTCACGTAAGTCAAGTATACTAAATCCATTAAGTAATGTTCTAATTCTATACAAAACATTATTATTATAAATAGAACAACAATTGTTCTTAATTATAATACCAAAGATTTCATTGTCCAATAATTAAATGGAAATAATGTTTCTTCGAGAACTAAAATACAATAACAACTTATTGACTTAATATACTTGCATGTAAGTAGTGCTAAACAATAAGTTCATATGGCTAACGCAGCAACCTTTGTTTCATTTTCCACACATAGGATGACTTATTCGTTGTTTAACTTTCTACTTCTGCTTGGTCCCTTCATAAATCTATATTTATGAGAACCAAAGACGGTATCCAATACCCAAGTAGAACCTTGACTTAAAAAAAATTTATTTTAAGTCATGAATAAAATTATATTTGTAACCGAAACTTCACTAAGTTTCTTCTGGTTAGCCTCTGCAAGATGCTTCTTGTAGTTTCTTTCAAGTGTCCAGGCTTATTGGAGTGGAAGCAAACTCCTTTGTTATCCGTATCAATTTTATTCTTATTATCCTTTGTTTATGCCTTTTCGAATTACCTTCTTAGAATCGTTCTTCTTTTTAGAAGATCTTTTGGCCCCTACCAGTAAGACTTGGTCTTTCTTGGTTGGAAAGTGACTCTCAACATTTTTCAGCATGTTAAGCAAATCAGCGAAGCAGATATCTAGCTTGTTCATATGAAAAATTCACAACAATTGTGAGAAGGAGTCCGGGAGTGAGTGCAAGATCAAATCTTGACTCAACTCTCCGTCCATGACAAAACCTGTTGTCCTAATTGTTCAATCAAATTGATCATGTTAAGAACTTTTGTTTGTACTGTAGTGTCATCGGTCATTCTAGATCGGAAGAGCTCCTTAGATATTTGATATCTATTAGTTCTACTTTCCTTTCCATCAACTACTTAATATGAAGGAATATAGTAGGAGCATCCATAGTTTCATGCTGACACTAAAGCTCGTTACTCATGGATGCGAGCATGATGCATTGAGCCAACTGTGCATCATCTTGTCACTTTCTTAAAGTAGCAATCTCTTCCTCAGAGGCTTTGTCTGCAACCATTGCAGGGATAAACGTATTAAGGATATAAGATAGCTTTTCAGCTATGAGAACTGTTCTCAAATTCCTTAACCAATCCGTTTAATTCGGTTCGATTAATTTAGCATCTAATATGCTACGCAGTGATAGTAATTTTAGACATTGTAAAATTCTATAAATGAATTTGTAGTTTAACAACATTTTAGCATATATTCTTTTATTAATTACCAAAATAATTTAGGTCTTATTTTAAATTGGTATCTCCCACTATTTTCATCAAACTATATTACCCTCACTTATATAGTTCAGCAAAATCTAATTAAAGATTTGCTAGTGAGAATAAGGATCCCATTTTAAATGTATATAGCCTTGTGGTGACACAACAAACTATATATAAATAAATAGGTAGACAACTCTTGTCAATTACATCAACTTTGTAACTCCTTGTATTTTGCCTCTTAGATTATTTTGATCAAGTGGTGGCACATCCGAATCAAAATTATCTAAGTTAAGTGTAACAACCTGATATTTTCTACATAAATAAATAAGAAATTTTGCGTATAGATTTTTTTTTTATATTAAGGATGAGGATTAGTACAAGATAAAGTGTATATGTATTTATGTGGTAAATAAAAATATATTTATTGCATAAATGTTTGCAAGTAAATTTAATTTAGAATTATTGATTATTAAAAAGTATATTCTGATAATAATTAAATTATGGTAGAAATGCTTTTATTAATTATTTTCCATGAAAATATAATCATATATTATTTAAATAATATATGAAGTGATTTTTAGAATAATTATAATAATTATTTTATTATATGAGTTAGTACAAGTTATTAAGTGAATTATTTTACCTTAATTATTAAGGTTAAATATGAAGAATAAATCAGATATGAAATCCAAACCCTAATTTTGGATTAGTGTCAAGGTATGAAAATAATAATATAATATTAATTATATTTTGATTTTTCAGTGTTATGAATATGTAATGTATTTCTGTATTGTTAATGGTAGGTCAATTACGGTGTATTATGACCAAACCCTAATAATAATGTTAAACCCTAATTTGAGATCCAAATTAGAATGCAAGATTATTTTATAAATGTGTTATATAATTTATGTCGTGTATTAAATGTATTAATTAGGTGAACCCTAATTAAAATTCTAGAAACCCTAATTTTTAGAAAACCCTAGTTACTATTTCTAAAACCTTAATTTTTGGAAATGATAAACCCTAATTTTAAATTCAAATTAGAGTTCGAGATTGGTTGTAATTATATTAATGTGTTTAATTAACAAGTATTAGATTTTATTGTTAATTATGGAAAACCTAATTAGCAATTTAAAGCCTTAAATATCTAGAACCCTAATTTGATAATTAGAAAATCCTAATTATATTTTAGTAACCCTAATTATCAAAATCTTAAACCCTAATTGCTATTTTAGTAAGGTTAATGATAATAATATGATCTAAACCCTAATGTTATTGTATAGTGTAATTAGAGGATTAATCATAATTAGAAAACCCAAATTTCAAAATTTTAGAAAACTAAAAGTTATTTAAATTTTTATTTGATTTTATTTTTGTGCAAACCCTAATTGCTAAATCCTTCAATTTGTGCTAAACTTTAGGGTTAAACCTTAAGGGTTAAACCCTAAGGGTTTTCCATGTTCCAATTATGCCATTAAATGGAAAATACAAATGACCATTTTGCCCCTTTGCATTATTAAAGCTACAAACTAGGTTTTGACAATAGGTTGAGTGGGTGAACCACTTCAACCACTCCACATGCTCATAATTGACAGCAACAAGCAAACTCAATCAGCCAATTCATGCACCTTGTTGGTCTACAAATAGATTGAAGGAGAGAGAAAATGCATTTGTTTACTAAAAAAATTGCACAACACCTAACCAAGACTTCCTCTCACAAAGACCCATGAAATTTGTAAGTTTTATAGTCCCAAAACGCAGCCCCACGTCCACCATAAACAAATCAGCAACACAAAATTAGAAATTTATCAAAGAAAGGTATAAAACCTTAGCTTTAATTTCTGTCCAAAAATCTGTGTTAGATGTTATGATTAAGTGTTAGAATATGTTGGTTATGTTGCCTAATGTTGATCTGGGTTGCTAGATGTTAGATCCATAACACCTAGAGGCTCAGATTTAAGTTTTAAAGAAATCTGGAATTTTTTTTAGGTCTGACAATGAATGTCAGGCCTTATAAATCATTGTTCGTTTGTTGTTTGTGTTGTTTTAAAGCTTCAATATGTAGCCTCGTATATGGTCTTTAAGATGTAAGTGGTAGAATAGCCATTTGATGTCTGAAATCAAAGATATTTTAGGTCAAATTCCATTGACCGACGTTGACTACACGAAATTCTGAGCAGCCCAGAACCTAAAAATCGTGTTTGTCAGTTTTTTTAAACAGCCCAGATCTTTGTGTTGTTAGACGTTTTAGTTTGATTGTTGTATCTAGCTTGTATTCTTGTATATGAACTCTAATATTATGCCTTATAATATCCTAATCATCAAACGGTGTGATTATAGAGAACGGTCAAACTAGGCCAAACGATAATGGAAGCTGTTTTCTGGGTAACCCAGAAAACGCTTGACCATGTCGTCTGACATGGTTTGACCAGCACGAATCTGCTTGATAGGTTGTTGTTTTAGTTTGTTGTTTTAGTGATCTACTGTGATATAACTCTTCCTTGCCATGTTGGCTACATACTGAATTCATTACATCACATAAATATTGCACGGATCATACGTTATGGAAGCCCAAAAGTGCGTGCTTGAACTGTTCTTCATTTCTGGGCAACCTAGAAATGAAGAACAGCCTCTGATAGCTACTTTGCTGGATTAGATCTCTTTGATGTTGTGTGGTATGAACTTGTTTGTTGTTGGATCTTGTAGTCTTGTTATATTACTACATGATCTGATCAACAAGTTTCCCAGAAACACATCACACACGAATTTAAGCTCGGTCAAAGTTGCTAGCTCGACCACTGACATGTTTTTTGGGTTTGGGCTCAAGAACATGAAGAACACTTATAGCGACAGTTTCGTCACTATAGGTGGCCTTTAGCGACAGAGAGCTTATTATTTTCCAGAAATTAATTAATAAATAGAAAAAAATAGTTTTTAATTATTAAAAATACAAAATAAATTATTAAAAATTATTTTAAATTCCGAAAATTAGTTTTTAATTATTTTAAATATATTTCATAAATATTTAATATTATTGAAATATTTAAGTATTTAATTTATTTAATTATAATATTAAATAAATTATTTAAAAATAATTTAAAATTAGAAAAATCATTAAAAATTATATTATAATATAAGAAAATATTTTAAGTTATTTTTAATGACTTTTAATATTTTGTGATAAATTTCATTAATAAATTGATATTAATGGTAATTAATTTATTTACTAAATGAATTAAATAAATTAATTAAAAATGATTTTATTAGATTAAAAATCATTTTAAATAATAATAAGGTATTTAAAAATATTTTAAGTTATAAAATATAACTTTCAATATTTAAAGGTAAATTTCATTAATTAATTATTATTAATGATATTAAAGTTATTTAATAATTATATTAAATAATTTAGTTTAAAAATGATTTTAATATTATAAAAATTATTTTAAATGAAAATTAAGTGTTTAAAAATATTTTAAGTTATAAAATATAACTTTTAATATTTAAAAGATAATTTTATTAATAAATTAATATCAATGATTACTAACTTATTATTAAAAATAGTAAATTTATTTAATAATTATATTAAATAAAGAGTTTAAAAATTATTTTATTAATTTAAAAATCATTTAAAAGGATATAAATGAATTAAAAAAAATTTAAGTTATGAATAATGACTTTTAATATTTTGATAAATAGAACATTAATATCTTAATATTAATGGTAATTATTTAGAAATGATTTTAAATATTTTAAAAATCATTTAAGGGTAATATTAATACTTTAAAAGTATTTCAAGTTATTATAAATAACTTTAATATTTTAGAAATGATTTAATTAATAGTTTAATACTAATTAAATATTAATGATAATAGAATTGATTAGTATTTAAATCATTTAAATATGATTCCAAGGTTTGAAATTCATGATAAATCATAATAAATGTTTTAAAATTATTATAAGTCATATGGCGGATATTGAGTTACAGGACAGAGTCTTAGACTCGATAATTACCCGATAAAGCTGTCGGTAGACCGACATGTTTTAAAAATTGATCTGGACTTAGATAATGTGATTAGATAAGTGATTATTTGTGATTCAATGGTTGTTAAACCTATGTTCCAATGTGATTAGGGAATGTGCGGACTGCAATAAGCAGTATTATATGATATGATATGTTATTCTAATCAAACAAATGATCTATTTAATGATAGGGCTTGATAGAAAAGATAAATCTAAGTTGTGTAAGCAGCAGACAAGGCAAGTATCTAACTCTTTGCATTTACTTTATGCAACGGACATGCATAAGATAATATCTGAATTGTTTCTTTTAATTATTCAAATATTTTAACCTTTGTATATACTTATGCAATGATTCTATATAAGTAAGTTATTAAACTATAATTGTTGTACAAGTTCCTTTATTCTGTTATTATTGATCAAACTATATATTCTGATCGTTAATTTCTAAAATATGGTTATACAAGTGTCCCCACTTGGATAATAATTATATTTTATCACATGTTGATACATACTTATCGGTGTTCAGTATGTATAAGTTGAATTAAAAGTCGTCTAAGCTATTTGATCCAGCTAGACATATATTTAAAGTTGTTGTTGAACAAGATAAAACTTTATCCAACTAAATTGTTTTGGTTTGGATTCAAGGCTGGTATGAACATCCCAACTATGGGAAACTTTTATGCGCCTAAGGCGGGAATGCTAGACGAAAATATCATCCTTTAATGTAGTATTGATCAATACAGGGCATAACGGGCTGATCACCCCCCGTGCCCGTAAGTAATGACGGTTTACAGATGAAGTTCTGTTTAACCTTTTCGAAAATAGAAAATAATGTTCATAATTTGTCAACTGATCCTCATTTATAGTCATTACGTAGTTTCAAAAATTTGAAATCAAAATGATATATTGTTTATTATCAGTTCAGTTTACTTTACAACTGTTGATTTGTTGTAAGAGTATAGTTCAAAGAAAATATTTAATTCGTTCAGCTAAATGTTATTGTTGCTATTACTTGCTGGGCACTTAAATGCTCATCCTTGCTTAAATTTAAATGTTTTTAGCTAAAGGTTAACAACCTGGAGGCTCTTTTAAGAACAAAGGGAAATGGAATGTCGTTGAATGAATGATAAGGCTATCTTTTGTAATAACTAGACTTTATTAGGGTAATGATGATATATATTAATTATCATGTAATGAAACGAATGTTTGAAGGTTTCGTACTTGGAATTTAAAACTCTGATAATATGTAAATTAAATTTGATAATCTATATTATTATTATTATTATTATTAGTATTATTCTGCTCATAGAAATGGTATCGTGAAGCACTAAGTTCGGGTTTCAAGTACCTGAATTTGGGGGCGTCACATTAAGTCCAACCTAGCACATCCATATATTCAAAAAAGAAAAACAGTGTCCTTGTGGTGACACAACAAAACAATATTGTTCAATTTTCTCTATAAGCATCAAATGTGATAAATTAACATCTTAAATACTTAATACTTGCCTTGTGGTGACACAACAAACTCATATTAAATATTTAATACTCTATTAATTTTATCATGCTAGAAGGCGACGCTCGATATTTCAAATATCATGATAAGAATTAAATAATAATAATAGTAATAATAATAATAAGACTTCTCTTATTAATTTATATTTAATATTTTTAAAATATTAAATAATAAATATTAAGCTATTTAATTTATTCTATCACCATAGATTAAATTAAATGTACTTAACTTATTATTACGATTATGCCATTTGATTCTTAAATAA
This sequence comes from Panax notoginseng, assembly GCA_016801055.1. Classification (NCBI taxonomy): domain Eukaryota; kingdom Viridiplantae; phylum Streptophyta; class Magnoliopsida; order Apiales; family Araliaceae; genus Panax; species Panax notoginseng. Next base: position 116,358,641 of record CM029016.1, read on the forward strand.
GTATTCTTCCTTTTATGGTGTGACCCTCTAGGTTCTCCATATTAAACCGGTTGTGAATAAATCAATTAGAACAATTCTAATTTTATTTAAATAAATAAATTAAACTATTAATTTATTTAAATAAATAATATTTATTCTACAATAGGGATAAACCTCCCTAGCGTTTAACGACTTTTCAAATAATATAGATTTCAACATTAATCATAAAAGAACCTTTGAGTAAATAGTTACTATACAATTCAATCCTTCCACCATACAATGTCCCAATTAAATATAAGACATGAAATTACTGTCAATTCTTAATTTAATTAATTATATTTATTTCGACTCTTAAATGCACAACTACAAATAATGTAAATTAGAAACTCCTTTCTAATTTCATTCTGCCTAGGCCAAGGACTACTGGGTTGTCATTTATCGAATCACATAGGATATTTCTCTTCTTTTACTAGAAGTGGTAGATTCTTTATTGATCATACATTATCTCTATGTACAACTTATTATACCCAAGCATACCCTTTGATATACCCTAAGGGTCTTAAGGAATAAGTCAAAGTATAACTCATCATACACAAGATACTATGATGATCTCAAGTTCAAGGATCACTTGTACTACTATCACTACAGGAATTCTTATTGACAGGCAAGTAAAACTCCATTAGGCATTCCTTAGCGAGCCACGTTCAGTGAACTTATTCTCTAATATGCACCTACATATTTATTTTAGTGTCTCCACATAAATGATCATGAGATCAATCATCCTCATCCAATGAGCAAGCAATGTATGTACCAATCTATCCAAATTCACTAATTCCCAATTTAGTAATCCAAGGATTGGAAACTATTTTAGTTTTAAGCTTTCTAAGAATTTAAATCTCATTAGAATGATCATCATCATTATTCTAAAAGCATTGCTTAAAACTATGGGTTTATCACATATTATAAAATAGCATCATATAGATAATTAAAAGCCTTTAATTAATTAATACTTTTTATTAATAAATGAATACGCTTGTTACAAAGTATATGCTTTATCATCAAACATGATTGGCTTGTGTGAATACTACTTTAAAAGATAGCAAACGGATCTCCAATCACGACTAGAAAAATGGACCAAGATGCTGGATCTGTACACTCCGTAGGCTGGAAGGAATACGACATAGCTATCTCATGGGTGAAACAATACCCGTGTCATCTGAATGTGCCAATCGATCTCAAGTGTGTCATAAACTACACGTACAACATAACCGAACTATCTGTGAATAACCCTGCAGGGTAAGTCCTATAGAATGTGGCCGACCTTAGTGCATCTGCCATGATCATCGGAATAATGGTACGACCCTCCTAGAGAACTCTCTCTTGCATAATGACGCCGATGTCCAACTTATCCATGTATCATGGCATATATACGTATGATAATACACACAACAACCATGCATCCACTCTGGCCAAATGCCACTGGTCCTCTAGTGTGGTGAAATCCCCAGAATACCGAGCATAGCTGTCCTCATAGCCAAATATGTCAATTAGAAAACGATGGGATATCACGTGGCCGGATGTGATCTCATCATGCACAACTCTCCGCCTCAACCCGGTGAGAGTCATAAACTGACGACTCATGTCACCAATGGCCATATGCATGCAAGGTCTATCAAGTGGCAGCATAGTCAAACGTGTATACTCCTCCAGAGTCAGAGTCAACTCCTGGGTCTGTAATTGAAACATCCTCTTTCTCGTCCTCGACATCCGGCACATCAACCCGGACTGGACGTATCACTGCCTCCACCAAACGACGAGGTTGTCTAACAGAGCGGGGTCGAGGCACTTCAGAAGCCCTCCTACGTACACCAGAAGTGGTCCTGCGGGAACTACTCGGCTGATCCGGATCCATAATATCTGGACAACAAGTCTCCAAATCACCTCAGAAAGGGTGTGGTATTTTCTAACCTGGAGCTTTTGAAAATGCATTTAATGACTACATGTATGCATGCATTATTTTAATATACGTCTACAGTAGAGTTAAAAATGCATGACTAATCAATGACTACATTTTGGAAAATTTTGCCATAGTTTCCTTTATAAATAGGACTATTCACATGCACATAGGCATGACTAGGTGGCAATTCAGCAGCACACCTGTCCATAGTCATTGTTGCATTAAAAAATCAAAGTCATCAATCCATAAGGGTAGCCTAATTACCAGGATTACTATACTTTATCACCTTTACTCATTTGTCCTCAAATAGGATAAGAAATAGCAGAAAAAGTTACCAATTTGGCTTTCTCAAAAGTCAAAGTTTTTCACATCATTATGTTCAGCATGGTTTAATACTAACATTTACTATATTGAATATTTTTTATTAAGTCATTTGAGCATGCATATTCACTACTATGTGTTTAGATGCATTTCATGTGATAAGTCATTTTTCAACGAATAAAAATTGGAAAAGAAGGCATGTATACGTTACAAAGACAGTGTAGAACACTTGTACGGTGATAGAATTTGCAGAAAGACGTCCGAACTCAGCAGATCTGAAGAAGAGCTCTCAGATTTCCTTCGCGGCGCAACATGAAATGACTTGAGAAAGCAAACAGCAGCATTAATAGCCATTCACAGTTGGCCGTAGGTCCACCTACGACTGCTACAGGTGTACCTGCGGTACCCTTACATGGGTCCCACCCCTCCGGCTCAATCCAATTCGAGTTACAAAGGAGTTCTCACAAGCTAAAAAGGCCAAATTATGGATAAAAACGCTACGCGATTGAGTGAAAAGCCTGAAATCTTGGTTTTTCTAGGCCCGACTGTGGCTTTCATATCATTCATTGGTATTCGCCCGAACACAGGGTGTACTATACCAATGATCCAAATAGTTGTAGATCACATTCGGCAATACCGGACAGAGGTCCAATGCCGTCAATTCAGAGTCGTCACCCTAATCTTTTCAAATGGATCCCGACGGGGGTTACAACGCATGGTCATCTGCCCAAAAATAGATCCCCGACGGGGGTTACAATACATATTGTCCGTTGACACACACGTCAGTGAGGATCAAATGGATCCCCGGCGGGGGTTACAACACATATTTTCTGTTGATATACATGTCAACGAAGGTCAAGCAACCTTGACGTCAGTTCAGCCATTGGTAAGTAAACCCAACGACGCATCGGAAGCCATCCAATGATTGCATCAGTTGATACACACATCAACAAAGGCCAAGCAGCCTTGACATTTATCCCCAGCAGGGAGTTCATCCATTGATATACACGTCAGCAGATGTCAAGTAGATCCCCGTCGGGGGTAATAACGCTTGGGTATCCGTTGGTTCACACGTCAACGAAGGTCAGTCAGCCTTAACAACACATACTATTGGCAGTAAATCCAACGAAACATTGAAATGTCCTGGCGATATAAACCAGGAAGGATCAACATCATCGGGGAAGATCGATGATGGAATATGTTATACACATCCTCAAATAGACAAAAGCTTTATACCCACAGGTCTCTTGTACACGAGAGGAACATCTTTGGAATAAAGTCTGTATCAAGGATTCAGGACTTTGGTGATAGCCCCAACGTCAACATCCTAAGAAGTTTGGATCACACATCCAAGCTTGTCATCATTGCCATCACCGGTTGAAGCGACAGGGAGCCAGCAATCATCCCCAGCATGTGGGAAAACAATCCATATGCATCATACATTTACATCATGTTACTACACATGACATCATATTTATCTTGTTGCATTTCAAGTGCCTAGGATTCTTTATCATATCCATGCCATTACATTGCATGAATATGATAAAGTGGGGCATCTGTAAACACTCAAAATTTTCTACACACCTATTACTGACATTATAGGAGGGCAGATTCATTTTTCAGAGATAACCCTAGAAGACAGCTCACATCCAGTCCGAATACTATCGAAAGTTCAGTTTTAACCCTAAAACACACACCGGGAGTATCAGTTTCAACCTCGGAAATAACTCTGAGACTTGTAGTTCTAATACTGAAAATTCCACCGGAGAAGGCTGATTCATCCCGGAGATAACCCCGAGATATTCAGTCTCAGTCCTGACACCGAGAATAGTAGCGCCAACCTTGGAGATAACCCCAATGAATGCAGTTGCAGTACTGGAGATAACCCCAAAAATGCTTATTTTAAAGCCATACAAACAACTTTAGAACACTTGGCACTCACACCGAGGAACTCAATACAAGACCCGAAGATAATCTCGGGAAGATAGGCACACCTCATAGATGATATTGAGCACCTTCGACACTTGCAGCAGTCCAATCTCAGAGATAACCCTGAGCAACGTCTGCTTTATCAGCCCAAACCAGAGATAACCTCAGTGAGGGGCAAAGTCGTTATCTTGCCACCTTGATGCCACAGCACACCGTCTCAACATTTCAGACATACATTTCTACACAGCAATGTCCCACAAGAACCAAGGAAGTCCAATCCTGAGTGACTATTACGCAGGGTAACGAATAGAATTTGAAGCATGAAGACCGGAGTGCATTGTTCCATCTTCCTAACTTCGTACAACCTCTAATCCCACGTCATTGCATAACTCTCGACAATGGTGGTCCGAAATAGGTCTTACACACCTCAATCGGATGCCCAGATTGAAGTTTTGAAAGTTCAAGTGGACACCACGTTGCATGCGTGCACGTATTTTGAGACGGCGGGACCCACGAAGCACGGGCACCCTGGGCAGCCGCAGGTACACCTGCGGCTCCTGCCTCTATAAATAGAGGGCTTGGGGTGGCCATTTTATAAGAAAAAAAGACGAGGAAGCCCTATCCAATTTGCTCTGTACACACCCTAAAATGAGTGCTTTCTCATTTTAAACACTTGTAAGCTCATATATAGCTACTTTTAATGGCGGGAGCCGAGTGTTCATCCACTTAAAGCTATAGAAGTCTTCTTTGGCAGCCCACTGTAAGCCTTCTTACACACTTTAAAGCATTTCTCTTCATCTTTGCACACGCTATTCTTCACATTAAGAGTCGTGTTGCGTGTGTATGCCCGAACTTCGGTCCGCGATTTTATTTCAGTTTGTATATATATATATATATATATATATATATATATATATATATATATATGTCTGTATATATGGACTAACATTATCGATTGAGCCTAGACTTATGTCTGGAGCGTTTAATTGCTTTCGTATATATATACATACTTATATATATGAATTGTGTGTCGAACTCTGTTCGATGAGCTTAGACTTACATCTGGAGCGTTTAATTACTTTATCGCTTTTATATATTTATATTTCTGATCCCCATGGAGGTGCTTTGTGGTGGTTGATCATGTCTGTATATATATATATATTACAGCTTTTATATATATAACTGCTTACAGTTTTCATATAAACTGCGTTATCATGTGAGCCTAGGAATCATGTGATCACATATTCAGTTTACTGAATCTAGATTCGGTTCCCGTGATAGATATTTTCAGCTATAAGCAGCTTGTAAATTTATTCACGGTGTTTGGATTTCCTCAGATGGTTTTTATGATGACGAGGAGTTCGGCACTTCTTTGTATATTATTTTCTCAAGGATGCTTTGCATCTCAAAAATAAAAGCAATCAAGCCTAATATTTAATAAAATGGAAGTATCAAAGGCCTCAATTACTATTGAGCACAAGGGTTTGGAAAACCTCTTTTATAAAACATCATTGTTATATCTTGTTTAAAACTAAATTTTTACACAAATTCAAACCCTTTGTATATAGGTGCAAACGATGCATGCACTACTTCCAAATAACAGCACATTGACCGACACACACACACATTCTATGATAGTTTCTTGAAAAGTGGCGGTCACCGTGGCAACACGGATGTCGGGGGGTGCCTAACACCTTCCCTCCGCATAAGCAAGTCCCCGGACCCTAATGAATCTCGGTTTCACAGACCCGTTTAGCAGTGTCACATCACTGAGTCAATGTACAAACCTTTTCTCGGTTGTGTTGGTACAACCAGAGAAAAAACCAACTGGCAACTCTTAACAGTCCATCGTCGACATTATACATGTCGGACCTTTTTCACTTGTTTTTTCAAACAAATCTCACCTAAAATGAGAACACCAAAGAACAAGAATATAAAAGGGACAAATAAAAATCCCAAAGTCGACACCGTGTATATTTGCATGTAATTGTTGATTATAAAATTAACCAACATCTAGGTTCAAAGGTTTTGTCATTATTTCAGCCAACTGATCCTTTGAGCCATGATGCACCAACACTACTACTCCATCATTTGCCAAGTCTCGAAGAAAATGAAATCAAACATCGATATGCTTACTTCTACCATGCATAATAGGATTCTTCGAGAGTTTAATGGATGAGTTATTATCACAGAATATAGTGCATTTACATTGCTTAAGTCCAAGCTTCCCAATAACTCGCTGCATCCACACACTTTGACAAGCACACACAATAATAACAATGAACTCTGCTTCTATGGTGGAAAGTGACACAACTGGTTGCTTCTTGGAACTCAATACTACAACTCTAGAGCTCATTTTAAAAACATACCCAGAGGTGCTTTTGCAGCCATCAAGATCACCAGCATAATCACTATCAAAATAAGCAAACAAGTTCTCTTCTCCTCCTTTCTTGTAAAATATTCCCAGTTCAGTTGTTCCCTTCAAATATCGAAACACTCTCTTCACTGCTTGTTGATGCAACACAGTAAGAGCCTCCATGTAACGAGTTATCAAGCTCACTACATGCATAAGATTCGGTCTGGTGCCAGTCAAGTACATAAGACTACCCACCATTTGCTTGTAAACTGTGGAATCAAACCTTGTGCCTCCTTCATCTTTAGCAAGTTTATTTCTAGGAATAATAGGATTTTTCACAGGATTACAATGCTCCATTCCAAATCTCTCCAGTACCTCATTGGCATATTTCTTTTGGCTTATGAAAATCCCAGCTGAGCTTTACACCACCTCCACTCCATGGAAGTATTTCATATAACCAAGATCAGACATGTCAAATTCTTCTTTCATTGAACTCTTGAACTTCTTAAACATCTGCTCATTATTTCCTGTGAAAATAAGGTCATCGACATACAAGTTGACTATAAGAATACCTCCATTTTCGTCCTTCTTTGTAAAAAGTGTGTGATCACTCAAGTATCTCTCAAATCATTCCATGATGAAATTGGATTCAATCTTACTGAACCAGGCTCGGGGGGCTTGTTTAAGCCCATAGAGTGCTTTCTTTAACTTGTACACTTTGCTCTTTCCACCCTTCACCTTATAACCCACATATGTTCCACAAACACCTCCTCACTGATCTCACCATGCAAAAATGCACTTTTAACATCGAGTTGGTATACTTTCCACCCTCGATTAGTTGCAAGTGCAAGTATTAGTCGAATAGTATCCCAACGATCTACCAGAGTAAATACCTTAGTGTAGCCGATACCGGCTTGCTGTGTGTATCCCTTTGCTACAAGTCGGGCTTGTATTTATCCACCTCTCCTTTCTCATTCAACTTGGTCTTGAAAACCCATTTAACACCTATCTTCTTTGCTCTTCTTGGCAACTCAGTTAGTTCCCAAGTACCATTCCTTTATATAGCTTGAATTTCTCGGTCTATAGCTTCTCTCCAAGTTGAACTCTTAGCAGCTTCTTCCAACATTGTTGGATAATTTGAAGCAAACATGACAAGTTGTAACATCTCCATAGCTAGTTGTTGCACATCATCTTCTTCCTCGGACATGCCTTCACCACTCACATAGTCCTCCATCCACACCGGTTCTCTTCTTCTTCTACCTTGAACTGAATTATTCACATCAATTGGTGTAGGCGGGTATGAATTGATGGCTCTATTCTCTTCTTCTTCACTTTCTTTTCCTTCATCTCCCTACTCAAGACCATCACAACAAGCTTCTTCACTTGTTTTGCCCCAACTCCATTTTTTTCCTCTTCAAAAACCACATCTCGGCTTATGACAATCTTCTTGGACTCCGGATCATACATTCGAAAAGCTTTGGATTCTTCACTGACCCCCAAGAACACACACTTGAAGGTTTTATCATCAAGCTTCTTTCTTATGACATCAGGTATGTGAACATGCCCTATGCATCCAAACACTTTGAAGTACTCCACCGAAGACTTGATTCCTTTCCATGCTTCCTCAGGTGTTTTATCTTGTATTGCTGAAGTGGGACACCTATTGAGCACATGCACTGCACAATTTACTGCTTTCGCCCATTATTCTTTTTGAACCTCCTTTGTAATCAGCATACACCATACCATGTTCATTAGGGTTCAATTTCTTCTCTCTATGACTCCATTTTGTTGTGGAGAGTAAGTCGCAGTGAGTTGTCTACCAATCCCATTTGAACTAAAAGAGTTTTTGAACTTAGATGAGGTGAACTCCCCACCTCGGTCAGTACACAAACAACAAATATAGTTCCCTATCTACTTTTTTACCATGCTTTTGAATTTTTTAAACACAGTGAATGCCTCTGACTTAGCATGCAAGAAATATGTCCACATCTTACGACTATGATCATCAATAAACGTAATTATGTACCTCTTGTAGCTATTTGATTTAGGAGTAATTGGACCACAGATGTTCGAATGCACAAGTTGCAATGGTTGAGAGGTTCTCCACAAACTTTTCTTTGGAAAGGGGTCGCGGTGTTACTTTCCCACAACGCAATTAGTACATAACTTGGAGCTAGCTTTCAGCATTGGTAAGCTTCAGACCATATTTCTATATACCAACGTCTGTAGACCTTTCATGTTAAGATGACCAAACCTCCCGTGCCATAGGTTTATTGTTGAATCATCTGAAGATGATTGAAAGCAAGTCATTTGTGGAGTATTAGTAGGCATAGAGTCAAGCAACACAAACATTCAGTTTGCATACATATGTTTTTGCATAATTAGCCCTTTCATTGGATGGTAGATTTTACAGACATTACTTTGAATCAAAATAACCAATATTTTTTTCTGTCCAATGCTAAGCAAATTATTCTTGAGCTCAATAATGTAAAATACCTGAGTAATCACCTGAGTTCTGCCTTTAACTTGTATTTCCTTTCCCTGTGACAACCATCTTCGAGTCATTTCCAAGCTTTACTGAGTGCTTGAAGGACTGATCGCGCTCAATAAACTACTACTTGTCTCCATTCATGTGGTTGCTACATCCTGAGTCCAAGAACCACACCTTTTCTCTTTTCAAATTGTGTGTCTCAATGTAAGACATGAGTAACATCTCTTGGTCTTCATCTAACTCCGAATACTCAGCATAATGGGCATAGCTAGGACATTCATGCTGAAAAATGTCCCAACTTGTGACATCTCCAGCACTCCACAGTAGCTTTATTGAAAGCTCTTCCTCTACCCCTTCCTCTACCTCTGAAATTTCCACGACCTCTACCTCTTCCACCGAACATGTCTTCCTCCTTTGCTTCAGACCTATCACCTCTTGTGACTTTCAAAACTTGTTCTTCTACGCTGCTCTTCTGAAACTTATATTCATGGACCAGTAACGAGCTCTGTAACTCATCCACTGAAAGACTATCAATGTCTTTCGACTCCTCTATAGAGCATACAATGTAATTGAACCTTTCTGTAAGTGTGCGCAAGATTTTCTCAACTATTTTCACATCTTGCATGTCTTCTCTTGCGTTCCTCATATCATTTGCTACCAGCATCACTTTGGAGAAGTTATTATTCACATACTCACCAGTTTTCATCTCCAAGACTTCAAATTCCCTGCGAAGCGTCTGTAGTTGAGCTCGTTAAACTCGAACACTCCCCTGATATTTTCTCTTCATGGAGTCCCATAGCTACTTGGAGGTGTCTTTTTGATTCATTGTTTTGATAATGGATTTGTCAATCGAATGGAATAAGTAATTTTTCACCCTCAAATCCTTTAGCTTCTGGTCCTCCAAGGTTTTTCGTTGTGCAGTTGTTAGCACTTCTTCGGCGTCAGGCTCGGTGTAACTATTCTCGATGAGGTTCTAATACTCTTTTGACCACAACAAATTTTCCATCAACATTGACCTATTATCATAGTCCCCATCAAATTTGGGAATGCTCATGAAATTATTTCCTTTAGCTATCTCTCCCTCTTTCTTTCCTCACAATGTTTCACTCAAACACTCTTTCTCTCAATATTTCACTCGCTCACTACTTCACAAATCAGGCTCTGTTGTGTGGCTCTGATACCACTGTTTAAACTGGAAATAGAACACTCAGTTTGTAACACTTAAGCTTATGTTATTTATCAACTTAAAAGAGGCTTTTATACAGCCATTACAAAACAGGAATGATATCAACTGCATCCATGGTTCACATGATCTATATTGTGGCTATGTTTAAGGAAGAATAAATCAACAACTAATCCCACCCTATAATTTTGGGTTTATTCAACAAACACTAAACGAAAATAGAATAGCTATTAAGACTCAATCAACAATTGACCAAGTTTCCCAACAGCAACTAGAAAAAGTGGTTTGGTCTGTAAATTAATTAATGAAAATATATGGGTAATGGATTAATATGTTTACTCGCAACAAAAGTGAATTCTCAGCTACATGTCTTTGTAGATATGATCTAGCATTTAGCAAATATTGGACACTTAAAGGGTAAATAGGAACTATACACACAAATATATGTGCATAGAAGCAATGACCATGTAATGATAGATAAACAAGAAGTAAAAATATAGGAGAACTGTGACGCCCCCAAATCCGAATATCTTCCAACCCGACAAATGGTGTTACATGGTACTCATAACTGTACATTCATCCTACTGAAATGACATCAAAATGTATGATACAACGACATTCTTATTACATCAATAATAATAAATCCCGTTCCCAGGTTCTTAAACCATTACATTCTTTGTTCATCATAATATAATACATAAACTTACTAGTCTATTACAAGATAAACTAAACAATCATCTTCGCCTTCCCTTTATCTCTACTGGAAACCTCGGTTCGCTCATCCTTAGCTACATTCATACGGTTCAAGCAAGAATTTTATCTATTGGTCTTCGTTAACTAAAAATTCACCTACTAGTCCATTTTTATCGAAAACGATAAACGTTCGTGAACGTTCAACGCTCATTTCTTCGTTTTAAGTCGGAATCCGGTCATTTTCGATTCCGCAACTCTATAATGCCAAATAAGACTTGTCTCCATCGAAAACCAACATTTTCGAGTTCAAACACAAAATTCGACTTCCATTCCGAGAATTTCATGAATTTGACGATTATCGTCTAATCGTGTGAATTCCGACAAAACTTCGTTACTAATGATTTGTTCATTGTTTCAAATGGATTCAATCCATCATACTAACATCTTAACATACATATTACATTAACTTATTTATATGATAAGTTATTACTTGCTCTTCATGAGTTTATTACTTATAAAAGTATAAACTACTTATGATTTCTTTTCTCATGACTTATGATGGATTAAATCTTTTAACCACCGTCATTACTTCTTCTTATCATACCAACTTCATTATTATTATCATATAACAAGTTCTTGCTTAGTTCAAAACTTATATGAATACGAATAGGTTATCCATGACTTATACAGCTTAAGTCCATTAATTAATCATTATTACTACTTCTTAGCCTACAAATCCCACCACTACTCACTTCTATAATAAATGAAGAGAAAGAGATTCATGGTTCAAGATTTTACCCTTAAAGTTCTCTTGCTAATCCTTCTTCTTCCTTCTTGGATTATAAAGTCTAATCTTCTAGCTTTTCTAGCTTTTTCTCTCAAGCCAATAAGCACCTTATAAGTTGTAAAATGTTGGATGAAATAAACAACCAACAAATGAAATGCAAGCTTGCTATTTATAGGAGTTTCTAGGTTAGGGTATAATGGTCGAAAAGCCATCCACCTCCTTACTATTCCAAGCTTAACCATCAAGTAAACTTGCTCCTTAATTTAATTACTTGGCCATCACAACACTTAGCCCTTAAGTTACTTTAAATGGCCACCACAACACTTAGCCATTAAGTCACTTTACTTGCTCCCTACTTTGGATCATCCATGATTTGCCCCATGGGTTTAAGCCATCCTATAACCCATAGGTTCATACTATGGGCTTCTAGCATAATTTGCTTAACTTATACATTAGGCTTTGCATTTAATAAACACATGGGCTTGGTCAATAATTTACTTTGGACCTTAACATTTAATTCCAATTGGACTTTCCTATTTCCTACATAATCCTGCAAATTCAATACATTTGGCTTAAAGCATTATAACGTATAATCTACGTATTATTCTCGTATTCTAACTCGTATTCTTATTTATATACGCCATATCATCATTCATACATACTCGTATAATACTTTGTATCATACTTGTATTTATTACCTCGTACAATACCTAGGTATTATACGCTTATCACTTAATTCATTATACGCATTTAAATTCCTTCTCAGAAATCACTTTCCCTAACCGTTAGATTTTAAGTCCGCAGGCGAAAAATTGTGTTTGCCATAAATGAAATATTATAGGATATTCCATCTCTCCTCGATATTCTATCGTTATGTATTTTTCAAAAATTCAAAAATAATTCCCGAGCAGAAATGCATGAATAGTATTTTTTGAAAAACTTTTATTTTCGTCTTGGAAATTTAAACACTTTAATTCCTTAACCTAACCAAAATACTACGACGTTCTGACATGTCTAGGTCATAGAACGACCTTCAATTAGCTTACTCCCATAAATAATTAATTAAATTCATTTAATCCACATAATCAAATAAAAATTTAATTCTCATAAAATTTAATTTTTTTCTAGGGCGTTACATTCTTCTGCCCTTATAAGGATTCTGTCCCCAGAATCTCGCTAATAATACATACACCATTAAGGAAAATTTTTCCTTTATTTTAATTTGAGTCCCCGCGTTACTTCTTCGGCATTGTGGTTCCTCATATTCACCTTCACCGAAGGTATTATCTTAATTTACATGACTTATCACTTTCTATCAATAATTTGAGTTGGAAGTTAAACACTTACTAACATATTATGCTATCTTCCTGTTAGTAGTTCTTCTTTTAACTTGTAATTATTTGGAACTCAAACTCCTCCTTCAAAACAAGATTACACTAAGTCTTCTCTTTATCTTGCATCCTCTTTTTCATTTGATTGCATTAATCGTTACCTAGTTATACTTAATTAACTTGTTCCATTGTCGTGGATTGAGTCTACGTTGTGAATAACATTTCTATCCCTTCCATTCCGTAATTTAACTTCTAACTCTATTCTCGCCATCTCCATTATTAACTCATTCTGAGTCGTTAACATCGATAGCTTTTCCTTACCCTTCCTACTAAACGCGTCATATACTATGTTTACCTTCCTTGAATGATATAACATATCACAGTCATAATCTCTTATCCATTCTAATCACCTTCTCTACTTCATAGTCAACTACTTCTGTGTGGAGATATATTTCAGACTCTTAGAGTCCTTGTATATCTCACCTTTCTTCCCTGTATAAATACTATCTTCAGATTTTTAATTCAAAACTACCATTGCCAATTATAGATCATAAGTAGGATAGACCTTCTCATACTCCTTTAACTGGCGTGATGCACACACAATGACTTTGTCTTGCTACAAGAACACGCAATCTCGTCATACATGTGAAACATCGAGATACACTACAAAATTCCTCGTATCATCTGATAAAGACAATAAAGGTACCTCACTTAACCTCCCTTTTTAGTTCCTGAAAACTATGTTCATCACTTCTTATTTCCAACGTACCTATTAATTTTGCACCGACAATACCCCGTACACATATCTATCTTAGAAAATTCTTTACCCATTTCAATTGATCAAATAGATCATCGATCCTGGGCCATATGTATTTATTCTCAACCGCTAACCGAATAGTCATATATTTGACTTACGCATTGGTTTACTTAACTTTATTTCTTAGGGTTCGCGTTCTTTCGACCTAAGTTTACGCGACCTACTTTCATTACTAGCTTACGACTTCATGACATACGGAGATGTCTTACTTAATACATTCAGCATCTTTAATGATTTACATTCTTATCTTCTTCTTATTAGTTTTCTAAGACTCAACACACATCGCTTCTCTGTTAGTAGTTCATATAGTACTCAAAGTGGTTTTCCACAAATACCCAACAAACAAGTTCCCGTCTTATCTACACTGCCATCACAGTGAGTTAGATTGGTCGCCAGTTTCGTATATACCTTCGCTCTCTGAAGGAATTGTTTAGCCCAGCTCCCATATGTCAACCATCAAAGGTTACGATTGTACCACAACCTAAACTCATCTTAACATCCTTCTAGATTGCGTCATGATTAAACAACAAGAAAATTTTGATGATTTATTACCGTAAATTACTACCTTGGGTTTATTAGAAAACCGAAGATTCATACTTTTCCTTAGACAATTTAAAGTTTTATGGTTAATCAACCCATTAATACCGTGAATTAATTCAAATTCTCTTAACTTTATCGGTACTTATCTACCGATACTTACTTACCTTTCTTATTCATAAAACCACTTCCACAATATATTCACTAAGAGTTATTTCCTCCTTCTGTACCTTAACATGTAAAGGTATTTATAATCCCCTTTCGGGAATGAACTTAATAACTTAGCAAACTCAGATGCAAAAAAATAGCACTCCAATCAAACAGCACATAAGCATTCATTGTATCGACTGGAATGATACCTATTACTAAGTTCGCTGATGCAACCGCATCTTGGACCATTGTATTAAAAGTACGGGCTATAGGTCTACCCAACGATGGTTGTCCAACGACTCACATATAGAACAACCATGGTTTTTCTTAGGATTAGGACAATTGAGTGCTATATGACCCTCCTGTCCACAGTTATAACAAACCGATTCCCTTTTCAGACAGACTCCTAGATGAGTCTTTCCACATGTCTTACATGCTCCGATCCTACACTTAGAATCCTCTTGTCTCACTTCAGTATTCCCGGAGTTAAAATTCTTTCTTTTTTTTGGCATACTGCCACTACCACTAGCACTCTCTGTCTTAGTTCCTCCATCCCCCTTACTCTTATTCTTTCCCTCTTTGTGGTATTGAGTCAACGCCTCCCTACCATCTTTTGATATAATCGCCTTTTCCAGAATGGTCCCATAGAAAACACTCTGGAACACCGAAATCCTACTATAAATCAGGGTTTCAGGCCATGCTCAAACCTACTGGCCTTCTTCTCCTCAGTGTCCACTTAGTATGGAACAAACTTTGCCAATTCATTGAATTTGGTCGCGTATTGGGGAACCGTCATGTCCCCTAGTTTAAGTTCTAAGAACTTAATCTCCATCCTCCCTTGCATGCTTGTAGGAAAATAATTCTCGAAGAAAACCTTCTTGAATTGTTCCCACGTCACCACATCTGTTCTAGCCCCACCTAGTGAACCTCCCATCAAAAGTTAGCTTCCCCTTTTCATATAGGTCGCAAAAGAAATCTTTTACACCTCAACTACGTTTGTAATAACAAACGCCTTCTCTATTTCTTTTACCCATGTCTGGGCCTTTAATGGGTCCATCGTTCCTTTGAACTCCAGCAGACCTACGCTTTTAATTTCTTTAAAGGTAGTCATTCTGGCTATCCTAGTTTTTGCGGTACTCTACCCCTGGTTTGGTTAAATGCAGCTGATAATAAATTAACGAACTCTTGCATAGGGTTATTCTAACCCCCTTGGTTACCACTACGTGATTCTACTTCCTAATTACGTTGTCTTTTCCTTGGCGGCATTATGCTGATAAAATTTCATTATTATCTATTAACTTACCCCGTCATTATTCGCCACATACCAACTCATACCATAACAAAGCATATTAAATGAAAACTTCATTATATTCATATGCTTCTTCATAGTTTGAAACTATTTACAATTTGTTTTCCATAGCCAAAAGCTATTACATTTTTATCCCGCAATTAATCTTCACAAAATTTGGGATTTACAAAAAGACTACCCTTTTTATACAAAAGAGGGTTTTACGTCACTACACATATTTTTATAACTCCAGACTTCTAATAATGCATAACAGCATCCTCATGTTTCTCATTTGCAATCATCACTACAGTATCCCGACTAATAGTGTGACGGGTTTGTCCTGATTCCATGGGATGACAAGCAACTTTTAGCTTGAAATCCTTATGAGCATTCTTATGGATGTAAGACATTCGTGCTATCTTCTTGTCCTTCTCCCCCAGTTCCCTACGAAGCTTATCAGCCTCATCCTTATAGTCCCTAGCCTGCTCTGTCATAAGCACCTACTTATCGTGCTCTGACTCAAAATCTGCTTCTGCAGACATCTTAGCTTCATGGAGATAACTAATCTCTTCACTCTGATTCTGCACAACTGTACTCAGTTGCACATTCCTGTCAAGCACTGCTAGATACAATGTTCTCATTGCATCTGGAGGTGATGACCCTTGTGTAGGTACCACCATAGTAACCGATGTTACCTTTCTTTCTTCCTCCTCATCGCTCATCATACCGAGGTATGATGTCAAAGCTACATCTCCCTCGGAGTAGTCTTCCTAAAAAAAATACTCCTCTGGCTCAGACTCCTCTAGGATCACTAATTGTACTTCAGCCACTGGCATCGGTACAAGCTCTACTCTGTTCACCAACTCTTCCCTCACCACGTGTATATCTCTATACATCAACCTATCGATCGACATCCTACAATACAAAATAACATGTTGATTAGTACATAATGCACAATAGTATAAGCACAAATCACATTTAATTTATTTAGGGTTAATTTCTATCTTTTAAATCCTTCGGTACTGAGTTTCCTTAATACCGTATTAATTCATTTAACTCAAGTAAAACTCAAGTTTACTTTCTTTGGACTTTTCCTTCCTTAACGAGGTTATTAGCCTAAGGTTCTTCCCCCCCTTAAGTTTTATAATCTAATGCTTTAATACCAACATGTGACGCCCCCAAATCCGAGTATCTTCCAACCCGACAAATAGTGCTACACGATACTCATAACTGTACATTCATTCTACTAAAACAACATCAAAATGTATGTTACAACGACATTCTTATTACATTAATAATAATAAATCACGTTTCCAGGTTCTTAAACCATTACATTCTTTGTTCATCATAATATAATACATAAACTTACTAGTCTATTACAAGATAAACTAATCAATCATCTTCGCCTTGCTATTATCTCTACTGGAAACCTCGGTTCGCTCGTCCTTAGCTGCATTCTATGGTTCAAGCAAGAATTTTATCTATTGGACTTCGTTAACTAAAAATTCACATATTAGTCTATTTTTAACGAAAACGATAAACTTTCGTGAACGTTCAACGCTCGTTTCTTCGTTTTAAGTCGGAATCCGGTCATTTTTTAGTCCGCAACTCTATAACGCCAAATAAGACTTGTCTCCATCGAAAACCAAAATTTTCGAGTTCAAACACAAAATCCGACTTCCGATCTAAGAATTTCTCGAATTCGACGAATATCGTCTAATCGTGTGAATTCCGGTAAAACTTCATTACTAATGATTTGTTCATTGTTTCAAATGGATTTAATCCATCATACTAATATCTTAACATACATATTACATTAACTTATTTACACGATAAGTTATTACTTGCTCTTCATGAGTTTGTTACTTATAAATGTATAAAGTACTTATGATTTCTTCTCATGACTTATGATGGATTAAATCTTTTAACCACCATCCTTGCTTCTTCTTATCATACCAACTTCATTATTATTAACATATAACAAGTTCTTGCTTAGTTCATAACTTATATGATTACGAATACCTTATCCACGACTTATACGGCTTAAGTCCATTAATTAATCATTCTTACTACTTCTTAGCCTACAAATCCCACCACTACTCACTTCTCTAACAAATGAAGAGAAAGAGATTCATAGTTCAAGATCTTACCCTTGAAGTTCTCTTGTTAATCCTTCTTCTTCCTTCTTGGATTACAAAGTCTATCCTTCTAGCTTTTCTAGCTTTTTCTCTTAAGCCAATAAGCACCTTATAAGTTATAAAATGTTGGATGAAATAAACAACCAACAAATGAAATGCAAGCTTGCTATGTATAGGAGTTGCTAGGTTAGGGTATAATGGTCAAAAAGCCATCCACCAACTTACTATTCCAAGCTTAGCCATCAAGTAAACTTGTTCCTTAATTTAATTACTTGGCCATCACAACACTTAGCCCTTAAGTTACTTTACTTGGCCACCATAACACTTAGCCATTAAGTTACTTTACTTTCTTCCTACTGTGGATCATCCATGGTTTGCCCCATGGGTTTAAACCATCCTATAACCCATATGTTCATACTATGGGCTTCTAGCATAATTTGCTTAACTTATACATCGGGCTTTGCATTTAATAAACGCATGGGCTTGGTCATTAATTTACTTTGGACCTTAACCTTTAATTCCAATTGGACTTTCCTATTTCCTACATATTCCTTCAAATTCAATACATTTGGCTTAAAGCCTTATAACATATAATCTACATATTATTCTCGTATTCTAACTCGTATTCTTATTTATATACGACATATCATCATTCTTACATACTCGTGTAATGCCTCGTATCATACTCGTATTTATTACCTCGTACAATACCTATGTATTATACGCTCATCGCTTAATTCATTATACGCATTTAAATTCCTTCTCAAAAATCACTTTCTCTAACCGTTAGATTTTAAGTCAGCAGGCGAAAAACTACGTTTGCCATAAATGAAATATTATTGGACAATCCATCTCTCCTCGATATTCTATCGTTACGTATTTCTCGGAAGTTAAAAAATAATTCCCGAGCAGAAATGCGTGAATAGTATTTTTCAAAAAATTTCTCGAAAAACTTTTATTTTCGTCTTGGAAATTCAAACACTTTAATTCCTTCATGTAACCAAAATACTACGACGTTCTGACATGTCTAGGTCATAGAACGACCTTCAATTAGCTTACTCCCATAAATAATTAATTAAATTCATTTAATCCACATAATCAAATAAAAATTTAATTCTCATAAAATTTAACTTTTTTTCTGGGGCGTTACAAGAGCTAATATTTTCACAAGGGAGGGCCTTAAAACATGAATATTAAGTAGTATTTACATATCAATTCACATGAGTAGCAAGTAGAACACACATTCAACTAGACGTGAGATGCATTATCAGATGAAAGTAAGAGATACATTGTCAAAATTATCTCATGAAAATATAAAATTTCTTTCGTGGATATAAAAATCCTTGCACAAATTTTAACCAGCAACAAGACGGTGTTTGGGAGGAAAAATTTAGTCTTTCGGTGTTCTTCATAACAGAACAATACTTGAATTTATTCTTGTAATTGGAGAAAATGGCCAAAAAGTTTATCCAATCTCCAATCCCTTCTTCTAAAGAAGTTCCAACAATACCCAATATCACAAAAATGATGAGAACTCACAGATAAATTTTGGCCATTCTCCCATTCAACAACAAGAACGGCAGGATTGGGCAGTACCCAAATGGGTTTAGATTCATTTCCACCATTAAAGTTGCAGAAGGAAGCTCTGGTGTAATTGGAGATGATGAAGAGATTAAAAGAACCCCCAAATTATAAGACAATTGCCTAAGTAAAAGCACAACTTTATGACGCATTAAAAGGTAAACTATACACTTTTTTTTTTCTCATTTCTTGATAATATTGCTATGAATTTTGTAACAAGTTTGATATAAAGATTAATCGGGGTTTTTAACTTGTTGAAAATGGGTCAATAGAGGAATTTTCAAATTTCTTAAGTTTTGCACTTTTATTTTATAATTTTTTAAGTATGATTGTTATTTTCATTTCTTAAATTTTGCACTTTTTTAAAAATAAAGATTAAAAAAATAATTGATATTATTTCTATAAATTTTGTAGCAAGTTTGATATAAAGATTAATGGGTGCTTTTTTTATTTGTCTAAAAGGCATTAATAGAGGAATTTTGAATTCCCAACAACACAAAAATCTGAGATTTAAGATGATCTTGTCAAGTTGCTGGAATCACAAAATTCAACTCCATATCAAACTTAGCATCTAGAGAAAGTGCATCAAGTTCGTACAAAAGATTCAATTTTTTCACATTGGGAAACGAAGAGCTAAGCTCATTTACTTTGTTTCTACATTATATCACTCAAGTATATAAGAGATCTAACCATATAATACTAGATTTATATTGAATCTATTGGATTTTTGATGTTAGACCCAAGTTCTTTCTCTCTCTAGATGTTATTTTCTCTCTTCAAAAAATGGGTTCTCCTATGTAAATGAGCTAATGATATCTATATATAGGGCCCCGGAGCCAGCCGCAGGTTCTGTAGCTGGTCGTGGTTTATCCTGTGGCTGGAAATTTTGGGTCCCATAGGCTCAAAGTTCGTGCATTTAGTTGTTGCACGGTTTGTTAAAAAGTCTGTATCTTTTAATAAGGGAATAGTTGGGATATGTGTTATACCATTCCGAAAAGATCTTTTCAAGGGCTACATAATGACATCATGTTTGACCATTTCTAGATCTAGAAAGATGAAGTAGAAAGTAGAAAAGTATCTTCCAGAATCTGTGGAGCAGTCAACTAGTTTGCCTTTGGTAGTCTGCGTCTTGGGGATTGCTATGGTGGCTTCTTATGATCTCATCCTTAGCTTCGTGATCCTTGCTTGAACACATTGCTGGGGTGAAATTACGCTTTTGCCTTCCTGCATGGTTAATAAAAGAGAAAGCGCAATTTCGGGTGTTTACTGATTCCCTTCTTTATCATGTTTATGAAATCCAATGAAATGAACATGAAAAAGATAATAGACACCTGATGCATGACAAAAGCATATTAATGATGCAATAACATTTTACTAAATATGCCAAAGTGCTAATTTTTAATATCACTCCCATCTACTAGGGAGGATGGTTGTCATATTGCTACTACCGGGTATTGTCTCCGATGCCTTCAACGGGTATTATCCTCTTCAAATTACATTACCACATGGTATTATCTCCAATGTCTTTGATGGGTATTGTTTCCAATAGATTGATTATCACCATGTACGGTCTTATATGCCTTCACTAGGTATTATCTCCAACGTGTTGATTACCACCGAGTATTGTCTCCGATGCCTTTTCCTGATATTATCTCCAACGGATTGATTACCACATGGTACTGACTCCGATGCCTTCGCCAGGTATTGTCTCCAACGGATTGATTAAAACCGGGTACGAACTCCGATACCTTTGTCGGGTATTGTCTCCAATAGATTGATTACCACCGGGTATTGCCTTTGATGCCTTAATCGGATGTTATCTCCAATGGATTGATTACCACCGGGTATTGCCTCCGATGCCTTCGCCGGATGTTGTCTTTAACGAATTGATTACCACCGGGTCTTATCTCTAATGCCTTTGTCAGATGTTGTCTCCATCGAATTGATTATTGATTAAAATGGGTGAACCTCTATTTCTTTGCTCTCGGTTGTTTTTTATGCAATTTTTTATTTTTTTTTCTCAATTATTATGCCTTAAGGCTTTTTAATACCATTTTAGTGTTTTCGCGGACCTTTATTGGCTAATAATGGATAATTTACGAGTCAAAAGTACATTTTTCTTTTTGAGTGCACCTTTCTGGACCCAAAATGACACATTTTGACCTTAATTTTACCAAAAGAGGGGGCATGGGACCCACCAGGTCAAGCTGCAGAAGCACCAGCGGCTAGCCACAGGTAAATCCACGACCAAATACGGATGGGTTAACCCCTATATCTCTTGTCCTTCATTCGTTGCATCTAGCTGCAGATGTACCCGCGGTTAGCCGCTGGTGCATCTGCAGCTAGACCTGGTGGGTACCATGACTCCTCTTCTCCATTATCGTACACTTGATTATTACACTACGGGTAATGTATACATTCATTTCATTTGCGTTTTCGTTAAGTTTTTGTCATGCTTCAATTGTTAACTAGTTTAAACGTAATGTACCAAAAATGTATGCATAAATGACTTGATAAAAATGTTTTGACTTGATATATGCTTATATTTTATCATATGGAATACCCGAATGTAAAATTTTCATATTTGGACATTAATTTTTGGCGCATATTTTGTGAGTCAGATTGTTTGTTTTAGATAAAAGCGAGTTTTTGACTTTGTGGTATCTTTTTATCGTTTTCATATGTATGTGTTATTTTTTTTAGTTTTGTTATATTGAAAATTTATATATTGTTGTTGGGTTGTTGTTAGGTTTGCTAGAAACATGTATATGCAATCAAATCACATAAACGAAGCGGAAGTGGAAGCAGAATAAAAATGGATTTTAAAATTTTCTTACAAACCATAAACCAAGATCATTCTTATGCTTGATTATCAATCTATAAAAGAGTATATAGGAGAATCAAAATCATACCCTTGAAGATTCGAGTTTTATCAGGTATAACTTCAACTTCTTATCCTTTGTGCTTTCCTTGAATACGCGGGTTTGATTCCTTCATTTGATCAATGTTAGGCACCCAAGTGTTTGGCCTCTAGAGGTGATCCACCAAGAAAGAACAAGAAACAAGAAACAAGTAACAAGAAGAAGGGTGTTTTGGCTCAAACCCTAGTTTTCCTATCTCTGTAGAAAAAGGGTATACTCTCCAACAATTGGAATCACATCTCTTGATATCAGTTAACCCTTCTTATTTAATTAGAAATTAGGGTAATATTTAATTAATTAAATTTCTTTAATTAATTAAGCTCCCTAATCTTATTAGGAATAATTAATTAAACTCTTTTAATTAATTTTCCTCATAATCTTATTAGGAATAAATGAGAGTACTTATATTAAATTAATTCTCAAACTCCTTTAGAAATTAAAATAATAATAATTGTAATAACATTAATAAGACTCCTCTTATTAATTAATATTTAATATTTTCAAAATATTAAATAATTAATATTAAGTTATTTAATTTATTCTATCACCATAGATTAAATTAAATATACTTAACATATTATTACGATTATGCCATTAACTTCTTAAATAATTATTCTTTCTTTTATGGTGTGACCCTTTAGGTTCTCCATATTAAACTGGTTGTAAATAAATCAATTAGACCAATTCTAATCTCATTTAAATAAATAAATTAAACTATTAATTTATTTAAATAAATAATATTTATTCTACAATAAGGATAAGCCTCCTTAGCGATCAACGACTTTCCAGATAATATAGATTTTAACATTAATCATAAAAGAACCTTTGAGTAAATAGTTATCGTACAATTCAATCCTTCCACCATACAATGTCCCAATTAAATATAAGACATGAAATTATTGTTAAGTCCTATTTTATTTATTTATATGTATTTCGATTCCCAAATACACAACTACGAATGAATGCAAATTAGAAACACCTTTCTAATTTTATTCCACCTTGGCTAAGGATTCCTGGGTTGTCATTTATCGAATCACATAGGACATATCTCTTCTTTTACTAGAAGCGGTAGATTCTTTATTAATCATTCATTATCTCCATATATAACTCATTATACCCAAGCATACCCTTTGATATACCCTAAGGGTCTTAAGGAATAATTCAAAGTATAAATCATTATATACAAGATATTATGATGATCTCAAGTTTAAGGATTACTTGTACTACTATCACTTCAGGAATTTTGATTGACGGGCAAGTAAAACTCCATTAGGTATTCCTTAGCGAGTCACGTTCAGTAAACTTATTCTCCAATAAGTACTTACATACTTGCTTTAGTGTCTCAACACAAATGATCACGAGATCAACCATCTTCATCCAATGAGTAAGTAACGTATGTACCAATCTATCTGGATTCACTAATCCCCTTTTTAGTAATCCATTGATTGGGAACATTTTAGTTTTTAAGCTATCTAAGAATTTAGATCTCATTAGCATGATCTCATCATAATTCTAAAAGCATTGCTTAAAACTATGGGGTATCACATATTATTAAAACAACACCATGTTGATAATCAAATGCCTTTAGAAAATAAATACTTTAATTAATAAATAAATAAATAATATTGTTTATAAAGTATATGCTTTGTCATCATACATTATTGTCTTATATGCATACTACTTTAAGTTTTTCCCCGGGTGCCTATAAACGCCCATACATGCATGCCTACGTACATATGGATAGTCCATATTATAGGGGAGACTCTGGTAAAAAAAATTTGTGGGTTGGGTTATATGACTGTATACGCATGTTTTTATTATGCTAGGGTATACATAAAAGTGGTGTAAACTTATGCTAACGCACGAGTAGACCATGCATGATGCAATGACCTAATTTTTATCCCTAGGAATATATTGTCTCTAGGTTCGTGCAGATGTTGATTGAAAATACGATAGGATAGGAACATAACTTGTCTTATGCCATGTGTCATGATGTTTTTGTTTAGGCATGGATTCTGATAGACCCGATAGTTCCTTCTCTTATATGACTTCTTCTAGGTTTTGCCCATAGGACTTCTTCGACTGTGCCTGCCCCTAGAATGACCCGCTAGGTTCTCCGACTCATGGAGTTTGCCATTCGGTCCATTTACGTTAATTGGGTTGATGTTTCTGATGTATAGGATGGTCTTCCTGCCCACTGAGGTTCCTGCTCAACCCACTCTGCGTAGGGTTCTTTTGGCCATTCAGGTAGTTATTCCCAATCTTTTGGGCGTTGATCTTAGCCACCATCCATCGGTTCATTTGCACGCTAACGAGGTTTAAGAGACTTTTTTGTTAAGTTGTTTTATATCCCTCATCCTTAGCAAGAGATTATTTCTGACTTTTATGTAATACAAGTTCCAGATTTCATCTGACCTAGGGGAACTAGTTCAGCATTTTTGCGTTGTATGAGAACCTTCACTCCGACTATCAAGTTCGGGTCGATTCTTGGGGTTTGACTGCTTTCTTTACTATCGCTCCCCGTCACTGTCCGTAGGGTTATCTTCGCGCTTTATTCGAGATATGGTTCCACCAGAGTCATTCTCTTCATCTTTTGGACTGTGAGGTGGTGATTAACACATGCATGATGGGGTCAAAATTTTTGACAATATTTTAATTCGAGCTTCAAGGGTTCAACAAATGTTCTTAAGAGATTGGGCTCAAATCGACTAAAGGATGCTTACATTGGAGCTTAATTCAAATGTACCATGATGGGAGGATCATTAATTTGTTTTGGGGTTGATAGATACCATCTATTTAGCAAGTCCAAAACAACGTAAGTTAAATCATTTTATAATGCATAGAACAAAAGAGAAGGAGCGAAGCTACATAGCGAAGCGTTCATCGTTGAATTTGATTTTGAGTTCATTTATTTGGTTCATACAAAGCTTCATGTTTGGGGGAAAGGAGAAGAGATGGACAGAGGATCGAGTTTGGGACTCAAAGGCATCAAAAACAATGAGGGAATCAATTATGATCAACCAGTGCGCCACGTGCCAGGATTGGACTGGGTGCAGCGCGCCCCGCTCCAGGAGGCAGAAGAGGTTCGGTAAGTCCGGCATGCCCCACGCCAAGAATATACCGGGATCGACGCGCCTCGAGCCAAGGCGACAGATTTTTTGGGCACATTTTTTGAGGCAATGCGGTTTTGACTTTTTAACCAAATTAATTCCTTATTTTGAGGGATTTTCACATCTTTCCATAATTCTAATATATCTAGGATATTTATTAGATATGATTTTGTTTTCCATATTAGTTTGTTAACTAGGATTTAGATTTCCATTCAAATTCTATTCATTATAGGAATTAGGGTTTCATGTTATTAGTATAAATAAAAATCATATGATACATGGTTCATGTAATAGTAAGACAACTTTTGATAAATAAAACTTATGAGATTATTCTCCTTTTGGTTCTTTGAGAACTCCTGAATTTTTCATAGTTTTCTGTGAGATTCATTATCGACTTATCATACAACAATACATAGTTGTGTGCGGCGTCTTCTATCACATCAATCGTTTATTGTACCAAGGTTACCGCTTACATATAAGCGAGGGGTCAAGGTGTCATTGATGTTCCATTCAACGTAACTTCTTTGCACGATCAATTGTACCAAGGTTCTCGCCTCTTTATAGGCGTTGGGTTACGGTGTCGTGAGCATTCCACCTTACGACTTTGCTAGAAATGATCCGGGCAATGACCACCTCACGCAAGCGTGCCGTGGAGTCCATCATTTGGTATCAAAGCTTTGATTTTCTAGCGAGTTACTTATCTTAATTTTCTGTTGAATAGATATTGCAAAAAAAATCGTGAGTATAAAAAAAAGAGCGTTAAGAAAATTTTCAGATTTTGTTTCAATTGTGCTAACAAACTTATAGCACACCATTAATTCCATCCATTACGATCAACCGAAATTTTATCCAAATCCATCATCATCAGTTCTGATTAAAGTGCATCCATACTCTAAAATTCAATCCGTGAAGGCTATTCAGTTTCGGAGTGGGTTATAATTGCCAAATCTAACAGATACAAGGAATTCACGATTATGTCTGTATTCTGAGATCTACACCTTCTATATTTCGTCTTGATCAGTTACTTTTAAATTGCATTGTAAAACTGTGAATTAATTTGGTGAATTAAAAAAGAACATATAAGAGGGAATATTAAGAGGTAAAAGGTGAAAGTGTGAGCTTAATAGAGGGTAAAAGCCTATTAAGCTATACACGAGCGTAAAATTGAGCGATACATTATTTTGAGTGAAACACGTAAAGGAGCGTGTGAGGAAAATTATTATTTTTTACTAATTCTTGTTTTACAGGAAATATGTCTAGCTCAAAGGACATCTTCTATACTAGATTTCTAGTGTAAGAAAAGGTGTGCATTGTGAAAATTAATTGTGAAATTGGTACTAACATTGCTAGCACTACAATGGTGAAAAAACTAGGGTTGTCAATAGTTGCACATCCTCGGCCTTACAAGATGCAAGGGATCATTGATTCTGAGGAGGTAATGGTGACTAGGTGAGTGTCAGTTTCTTTTCGCATCGACAGATATTAAGATGAAATATTATGCGATTTAGTTCCAAACCACACTTGTCATTTATTACGCGGGAGGCCTTGGCGACATAACAGGTGTGCGAAGCATAATAGTTGTACTAATAAGTATTCATTGGTACACAATCGAATAAAAGTCAACCTTTTTCCGATGATGTCCGAGCAAGTTCGTGACGATCTAATGTACTTACAAAAAGATCGTGATCAAAGGCAAGAAAAAGAACGACAAAAAGAAATTACTCAAAAGATTGATATTGAGAAACAAAAAGTTGAAAAGAATGAGAGATAAAAGAAAAGAGAGATTAAAAAAAATAAGTTTGAAAATATACGAGAGAAAAACAAACGAGAGGGTGAGCATAAAGAAGAGAGAGAAGAAATATTTGACTATGAAAAAAATAATGAGTTGGAAAGTGAGTTGTATTTTGAAAAGCCAATGATTGTACATTCATACAAGACGACACTTTTGAATACTAACACTAATGATTCTTCTTTATCTAGTTCTGTTTTGTCTCTTGTACGGGTTGTTAATGATATACCCCGTGCTATTATTCCATACCGATTAGCTGATAGTGTAACAACCGAGAATATCATATTATAATGCAAAATAATTTTATTTGAATAAATAATGAATAAAGTTGTAGTATATGTTGTTTATAACGACTAAGCGTGATGAAGTTTGTTCTATAACCTAAAGGAGGAATACTATCGTAGTATTCTGGCTAAGTGCTAGAATTAAGGTGGTTGAATTTTGATGAGTGGGATTATACCCGCAAATCGGATACTTTATGACTTAAATGGTTGCCTGATCTCGTAGATTTTACATAGTTTTATATGATTATAGTGTTATTATACTTAACCGACGTATTACAGGGCTTTACAAGACTTTTCTAGCTTTCAGGGGCAAAATGGTCATTTTTGCCACACTCGCACCGCGACGCCAAGGCCCAAATTTAAGCTCGCGCCGCAGTGCCATCCTCCTGTATTGCTGATTTCATCCCGGCACTGCAGCTCCATGGTTCATTTATGGACTCGCGCTGCAGTGCGAGCTCCGGTGCTTTCCAAGCTAACGTGGCGCCACAACGCCATTCATAGGCCTATTGTCCACGTCGCAGTGCTAGCTCCGGTGCCCAGGTAGAGATGGGGCTTGGTTTGACCTAGCTAAAGAAGGAAACATATATATATATATATATATATATATATATATATATATATATATATATATATATATATCAACAGAGCCTCTGCAATAGAAATCAGACATCATATATGATATAGTCACATAGCTTAGCTTAGGATATATTAGTTTTTCTCTTTTCTTCTGTATTTTCTCTCTCTAGTTCTTAGTTGATGTCTGTAAATATAGATTAGGTAGATTAGGGAGAAGTCTGGGATTTCCTTGGACCATCAAGAGCAGTAAGCTACACGGATTGAAAAGCATGAGAGGAGTGAAACGCTTGGAGACTGAAGAACCTCGACAGAGTTTATTCTTATCTATTTATTTCCTCTGATTTTGTAATCCATTAATGTTGTCTTTATTGCTACTTATATTTTGTTCAATAGCTATGAACTGAGTATTGGCTCTAAGGTTATAATGGAACCCTTTGTTATTTAAATTGACTATCTTATCTCTTTGGTTGGCACCATATGGTTTGGTTTAATATATTCATGCTTAATGATTCTCACTAAGACATTAGTGATGATTTTGGTAATCTATATGATATCGACAGAAGGATTATAGATTTACACCTAAATATATTGGCATGTGATTATAAGTTTGGACTGCATAAGTTGTGCGTAGAATAGACATATATCT
Source organism: Panax notoginseng (assembly GCA_016801055.1). Classification (NCBI taxonomy): domain Eukaryota; kingdom Viridiplantae; phylum Streptophyta; class Magnoliopsida; order Apiales; family Araliaceae; genus Panax; species Panax notoginseng. Next base: position 116,387,505 of record CM029016.1, read on the forward strand.
ATGCGCCACGTGCGACCTAATTAAGAACTTATGCCTAAATCCTTGTTAGGTTAATTCGCATAGACATGTGTAGGATTATCACCTAGCTTGGACGTTCTTGTCTGTTCTATTCCCTATCGGGTGGAATTGGGGAGGATATGTTTGTGCATACCTTGACAGAAGTGCTTGAGCACCTGTGTGTTCTCTGTTGACAAATTGTCGTGACCATTAAGACCAAAGAGAGAAGGGTAGGTGGTTTAATTAAGCATAGCACGCCAGGTGTTCGACAGGATGCCTGTGTAGGGTGAAATTATAATCGTAGCTTGTAATTCCTTCGATTGCCATTCGTTATCCATTTACTTGCTTTGATAATTAGTTATAACTAGATTAACCACACTTCTATTTATTAATGTTCGAATAAGATTTTAGCGATACAAAGTCGGTACTTGGTAAATATAAGTGATTGTTCCTCGTGGGTTGATGAGTGGAATTTATACCCGTGAATCGGATACTTTATGACTTAAATAGTTGCCTTTTCTCATAGATTTTATATGGTTTTATATGATTATAGTGTTATTGTGCTTAATAGATGAATTATAGAGCTTCACAGGTGTTTTCTAGCATTCAGGGGCAACACGGGCATTTTAAAGCATAACCGCGTCGCCACACCAATGCCAAGCCAATTGGCCGTGCCGCAGCGCCACCTCCGTGTCCATGCTGATGTCACCCCACGCCGCAGCGCCATTTACCCTGTATTGGCTCGCGCCACAGCGCGAGCTCTGATTTTTCCAAAAATACATGGCACCGCAGCGCCACTCCTAGGTTTATTGCCCGCGTCGCAGTGCAAGCTCCGGTGCCTAGATAGAAATTACTGATTTTAACCTAGCCAAAAGGAGGGGACGCGTATAAGAGAAGCAAGCCTCTACATCTGATATATCTCATAACCTATAACATAGGAGACCTTAGAATAGCAGTAATATAGCTTAGATTAGTTTTCTTTTGTTTTTCTCTTTCATTCTCATGAATGTAAATATAGATTAGGTAGATTAGGGAGAAGTCTGATGTATCCTTGGAGCAATAAGAGCATTGAGCGACACGGATTGGAAAGCTGAAAAGGAGCGGATTGCTTGGAGACCGAAGGGCTTTGATAGAGTTTCTTCATATCCATTTATTTCCTCTATTATTGTAATCCATAAATGTTGTCTTTTCTGCTACTTGTATTTGGTTTAATAATCATGTACTGAATATTTGCTCTAAGGTTATAATGGAACCCTTTGTTATTTAAATTGAATGTCTTATCTCTTTGGTTGGCACCATATGATTTGGCTTAATATATTTGTGCTTTATGATTCTCGCTAAGACATTAGTGATGATTTTGGTAATCTACATGCTATCGATAGAAGGATTGTAGATTTACACCTAATTATATTAGCATGTGATTGTGGGTCTCGACTGCATAAGTTGTGCGTAGATTAGACATATCTCTGTGCGCCACGTGCGACCTCATTGAGAACTTATGTTTAATTCCTTGTTATGATTGATTCACATAGACATATGTAGGATTGAATCTAGCTTGGACGTTCTTTTCTACTCTATTCCCTTTTGGGTTGATCTGGAGATGATATGTTTGTGCATACCTCGACAGAGGTGCATAAGCACCTGTGTGTTCTCGGTCGACAAATTGTCGTGACCATTTAGACCAAAGAGAGAAATGTAGCTAGTTTGATGAAACATAGCACGCCAGGTATTCGACAGAATACTTGTGTGGGGTGAAGTTGTGACCTTAGCTTGTAATTCCTTAGATTACCATTCGTTATCCATTTACTTGCTTTGTTAATTAGTTAAATAGATTAATCACACTTCCATTTATTGTTGTTCGAAAAAGACTTTAGCGATACATAGTCGGTATTTGGTAAATATTAGTCATAGTTCCTCGTGGGTACGACACACTTTTTATCACTGTATTACTTGTTAGACCGCGTATACTTGCGCGTGTTTAGTGATCGGTTTTCCGACCAACAAGTTTTTGGCGCTGCTGCCGGGGAACTATAATTCTAATATTGTCTAATATTGAATTAAATCAATTTAGTCTTACTTTGAACTTGTATATATTTATTTCTTTTATTTGTTTGATCTTCCTTTCTTTTTGTTTTTAAGTTTACAGATTATGGACGATCAATGTTATCAATGACCCTATGAGGGAACAACACAACCAAGCTCTGAAAAAGGACTCGAGAAATTGTAACTTCAAATTGCTAATGCCTTGAGGTTTTCTGACAATCTTGAGTGTCAGTCCATTCAGAATGCCTACTCTCAGGAACGAGCTGACTATGAACCGATTCCCTATCATCCAAACTGCCAGGGTTATGCAAACTCTTGGGGCTATAGTCAGGAGCCATATCATGATCCAAATCATGCTTCTCTGTTTGACTATCAGTCTCCGCCGCACTATGCGTTGACATCTCAACCCAATGAGAGCTTTTTTGCATACTCAACACAAGAAGAAGAGAACAGGCTTCTCACCAACTTTATTGAGAGAAATGAGGTTCGGATAGCAAGCCTAAAAGTCGTATTGTACAGCCTTGAGAATCAATTGGGGCAACTCGTCAATGCCATCACTAATCCACCGCAAGGCAATTTTCTGGTCTTAATTGATCTCGATGATGAAGCAGTAGAGCATTGCAAGGTGGATACACAAGGAAAATGTGATGAGTCTCACATAGTTGTTAAGGGAGACGTCATAGTGCAAACTAGCCAACCGGTGGAGTCTGAAGTTAGAGACAAAAGGATAAAAATAGTGGTTGTATAGTCATTACTGATATACAATCAGAAACCACGCTCCCGACTGTGAAAACCCTAAAGGGCCCGCTAGAGCATGAAGAACGCTTTCAATTTAATGAAATAGGCAAATTAATGGATAATTTGAGTGGCGAAAGATTCTTTGTGCCTAATGATGATTGGATGGATGAAGGAAAGGAGAATGGCCAGTCATCTAAGTCGGCCAAAAATCCAAAGGAACTGATGAATAGGCGGCATGAGAAGGTCATTTTTGCTTATGAGTCGGATTGTGCGGTGTCGGTATAGTCACGCCGACGACTTTAAAACAAGCGCTTGGTGGGGAGGCACCCTCATCTCAGTATAAACTCTATCTATTTTCATTTCCTTAAGATAGTTTACTCTGTAGTTAGTTATTATATTGTTTGTAATAATGCATATTTGCTTCGTAGTGTTTTCTGTTATACTGGTCTTGGCATGTGCAGATAACAGATAGAAAATTTCAAAAAATGGCATTTGTGTCGCAGCGCCACCAAATACACTACATCTCGCGCCACAGCGACGGCACTTATTGCTAAAACTCTCTACTTCGCACTGCTGTGAGACCCCAGATTTTATGAATAAATATTTTATTTTCTCGAAATAATTATGGTGTGGATTTGATATAATATTATAGTTGTGGGTATTATTTATAAATTTTGTAAAGTAAGCAAGTTGTTATAAAATATTCGTTTGGTCGGAGAATATTCTTTTTGTCGGGAAATATTCGTACGACGGCACAATCATTGGTGGACCCCACAACAGAAGTATAGTCGTAGTTAGAAAACGACAAAATTATCTTTCTATAAAAATAACGGCTGAGGTGTTACCGTTAAAACTGTTGAACTACCCGGTAGTAAAAGTACAGTAATACGCGTGGTTGCATAGTAGCACACGGTATTGATTACTGATGCTTACGTGAGAAGTCACTCAGCTATACTCAATTATTGCTACAGTAATTGCTGCATCATATTTCTTAAATTATTGTCATAGTATCATCTGTATAATATGTTATATTATTAAATCAATAATTGAGACGTTGTGGTAAGTTTGGTTATTTTTATAGGGGGCCATATGTCATCATCTAAGAGTCTCTTCGTCAATAGTAATTACCGTCGTCAATAGTAATTACCGTCGTTAATAGTAATTACCGTCGTCAATAGTATTTACCTTGGTCAATAGTATTTACCTTGGTCAATAGTAATTACCGTCGTCAATAGTATTTACCTTGGTCAATAGTAATTACCTTCGTCAATAATATTTACCTTGGTCAATAGTATTTACCTTGGTCAATAGTAATTACTTTAGTCAATAGTAGTTGTCCCTTCAATATTACCAAGAGTCATTTAACCCTTCGTTAAGACCAAGAGTCATTTGACCCTTCGTTAAGACCAAGAGCCACCCTCAGTTTTTCTATAAATAGAGGCCTAGGGCTTCTTTATTTTTCACGAATTCATTCAAGCTATAGAGAGAGAAAGTATAGAGAGAATAAGAGAGATAGAATAAAAGTATTCTGCTACTTCACTTTTCCAATATCCAGTTCTTTTAAGGTAGGGAATATTATTTCTTTTATATTCATGAAGAGAACTTCTGTTATTCCATTCTTTATTATTCTGTTGTAATAACCAGTATACGCGGTCTACCCTATACTTAGTGACATTCTTCTATTATCCTGTTGGAACATTCTGTCTGTGTGTTTTACACCGGACCTGGTTCCGTTTTTATTATTATTCTGTTGGAACATCCTGTCTGTGTGTTTTACACCGGACCTTGTTCCGTTTTTATTATTATTCTGTTGGAACATCCAGTCTGTGTGTTTTACACTGGACCTGGTTCCATTATTTATTATTCTGTCAGAATATCCTGTCTGTGCGTTTACGCCGGACCTGGTTCCATTATTTATTATTATGTTGGAATAACATGTCTGCATGCATGGTGATTTCTTTTGTTATTTCATTTTTTTTATACTCAGTTGATTAAGTTTTGACTTCTATACTCCATAAAATTTGTGGAATATCCTTGACATTTGCGCTTCATCTAGTATCTATTCGTGAAAATATTCTCCTGATCATTCTTGAATTTTACTCCACAAAGTAGTATCATGTTGACAATTTGGACGTTGTTAATTCTTGGATAAATTAATTCTTGAACTTGTTTTATTGAATTCTTATATCATTGTCATCATCCTCATGTTTATATTCTGTTGAAAGTCATCTGTGGCCTGTAGTGCATAGATGGACTTGGTATGATTATGACCAGGGATTATTCGGTGTTATCATGACCGTAATGTTACGAATGATGTGGTAAAAGTCCTCATTGGCCCGTAGTGCATTGATGGACAGTTGTTGGCATGATCATGACCACTACTGAATATACGAATATCCTTGGCCGTAGTGCAGGGGTGATTCGATGATGTGGATTATTTAATTAAGATGAGTCTCAGCGATCACAGTGTTGGAAAATCTTTTAAATCATAAAAGATAGTAGAGTTTATTTTCTACTTGACTCTTTTAATGGATTGCTTGTTCCGCTGCAGTTAAACTTGATGTCTATTATATTTTATCAGTTTAACATTGTTGAAGGCTAATGATAATTTATTCTGCATTATCTTAGTCATAATATTTCTTACTGGGCTAGTTGAGCTCACCCTTTCTTTCACTGTTCTCTTCAGGAAATGAGAACGTAGCTGGGGCAAGTCGGGGAACGGAGTGATGGTCCGAATGATAGTATTAGTTAGTTGTCCTCACTATTCTATGTAATAGTATGTTAATAAATGTAATGAGGACTCCCTTTGAGTATGAATACTCTCTAGAATATAATATTTGTATTCAAACTCACAGTTTATGTTTTGTCGTATTGTACACGACAGTTGTATTTGTATTTTGTACTATGTATCTGACGACCCAAGATGGGTGATGTATACCTATTTTTGGGGGCGTCACAGTTGGTATCAGAGCTTAGGGATATGATCCCTGGCTAAGATGTGAGAATAGAACTAGGAGGAGAGAGACAGGGAATTCCTTCGCTAGTATGACCTACCTAAGTTTATTTGCATGGTATTTAAATGGTCGGTCATAATATAAGGATAATATATGACATATCAATTAACTTTTATTTTGTGGCAGTATCTGAAAATGGCATCTGAGAATGTTGAGACTAGCAATGGAGCACAGGCGACTGTTGATTCACCACATATCAGTAATCAGGATAATGTGCATCGGGAAGGTGACAATCCTCGTGCAAACAACAACACTGACCAGATGATGAATGATGGAATGTTCAGAAACTTTATGCAGTTCATGCAACAGCAGGCGAGAGCGGCTCCTGTCCAAAATATAGGTTGAAACACTGAAAACTCTCGGACGGTCACCGCTAAACAGTTCAAGGAGCTTGGACCACCAGAGTTTAAGGGAGAGCCAAAACCGCTTATAGCGGAAACATGGATAAAGTAGATTACCAAGATATTTGATGTCTTGGGATGCTCTGAGGAGCAAAAGGTTCCCTTTGCCGCCTTTATGTTGCGAGGAGAGGCAGATTACTGGTGGGAATCGATTAAGCGTACTCAACTTGCCGCACTGAAGATGTCTTGGGAGAAGTTCCAAGAGCTGTTCAATGACAAATACTTTCCCGAAAGTGTTTGTCACATGAAGGAGGTGGTGTTCATCAAATTGGAGCAGAATAATATGACCGTGTCGCAGTATGAGGCTAAATTTGCTGAGTTGTCCCGGTTTGCGTCCCACTTGGTGGATAATGAAGAGCGAATGACGTGAATGTTTTTGCGAGGTTTGAAATCTGAGATACGTCAACATCTTATTTCTCATAAACTGTGTTTGTATTCAAATGTTGTGAATAGGGCTCAGTTAGTGGAGCGCGATAACGAGTCAACGCAACCAAAAGAGAGCAGTCGACAAAATGATAATACCAGTGAGAGCAGTCATCGAAGCGGTGACAACAAGCGTGGAGGGAATCAACAGGCCAGAAATGATAACCACTTCGGTGGTAATCAAGGCCAAAACAATAAGAATGGTCATTTCAAGAAGAGGAGATTCAACAATGATGGAAAGACATCAGCACCAGCACCCGTTGTTAAGGAAGGAGAACGACCACCTATCATATGTTTCAAATGCGGAGGGGAGGGCCACATCAGTCCAAACTGCGCGATGCCGTCTAAAGCATGCTATAATTGTGGAAGAGAAGGTCACTTAGCCTGATTTTGTCGTTCACCGAAGACAAGTTCAGATAGGATGGAGACACCAAAGGCCGTCCCAGAAAAGCCAAAGCCAGTAGTTTAAGAGAAAGCGTTTTTTTCGTGACGAGGAACCTGAATAAAATTATCACGGGTATGTTAGTCATAAACTCTTGCGAAGTCTATACCGTGTTAGATACCGGTTCTACTCACTCTTTTATTTCACCTAGTTGTGTTCAATGTTTGAAGTTAACTCCGGAGAACTTAGACTTTGATATGTCTATTTAAACTCAGTTGAGAGAAATCTTCGTTACCTCCACTATTTATAAATCTTGTTCAAATCAATACTTTCACGTTACCTGTCAATCTTATCTCTTTGAAAATGCTTGCCTTTGATGTGATTTTAGAAATCGATTGGTTATCTACTCATCATGCTTCTCGTAAGGTTTCAAATTCCTAACCAATCTGTTATGCAAATTCAAAGTAACCAAACCACTAAAGTCAATCATTGTCATATCAAGCCATAAGTAAAAATCCCCGTTCCTTTCGTTGTTGACTTCCTGGTGTGGAATGCACCGAAGCTAGACTTTTCGTAGGAGACGTTGTAAATGACGATGGCAAGTTGATAGGTATCAATGTGACGTGTTATCCAAGTCTTGGATGAGGGTCACAGTTTTGAACGATATTTCTATTGTTAATAAATTTCTTGACATATTCTTGAAGACTTCTTAGCCTACCCCAGAGCGTAAAATTGAATTTTGTATTGACCCCAGTACAAAACCCATTTCTTAAACCCTCAAATATTTCTTCAACTAAAATAAACGTAACATGCACCAAAGACGTTGGCTCGAGCTGTTGAAGATTACGACCGTACCATTCAATATCATTGTGGAAGAACGAACGTGGTAACTGACGTGTTGAGTAGAAGATCGTATGTGTTTACGAGTGCGATGTTGTTAAAACAAAGACTCATTTCGTATAACTTAAAAATGACGAAGATAGAGTTAAAGACTCGAGGGACCCATATGAAGATAACGAATATACGAGTAAAATTGACTTTAATCGATAACGTTTAAGCTACACACCCGGAGCTGATGAATGTGAAGAAGAAGGTTCAAGAGGGCGTTATTCTAGAAGCACGAATTGACAAAGGGAGGAAATCTCAACTCTCGATTTAATTGGCCCATTTGAAATCCTCGATGAAGTAGGAACTGTGGCCTATAGACTCGTTTTACCGCCAAGTATGTTGCGTGTTCAGAACATTTTTTTTACGTATCGATGTTACGTAAATATGTGGACGACCCGAACCACATTATTAATTTAGAACCGGACGAGATAGCAAAAGATTTAACGTATGAGGAGATACGTGTTAACATCTTGGATAAGAAGGATCATATTCGATGCTCAAAGGTTATACCTCAAGAGTTAGAATTTGAAGTGAAGTCAATGTATCCTTACCTGTTCGGCATACCAGGTATGTACGTAAATTTCGAGGCCGAAATTCCATAAGGAGGGGAGATTGTGAGACCCCAGATTTTATGAATAAATATTTAATTTTCTCGAAATAATTATGGTGCGGATTTGATATAATATTATTGTTGTGGGTATTATTTATAAATTTTACAAAGTAAGCAAGTTGTTATAAAATATTCGTTTGGTCGGGAAATATTCTTTTTGTCGGAAAATATTCGTACGACGGCACAATCATTGGTGGACCCCACAACAGAAGTATAGTCGTAGTTAGAAAACGACAAAATTATCTTTCTATAAAAATAACGGCTGAGGTGTTACCGTTAAAACCGTTAAAACTGTTGAACTACCCGGTAGTAAAAGTACAGTAATACGCATGGTTGCATAGTAGCACACGGTATTGATTATTGATGCTTACGTGAGAAGTCACTCAGCTATACTCAATTATTGCTACAGTAATTGCTGCATCATATTTCTTAAATTATTGTCATAGTATCATCTGTATAATATGTTATATTATTAAATCAATAATTGAGACGTTGTGGTAAGTTTGGTTATTTTTATAGGGGGCCATATGTCATCATCTAAGAGTCTCTTCGTCAATAGTAATTACCGTCGTCAATAGTAATTACCGTCGTCAATAGTAATTACCGTCGTCAATAGTAATTACCGTTGTCAATAGTATTTACCTTGGTCAATAGTATTTACCTTGGTCAATAGTAATTACCGTCGTCAATAGTATTTACCTTGGTCAATAGTAATTACCTTCGTCAATAGTATTTACCTTGGTCAATAGTAATTACTTTCGTCAATAGTAGTTGTCCCTTCAATATTACCAAGAGTCATTTGACCCTTCGTTAAAACCAAGAGTAATTTGACCCTTCGTTAAGACCAAGAGCCACCCTCAGTTTTTCTATAAATAGAGGCCTAGGGCTTCTTTATTTTTCACAAATTCATTCAAGCTATAGAGAGAGAAAGTATAGAGAGAATAAGAGAGAGAGAATAAAAGTATTCTGCTACTTCACTTTTCTAATATCCAGTTCTTTTAAGGTAGGGAATATTATTTCTTTTATATTCATGAAGAGAACTTCTGTTATTCCATTCTTTATTATTCTGTTGTAATAACCAGTATACGCGGTCTACTCTATACTTGGTGACATTCTTCTATTATTCTGTTGGAACATCCTGTCTGTGTATTTTACACCGGACCTGGTTCCGTTTTTATTATTATTATGTTGGAACATCCTGTCTGTGTGTTTTACACCGGACCTGGTTCCGTTTTTATTATTATTCTGTTGGAACATCCTGTCTGTGTGTTTTACACCGGACCTAGTTCCATTATTTATTATTATATCGGAATATCATGTCTGTGCGTTTACGCCGGACCTGGTTCCATTATTTATTATTCTGTTGGAATAACATGTCTGCATGCATGGTGATTTCTTTTGTTATTCCATTCTTTATTATACTCAGTTGATTAAGTTTTGACTTCTATACTCCATGAAATTTGTGAAATATCCTTGACATTTGTGCTTCATCTAGTATCTATTCATGAAAATATTCTCCTGATCATTCTTGAATTTTACTCCACAAAGTAGTATCATGTTGACAATTTGGGCGTTGTTAATTCTTGGATAAATTAATTCTTGAACTTGTTTTATTGAATTCTTATATCATTGTCATCATCCTCATGTTTATATTATGTTGAAAGTCATCTGTGGCCTGTAGTGCATAGATGGACTTGGTATGATTATGACCAGGGATTATTCGGTGCAATCATGACCGTAATGTTACGAATGATGTGGTAAAAGTCCTCATTGGCCCGTAGTGCATTGATGGACAGTTGTTGGCATGATCATGACCATTAATGAATATACGAATATCCTTGGCCGTAGTGCAGGGGTGATTCGATGATGTGGATTATTTTATTAAGCTGAGTCTCAGCGATCACAGTGTTGGAAAATCATTTAAATCATAAAAGATAGTAGAGTTTATTTTCTACTTGACTCTTTTAATGGATTGCTTGTTCCGCTGCAGTTAAACTTGATGTCTATTATATTTTATCAGTTTAACATTGTTGAAGGCTAATGATAATTTATTCTGCATTATCTTAGTCATAATATTTCTTACTGGGCTAGTTGAGCTCACCCTTTCTTTCACTGTTCTCTTCAGGAAATGAGAACGTAGCTGGGGCAAGTCGGGGAACGGAGTGATGGTCCGAATGATAGTATTAGTTAGTTGTCCTCACTATTCTATGTAATAGTGTGTTAATAAATGTAATGAGGACTCCCTTTGAGTATGAATACTCTCTAGAAGATAATATTTGTATTCAAACTCACAGTTTATGTTTTGTCTTATTGTACACGACAGTTGTATTTGTATTCTGTACTATGTATCTGACGACCCAAGATGGGTGATGTATACCTATTTTTGGGGGCGTCACAGCTGCTGCGTCACATCTCGTGCCGCAGCGCTGATGCTTATTTACCCAGCCTCTCCCATCCGCGCCGTAGCACCGAAGAACAAAACAACACTCGTGTTGCAACGCCAAAGAAAGCATGGCCCCCTGCTAACTCGCGCCGCAGTGCTAACCAACATAGGGAAGGTCGCGCCGCGGCGCCGGCAACGAATTTTCATTTTTAAAAACTGATGTTAGCAGCAGTTAGAGCACATTACTCCCATTCTCTCGGCACCATAGCACAAAAGACCCCCTACGTTCCCATCAGCTGTTTCATTCTTAAAAGGAGTTAGCATTGATCATTTCTCTTCTCAACCCCAACAACATCCATCAAATTGCTTGTCAGATTTAACGTCCACACGATTTCTCACCTAGGGTTTTTCTCACTCAAGGTATTTTTAGATTTCGTTCAATTAGTAAAGTGACTTGCTCGAATTGTGGAATTTGTGCATTCTTTATGTGTTCTTCTTCTTGTTTGTTTGGATGATTTCCACTGACGAAAATTGGGTTAGAGCACTTTCAAATAAAGGTTGTTCAAATCAAGTTTTCAGAATGCACGCAAGGTGTTTGTTAATTTGCCTAAGAGAGAAGTTAAACTGTTTTGGCTTAAATTCAATGGGATCGCATTGGGGATTTGTTGTGTTTGCTTAGAGGGAAGTTTCTACAGAATTTTGGCACTGTTTAAGGACTGGTTTTGCATCAAACTAACTGAAAATTAGACATGGCACAAAAGAGGCAACGCCTTAGCATGAGAGGTTCGTCATCCGCGGCACCACCAATGGCTTGGGACAGAGCCAAATTCATTAGTAAGGAGGCATGGAAAAGATATAAAACCTCTTTTGCCACACTAAACCTGATTCCAGAGCGGGGGTTGAGCCCTAACAAAGATGATGGTGAGTTGTTGTCCATGATTTCGGGTCGCCAATGGATTCATGTCACAAAACCACCCGGGTCAGCCAGTGTATCTGTGGTTCAGGAGTTTTACGCGAACACCAATGTCGAAGGTGATGCAGTTATCCAAGTTAGGGGGAAGTTAGTGGCGTTTGGAAGTGAAGCCATCAATGCACTGTTTGTCGAGCCCAATTATGTGGGCAAGGACTATATGGAGCTGGGACTCCGTAGCTATGACATAGAGGATATCATTAGGAGGCTGTGCAAGCCCAGGACTACGTGAAAGAAGAACGATTATACGGGTGAGAAGACCAGCTTCCCGACTTCAGCGCTCAGTCGCTATGGGAAAGCGTGGTTCAATTTCATATGTGCTAATATGATCCCGACCCGTCACTTGAGCGACGTGACCAAAGATAGGGCGATTATGCTATTCGCCATTGTCACGGGTCTACATGTGGATATTGGAGTTCTTATTCACGAGTCCATTCTGAAGGCAATCAAGAGTACAGTCGCTTCGGGACTTTCGAATCCATCATTGATCACTCAATTGTGCAAGCAGGCAGGCATTTAGTGGGGTTCAGAGGCGATAGCCTTGCCTCTTGTGGCAGTCATCGATCATCAGACGATCTCACACTTCACTGTGTGGGATGGGGCAGAGTCGCATGTCAGAGGTGAATGCTACGGGCCACCTACAGCACCGCCTCCTATAGCAGAGCCAGAGCAGGCACAACCTTCAGATGTCGGCCCAGCTACATAGGGTCTATTAACGGACATCATAGCATCCCTCACCCTGCTGCACCAGAAATAGGATGCTGAGGCGCTGAGACAGTGGAGGCACATCGCAGCTGTGGCTCAGAGGCAGGAGATAGCGATGGAGTACCAGGCTGAGCTGGTGAACACCATGCAGAGCATTTACACCAATTATTGTGGTGAGAACGCTGAGTTCACGCCATACTAGTTTCCAGAGCTGCCTGTTTTCCCACCATACCCTCCACCATCACCACCCACCGAGGCTGACGAGGACGAGACCGGTGCTGAGTGAGCCCACTTCAGGGAAGCCCTCTTGTATACGATTGCTCTATGTTTAGCAATGAAGGCATGGCTCACCTCAAGTTTGGGGGTGTTTTTAGCTATTATCTATTTTATTTCCGTACTGCCATGTTAAGTTGCATACTTTAGTACTTTATTATGTTTTTGTTATTAGTATTGTGGTGCAGTCATTTTGAACTGCGGGATTAAGCTTTGAATGTTGATGCCATGAACTGTTTTTGGCTTTATATATTAATGTTTTGATTTTTATTAGCATGATCGTGGTTTATAGCCATATTTTTTAGGCTTATACAGATTTAGATGCTTGTGCCATATGAATGGCCTTTTCACCCTATTTTGAGCTGCTATTTAGCAAGGGTGTTATTTTTATCATTATATTTTTTATTTTGGTTGATGACAAGCACCAGGTATTTATGCCTATCTCTTAGAGTCGTGTCAAGCATGTATGAGCTAGGGGTTGTTCAATCTATAAGTTTAGACTGTTATTGATCCGTCCTTCTTAGCACGCACCGACTAACTGTGTTTAACTAGTTATTTTTCAAATTTAGTTCGCGTGTTTATTGCTTTAAGAGTTTGTTCACTCTTATAAACTTTCATTTTTACAAGGTAATAAAAGACTTAGACGTTTATACAGTTTTGGATCTTGGTTTCTGGCATGTTAACAATTAAAAAAAATGAATAAAAAGAGAATAAAAATAGAAAAGAAGAGTTTATATCAAAAGTTTTGCGGTGGGTCGAGATAGAACATAAAACGCACTCGTCCGTAAATGCAGGACCGATATCGAGATGGAGCATAAAATGCACTCGCAAAATAATCTTCGTTTTTATTGTAAAATCTTAGTTGGTTTATGTTGATTACTTGGCCTTTACTGCTTGAGTTATTAGATTTATAGGGGTGTTCTACACCTAGTGCCCTAAAGTCGTCTGGCTAGGGAGTCACTGATCAAAAGCTCATTCATGGGTATTTCTAAATAGCCTAAGGTAATTAAGTAATGTCTGAGTTAGATTTTACTATCGTCATGCTAGAGTCTTTTGATCATTTCCTGCACTTGCGTCTTATTCTTAATGCTTGTTGAATGTTTAAGTTGCGGAGTGTGCTTTATTGGTATTAGCAATCGACTGTCCGAGCTTATTTGAGCTATGATTAGTTAGGACGGTTGGTCTCCACACACACACATAGAATGGATCGAATACACTCTTATGTTTAAAATTGAATGAACCCTTATTCATATCTGTGTTTGCCCTATTCTCAGGGAGTAGCTATGATCGAGCTTTGAAGCCATGTTACTACTTTACTGTTTTATTTTTCTTTCGTGTGTGTTTTATTATTAGTGTTGTGTTAGTGTTCTGTGAAATCAATTTGTTAAATTGTTGATATGTATAACTGGTAATTATGATTATACACGTTGGTGATGTTAGAGTTTGCATTTAGATAAGAATTTGTTATGCTAAATACGGTTAATAAGTAAGAAAAGTGTTTATAGAGAATATTTTTCATATGGCTAAAGAAAGTACAAAATTCGTTAGTCAATTTGTATGATAATCTGTGAATTGAGTCTTGTATATGCTAGTTCGTTAAGAAACAAAGAGAACGTAGTTTGAACGAAGTGATTTGGTGAAGAATTGAAATCACAGTGTTGATTTTTGGGAAGGATGTCAAAAAAATTGAGTTTTATATGAAAATGAGAAATTTGAGAAATTAAAATAGTTAATAGTGTTGTTAAATTATTCTATGTTGATGAATATGTTAGTAATTATGTTATGATAGTTTTATATTTATTGTATATGTTAATTTCACTGTTTTGTGGGTGAAATTCGTGTTAGTTGGTTTAAGAACAGTGTTGAAAACACATTATGCAAAACTGAAACTAGTGCGTAGCGCGGGCGCATGGTTTTTGGCGCGGGCGCGCGGTAACCTAAGGTAATACTGGCACGGACGCGTCAGTAGTCAATCACAGACAGTGAAGTCTGCTACTTCTGCAGACTTTGAACATTCATTGTAACTTAGCTTAATGTTATGTTAATGTGTCAAACGTGTAATGACAAGGTTAAAACAAAATAGTATCATGTGGTTAGTAACTCTAAAATGTTAAGTTAGTAAGTTGTGAAAATGATATGTATGATTTAAGAAACTTAATGAACAATGAATAAGTGTTGTGAATTGTACACTTGTGATTCTGAAATGAGTATTATAAGATATGGAATAGGGTTAATATAAAACCAATAATGAATCATAACAAGACTTAAGCACTTGAATGAACTTCGAGTATGAAATATAGTGAGATATAAGTCGAAAGTTAACACAATCAAATTGAACATTGTGTATTAATTAATAAGAAGGGTCATGGGAGGTAGAGTAAAGTTTACATTACAATTATTATGCGTTGCTATGTGACTAATAGTTGATGTGTATGGTTATATAATTATGTAGGGCACGTGAAGTGCAGATAAATGTAAACTGTTAAACTGTTATTGGTAAACAATGATCAAGGCTAGTCTTTCAGTTCCTATTTGCTACGTGAACTTGATGATTAACTGTTTTAAGTCTTTATTGCAAATAACATGATGTGTTATATTTATGTTGAAAGCATGAAACGTTAAAGTCAACTTATGACTACGTTGATTGAGTAAAGCATGCTGATTGAGTAAGGAACTCAATCTTTATACTTGTTATGTGAACTGTAGTCTGTATGTTATGATAGTCCAATGTTTAAGAGATGTATGTTGAGCATGTTATTATATGCTACGTGATGCATGAAAACTGTTAAATTTTGTTGGGTTGTCGACCTCAAGCTTGCAAATAACCATTTTTGCAGGTCAAGATTTCGACGTAAAGTTATGTGTTACTTGAAAGATATGAATCAGATGTGATACTTGAAGATTTATACACTTTGGTTGTGTTAGTATTATTTGAGCCATGTTTAAGGTTCCGAATGATGTATTAATGTTTAATTGTAATATAGTTTTGTGATGTAAACTATTGTAGTATTAAATTGATTCTGAGATATTTAGATGTAAAGGTTGAAGGTTTTGGGAACAAGGATAGTTTGTAGTAGAAAATTTTAATTATTTCGCAAATTTTCAATGGTTGTATTATCATTTAATGATGTAAAATTTGAGGATGAATGTATTATTAACGACTGAAATCGAGAATTTAATTGTATAAATTTTGGGGTCGTTACAGTTGGTATCAAAGCTGTAGGTTATAAACCTTAGGTAGGAGTACCGCATGCTATAACCTTAGAGAAGGAAGGTGAAGATAATGAAAGAATAAGCTCAGATAGAGTTTGAACAATAAGAAGTAAGTTAAGAAATTTATAAAGAAGAGATTAGAATATACATGAGAGGATCCAAAGAAGAATCTCACAGAGTTATAAGGAATATGAATGTGGGGTTACCAACTCCAATAATAAGGATGTAAGGTGATGATAAATAGACAATGTCTATAAAAAGAGAATGGTAAAGAAGTTAAGAATAAAAAGTTATAGTTAAGTATGGTACAGTTGTACTCTGTAGTAGTTGATGTATGGTATCTGGGCTAAACGATTCCTTCATAGAGCGGAGGTATATACGAACTAGCAACTCGAAACTAGTTTGTTGGTTGTTTGTGGGAAACCAATCAGCGTACTGTATTGAAACTATTAGAGACTCGATGTGTACCAGGTACAGAAAATGGATACGTATGATGAAAATATGGAACTCTAATGAAATATTGAGCAACATAAATAAAGTTAGAAATTCTTAAAGGAATAATTGTTATATAAACAAGAAAATTCAAAGAAGAATCTTAAAGAGACATAAAGATAAGAAATGGGAGTTCCCTAACTCCAATAGCAAAGATAACGAATAATATCGTAAATGATGAAAAAGGAAAGAAAAGGGATCGTAAAACAAAACGATCACGAGTTAAGAAAAGAATTTTAAGGGAGATGATTATAGAATAAGATCACAATGTGATCTGTTTAAGTTATAGAAGAAAGATGGTCTGTAATGTTTGAATAATTATAGCTTAATGCTATAAAGATGGTGTACTATGAAATAGTACGAGATAACTCACGAGGAGTTATAGATGATGTGATACGAGAAATTCGTATCGAGTAAAGAGCAAGTTAAGAGTAAGATAGAGTTAGGTGGGATTTCAATTGAGACTCATGTGATGGCTAAGTTGTACAAACCTTTGTATGGGCGAGGGTTTTGTGCTTGCACTCAGCTTATCACATTGATAATCATTGGAATGTTGGTGTCGCGCTATCAATGTATATATGGTGAAAAGGTGATTCTTTTCACATGTGTATGCTTGATAGTTAGAAACTATTAATATTAGTCAGATATTATTAGGATTAGGTGCAGTTCTTAAATGTGACGCCCCCAAAATTAGGTATTCATCACCCATCTTGGGTCGTCAGATACATGATACAAAATACAAATACAAACTTAATTATACAAATGTCGTGTAACATACAACAATACATAAACTGAGAGTTCTAATAGGAATATTGTCATCTAGACAATATCCATACTCAAGGAGTCCTCATTACATTTATTGTCACACTATTTAACAGAATGGTGAGGACTACTAATGCTATCTTCTGGACTATCACTCCTTTCCCTGACTCGTCCCAGCTATATTCTCATTTCCTGAAGAGAACATTGAAAGAAAGGGTGAGCTCAACTAGCCCAGTAAGAAATATTATAACTAAGATAATGAAGAATAAATTATCAATAGTCTTCAATAATGTTAAACTGATAAAATACAATAGACATCAAATTTAACTGCAGCGGAATAAGAAATCCATTAGAAGAGTCAAGTAGAGAATAAAACCTACTATCTTCTATGATTTAAAAAATGTTTTCATCAACTTTTATCACTGAGACTCAGCTTAATAAATAAACCACATCTTCTAATCATCCTTGTATTACGGGCCAAAGATATTCATTAAATCATCAATGATCATGACTATACCGAAAAATCCCTGGTCATAATCATACCACAAACTGTCTATCAATGCATTACAAGCCACTGAGGACTTTTACCACACCACTTATAACATCACAGTTCATGATTATACCGAATGATCCTTGGTCATAATCATACTAAGTCCATCTATGCACGTAAGCCAAAGATGACTTTTAACATAAAATAAACATGAGGATGATGACAATGTTATAGGAATTCAATTAAACAAGTTCAAGAATTAGTTTATCCAGGAACTAATAATATCCAAATTATCAACATGATACTTCTTTGTAAAGTAACAGTCAAGAATGCTCAGAAGAATATTTTCATGAAAAGATACTAGATGAAGCGCAAATATCAAGGATATTCCACTAATTTCATGGAGTATAGAAATCAAAACTTTAACCAAATGAGTATAATAAAAAATATATGAAACTTTAAATGGATTTTCACCAGCCATGCGGTAATCCACGTATACAGATCATTTCCACAATTTAATAAGGAATGAATATAAAGGATCATTCACCATGCATGTGGCAATCCACATAGACAGGTTATTCATTCACCATGCATGTGGCAATCCACATAGACAGGTTATTCCAACAGAATAATAAAGAATGGAATAACAGAAGGATTCACCATGCATGCGATAGAAACCGCACAGACAGGTTATTCCCAACAAAATAAAAAATGCGGAATAATAAATATGGAACCAGGTCAGGTGAAATTCACACCGACAGGATATTCCGACAGAATAATAAATAATGGAACCAGGTCTGGTGTAAAACACACAGACAGGATATTCTGACAGAATAAGAAATAATGGAACCAGGTCCGGTGTAAAACACACAGACAGGATATTCCAACAGAATAATAACAAGACGGAACCAGGTCCGGTGTAAAACACGCAGACAGGATGTTCCAACAGAATAATAATAAAAACGGAACCAGGTCCGGTGTAAAACACACAGACAGGATGTTCCAACAGAATAATAGAAGAATGTCACCAAGTATAGGGTAGATCCGCGTATACAGGTTATTCCAACAGAAAAATAGAAATGGAATAACAACAGTTCTCTTCATGAATAAGAAAGAATAACACCCCTTACCGTTTTAAAGAAGAACTGAAATAAAGAAGTAGTTAAGTGGCAGAATACTCTTCTTCTTTCTCTCTATAGTTTCTCTCTCTAGAGTTCAGTGAATTCGTAAGAAAATAATGAAGTGATGAGCTTCTATTTATAGGAAAATGGAATGCATAGTAACTAATCCATGAACGGTCCAGACTGATTTACTTTAATCTGACGGTCCATATTTAAAGAAAAATCTTTTAAATAAAATATAATATATTCTATTTATAGAATAACTTTAATAAAGTATTCTGTTTTATATAAAAAGATGTTTCTGTTTTATTACGTTAATAATACGAATAAAACAAAACTTTATTATCGCTAAATAATTCATATTATTAATTGACAATAATTGAATCAAACTGAGTGAATTTTCACATAAGCATCAATACCGTGTGCTACTATGCAACCACACGTATTACTGTACTTTTACTACCGAGTAGTTCAACAGTATCAACGGTAAAACTTCCGCTGTTATTTTTAATAAAATATTTTTGTCGTTTTATCAATCCGACAATAATTCCGTTGTGGGGTCCACCAATAATTGTACCGTTGTACGAATATTCCCCGTGAATAGTAACTCATGAATAGTACTTCGATACAAAAAGTGTCCCAAATACTCGAGTGAACAATACTAGAGTGAATAGTAATTTGGGTGAATAGTAACCCGTGAATAGTAACTCTTGAATAGTAACTCCGACACAAAAAGTGTCTCAAATATTCGAGTGAACAATACTAGAGTGAATAGTAATTTGGATGAATAGTAACTCGTGAATAGAAACTCATGAATAGTAACTCTGACACAAAAAGTGTCCTAAATACTCGAGTGAACAATACTAGAGTGAATAGTAATTTGGGTGAATAGTAACTTGTGAATAGTAACTCGTGAATAGTAACTTATGAATAGTACTCCGACACAAAAAGTGTCCCAAATACTCGAGTGAACGATACTAGAGTGAATAGTAATTTGGGTGAATAGTAACCCGTGAATAGTAACTCGTGAATAGTGACCAGGTATTTTATGACAACTTGTTTACTTTAAAAAAAATTCACATACCACCCTTAACTTTAACCTTTTATCAATTTAACCATTTACCAAAATAGAAAAATTGAATACTTTTATTTCATAAAATTCGGGGTCTCACAATCTCCCCTCCTTATGGAATTTCGCCCTCGAAATTAACGTACGTCCCTGATATTCGAAGAGATGAGAATACCTTACTTTCTTTTCGGATTGTACCTTTCTGGATAATTCCGCTCTATCATGATTTTTCCATTTCTTATCTCCTGTATTTCGAATATCATTCTAGAATATACCTTCAAAACAAAGGTTAATCGACATACCACAATTTATCCACTTATCAAGTAAACAATTTCAGCTTAGGTAAGTCACACCCTAGCGAAGTATATTACTCGTCTTCTAGACTAATATCTCCGTCAGTGACCATATCCCTGTAACATCAATCAACAATTTATGTCCACAATCATATGAATAACTCATAATCATAATTGTGATTCTGAATTACTTTTCGCACCCAGGAAGAAGAAAATTTACATCACCTATCTTCACCTGAAACATCAAAAATCATGGTTATACCAAATCACAATTCCTGTTCATAATCATACTAATAAATTAATCTTTACACTACGGCTAAAGATTTACAACTGTATAACCAATAATCAACAGTTAATCTTCGCACTACAGGCCAAGGATATACAACTGTAAAATCAATAATGCTGAGACTCAGCTTAATAGTATCACGACCACGAATTATCCATGCACTACGTGCCAAAGATAATCGTGTTTTCAATTACGGTCATGATTATACCAAACAATCCCTGGTCATAATCATACCAAGTCCATCTATGCACGTAAGCCACAGATGACTTTTACCACATCTATGAATTAATATTTCACTGCTGAGACTCAGCTCAATAATTAATCCACATCATCGAATCACCCTTGCACTCCGGCTAAGGATATTCTTTAGTATCACTACCACGAATTATCCAAGCACTACGGCTAAAGATAATCGTGTTTTCATCAACGGTCCTGATCATGCCATAAAATAATTCGTCTTTGCACTACGGCTAAAGAGAATCCATAGCCATAATCATACCAAAAACTATCCATCAATGCATTATGGGCCAATGAGGACTTTTTTCACATCATTTGTAACATTACGGTCATGATTATACCGAATAATCCCTTGTCATAATCATACCAAGTCCATCTGTGCACTACAGGCCACAGATGACTTTCAACAAAATATAAACATGAGAATGAGGTATTGACGTATATAGGGTTTCAAACCTCTTAGAAACATTCGCGTCATTCGCTCCTCATTATCGACCAAATGGGATGCAAACCGGGATAACTCCGCAAACTTAACCTCGTACTGCGATATGGTCATATTATTTTGCTCCAATGCTGATCTCAACATTGTTAGATGCCATTTTCAAACACTGCCACAAAACAAGGGTTAATTAACATATCACATATTATCCCTATACTCTGACCGACCAATTAAATACCAAATAAACTTAGGTAGGTCATACTAGCGAAGGAATTCCCCGTCTCTCCCCTCCTAGTTCTTATCTTACATCTCAGCCAGGGATCATATCCTTAAGCTTTGATACCAACTGTGACGCCCCCAAAATTAGGTATTTATCACCCATCTTGGGTCGTCAGATACATGGTACAAAATACAAATACAAACTTAATTATACAAATGTCGTGTAACATACAACAATACATAAACTGAGAGTTCTAATAGGAATATTGTCATCTAGACAATATCCATACTCAAGGAGTCCTCATTACATTTATTATCACACTATTTAACAGAATGGTGAGGACTACTAATGCTATCTTCTGGACTATCACTCCTTTCTCTGACTCGTCCCAGCTATATTCTCATTTCCTGAAGAGAACATTGAAAGAAAGGGTGAGCTCAACTAGCCCAGTAAGAAATATTATAACTAAGATAATGAAGAATAAATTATCAATAGTCTTCAATAATGTTAAACTGATAAAATACAATAGACATCAAATTTAACTGCAGCGGAATAAGAAATCCATTAGAAGAGTCAAGTAGAGAATAAAACCTACTATCTTCTATGATTTAAAAAATGTTTTCATCAACTTTTATCACTGAGACTCAGCTTAATAAATAAACCACATCTTCTAATCATCCTTGTATTACGGGCCAAGGATATTCATTAAATCATCAATGATCATGACTATACCGAAAAATCCCTGGTCATAATCATACCACAAACTGTCTATCAATGCATTACAAGCCACTGAGGACTTTTACCACACCACTTATAACATCACAGTTCATGATTATACCGAATGATCCTTGGTCATAATCATACTAAGTCCATCTATGCACGTAAGCCAAAGATGACTTTTAACATAAAATAAACATGAGGATGATGACAATGTTATAGGAATTCAATTAAACAAGTTCAAGAATTAGTTTATCCAGGAACTAATAATATCCAAATTATCAACATGATACTTCTTTGTAAAGTAACAGTCAAGAATGCTCAGAAGAATATTTTCATGAAAAGATACTAGATGAAGCGCAAATATCAAGGATATTCCACTAATTTCATGGAGTATAGAAATCAAAACTTTAACCAAATGAGTATAATAAAAAATATATGAAACTTTAAATGGATTTTCACCAGCCATGCGGTAATCCACGTATACAGATCATTTCCACAATTTAATAAGGAATGAATATAAAGGATCATTCACCATGCATGTGGCAATCCACATAGACAGGTTATTCATTCACCATGCATATGGCAATCCACATAGACAGGTTATTCCAACAGAATAATAAAGAATGGAATAACAGAAGGATTCACCATGCATGCGATAGAAACCGCACAGACAGGTTATTCCCAACAAAATAATAAATGCGGAATAATAAATATGGAACCAGGTCAGGTGAAATTCACACCGACAGGATATTCCGACAGAATAATAAACAATAGAACCAGGTCTGGTGTAAAACACACAGACAGGATATTCTGACAGAATAAGAAATAATGGAACCAGGTCCGGTGTAAAACACACAGACAGGATATTCCAACAGAATAATAACAAGACGGAACCAGGTCCGGTGTAAAACACGCAGACAGGATGTTCCAACAGAATAATAATAAAAACGGAACCAGGTCCGGTGTAAAACACACAGACAGGATGTTCCAACAGAATAATAGAAGAATGTCACCAAGTATAGGGTAGATCCGCGTATACAGGTTATTCCAACAGAAAAATAAGAAATGGAATAACAACAGTTCTCTTCATGAATAAGAAAGAATAACACCCCTTACCGTTTTAAAGAAGAACTGAAATAAAGAAGTAGTTAAGTGGCAGAATACTCTTCTTCTTTCTCTCTATAGTTTCTCTCTCTAGAGTTCAGTGAATTCGTAAGAAAATAATGAAGGGATGAGCTTCTATTTATAGGAAAATGGAATGCATAGTAACTAATCCATGAACGGTCCAGACTGATTTACTTTAATCTGACGGTCCATATTTAAAGAAAAATCTTTTAAATAAAATATAATATATTCTATTTATAGAATAACTTTAATAAAGTATTCTGTTTTATATAAAAAGATTTTACTATACAAAACACTATGCACAATAGAATATAATATATTCTATTTATAGAATAACTTTAATAAAGTATTCTGTTTTATATAAAAAGATGTTTCTGTTTTATTACGTTAATAATACGAATAAAACAAAACTTCATTATCGCTAAATAATTCATATTATTAATTGACAATAATTGAATCAAACTGAGTGAATTTTCACATAAGCATCAATACCGTGTGCTACTATGCAACCACACGTATTACTGTACTTTTACTACCGAGTAGTTCAACAGTATCAACGGTAAAACTTCTGCCGTTATTTTTAATAAAATATTTTTATCGTTTTATCAATCCGACAATAATTCCGTTGTGGGGTGCACCAATAATTGTACCGTTGTACGAATATTCCCCGTGAATAGTAACTCATGAATAGTACTTCGATACAAAAAGTGTCCCAAATACTCGAGTGAACAATACTAGAGTGAATAGTAATTTGGGTGAATAGTAACCCGTGAATAGTAACTCGTGAATAGTAACTCCTGAATAGTAACTCCGACACAAAAAGTGTCTCAAATACTCGAGTGAACAATACTAGAGTGAATAGTAATTTGGATGAATAGTAACCCGTGAATAGTAACTCGTGAATAGAAACTCATGAATAGTAACTCCGACACAAAAAGTGTCCTAAATACTCGAGTGAACAATACTAGAGTGAATAGTAATTTGGGTGAATAGTAACTTGTGAATAGTAACTCGTGAATAGTAACTTATGAATAGTACTCCGACACAAAAAGTGTCCCAAATACTCGAGTGAACGATACTAGAGTGAATAGTAATTTGGGTGAATAGTAACCCGTGAATAGTAACTCGTGAATAGTGACCAGGTATTTTATGACAACTTGTTTACTTTAAAAAAAATTCACATACCACCCTTAACTTTAACCTTTTATCAATTTAACCATTTACCAAAATAGAAAAATTGAATAATTTTATTTCATAAAATTCGGGGTCTCACAATCTCCCCTCCTTATGGAATTTCGCCCTCGAAATTAACGTACGTCCCTGATATTCGAAGAGATGAGAATACCTTACTTTCTTTTCGGATTGTACCTTTCTGGATAATTCCGCTCTATCATGATTTTTCCATTTCTTATCTCCTGTATTTCGAATATCATTCTAGAATATACCTTCAAAACAAAGGTTAATCGACATACCACAATTTATCCACTTATCAAGTAAACAATTTCAGCTTAGGTAAGTCACACCCTAGCGAAGTATATTACTCGTCTTCTAGACTAATATCTCCGTCAGTGACCATATCCCTGTAACATCAATCAACAATTTATGTCCACAATCATATGAATAACTCATAATCATAATTGTGATTCTGAATTACTTTTCGCACCCAGGAAGAAGAAAATTTACATCACCTATCTTCACCTGAAACATCAAAAATCATGGTTATACCAAATCACAATTCCTGTTCATAATCATACTAATAAATTAATCTTTACACTACGGCTAAAGATTTACAACTGTATAACCAATAATCAACAGTTAATCTTCGCACTACAGGCCAAGGATATACAACTGTAAAATCAATAATGCTGAGACTCAGCTTAATAGTATCACGACCACGAATTATCCATGCACTACGTGCCAAAGATAATCGTGTTTTCAATTACGGTCATGATTATACCAAACAATCCCTGGTCATAATCATACCAAGTCCATCTATGCACGTAAGCCACAGATGACTTTTACCACATCTATGAATTAATATTTCACTGCTGAGACTCAGCTCAATAATTAATCCACATCATCGAATCACCCTTGCACTCCGGCTAAGGATATTCTTTAGTATCACTACCACGAATTATCCAAGCACTACGGCTAAAGATAATCGTGTTTTCATCAACGGTCCTGATCATGCCATAAAATAATTCGTCTTTGCACTACGGCTAAAGAGAATCCATAGCCATAATCATACCAAAAACTATCCATCAATGCATTATGGGCCAATGAGGACTTTTTTCACATCATTTGTAACATTACGGTCATGATTATACCGAATAATCCCTTGTCATAATCATACCAAGTCCATCTGTGCACTACAGGCCACATATGACTTTCAACAAAATATAAACATGAGAATGAGGTATTGACGTATATAGGGTTTCAAACCTCTTAGAAACATTCGCGTCATTCGCTCCTCATTATCGACCAAATGGGATGCAAACCGGGATAACTCCGCAAACTTAACCTCGTACTGCGATATGGTCATATTATTTTGCTCCAATGCTGATCTCAACATTGTTAGATGCCATTTTCAAACACTGCCACAAAACAAGGGTTAATTAACATATCACATATTATCCCTATACTCTGACCGACCAATTAAATACCAAATAAACTTAGGTAGGTCATACTAGCGAAGGAATTCCCCGTCTCTCCCCTCCTAGTTCTTATCTTACATCTCAGCCAGGGATCATATCCTTAAGCTTTGATACCAACTGTGACGCCCCCAAAATTAGGTATTTATCACCCATCTTGGGTCGTCAGATACATGGTACAAAATACAAATACAAACTTAATTATACAAATGTCGTGTAACATACAACAATACATAAACTGAGAGTTCTAATAGGAATATTGTCATCTAGACAATATCCATACTCAAGGAGTCCTCATTACATTTATTATCACACTATTTAACAGAATGGTGAGGACTACTAATGCTATCTTCTGGACTATCACTCCTTTCTCTGACTCGTCCCAGCTATATTCTCATTTCCTGAAGAGAACATTGAAAGAAAGGGTGAGCTCAACTAGCCCAGTAAGAAATATTATAACTAAGATAATGAAGAATAAATTATCAATAGTCTTCAATAATGTTAAACTGATAAAATACAATAGACATCAAATTTAACTGCAGCGGAATAAGAAATCCATTAGAAGAGTCAAGTAGAGAATAAAACCTACTATCTTCTATGATTTAAAAAATGTTTTCATCAACTTTTATCACTGAGACTCAGCTTAATAAATAAACCACATCTTCTAATCATCCTTGTATTACGGGCCAAGGATATTCATTAAATCATCAATGATCATGACTATACCGAAAAATCCCTGGTCATAATCATACCACAAACTGTCTATCAATGCATTACAAGCCACTGAGGACTTTTACCACACCACTTATAACATCACAGTTCATGATTATACCGAATGATCCTTGGTCATAATCATACTAAGTCCATCTATGCACGTAAGCCAAAGATGACTTTTAACATAAAATAAACATGAGGATGATGACAATGTTATAGGAATTCAATTAAACAAGTTCAAGAATTAGTTTATCCAGGAACTAATAATATCCAAATTATCAACATGATACTTCTTTGTAAAGTAACAGTCAAGAATGCTCAGAAGAATATTTTCATGAAAAGATACTAGATGAAGCGCAAATATCAAGGATATTCCACTAATTTCATGGAGTATAGAAATCAAAACTTTAACCAAATGAGTATAATAAAAAATATATGAAACTTTAAATGGATTTTCACCAGCCATGCGGTAATCCACGTATACAGATCATTTCCACAATTTAATAAGGAATGAATATAAAGGATCATTCACCATGCATGTGGCAATCCACATAGACAGGTTATTCATTCACCATGCATGTGGCAATCCACATAGACAGGTTATTCCAACAGAATAATAAAGAATGGAATAACAGAAGGATTCACCATGCATGCGATAGAAACCGCACAGACAGGTTATTCCCAACAAAATAATAAATGCGGAATAATAAATATGGAACCAGGTCAGGTGAAATTCACACCGACAGGATATTCCGACAGAATAATAAACAATAGAACCAGGTCTGGTGTAAAACACACAGACAGGATATTCTGACAGAATAAGAAATAATGGAACCAGGTCCGGTGTAAAACACACAGACAGGATATTCCAACAGAATAATAACAAGACGGAACCAGGTCCGGTGTAAAACACGCAGACAGGATGTTCCAACAGAATAATAATAAAAACGGAACCAGGTCCGGTGTAAAACACACAGACAGGATGTTCCAACAGAATAATAGAAGAATGTCACCAAGTATAGGGTAGATCCGCGTATACAGGTTATTCCAACAGAAAAATAAGAAATGGAATAACAACAGTTCTCTTCATGAATAAGAAAGAATAACACCCCTTACCGTTTTAAAGAAGAACTGAAATAAAGAAGTAGTTAAGTGGCAGAATACTCTTCTTCTTTCTCTCTATAGTTTCTCTCTCTAGAGTTCAGTGAATTCGTAAGAAAATAATGAAGGGATGAGCTTCTATTTATAGGAAAATGGAATGCATAGTAACTAATCCATGAACGGTCCAGACTGATTTACTTTAATCTGACGGTCCATATTTAAAGAAAAATCTTTTAAATAAAATATAATATATTCTATTTATAGAATAACTTTAATAAAGTATTCTGTTTTATATAAAAAGATTTTACTATACAAAACACTATGCACAATAGAATATAATATATTCTATTTATAGAATAACTTTAATAAAGTATTCTGTTTTATATAAAAAGATGTTTCTGTTTTATTACGTTAATAATACGAATAAAACAAAACTTCATTATCGCTAAATAATTCATATTATTAATTGACAATAATTGAATCAAACTGAGTGAATTTTCACATAAGCATCAATACCGTGTGCTACTATGCAACCACACGTATTACTGTACTTTTACTACCGAGTAGTTCAACAGTATCAACGGTAAAACTTCTGCCGTTATTTTTAATAAAATATTTTTGTCGTTTTATCAATCCGACAATAATTCCGTTGTGGGGTGCACCAATAATTGTACCGTTGTACGAATATTCCCCGTGAATAGTAACTCATGAATAGTACTTCGATACAAAAAGTGTCCCAAATACTCGAGTGAACAATACTAGAGTGAATAGTAATTTGGGTGAATAGTAACCCGTGAATAGTAACTCTTGAATAGTAACTCCGACACAAAAAGTGTCTCAAATATTCGAGTGAACAATACTAGAGTGAATAGTAATTTGGATGAATAGTAACCCGTGAATAGTAACTCGTGAATAGAAACTCATGAATAGTAACTCTGACACAAAAAGTGTCCTAAATACTCGAGTGAACAATACTAGAGTGAATAGTAATTTGGGTGAATAGTAACTTGTGAATAGTAACTCGTGAATAGTAACTTATGAATAGTACTCCGACACAAAAAGTGTCCCAAATACTCGAGTGAACGATACTAGAGTGAATAGTAATTTGGGTGAATAGTAACCCGTGAATAGTAACTCGTGAATAGTGACCAGGTATTTTATGACAACTTGTTTACTTTAAAAAAAATTCACATACCACCCTTAACTTTAACCTTTTATCAATTTAACCATTTACCAAAATAGAAAAATTGAATACTTTTATTTCATAAAATCCGGGGTCTCACAATCTCCCCTCCTTATGGAATTTCGCCCTCGAAATTAACGTACGTCCCTGATATTCGAAGAGATGAGAATACCTTACTTTCTTTTCGGATTGTACCTTTCTGGATAATTCCGCTCTATCATGATTTTTCCATTTCTTATCTCCTGTATTTCGAATATCATTCTAGAATATACCTTCAAAACAAAGGTTAATCGACATACCACAATTTATCCACTTATTAAGTAAACAATTTCAGCTTAGGTAAGTCACACCCTAGCGAAGTATATTACTCGTCTTCTAGACTAATATCTCCGTCAGTGACCATATCCCTGTAACATCAATCAACAATTTATGTCCACAATCATATGAATAACTCATAATCATAATTGTGATTCTGAATTACTTTTCGCACCCAGGAAGAAGAAAATTTACATCACCTATCTTCACCTGAAACATCAAAAATCATGGTTATACCAAATCACAATTCCTGCTCATAATCATACTAATAAATTAATCTTTACACTACGGCTAAAGATTTACAACTGTATAACCAATAATCAACAGTTAATCTTCGCACTACAGGCCAAGGATATACAACTGTAAAATCAATAATGCTGAGACTCAGCTTAATAGTATCACGACCACGAATTATCCATGCACTACGTGCCAAAGATAATCGTGTTTTCAATTACGGTCATGATTATACCAAACAATCCCTGGTCATAATCATACCAAGTCCATCTATGCGCGTAAACCACAGATGACTTTTACCACATCTATGAATTAATATTTCACTGCTGAGACTCAGCTCAATAATTAATCTACATCATCGAATCACCCTTGCACTCCGGCTAAGGATATTCTTTAGTATCACTACCACGAATTATCCAAGCACTACGGCTAAAGATAATCGTGTTTTCATCAACGGTCCTGATCATGCCATAAAATAATTCGTCTTTGCACTACGGCCAAAGAGAATCCATAGCCATAATCATACCAAAAACTATCCATCAATGCATTATGGGCCAATGAGGACTTTTTCCACATCATTTGTAACATTACGGTCATGATTATACCGAATAATCCCTGGTCATAATCATACCAAGTCCATCTGTGCACTACAGGCCGCAGATGACTTTTAACAAAATATAAACATGAGAATGAGGTATTGACGTATATAAGGTTTCAAACCTCTTAGAAATATTTGCGTCATTCGCTCCTCATTATCGACCAAATGGGATGCAAACCGGGATAACTCCGCAAACTTAACCTCGTACTGCGATATGGTCATATTATTTTGCTCCAATGCTTATCTCGACATTGTTAGATGCCATTTTCAAACACTGCCACAAAACAAGGGTTAATTAACATATCACATAGTATCCCTATACTCTGACCGACCAATTAAATACCAAATAAACTTAGGTAGGTCATAATAGCGAAGGAATTCCCCGTCTCTCCCCTCCTAGTTCTTATCTTACATCTCAGCCAGGGATCATATCCCTAAGCTTTGATACCAACTATGACGCCCCCAAAATTAGGTATTCATCACCCATCTTGGGTCGTCAGATACATGGTACAAAATACAAATACAAACTTAATTATACAAATGTCGTGTAACATACAACAATACATAAACTGAGAGTTCTAATAGGAATATTGTCATCTAGACAATATCCATACTCAAGGAGTCCTCATTACATTTATTGTCACACTATTTAACAGAATGGTGAGGACTACTAAAGCTATCTTCTGGACTATCACTCCTTTCCCTGACTCGTCCCAGCTATATTCTCATTTCCTGAAGAGAACATTTAAAGAAAGGGTGAGCTCAACTAGCCCAGTAAGAAATATTATAACTAAGATAATGAAGAATAAATTATCAATAGTCTTCAATAATGTTAAACTGATAAAATACAATAGACATCAAATTTAACTGCAGTGGAATAAGAAATCCATTAGAAGAGTCAAGTAGAGAATAAAACCTACTATCTTCTATGATTTAAAAAATGTTTTCATCAACTTTTATCACTGAGACTCAGCTTAATAAATAAACCACATCTTCTAATCATCCTTGTATTACGGGCCAAGGATATTCATTAAATCATCAATGATCATGACTATACCGAAAAATCCCTGGTCATAATCATACCACAAACTGTCTATCAATGCATTACAAGCCACTGAGGACTTTTACCACACCACTTATAACATCACAGTTCATGATTATACCGAATGATCCTTGGTCATAATCATACTAAGTCCATCTATGCACGTAAGCTAAAGATGACTTTTAACATAAAATAAACATGAGGATGATGACAATGTTATAGGAATTTAATTAAACAAGTTCAAGAATTAGTTTATCCAGGAACTAATAATATCCAAATTATCAACATGATACTTCTTTGTAAAGTAACAGTCAAGAATGCTCAGAAGAATATTTTCATGAAAAGATACTAGATGAAGCGCAAATATCAAGGATATTCCACTAATTTCATGGAGTATAGAAATCAAAACTTTAACCAAATGAGTATAATAAAAAAATATATGAAACTACAAATGGATTTTCACCAGCCATGCGGTAATCCACGTATACAGATCATTTCCACAATTTAATAAGGAATGAATATAAAGGATCATTCACCATGCATGTGGCAATCCACATAGACAGGTTATTCATTCACCATGCATGTGGCAATCCACATAGACAGGTTATTCCAACAGAATAATAAAGAATGGAATAACAGAAGGATTCACCATGCATGCGATAGAAACCGCACAGACAGGTTATTCCCAACAAAATAATAAATGCGGAATAATAAATATGGAACCAGGTTAGGTGAAATTCACACCGACAGGATATTCCGACAGAATAATAAATAATGGAACCAGGTCTGGTGTAAAACACACAGACAGGATATTCCGACAGAATAATAAATAATGGAACCAGGTCCGGTGTAAAACACACAGACAGGATATTCCAACAGAATAATAACAAGACGGAACCAGGTCCGGTGTAAAATACACAGACAGGATGTTCCAACAGAATAATAATAAAAACGGAACCAGGTCCGGTGTAAAACACACAGACAGGATGTTCCAACAGAATAATAGAAGAATGTCACCAAGTATAGGGTAGATCCGCGTATACAGGTTATTCCAACAGAAAAATAAGAAATAAAATAACAACAGTTCTCTTCATGAATAAGAAAGAATAACACCCCTTACCGTTTTAAAGAAGAACTGAAATAAAGAAGTAGTTAAGTGGCAGAATACTCTTCTTCTTTCTCTCTATAGTTTCTCTCTCTAGAGTTCAGTGAATTCGTAAGAAAATAATGAAGGAATGAGCTTCTATTTATAGGAAAATGGAATGCATAGTAACTAATCCATGAACGGTCCAGATTGATTTATTTTAATCTGACGGTCCATATTTAAAGAAAAATCTTTTAAATAAAATATAATATATTCTATTTATAGAATAACTTTAATAAAGTATTCTGTTTTATATAAAAGGATTTTACTATACAAAACACTATGCACAATAGAATATAATATATTCTATTTATAGAATAACTTTAATAAAGTATTCTGTTTTATATAAAAAGATGTTTCTATTTTATTACGTTAATAATACGAATAAAACAAAACTTCATTATCGCTAAATAATTCATATTATTAATTGACAATAATTGAATCAAACTGAGTGAATTTTCACATAAGCATCAATACCGTGTGCTACTATGCAACCACACGTATTACTGTACTTTTACTACCGAGTAGTTCAACAGTATCAATGGTAAAACTTTCGCCGTTATTTTTAATAAAATATTTTTGTCGTTTTCTCAATCTGACAATAATTCCGTTGTGGGGTCCACCAATGATTGTACCGTTGTACGAATATTCCCCGTGAATAGTAACTCATGAATAGTACTTCGATACAAAAAGTGTCCCAAATACTCGAGTGAACAATACTAGAGTGAATAGTAATTTGGGTGAATAGTAACCCGTGAATAGTAACTCGTGAATAGTAACTCCTGAATAGTAACTCCGACACAAAAAGTGTCTCAAATACTCGGGTGAACAATACTAGAGTGAATAGTAATTTGGATGAATAGTAACTCGTGAATAGTAACTCATGAATAGTAACTTTGACATAAAAAGTGTCCTAAATACTCGAGTGAACAATACTAGAGTGAATAGTAATTTGGGTGAATAGTAACTTGTGAATAGTAACTCGTGAATAGTAACTTATGAATAGTACTCTGACATAAAAAGTACCCAAATACTCGAGTGAACGATACTAGAGTAAATAGTAATTTGGGTGAATAGTAACCCGTGAATAGTAACTCGTGAATAGTGACCAGGTATTTTATGACAACTTGTTTACTTTAAAAAAAATTCACATACCACCCTTAACTTTAACTTTTTATCAATTTAACCATTTACCAAAATAGAAAAATTGAATACTTTTATTTCATAAAATTCGGGGTCTCACATTAAAACTAATGTATATGATATGTTTGTGACTCATAATAATATGGTATGTTTTTGAACCCCTCGGCGAATGGACGCCTATGGTCTGCCTAGGATGAGTTCTTAAACTCATATTATTGTGGCAAGTTCCTGAATTTTCGATGTGTAGTAAGTTTGATGAACTGGGGTATAATTAAGTGTGAATGGAGTAATAAGGACGATAGGAATAGATAGACCTATTAAGCAATGAATCATTATAGAAAGTGGAGTTGATGGTGGAAGCACGGGTATTCCAAATCTTTTAGCTATGCTAGACTTCAAAATTTTTGACATCAAGCTAAATTCGCACTATGTGCCTTTTTAAAATGAATTTTCTCTCAATGCATGGTGACAAATGTGTATGTGTGGACTTCGAGACACTGACACATCGTTACCTGTTGAGATATGATATCACTAAAATTGATTTTCAAAGATTTTTAAACTGTTTAAAGAATAGTCTATGCTAATTATTTCGGCTAGATGAAAATGATTTGAAAATATCGAAATGTATTTTATATCATTAATGCGCCATGGAACCTGGTGCAAAGATGATAAAAATGATGGAGTCATCAATGCAGTATTACTTAGTGTTAGATGTGATCTAAGGATCATCAACCCACTATGGTATGTTGTAGTATGATAAAATCACCAAATGACGGAATCCTCAAATAGACTGTAAATACAGTGCAGTATCATGACGTCATAAAAAAAATTTTGATACTTCTTTAAGATATGAGAATATATATATATATATATATATATATATATATATATCTGTGTGTGTGTGTGTGTGTGTATGTATATATGTATGTGTGTGTGTATTCTCATATATACAGGTGCGGTATCATGACGTCATAAAAAGATTTTCGATTGATGTTCGAATTGTTGTAGAAGTCTATGCTATTTGATTCAGCTAGACGATTATTGAAACATGTTCATGAAATTCAAGCGTTTATTGAAAAGTTATGCCAAACCAAATTGTTTTGGTGCGGATTCAGATTTTGAAAAGCTGAGGTGAACAACCCTATAAGGGGACATATTTTCGGGGACAATAGTTTCGAGCGTAACACATATAGCCATTACAAAACACTACATTGCGGCCCAACGTAGTGGTACAATAGGCTGGCCACCTAGTGTACGTGTGAAGGGTGTTTTCAGTCTTTGTGATTGATATACACTCTAGTTTGCAGTGTGAAGGATTGAGTTGAAACACTAGTAAACCGAGAATAGAGTTCACGGTCTTGTGACCCCTCAGCATGATTTGGAATCTTTTAAATTCCTGAGTTATTCATACTGCTTCCCAATTATTAAGCAATTGTGGAATATTCTTGCTATTCTAAAAGGCGAATATGGTAAGGATGATATTCCTTAGAAAGAAGTAAGTCGTAGAATGCGACACTGAATGATAAATATATTGAATAAGTGAGAAAAGAAATTTTTGAAATGAGAAGGAGATGAGTTATCAAAGAATAATGTAAAACTTTTAATAGAAAAGTTTAATAATTGTAGAAAGATCTTTGTGGGAAGAAGTGGTTATAGAACCCAATGAAGGAATAAATTATTAACGTAAAATCTATTTTGATAGATTGAATGAATGAGGATTAATAAATAAAATTTCAGGAACGAAATTCTTAAAAGAATGGGTGAATGTAATATCCCGAGTGTTTGTGTATCGATCCTTAGAAAAGGAAATTAATGGGTTAAAGAATATATAATACTCAAAATAAAATTGAGTCTAAGTAAAATGTTTTGAAATAAAAATCACTAGAATTTTTATCAAGAATGGTGGGGGTAGGAAATATAAAACATATATTAAGGTAAAGTGTTGAAGTTATTCAACGAAGATATTTAATGAAAACCTAAGTAAGATAGGGTTTCGATAATTCTGAGGACGGAATCCTTATAAGGAGGGAATGATGTGACAACCCGAATTTTTATAAGTTATTAAAATATAAATTTAATAATTAAAATTATTATTATGAGATGTTTTTAGTTTGAGTATGTATATATATGTGCTTTATATTTTGAAATATGTGATCTAGTGTGAAGAGAAATATATAGTCATATATTGGGAAAGTGAGGTTTAATAGTACCTGAATTTTTTGTTTAATTTGTATTTTCGATTCTGGGGACAGAATCTTTGTAAGAAGGGAAGAACGTGACAATCCAAGATTTTAGTAATTGTAATTTAAAATATTTATTAAATAAAATAAATACTTTATTGATGTGGTTATTATTAGTAAATATTTATGACTAGATAATATTCTAAATTAAATTAATTTATAATTTAGAGAGTTATAAAATAACATGAGATGTTATATTGTTGTTTTAATTTAATAATTCAAGATGATATGATAAGTTATTAAATAAAAATTACAATGAGATTATAATTTTATGATATTTGTTTAAGTGGAATATTTACTTTAATTATTGTATGTGTAATTAATTTATTTGATTATTATTGGATATGGAAATCCAAATAAACAATATGTGATTATAAATTATAAACTAAATTGTTTATTAAATAATTTAGTTTTGCCAAACAAGGTTTAAATATATTAAGTCTTTAAATTTTAAAGGGTTTTGCCAAACAAAGCCTTATGATTTTTGGATTTTATTTTTTTTTAAATTTAAATAATGTAAATAAAATAAATAAAATAAATTAATTAATAAATAAAAGGTATTTATAATCTATGTGTTTATATAGTATGCAACTGATATACTTATTATGTGAGTTAAGGCCATATCAATTTTATTTTGTTTTACGCATTAGTTTATCAGTTTGGTTATACACGTTCTAGTTTTTGCTAAGCCTAAGAACATTCAGAGAGTTTAACAAATTCAGATAATTTGAGACAACTTGAAAAGAGAAGAACAATTTCAGTGTTTAACAAAGAGGATTAGCAGGCTAATTGAAGGTATTTTTATATAACCTCAATAATATATGTATATATACATGTATATGTGCTTCACGGTAAGATTTTCTTATGTTCTGTGAAATCAATTTATTGAATTGTTGATATGTATAACTGGTAATTATGATTATACATGTTGGTGATGTTAGAGTTTGTATTTAGATAAGAATTTGTTATGCTAATTACAGTTAATAAGTAAGAAAAGTGTTTACCGAGAATATTTTTCATATGGCTTATGAATGTACAAAATTCGTTGGTCAATTTGTATGATAATCTGTGAATTAAGTCTTATATATGCTAGTTCGTTAAGAAACGAAGAGAACGTAGTTTGAACGAAGTGATTTGGTGAAGAATTGAAATCACAATGTTGATTTTTGGGAAGGATGTCAAAAAAATTGAGTTTTATATGAAAATGAGAAATTTGAGAAATTAAAATAGTTAATAGTGTTGTTAAATTGTTCTATGTTGATGAATATGTTAGTAATCGTGTTATGATAGTTTTATATTTATTGTATATGTTAATTTCACTATTTTGTGGGTGAAACTCGTGTTAGTTGGCTTAAGAATAGTGCCGAAAACACATTCTACAAAACTGAAACTGGTGCGTAGCGCGGGCGCACGGTAACCTAAGGTAATACTGGTGCGGCCGCGCCAGTAGTCAATTATAGACAGTGAAGTATGCTACTTCTGCAGACTTTAGACATTCATTGTAACTTAGCTAAATGTTATGTTAATGTGTCAAACGTGTAATGACAAGGTTAAAACATAATAGTATCATGTGGTTAGTAACTCTAAAATGTTTAGTTAGGAAGTTATGAAAATGATATGTATGATTTAAGAAACTTAATGACCAATGAATAAGTGTTGTGAATTGTACACTTGTGATTCTAAAATGAATATTATAAGATATGGAATAGGGTTAATATAAAACCGATAATGATTCATAGCAAGACTTAAGCACTTGAATGAACTTCGAGTATGAAATATAGTGAGATATAAGTCGAAAGTTAACACAATCAAATTGAACATTGTGTATTGATTAATAAGAAGGGTTATGGGAGGTTGAGTAAAGTTTACATTACAATTATTATGCGTTGCTATGTGACTAATAGTTGATGTGTATGGTTATATAATTGTGTAGGGCACGTGAAGTGCAGATAACTGTAAGTTGTTAAACTGTTATTGGTAATCAACGATCAAGGAAAGTCTTTCCGTTCCTATTTGCTACGTGAACTTGATGATTAACTGTTTTAAGTCTTTATTGTAAATAACATGATGTGTTATATTTATGTTGAAAGCATGAAACGTTAAAGTTAACTTATGACTACGTTGATTGAGTAAAGCATGCTGATTGAGTAAGGAACTCAATCTTTATACTTGTTATGTGAACTGTAGTCTGTATGTTATGATAGTCCAATGTTTAAGAGATGTATGTTGAGCATGTTATTATATGCTACGTGATGCATGAAAACTGTTAAATTTTGCTGAGCTATCGACCTCAACCTTGCAAATAACCATTTTTACAAGTCAATATTTCGAGATAAAGTTATGTGCTACTTGAAAGACGTGAATCAGATGTGATACTTGAAGATTTATATAATTTGGTTGTGTTAGTATTATTTGAGCCATGTTTAAGGTTCCGAATGATGTATTAATGTTGAATTGCAATATCGTTTCGCGATGTAAACTATTGTAGTATTAAATTGATTTTGAGATATTTAGATGTAAAGGTTGAAGGTTTTAGGAACAAGGATAGTTTGTAATAGAAAATTTTAATTATTCCGCAAATTTTCAATGGTTGTATTATCATTTAATGATATAAAATTTGAGGTTGAATGTATTATTAACGACTGAAATTGAGAATTTAATTGTATGAATTTTGGGGTCGTTACACTTACTCTGTATTGGCTCGCGCCGCAGCGCGAGCTCCAATTTTTCCAAAAATACATGGCGCCGCAGCGTCACTCCTAGGTCAATAGCCCGCGCCGAAGTGCGAGCTCCGGTGCCCATGAAAAAATGACTGATTTTGACCTAGCTAAAAGGAGGGGACGCGTATAAGAGAAGAAAGCCTCTACATCTGATATATCTCATAACTTATAACATAGGAGACCTTAGAATAGCAGTAATATATCTTAGATTAGTTTTCTTCTATTTTTCTCTTTCATTCTCATGAATGTAAATATTGATTAGGTAGATTAGGGAGAAGTCTGATGTATCCTTGGAGCAACAAGAGCATTGAGCGACACGGATTGGAAAGCTGGAAAGGAGCGGATTGCTTGGAGACCGAAGGGCTTTGACAGAGTTTCTTCATATCCATTTATTTCCTCTATTATTGTAATCCATAAATGTTATCTTTTCTGCTACTTGTATTTGGTTTAATAATCATGAACTAAATATTTGCTCTAAGGTTTTAATGGAATCCTTTGTTATTTAAATTGACTGTCTTATCTCTTTGGTTGGCACCATATGATTTGGTTTAATATATTTGTGCTTTATGATTCTCGCTAAGACATTAGTGATGATTTTGGTAATCTACATGATATCGACAGAAGGATTATAGATTTACACCTAATTATATTAGCATGTGATTGTGGGTCTCGACTGCATAAGTTGTGCATAGAATAGACATATCTTTGTGCGCCACGTGCGACCACATTGAGAACTTATGTTTAATTCCTTGTTATGATTTATTCGCATAGACATATGTAGGATTGCATCTAGCTTGGACGTTCTTTTCTGTTCTATTCCCTTTTGTGTTGATCTAGAGAGGATATGTTTGTGCATACCTCGACAGAGGTGCATAAGCACCTGTGTGTTCTCGGTCAACAAATTGTTGTGACCATTTAGACCAAAGAGAGAAGGGTAGCTAGTTTTATGAAACATAGCACGCCAGGTATTCGACAGAATGCATGTGTGGGGTGAAGTTGTGACCTTAGCTTGTAATTCCTTAGATTACCATTCATTATCCATTTACTTGCTTTATTAATTAGTTAATTAGATTAATCACACTTCTATTTATTGTTGTTCGAATAAGACTTTAGCGATACGTAGTCGGCATTTGGTAAATATTAGTCATAGTTCCTCGTGGGTACGACACACTTCTTATCACTGTATTACTTGTTAGACCGCATATACTTGCGCGTGTTTAGTGATCGGTTTTCTGACCAACAAGTTTTTGGCACCGCTACCGGGGAACTATTATTCTAATATTGTCTAATATTGATTTAAATCAATATAGTCTTAATTTGAACGTATATATATATATATATATATATATATATATATTTCATTTATTTGTTTGATCTTCCTTTTTGTTTTTAAGTTTACAGGTTATGGACGATCAATGTTATCA
The DNA here is from genome assembly GCA_016801055.1 of Panax notoginseng. Taxonomy (NCBI): domain Eukaryota; kingdom Viridiplantae; phylum Streptophyta; class Magnoliopsida; order Apiales; family Araliaceae; genus Panax; species Panax notoginseng. The sequence goes on from CM029016.1 coordinate 116,427,308, forward strand.
ATGGCCATAGGAGAGAACAACACAACCAAGCTCGGAAGAAGGACTCGAGCAATTGCAAGTTCAAATTGCAAAGGTCTTGAGGTTTTCTGATAATCTTGAGTGTCAGTCCACTCAGAATGCCTACTGTCAGGATCGAGCTGACATTGAACCGATCTCCTATCATCCTAACTGTCAGGTTATCCATACTCTTGGGACTACAGTTAAAAGAAATTTCATGATCCGAATTATGCCTATCAAGTTGAATATTAGTCTCTACCGCATTATGAGTTGACGTCTCGACCCAATGAGAACTTTTCTGAGTACTCAACACAAGAAGAAGAGAACAGGCTTGAAGAGCTTTTCACCAACTTTATTGAGAGAAATGAGGTTCGGATGGCAAGCCAAGAAGCCGCATTGCAGAGCCTCGAAAGTCAATTGGGGCAACTCGTCAATGCCATTACAAATCCACAGCAAGATAATCTACCGGTCATAATTGAGTTCAACGATGAAGTAGTAAAGCAGTGCACAGTGGATACGCGAGGAGAAGGCGATGATTCTCACCAAGTTGTTAAGGGCAATGTCAAGGTGCAAATTGACCAACCTACGGAGGCTGAACTAGAAGAAGAGTGGATCAACAGTGGGTACACTGTCAAGAGTAATCAACAGTTAGAAACCAAGCTCACAACTGTGGAAACCCTAGAGTGCCCACTAGCGCATAAAGAAGCTTTCAACTTGATGAACAAGGCAAATTAATGGATAATTCCAGTGGTGAAAGATTCTTCGTGCCAATGGGTGAAGAAAATAGGGATGACCAATCATCCATGTTTGCCAAAAATTTAAAGGAATTGACGAATAGGCGACATGAAATGATCATTTTCGCTTATGAGCCGGATTGAACAGCATCGGAATAGTTAAGTAGACGACTTTAAAACAAGCACTTGGTGGGGAGGCACCCCCATCTCAGTATCAATTTTATCTATTTTCCTTTACTTATGTCTAGTATACTGTGTGTCTTTTCCTATTAGTTTGTTAACATAGCTGCCAGTTTAATTATACTGCAATGTCATAATCTTAGATGCATGTTTTTGTGGCTATAGTGTAAGACCCCAACTTATTAATGAATAAAATCAAATTTTCTCTAAATATTATTGTGAATAATAAGGGGTTAATTTGATACAAATACTTTGGTTATGGGTTAAATGTGCAAATTTTGCAAAATAAGCAAGTGGTTATAAAATATTCATTTTGTCGGGGAATATTCGTTTGGTCGTGGAATATTCTTTCTGTCGGAGAATATTCGTATGACGGCGCAGCCTTGTGTGGGCCCCATAACGGAAAGCGATTGGATGAAGAAAATGACAAGTATAAGTTATTTATAAATAACGGTGTAGTTGTTACCGTTAATACTGTTAGAATACCCGGTGGTTAAAATACAGTAGCACACGGTATTGCACCAATTATTAATTCTTACGTAAGAAGGCACTACTCAATAATTGTTACAGTAGTTATTGTTCAATATTTTATTTTATTGATTCAATAATTGTTGCATTGATATTTTATATTATTGTTGTTTCAATAATTGTTGCTGCACAGTATTTTCCATTATCAGATCAATAATTCATATTATTTGAATAATATTATTATATAACATTATTGGCAATGTCTAGAAAGTTCTGTCTAAGGAGAGGTTTGGTCATCTAATTACGCGCCAGTAAGGAGAAATCCTTATTGGAAAGCCCCCTCTTTCCTGGGAACGGCTTGGTTGTCATAAATGTGATTCTGTAATATTATTTGTGAATAATTAATTATTGATTCATATGATAAGGAAATATTTATTTTTGTGGATATAAATGAGGGATATATTTTTGTGGTTAAAAATGAAGAAGTTAATGTTGAGATTTTTATCAGTATTTTTGTCGGAATGGAGGTATTAAAAATCAGGGTTTTTGAGATATTTTGCGGGGGTTATAATTTTTAATCCGACCGTTGGATCGTGGTAATTTTTGGATATGTTATACATATATAAGTTGAGTATATGTCCTCAAATTTTGAACCGTTAAAAATGAACGTATGATTTATTACGAATTTTACAAGATGACTGGTTCAGAAATTGTTGAATTTTCGGAGTTTATCATTTTGATAGAAAATTCTAGAATTGGTGGGCTCCACTTGTGGTTGGTGAAGAAATGTGCTGAATTATATTTCAAATGTGGTGGGTGGGAATAGTAGCAGGTAAAGCCATCAGGTTGCAGGTCAAACCTACTAAAATTTTCCTATAAATAGAGGGCTAAGTTAGAATTGAAAATCACACCAGAAACAAGTTTTCTCTCTTTCTCTCTCTAGATTATTGAGTGTATTTTGTGAGTATTTAGATACTTTGAGAGTTTCTATTCATCAGAGCAAGTTTCTTTCAGCCTTATACCGGTATTCCGACCAGAAGTACTGATATCTTGAGGTAAGGGATATTATTTTCTTCTTAAATGATATTATTTTCTTCAATATCATTATGCTGAAATATTGATATGAGTTTTTATCAAATTTAGAACTTTTTGTGTCGGGGTTACTATTCATGTATACGGCACTATTCACGTATACGGCACTATTCACGAATACGGCACTATTCACCGAAAAATAAAATTTTTCCTTTTTGTCTGAGATGTCTATTATGGTTACTATCTTTGATTGTATCCATGTTTTGATCTTTATTTTTGAATTCTGCTTCACAATTGATTATTATGAAGTATTATTGATCTTGGATAAACTGTTATACGAATCCCTACTATTTGTCCTTCTGTCTAATTGGATTCGTTCTCTTTAAGATATTTTTCATCATCCTCAGTCCTAAATGATGATATTAATGAATATCTTTGGCCTGTAGTACAAAGATGTATGATTACTTGATGAATATCTTTGGCCTGTAGTACAAAGATGAACAGGTGTTGAGATGAACATGACTGACAGGTGATACAAATGAATATCTTTGGCCTGTAGTGCAAAGATGAATATTTGGATAAAGATGATTATTAATTGATGTTACAGGGATAAAATATTGATGATGGACTTTTAAATCTTAGAAGATAGTAGAATTCTTTCTCTACTTGATTCTTCTAATGGTTTGCTGTTTCCGCTGCAGTTGTTGATCTAAAACTTGTTGTCGATTATATTCTATCAGATTTTTCCCTGTTGAAGACTAACGATAATTTGTTTATATTATCTTAGTCATAATATTCTTTACTGGGCTAGTTGAGCTCACCCTTTTCCTTTTTGTTCCATTTTTCTTCTCAGGAGGTGAGAACATAGCAGGATCTAGTCGGGGTATGGAGTGATGGTTCTAGAAAGATGTTTTAGCAGTCCTCACTATTTCTGTAAAATAGTGTTTGAATAATTGTAATGAGGATTTATTTGAGTGTGGATATTGTCTAGAAGACAATATTTGTATTTAAACTCACAGTATGTGTTGTCGTATTTTGCACGACAATTGTATTATTGAAGTTGTAGTTTGCTTTCTGTACCATGTATTTGGCGACTCAGAATGGGTGTTGTATACCTATTTTGGGGGCGTCACAGTTGGTATCAGAGCTTAGGGATATGATCCCTGGCTGAGATGTGAGACAAGAACTAGGAGGGGAGAGACGGGGAATTCCTTCACTAGTATGACCTGACTAAGTTTATTTGGTGTTTATTTGGTCGGTCAGAGTATAGGGATAATATATGACATGACTATTAACCCTTGTTTTATGGCAGTATTTAAGAATGGCAGCTGAGAACGTTAATAATGGAGTAAATCAGACCGTAGAGACACCTTTGATCACCACCCAGGGGAACGTGCAACAGGAAGGCAATATTCCTCCTGTAAACAACGTTACCGAGCAAACGATGAATGATGGAATGTTTAGGAGCTTTTTGCAGTTCATGTAAAATCAGACGAGGGAGACTCGTGTGCAGAATACGGGTGGAAATGATAACGCGCGGTTTGTCACAGCTAAGCAGTTCAAAGAATTGGGACCACCAGAATTTAAGGGAAAGCCGGATCCGATCATAGCGAAAACGTGGGTCAAGCAAATTACCAAGATATTCGATGTCTTGGGATGCACGGAGGAACAAAAGGTTCCATTCGCCACCTTTATGTTCCGCGGTGAGGCAGACTACTGGTGGGAGTCTGTGAAGCGTACCCAGCCTGACGCACTCAACATGTCCTGGGAAACATTTCAAAAATTGTTCAATGACAAGTACTTTCCTGAAATTATTTGTCATATGAAGGAGGTAGAGTTTATCAGACTGGAACAAAACAACATGACGGTGTCCCAGTACGAGGCGAAGTTTGCAGAGTTATCCAGGTTTGCACCTCATTTGGTCGAAAATGAGGAACGAATGACAAGGATGTTTCTGAGAGGTCTAAAACTCGAGATTCGACAATATCTTATCTCTCATAAATTTTCTTTATATTCAGATGTTGTAAACAGGGCTCAATTATTAGAGCAAGATAATGAGTATGTGCAACCGAGGGACCACAACCAGGGTCATACCGGTGGCGGCAGTCATCGAAGCAATGAAAACCAGCAGGGAGGAAAACATTCGGAAAAAAGTGATAACCACTCTGGTGGTAATCGTGGTCGTAGAGGGAGCGAGTCGGGAGGAGATTTCAAGAAGAGAAGGTACAACAATGATAACGTGAAGACGTCAGCACAAACATCAACTGTTTCTAGGAGAGGAGAACGACCACCGGTCGTATGTTACAAATGTGGGAAAGAGGGACATATCAGCCCAAACTGCCCACAACAATCTAAGGTATGTTATAACTGTGGAAAGGAGGGTCATATAGCTCGAGAGTGTTCTATAGCAAAACCAAGTTCACCGGGGATGGTGACTCCAAAAGTTGTCCCGGATAAGTCGAAATCAGCGGTTCCTAGAAGGGCGTTTGTCGTTACTGGCCAAAACGCGAGAAACCCGAACGAGGTGATCACGGGTAAGCTAATCTTGAATTCTTGCGAAGTTTATACTTTACTAGATACCGGTTCTACCCATTCTTTTATCTCTCCTGCTTGTGCTCAACGTTTAAACTTGACTCCGGAGAAATTGAACTTTAACTTATCTGTTGAAACTCCGTTGGGTGAAACCTTCGTTACATCTATAGTTTATAAATCTTGCATGATCCAAGTTGGCACTATCACATTACCTGTTGATCTTATCTCTTTAAAGATACTTGCTTTTGATGTGATTTTAGGAATTGATTGGTTAACCACTCATCATGCTAAAATTGATTGTTTTCGTAAGGTTGTTAGTTTTCATATTCCTAACCAACCTGTCATACGAATTCAAACTACTAAACCACTAAAATCAGTCACTGTCATATCGAGCCACAAAGCTATTCGTTTATTGAAAAACGGATGTCAAGCTTTCTTAGCCCATGTAATGGATTTGAACAAAGACAAGTCAGATTTGAATAATATTTCTATTGTTAGAGAATTTCCCGATGTATTTCCTGAAGAACTTCCTGGTCTACCCCCAGAACGTGAAGTTGAATTCTTTATTGACCTTGAACTCGGTACAAAGCCCATTTCTAAAACTCCATATCGAATGGCTCCTATTGAACTTCAGGAGTTAAAAGTCCAACTACAGGAGTTGTTGGACATCGGTTTTATTCGTCCTAGTACGTCTCCTTGGGGTGCTCCTGTTTTATTTGTAAAGAAGAAAGACGGGAGTATGCGACTTTGTATCGACTATCGAGAATTGAATCATGTCACTATCAAGAATAGGTATCCGCTACCTCGCATTGATGACCTATTCGACCAGTTACAAGGAACACAATTCTTTTCAAAGATCGACCTTCGTTCTGGATATCATCAGCTGAAGATTAAAACTGAGGATATTCCAAAGACTGCTTTCAGAACTCGGTACGGGCATTATGAATTCTTAGTAATGTCTTTTGGATTGACTAATGCTCCTGCTGCCTTCATGGATATGATGAATCGTGTATTCAAAGAATATTTGGATCAGTTCGTTGTTGTCTTTATTGATGACATCCTCATCTATTCCAAAAGCCGTGAAGATCATGAGCGCCATTTGAAGCTGGTACTGCAAAGGCTTCGTGAAAATAAGCTATATGCCAAATTGAAGAAATGCGAGTTCTGGCTTGAGGAAGTAGCATTCCTTGGGCACGTGGTGTCAAAACATGGAGTATCTGTCGACCCGGCGAAGATTGAAGCCATACAAAGTTGGGAGCAACCGAAGTCGGTAACTGAAGTACGTAGCTTTCTAGGCTTAGCTGGTTATTATCGGAGATTTGTGGAAGGATTTTCTCGAATCGCTACTCCGTTAACTCAGCTGACTCGGAAAGATACAAAATTCGTATGGAGTGAGGAATGCGAGAAGAGTTTCCAAGAACTCAAAAGGAGACTCATTTCGGCACCTGTTCTGACAATACCATCTGGTTCGGATGGATTTGTTATCTACAGCGATGCTTCAGGCAAAGGGTTAGGATGTGTTCTCATGCAACATGGGAAAGTCATAGCCTATGCCTCACGACAACTCAAAGAATATGAGAGGAATTATCCTACTCATGATTTGGAGTTGGCAGCAGTCGTTTTTGCGTTGAAGACCTGGAGACACTACCTGTATGGGGAGAAAGTGGAGATCTAAACAGATCATAAAAGCCTCAAATATTTCTTCACCCAAAAGGAACTCAACATGCGGCAGCGACGTTGGCTCGAGCTGTTGAAAGATTACGATCATACCATCCAATATCATCCTGGAAAAGCAAACGTAGTAGCTGACGCATTGAGTAGAAGATCATATGCGGGTACGAGTGCAATGTTGTTAATACAAAGGCCCATTTTGTGTGACTTGCAAAGGATGGAGATAGAGATGAAGGCTCCAAGTACCCACATGATGATATCAAATATACGAGTAGAACCGACTTTAATCGATAAAGTTAAAGCTGCTCAAGCTACGGACATGGAGCTGATGCGTATGAAGAAGAAAGTGCAAGAAGGTGCTATTCCAGAAGCAAGAATCGATGAAGAAGGAATACTTCGAGTCAACTCCAGACTTTGTGTTCCTAACGATTTTGACTTGAAGCATAGAATAATGATGGAGGCACACAACACACCGTTTGTAATCCATCCTGGGAGTACCAAAATGTATCACGATCTTCGACATACATTTTGGTGGAGCAATATGAAAAGAGAGATCGCGGAGTTTATCTCGAGGTGTTTAACTTGTCAACGTGTAAAGGCGGAGCATCAAGTACCAAAGGGTCCATTGCAACCACTTGAGATTCCGAAATGGAAGTGGGAACACATTACTATGGATTTTGTTACGGGTCTTGCCAAGGTTTCTCAAGGCATAGATGCGATTTGGGTTATTGTTGATAGATTAACCAAATCCGCTCATTTCTTGCCGATACGTGAGACTTATTCCCTTGAACGTCTTGCTAGTATGTACGTGAACGAGATTGTGAGATTGCATGGCATGCCAGTATCCATAGTTTCGGATCGTGACCCAAGATTCACTTCACGATTTTGGGTTAGCTTGCAGAAAGCTATGGGCACGGATTTACGATTCAGTTCGGCATACCATCCTCAAACGGACGGACAATCAGAGAGGACTATTCAAACTCTTAAAGATCTATTAAGACTTTGTGTACTAGATCTCAAAGGGAGTTGGGATAAGTACCTACCATTGGTGGAATTCTCCTACAACAACAGTTATCAGGCGAGCATAGGTGTGGCTCCATTCGAGGCATTGTATGGAAGAAAATGTCGTTCTCCAGTATGCTGGGACGAGGTGGGTGAAGCAACATTGTTGGGACCAGAGTTGGTACACATTACTACAGAGAAGATCCAAACGATTCGACAACGTATACAAACGGCACAGGATCGACAAAAGAGTTATGCGGATCTTCATTCGAAGGACGTGGAATTTAATATTGGGGATCATGTATTATTACGTGTTGCACCATGGAAGGGAGTTACAAGATTTGGGAAGAGAGGAAAGCTCAATCTAAGATTTGTTGGTCCATTTGAGATTCTTGAGCGAATAGGAAATGTGGCATATAGACTCGCATTACCTCCAAGCATGTCTCGTGTTCATAATGTTTTTCACATATCTATGCTTCGTAAATATGTTAAAGACCCGAACCACATTATTGAGTTAGAACCAGACGAGATAGCTGAAGATTTAACGTACGAGGAGGTACCTGTTAAGATCTTGGATAGGAAAGAGCATGTCCTACGCACGAAGGTTATACCACAAGTTAAGGTTTTGTGGAGAAACCATGCTATTGAAGAAATGACCTGGGAGTTAGAATCAGAAATGAAAGTGAGGTATCCTCACCTTTTCGAAATATCAGGTACGTACGTCAATTTCGAGGACGAAATTTCATAAGGAGGGGAGGTTGTAAGACCCCAACTTATTAATGAATAAAATCAAATTTTCTCTAAATATTATTGTGAATAATAAGGGGTTAATTTGATATAATACTTTGGTTATGGGTGAAATGTGCAAATTTTGCAAAATAAGCAAGTGGTTATAAAATATTCATTTTGTCGGGGAATATTCGTTTGGTCGTGGAATATTCTTGCTGTCGGGGAATATTCGTACGACGGCGCAGCCTTGTGTGGGCCCCATAACGGAAAGCGATTGGATGAAGAAAACGACAAGTATAAGTTATTTATAAATAACGGCGTAGTTGTTACCGTTAATACTGTTGGAATACCCGGTGGTTAAAATACAGTAGCACACGGTATTGCACCAATTATTGATTCTTACGTAAGAAGGCACTACTCAATAATTGTTACAGTAGTTATTGTTCAATATTTTATTTTATTGATTCAATAATTGTTGCATTGATATTTTATATTATTGTTGTTTCAATAATTGTTGCTGCACAGTATTTTCCATTATCAGATCAATAATTCATATTATTTGAATAATATTATTAGATAACATTATTGGCAATGTCTAGAAAGTTCTGTCTAAGGAGAGGTTTGGTCATCTAATTGCGCGCCAGTAAGGAGAAATCCTTATTGGAAAGCCCCCTCTTTCCTGGGAACGGCCTGGTTGTCATAAATGTGATTCTGTAATATTATTTGTGAATAATTAATTATTGATTCATATGATAAGGAAATATTTATTTTATGTGGATATAAATGAGGGATATATTTTTGTGGTTAAAAATGAAGGAGTTAATGTTGAGGTTTTTATCAGTATTTTTGTCGGAATGGAGGTATTAAAAATCAGGGTTTTTGAGATATTTTGCGGGGGTTATAATTTTTAATCCGACCGTTGGATCGTGGTAATTTTTGGATATGTTATACATATATAAGTTGAGTATATGTCCACAAATTTTGAACCGTTAAAAATGAACGTATGATTTATTATGAATTTTACAAGATGACTGGTTCAGAAATTGTTGAATTTTCGGAGTTTATCATTTTGATGGAAAATTCTAGAATTGGTGGGCCCCACTTGTGGTTGGTGAAGAAATGTGCTGAATTATATTTCAAATGTGGTGGGTGGGAATAGTAGCAGGTAAAGCCATCAGGTTGCAGGTCAAACCTACTAAAATTTTCCTATAAATAGAGGGCTAAGTTAGAATTGAAAATCACACCAGAAACAAGTTTTCTCTCTTTCTCTCTCTAGATTATTGAGTGTATTTTGTGAGTATTTAGATACTTTGAGAGTTTCTATTCATCAGAGCAAGTTTCTTTCAGCCTTATACCGGTATTCCGACCAGAAGTACTGATATCTTGAGGTAAGGGATATTATTTTCTTCTTAAATGATATTATTTTCTTCAATATCATTATGCTGAAATATTGATATGAGTTTTTATCAAATTTGGAACTTTTTGTGTCGGGGTTACTATTCACGTATACGGCACTATTCACGTATACGGCACTATTCACGAATACGGCACTATTCACCGAAAAATAAAATTTTTCCTTTTTGTCCAAGATGTCTATTATGGTTACTATCTTTGATTGTATCCATGTTTTGATCTTTATTTTTGAATTCTGCTTCACAATTGATTATTATGAAGTATTATTGATCTTGGATAAACTGTTATACGAATCCCTACTATTTGTCCTTCTGTCTCATTGGATTCGTTCTCTTTAAGATATTTTTCATCATCCTCAGTCCTAAATGATGATATTACTGAATATCTTTGGCCTGTAGTGCAAAGATGTATGATTACTTGATGAATATCTTTGGCCTGTAGTGCAAAGATGAACAGGTGTTGAGATGAACATGACTGACAGGTGATACAAATGAATATCTTTGGCCTGTAGTGCAAAGATGAATATTTGGATAAAGATGATTATTAATTGATGTTACAGGGATAAAATATTGATGATGGACTTTTAAATCTTAGAAGATAGTAGAATTCTTTCTCTACTTGACTCTTCTAATGGTTTGCTGTTTCCGCTGCAGTTGTTGATCTAAAACTTGTTGTCGATTATATTCTATCAGATTTTTCCCTGTTGAAGACTAACGATAATTTGTTGTATATTATCTTAGTCATAATATTCTTTACTGGGCTAGTTGAGCTCACCCTTTTCCTTTTTGTTCCATTTTTCTTCTCAGGAGGTGAGAACATAGCAGGATCTAGTCGGGGTATGGAGTGATGGTTCTAGAAAGATGTTTTAGCAGTCCTCACTATTTCTGTAAAATAGTGTTTGAATAATTGTAATGAGGATTTATTTGAGTGTGGATATTGTCTAGAAGACAATATTTGTATTTAAACTCACAGTATGTGTTGTCGTATTTTGCACGACAATTGTATTATTGAAGTTGTAGTTTGCTTTCTGTACCATGTATTTGGCGACTCAGAATGGGTGTTGTATACCTATTTTGGGGGCGTCACAGTTGGTATCAGAGCTTAGGGATATGATCCCTGGCTGAGATGTGAGACAAGAACTAGGAGGGGAGAGACGGGGAATTCCTTCACTAGTATGACTTGACTAAGTTTATTTGGTGTTTATTTGGTCGGTCAGAGTATAGGGATAATATATGACATGACTATTAACCCTTGTTTTATGGCAGTATTTAAGAATGGCAGCTGAGAACGTTAATAATGGAGTAAATCAGACCGTGGAGACACCTTTGATCACCACCCAGGGGAACGTGCAACAGGAAGGCAATATTCCTCCTGTAAACAACGTTACCGAGCAAACGATGAATGATGGAATGTTTAGGAGCTTTTTGCAGTTCATGCAAAATCAGACGAGGGAGACTCGTGTGCAGAATACGGGTGGAAATGATAACGCGCGGTTTGTCACAGCTAAGCAGTTCAAAGAATTGGGACCACCAGAATTTAAGGGAAAGCCGGATCCGATCATGGCGGAAACGTGGGTCAAGCAAATTACCAAGATATTCGATGTCTTGGGATGCACGGAGGAACAGAAGGTTCCATTCGCCACCTTTATGTTCCGCGGTGAGGCAGACTACTGGTGGGAGTCTGTGAAGCGTACCCAGCCTGACGCACTCAACATGTCCTGGGAAACATTTCAAAAACTGTTCAATGACAAGTACTTTCCTGAAAGTATTCGTCATATGAAGGAGGTAGAGTTTATCAGACTGGAACAAAACAACATGACGGTGTCCCAGTACGAGGCGAAGTTTGCAGAGTTATCCAGGTTTGCACCTCATTTGGTCGAAAATGAGGAACGAATGACAAGGATGTTTCTGAGAGGTCTAAAACCCGAGATTCGACAATATCTTATCTCTCATAAATTTTCTTTATATTCAGATGTTGTAAACAGGGCTCAATTATTAGAGCGAGATAATGAGTATGTGCAACCGAGGGACCACAACCAGGGTCATACCGGTGGCGGCAGTCATCGAAGCAATGAAAACCAGCAGGGAGGAAAACATTCGGAAAAAAGCGGTAACCACTCTGGTGGTAATCGTGGTCGTAGAGGGAGCGAGTCGGGAGGAGATTTCAAGAAGAGAAGGTACAACAATGATAACGTGAAGACGTCAGCACAAACATCAACTGTTTCTAGGGGAGGAGAACGACCACCGGTCGTATGTTACAAATGTGGGAAAGAGGGACATATCAGCCCAAACTGCCCACAACAATCCAAGGTATGTTATAACTGTGGAAAGGAGGGTCATATAGCTCGAGAGTATTCTGTAGCAAAACCAAGTTCAGCGGGGATGGTGACTCCAAAAGTTGTCCCGGATAAGTCGAAATCAGCGGTTCCTGGAAGGGCGTTTGTCGTTACTGGCCAAAACGCGAGAAACCCGAACGAGGTGATCACGGGTAAGCTAATCTTGAATTCTTGCGAAGTTTATACTTTACTAGATACCGGTTCTACCCATTCTTTTATCTCTCCTGCTTGTGCTCAACGTTTAAACTTGACTCCGGAGAAATTGGACTTTAACTTATCTGTTGAAACTCCGTTGGGTGAAACCTTCGTTACATCTACAGTTTATAAATCTTGCATGATCCAAGTTGGCACTATCACATTACCTGTTGATCTTATCTCTTTAAAGATACTTGCTTTTGATGTGATTTTAGGAATTGATTGGTTAACCACTCATCATGCTAAAATTGATTGTTTTCGTAAGGTTGTTAGTTTTCATATTCCTAACCAACCTGTCATACGAATTCAAACTACTAAACCACTAAAATCAGTCACTGTCATATCGAGCCACAAAGCTATTCGTTTATTGAAAAACGGATGTCAAGCTTTCTTAGCCCATGTAATGGATTTGAACAAAGACAAGTCAGATTTGAATAATATTTCTATTGTTAGAGAATTTCCCGATGTATTTCCTGAAGAACTTCCTGGTCTACCCCCAGAACGTGAAGTTGAATTCTTTATTGACCTTGAACCCGGTACAAAGCCCATTTCTAAAACTCCATATCGAATGGCTCCTATTGAACTTCAGGAGTTAAAAGTCCAACTACAGGAGTTGTTGGACATCGGTTTTATTCGTCCTAGTACGTCTCCTTGGGGTGCTCCTGTTTTATTCGTAAAGAAGAAAGACGGGAGTATGCGACTTTGTATCGACTATCGAGAATTGAATCATGTCACTATCAAGAATAGGTATCCGCTACCTCGCATTGATGACCTGTTCGACCAGTTACAAGGAACACAATTCTTTTCAAAGATCGATCTTCGTTCTGGATATCATCAGCTGAAGATTAAAACTGAGGATATTCCAAAGACTGCCTTCAGAACTCGGTACGGGCATTATGAATTCTTAGTAATGTCTTTTGGATTGACTAATGCTCCTGCTGCCTTCATGGATATGATGAACCGTGTATTCAAAGAATATTTGGATCAGTTCGTTGTTGTCTTTATTGATGACATCCTCATCTATTCCAAAAGCCGTGAAGATCATGAGCGCCATTTGAAGCTGGTACTGCAAAGGCTTCGTGAAAATAAGCTATATGCCAAATTGAAGAAATGCGAGTTCTGGCTTGAGGAAGTAGCATTCCTTGGGCACGTGGTGTCAAAACATGGAGTATCTGTCGACCCGGCGAAGATTGAAGCCATACAAAGTTGGGAGCAACCGAAGTCGGTAACCGAAGTACGTAGCTTTCTGGGCTTAGCTGGTTATTATCGGAGATTTGTGGAAGGATTTTCTCGAATCGCTACTCCGTTAACTCAGCTGACTCGGAAAGATACAAAATTCGTATGGAGTGAGGAATGCGAGAAGAGTTTCCAAGAACTCAAGAGGAGACTCATTTCGGCACCTGTTCTGACAATACCATCTGGTTCGGATGGATTTGTTATCTACAGCGATGCTTCAGGCAAAGGGTTAGGATGTGTTCTCATGCAACATGGGAAAGTCATAGCCTATGCCTCACGACAACTCAAAGAATATGAGAGGAATTATCCTACTCATGATTTGGAGTTGGCAGCAGTCGTTTTTGCGTTGAAGATCTGGAGACACTACCTGTATGGGGAGAAAGTGGAGATCTATACAGATCATAAAAGCCTCAAATATTTCTTCACCCAAAAGGAACTCAACATGCGGCAGCGACGTTGGCTCGAGCTGTTGAAAGATTACGATCATACCATCCAATATCATCCTGGAAAAGCAAACGTAGTAGCTGACGCATTGAGTAGAAGATCATATGCGGGTACGAGTGCAATGTTGTTAACACAAAGGCCCATTTTGTATGACTTGCAAAGGATGGAGATAGAGATGAAGGCTCCAAGTACCCACATGATGATATCAAATATACGAGTAGAACCGACTTTAATCGATAAAGTTAAAGCTGCTCAAGCTACGGACATGGAGCTGATGCGTATGAAGAAGAAAGTGCAAGAAGGTGCTATTCCAGAAGCAAGAATCGATGAAGAAGGAATACTTCGAGTCAACTCCAGACTTTGTGTTCCTAACGATTTTGACTTGAAGCATAGAATAATGATGGAGGCACACAACACACCGTTTGCAATCCATCCTGGGAGTACCAAAATGTATCACGATCTTCGACATACATTTTGGTGGAGCAATATGAAAAGAGAGATCGCGGAGTTTATCTCGAGGTGTTTAACTTGTCAACGTGTAAAGGCGGAGCATCAAGTACCAAAGGGTCCATTGCAACCACTTGAGATTCCGAAATGGAAGTGGGAACACATTACTATGGATTTTGTTACGGGTCTTCCCAAGGTTTCTCAAGGCATAGATGCGATTTGGGTTATTGTTGATAGATTAACCAAGTCCGCTCATTTCTTGCCGATACGTGAGACTTATTCCCTTGAACGTCTTGCTAGTATGTACGTGAACGAGATTGTGAGATTGCATGGCATGCCAGTATCCATAGTTTCGGATCGTGACCCAAGATTCACTTCACGATTTTGGGTTAGCTTGCAGAAAGCTATGGGCACGGATTTACGATTCAGTTCGGCATACCATCCTCAAACGGACGGACAATCAGAGAGGACTATTCAAACTCTTGAAGATCTATTAAGACTTTGTGTACTAGATCTCAAAGGGAGTTGGGATAAGTACCTACCATTGGTGGAATTCTCCTACAACAACAGTTATCAGGCGAGCATAGGTGTGGCTCCATTCGAGGCGTTGTATGGAAGAAAATGTCGTTCTCCAGTATGCTGGGACGAGGTGGGTGAAGCAACATTGTTGGGACCAGAGTTGGTACGCATTACTACAGAGAAGATCCAAACGATTCGACAACGTATACAAACGGCACAGGATCGACAAAAGAGTTATGCGGATCTTCATCGAAGGACGTGGAATTTAATATTGGGGATCATGTATTATTACGTGTTGCACCATGGAAGGGAGTTACAAGATTTGGGAAGAGAGGAAAGCTCAATCCAAGATTTGTTGGTCCATTTGAGATTCTTGAGCGAATAGGAAATGTGGCATATAGACTCGCATTACCTCCAAGCATGTCTCGTGTTCATAATGTTTTTCACATATCTATGCTTCGTAAATATGTTAAAGACCCGAACCACATTATTGAGTTAGAACCAGACGAGATAGCTGAAGATTTAACGTACGAGGAGGTACCTGTTAAGATCTTGGATAGGAAAGAGCATGTCCTACGCACGAAGGTTATACCACAAGTTAAGGTTTTGTGGAGAAACCATGCTATTGAAGAAATGACCTGGGAGTTGGAATCAGAAATGAAAGCGAGGTATCCTCACCTTTTTGAAACATCAGGTACGTACGTCAATTTCGAGGACGAAATTTCATAAGGAGGGGAGGTTGTAAGACCCCAACTTATTAATGAATAAAATCAAATTTTCTCTAAATATTATTGTGAATAATAAGGGGTTAATTTGATATAATACTTTGGTTATGGGTGAAATGTGCAAATTTTGCAAAATAAGCAAGTGGTTATAAAATATTCATTTTGTCGGGGAATATTCGTTTGGTCGTGGAATATTCTTGCTGTCGGGGAATATTCGTACGACGGCGCAGCCTTGTGTGGGCCCCATAACGGAAAGCGATTGGATGAAGAAAACGACAAGTATAAGTTATTTATAAATAACGGCGTAGTTGTTACCGTTAATACTGTTGGAATACCCGGTGGTTAAAATACAGTAGCACACGGTATTGCACCAATTATTGATTCTTACGTAAGAAGGCACTACTCAATAATTGTTACAGTAGTTATTGTTCAATATTTTATTTTATTGATTCAATAATTGTTGCATTGATATTTTATATTATTGTTGTTTCAATAATTGTTGCTGCACAGTATTTTCCATTATCAGATCAATAATTCATATTATTTGAATAATATTATTAGATAACATTATTGGCAATGTCTAGAAAGTTCTGTCTAAGGAGAGGTTTGGTCATCTAATTGCGCGCCAGTAAGGAGAAATCCTTATTGGAAAGCCCCCTCTTTCCTGGGAACGGCCTGGTTGTCATAAATGTGATTCTGTAATATTATTTGTGAATAATTAATTATTGATTCATATGATAAGGAAATATTTATTTTATGTGGATATAAATGAGGGATATATTTTTGTGGTTAAAAATGAAGGAGTTAATGTTGAGGTTTTTATCAGTATTTTTGTCGGAATGGAGGTATTAAAAATCAGGGTTTTTGAGATATTTTGCGGGGGTTATAATTTTTAATCCGACCGTTGGATCGTGGTAATTTTTGGATATGTTATACATATATAAGTTGAGTATATGTCCACAAATTTTGAACCGTTAAAAATGAACGTATGATTTATTACGAATTTTACAAGATGACTGGTTCAGAAATTGTTGAATTTTCGGAGTTTATCATTTTGATGGAAAATTCTAGAATTGGTGGGCCCCACTTGTGGTTGGTGAAGAAATGTGCTGAATTATATTTCAAATGTGGTGGGTGGGAATAGTAGCAGGTAAAGCCATCAGGTTGCAGGTCAAACCTACTAAAATTTTTCTATAAATAGAGGGCTAAGTTAGAATTGAAAATCACACCAGAAACAAGTTTTCTCTCTTTCTCTCTCTAGATTATTGAGTGTATTTTGTGAGTATTTAGATACTTTGAGAGTTTCTATTCATCAGAGCAAGTTTCTTTCAGCCTTATACCGGTATTCCGACCAGAAGTACTGATATCTTGAGGTAAGGGATATTATTTTCTTCTTAAATGATATTATTTTCTTCAATATCATTATGCTGAAATATTGATATGAGTTTTTATCAAATTTAGAACTTTTTGTGTCGGGGTTACTATTCATGTATACGGCACTATTCACGTATACGGTACTATTCACGAATACGGCACTATTCACCGAAAAATAAATTTTTCTCTTTTTATCCAAGATATCTATTATGGTTACTATCTTTGATTGTATCCATGTTTTGATCTTTATTTTTGAATTCTGCTTCACAATTGATTATTATGAAGTATTATTGATCTTGGATAAACTGTTATACGAATCCCTACTATTTGTCCTTCTGTCTCATTGGATTCGTTCTCTTTAAGATATTTTTCATCATCCTCAGTCCTAAATGATGATATTAATGAATATCTTTGGCCTGTAGTGCAAAGATGTATGATTACTTGATGAATATCTTTGGCCTGTAGTGCAAAGATGAACAGGTGTTGAGATGAACATGACTGACAGGTGATACAAATGAATATCTTTGGCCTGTAGTGCAAAGATGAATATTTGGATAAAGATGATTATTAATTGATGTTACAGGGATAAAATATTGATGATGGACTTTTAAATCTTAGAAGATAGTAGAATTCTTTCTCTACTTGACTCTTCTAATGGTTTGCTGTTTCCGCTGCAGTTGTTGATCTAAAACTTGTTGTCGATTATATTCTATCAGATTTTTCCCTGTTGAAGACTAACGATAATTTGTTTGTATATTATCTTAGTCATAATATTCTTTACTGGGCTAGTTGAGCTCACCCTTTTCCTTTTTGTTCCATTTTTCTTCTCAGGAGGTGAGAACATAGCAGGATCTAGTCGGGGTATGGAGTGATGGTTCTAGAAAGATGTTTTAGCAGTCCTCACTATTTCTGTAAAATAGTGTTTGAATAATTGTAATGAGAATTTATTTGAGTGTGGATATTGTCTAGAAGATAATATTTGTATTTAAACTCACAGTATGTGTTGTCGTATTTTGCACGACAATTGTATTATTGAAGTTGTAGTTTGCTTTCTGTACCATGTATTTGGCGACTCAGAATGGGTGTTGTATACCTAGTTTGGGGGCGTCACAATAGAATGCAAATAGCATGTGATGTTATTGCATATATAGTAGTATAGTTAAGCTAGTTATTATGTAGGTTAATATTGACATATATATATATATATATATATATATATATATATATATATATCTGTGTAATATATGTTAGCTAATGCATGGCTTTTGTGCAGGAAAAACACAGAAAATAGTCCTCGCGCCGCAGCGCCAACAAATACTCTGTAACCCGCACCGCGGCGCCATGTTCATTGTCCATAATTCAAACCTCACGCCGCAGCACCAAGGTAAAAAGAGGTTCTCGCGCCGCCAACAAGTCCAACATTCAACTAACTCGCGCCGCGACGCCAAGCAAAGAAGGCCAGCTCGCACCGCAATGCCGGCAGTGAGTTTAGGTTTTTAAAAACTGATTTTAGCCAGCATTTAGGCCACTACTCCTCTCTTTTCTCTCGGCACAACTCGGCAGCACAAGCGAACCAACCGTCTCTTTTCTCCACAAAACCCCCACCCTCTATAAAGCATAACCGATTCACGATATCATTCACAGAATCAGACCAACCTCAAGTCAGACGTGAATCCAAAAAGAGATCAGCAGCAACTAAGGTTTTTCCCCCTTCAAGGAAGTTCATTTGGATTTCAGTCATTCACTAAGATTTTGATAGAATTGTGCGTTGGTGCTTGGTGTTTTTCTTGTTGTGTAATTGGGGTGATTTCCGCTGACGAAAATCGGGCTAGAGCACTGTCGAGCAAGGGCTGTCCAAATTTGATTTTTAGAGCTCACGCCAAGTGCTTGATAAATTGCTTAAGAGAACAATTAGACTGTTTAGGCTATTTTGGCATTGAAAATTGTTAGGATTATTCTAGCCTAAGTTTGGGGGAGTTTTGAATTGGGTTTCTTACTTGTGTTCAAACCAATTGCTGAAATTTTGGCATGGCATCAAAAAGGCAACGCCTTAGTGTCGGTGGGTCCTCGTCCGCAGCACCAACGGCTTGGGACAACACCAAGCTCATCAACGAAGAGGTCTGAAAATGATACAAAAGCTCGTTTGTTGCACGAAATTTGATTCCTGAGCGGTGTTTAAGGCCGAACAAAAAGGATGGCGAGTTGGTAGCCATAATTACGGGACGCCAGTGGATCCACTTCACAAGGTCACCCGAATCGACAATCATTTCTGTAGTTCGTGAGTTCTACGCAATTGCTAGTGCTGAGGGTCTTTATGTTGTCCAAGTCAGCGGAAATCAGTGGCTTTTGGAAGCCAAGCTATCAACGCATTATTCGCGACGCGTAGATTTGAGGGTAGTGACTATATGGAGTCGGGACTCCGTAGCTATGACATTGGGGATATTATTAGGAGGCTCTGCAAGCCCAGAACTACATGGAAGAAGAATGACTACACGGGTGAAAAGACCAGTTTCCCGACATCAGCGCTCAGTCGCTATGGGAAGGCATGGTTCAGCTTCATTTGTGCTAACATGATTTCGACCCATCACCTGAGCGACGTGACTAAGGATAGAGCAATCCTCTTATTCGCCATTGTCACGGGCCTGAACATAGATATTGGAGTTCTCATCCATGAGTCGATCATGAAGGAGATCAAGAGTGCCACCTCATCAGGACTTCCACATCCATCTTTGATCACCCAGCTGTGCAAGAGGGTAGGTATCCATCGGTGGCCAGAAGGGACCAGACTATCGCACGCTTCAATGTGTGGGACGGGGTAGCTTTTCATGTCAGAGGCGAAGGCTACGGGCCACCCACCGAGCCACCTCCTACAGCTGAGCCCAAGCATTCGCACCCACCAGACGCAGGCCCAGCTTCACAGGGACTACTGGCAGATATTGTGGCATCCCTCACCTTGCTGCATCAGAAATATGACGCCAAGGCACAGAGGCAGCAGCGACACATGCAACAGTGGCCCAGAGGCAGGACATAGCTATGCAGTATTAGGCTGAGCTGGTCAACACGATGTAGAGCATATACACCGTGTACAGTGGCGAGGATGTTAAGTTCACGCCATTCCAGTTCCCAGAGCCTCCTATCTTCCCACCCTGCCCTCCACCATCACTGCCCGTCGAAGCTGATGAGGATGGTGCCGCTGCTGAGTGAGCGATCTTCAGTGAAGCCCTCGTGCATAGATTGATATATGTTTAGCAATGAGGGCATTGCTCACCTTAAGTTTGGGGGTGTTAGGGCTTATTATCTGTTTATTTCTGTCTATTGCCATGTTAGGTTGCTATTTCAGTGCTTTGCTTATGTTTTTATCAGTATTGTGGTGCAGTCTTTTTGAACTGCAGGATTATGTTTTGGATTTTTATTATTATGGATGTCATGAACTGTTTTTGCCTATTATTTATTAATGCTTTGATTATTATCAGCATGGATGTTGGTTTGTAGCCATCTTTTTGGGACTTTTACAGATTTATATGCTTGTGCCATATGAATGGCCTTTTTACCCTATTTTGAGCTGCTATTAAGCAAGGGTACTATATTTATCATTAATTTTTTATTGTGGCTTATGACAAGCGCCAAGTAATTATATCTATCTCTTATAGTCGTGCCAAACATGTATAAGCTAAGGGTTTGTTCAATTGATAAGTTTAGACTGTTATTGATCCGTCCTTCTTAGCAAGCACCGACCAACTGTGTTAACTAGTTATTTTTTGAATTTAGTTCGCGTGTTTATTGCTTTGAGAGTTTGTTCACTCTTATAAACTTTCATTTTTGCAAGGTAATATAAGACTTAGACATTTATACAGTTTTGGATCTTGGATTCTGGCATGTTGACGTATAAAAAAATAAAAAATGAATGAATGAAATGAGAATAAAAAGAAAAGAAAATTTAATATCAAAAGTTTTGCGGTGGGTCGAGATGGAGCGTAAAACGTACTCGCCCATAAATGCAGGACCGATGTTAAGATGGAGCATAAAATGCACTCGCCGAATAATCTTCATTTTTCGTAAAGTCTCAGTTGGCTTATGTTGATTACGTGGTCTTTACTGCTCGAGTTATTAGATTCATAGGGGTGTTCTATACCTACTACCCTAAAGTCATCTGGCTTGGGAGTCACTGATCAAAAGCTCATTAATGGGTAGTTCTGAATAGCCTAAGGTAATTAAGGATTGTCCGAGTCAGATTTTACTGTCTTCATGCTATAGTCTTTTGAATATTTCCTGAACTTGCATCTTATTCTTAATGCTTGTTGAATATTTAAGTTCCGGAGTGTGCATATTGATATTAACAATCGATTGTGCGAACTTATTTGAGCTATGATTAGTTAGGACGGTTGGTCTCTACACACACATAGAATGGATCGAATACAGTCTTATGCTTGAAATTGAATGAACCCTTACTCCTATCAATGTTTGCCCTGTTCTCTAGGAGTATCTATAATCGAGCTTAGAAGCCATGATACTAGTTTAGAATTATATTTTTCTTTCGCGTGTGTTTTACTAGTGTTAGTGTTGTGTTAGATAGTTTACTCGAGGACAAGCAAAGACTTAAGTTTGGGGGTATTTGATGAGTAAGATTTATACCCGCGAATCGGATACTTTATGACTTAAATGGTTGTCTGATCTCGTAGATTTTACATAGTTTTATATGATTATAGTGTTATTATGCTTAACCGACGTATTGCAGGGCTTTACAGGACTTTTCTAGCTTTCAAGGGCAAAATGGTCATTTTAGCCACACTCGCGCCGCGGCGCCTGTGACAACCCGAATTTTCATAAGTTATTAAAATAAGAATTTAATAATTAAAATTCTTATTATGAGGTGTATATATTTTAAATTATGTGATTTGGTATGAAGAGAATTATTTATTGAGATTATGTGATTAATATGGAGTAATGTAACTAAGTGTATTATATTAATTAAATGATTATTTAATATTTAATTAATATGTAATGATTTTATGTTTTAGTTCTAATATTTAATTGAGATAATATAGTGATGTGGTAATTGTTACATGAAGTTATAATTAGCAAGTAATTATAATGTGACAATTTTATGTGATTAATTGATGTTAAACATTTAATTAATTAAATTAATATTAAGATTTAATTAATTAAAGGATAACATTAAGAATATGTAACGCCCCCAAATTTAGGTACTTAAAACCCGAACTCAGTGCTTCACGATACCATTTCTGTGAGCGAAATAATACTAATAATAATAACAATAACATAAATACCAAACTTAATTTACATATGCATCAGAGTCTAAATCCCAGGTACGAGACTTTAAATATTTAAACATCGAAGTCTTCAAACATCGAAATCTTTATTACATGATTTAAATATTAATTAATTCTATTATCATTAATATTTAATTAATATTAAACTATTAATGAAACCATTTGCCAAAATATTAAAGTTATTTATAATAACTCAAAATATTTTTTAAATATTTTTATTATCCTTAAATGATTTTTAAAATATTTAAAATTATTTTTAAATAATTATCATTAATATTTAAATATTAATGTATTATTCATCAAAATATTAAAAGTCATTTATTATAACTTAAAATATTTTTAATTCATTTATATTATTTTTAAATGATTTTTAAATCAATAAAACTATTTTTAATCTATTTATTCAATATAATTATTAAATAAATCAAATATCATTAATATAAAATTATTAATGAAATTTACCTTTAAATATCAAAAGTTATACTTTATAATTAAAATATTTTTAAATTATTTATTTTCATTTAAAATGATTTTTATAATATTAAAATCATTTTTAATTAATTTATTTAATATAATTACCAAATAAATCTAATATCATTAATATTTGATAATTAATGAAACTTATCTTAAAATATTAAAAGTTATGTTTTATAACTTAAAATATTATTAAATACCTTATTATCATTTAAAATAATTTTTAATATAATAAAATTATTTTTGATTAATTTATTTAATGTATTTATTAAATAAATTAAATATCAATAATATCCAAATATGTGACGCCCCCAAAATTAGGTATACATCACTCATCTTGGGTCGTCAGATATAAAGTACAGAATACAAATACAACTTACTAATACAACTGTCGTGTACAATATGACAAAACATAAACTGCGAGTTTGAATACAAATATTATCTTCTAGAGAGTATTCATACTCAAAAGGAGTCCTCATTACATTTATTAACACATTATTACATAGAATAGTGAGGACTACTAACTAATACTATCATTCGAACCATCACTCCGTTCCCCGACTTGCCCCAGCTACGTTCTCATTTTCTGAAGAGAACAGTGAAAGAAATGGTGAGCTCAACTAGCCCAGTAAGAAATATTATGACTAAGATAATGCAGAATAAATTATCATTAGCCTTCAACAATGTTAAACTGATAAAATATAATAGACATCAAGTTTAACTGCAGCGGAACAAGCAATCCATTAAAAGAGTCAAGTAGAAAATAAACTCTACTATCTTTTGTGATTTAAAAGGTTTTTCAACACTGTGATCGCTGGGACTCATCTTAATAAAATAATCCACATCATCGAATCACCCCTGCACTACGGCCAAGGATATTCGTGTATTCATTAATGGTCATGATCATGCCAACAACTGTCCATCAATGCACTACGGGCCAATGAGGACTTTTACCACATCATTTGTAACATTACGGTCATGATTATACCGAATAATCCCTGGTCATAATCATACCAAGTTCATCTATGCACTACATGCCACAGATGACTTTCAACATTTTATAAACATGAGGATGATGACAATGATATAAGAATTCAATAAAACAAGTTCAAGAATTAATTTATCCAAGAATTAACAACGTCCAAATTGTCAACATGATACTGCTTTGTGGAGTAAAATTCAAGAATGCTTTGAAGAATATTTTCATGAAAATATGTTGGATGAAACGCAATTATCAAGGATATAAATAATGGAACCAAGTCCGGCGTAAAACGCACAGACAGGATATTCTAACAGAATAATAATAAAGACGGAACCAGGTCTGGTGTAAGACACACAGACAGGATATTCCAACAGAATAATAATAAAGACGGAACCAGGTCCGGTGTAAAACACACAGACAGGATGTTCCAACAGAATAATAATAAAGACGGAACCAGGTCCGGTGTAAAACACACAGACAGGATGTTCCAACAGAATAATAATAAAGACAGAACCAGGTCCGGTGTAAAACACACAGACAGGATGTTCTAACAGAATAACAGAGGAATGTCACCAAGTATAGGGTAGACCGCGTATACAGGTTATTCTAACATAATAATAAGAAATGGAATAACAACAGTTCTCTTCATGAATAAGAAATAATAACACCCTTACCGTTTTAAAGAAGAGCTAAAATAAGGAAGTAGTTAAGTAGCAGAATACTCTTCTTTTCTCTCTCTATAGTTTCTCTATATAGTTTCTCTCTCTAGAGTTTATTGAATTCGTAAGAAATAATGAAGGAATGAGCTGCTATTTATAGAAAAATAGAATGCATAGTAACTAATCCATGAACGGTCCAGATTGATTACTTTAATCTGACGGTCCATATTTAAAGTAAAATCTTTTAAATAAAATATAATATATTCTTTTTATAGAATAACTTTAATAAAGTATTCTGTTTTATATAAAAAGATGTTTCTGTTTTATTACGTTAATAATACAAATAAAACAAAACGTCATTATCGCTAAATAATTCATATTATTAACTGACAATAATTGAATCAAACTGAGTGACTTCTCACATAAGCATTAATAATCAATACCGTGTGCTACTATGCAACCACACGTATTACTGTACTTTTACTACCGAGTAGTTCAACAGTATCAATGGTAAAACTTCCGCCGTTATTTTTAATAAAATATTTTTGTCGTTTTCTCAATCCGACAATAATTCCGTTGTGGGGTCCACCAATGATTGTGCCGTTGTACGAATATTTCCTGTTAAAACGAATATTCCCCGACCAATCGAATATTATATAACAACTTGCGTACTTTGCAAAATTTATAAATATTACCCACAACTATAACATTATATCAAATTAACTCCATAATATTCAAAAATGATATTTATAGAAAATTCATCTTTATTTATAAAAGTTGGGGTCTTACAACCTCCCCTTCTTATGAAATTTCGCCCTCGAAATTAGGGTACGTACCTGGTATGTCGAAGAGGTAAGGATACCTTGATTTCATTTCAGATTCTAACTCCCAAGTCATTTCCTCAACATCGTGGTTTCTCCACAAAACTTTGACTTGAGGTATAACCTTGGAGCGTAGAATATGTTCCTTCTTATCCAAGATTTGAACAAGAACTTCTTCATACGTCAAATCCTCCGCTATTTCGTCCGGTTCTAACTCAATAATGTGGTTCGGGTCTTCCACATATTTGCGTAACATGGATATGTGAAAAATGTTATGAACACGAGACATACTTGGCGGTAAAGCGAGTCTATAAGCCACAGTTCCTACTCGATCGAGGATTAAAAATGGACCGATGAATCGAGGATTGAGCTTTCCTCTCTTTCCAAATCTCGTAACTCCTTTCCATGGAGCAACACGTAAGAACACATGATCTCCTACATCAAATTCCACGTCCTTTCGATGAAGATCAGCATAACTCTTTTGTCGATCTTGTGAGGTTTTTATACGTTGTCGGATCGTTTGAATCTTTTCTGTAGTCATACGTACCAACTCCGGTCCCAACAACGTTGCTTCACCCACCTCATCCCAGCATACTGGAGAACGACATTTTCTTCCATACAATGCTTCGAATGGAGCCATGCCAATACTTGCTTGATAACTGTTGTTGTAGGAAAACTCCACCAATGGTAAGAACTTGTCCCAACTTCCTTTGAAGTCAAGGACACAGAGTCTTAATAAATCTTCTAGAGTTTGAATAGTCCTCTCTGATTGTCCGTCCGTCTGAGGATGATATGCCGAACTAAATCGTAAATCTGTGCCCATAGCTTTTTGTAAACTAACCCAAAATCGTGAAGTGAATCTTGGGTCTCGATCAGAAACTATGGATACTGGCATACCATGCAGTCTTACAATCTCGTTTATGTACATACGAGCAAGACGTTCAAGTGTATAAGTTTCTCGTATCGGTAAGAAATGAGCAGACTTGGTCAATCTATCAACAATGACCCAAATCGCATCAATACCTTGAGAAACCCTAGGAAGACCGGTAACGAAATCCATGGTAATGTGCTCCCACTTCCATTTTGGAATTTCAAGTGGTTGCAATGGACCTTTTGGTACTTGATGCTCCGCTTTGACTCGTTGACAAGTTAAACACCTTGAGATAAACAGCGCTATCTCTCTCTTCATATTGCTCCACCAAAATGTATGACGAAGATCATGATACATTTTGGTACTTCCAGGATGGATTGCAAACGGTGTGTTGTGCGCCTCCATCATGATTTCATACTTTAAATCAGGGTTGTTAGGAACACAAAGTCTGGAGTTGACTCGAAGTATTCCTTCTTCATCGATTCTTGCTTCCGGCATAGCACCTTCTTGCACTTTCTTCCTCATACGCATCAGCTCCAGGTCTGTAGCTTGAGCAGCTTTAACTTTATCGATTAAAGTTGGTTCTACTCGTATATTCGCCATCATCACATGGGTCCCTGGAGTCTTTAACTCTATCTCCATCCTTTGCAAGTCACACAAAATGGGCCTTTGTGTTGACAATATCGCACTCGTACTTGCATATGATCTTCTACTCAATGCGTCAGCTACCACGTTCGCTTTTCCAGGATGGTATTGAATGGTATGATCATAATCTTTCAACAGTTCAAGCCAACGTCGTTGTCGCATGTTGAGTTCCTTTTGAGTGAAGAAATATTTGAGGCTTTTATGATCCGTAAAGATCTCCACCTTCTCCCCATACAAGTAATGCCTCCAAATTTTAAGTGCAAAGACAACAGCTGCCAACTCTAGATCATGAGTAGGATAATTCCTCTCATATTCCTTGAGTTGTCTTGATGCATAGGCTATGACTTTTTCATGTTGCATGAGAACGCATCCCAACCCTTTGCTCGAAGCATCACTGTAGATGACAAATCCCTCCGAGCCAGATGGTATTGTTAGAACAGGTGCTGAAATGAGTCTCCTCTTGAGTTCTTGAAAACTCTTCTCACATTCTTCGCTCCAACCGAACTTTGTATCTTTTCGAGTCAGCTGAGTTAATGGAGTAGCGATTCGAGAAAATCCTTCCACGAATCTCCGATAATAACCAGCTAAACCAAGAAAGCTACGTACTTCGGTCACTGATTTAGGTTGCTCCCAGCTTTGAATAGCTTCAATCTTTGCCGGGTCAACCGATATTCCACGACTTGATACTACGTGCCCAAGGAATGCTACCTCCTCCAGCCAGAACTCGCATTTCTTCAACTTGGCATAAAGCTTGTATTCACGAAGCTTTTGGAGTACCAGCCTCAAGTGTTGCTCATGATCTTCACGGCTTTTGGAATAAATAAGGATGTCATCAATAAAGACGACCACAAAGTGATCCAAATATTCCTTGAATACCCGGTTCATCATATCCATGAAGGCAGCAGGAGCATTAGTCAATCCAAAGGACATGACTAAGAATTCATAATGCCCGTACCGAGTTCTGAAAGCCGTCTTTGGAATATCCTCAGTTCTAACCTTCAGCTGATGATATCCAGAACGAAGATCGATCTTTGAAAAGAATTGTGCTCCTTGCAACTGGTCAAACAGGTCATCAATACGTGGCAATGGGTACCTGTTTTTGATGGTGACATGATTCAACTCCCGATAATCAATACAAAGTCGCATACTTCCATCTTTCTTCTTCACGAATAGCACAGGAGCACCCCAAGGAGAAGTACTAGGACGAATAAAGCCAATGTCTAACAATTCCTGCAGTTGGATCTTTAACTCCTGAAGTTCAATAGGAGCCATTCGATATGGGGCTTTGGAAATGGGTTTTGTACCGGGTTCAAGGTCGATACAAAATTCAATTTCACGCTCTGGGGGTAGGCCAGGAAGTTCTTCAGGGAATACGTCAGGAAATTTATTAACAATAGAAATATCATTCAAAACTGACGTATTTTTGTTTAGATCCGTGACATGAGCTAAGAAAGCTTGACATCCGTTTTTCAATAAACGAATAGCTTTATGGCTTGAGATGACAGCGATTGATTTTAATGGTTTGGTTGCTTGAATTCGCATAATAGGTCGATTAGGAATATGAAAGCTAACAACCTTACGAAAACAATCAATTTTTGCATGATGAGTAGTTAACCAATCAATCCCTAGAATCACGTCAAATGCAAGTATTTTTAATGAAATCAGATCGACAGGTAATGTGTGGGTACCAACTTGAACCAAACAAGACTTATAAACCGTGGATGTAATGAAGGTTTCTCCCAATGGAGTTTCAACAGATAAGTCAAAGTCTAATTTCTCCGGAGTCAAATTTAATCGATGAGCGCAAGTAGGAGAAATAAAAGAATGGGTAGAACCGGTATCAAATAAAGTATAGACTTCGTTAGAGTTTATGATAAGCTTACCCGTGATGACCTCATTCGGGTTCCTTGCTTTCTGGGAGGTCACAACAAACGCTCTCCCTTGCACTACCGGTTTTGACTTTTCTGGGACGGCCTTTGGTGTCTCCATCTTGGCTGAACTTGTTTTTGGTAAACGACAAAATCGAGCTAAATGACCTTCTCTTCCACAATTATAACATGCTTTAGACGGCATCGCGCAGTTTGGACTGATGTGCCCCTCCCCTCCGCATTTGAAACATATGATAGGTGGTCGTTCTCCTTCCTTAACAACGGGTGCTGGTGCTGACGTCTTTCCATCATTGTTGAATCTCCTCTTCTTGAAATGACCATTCTTATTGTTTTGGCCCTGATTACCACCGAAGTGGTTACCATTTCTGGCCTGTTGATTCCCTCCACGCTTGTTGTCACCGCTTCGATGACTGCTCTCACTGGTATTATCATTTTGCCGACTGCTCTCTTTTGGTTGCGTTGACTCGTTATCGCGCTCCACTAACTGAGCCCTATTCACAACATCTGAATACAAACACAGTTTATGAGAAATAAGATGTTGACGTATCTCAGGTTTCAAACCTCGCAAAAATATTCGCGTCATTCGCTCTTCATTATCCACCAAGTGGGACGCAAACCGGGACAACTCAGCAAATTTAGCCTCATACTGCGACACGGTCATATTATTCTGCTCCAATTTGATGAACTCCACCTCCTTCATGTGACGAACACTTTCGGGAAAGTATTTGTCATTGAACAGCTCTTGGAACTTCTCCCAAGACATCTTCAGTGCGGCAGGTTGAGTACGCTTAATCGATTCCCACCAGTAATCTGCCTCTCCTCGCAACATAAAGGCGGCAAAGGGAACCTTTTGCTTCTCGGAACATCCCAAGACATCAAATATCTTGGTAATCTGCTTTATCCATGTTTTCGCTATAAGTGGTTTTGGCTCTCCCTTAAACTCTGGTGGTCCCAGCTCCTTGAACTGTTTAGCGGTGACCGTCTGAGAGTTTTCAGTGTTTCCACCTATATTTTGGACAGGAGCCGCTCTCGCCTGCTGTTGCATGAACTGCATAAAGTTTCTGAACATTCCATCATTCATCATCTGGTCAGTGTTGTTGTTTGCATGAGGATTGTCACCTTCCTGATGCACATTATCCTGATTATTGATATGTGGTGAATCAACAGTCGCCTGTGCTCCATTGCTATTCTCAACATTCTCAGATGCCATTTTCAGATACTGCCACAAAATAAAAGTTAATTGATATGTCATATATTATCCTTATATTATGACCGACCAATTAAATACCATGCAAATAAACTTAGGTAGGTCATACTAGCGAAGGAATTCCCCGTCTCTCCCCTCCTAGTTCTATTCTCACATCTTAGCCAGGGATCATATCCCTAAGCTCTGATACCAACTGTGACGCCCCCAAAATTAGGTATACATCACCCATCTTGGGTCGTCAGATACATAGTACAGAATACAAATACAACTTACTAATACAACTGTCGTGTACAATACGACAAAACATAAACTGTGAGTTTGAATACAAATATTATCTTCTAGAGAGTATTCATACTCAAAAGGAGTCCTCATTACATTTATTAACACACTATTACATAGAATAGTGAGGACTACTAACTAATACTATCATTCGAATCATCACTCCATTCCCCGACTTGCCCCAGCTACGTTCTCATTTTCTGAAGAGAACAGTGAAAGAAAGGGTGAGCTCAACTAGCCCAGTAAGAAATATTATGACTAAGATAATGCAGAATAAATTATCATTAGCCTTCAACAATGTTAAACTGATAAAATATAATAGACATCAAGTTTAACTGCAGCGGAACAAGCAATCCATTAAAAGAGTCAAGTAGAAAATAAACTCTACTATCTTTTATGATTTAAAAGGTTTTTCAACACTGTGATCGCTGGGACTCAGCTTAATAAAATAATCCACATCATCGAATCACCCCTGCACTACGGCCAAGGATATTCGTGTATTCATTAATGGTCATGATCATGCCAACAACTGTCCATCAATGCACTACGGGCCAATGAGGACTTTTACCACATCATTTGTAACATTACGGTCATGATTATACCGAATAATCCCTGGTCATAATCATACCAAGTCCATCTATGCACTACAGGCCACAGATGACTTTCAACATTTTATAAACATGAGGATGATGACAATGATATAAGAATTCAATAAAACAAGTTCAAGAATTAATTTATCCAAGAATTAACAACGTCCAAATTGTCAACATGATACTGCTTTGTGGAGTAAAATTCAAGAATACTTAGAAGAATATTTTCATGAAAAGATACTGGATGAAACACAATTATCAAGGATATTCCACAAATTTCATGGAGTATAGAAGTCAAAACTTAACCAACTGAGTATAATAAAGAATGGAATAACAAAAGAAATCACCATGCATGCGATAAACCGCACAGACAGGTTATTCCAACAGAATAATAAATAATGGAACCAGGTCCGGCGTAAAACGCACAGACAGGATATTCCAACAGAATAATAATAAAGACGGAACCAGGTCCGGTGTAAAACACACAGACAGGATGTTCCAACAGAATAATAATAAAGACGGAACCAGGTCCGGTGTAAAACACACAGACAGGATGTTCCAACAGAATAATAATAAAGACGGAACCAGGTCCGGTGTAAAACACACAGACAGGATGTTCCAACAGAATAATAGAAGAATGTCACCAAGTATAGGGTAGACCGCGTATACAGGTTATTCCAACAGAATAATAAGAAATGGAATAACAACAGTTCTCTTCATGAATAAGAAAGAATAACACCCCTTACCGTTTTAAAGAAGTGCTGAAATAAGGAAGTAGTTAAATAGCAGAATACTCTTCTTCTCTCTCTCTCTATAGTTTTTCTCTATAATTTCTCTCTTTAGAGTTCAGTGAATTCGTAAGAAATAATGAAGGAATGAACTGCTATTTATAGAAAAATAGAATGCATAGTAACTAATCCATGAACGGTCCAGATTGATTACTTTAATCTGACGGTCCATATTTAAAGAAAAATCTTTTAAATAAAATATAATATATTCTATTTATAGAATAACTTTAATAAAGTATTCTGTTTTATATAAAAAGATGTTTCTGTTTTATTACGTTAATAATACGAATAAAACAAAACGTCATTATCGCTAAATAATTCATATTATTAACTGACAATAATTGAATCAAACTGAGTGACTTCTCACATAAGCATTAATAATCAATATCGTGTGCTACTATGCAACCACACGTATTACTGTACTTTTACTACCGAGTAGTTCAACGGTATCAATGGTAAAACTTCCGCCGTTATTTTTAATAAAATATTTTTGTCGTTTTCTCAATCCGACAATAATTCCATTGTGGGGTCCACCATTGATTGTGCCGTTGCACGAATATTCCCTGTTAAAACGAATATTCCCCGACCAATCGAATATTATATAACAACTTGCGTACTTTGTAAAATTTATAAATATTATCCACAACTATAACATTATATCAAATTAACTCCATAATATTCAAAAATGATATTTATAGAAAATTCATCTTTATTTATAAAAGTTGTGGTCTTACAAAATAAATACTGATATTTATAAAAAAAAATATGTCAAATTATTAAAATTTAATTTTTTTATAACTTAAATTAATTTTTTAAAACTATTTTTGTAATTTACAGAATTAAATTTCTATTTTTAATTGATTTTATGAAATTTAATTAAATAAATTGTCGTTATATCTTATAGCGACAAAAAGTGTTGCAATAGGTGTTCTTGATCACCAAGAATAGTCAAAGTCAGTTATCCAATTGCTATGTTTGACTATGATTAATTCATTGTGTATTGCGTTTCTGGGCAAACTTATGGTCAGATCTTGTAGTACGCGTGTAATAATACATGATCCAGCCATTAACAGGTTCATATCATAACACACCCGCAAGATTTAGAGTTTTGAAATCACTATCAGACATGTTCTTCACATTTCTGGGCTGCCCAGAAACTCTAGTCATGGCCGGTCAACGCTTTTCATGGCCTTATATTATGAAATATGTTCATGTTATGGGTGGTCTAGACGCCGGGCTATGAAGAGAAACTAACAGAGAACATGTATTGAACACTAGTCAAGTCTAAACATAAACAAAGAGCAAGATCTAAGGCCTTAAATAATCTGTCAGAACTGTTCTTCATTTTTCGGGTTACCCAAAAATGAAGAACAGTTCGTGCAAGCATATTTGGGCCTTCACAACCTGTGATCCCGGTAATGATTTAGTGATCTAATGGATCAAATGTGTAGCCAACCTGTAAGGGTATAAATATAAAACATAAAACACATAAAACAACAAATACATAAACAGATCTTGGTCGGTCAAACCTTGTAACACATATTGTCGAATCTCGGGTTTTAGACCTCTCAGAAACATCCTTGTCATTCGTTCCTCATTTTCAACCAAATGAGGTGCAAACCTGGATAACTCTGCAAACTTCGCCTCGTACTGGGACACCGTCATGTTGTTTGTTCTAGTCTGATAAACTCTACCTCTTTCATATGACGAATACTTTCAGGAAAGTACTTGTCATTGAACAGTTTTTGAAATGTTTCCCAGGACATGTTGAGTGCGTCAGGCTGGGTACGCTTCACAGACTCCCACCAGTAGTCTGCCTCACCGCGGAACATAAAGGTGGCGAATGGAACCTTTTGTTCCTCCGTGCATCCCAAGACATCGAATATCTTGGTAATTTGCTTGACCCACGTTTCCGCCATGATCGGATCCGGCTTTCCCTTAAATTCTGGTGGTCCCAATTCTTTGAACTGCTTAGCTGTGACAAACCGCGCGTTATCATTTCCACCCGTATTCTGTACACGAGTCTCCCTCGTCTGATTTTGCATGAACTGCAAAAAGCTCCTAAACATTTCATCATTCATCGTTTGCTCGGTAACGTTAATTACAGGAGGAATATTGCCTTCCTGTTGCACGTTCCCCTGGGTGGTGATCAAAGGTGTCTCCACGGTCTGATTTACTCCATTATTAACGCTCTCAGCTGCCATTCTTAAATACTGCCATAAAACAAGGGTTAATAGTCATGTCATATATTATCCCTATACTCTGACCGACCAAATAAACACCAAATAAACTTAGTCAAGTCATACTAGTGAAGGAATTTCCCGTCTCTCCCCTCCTAGTGCTTGTCTCACATCTCAGCCAGGGATCATATCCCTAAGCTCTGATACCAACTGTGACGCCCCCAAAATAGGTATACAACACCCATTCTGAGTCGCCAAATACATGGTACAGAAAGCAAACTACAACTTCAATAATACAAATGTCGTGCAAAATACGACAACACATACTATGAGTTTAAATACAAATATTGTCTTCTAGACAATATTCACACTCAAATAAATCCTCATTACAATTATTCAAACACTATTTTACAGAAATAGTGAGGACTGCTAAAACATCTTTCTAGAACCATCACTCCATACCCCGACTAGATCCTGCTATGTTCTCACCTCCTGAGAAGAAAAATGGAACAAAAAGGAAAAGGGTGAGCTCAACTAGCCCAGTAAAGAATATTATGACTAAGATAATATACAAACAAATTATCGTTAGTCTTCAACAGGGAAAAATCTGATAGAATATAATCGACAACAAGTTTTAGATCAACAACTGCAGCGGAAACAGCAAACCATTAGAAGAGTCAAGTAGAGAAAGAATTCTACTATCTTCTAAGATTTAAAAGTCCATCATCAATATTTTATCCCTGTAACATCAATTAATAATCATCTTTATCCAAATATTCATCTTTGCACTACAGGCCAAAGATATTCATTTGTATCACATGTCAGTCATGTTCATCTCAACACCTGTTCATCTTTGCACTACAGGCCAAAGATATTCATCAAGTAATCATACATCTTTGCACTACAGGCCAAAGATATTCAGTAATATCATCATTTAGGACTGAGGATGATGAAAAATATCTTAAAGAGAACGAATCCAATGAGACAGAAGGACAAATAGTAGGGATTCGTATAACAGTTTATCCAAGATCAATAATACTTCATAATAATCAATTGTGAAGCAGAATTCAAAAATAAAGATCAAAACATGGATACAATCAAAGATAGTAACCATAATAGACATCTTGGACAAAAAGGAAAAATTTTATTTTTCGGTGAATAGTGCCGTATTCGTGAATAGTGCCGTATACGTGAATAGTGCCGTATACGTGAATAGTAACCCCGACACAAAAAGTTCCAAATTTGATAAAAACTCATATCAATATTTCAGCATAATGATATTGAAGAAAATAATATCATTTAAGAAGAAAATAATATCCCTTACCTCAAAATATCAGTACTTCTGGTCGGAATACCGGTATAAGGCTGAAAGAAACTTGCTCTGATGAATAGAAACTCTCAAAGTATCTAAATACTCACAAAATACACTCAATAATCTAGAGAGAGAAAGAGAGAAAACTTGTTTCTGGTGTGATTTTCAATTCTAACTTAGCCCTCTATTTATAGGAAAATTTTAGTAGGTTTGACCTGCAACCTGATGGCTTTACCTGCTACTATTCCCACCCACCACATTTGAAATATAATTCAGCACATTTCTTCACCAACCACAAGTGGGGCCCACCAATTCTAGAATTTTCCATCAAAATGATAAACTCCGAAAATTCAACAATTTCTGAACCAGTCATCTCGTAAAATTCATAATAAATCATACGTTCATTTTTAACGGTTCAAAATTTGTGGACATATACTCAACTTATATATGTATAACATATCCAAAAATTACCACGATCCAACGGTCGGATTAAAAATTATAACACCCGCAATATTTCTCAAAAACCCTGATTTGATTTTTAATACCTCCATTCCGACAAAAATACTGATAAAAACCTCAACATTAACTCCTTCATTTTTAACCACAAAAATATATCCCTCATTTATATCCACATAAAATAAATATTTCCTTATCATATGAATCAATAATTAATTATTCACAAATAATATTACAGAATCACATTTATGACAACCAGGCCGTTCCCAGGAAAGAGGGGGCTTTCCAATAAGGATTTCTCCTTACTGGCGCGCAATTAGATGACCAAACCTCTCCTTAGACAGAACTTTCTAGACATTGCCAATAATGTTATCTAATAATATTATTCAAATAATATGAATTATTGATCTGATAATGGAAAATACTGTGCAGCAACAATTATTGAAACAACAATAATATAAAATATCAATGCAACAATTATTGAATCAATAAAATAAAATATTGAACAATAACTACTGTAACAATTATTGAGTAGTGCCTTCTTACGTAAGAATCAATAATTGGTGCAATACCGTGTGCTACTGTATTTTAACCACCGGGTATTCCAACAGTATTAACGGTAACAACTACGCCGTTATTTATAAATAACTTATACTTGTCGTTTTCTTCATCCAATCGCTTTCCGTTATGGGGCCCACACAAGGCTGCGCCGTCGTACGAATATTCCCCGACAGCAAGAATATTCCACGACCAAACGAATATTCCCCGACAAAATGAATATTTTATAACCACTTGCTTATTTTGCAAAATTTGCACATTTCACCCATAACCAAAGTATTATATCAAATTAACCCCTTATTATTCACAATAATATTTAGAGAAAATTTGATTTTATTCATTAATAAGTTGGGGTCTTACAACCTCCCCTCCTTATGAAATTTCGTCCTCGAAATTGACGTACGTACCTGATGTTTCAAAAAGGTGAGGATACCTCGCTTTCATTTCTGATTCCAACTCCCAGGTCATTTCTTCAATAGCATGGTTTCTCCACAAAACCTTAACTTGTGGTATAACCTTCGTGCGTAGGACATGCTCTTTCCTATCCAAGATCTTAACAGGTACCTCCTCGTACGTTAAATCTTCAGCTATCTCGTCTGGTTCTAACTCAATAATGTGGTTCGGGTCTTTAACATATTTACGAAGCATAGATATGTGAAAAACATTATGAACACGAGACATGCTTGGAGGTAATGCGAGTCTATATGCCACATTTCCTATTCGCTCAAGAATCTCAAATGGACCAACAAATCTTGGATTGAGCTTTCCTCTCTTCCCAAATCTTGTAACTCCCTTCCATGGTGCAACACGTAACAATACATGATCCCCAATATTAAATTCCACGTCCTTCCGATGAAGATCCGCATAACTCTTTTGTCGATCCTGTGCCGTTTGTATACGTTGTCGAATCGTTTGGATCTTCTCTGTAGTAATGCGTACCAACTCTGGTCCCAACAATGTTGCTTCACCCACCTCGTCCCAGCATACTGGAGAACGACATTTTCTTCCATACAACGCCTCGAATGGAGCCACACCTATGCTCGCCTGATAACTGTTGTTGTAGGAGAATTCCACCAATGGTAGGTACTTATCCCAACTCCCTTTGAGATCTAGGACACAAAGTCTTAATAGATCTTCAAGAGTTTGAATAGTCCTCTCTGATTGTCCGTCCGTTTGAGGATGGTATGCCGAACTGAATCGTAAATCCGTGCCCATAGCTTTCTGCAAGCTAACCCAAAATCGTGAAGTGAATCTTGGGTCACGATCCGAAACTATGGATACTGGCATGCCATGCAATCTCACAATCTCGTTCACGTACATACTAGCAAGACGTTCAAGGGAATAAGTCTCACGTATCGGCAAGAAATGAGCGGACTTGGTTAATCTATCAACAATAACCCAAATCGCATCTATGCCTTGAGAAACCTTGGGAAGACCCGTAACAAAATCCATAGTAATGTGTTCCCACTTCCATTTCGGGATCTCAAGTGGTTGCAATGGACCCTTTGGCACTTGATGCTCCGCCTTTACACGTTGACAAGTTAAACACCTCGAGATAAACTCCGCGATCTCTCTTTTCATATTGCTCCACCAAAATGTATGTCGAAGATCGTGATACATTTTGGTACTCCCAGGATGGATTGCAAACGGTGTGTTGTGTGCCTCCATCATTATTCTATGCTTCAAGTCAAAATCGTTAGGAACACAAAGTCTGGAGTTGACTCGAAGTATTCCTTCTTCATCGATTCTTGCTTCTGGAATAGCACCTTCTTGCACTTTCTTCTTCATACGCATCAGCTCCATGTCCGTAGCTTGAGCAGCTTTAACTTTATCGATTAAAGTCGGTTCTACTCGTATATTTGATATCATCATGTGGGTACTTGGAGCCTTCATCTCTATCTCCATCCTTTGCAAGTCATACAAAATGGGCCTTTGTGTTAACAATATTGCACTCGTACCCGCATATGATCTTCTACTCAATGCGTCAGCTACTACGTTTGCTTTTCCAGGATGATATTGGATGGTATGATCGTAATCTTTCAACAGCTCGAGCCAACGTCGCTGCCGCATGTTGAGTTCCTTTTGGGTGAAGAAATATTTGAGGCTTTTATGATCTGTATAGATCTCCACTTTCTCCCCATACAGGTAGTGTCTCCAGATCTTCAACGCAAAAACGACTGCTGCCAACTCCAAATCATGAGTAGGATAATTCCTCTCATATTCTTTGAGTTGTCGTGAGGCATAGGCTATGACTTTCCCATGTTGCATGAGAACACATCCTAACCCTTTGCCTGAAGCATCGCTGTAGATAACAAATCCATCCGAACCAGATGGTATTGTCAGAACAGGTGCCGAAATGAGTCTCCTCTTGAGTTCTTGGAAACTCTTCTCGCATTCCTCACTCCATACGAATTTTGTATCTTTCCGAGTCAGCTGAGTTAACGGAGTAGCGATTCGAGAAAATCCTTCCACAAATCTCCGATAATAACCAGCTAAGCCCAGAAAGCTACGTACTTCGGTTACCGACTTCGGTTGCTCCCAACTTTGTATGGCTTCAATCTTCGCCGGGTCGACAGATACTCCATGTTTTGACACCACGTGCCCAAGGAATGCTACTTCCTCAAGCCAGAACTCGCATTTCTTCAATTTGGCATATAGCTTATTTTCACGAAGCCTTTGCAGTACCAGCTTCAAATGGCGCTCATGATCTTCACGGCTTTTGGAATAGATGAGGATGTCATCAATAAAGACAACAACGAACTGATCCAAATATTCTTTGAATACACGGTTCATCATATCCATGAAGGCAGCAGGAGCATTAGTCAATCCAAAAGACATTACTAAGAATTCATAATGCCCGTACCGAGTTCTGAAGGCAGTCTTTGGAATATCCTCAGTTTTAATCTTCAGCTGATGATATCCAGAACGAAGGTCGATCTTTGAAAAGAATTGTGTTCCTTGTAACTGGTCGAACAGGTCATCAATGCGAGGTAGCGGATACCTATTCTTGATAGTGACATGATTCAATTCTCGATAGTCGATACAAAGTCGCATACTCCCGTCTTTCTTCTTTACGAATAAAACAGGAGCACCCCAAGGAGACGTACTAGGACGAATAAAACCGATGTCCAACAACTCCTGTAGTTGGACTTTTAACTCCTGAAGTTCAATAGGAGCCATTCGATATGGAGTTTTAGAAATGGGCTTTGTACCGGGTTCAAGGTCAATAAAGAATTCAACTTTACGTTCTGGGGGTAGACCAGGAAGTTCTTCAGGAAATACATCGGGAAATTCTCTAACAATAGAAATATTATTCAAATCTGACTTGTCTTTGTTCAAATCCATAACATGGGCTAAGAAAGCTTGACATCCGTTTTTCAATAAACGAATAGCTTTGTGGCTTGATATGACAGTGACTGATTTTAGTGGTTTAGTAGTTTGAATTCGTATGACAGGTTGGTTAGGAATATGAAAACTAACAACCTTACGAAAACAATCAATTTTAGCATGATGAGTGGTTAACCAATCAATTCCTAAAATCACATCAAAAGCAAGTATCTTTAAAGAGATAAGATCAACAGGTAATGTGATAGTGCCAACTTGGATCATGCAAGATTTATAAACTGTAGATGTAACGAAGGTTTCACCCAACGGAGTTTCAACAGATAAGTTAAAGTCCAATTTCTCCGGAGTCAAGTTTAAACGTTGAGCACAAGCAGGAGAGATAAAAGAATGGGTAGAACCGGTATCTAGTAAAGTATAAACTTCGCAAGAATTCAAGATTAGCTTACCCGTGATCACCTCGTTCGGGTTTCTCGCGTTTTGGCCAGTAACGACAAACGCCCTTCCAGGAACCGCTGATTTCGACTTATCCGGGACAGCTTTTGAAGTCACCATCCCCGCTGAACTTGGTTTTGCTACAGAACACTCTCGAGCTATATGACCCTCCTTTCCACAGTTATAACATACCTTGGATTGTTGTGGGCAGTTTGGGCTGATATGTCCCTCTTTCCCACATTTGTAACATACGACCGGTGGTCGTTCTCCTCCCCTAGAAACAGTTGATGTTTGTGCTGACGTCTTCACATTATCATTGTTGTACCTTCTTTTCTTGAAATCTCCTCCCGACTCGCTCCTTCTATTATCACGACCACGATTACCACCAGAGTGGTTACCGCTTTTGTCCGAATATTTTTCTCCCTGCTGGTTTTCATTGCTTCGATGACTGCCGCCACCGGTATGACCCTGGTTGTGGTCCCTCGGTTGCACATACTCATTATCTCGCTCTAATAATTGAGCCCTGTTTACAACATCTGAATATAAAGAAAATTTATGAGAGATAAGATATTGTCGAATCTCGGGTTTTAGACCTCTCAGAAACATCCTTGTCATTCGTTCCTCATTTTCGACCAAATGAGGTGCAAACCTGGATAACTCTGCAAACTTCGCCTCGTACTGGGACACCGTCATGTTGTTTTGTTCCAGTCTGATAAACTCTACCTCCTTCATATGACGAATACTTTCAGGAAAGTACTTGTCATTGAACAGTTTTTGAAATGTTTCCCAGGACATGTTGAGTGCGTCAGGCTGGGTACGCTTCACAGACTCCCACCAGTAGTCTGCCTCACCGCGGAACATAAAGGTGGCGAATGGAACCTTCTGTTCCTCCGTGCATCCCAAGACATCGAATATCTTGGTAATTTGCTTGACCCACGTTTCCGCCATGATCGGATCCGGCTTTCCCTTAAATTCTGGTGGTCCCAATTCTTTGAACTGCTTAGCTGTGACAAACCGCGCGTTATCATTTCCACCCGTATTCTGCACACGAGTCTCCCTCGTCTGATTTTGCATGAACTGCAAAAAGCTCCTAAACATTTCATCATTCATCGTTTGCTCGGTAACGTTGTTTACAGGAGGAATATTGCCTTTCTGTTGCACGTTCCCCTGGGTGGTGATCAAAGGTGTCTCCACGGTCTGATTTACTCCATTATTAACGCTCTCAGCTGCCATTCTTAAATACTGCCATAAAACAAGGGTTAATAGTCATGTTAAATACAAATATGAGTCTTCTAGACAATATCCACACTATGAGTTTAAATACAAATATTGTCTTCTAGACAATATCCACACTCAAATAAATCCTCATTACAATTATTCAAACACTATTTTACAGAAATAGTGAGGACTGCTAAAACATCTTTCTGGAACCATCACTCCATACCCCGACTAGATCCTGCTATGTTCTCATCTCCTGAGAAGAAAAATGGAACAAAAAGGAAAAGGGTGAGCTCAACTAGCCCAGTAAAGAATATTATGACTAAGATAATATACAAACAAATTATCGTTAGTCTTCAACAGGGAAAAATCTGATAAAATATAATCGACAACAAGTTTTAGATCAACAACTGCAGCGGAAACAGCAAACCATTAGAAGAGTCAAGTAGAGAAAGAATTCTACTATCTTCTAAGATTTAAAAGTCCATCATCAATATTTTATCCCTGTAACATCAATTAATAATCATCTTTATCCAAATATTCATCTTTGCACTACAGGCCAAAGATATTCATTTGTATCACCTGTCAGTCATGTTCATCTCAACACCTGTTCATCTTTGCACTACAGGCCAAAGATATTCATCAAGTAATCATACATCTTTGCACTACAGGCCAAAGATATTCATTAATATCATCATTTAGGACTGAGGATGATGAAAAATATCTTAAAGAGAACGAATCCAATGAGACAGAAGGACAAATAGTAGGGATTCGTATAACAGTTTATCCAAGATCAATAATACTTCATAATAATCAATTGTGAAGCAGAATTCAAAAATAAAGATCAAAACATGGATACAATCAAAGATAGTAACCATAATAGACATCTTGGACAAAAAGGAAAAATTTTATTTTTCGGTGAATAGTGCCGTATACGTGAATAGTGCCGTATACATGAATAGTAACCCCGACACAAAAAGTTCTAAATTTGATAAAAACTCATATCAATATTTCAGCATAATGATATTGAAGAAAATAATATCATTTAAGAAGAAAATAATATCCCTTACCTCAAGATATCAGTACTTCTGGTCGGAATACCGGTATAAGGCTGAAAGAAACTTGCTCTGATGAATAGAAACTCTCAAAGTATCTAAATACTCACAAAATACACTCAATAATCTAGAGAGAGAAAGAGAGAAAACTTGTTTCTGGTGTGATTTTCAATTCTAACTTAGCCCTCTATTTATAGGAAAATTTTAGTAGGTTTGACCTGCAACCTGATGGCTTTACCTGCTACTATTCCCACCCACCACATTTGAAATATAATTCAGCACATTTCTTCACCAACCACAAGTGGGGCCCACCAATTCTAGAATTTTCCATCAAAATGATAAACTCCGAAAATTCAACAATTTCTGAACCAGTCATCTCGTAAAATTCATAATAAATCATACGTTCATTTTTAACGGTTCAAAATTTGTGGACATATACTCAACTTATATATGTATAACATATCCAAAAATTACCACGATCCAACGGTCGGATTAAAAATTATAACACCCGCAATATTTCTCAAAAACCCTGATTTGATTTTTAATACCTCCATTCCGATAAAAATACTGATAAAACACCTCAACATTAACTCCTTCATTTTTAACCACAAAAATATATCCCTCATTTATATCCACATAAAATAAATATTTTCTTATCATATGAATCAATAATTAATTATTCACAAATAATATTACAGAATCACATTTATGACAACCAGGCCGTTCCCAGGAAAGAGGGGGCTTTCCAATAAGGATTTCTCCTTACTGGCGCGCAATTAGATGACCAAACCTCTCCTTAGACAGAACTTTCTAGACATTGCCAATAATTTTATATAATAATATTATTCAAATAATATGAATTATTGATCTGATAATGGAAAATACTGTGCAGCAACAATTATTGAAACAACAATAATATAAAATATCAATGCAACAATTATTGAATCAATAAAATAAAATATTGAACAATAACTACTGTAACAATTAT
The DNA here is from genome assembly GCA_016801055.1 of Panax notoginseng. NCBI lineage: Eukaryota > Viridiplantae > Streptophyta > Magnoliopsida > Apiales > Araliaceae > Panax > Panax notoginseng. Next base: position 116,470,381 of record CM029016.1, read on the forward strand.
TGAGTAGTGCCTTCTTACGTAAGAATTAATAATTGGTGCAATACCGTGTGCTACTGTATTTTAATCACCGGGTATTCCAACAGTATTAACGGTAACAACTACGCCGTTATTTATAAATAACTTAGACTTGTCATTTTCTTCATCCAATCGCTTTCTGTTATGGGGCCCACACAAGGCTGCGCCGTCGTACGAATATTCCCCGACAGCAAGAATATTCCACGACCAAACGAATATTCCCCGATAAAATGAATATTTTATAACCACTTTCTTATTTTGCAAAATTTGCACATTTCACCCATAACCAAAGTATTATATCAAATTAGCCCCTTATTATTCACAATAATATTTAGAGAAAATTTGATTTTATTCATTTATAAGTTGGGGTCTTACATAACAAATAATTAATCAATAGAAAGATCTAAGTCCATATATTTCTTGTCAGAACCTTTTGGGCAATAATCTGGGTTACCTATAATGGTTAAGTCGAGGCCGGTCAACGTAGTTTGACCATTAATAACTTTCAATTTATAGCAGATCTGATCCTGATTCAAGTTTTAGAGTAAAGCTCACGTGACATACTACAAGTACAAACCTTTAACACATACAAGTCATTAACGAGCACGGATCTATGAGGTCTGACATTAGATTGTCAGACTTAATTTTTCCAGATTTCTAGATTTCATAAAACTTCAAATCTGAGCCTCTAGATGCTATGAATCTAACATCTAGCAACCCAGATCATCATTATACACTACTTACAACATATTTTAACACTAAAACATAAAATTTAACATAAGATAAAAGATCAACTTCTAGGGTTTGGTTTTATACCTTTCTAAGAAAATCTTGATTCTGACTTCTGATTTGGTTATATGTATTTGTGGGGCTTGGTTTGTGACTGATATTAGTAATGAAATTCGGAGGTTTTTAGAGAGAGAAGTTCAAGGATGAGAGTTGTGAACAAATTAGCATAATTGTGACCTTTTCTCTCTCTTGATCTATACAAATAATGGCACGAGGCACATGGCTGGTGAATTGAATCTGATTTGCTGGAATGCTATAGCTCATAGCTAGACTAGGGTAATGATTTTGCCAAGATTTGGCAAGATTTCCTAGCAATAATGCAAAAATGGGACAAAAAGGGTATTTAGGTCATTTTGCTTATAATTTTAAGGGTATTATTGTCCAAGGTACTTAAATCTAGGGTTTAATCACTAGATTTTAAACCTTAAGGTTTCCCAGATAATTTTTAGGGTTTAAAAAATTAAGTTTAAAGTCTAATAAAATTTTAATTAGACTTACTAATTAAAATTAGGATTTTTAAATAGAAATTAGGGTTTTAAATAATTAGGGTTCCTTAATATTATTATAGTTCCCAAATTAACAATTCAATTTACTAAAATAATAATTAGGGTTTCTAATTTTAGCAATTAGGGTTCCTAATTAGCAAATTAGGGTTTCTAATTTTAATTTGTATTTTTAAATATTAATTAGGGTTTTCCTAATTAACAGAAATTCTATAATATGCAACATAATTCATTTAACATAATTTCTGACTGATCTTAAACTCCAGTTTTGAGTTTCCAATTATGGTTTATGACAGTAATACTAGGGTTTGTCGTGATGCACCATAATTGACTAACCATTAACAGTCTACACATATACAGTATATATTTATAACACTGAAAAATAATATTATATTTAATATAATATTATTATTCTCATTCATTGCTCAAAATCCAAAATTAGGGTTTGGATTCCATATCTGATTTATCTTTCATAAATAACATTATTAATTAAGTTAAAATACTTAATTTAATAATCTGAACTAAAATTCATATAATAAAATAGTAATTATAATAATTCCAATAATCATTTCATATATTATTTAAATAATATAGAAATCATATTTTCATAGAAAATAAATAATAGGGACATTTCTACAATAAAATTAATTATTATAAGAATATACTTTATAATGATCAATAATTTTAAAGTAAAATTATTTGAAATTATTCATGTAATAAATAAATTTTATTTATCACATATATACATACACATTACTTGGCATATATTTCCATCTTTAAAGTAATAAAAAAAATTTATATACATAATTTCTCATTTATTTATATAGAAAATATCGGGTTATTACAGAATATGTGTTAAAGGATCTATTAAAAGAGTTAAAAGAGTTTTTAAAACTGTTTTCCCAAACAAGGCATTAAATATTAAAAACCTGAATTTAAAATAATATGGTTTTGCCAAACAAGCCTTAGGGCTTTTAAAGTTCTAATTTTTGTAACTTATATATTAAATTGATAATTAGTATATGTAATTATATTGGGAGTTACATATTCTATAATTATATGTATTATATGGATATTGTATATACACTAAGTTACATTAGTTTTCTAAACCTAAATCTAAACTAAGAACAAAGAGAAGAAGAAGAGGAAGAAGAAGAAAAAGGAAAACCTTGAGAAAACAAAAGAAAAGCTTTCATCTCCATCTTTTCTCCTAATTCAACCTAGAAAGGTATCAAACTAACCCTTATACTAAATTAAGATGTTTTGTATTTAGTCTTTGTAAAATTAGGTTTTCATGATTATGAATTTATATGCATATATGGTATTCATATGTTTTCATATGTGATTATATGCCATGAAAGGATTTTCACAATACAAGTGTTGTAAAAACAAGTTTTAAAATCATATTCTTCTATGTTTTCATAGTTTTAGAGTTCTATGTAAAAATCTTTTGGTGAAACTTCATAATTTTGATATGTGAATGGGATGTGTGTGTGTGTGTGTGTATGTATACGCTTACATGAGATTTTTATAGTTGTTCAAAAGTTTCAATTCACAAAGATATGATGAACATGATGAAATCATGTTCATAGTGTTTGATTATGAAGTTATGTTGAAAATTGTGCTTAAATCATTGATGTGAGTATGAGTTATGTGTAATATGGGTTATATTATGATATATTATGCGTTATATGGTTGTTTTAGCAATTAAATCCATGTAATTTTGATAAACAAGAGGAATTTTGTTCATAATGTTTTTGCTGTGAATTAATTTCTTAAAATGGCTTTTGAAACTATCAAATTGATGTTTGGTTATGATTTATTGTTGAAATTGATAATGTATTATGTTAGTATGTTAAGAATATAAGTTATCACAATTAGAATTACTTGAATTGGTTTAAAAACGAATTCACAGTGAAGAATTTCGCTATGAATGTCAAAAGAAGAGGAAATAAGAGAAATAGTGAAAATTAAAGTTGTAATCTTGATGTTTATGTTGTTTATGTGATTAGAAACATGTTAGAAACATTAGTTTATGTTTCTGTAAATATATTACACCTTGGGTAGGTTGGTATGGTTGTTAGAAAGGAGTTTGTAGGCCTAATTTGGCTTTCTGTAGTGTTCTAGATCATCAGTCGCGAAAATGCATAAGGGACCCCCGCCCCGGAGGGGGGGGGGTAGTCTGTCTAGCAAAAATTTTGAAAAAACAGAACTAACCGGACAAGGTTTACTAAAATAAGCATAACTTTTTCATACGAACTCCGATTGCGGAGATTCAAGATTTTCCAGAACTAGGACGAATAGACCTAGAACTTTTATTCTTTAAGTTTTTCAATTTGAAGTTGGGAATAGGGGTAAAAATTGTATCTTTAGGACTATTATGTTTTCAGAGGTAATCAGAGGACGTCGGGCATAAATGTATGCAAGTGTAGTGCTTCTGACAATAAAAGATGTTTTCGTAAGTTATAAAACATGAATGTTAGTATATATAATGATGATTAACATTAATAATGATGTAAATATAGATTAAAGTTGTACTGTTAACGATCGAGAAGGAGAATATTATTGTATGAATTTTGGGGTCGTTACAGTTGGTATCAAAGCTGTAGGTTATAAACATTATGTAGGAGTACCTTAGGCTATAACCTTAGAGACGACAGGTGAAGATAATGAAAGAATAAGTCAAATAGAAGTTGAACAATAAGAAGTAATTTAAGAAATCTTTAAAGAAGGGATTAAAACATGCGTGAGAGGATTCAAAGAAGAATCTCGTAGAGTTATAAGGAATATTAGTGTGGGGTTACCCAACTCCAATAATAAGGATATAAGGTGATAATAAATAGACAATGTCTATAAGAAGAGAATGATAAAGAAGTTAAGAATAAAAAGTTATATTTAAGTATGGTACAATCATACTCTTTAATAGTTGATGTATGGTATCTGGGCTAAACGATTCCTTCACAGAGCGAAGGTATATACGAACTAGTAACTCGGAACCTAGTTTGTTGGTTGTTTGTGGAAAACCACTCAGCATACCATATTGAAACTATTAGAGACTCGATGTGTACCAAGTATAGAAAATGGATACATATGATGAAAATGTGGAACTCGAATGAAATGTTGAGCAATGTAAATGAAGTTAGAAATTCTTAAAGGGAGAATTGTTATATAAACAAGAAAATTCAAAGAAGAATCTTGAGGAGATATAAAGATAAGAAATGAGAGTTACCTAACTCCAATAGCCAAGATAACGAATAATGTCATAAATGATGAAAAAGGAAAGAAAGAGGATCGCAAAACAAAACGACCACGAGTTAAGAAAAGAATTTTAAGGGAGATGATTATAGAATAAGATCACAACATGATCTGTTTAAGTTATAAAAGAAAGATGGTTTGTAATATTTGAATAATTATAGCTTGATGCTATGAAGATAATGTACTACGATATAGTACGAGATAAACTCACGAGGAGTTATAGATAATGTGATACAAGGAATGTGTAGTGAGTAAGTTAAGGGTAAGTTGTTAAGAGTAAGTTAATGTTAGGTGGGGATTTCAATTGAGGACTCATATGGTGACTAAGTAGTACAAACCTTTGTATGGGCATATATTTTGTGCATGTACTTGGTTTATCACATTGATAATCATTGGAATGTCAGTGTTGCGCTATCAATGTATATGTGGTGGAAAGGTGATTCTTTTCTCATGTGTATATTTGATAGTTAGAGGCTTTTAAGATTAGGTTAGATGATATTAAGATTAGGTACGGTTCTTAAAACTAACGCATATGGAAAGTTCGTGACTCATAATAATATGGTATGTTTTGAACCCCCTCACCGAATGGACGCCTATGGTCTGACTAGGATAAGTTCTTAAACTCATATTATTGTGGCAAGTTCTTTGATTTCCAAAGTGTGGTAAGTTTGATGAACTATATTGGGTAGAAAACGGTTATAATATAGAGAGCATTGATGAAATTGAAGATAAAAAGAATCGGTTAAGTAATGAAGTAATGGAGTAAAGATTAAAGTTGATGGATACCTGAATATTCTAAATCTACTAGCTATGCTAGACTTTCAAAATTTGTTGACTTCGTGCTGATGTTTGCACTTTTATTTTCTTGAAAAACATTGGATCAAATGATGAAACCAATGAGTTTTAAAAATAATACCGTTATTCGTATGTCTATTCTAATTGCTTTGGCTAGACAAAAATGATTTGAAATATATCAAAATGTATTTTTTATTTCATCAATTCATCATGGAACCTGGTGCAGAGATGATAAAAATGATGGAGTCATCAATGCAGTATTACTTAGTGTTGGATGTGATCTAAGGATCGTCAGCCCACTATGGTATGATATAGTATGATAAAATCACCAAATGACGGAATCCTCAAACGGACTGTAAATACAGTGCGGTATCATGACGTCATTAAAAGATTTTTGAGATTTTTTTAAAATATGAGAACATATATATATATATATATATATATATATATATATATATGTATATTTCGATTGATGTCCGAATTGTTGTAGAAGTCTATGCTATTTGATTCAGCTAGACGAATATTAAAAAATATTCATGAAATTCAAGCATTTCTTGAGAAGTTATGCCAAACTAAATTATTTTGGTGCGGATTCAGATGTTGAAAAGCTTAGATGAACAACCCTATTATAGGGGAGTTATTTTATGCAATGCGTTTAGATGTTTGTGCACAATACATTATACGAAGGGCTAATCCCCCTAAGTACGAGGAGTCCCTATAGTCTTATGACTGTTAAAGTTTAAGTTGAAAGAATACTTATAACTATGGACATATACGCATAGCGTTTAGATATTTGTGCACAATACATCGTACGAATGGCTTAACACCCTAAGTACGGGAGTCCCTATAGTCTAATGACTGTTAAGGTTTAAGTTAAAAGAGTACTTATAACCGTGGACATAGTTCAAGGTCTTATGACCCCTCAACATGATTTAGAATCTTTTAAATTCATGAGTTATTCATACTGCTTACCAATTATTGAGCAATTGTGGAAGATTCTTGCTATTCTAAAAGGCGAATGTGGTAAGGATGATATTCCTTAGAAAGAAGTAAGTCGTAGAATGCGACACTAAATGATGAATATATTGAATAAGTGAGAAAAGAAAATTTTGAAGTGAGAAGGAGATGATTTATCGAAAAATAATGTAAAACTTTTAATAGAAAAGTTAATAATTATAGAAAGATCTTTGTGGAAAGAAAGTGGTTATAGAACCCAATGAATGAATAAAGTATTAACGTAAAATTTATTTTGATAGATTGAATGAATAAAGATTAGTAGATAAAATTTCGAGGACGAAATGTAATATCCCGATTAATTTTGAAAAGAGATTTGGTGAAAATCGAGTAAAGAAGGTTTCTTTGATTCCGAGGATGGAATCCTTATAAGGAGAGAAGGATGTGACAACCCGAATTTTCGTAAGTTATTAAAATAAGAATTTCAAAATTAAAATTCTTATTATGAGGTGTATATATTTTGAATTATGTGATTTCATATAAAGAGAATTATTTATTGAGATTATGCGATTAATATGGAGTAATGTAACTAAGTGTATTATATTAATTAAATGATTATTTAATATTTAATTAATATGTAATGATTTTATGTTTTAGTTCTAATATTTAATTGAGACAATGTAGTGATGTGGTAATTGTTACATGAAGTTATAATTAGCGAGTAAATATAATGTGACAATTTTATGTGATTAATTAATGTTAAACTTTTAATTACTTAAATTAATGTTAAGTTTTAATTAATTAAAGGATAACGTTAAGAATATGTGTTAAAGGATTTATTAAAAGAGTTAAAATAGTTTTTAAAACCGTTTTCCCAAATAAGGCATTAACTATTAAAACATGTAACAACCCGATATTTTCCATATAAATAAATAAGAAATTTTACGTATAAATTCTTTTTTTAAGGATGAGGATTTGTACAAGATATTGTATATATGTATTTATGTGGTAAATAAAAATATACTTAATATATAAATACTTACAAATGAATTTATTTTAGAATTTTTGATTATTATAAAGTATATTCTTATAATAATTAAAATTATGGTAGAAATGTTTTTATTAATTATTTTTCATGAAAATATAAGCATATATTATTTAAATAATATATGAAGTGATTTTTAGAATAATTATAATAATTACTTTATGATATGAATTTTAGTATAAGTTATTAAGTTAGTTATTTTACCTTAATTGTTAAGGTTAAATATGAAGAATAAATCAGATATGGAATCCAAACCCTAATTTTGGATTATTGTCAAGGTATAAGAATAACAATATAATATTAATTATATTTTGATTTTTCAGTGCTATGAATATGTACTGTATTTTCGTATTGATAATGGTAGGTCAATTACAGTGTATTGTGACCAAACCCTAGTAATAATGCTAAACCCTAATTTGAGATCCAAATTAGAGTGCAAGATTGTTTTATAGGTGTGTTATATAATTTATGTCGTGTATTAAACGTATTAATTAGGTGAACCCTAATTAAAATTCTAGAAACCCTAATTTCTCGAAAACCCTAATTATAATCTAGAAACCCTAAATAATTTTTGGAAATGAGGAACCCTAATTCGAAATTTAAATTAGAGTTCGAGATTGGTTGTAATTGTGTTAATGTGATTAATTAGCAAGTATTATAATCTCAATTGCTAATTTTGGAAATCCTAAAATTTTAAACCCTAATTTGATAATTAGAAAATCTAATTATAAATTGGTAACCCAAATTATCAAAATCGTAAACCTTAATTACTATTTTAGCAATGTTAATGATAATTATATGATTTAAATCCCAATGTTACTATATAAGGCAATTAGATAATTAATCATAATTAGGAAACCCTAATTTCAAAATTTTAGAAACTAAAATTTAGTTAATTTTTATTTGATTTTATTTATTTTTGTGCAAACTCTAATTGCTAAATTTTATTATTGTTTTGTGCTAAACCTTAGGGTTAAACCCTAAGGGTTTGCCAAGTTCTAATTATGCCATTAAAATGATTTATCAAAAGACCATTATACCCCTTTTGCATTATTAAAGCTATAGAATAGGTTTTGACATTTAGGTGAGTTGGTGACTAACTCATAACCACTCCACATGCTTAAAATCACAGCAACAAGTCACCTTCATCAGCCATTCATGCACCTTGTTGGTCTATATATAGATTGAAGAAAGAGAGAGAGAAAATCATTTTTTGTTCGCTTATTTTGTCCAACACCCAAACCTTCTCTCTCAAGCTCCAAACCTCCGAAAATATAAGCTATATTAGTCCCAAATCAAAGCCCCACGTTCACCATAAACAGATCAGCAACATAAAATCAGAAATTTTTCAAAGAAAGGTATAAAACGCTAGCATAAATTCTGTCCATCGATTCTGTGTTAGATGTTAATTTTTATTGTTAAAATATGTTGGTTGTAGTCCATTTTGACGACCTAGGTTGCTAAATGTTGGATCCATAACATTTAGAAGCTCGAATTTGTGTTTTTCAAAAATTTGGAAAAACTTGGTTCTGTGGTCTGACAACGAATGTCAGTGGCCACAGATCCTTACTCGTTTATGATTTATGTCGTTTTTAAGTTGATATGTGTAGTCTGACATGTGGTCTGGTATCTGGAACAAGAATCAGTCTGTGATATAGTCCAGATTGTAAGATATTTTAGGTCAAATGGCGTTGACCGGCCATGACCGGGCGTTTCTGGGTAACCCAGAAACAGCCCAAAAATGGCCTGACAACATTTTCAACCGTCTTGATCTGTTTGTTTATTGGAGTTTTGTTGTTTTTGTGTTATCTAAGTTGTAATATGTAGTTTATACTATACTTTTATGCCTTAAAATATCCTGTATATAAAACTGGTTGATTGCAGGGGATGGTCAAACTAGGACAGACGAACATGGAAGCTGTTTTCTGGGTAACCCAGAAAACGCTTGACCATGTCGTCTGACATGGTTTGACCGGCCTTTTTATGTTTGATCTATTGTTGTTTCAGTGATTTAGTGTAATAGAACTCTTCCTTGTCATGTTGGCTACGCACTGCAACCTTTAAATCACTAAAACATTACAAGGATTTCAAGTTGTGGAAGCCCAAAAGTGTATGCTCGAACTGTTCTTCATTTCTGGGCAACCCAGAAATGAAGAACAGCCTCTGACAACACTTTTGGAGGCTCAGATTTTTTCATTTATTACTTGTTGTTCATGTTTATTGTTGGATAATGTAGTCCTTCACTAGCACTACATAATCGAAACAACAACATGCCCAGAAACTACTTGAGAAGTGTTTAATCAGTGGTCAAAGAAGGTCCCTCGAAACTGACTATGGTGTTCTGGGTTTTCGCCAAGAACATGAAGAACACCTATAGCGACGGTTATGTCGCTATAGGTGGCCTTTAGCGACAGATAGCTTATTATTTTCCGGAATTAATAAAAAATAGAAAAAATTAGTTTTAAATTATTAAAAATACAAAATAAATTATAAAAAATTATTTTAAATTCCAAAAATTAGTTTTTAATTATTTTAAATATATTTCATAAATATTTAATATTTTTAAAATATTAAAAGTATTTAATTTATTTAATTATAATATTAAATAAATTATTTAAAAATGATCTTAATATTGGAAAAATCATTAAAAATTACATTATGATATAAGAAAATATTTTAAGTTATTTTTAATGACTTTTAATATTTTGTGATAAATTTCATTAATAAATTGATATTAATGGTAATTAATTTATTTACTAAATGAATTAAATAAATTAATTAAAAATGATTTTATTATATTAAAAATCATTTTAAATGAAAATAAAGTGTTTAAAAATATTTTAAGTTATAAAATATAACTTTTAATATTTAAAGGATAATTTCATTAATAATTATATATTAATGATTATTAAGTTATTACTAATGATATTAAATTTGTTTAATAATTATATTAAATAAATAGTTTATAAATGGTGTTATTAATTTAAAAATTATTTAAAAGGGATATAAATGAATTAAAAATATTTTAAGTTATGAATAATGACTTTTAATATTTTGATAAATAGAACATTAATACTTTGATAATAATAGTAATTATTTAGAAATAATTTTAAATGTTTCAAAAATCATTTAAAGGTAATTTTAATACTTTAAAAATATTTTGAGTTATTATAAATAACTTTAATATTTTAGAAATGATTTCATTAATAGTTTAATACTAATTAAATATTAATGATAATAGAATTGATTAGTATTTAAATCATTTTAATGTGATTCCGATGTTTGAAATTTCGTGATAAATTATAATAAATATTTTAAAATTATATTAAGTCATTTAAAATAATATGACTGATATTAAGTTACAGAATAGAGTCTTAGACTCGATAATTACCCGATAAAGTTGTCGGTACACCGACATATTTCAGAAATTGATATGGACTTAGATAATGTGATTAGATAAGTGATTATTTGTGATTCAATGGTTGTTAAATCAATGTGCCAATGTGATTAGGGTATGTGATGGCTGCAATAAGCAGTGTTATGTGTTATAGTATATTGTTCTAATCGAACGAATGTTCTGATTAATGATAGGTCGTGAGATAAGCGATAAATCTAAATTACAAACTGTAAGCAGCGCTTCAGGCAAGTATCTAACCTTTTGCATTTTCTTTATGCAATGGACATGAGTAAGAATGTTTCTAAACTATATTATTACTGTACAAATTATTAACCTTATATTATATACGCTCATTGCTTATCAACATGTTAGTATATGGTAATTCAGATCTATATATTCTGTTCGTTAATTTCTGTAAATGGTTAAACAAGTGTCCCCACTTGGATAATCATTGTATTTAATCACATGTTGATATACCTTTGTCAATTACCAGTATATATATATATATATATATATATATGTTGAATTATAGATTATTGTCAAAACAAGATAAAACCTTTGATTTGGAACCCAGACAAGTATGAACATCCCTACACGGGAAAATTTTTATGCACCCAAGGTGGAACAGAGTGAACGATCATATCGTTCTCGTAATGTAGTATTGATCAATGCAGGGCATAACGGGCTGATCACCCCCCGTGCCCGTAAGTTATATCGGCTTACAGATGAATTTCTGTTTAACCTTTTCGAAAATGAAAACAATGTTCATGGCATGTCACCATAACCCCAGTTATAGTCATTATATAGTTTCAAAGATTTGAAAGAGAGTTGTTATGTTATTATTATCGGTTCAGAATACTTCACAACTATTGACTGGTTGTAGAAGAATAGTATAAAGAAAACATTTAAATCCTTTCAGCTTATCTATATATAATTGCTATTACTCGCTGGGCACTCAAATGCTCATCCTTGCTTAAATTTAAATGTTTTCAGTTAAGTGCGAACGACCAAAGAGCTCTGCTAAGAACAAAGGAAAAGGGAAGGTTGCTGAATGAACGAATTACTATGTTATGTAATAGTTTGATGATATTAAGACAATTATGATATATATTATCTATCATAGGTTGTAATGAATGTTTAAAGGTTACGTACTTGGGAGCTAGACTCTGATAATTATGTAAATTAAGTTGATCTTTTATATTATTGTTATTATTATTAGTATTATTCTGCTCATAGAAATGGTATCGTGAAGAACCGAGTTCAAGTTTTAAGTATCCGAGTTTAGGGTCCTCACAGGTTGGTATCAGGGCTATAGGGTTAGAAACCTTAGGTGGGTTAGACCTTAGGCTATAACCTTAGAACAGAGAAAAACGTTGAAAATACAAATAACTCATATAGAGTTTAAAAAAAAGATGAATTGACTAAATTCATCGTCAAACAAAATAAAAGATAACTTGTATAAAACTCTTATTTGTTGTGTGTATATGCTATATGCTAATTAGGATAATTTATGTGTGTAGATGTCAGGTGAAAAAGGATTCGATTACCCTCGGATCGCAAAGAAGGAGCCAATATCGAAGTCGATAGCTGAAATAGAGGCTCAGAATGAAAATAATTCAGAAGATGTGGTTATTGTGGAAAATATAGTACCAGATTCGGAGATGGTGGAGCTGACAGATAGCGATTCAGACACTAAAGTTGAAGCTGATCAAGCATCAACAGAGGTGCAGAATCTGAAGAACAAGGTTTCTTCTCTGGAAAGGCTGTGGGAGATAGAAAAGCTATTGAATAGTCAGTTGCGTCAAGCGTTAATAGAAACAATGGAAGGACAAGATAAGCTTAAGATCCAAATTGGTCAGATAGGAGCCACAAGCATCACATCGTGTGCAGCTCCGGACAAGAAGGAGAAAAGAAAGATAGAAGACCATGACTTAGGAAAATCCAATAAGAAGAAATGGAAAAGAATATGTTATCTTTGCGGCTATGAAGGACATACCACTCTGTATTGTCCTGACTACAAAAAAGGAGCATGTTTTATCTGTGGGATAGAAGGTCATCAGGCGAAAAGTTGTCCAATGAAAAAGAATAATAAATAAGTAGTATAGGTTCTGTTGTGATGTAGGTGTGTTTAATGTAATATGTGCGCTAAGTATGTCTGTGAAAGGTAATGTTTCCAACTTTTGTGTTAAGCCAAGTTTGTAAATCCCGACTTTTGTAGTCACAAAGGAATGAATGATGTTTAAAGCAGTATGTGATATGCTATGTAAAATATTCGTTAAATGAATATGAATCTAAGTTTGAAAAATAAAATAAGTTTAGAATATTAAACTTATTTGATAAGGTTTAGAATGTAAGTTAAATTATGATTTTTTTAATCAGATAATGCCGCCGAGACATCGAACTCGCAACCAAAGGGCAGAAAAGTCTGTCAACAATGTTGAGGGACAACAACAAGCAGACCCAATGCAGCAATTTACAAACCTGTTAGCTCAGGCTATGCAACAGGGAATACCAGTCGCTGGAAACCAGTCGGACAACCGCTTAGCAAACTTTAAAGACTTTAAGGCTGTAGGACCACCGGAATTCAAAGGTACCACTGACCCTGTTGAAGCCCAAACGTGGGTCAAAGAGATTGAGAAGGCATTCATAATAGCTAGGGTAGCTGAGGGGCAAAAGACCGCTTTTGCCACCTACATGATGAAGGGTGAGGCAAATTTTTGGTGGGAAGCAAACCAGACGAGGGCAGGAGAAGGTTTAGTCACATGGGATAGATTTAAAACTTTGTTTTTCGAGAATTATTTTTCCCCTAGTATGCAGGCTAGGATGGAGGTGAAATTTTTAGAGTTGAAGCAGGAGAATATGACGGTGTCTGAATACGTCGCCAAATTCAATGACTTAGCTAGGTTTGCCCCGCATCAAGTCGATACGAAGGCTAGGAAAGCGAGAAAGTTTGAGCTGAGATTGAAACCCTGGCTCTACAACAAAGTGGCGGTGTTGTAAATTCTTACATTTGCAGCACTCATGGAGAAAGCGATCATAGCTGAGGAGGAAAAGTGAGGCCATGAGCCTTTACAATAAGGAGAGGAAGAATAAAGTAAGGCCGAAGGAGCTGGAAAAGTAGGAGTTAATAGTGGGAGCAGGAGTGGAGATAGCAAGAGGAAGGTGAGTAGTTTTGCAAATGTACAAGTGAAACAGGAAGGTGTTAAGAAACAGATAGTGCCATGTAAGACATGTGGGAAGAATCACTCGAGGGAGTGTTTGATAGGAAAATTTGTTTGCTACAAGTGCGTGTAGGAGGGCCATATCTCTCCCAACTGCCCCAATCCTAGGATGAATAGTGGATGTTTTATATGCGGATCGACAAAGCACAGGGTGAAAGATTGTCCGAAGAGGAGGGTGGAGACAGGAAGTGTGAACATGGGCACTGGTAGTGGAACTTTAGCAATCACCGGACCGACTTCGTCAAGCAAGCCAACAAAATCTACTGCGAGGGTCTACAACATGACGGTTCAGGATACGGTAGCAGCTGGCACTGGAACTCCAGGTATTATTCGTATGCCTTTTATTTTCTTATACATGATTTTCCTATATATAGTAAATTATTTTATAAAGAAAGTTTGAGGAGGAATTTGAGTTCTTTTAGAAACAAATTTTTTCGTTTAATCAGAAAGACAAGCTTTATGTGAATAGTTAAAGATCAGTTCGATCAAAGTTGATCGAGATCTACTTGCAATGATTATGTATGTTATGTACCCGTGTATGTATAGGTTTTAAAACGGTGATTCCGGGGACGGAATCTTTATAAGGGATGGTGAATGTAACAACCCGATATTTTCCATATAAATAAATAAGAAATTTTACGTATAAATTTTTTTTTTAAGGATGAGAATTTGTACAAGATATTGTATATATGTATATATGTGGTAAATAAAAATATATTTATTAAATAAATATTTACAAATGAATTTATTTTAGAATTTTTGATTATTATAAAGTATATTCTTATAATAATTAAAATTATGGTAGAAATGTTTTTATTAATTATTTTCCATGAAAATATAAGCATATATTATTTAAATAATATATGAAGTGATTTTTAGAATAATTATAATAATTATTTTATTATATGAATTTTAGTATAAGTTATTAAGTTAATTATTTTACCTTAATTGTTAAGGTTATATATGAAGAATAAATCAGATATGGAATCCAAACCCTAATTTTGGATTATTGTCAAGGTATGAGAATAATAATATAATATTAATTATATTTTGATTTTTCAGCGCTATGAATATGTACTGTATTTCCGTATTGATAATGGTAGGTCAATTACGGTGTATTATGACCAAACCCTAGTAATAATGCTAAACCCTAATTTGAGATCCAAATTAGAGTGCAAGATTGTTTTATAGGTGTGTTATATAATTTATGTCGTGTATTAAATGTATTAATTAGGTGAACCCTAATTAAAATTCTAGAAACCCTAATTTCTAGAAAACCCTAATTATAATCTAGAAACCCTAAATAATTTTTGGAAATGAGGAACCCTAATTTGAAATTTAAATTAGAGTTCGAGATTGGTTGTAATTGTGTTAATGTGATTAATTAGCAAGTATTATAATCTCAATTGCTAATTTTGGAAATCCTAAAATTTTAAACCCTAATTTGATAATTAGAAAATCTAATTATAAATTGGTAACCCAAATTATCAAAATCGTAAACCTTAATTACTATTTTAGCAATGTTAATGATAATTATATGATCTAAATCCCAATGTTACTATATAAGGCAATTAGATAATTAATCATAATTAGGAAACCCTAATTTCAAAATTTTAGAAACTAAAATTTAGTTAATTTTTATTTGATTTTATTTATTTTTGTGCAAACTCTAATTGCTAAATTTTATTATTGTTTTGTGCTAAACCTTAGGGTTAAACCCTAAGGATTAAACCCTAAGGGTTTGCCAAGTTCTAATTATGCCATTAAAATGATTTATCAAAAGACCATTATGCCCCTTTTGCATTATTAAAGCTATAGAATAGGTTTTGACATTTAGGTGAGTTGGTGACTAACTCATAACCACTCCACATGCTTAAAATCACAGCAACAAGTCACCTTCATCAGCCATTCATGCACCTTGTTGGTCTATATATAGATTGAAGAGAGAGAGAGAAAATCATTTTTTGTTCACTTATTTTGTCCAACACCCAAACCTTCTTTCTCAAGCTCCAAACCTCTGAAAATATAAGCTATATTAGTCCCAAATCAAAGCCCCACGTTCACCATAAACAGATCAGCAACACAAAATCAGAAATTTTTCAAAGAAAGGTATAAAACGCTAGCATAAATTCTGTCCATCGATTCTGTGTTAGATGTTAATTTTTATTGTTAGAATATGTTGGTTGTAGTCCATTTTGACGATCTGGGTTGCTAAATGTTGGATCCATAACATTTAGAAGCTCGGATTTGTGTTTTTCAAAAATTTGGAAAAACTTGGTTCTGTGGTCTGACAACGAATGTCAGTGGCCACAGATCCTTATTCGTTTATGATTTATGTCGTTTTTCAATTGATATGTGTAGTCTGACATGTGGTCTGGTATCTGGAACAACAATCAGTCTGTGATATAGTCCAGATTGCAAGATATTTTAGGTCAAATGGCGTTGACCGGCCATGACCGGGCGTTTCTGGGTAACCCAGAAACAGCTTAGAAATGGCTTGACAACATTTTCAACCGTCTTGATCTGTTTGTTTATTGGAGTTTTGTTGTTTTTGTGTTATCTAAGTTGTAATATGTAGTTTATACTATACTTTTATGCCTTAAAATATCCTGTATATAAAACTGGTTGATTGCAGGGGATGGTCAAACTAGGACAGACGAACATGGAAGCTGTTTTCTGGGTAACCCAGAAAACGCTTGACCATGTCGTCTGACATGGTTTGACCGGCCTTTTTATGTTTGATCTATTGTTGTTTCTGTGATTTAGTGTAATAGAACTCTTCCTTGTCATGTTGGCTACGCACTGCAACCTTTAAATCACTAAAACATTACAAGGATTTCAAGTTGTGGAACCCAAAAGTGTATGCTCGAACTGTTCTTCATTTCTGGGCAACCCAGAAATGAAGAACAGCCTCTGACAACACTTTTGGAGGCTCAGATCTTTTTCATTTATTGCTTGTTGTTCATGTTTATTGTTGGATAGTGTAGTCCTTCACTAGCACTACACGATCGAAACAACAAAATGCCCAGAAACTACTTGAGAAGTGTTTAATCAGTGGTCAAAGAAGGTCCCTCGAAACTGTCTATGGTGTTCTGGGTTTTGGTCAAGAACATGAAGAACACCTATAGCGACGGTTCTGTCGCAATAGGTGGCCTTTAGCGACAAATAGCTTATTATTTTTTGGAATTAATAAAAAAAATAGAAAAAATTAGTTTTAAATTATTAAAAATATAAAATAAATTATAAAAAATTATTTTAAATTTCAAAAATTAGTTTTTAATTATTTTAAATATATTTCATAAATATTTAATATTTTTGAAATATTAAAAGTATTTAATTTATTTAATTATAATATTAAATAAATTATTTAAAAATGATCTTAATATTCGAAAAATCATTAAAAAATATATTATGATATAAGAAAATATTTTAAGTTATTTTTAATGACTTTTAATATTTTGTGATAAATTTCATTAATAAATTGATATTAATGGTAATTAATTTATTTACTAAATGAATTAAATAAATTAATTAAAAATGATTTTATTATATTAAAAATTATTTTAAATAAAAATAAAGTGTTTAAAAATATTTTAAGTTATAAAATATAACTTTTAATATTTAAAGGATAATTTCATTAATAATTATATATTAATGATTATTAAGTTATTACTAATGATATTAAATGTGTTTAATAATTATATTAAATAATTGGTTTATAAATGGTTTTATTAATTTAAAAATCATTTAAAAGGGATATAAATGAATTAAAAATATTTTAAGTTATGAATAATGACTTTTAATGTTTTGATAAATAGAACATTAATACTTTGATAATAATGGTAATTATTTAGAAATGATTTTAAATGTTTCAAAAATCATTTAAAGGTAATTTTAATACTTTAAAAATATTTTGAGTTATTATAAATAACTCTAATATTTTAGAAATAATTTCATTAATAGTTTAATACTAATTAAATATTAATGATAATAGAATTGATTAGTATTTAAATCATTTTAATGTGATTCTGATGTTTGAAATTTCGTGATAAATTATAATAAATATTTTAAAATTATATTAAGTCATTTAAAAATAATATGACTGATATTAAGTTACAGAATAGAGTCTTAGACTCGATAATTACCCGATAAAGTTGTCGATACACCGACATGTTTTAGAAATTAATCTTGACTTAGATAATGTGATTAGATAAGTGATTATTTGTGATTCAATGGTTGTTAAATCAATGTGCCAATGTGATTAGGGTATGTGCTGACTGCAATAAGCAGTTTTATGTGTTATAGTATATTATTCTAATCGAACGAATGATCTGATTAATGATAGGTCGTGAGATAAGCGATAAATCTAAATTACAAACTGTAAGCAGCGCTTCAGGCAAGTATCTAACCTTTGTATTTTCTTTATGCAATGGACATGAGTAAGAATGTTTCTAAACTATATTATTACTGTACAGATTATTAACCTTATATTATATACGCTCATTGCTTATCAACATGTTAGTATATGGTAATTCAGATATATATATTCTGTTCGTTAATTTCTGTAAATGGTTAAACAAGTGTCCCCACTTCGATAATCATTGTATTTAATCACATGTTGATATACCTTTGTCAATTACCCGTATATATATATATATATATATATATATATATATATATATATATATATATATATATATATATATATATGTTGAATTATAGATTATTATCGAAACAAGATAAAACCTTTGATTTGGAACCTAGACAAGTATGAACATCCCTACACGGGAAAATAATTCAGAAGATGTGGTTATTGTGGAAAACATAGTACCAGATCCGGAGATGGTGGAGCTGACAGATACCGATTCAAACACTAAAGTTGAAGCTGATCAAGCATCAACAGAGGTGCAGAATCTGAAGAACGAGGTTTCTTCTCTGAAAAGGCTGTGGGAGAAAGAAAAGCTATTGAATAGTCAGTTGCGTCAAGCGTTAATAGAAACAATGGAAGGACAAGATAAGCTTAAGATCCAAATTGGTTAGATGGGAGCCACAAGCATCACATCGTGCGCAACTCTGGACAAGAAGGGGAAAAGAAAGATAGAAGACCATGACTTAGGAAAATCCAATAAGAAGAAATGGAAAAAAATATGTTATCTTTGCGGCTATGAAGGACATTCCACTCTGTATTGTCCTGATTACAAAAAAGGAGCATGTTTTATTTGTGGGATAGAAGGTCATCAAGCGAAAAGTTGTCCAATAAAAAAGTATAATAAATAAGTAGTATAGGTTCTGTTGTGATGTAGGTGCATTTAATGTAATATGTGCGCTAAGTATGTCTATGAAAGGTAATGTTTCCAACTTTTGTGTCAAGCCAAGTTTGTAAATCCCGACTTTTGTAGTCACAAAGGGATGAATGATGTTTAAAGCATTATGTGCTATGCTATGTAAAATATTCGTTAAATGAATATGAATCTAAGTTTGAGAAATAAAATAAGTTTAGAATATTAAACTTATTTGATAAGGTTTAGAATGTAAGTTAAATTATAATTTTTTTAATCAGATAATGCCGTCGAGACGTCGAACTCGCAACCAAAGGGCAGAAAAGTCTGTCAACAATGTTGAGGGACAACAACAAGCAGACCCAATGCAGCAATTTTCAAACATGTTAGCTCAGGCTATGCAACAGGGAATACCAGTAGCTGGAAACCAGCCAGACAACCGCTTAGCTAACTTCAAAGACTTTAAGGCTGTAGGACCACCGAAATTCAACGGTACCACTGACCCTGTTGAAGCCTAAACGTGGGTCAAAGAGATTGAGAAGGCATTCATAATAGCTAGGGTAGCTGAGGGGCAAAAGACCGCTTTTGCCACATACATGATGAAGGGTGAGGCAAATATTTGGTGGGAAGCAAACCAGACGAGGGCAGGAGAAGGTTTAGTCACATGGGATAGATTTAAAACTTTGTTTTTTGAGAATTATTCTTCCCCTAGTATGCAGGCTAGGATGGAGGTGAAATTTTTAGAGTGTCTGAATATGACGGTGTCTGAATACGCCGCCAAATTCAATGAGTTAGTTAGGTTTGCCCCGCATCAAGTCGATACGGAGGCTAGGAAAGCGAGAAGGTTTGAGCTGGGATTGAAACCCTGGCTCTATAACAAAGTGGTGGTGTTGCAAATTCCTACATTTGCAGCACTCATGGAGAAAGCGATCATAGCTGAGGAGGGAAGTGAGACCATGAGCCTTTACAATAAGGATAGGAAGAAAAAGGGTAAGACCGAAGGAGCTGAAAAAGTAGGAGTTAATAGTGGGTGCAGGAGTGGAGATAGCAAGAGGAAGATGAGTAGTTTTGCAAATGTACAAGTGAAACAGGAATGTGTTAAGAAATAGATAGTGCCATGTAAGACATGTGGGAAGAATCACTCGGGGAGTGTTTGATAGGAAAATTTGTTTGCTACAAGTGCGGGCCGGAGGGCCATATCTCTCCCAACTGTCCCAATCCTTGGATGAATAGTGGATGTTTTATATGCGGATCGACAGAGCACAGGGTGAAAGATTGTCCAAAGAGGAGGGTGGAGACAGGAAGTGTGAACATGGGCACTGGTAGTGGAACTTTAGCAATCACCAGACCGACTTCATCAAGCAAGCCAACAAAATCTACTGCGAGGGTCTACAACATGACGGTTCAGGATACGGCAGCAGCTGGCACTGGAACTCCAGGTATTATTCGTATGCCTTTTATTTTCTTATACATGATTTTCCTATATATAGTAAATTATTTTATAAAGAAAGTTTGAGGAGGAATTTGAGTTCTTTTAGAAACAAATTTTTTTGTTTAATCAGAAAGACAAGCTTTATGTGAATAGTTAAAGAACAGTTCGATCAAAGTTGATCGAGATCTACTTGCAATGATTGTGTATGTTATGTACCCATATATGTATGGGTTTATGTGAATATATGGTTGTTCTAAAAATTCATTCCATGTAATTTTGATAAACGAGAGGAATTTTGTTCATAATGATTTCTATGAATTAATTTCTAAAAATGGCTTTTGAAACTATCAAATTGATGTTTGGTTATAATTTATTGTTGAAATTGATCATGTATTATGTTAGTATGTTAAGAATATAAGTTATCACAATTGGAATTACTTGAATTGGTTTAAAAACGAATTCACAGTGAAGAATTTCGCTATGAATGTCAAAAGAAGAGGAAATAAGAGAAGTGGTGAAAATTAAAGGTTGTAATCTTGATGTTTATGTGAATAGAAACGTGTTAGAAACATTAGTTTATGTTTCTGTAAACATATTACACCTTGGGTAGGTTGGTATGGTTGTTAGAAAGGAGTTTATAGGCCTAATTCGGCTTTCTATAGTGTTCGGGATGATAATTCGCTAAATTACAGAAGGGACCCCTGTCCCGGCGGGCTCCCCTAGAGCAAAAAGTCCCACCCCTACGGGGGGGGGGGGGGGGTAGTCTGCCTAGCAAAAATTTTGAAAAACAAAACTTACCGGACATGGTTTACTAAAATGAGCATAACGTTTTCATACGAACTCCGATTGAGGCAATACAAGATGATCCGGAACGAGGACGAATAGACCTACAACTTTTATTCTTTAAGTTTTTTAATTTGAGGTCGGGAATGGGGGTAAAAATTGGCATCTGTAGAACTATTGTGTTTTCGGGGACAATCAGAGGGCATCGGGCAGGCACGTATGCAAGTGTAGTGCTTTTGACGATAAAAGATGTTGTTCTAAGTTATAAAACATGAATGTTAGTAAATATAATAATGTTTAACATTAATAAATGATGTATTAGATAAGTTGTATAAGCGTACTAAGCATACACAAGAGAGAAAAATCGGGCGTGTGACGAATGAACGTCGAAACGCCGTGACAAGTGTTAATGAACGTAAAAAGTGTTTTAAATCAAATGAAATAAATATTATAAGATTGTGAATGGGGTTAATATAAAACCAATAAGTTATCCTAACAACACTTAAACACTTGAATGACCTTCGAGTATGAAATATAGTGAGATGTAAGTCGAAAGTTAACACAATCAAATTGAACATTGTGTATTGATTAATAAGAAGGGTTATGAGATGTTGAGTAAAGTTTAATTTACAACTACTATACGTTGCTATGTGACTAATAGTTTATGTGTATGATTATATAATTGTGTAGGGCACGTGAAGTGTAGATAGTTGTAAGCTGTTAATATGTTATTGGTAAACAATGATCAAGGCAAGTCTTTCAGTTCCTATTTTCTACGTGGACTTGATGAACTGTTTAAAATTACATGATATGTTATATGTGTTGTAAGTGAGCATGATATGTTATACATGTTGTAATCATGAAATGTTAAAGTCAATTTATGACTACAATATTTTGGTTAAATAATGATGATTGAGTAAGGAATTCAATCTTTATATTTGCTATGTGAATTAAAGCATGTATGCCATGTTACTTTAATTATTATGATATGTATGTTGAGCATATTATTATATGCTATGTGATGCATAAAAATTGTTAGAACTTGCTGAGCTGTCGAGCTCACTCTTGCAAATAATAATTTTTACAGGTCAAGATTTCAAGGTAAGGATATGTGCTAAGTGAATTATAGAGATCCATATTCATGAAGATTTCATATGTTTTATGAGAAATGTAATTAACATTTTGAATGTAACATGTTGTTGAATTGTTAGTTGTGCTATCCGGTGTATATGGATATCTATTTATGATGTGAGACTTTGTATAGTCATTTTGTTGTAATGACTCATGATATAAATTTGAATCAAAGTGATGTAATGTAAAGGTTGCGATTTAGGGCAATACAGAAGAAAATGTATAAAACTTTTAAATATTCTACATTTTTAGTGATTTTAATATCGAATAATGATGTAAAGATAGATTAAAGTTGTATTGTTAATGATCGAGAAGGAGAATATTATTGTATGAATTTTGGGGTCGTTATAGTTGGTATCAAAGCTATAGGTTATAAACCTTAGGTAAGAGTACCTTAGGCTATAACCTTAGAGAAGAGAGGTGAAGATAATGAAAGAATAAGCTCAGATAGAGGTTGAACAATAAGAAGTAATTTAAGAAATTTATAAAGTAGGGATTAAAACATGCGTGAGAGCATTCAAATAAGAATCTTGCAGAGTTATAAGAAATATTAATGTGGGATTATCCAACTCCAATAATAAGGATGTAAGGTGATAATAAATAGACAATGTCTATAAGAAGAGAATGATAAAGAAGTTAAGAATAAAAAGTTATATTTATGTATGGTACAATTTTACTCTTTAATAGTTGATGTATGGTATCTGGGCTAAACGATTCATTCATAGAGCGGAGGTATATACGAACTAGTAACTCGGAACATAGTTTTTTGGTTATTTGTGGGAAACTACTCAGCGTACCATATTGAAACTATTAGAGACTCGATGTGTACCAAGTATAGAAAATGGATACGTATGATGAAAATGTGGAACTCGAATGAAATGTTGAGCAATGTAAATGAAGTTAGAAATTCTTAAAGGAAGAATTGTTATATAAACAAGAAAATTACATTCATATATAAGTTTTTTTTAGATATCATGGAAGTATGAATTGATGAAGAAATCAATTAGGGTTATGTCAAGTATTGAATAATATGATATTTTCATTCATATGTGAAATTTGAGTAACAAAAATTCAAGTTTTAGAATAATCAAATTCGTGAAAATAGGTTGAATGATGAAGAATTTGAGTTTTGTGATATATATAAGTTTTGCTATGTGAATGAGATTTGGTGAAAATCGAGTAAGGGAGGTTTCTTTGATTCCGAGGACGGAATCCTTATAAGGAGGGAAGGATGTGACAATCCGAATTTTCATAAGTTATTAAAATAAGAATTTAATAATTAAAATTCTTATTATGAGATGTATATATTTTGAATTATGTGATTTGGTATTAAGAGAATTATTTATTGAGATTATGTGATTAATATGGAGTAATGTAACTAAGTGTATTATATTAATTAAATGATTGCTTAGTATTTAATTAATATGTAATCATTTAATATTTTAGTTCTAATATTTAATTGAGATAATGAAGTGATGTGGTAATTGTTACATGAAGTTATAATTAGTGAGTAATTATAATGTGACAATTTTATGTGATTAATTGATGTTAAACTTTAAATTAATTAAATTAATGTTAAGATTTAATTAATTAAAGGATAACATTAAGAATATGTGTTAAAGAATCTATTAAAAGATTTAAAATAGTTTTTAAAACCATTTTCCCAAACAAGGCATTAACTATAAAAACCTGATTTTAAAATAATATGGTTTTACCAAACAAGCCTTAGGGCTTTTAAAGTTCTAATTTTTGTAACTTATATATTAAATTGATAATTAGTATATGTAATTATGTTGGGAGTTACATATTCTATAATTATATGTATTATATGTATATTGTATATACACTAAGTTACGTTAATTTTTTAAACCTAAGTCTAAACTAAGAACAAAGAGAAGAAGAAGAGGAAGAAGAAGAAAAAGTGAAACCTTGAGAAAACAAAAGAAAAGCTTTCATCATCTCCATCTTTTCTCCTAATTCAATCTAGAGAGGTATCAAACTAACTCTTATACTAATTTAAGATGTTTTGTATTTAGTCTTTGTAAAATTAGGTTTTCATGATTATGATTTTATATGTATATATGGTGTTCATATGTTTTCACACGTGATTGTATGCCATGAAAGGAATTTCACAATACAAGTGCTGTAAAAATAAGTTTTAAAATCATGTTCTTCTATGTTGTCATAGTTTTAGAGTTCTATGTAAAAATCTTTTGGTGAAACTTTATAATTTTGATATGTGAATGGGATGTGTGTGTGTGTGTATATATATATATATGTATGTATGTATGTATACGCTTACATGAGATTTTTATAGTTGTTCAAAAGTTTCAATTCACAAAGATATGATGAACATAATGAAATCATGTTCATAGTGTTTGATTATGAAGTTATGTTAAAAATTGTGCTTAAATCTTTGATGTGAGCATGAGTTGTGTGTAATATGGGTTATATTATGATATATTATGAGTTATATGGTTGTTCTAGCAATTCAATCCATGTAATTTTGATAAACAAGAGGAATTTTATTCATAATGATTTTCTGTGAATTAATTTCTAAAAATGGCTTTTGAAACTTTCAAATTAATGTTTGGTTATGAGTTATTATTGAAATTGATCATGTATTATGTTAGTATGTTAAGAATATAACTTATCACAATTGGAATTACTTGAATTGGTTTAAAAACGAATTCACAGTGAAGAATTTCGCTATAAATGTCAAAAGAAGATGAAATAAGAGAAATAGTGAAATTAAAGGTTGTAATTTTGATGTTTATGTTGTTTATGTGATTAGAAACGTGTTAGAAACATTAGTTTATGTTTCTGTAAACATATTACACCTTGGGTAGGTTGGTATGTTTGTTAGAAAGGAATTTGTAGGCCTAATTTGGCTTTCTATAGTGTTCTAGATCATAAGTCGCGAAAATGCAGAAGGGACCTCCGCCATGGTAGGCTCCCCTAGAGCAAAAACCCCCGCCCCGGCGGGGGGGGGGGGGGTAGTCTGTCTAGCAAAAATTTTGAAAAAACAAAAGTGACTGGATATGTTTTACGAAAATGAGCATAACCTTTTCATACGAACTCTGATTGAGGCAATTCTAGATGATCCGGAACAAGGACGAATAGACCTACAACTTTTATTTTTTAAGTTTTTCAATTTGAGGTTGGGAACATTGGTCAAAATTGTTATCTTTAGGACTGTTGTGTTTTTGGAGGTAATCGGAGGGCGTCGGGCATGCACGTACGCAAGTGTAGTGCTTCGGACGATAAAAGATGTTTTGCTAATTTATAAAACCTGAATATTAGTAAATATAATGATGATTAATATTAATAAATGATGTATTAGATAAGTTATGTAAGCACACTAAGCATACACAAGAGAGACGATTCGGGCGTGTGACGAATGAAAGTCGGAACACCGTGACAAGTGTTAATGAACACTATAAGATATCAAATGGGTTAATATAAAACCCATAAGTATTCCTAGCAAGACTTAAACACTTGAATAAATTTTGAATATTACATAAGTCAAAAAGTTAACACAATCTAATTGAACATTGTGTGCTAATTAACAGAAAGTATTATGAGATGTGGAGTAGAGTTTACATTACAATTATTATGTGTTGCTATGTGACTAATAGTTGATGTTTATGATTATATAATTGTGTAGGGCACGTGAAGTGCAGATAGTTGTAAGCTGTTAATCTGTTATTGTTAAACAACGATCAAGACAAGTCTTTCGGTTCCTATTTGCTATGTGAGCTTGATGATTAACTGTTTTAAATCTTTATTGCAAAGAGCATGATGTGTTATATATATGTTGAATGTATGAAGTGTTAAAGTCAATTTATGACTACGTTGAATGACTAAAGCATGCTGATTGAGTAAGGAACTCAATCTTTATACTTGCTATATGAGCTGTAGCATGTATGTTATGTTAGTACAATGTTTCTGAGATATATGTTGACCATGTTATTACGTACTACGTGATGCATGAAAACTATTAGATTTTGCTGGCTGTCGAGGTCAACCTTGCCAATAACCACTTTTACAAGTTAACAATTCAAGGTAAAGTTATGTGCTACTTGAAAGACATTAATCCGATGTGATACTCGAAGATTTATCCACTTTGGCTGAGGTATTATTATTTGAACCATGTTTAAGGTTTCGAATAATGTATTAATGTTGAATTGTAATATCATTTTGCGATGTAAAATCTTGTAGTATTAAAATGATTCTGAGATATTTAGATGTAGAGGTTGAAAGTTTTGGAAACGAGAATAGTTTGTAATAGAAAATTTTAATTATCCCGCAAATTTCAATGGTTGTATTATCATTTAATGATGTAAATTTAAAGGTTGTATGTATTTAAAATTACAGTTGATATCAAAGCTAATAGGTTAGAAACCTTAGGTAAGAGTACCTTAGGCTATAACCTTAGAGAAGAGAGGGGAAGATAATGAACGAATAAGCTCAAATAGAGTTTGAACATTAAGAAGTAATTTAAGAAATTTATAAAGAAGGGATTAAAATATGCGTAAGAGGATTCAGAGAAGAATCTCGCAGAGTTTTAAGAAATATGAATGTGGGGTTACCCAACTCCAATAATAAGGATGTAAGGTGATAATAAATAGACAATGTTTATAAGAAGTTAAGAATAAAAAGTTATATCTAAGTATGGAACAATCGTACTCTTTAATAGTTGATGTATGGTATCTGGGCTAAACGATTCCTTCATAGAGCGGAGGTATATACGAACAAGTAACTAAAAACCTAGTTTGTTGGTTGTTTGTGGGAAACCACTCAGCGTACCATATTGAAACTGTTAGAGACTCGATGTGTACCAAGTATAGAAAATGGATACGTATGATAAAAATGTGGAACTCGAATGAAATGTTGAGTAATGTAAATGAAGTTAGAAATTCTTAAAGGAAGAATTGTTATATAAACAAGAAAATTCAAAGAAGAATCTTGAAGAGATATAAAGATAAGAAATGGGAGTTACCTAACTCCAATAGCCAAGATAACAAATAATGTCGTAAATGATGAAAAAGGAAAGAAAGAGGATCGTAAAACAAAACGATCACGAGTTAAGAAAAGAATTTTAAGGGAGATGATTATAGAATAAGATCACGACATGATCTGTTTAAGTTATAAAAGAAAGATGGTTTGTAATGTTTGAATAATTATATCTTGATGCTATGAAGATAATGTACTATGATATAGTACGAGATAAACTCACGAGGAGTTATAGATAATGTGATACGAGGAATTCGTATTGAGCAAGTTAAGGGTGAGTTGTTAAGAGTAAGTTAATATTAGGTGGGGATTTCAATTGAGGACTCATATGGTGACTAAATTGTACAAACCTTTGTATGGGTAGAGATTTTGTGCATGTACTTGGTTTATCACATTGATAATCATTGGAATGTCTGTGTTGCTCTATCAATGTATATGTGGTGGAAAGGTGATTCTTTTCTCATGTGTATATTTGATAGTTAGAGGCTTTTAAGATTAGGTTAAATGATATTAAGATTAGGTACGGTTCTTAAAACTAACGCATATAGAAAGTTCGTGACTCATAATAATATGGTATATTTTGAACCCCTCAGTGAATGGACGCCTATGGTCTGACTAGGATAAGTTGTTAAACTCATATTATTGTGGTAAGTTCTTAGATTTCCAAAGTGTGGTAAGTTTGATGAACTATATTGTGTAGAAAACGGTTAGAGTATAGAGAGCATTGATGAAGTTGAAGATAAAAAGAATTGGTTAAGTAATGAAGTAATGGAGTAAAGATTGAAGTTGATGGATACCTGACTATTCTAAATCTACTAGCTATGCTAGACTTTTGAAATTTATTGACTTCATGCTGATGTTTGCACTTTTATTTTCTTTAAAAACATTGGATCAAATGATGAAACCAATGAGTTTTAAAAACAATACTGTTATTCGTATGTCTATTCTAATTGCTTCGGCTAGACAAAAATGATTTGAAATATATCAAAATGTATTTTTTATATCATCAATGCATCATGGAACCTAGTGCAGAGATGATAAAAATGATGGAGTCATCAATGCAGTATTACTTAGTGTTGGATGTGATCTAAGGATCGTCAGCCCACTATGGTATGACGTAGTATGATAAAATCACCAAATGACGGAATTCTCAAACGGACTGTAAATACAGTGCGGTATCATGACGTCATAAAAAGATTTTTGAGATTTCTTTAAAATATGAGAATATATTTATATATATATATATATATATATATGTATATGTATATATATATATATATGTATATGTATATTTCGATTGATATCCGAATTGTTGTAGAAGTCTATGCTATTTGATTCAGCTAGACGAATATTAAAAAATATTCATGAAATTCAAGCATTTCTTGAGAAGTTATGCCAAACCAAATTGTTTTTGTGCAGATTCAAATGTTAAAAAGTTGAGATGAACAACCCTATTATAGGGGAGTTATTTTACGCAATGCGTTTAAATGTTTGTGCACAATACATTGTACGAAGGGCTGATCCCCCTAAGTACGAGGAGTCCATATAGTCTTATGACTGTTAAAGTTTAAGTTGAAAGAATACTTATAACTATGGACATATACGCATAGTGTTTAGATATTTGTGCACAATACATCGTACGAAGGGCTTAACACCCTAAGTACGGGAGTCCCTGAAGTCTAATGACTGTTAAGGTTTAAGTTAAAAAAGTACTTATAACTGTGGACGTAGTTCAAGGTCTTATGACCCCTCAGCATGATTTGGAATCTTTTAAATTCATGAGTTATTCATACTGCTTCCCAATTATTGAGCAATTGTGGAAGATTCTTGCTATTCTAAAAGGCGAATGTGATAAGGATGATATTCTTTAGAAAGAAGTAAGTCGTAGAATGCGACATTGAATGATGAATATATTGAATAAGTGAGAAAAAAAAATTTAAGGTAAGAAGGAGATGAGTTATCAAAGAATAATATAAAACTTTTAATAGAAAAGTTAATAATTGTAGAAAGATCTTTGTGGAAAGAAAATGGTTATAGAACCCAATGAATGAATAAAGTATTTAAGTAAAATCTATTTTTGATAGATTGAATGAATAAAGATTAGTAGATAAAATTTTGAGGACGAAATTCTTAGAAGAAATGGTGAATGTAATATCCCGATATATTTTGAAAAGAGATTTGGTGAAAATCGAGTAAGGGAGGTTTCTTTGATTCCGATGACGAAATCCTTATAAGGATGGGAGGATGTGACAACCCGAATTTTCATAAGTTATTAAAATAAAAATTTAATAATTAAAATTCTTATTATTAGGTGTATATATTTTGAATTATGTGATTTGGTATTAAGAGAATTATTTATTGAGATTATGTGATTAATATGGAGTAATGTAACTAAGTGTATTATATTAATTAAATGATTATTTAATATTTAATTAATATGTAATGATTTTATGTTTTAGTTCTAATATTTAATTGAGATAATGTAGTGATGTGATAATTGTTACATGAAGTTACAATTAGCAAGTAATTATAATTTGACAATTTTATGTGATTAATTGATATTAAAATTTTAATTAATTAAATTAATGTTAAGATTTAATTAATTAAAGGATAACATTAAGAATATGTGTTAAAGGATCTATTAAAAGAGTTAAAAGAGTTTTTAAAACTGTTTTACCCAAACAAGACCTTAACTATTAAAACCTGATTTTAAAATAATATGGTTTTGCCAAACAAGCCTTAGGACTTTTAAAATTCTAATTTTGTAACTTATATATTAAATTGATAATTAGTATATGTAATTATATTGGGAGTTACATATTCTATAATTATATGTATATTGTATATACACTAAGTTACGTTAGTTTTCTAAACCTAAGTCTAAACTAAGAACAAAGAAAAGAAGAAGAAGAAGAAGAAGAAGAAGAAGAAGAAGAAGGGAAACCTTGAGAAAACAAAAGAAAAGCTTTCATCATCTCCATCTTTTCTCCTAATTCAACCTAGAAATGTATCAAACTAACTCTTATTCTAAATTAAGATGTTTTGTATTTAGTCTTTGAAAATTAGGTTTTCATGATTATGAATTTATATTTATATATGGTGTTCATATGTTTTTATATGTGATTGTATGCCATGAAAGGATTTTCACAATACAAGTGTTGTAAAAACAAGTTTTAAAATCATGTTCTTCTATGTTTTCATAGTTTTAGAGTTCTATGTAAAAATCTTTTGGTGAAACTTCATAATTTTGATATGTGAATGAGATGTGTGTGTGTGTGTGTGTGTGTATACGCTTACATAAGATTTTAATAGTTGTTCAAAAGTTTTAATTCATAAAGATATGATGAACATGATGAAATCATGTTCATAGTGTTTGATTATGAAGTTATGTTAAAAATTGTGCTTAAATATTTGATGTGAGCATGAGTTATGTGTAATATGGGTTATATTATGATATATTATGAGTTATATGGTTGTTCTAGCAATTCAATCCTTGTAATTTTGATAAACAAGAGGAATTTTGTTCATAATAATTTTCTATGAATTAATTTCTGAAAATGGCTTTTGAATCTATCAAATTGATGTTTGGTTATGATTTATTGTTGAAATTGATCATGTATTATGCTAGCATGTTAAGAATATAGGTTATCACAATTGGAATTACTTGAATTGGTTTAAAAATGAATTCACAGTGAAGAATTTTGCTATGAATATCAAAAGAAGAGGAAATAAGAGAAATAGTGAAATTAAAGGTTGTAATCTTATTGTTTATGTTGTTTATGTGATTAAAAACGTGTTAGAAACATTAGTTTATATTTCTGTAAACGTATTACACTTTGGGTAGGTTGGTATGGTTGTTAGAAAGGAGTTTGTAGACCTAATTTGGCTTTCTATAGTGTTCTAGATCATAAGTCGTGAAAACGCAGAAGGGACCCCCGCCCCGGCGGGGGGGGGGGGGCGGGGTAGTCTGTCTAGCAAAAATTTTGAAAAAACAAAATTAATCGGACATATTTTACTAAAATGAGCATAACGGTTTCATACAAACTCCGATTGAGGCGATTCAAGATGATCCGAAACGACGACGAATAGACCTACAACTTTTATTCTTTAAGTTTTTCAATTTGAGGTCGGGAACATGGCTCAAAATTGTCATCTTTAGGACTATTGTGTTTTCGGAGGTAATCGGATGGCGTCGGGCATGCACGTATGCAAGTGTAGTGCTTCTGACGATAAAAGATATTTTCTTAAGTTATAAAACATGAATGTTAGTAAATATAATGATGATTAACATTAATAAATGATGTATTAGATAAGTTATGTAAGCACACTAAGCATACACAAGAGAGACAATTCGGGCGTGTGATGAATGAAAGTCGAAACGTCGTGACAAGTGTTAATGAACAATATATGTTATGGAATGAGTTAATATAAAACCCGTAAGTATTTCTAGCAAGTCTTAAACACTTGAATAAATTTTAAATATTACATAAGTCGAAAAGTTAACACAATCTAATTGAATATTGTGTGCTAATTAACAGGAAGGATTATGAGATATGGAGTAGAGTTTACATAACAATTACTATGTGTTGCTATGTGACTAATAGTTGATGTGTATGATTATATAATTGTATAGGGAACGTGAAGTGCAGATAGCTGTAAGCTGTTTATCTATTATTGGTAAACAACGATCATGGCAAGTCTTTCAGTGCCTATTTGCCATGTGAACTTGATGATTAACTATTTTAAATATTTATTGCAAAAAGCATGATGTACTATATATATGTTGAATGTATGATGTGCTAAAGTCAATTTATAACTATGTTGATTGACTAACGCATGCTGATTGAGTAAGGAACTTAATCTTTATACTTGTTATATGAACTGTAGCATGTATGTTATATTAGTCCAATGTTTATAAGATATATGTTGAGTATGTTATTATGTGCTACGTGATGCATGAAAACTGTTAGATGTTGATGGGCTGTCGAGCTCAATCTTGTAAATAATCACTTTTGTAGGTTAACAATTCAAGGTAAAGTTATATACTACTTGAAAGACATGAATCAGATGTGATACTCGAAGATTTATACACTTTGGCTGAGTTATTATTATTTGATCCATGTTTGAGGTTCCGAATAATGTATTAATGTTGAATTGTAATATCGTTTTATGATGTAAACTCTTATAGTATTAAAATGATTCTGAGATATTTAGATGTAAAGGTTGAAGGTTTTGGGAACGAGAATAGTTGTAATAGAAAATTTTAATTATTCCGCAAATTTTAATGGTTGTATTATCGTTTAATGATGTAAAATTAGAGGTTGAATATATTGTATGACAACCCCAAAATTCATACAATAATATTGTCCTTCTCGATCGTTAACAATACAACTTTAATCTATCTTTACATCATTATTCGATATTAAAATCACTAAAAATGCGGAATATTTAAAACTTTTATACATTTCCTTCTGTATTTCCCTAAATCGCAATCTTTACATAACATCTCTTCGATTCAAATTTATATCATGAATCGTTACAACAAAATGACTATACAAAGTCTTACATCATAAATAGATATCCATATACACCGGATAGCTCAACTTACAATTCAACAACATGTTACATTCAAATTATTAAATATATTTCTCATAAAACATAAGTAATCTTCGTGAATATGGAACTCTATAATTCACTTAGCACATATCCTTACCTTGAAATCTTGACCTGCAAAAATTATTATTTGCAAGAGTGAGCTCGACAGCTCAGCAAGTTCTAACAGTTTTCATGCATCACATAGCACATAATAATATGCTCAACATATATATCCTAATAATTAAAGTAACATGGCATACATGCTTTAATTCACATAGCAAATATAAAGATTGAGTTCCTTACTCAATCATCATTATTTAACCAAAACAATGTAGTCATAAATTGACTTTAACATTTTATGATTACAACATTATAATTTATAATGCTAGCTTACAACACATGTAACATATCATGCAATTTAAAACAGTTCATTAAGTCCACATAGAAAATAGGAACCGAAAGACTTGTTTTGATTGTTGTTTACCAATAACAAATTAACAGCTTACAGTTATCAACACTTCATGTGCCCTACACAATTATATAATCATACACATAAAATATTAGTCACATAGCAAAGCATTGTAGTTGTAAAGTAAACTTTACTCTACATCCCATAACCCTTCTTATTAATCAATACACAATGTTCAATTTGATTGTGTTAACTTTCGACTTACATCTCACTATATTTCATACTCGAAGTTCATTCAAGTGTTTAAGTCTTGCTAGGACTACTTTTTGGTTTTATATTAACCCCATTCACTATCTTATAATATTTATTTCATTTGATTTAAAACACTTTTTACGTTCATTAACATTTGTCACGTCGTTTCGACGATCATTCGTCACACGCCCAATTTGTCTCTCTTATGTATACTTAGTATGCTTATACAACTTATCTAATACATCATTTATTAATATTTAACATCATTATATTTACTAACATTCATGCTTTATAACTTAGTAAAACATCTTTTATCGTCAGAAGTACTACAGTTGCATACGTGCATGCCCGACGCCCTCCGATTACCTCTTAAAACACAACAATCCTAAAAATGATAGTTTTTACACCTGTTCCCGACCTCAAATTGAACAACTTAAAGAATACATGTTGTAGTTCTATTCGTCCTCATTCCGGATCATCTTGAATCGCCTCAATCGGAGTTCGTATGAAAACGTTATGCTCATTTTAGTAAAACATGTCCGATCAATTTTTTTTTTCCTAAATTCGGCTAGACGGACTACCCCTAATATAATTCATAAAACTTACTACACATTGGAAGTTCAGGAACTTGCCACAATAATATGAGTTTAATAACTTATCCTAGTCAGACCACAGACATCCATTCACTGAGGGGTTCAAAACATACCATATTATTATGAGTCACGAACTTACCATATGCATTAGTTTTAAGAACTCTCACCTAACCCTAATAACATCTAACTAATCTTAATAGTTTTTAACTATCAAATATACATATGAGAAAAGAATCACCTTTTTGCCACATATACATTGATAGCGTGGTACCAACATTCCAATAATTATCAATGTGATAAACTGAGTGCAAGCACAAAACCCTCGCCCATACAAAGGTTTGTACAACTTAATCACCATATGAGTCCTCAACTGAAATCCCACCTAACATCACCTTACTCTTAACTTTCCCTTAACTTTCTCAATACGAATTCCTCGTATCACATTATCTATAACTCCTCGTGAGTTTATCTTGTACTATATCATAGTACATTATCTTCATAGCATCAAGCTATAATTATTTAAACATTACAGACCATCTTTCTTTTAAAACTTAAACAGATCATGTCGTGATCTTATTTTATAATCATCTCCCTTAAAAAAAATTTCTTAACTCGTGATTGTTTTGTTTTACGATCCCCTTTCTTTCCATTTTCATCATTTACGACATTATTCGTTATCTTGGCTATTGGAGTTAGGTAACTCCCATTTCTTATCTTTATATCTCTTAAAGATTTTTCTTTGAATTTTCTTGTTTATATAACAATTCTTCGTTTAAGAATTTCTAACTTCATTTACATTGCTCAACATTTCATTCGAGTTCCAGATTTTCATCATATGTATCCATTTTCTATACTTGGTACACATCGAGTCTCTAATAGTTTCAATATGGTACGCTGAGTGGTTTCTCACAAACAACCAACAAACTAGGTTTTTAGTTACTTGTTCGTATATACCTCCGCTCTATGAAGGAATCGTTTAGCCCAGATACCATACATCAACTATTAAAGAGTACGATTGTTCCATACTTAGATATAACTTTTTATTCTTAACTTCTTACAAACATTGTCTATTTATTATCACCTTACATCTTTATTATTGGAGTTGGGTAACCCCACATCTTATAACTCTACGAGATTCTTCCTTGAATCCTTTCACACATGTTTTAATCCCTTCTTTATAAATTTCTTAAATTACTTCTTATTGTTCAAACTCTATTTTAGCTTATTCGTTCATTATCTTCACCTCTCTTCTCTAAGGTTATAGCCTAAGGAACTCTTACCTACAGGACCCCCACCCCGGCGGGCTCCCCTAGAGCAAAAACCCCCGCCCCCGGCAGGGGGGTAGTCTGTCTAGCAAAAATTTTGAAAAAACAAAACTAACCGGACATGTTTTACTACAATGAACATAACTATTTCATACGAACTTCGATTGAGGTGATTCAAGATGATTCGGAACGAGAACGAATAGACCTACAACTTTTATTCTTTAAGTGTTTCAAGTTGAGGTTGGGAACATGGGTCAAAATTGTCATCTTTAGGACTATTGTGTTTTCAGAGGTAATCGGAGGGCGTCGGGCATGCACGTATATAAGTTTAGTGCTTCTGACGATAAAAGATGTTTTCTTAAGTTATAAAACATGAATGTTAGTAAATATAATGATTATTAACATTAATAAATGATGTAAAGATATATTAAAGTTGTATTGTTAACGATCAAGAAGGATAATATTATTGTATGAATTTTGGGGTCGTTATAGTGCCAAAGCCCAGCTTTAAGCTCGTGTCACAGCGCCACCCTCTGTTAGGTTTGTAATATTCATGAACGCAATCAAATTGAATAAAATAAGCGGAAACGTGAAAAATCAGAGTTTTAAAATTTTACAAACCATATACCCGGATCACCCTTTATGCACAATTATTAATTAAACGAAAAAGAAAGAACAAGAATCATACCCTTAAAGATTCGAGCTTCCTCAAGTATAAGTTCACCTCCAATCCTTTTTCCGTTCAACTTGAATCCACCGGGTTTGGTTCATTCCTTTGATCAACGTTAGCCACCCAAGCGTTTGGCCTCTAGAGGTGATCTACCAAGAAAGAATAAAGATTCAAGAAGAAGGGTGGTTGGCTAAACCCTAATTTTCTATCTCTATAGAAAAAAAACGTACTCTCCAACTATTGGAATTGCGTCTGTTGTCAAAAAGTCAACAACAACTCTATCACCTATAATAAGACTCCTCTTATTTATAGATGTGGGCAACCCTCCTTAACAATTAAGAAATTGAGTTTTATTTTAATTAATTAAACTACTTTAATTAATTAGGCTCCTAATCTTATTAGGATTAATTAATTAAACTCTTTTAATTAATTAGCCTCTTAATCTTATTAGGATATATTAGAGTACTTTTGCTAATTAATTCCCAAACTCTTTTAAGAAATAATAGTAATAATAATAATAAGACTCATCTTATTAATTTCTATTTAATATTTCCAAAATATTAAATAATAAATATTATGATATTTAATTTATTCTATCACCATAGATTAAATTAAATATACATAACTTATTATTACGATTATGCCATTTTCTTCTTAAATAATTATTCTTCCTTTTATGGTGTGACCCTTTAGGTTCTCCATATGAAACCGGTTGTGAATAAATCAATTAGAACAATTCTAATCTTATTTAAATAAATAAATTAAACTATTAATTTATTTAAATAAATAATATTTATTCTACAATAGGGATAAGCCTCCCTAGCGATTAACGACTTTCCAGATAATATAGATTTCAACATTAATCATAAAAGAACCTTTGAGTTAACAGTTACCGTACAATTTAATCCTTCTACCATACAATCTCTCAATTAAATATAAGACATGGAATTACTGTCAAGTCTTATTTTATTTAATTATATGTATTTCGACTCTTAAATGCACAACTCTAAATAATGCAAATTAGAAACTCCTTTCTAATTTCATTCTGCCTTGGCCAAGGACTACTAGGTTGTTATTTATCGAATCACATAGGACATTTCTCTTCTTTTACTAGAAGCGGCAGATTTTTTATTGATCATACATTATCTCCATGTACAACTTATTATACCCAAGCATACCCTTTGATATACCCTAAGGGTCTTAATGAATAAGTCAAAGTATAATTCATCATACATAAGATACTATGATGATCTCAAGTCCAAAGATCACTTGTACTACTATCACTACAAAAATTTCTATTGACAGGCAAGTAAAACTCCATTAGGTATTCCTTAGCGAGCCACGTTCAGTGAACTTATTCTCTAATAAGCACCTACATACTTGCTTTAGTGTCTCCACACAAATGATCATGAGATCAATCATTCTCATCTAATGAGCAAGCAACTTATATACCAATCTATCCGGATTTACTAATCCCCAATTTAGTAATCCTACGATTGGGAACTATTTTAGTTTTAAACTTTCTAAGAATTTAGATCTCATTAGAATGATCATCATCATTATTCTAAAAGTATTGCTTAAAACTATGGGTTTATCACATATTATAAAACGACATCATGTAGATAATTAAAAGTCTTTAATAAATTAATACGTTTTATTAATAAATGAATAAGATTGATACAAAGTATATGCTTTATCATCAAACATGATTTGCTTGTGTGCATACTACTTTCAATCTCCCACTTGCACTAAAGCCAATCGCCATGGTATCTCATACCCTTCTTCTCTAAGTGACGATTATCCTGCTGTTGGATAAGCTTTAGTAAATGGATATGTAATGTTGTTCTTGAGAGTTCACTATCTCTATAGTAATTTTCCATCTTTCAATGATTCTTACAATCAAATGAAAGTGCCACAACATATGTTTAGATCCAAGATGAGACGTAGCAACTCTTTGCTGTTCGAAACCTTTCTAATTTCACTGCACCACTATTCAAGGTAACGCTTTACCTTAAAGTGGATTTTCTGTCGTCTTGGTCTGTCTGAAAAACTTGAGTTTGTTAAGCCCTCTAGTTTTAATTTAGACCCACCATGAATATGATCACATCCGTAGTGCCAGTTAAGTACTTTAAGATGTTTTTCACTGACTCATAGTGAACTTCTCCAGAATATGACTGATCAACATCAGGTCTTGTACATTTCGTTGCATACATCATAGTTACTCATGCGATCTCTCTTTTATGAGTTTATGGGGACTATTAAGAGAGATACACTACATGGCTCATCAACATGAGACATCTCTTGGAGTTTGCCATGCTAAACGACTTTAGCATCAAATGAATATACGTTCCTTGGGTTATGTCGAGCATCCTCTCAAATCTATCTATATAGATTTGTATCCCCAATTAAGATTCTCTTCCCAAATCATTCATGGAGGAATGTTTAGACAACTTTATCTTTACTAATTATAGCATTGGTATGTCATTCCTTATCCGTAGTATATCAACATATAATACTAGGAATGCCACGACGCTCCCACTGATCCTTTTGTACACACTAGGTTCATTCTTGTTTTTGATAAAATTAAACTCTTTTGATTGTCTCATCAAAATGAATGTTCCATATTTGAGAAGCTTGCTTCAATCCATTTCTCTGAGTGTCTACAACTCTTACCTCGTCGTATTTAACTGGATCATCATCATCTATGATGTGTACCTCATCATCATCATCTATGATGAATCCATACCTCCTAGGTATATTCAGTACTATTCCAGATTTATGACTCGGTTGTGGTACAATAGGTCTATCTACAGGTTTCTCTTATTTGACTTATAGTATTTTGTGGTTCTTAAACTCTTCAAGATCTATTATCCTCCCACTAGCCCCTTCAATGATAAACACCTTTATCTTAGAAGGGAGTTTGTTTCGCAACAAACACCTTTTGCTAAGTAGGATTATAGGATATATACCCTAAACTTACTTTAGGATGTCCCACAAATCTGTACTTGTCAAATCTTGTCCCAAACTTATCCTTTGAAACATTTTCATATAAGTTGGACAACCCTTTATCTTAACATACTTAAGATTAGGAATCCTCCCTGTCCATAACTCTTATACATTCTTTTGGTCGAATTTTTAGGTTACCTTTTTCGTAGATATGCAACCATTTCTAGGACATGACCCTAGAAAGATACTGGAATGTCGGTAAAATCATTATGGACCGTACCATGTCCAACAAGGTATGATTTTTCCTTTTAGATACATCAATCAATTATTGTGTATCAGAAGGCGTCCATTGTGAGAAAACTATTTGAGATAATCTAGAAACTTATTGTACAAGTATTCCTTCCTCGATCTGATCAAAGAATTCTAATACTTTGCCAATTTGTTTCACTTTTGAATTCTTTGAACCTTTCAAATAATTCACACTTACAATTCAAAAACTACACACATTCAACCTTTTGAATGATCATCTCCTTTTTTATTCTAGTTTGTTCAATTTGTAAAATAATTTTTACGTAAGTCAAGTACACAAAATCCATTAAGTAATATTTCAGTTCTATACAAAATATTATTATTATAAATAGAACAACAATTGTTCTTAATTATAATACCACAAATTTTTTTGTCCAACAATAAAATTGAAATAATATTTCTAACGAGAACATGAATACAATAACAACTTATTGACTTAATAGATTTGCTCGTAGGCATTGCTAAACTATAAGTTCCTATGGCTGATGTAGCAACCTTTGCTTCATTTCCCACACATAGGATTACTTATCTTTGTTTAGCTTTCTACTTCTGCTTGGTCCCTTCATAAATCTATATTTATGATAACCAAAGTTGGTATCCAATACCTAAGTAGAACATTAACTTAAAGAAAAATTTATTTTAAATCATGAACAAATTTTTATTTGTAATCAAAACTTCACTAAGCTTCTTTGGTTAGCCTCTGCAAGATGCTTCTCGCAGTTTCTTTCTAGTGTCCAGGCTTATTGCAGTGGAAGCAAACTCCTTTGCAATCCGTATCAGTTTTGTTCTTATTATCCTTTGTTTTTGCCTTTCTATTTACCTTCTTTGAATCGTTCTTCTTTTCAGAAGATCCTATGGCCCCTACCTGTAAGACATGGTCTTTCTTGGTTGGAAAGTGACTCTCAACATTTTTCAACATTTTAACCAAATCAGCGAGGCTGATATCTGGCTTATTCATATGAAAAATTCACAACATTTGTGAAAGGAGTCCGGGAGTGAGTGCAAGATCAAATCTTGGCTCAACTATCCATCCATGACAAAACCCTTTATCCTAATTGATCTATCAAATTGATTATGTTAAGGACTTTTATCTTTACTGTAGTGTCATCGGTCATTCTAGATCGGAAGAACTCCTTAGATATCTGATATCTATCATTCCTACTTTCCTCACCATCAACAACTTGTTGTACAGGAATATAGTAGGAGCATCCATAGTTTTAAGCTGACGCTGAAGCTCGTTACTCATGGATGCGAGCATGATGCATTGAGCCAACTGTTCATCATCTTGCCATTTTCTAAAAGTAGCAATCTTTCCTCAGAGGCATTGTCTGCAACCATTGCAAGGGTAAGCGTATTAAGGACATAAGATAGCTTTTCAGCCGTGAGAACTATTCTCAATTTCCTTAACCAATCCGTTTAATTCGGTCTGATTAATTAACATCTAATATGTTTCGCAGTGAT
This sequence comes from Panax notoginseng, assembly GCA_016801055.1. Classification (NCBI taxonomy): domain Eukaryota; kingdom Viridiplantae; phylum Streptophyta; class Magnoliopsida; order Apiales; family Araliaceae; genus Panax; species Panax notoginseng. The sequence continues at coordinate 116,511,496 of CM029016.1, forward strand.
AGTAATTTTAGACAATATAAAATTCTGTAAATAAATTTATAATTAACAACATTTTAGCATACATTCTTTTATTAATTACCAAAATAAATTAGGTCTTATTTTAAATTGGTATCTCCCACTATTCTTTAAACTATATTACCCTCAATATATATAGTTCGGCAATATCTAATTAAAGATATGTTAGTGAGAATAAGGATCCCATTTCAAATGTATATAGCCTTGTGTGCGCACAATAAACTATATATAAATAAATAGGTTGGCAACTCTTGTAAATTATATCAACTATGCAACTCCTTGTATTTTCTCTCTTAAATCATAATGGTCAAGCGTGTGCACATCCGAACTAAAATAATTTAAGTTAAGTCAAACCCAATATTTCCATATAAGTGAAGAGAAAACTGTAGCCCTTGTGTGTGCACAACAAAGCAGTAATGTTCAATTCCTTATAAACATCATATGTAATAAAAACAACATCTTAAATATTTAATACTTGCCTTGTGAATACACAACAAACTAATATTAAATATTCAATACTCTATTATTTCTATCATGCTAGAAGGCGACGTTCGATATTCCAAATATCTTTGAACGTTACAACTTAATATAAAATATTTGAGGGGTTTGTTATTAATTTGTCTCATCTTGTTTAGCGTGCATGCACATATATATAAAATACGTGTCATATTAATTAACATGTGAAGCGTGTTTGCATAATATATATATATATATATATATATATATATATATATATATATATATATATAGTATAAGCATGCACATATAGAATATTATATTCTGTCTAGATTGATTATAGACTTTTATTCTAGTTTGGTTCACTAGAGCCACCAAGTGAACCAAAAGGTCAAACCTAGGGGTGCAAGAATTAATATTTAAATATAACTATTACATTTAAACTCGGGCTCCATTACAAACGGGTCTTCAAACGCTCCTTGCTCCTTGATCTCCAATTCTTCAAAATTAATTCTAACTATTCCTATTACAAAACTATTTAAAATAAATAGAAACCTTGATCAGCAGTCAAGGGGAAGTACATAAGAGTAAGATAGAATTTTCATTAAGAAAAATTAGAGAAGACGAGGTACGCAGACCCCATTTTAATAAAACACATACATTCATGCATCCAACTAAAATAAAATTCAATCACATTGGTCAAATAGTCCATAATCAATCTCATTTATTATCATACACATCACTATATGCATCAATAAATAATATTCATCTCATGAACAATAAATATTCAATATATATATATATATATATATATATATATATATATATATATATTGATATCATTTAATGGGCAAATTTAATTAGTATAAAATCTAATTTTGAATCAAAATAAACTCCTTACTTTTAATCCAGATTTAAATCAAAATAAACTCTTTTATTTTAATTTATCCAATTTTGAATAAAATAAACTATTTTATTTTAATCAAAATCTTTAATCAAAATAAACTCCTTTATTTTAATTAATTATAGAATCCAATTCCAAGTAAAGAAAACTCTTTTCTTAAAAGAAATACAGATTCTCTTTCCTATTCACAAATAAACTCTTTTATTTTGAATAATATGGAATCTTATTCCATATCTAAATAAACTCCTTTATTTAAGGAAACATGGATTCACTTTTCTATTCACAAATAAACTTCTTTATTTTAGAAAACATAGAATCCAATTTCAACTCCAATTAGTTATCATGGAATTCAATTTCAACTCTAATTAGTTAGCGTGAAATTCAATTTTAAGATTTAAATAAACTTTTTATTTTAATTATAAAATAATTGAGAATATATATATATATATATATATATATATATATATATATATATATATAAGGTGAATCACCTTACATTTCATGAATCCTGTTACTCCTTTATGGATGGAGTAAGCCACGTGAATATCCAGCATCACTTTGATTACTTTGTTAATAAGAAGTCAGGAAATAACTTTTGAAGAAAGAGCAAAACTGTGATTTCCCAACATGGAATAAATAACGGTTTTTCTTTTTCCTTTTTTTAATACAATAAAATTATGCCCAATTAAATTATTCTAAACACATATCAATATACATATCAAATTAAAATAATTAATAATTCGCATAAAAGTTTGGCTCTGATGCCACTGTTAGGTTTGTAATATTCATGAAAGTAATCAAATTGCATAAAATAAGCGGAAACGTGGAAAATCAGAGTTTTAAAATTTTACAAACCATATACTCGGATCACCGTTTATGCACAATTATTAATTAAACGAAAAAGAAAGAACAAGAATCATACCCTTAAAGATTCGAGCTTCCTCAGGTACAAGTTCACCTCCAATCCTTTTCGCGTTCAACTTGAATCCACCGGGTTTGGTTCATTCCTTTGATCAACGTTAGCCACCCAAGTGTTTGGCCTCTAGAGGTGATCCACCAAGATAAAATAAAGATTCAAGAAGAAGGGTGGTTGGCTAAACCCTAGTTTTCTATCTCTATAGAAAAAGAACGTACTCTCCAACTATTGGAATTGCGTCTGTTGTCAAAAAGTCAACAACAACTCTATCACCTATAATAAGACTCCTCTTATTTATAGATGTGGACAACCCTCCTTAACAATTAAGGAATTGAATTTTATTTTAATTAATTAAACTACATTAATTAATTAGGCTCCTAATCTTATTAGGATTAATTAATTAAACTCTTTTAATTAATTAGCCTCAAAATCTTATTAGGATATATGAGAGTACTTTTATTAATTAATTCTTAAACTCTTTTAGGAATTAAATAATAATAATAGTAATAATAATAAGACTCATCTTATTAATTTATATTTAATATTTTCAAAATATTAAATAATAAATATTAAGCTATTTAATTTATTCTATCACCATAGATTAAATTAAATATACATTACTTATTATTTCGATTATGCCATTTGCTTCTTAAATAATTATTCTTCCTTTTATGGTGTGACCCTTTAGGTTCTCCATATTAAAACGGTTGTGAATAAATCAATTAGAACAATTCTAATCTTATTTAAATAAATAAATTAAACTATTAATTTATTTAAATAAATAATATTTATTCTACAATAGGGATAAGCCTCCCTAGCGATTAACGACTTTCCAGGTAATATATATTTCAACATTAATCATAAAAGAACATTTGAGTTAATAGTTTCCGTACAATTCAATCCTTCCACCACCATACAATGTCCCAATTAAATATAAGACATGGAATTACTGTCAAGTCTTATTTTATTTAATTATATGTATTTCGACTCTTAAATGCACAACTCAAAATAATGCAAATTATAAACTCCTTTCTAATTTCATTTTGCATTGGCCAAGGACTACTGGGTTATTGTTTATCGAATCACATAGGACATTTCTCTTCTTTTACTAGAAGCGTTAGATTTCTTATTGATCATACATTATCTCCATGTACAACTTATTATACCCAAGCATACCCTTTGATATACCCTAAGGGTCTTAAGGAATAAGTCAAAGTATAATTCATCATACGTAAGATACAATGATGATCTCAAGTCCAAGGATCACTTGTACTACTATCACTACATGAATTCCTATTGACAGGCAAGCAAAACTCCATTACGTATTCCTTAGCGAGCCACGTTCAGTGAACTTATTCTCTAATAAGCACCTACATACTTACTTTAGTGTCTCCACACAAATGATCATGAGATCAATCATCCTCATCAAATGAGCAAGCAACGTATGTACCAATATATCTGGATTCACTAATCCCCAATTTAGTAATCCAACGATTGGGAACTATTTTAGTTTTAAGCTTTCTAAGAATTTAGATCTCATTAGAATGATCATCATCATTATTTTAAAAGCATTGCTTAAAACTATGGGTTTATCACATATTATAAAACAGCATCATGTAGATAATTAAAAGCCTTTAATAAATTAACACTTTTTATTAATAAATGAATAAGATTGTTACAAAGTATATGCTTTATCATCAAACATGATTGACTTGTGTGCATACTACTTTCACCCTCCTGCCTTGCTGATGTCATCCCGGCACTGCAGCGCCATGGTTCTTTCATGGACTCGCGCTGTAGCGTGAGCTCCGTTATTTTCCAAGCTGACGTGGCGCCGCAGCGCCATTCATAGGCCTATTGCCTGCGCCGCAGCGCGAGCTCTGGTGCCCAGGCAGAGAGGGGCTTGGTTTGACCTAGCTATAGAAGGAAACATATATATATATATATATATATATATATATATATATATATATATATATATATATATATATATATATATATATATATCAACAGAGCCACTGCAATAGAAATCAGACATCATATATCCTATAGTCACATAGCTTAGCTTAGGATAGATTAGTTTTTCTCTTTTCTTCTGTATTTTCTCTCTTTAGTTCTTAGTTGATGTCTGTATATATAGACTAGGTAGATTAAGGAGAAGTCTGGGATTTTCTTGGAGCATCAAGAGCAGTGAGCTACACGGGTTGGAAAGCTTGAGAGGAGCAAAATGCTTGGAGACTGAAGAACCTCGACAGAGTTTATTCTTATCTATTTATTTCCTCTGATTTTGTAATTCATTAATGTTGTCTTTATTACTACTTATATTTTGTTCAATAGCTATGAACTGAGTATTAGCTCTAAGGTTATAATGGAACCCTTTGTTATTTAAATTAACTATCTTATCTCTTTGGTTGGCACCATATGGTTTGGTTTAATATATTAATGCTTAATGATTCTTGCTAAGACATTAGTTATGATTTTGGTAATCTATATGATATCGACAGAAGGATTGTAGATTTATATCTACATATATTAGCATGTGATTATGGGTTTGGACTGCATAAGTTGTGCGTAGAATAGACATATATCTGTGTGCCACGTGCGACCTAATTGAGAACTTATGCCTAAATCCTTGTTAGGTTAATTTGCATAGACATGTGTAGGATTATCACCTAGCTTGGACGTTCTTGTCTGTTTTATTCCCTATCGGGTGGAACTGGAGAGGATATATTTGTGCATACCTCGATAGAGGTGTATGACCACCTGTGTGTTCTCATTCGACAAATTGTCGTGACCATTAAGACCAAAGAGAGAAGGGTAGGTAGTTTGATGAAGCATAGCACGCCAGGTGTTCGACAGAATGCCTGTGTGGGGTGAAATTATAACCTTAGATTGTAATTCCTTCGATTAACATTCATTATCCATTTACTTGCTTTGATAATTAGTTATAACTAGATTAATCACACTTCCATTTATTGCTGTTCGAATAAGATTTTAGAGATCCAAAGTCGGTCCTTGGTAAATATTAGTGATACTTTCTCGTGGGTACGACACTCTACTTATCACTGTATTACTTGTTAGACCGCATATACTTGCGCGTGTTTAGTGATCGGTTTTCTGACGAACAAATTTCTAAGACGAAAATAAAATCTTTCTGAGAAATTCTCCGAAAAATACTATTCATCCATTTCTGCTCGGGAATTATATTTGAACTTCCGGTAAATACGTAACGATAGAATGATAAGGAAGGATGAATTATTTAATAATAATTTAATTATGACAAACGTAGTTGTAACGACCGAGAAAATCTGATTAATTATAAAATAATTTTATTTAATTAAATAATGAATAAAATTATAGTATATGTTATTATTATGTGTTAGTAAGATGAAGGTTGTTCTATAACCTAAATGTATCATAATATCGTAGTACTTTGGCTACGTGAAAGAATTAAAGTGTTTGAATTTTCAAGACAAAAATAAAAGCTTTTCGAGAAATTTTCTGAAAAATACTATTCACCAATTTTTGCTCAGGAATTATTTTTGAACTTCCGAAAAATACGTAACGATAGAATAATAAGGAAGGATGGAATACGTAATAATATTTCAGTTATGACGAACGCAGTTTTTTGCCTGCGTACTAAGTTTGAGAATGTTAAGGAACGTAAATATATAAATAAATGATGATCGTATAATAGTAAGTATTATACAAAGCAATGAATATGAGTATGATACGAAGTATCGTACAAGTATATATGAGAGTTAGTATAACGTGTATGACGAAAGATTATACGAACTAGTATGCATAAGGGATACGAGGATTTTACGTTAAACGCTTAAATCCTATTTCAATGGACTTCTAGGATTTGTGTAGGAATTGTGCAAGCCCAAATGGAATTATGTTAAAGCCCAATGATATGAAATGCAAGCCCAACTTTAGGCCCAAGGTAATTAAACCTAAAGCCCAAACTAAGAGCCGGATCCGTGGATCGAACCGATGGGTCAACGGGTAAGAAAACCCATGAGGCAACCCATGTGGGCCCCATAGGTGAGTCATGGATGACCAAGCGTGGTGGCCAAGCAAAGGATAAGGTGAGTGTTGCCCAAGGAAGGAATAGTAAGGAGGTGGAAGGCCTAAAAGACCTTAATACCCTAACTTTGAAATTCCTAAAAATAAGAGGCTTTGGATTTTCTTTTATGCCTTATTCAATTTCACCAACACCTTATCATATATTGAGAGGGAAAAGAAAGAGCTAGATTTTCATAATCCAAGAAGAAATAAAAGAATAAGAACTAAGCAAGAACTTCAAGGGTAAGAATCCTTATATGAGGGGAATGATGTAACATTTCATATTTTTTTAAATGTAAGTTATAAATATTTATTAATTTATATAAATATTTATTGGATATGTTTATTATTGAATAAGTAATTGTTCAATTTGATTGAGTTTATTTAGTTAATTATTTATTTGCTAAATAATTAATGTGATTAGTTAATTATTTATTTGTTAAATAATTAATGTGTTATGTGGATTGAATTATGTGATTAAGTAATTTATTTAATAAATTGTTATTAAATAAAGTATAACAAATAACTATGTTATAAAGAGTTATTAAAATAAATTAAAGTAATTTTAATTTAGTTTTTGCCAAACAAGGTGTAAGTATTTTAATCATTTAATTTTTAGTGGTTGCCAAACAAAGCCTATGGCTTTTAGATTTCTTTTCATTTTTAAATTATTAATAAAATAAATAAAACAAGTATATAAATAAAATATATATTTATAAGATTATACGTTATATGTTTGGTAACTGATAATAATAAGTAGGCTTATTATTGCCATATCAGTTTTATTCTACGTGTATCAGTTTTGGTTTACGCTCATTGTTAGTACCTAGTTTATTATTGAGAGAAGTAAGAAAAGAGAAAGGAAAAGGTCAGAGAGTTTGAGAAGAAACCAAGTGCAAGATTGTCCAAAACAAGTTTTGATTGACAAGTTTTCTAGAGCAACAAAAAGGTAGGTTCCTAAAACCTTAATATATGTACATAGATATGTTTTAAGCCATTTTCCTATGAACTTGATAGTCTCTGTTTTCTGGTTTTTCACTGTGTATAAGAGTTTTACCAAAATTTATGTAAAAGCTATGTTGGTATAATTGGTTAGGTAATTACGTGTTTATATATAAACTGTTATTCAATTGTCAGTATTTATATATAATTGTATGTTTAATATATAAATATGATGGTATGCTAAATTACGTAACTGAGAAATTGATTTTCACTGTGAAAAACATGTATGAATCGTATATTTGCAAAATAACAAAATTGGTATGTGATTATGCAAATTGTGAACTAATACTGAGAAATTGAACTACACATGTGAATTGATTTATATGTTGGCATACTTGTATTTCAAAGGAATCAAATTTGGTTGATAGCAGTAGAATTTCAGTTCACTGTATTTTTATTTGTCAACCATGGAGTTTTGATCTAATAACAGTGTTTTCAGAGAATTAGTTCTCTGCTATTGTTGTTTAGTTATGTAAAATTAGTACACAAATGCTTCATAACTTTTATGTGTAATTTTTATGAAGTTATACATGTTGTTAGATGCTATTGGTTGTTAAAAATAATTTACACAGTAGCTTTGCTCTGTCTTTCGGGTTGGTTCTGTGAGTTTCGGCGCCCCAGCGTCAAAATCCACGCCCTAGCGCCAAATTTCACGCCCTGGCGCCAAGGTTCGCGCCCCAGTGCCAAAAATGGGCCGGTAGCTCGCGCCCAGTGCTAAATCTCGCGCCCCAGTGCCGTAGCTCACGCCCCAGCGCCACTGTTCCGCGCCCCGGCGCCGGAAAAGTGGCCTAGTTGGGCAGTTTTGACCTCCTGTAGTAAAACGGCCATAACTTTTTCATACGAACTCCGATTGAGGTAATTCAAGATTATTCGGAAAGAGGACGAGTAGACCTACAACTTTCATTCTTTAAGTTGTTTAATTTGAGGTCTGTAACAGTAGTCAAAATGGCTATCTTTAGGACTGTTATGTATTTGGAGTCAATCGGAGGGCGTCGGGATGCACGAATGCAAGTGTAACCCTTTGGGTATTAGTATAACTTAATGATAACATGTTGGACATGTATTAGGATGTTGTATCAAGTTGTTAATGTATATGTGGTGCAATGGCATGATCATTTAAGTAGTTGTAATAAAGCTAAAAAGTAATGTTCATGAAAGATGTGGTGTTGTTTAAACTTAAACTTAGTTAGTAGCTATACTAAGAGTAATAAAGGAACTCATAAAGGTAATGTTAGTGTAACTAATGTGTATTGTCAATGCATATGGTATGTGTAGAACTTGGGGTGAACGTGAATAGTAATTGTTTAACCTACACACGAGGCAAGTTCCCTAACCTTTGCTACTTTATTATTCAGCAAGGCTACTTTTCACTGTTATGTTACACTTATGCAAGTTCTCTAACTCTACTTTTATAATTGTGCAAGTTTTCTTAACTCTAAACTTGTTATATTAGCATGCAAGTACCTTTAGTTTATCGTTCAAGTTATTATTTGTTGTGCATGCTTGATATTAAATTCTAAGATGTAACCTTAGCTTAACGTTGTTCAAAGCAAGGTATGATGAGTTATTCAATTGTTATGCTATTAGATTATTCCAAAAGCATGAACTTAGAACGAAATGTTTATTCAGTATGATCATTCAATAACATAGTGTTATTATCTTGTATTCAACTAATCCTTAGTTGATGTCCGTTGAACTCCAAATTACCTTGAAAGCTTATCCAAACCAAACTTACTTTGGTGCGGACTTGTATTCTAAATACTGAGATGAACAACTCTTTTAATAGAGGTTTACGCTTAGCGTTGAAATGGTTGTTCACAATACATTGTACGAAGGGTTGATCCCCCTAAGTACGTGAAGTCCTTATAGTCTTATGACTGTTAAAGTTAAAGTTGAAAGATTACTTATAACTGTGGACATGATTCGTGGTCATTAGACCCTCAGTGAATGTTATAATTTTCAGAAAGTTAATAGAATATATTGTTTAGTTCTATTGGGCCTAATATTGGAAATTGATGTGAAAGTTTAAAGATTTACTTATTGTTATCTCAAGTGGGCCTTGTTTGCTCACTCTTGCCTGTAAAATTTCTTACAGCTAAAGTTGAAACGGGCGACATACCTAGCACCAGTAAGGGAAAAGGAAAGATGAATAAATACTGAAGACTTGTAATAGTTTTGATAGTTTACTTTCAGAATTTGATTTAAAGATTGTAATGAAGTTATTTAATTCTTCGCATTTGAATGATTGTTGTTAAAGGTTGGATAACCTGGGAGATTTTTTTTTTATTTAAGTTTAATCCTGTATGGGCAGGTTTTCTTTTATTATTCAATTCTATTATGATTGGGTAGTTAGAAATGAATGTTTTGATTACGTGAACACCAAATCTTGAGGTAATGAAGTACCGGGATTTGGGGGTGTCACAAGTTGGTATCAAAGCTTTAGGTTATGAACCTTAGGTGGGGGAAAAGCCTTAGGAAGTAACCTTTTGAAAAGATAGTGGAGTTAACTCTTATCGAGTTTTAAGAAAGAAGTAATAAAACACTTATGTGCTTATGTGTTTATGTTTATGTACTCGTGAGTGTCGAGTAGTAATGATTATTAATTAAAACTTTAAAACTTTGTTGTCAGGATGACTAATGTTGGAGAGTCCAGTCAGGCTAGGGAGGAGGGACCTCAAATGCCTATAGAGGAGGAACCTCGCGATGTTCAGGTAGTTTGGGAACAACTATTGCCACGGGAGTCAGCCCCGTTGGTCACAGTAGTTGAGGATGAGGATGATGATGTGGAGACAGACGAGGAGGATCCCATTGAGTTACCGCAGGAGGATGAGGATGACGAGGATGAGGAGGAAAGGATTACGCTTAACTCGATAGGTGGCCGTGTATATGATGAAGTGCACGACCTTAACGTGGAACTACAAGATACAGTGGAGGAGTTGCAGGAGATAGTAGCTGAACAATAGACTACAATTACACAAAAAGACGGCGAGATCCAGGATCGTGATGAACGACTGACAAACGCCGATGAGAAACTAACACAGACTGAAGGAGAGAAGGAACAATTGATCGAGATGGTTGCTGAACTGAAGAGCAGGCTGAGAGAAGAAGCGGCTAAGAGGGCAAGAGCTGAATATGCATACGAGGAAGCTTATCAACAAACTGGAAGAGCAGTAAGGAGCTCACAGGCAAAAAGGATGAAGATGGAAGAAATGGTCAAAGTATTCGACACCGCAATTAATCGAGCTCAAGATCGAGTTATGGGATATCCGATTCAGTTCGAGACGCTGCCATCATTTATGTTAGATCGAAGAACGATGTTTCGAGTCATGGAGGAAGAACGTGATAGGGCTAAGAAGTATCTTAATAGATCATCGTAGAAAGTGTGCCTGTAATGCACGTAATATGTATTAAATAATCTGTAAATCCCTAGTGTTAAGTAACCATGGGATATGATAATAATGGTGTTGTCCTGAAACTTTTGTAGTTCAGGAAAGGATGTAGATAGCAGATATGCTATTGTGTTATGTTTTCAAAAAGTTTATGAATAAATAAAAGTTATTATTTTATTCAAAGTGTTATGTGTTATGTGGTTATTTCTTTTGTAGAGGCAAGTTAATTAGAAATACTTAAAGAAGTTGAGTAATGGTCTAATAGATGTTTTATTTTAAACAAAAAATGCCTCCCAGACGTCAGCCAACACGACAGAGAACCACCGAAGAAGCTAACGACAATGTTGATGCGAATCCCGTTCAACAACTAGTGACACTATTGACAGGAGCGTTGCAGAATCAACCTCAAAACCATAGTACAACGTTTAAGGAGTTTAAGGCGGTTGGACCACCTGAATTCCATGGGTCCATGAATCCAGTCGAGGCACAAACCTGGATTATGGAAATAGAGAAGGTGTTCGATGTCGCTAGGGTAGGGGATGACCAGAAGACGGCTTTCGCAACTTTCATGTTGAAAGCAGAAGTTAGTTATTGGTGGCAGGCCAATAAAACTCGTGAAGGGCCAGGAGTGATGACCTGTGATAGGTTTAAGGAGTTGTTCTTCGAGACCTACTTCCCAGAGAGTTCTAAGAGTCAGTTAGAGGTTCAGTTTCTGGAACTAAAACAAGGAACGATGACGGTATCTTAGTATGCCGCAAAATTCAACGAATTGGCAAGATTTGCGCCATATCAAGTCAGCACAGACGAATGTAAGGCGAAGAGATTTGAACAGGGACTGAAGCCCTGGCTGTACAGTAGGGTTTCCCTATTCCAGTTGAAGACATTTGCAGCGGTGATGGAGAAAGCAGTACTCGCTGAAGGTGGAGGTGAGGCAGTGACAAAGTTCAATCAGGAACAAAAGAAGAAAAAGAATGAGAATGAGATTAAGAATGGAGGTGGTAGCAGTGGAAATAACAACAACAACAACAACAACAACAACAACTTGAAGAGAAAGTGGAATGGAAGTATGGGTACTGGAAACCAGCAGGGTAACCAGCAGAATAAGAAGTTTGAAGCATGTGCGACATGTGGAAAATTTCACAAGGGTGCGTGCTTGATGGGGAAACGAGTTTGCTATAATTATGGCCAGGAGGGTCACATCGCCCCAAACTGCACTCAACCGAAGAAGAAGGCGTGCTTCACATGCGGATCCAAGGAGCATTTTGCTCGTGAATGCCCTAAGAAGAAGGAGGGAGGGACAACCAGAAGCAATGGAGGTAACAATGGAGGTACATGGGCCATTACAGGACCTGCAGCATCAAACAAACCCACAGCCAGAACCTTCAACATGACTGTGCAAGATGCTGTGCAATCAAAGGATGTGGTGTCAGGTATTATCCCAATCAATGATATTGATGCATATGTATTATTTGATTCGGGTGCTACTTGCTCGTTTATATCTGATGAATTTGCTAAGAGGTTAGAATTGCCTAGAGAATAACTGAATTTTCCTTTGAACATAGAAATTGCGAATAAGGAAATAATCCCTGTTAGGTTCGTTTACAAGAACTGTAGGGTGAACATTAAGGGGAATATCTTGTTAGTAGATTTGATTCCGATTAGACTCGGAGAATTTGATGTAATTTTGGGAATGGATTGATTGTTCAATTATAGAGCAGTAATTGACTGCCAAAAGAAGTGTGTAAACCTTATTACTCCGTCAAAGGTAGTATTCTATGGTAGCAAGTCGCCAAGACAAATGAAATGTCTGACGACTATGCAGGCCAAGAAGTTGTTGAGTCAAGGTTGTGTGGGCTATTTAGCTTACATAGTCGATACTCAGAAGAAAGGTGTGAAATTAGAAGAAATACCGGTAGTGAGAGAATTCGAAGACGTGTTTCCAGAAGATTTGCCAGGACTTCCGCCGGACAGAGAAATTGAATTCGTGATCGACTTAGTGCCGGGAACAGCACCGATATCAAAGGCTCCGTATAGAATGGCTCCGATAGAAATGAAGGAACTGATGGTACAGTTGCAAGAACTGCTGGACAAGAAATATATTCAACCAAGTGTATCGCCGTGGGGAGCGCCAGTTTTATTCGTAAAGAAGAAGGACGGGTCAATGCATCTTTGCATTGATTACAGGGAGTTAAACAAAGTCACTATTAAAAATAAATACCCGTTGCCAAGAATAGATGACTTGTTTGACCAGTTGAAGGGTGCTAAATACTTTTTGAAAATTGATTTGAGAAGTGGGTATCACCAGTTGAAAGTGAGGAAGGAGGATATACCACGAACGGCATTCAGAACTCGATATGGACATTGCGAGTTTCTGGTGATGTCTTTTGGTTTAACCAATGCACCTGCTGCGTTCATGGATTTGATGAACAGGGTGTTTAAACCATTTTTAGACAAGTTCGTAGTAGTGTTTATCGACGACATTCTGGTGTATTCCAAAACTCAAGAAGAACACGTGGAACATTTACGTCTGACATTGGAGACACTAAGAAAGGAAAAGTTGTACGTGAAGTTTTCTAAGTGTGAATTTTGGCTCGATCGTGTACAATTTTTGGGTCATGTGATTGACAAAGATGGGATTTCAGTAGATCCATCGAAAGTGGAAGCTGTAATCAATTGGGAACAACCAAGAACACCTTCGGAGGTGAGGAGTTTCTTGGGGCTGGCCGGTTATTATAGAAGATTCATTCAAGATTTTTCTAAGATAGCCACTCCGCTAACAAATTTGACAAGGAAAGCTGTAAAATTTGTGTGGACGGAGAAATGTGAAGAGAGCTTCCAAGATTTGAAGAAGAAGCTAAGTATGGCACCTGTGTTAACCCTGCCAGATAATACAGGAAATTTTGTGGTGTATAGTGATGCCTCACACAAAGGGTTGGGTTGTGTTCTTATGCAGAACGGCAAAGTTATTGCCTATGCATCAAGACAACTGAAGGATTACGAGAAAGGTTACCCGACTCATGATTTAGAATTGGCTGCAGTGGTATTTGCACTCAAGATATGGAGACATTATCTGTATGGAGAGAAATGTGAGATCTACACAGACCACAAAAGTCTGAAGTATATTTTTCAATCAGAAGGACCTGAACATGCGTCAAAGGAGATGGATGGAATTGATAAAGGATTACGATTGTGAGATCTTTTATCATCCGGGCAAAGCGAATGTGGTTGCGGATGCTTTAAGTAGGAAAGGTCGGGAGAAATTAATGTTGATAACAACTCAGGAGGAGCTCATTTCAGCAATGATAAAGTTAGAACTGGAAATCAAATTTTCACAGGAATCCGACGAACAACTATTTCATCTAGAAGCAGGTCCACCTTTACTGGACAAGGTGAAAAACGCTCAGTTACAAGATGAAGAATGTGGAAAGATAAAAGAGAATATGGTTAATGGAAACAATACGAAATATAAGGTCGATACCGAAGGACTACTACGGTACGAGGGAAGAATCTGGGTTCCAGCAACACCAGAACTGAAAAATGAAATCCTGACCGAAGCTCATAGCTCAAGATATTCGATTCATCCAGGAAGCACGAAAATGTATCAAGATTTACACCGACATTTTTGGTGGCCGAATATGAAAAGGGATGTTGCAGAATGTGTGGCTAAATGTTTGACATGTCAAAGAGTAAAAGCCGAACATCAAAGACCCAGCGGATTACTTCAACCGTTGGAAATACCGGAATGGAAATGGGAGCATATCACGATGGATTTTGTGGTGAGTCTTCCAACTACTCAGAAAGGATACGATGCGATTTGGGTAATAGTAGATAGACTGACAAAATCTGCACACTTTTTGCCAATAAAGATTAGATTCAATCTTGATCAGCTGGCAAAACTATATATTAAAGAGATCGTTGCAAGACATGGAGTTCCAGTGTCAATTGTGTCAGACAGAGATCCGAGGTTCACATCAAACTTCTGGAAGAGACTACAAGAATTTATGGGAACACAGTTGTGAATGAGTACGGCATATCATCCGCAAACAGATGGCCAAAGCGAACGAACGATCCAGACATCGGAAGATATGTTGAGAGCATGCGTCATGGATTTCAAAGGAAGCTGAGAAGAGCAATTACCGTTGGTGGAATTCGTCTACAATAATAGTTATCACACGAGCATCGGCATGCTGCCTTATGAAGCGTTATACGGCAGAAAGTGCAGAACTCCACTGTACTGGGATGAAGTTGGTGAACGTCAACTGTTAGGACCAGAATTGGTGCAACAAACTGCTGAGGTTATCAAACTCATCAGGATAAGATTGGTAACAGCTCAAGACCGACAGAAGAAGTATGCTGATCAACACAGGCAAGATCGTGCATTTGACGTAGGAAGCTATGTATTCCTAAAAGTTTCTCCTTGGAAGGGGAAAATTCGTTTCGGTAAAAAGGGAAAGCTAAGCCCGAGGTTTATTGGACCCTTTGAAGTGCTGCGAAGAGTGGGAGAAGTGGCTTACGAGGTAGCTCTACCTCCAGAATTGGAAAATATTCATAATATTTTTCACATTTCGGTGTTACGACCATATAAACCCGACTACAAACATGTGATCGAGTACGAACCGTTTCAGTTCGAGAAAGATTTGTCTTATGAAGAGGTTCCTATCCAGATAGTCGACAGGAAAGAACAAGTGCTCAGAAATAAAGTGATACCTTCTGTGAAGGTGATTTGGAGGAACCACAACGCTGAAGAAGCAACGTGGGAACTCGAAGAGAAAATGTTGCAAGAATACCCTGAGTTATTTGTTTAATTTTTGTCTTCGATTCTATGGACAGAATCTTTGTAAGTAGGGAAGAATGTAACGAATGTGTGGTTTGAGTTGTGATTCTGAGGACAGAATCCTTATATGAGGGGAATGATGTAACATTTCATATTTTTTTAAATGTAAGTTATAAATATTTATTAATTTATATAAATATTTATTGGATATGTTTATTATTGAATAAGTAATTGTTCAATTTGATTGAGTTTATTTAGTTAATTATTTATTTGCTAAATAATTAATGTGATTAGTTAATTATTTATTTGTTAAATAATTAATGTGTTATGTGGATTGAATTATGTGATTAAGTAATTTATTTAATAAATTGTTATTAAATAAAGTATAACAAATAACTATGTTATAAAGAGTTATTAAAATAAATTAAAGTAATTTTAATTTAGTTTTTGCCAAACAAGGTATAAGTATTTTAATCATTTAATTTTTAATGGTTGCCAAACAAAGCCTATGGTTTTTAGATTTCTTTTCATTTTTAAATTATTAATAAAATAAATAAAACAAGTATATAAATAAAATATATATTTATAAGGTTATACGTTATATGTTTGGTAACTGATAATAATAAGTAGGCTTATTATTGCCATATCAGTTTTATTCTACGTGTATCAGTTTTGGTTTACGCTCATTGTTAGTACCTAGTTTATTATTGAGAGAAGTAAGAAAAGAGAAAGGAAAAGGTCAGAGAGTTTGAGAAGAAACCAAGTGCAAGATTGTCCAAAACAAGTTTTGATTGACAAGTTTTCTAGAGCAACAAAAAGGTAGGTTCCTAAAACCTTAATATATGTACGTAGATATGTTTTAAGCCATTTTCCTATGAACTTGGTAGTATCTGTTTTCTGGTTTTTCACTGTGTATAAGAGTTTTACCAAAATTTATGTAAAAGCTATGTTGGTATAATTGGTTAGGTAATTACTTGTTTATATATAAACTGTTATTCAATTGTCAGTATTTATATATAATTGTATGTTTAATATATAAATATGATGGTATGCTAAATTACGTAACTGAGAAATTGATTTTCACTGTGAAAAACATGTATGAATCGTATATTTGCAAAATAACAAAATTGGTATGTGATTATGCAAATTGTGAACTAATATTGAGAAATTGAACTACACATGTGAATTGATTTATATGTTGGCATACTTGTATTTCAAAGGAATCAAATTTGGTTGATAGTAGTAGAATTTTAGTTCACTGTATTTTTATTTGTCAACCATGGAGTTTTGATCTAATAACAGTGTTTTCAGAGAATTAGTTCTCTGCTATTGTTGTTTAGTTATGTAAAATTAGTACACAAATGCTTCATAACTTTTATGTGTAATTTTTATGAAGTTATACATGTTGTTAGATGCTATTGGTTGTTAAAAATAATTTACACGGTAGCTTTGCTCTGTCTTTCGGGTTGGTTCTGTGAGTTTCGGCGCCCCAGCGTCAAAATCCACGCCCCAGCGCCAAATTTCACGCCCTGGCGCCAAGGTTCGCGCCCCAGCGCCAAAAATGGGCAGGTAGCTCGTGCCCAGCGCTGAAGCTCGCGCCCCAGCGCCGTAGCTCGCGCCCCAGCGCCACTGTTCCGCGCCCCGGCGCCGGAAAAGTGGCCTAGTTGGGCAGTTTTGACCTCCTATAGTAAAACGGCCATAACTTTTTCATACGAACTCCGATTGAGGTAATTCAAGATGATTCAGAAAAAGGACGAGTAGACCTACAACTTTCATTCTTTAAGTTTTTTAATTTGAGGTCTGTAACAGTAGTCAAAATGGTCATCTTTAGGACTGTTATGTATTTGGAGCCAATCGGAGGGCGTCGGGATGCACGAATGCAAGTTCAACCCTTTGGGTATTAGTATAACTTAATGATAACATGTTGGACATGTATTAGGATGTTGTATCAAGTTGTTAATGTATATGTGGTGCAATGGCATGATCATTTAAGTAGTTGTAATAAAGCTAAAAAGTAATGTTCATGAAAGATGTGGAGTTGTTTAAACTTAAACTTAGTTAGTAGCTATACTAAGAGTAATAAAGGAACTCATAAAGGTAATGTTAGTGTAACTAATGTGTATTGTCAATTCATATGGTATGTGTAGGACTTGGGGTGAACGTGAATAGTAATTGTTTAACCTACACACGAGGCAAGTTCCCTAACCTTTGCTACTTTATTATTCAGCAAGGCTACTTTTCACTGTTATGTTACACTTATGCAAGTTCTCTAACTCTACTTTTATAATTGTACAAGTTTTCTTAACTCTAAACTTGTTATATTAGCATGCAAGTACCTTTAGTTTATCGTTCAAGTTATTATTTGTTGTGCATGCTTGATATTAAATTCTAAGATGTAACCTTAGCTTAACGTTGTTCAAAGCAAGGTATGATGAGTTATTCAATTGTTATGCTATTAGATTATTCCTAAAGCATGAACTTAGAAAGAAATGTTTATTCAGTATGATCATTCAATAACATAGTGTTATTATCTTGTATTCAACTAATCATTAGTTGATGTCCGTTGAACTCCAAATTACCTTGAAAGCTTATCCAAACCAAACTTACTTTGGTGCGGACTTGTATTCTAAATACTGAGATGAACAACTCTTTTAATAGAGGTTTACGCTTAGCGTTGAAATGGTTGTTCACAATACATTGTACGAAGGGTTGATCCCCCTAAGTACGTGGAGTCCTTATAGTCTTATGACTGTTAAAGTTAAAGTTGAAAGATTACTTATAACTGTGGACATGATTCGTGGTCATTAGACCCTCAGTGAATGTTATAATTTTCAGAAAGTTAATAGAATATATTGTTTAGTTCTATTGGGCCTAATATTGAAAATTGATGTGAAAGTTTAAAGATTTACTTATTGTTATCTCAAGTGGGCCTTGTTTGCTCACTCTTGCCTGTAAAATTTCTTACAGCTAAAGTTGAAACGGGCGACGTACCTAGCACCAGTAAGGGAAAAGGAAAGATGAATAAATACTGAAGACTTGTAATAGTTTTGATAGTTTACTTTCAGAATTTGATTTAAAGATTGTAATGAAGTTATTTAATTCTTCGCATTTGAATGATTGTTGTTAAAGGTTGGATAACCTGGGAGATTTTTTTTTTATTTAAGTTTAATCCTGTATGGGCAGGTTTTCTTTTATTATTCAATTCTATTATGATTGGGTAGTTAGAAATGAATGTTTTGATTACGTGAACACCAAATCTTGAGGTAATGAAGTACCGGGATTTGGGGGTGTCACAAAAGGATCCGATAAAGATAAAGGGAAGGCTAAGGCGAACCAATATGTTGCCTTTGTAATTGTATAGGATGAATGTTGTTATTATTTGATATTATGACAAAGAATATATGTAATGGTTATAAAGAACCTGGGTGTGGTAATATTGCTTTAGAATATACAGAAGACATTTTCACTCTTTTGAGGTATTTCAATTGAATGAATGTGTGAACTGTAGCACCGTGTAGCACCATCTATCGGGTTGGAAGATACCCAGATTTGGGGGCGTCACAGGTTGGTATCAGAGCTGTAGGTTATAAAACTTAAGGGGGGGGGAAGAACCTTAAGCTATAACCTTAAGAAAAGTTAAAGAAATAAAAGATGAAGTTAACCCTAAAAATGCATTAAATGTGATATGTGTTTTTATTATTCTACTGACGTGTACTAATCAAACTAAATTGTTTTGTTGTAGATGTCAAGAAATAATGAGATGTATAGGGATATACATGTTGTTAGCGAGGAGTCCATAAATCAAGTTGAGATCTTACCGACCCCTATAGCAGAAGAACCAGAAGTGGTTGTGATCGAGTCTGGAGACTCGAAAGACTTAGACCTCATGTCTTTGTTTGATGGCATGTCGGAAGAGGAGGTGGAAGTGGTGTCATTTAACACCGTAGCACCTGTGGAAGAGATGACTCCGGGGGAGTCAATGAAAACCTTGTTCATGGCATTATTGGATAGAAATTTCTAGTTGGGGAAGGAGGTAAGGGAGATAAAGGAGGAGGTCCAGGAAATCCTGGAGGATAAGAAAAGTATAGAGACTATGTGGGAGGAGGATCACGATGAGAGAGTTTTGGCGAAGGACAAGGTCCATGAGCTGAAATAAGAGGTCTTCGAGCTCAAGCAAGAGCTAAAGACCAAGAAGAAAAAGATTGGTAGGATGTCCTGTATTCATATAATTTCGCATGCAGATTTTCAGTAGCAAGTGGATGGGTATTCGATAGAGGCAGGGCAGACTCGGTATACTATCAGCCGAGATATTATAGCCAGTCTTGCCAACGCGAATTATGAGAATGTTATAAGGCATACGTAATTTAGTTAGTAGTTAGAGTAGAGTTAGATATGTAAATATGATGTATCTAGTAATGACGTAAATCCCTCTTTTGTATATAAAAGGGTAGTCTTTTGTAAATTCCAAATTTTGGAAAGCAATTATGGAATAGTAATGTAATCAGCTAAGGCTGTGTAATGACGAATATTGTAGTATTATACTACAAGAAAGCACATCAATATAAGCCTTTTATGGAACATATTATGCAATGAGTTTGAAGTTATTGTTTAATAATGAATAATAACTAACTAACAAGGAAGAAGGTAAAAATGACGTGTTATTTATCTTAACAGAAAAATGCCGCCAAGAAGAAGACAAAGAAATCAAGAAGCCAATGTGAATCAACTGTGGGGAGGACCGATTAATCCGATGCAAGAGTTCGTTAATTTATTAACGGCTGTGTTTAACAGGAATGGGGCTAATATAGTCGTAAATCCTACAGTAGTACGAGCTATAACTTTTAAGGATTTTAAAAGTGTCGGTCCACCAAAGTTCAAAGGAACTATGGACCCCATAGAAGCCCAAACTTGGGTAAAAGAAATAGAGAAGGCATTTGTTATTACAAATGTCGAAGAGGGGCAAAAGGTTGCTTTTGTTACCTATATGATGAAAGGAGAGGCTAACTTCTGGTGGGAGGCGAACCAGGCTAGGGCCGGTATAGAAAACCTAACGTGTACATAATTCAAGGAAATTTTCTTCGAGAACTACTTTCCCACGAGTATGAAGGGGAGGATGGAGATGTGGTTTCTAGAGTTGAAACAAGGGGAAATGAAGGTTCCCCAATACGCAACCAAGTTCAATGAACTGGCGAGGTTTGCTCCACATCAGGTGGACACTGAGGTGAGAAAGGCTAGGAGGTTTGAGCAAGTCTTGAAACCCTGGCTCTATAGCCAGATATCTATGTTCCAAAGTAATTCTTTTGGAACCATACTGGAGAAGGCGATAATCACAGAGGGTGGGAATGAGGCTCTAAGCCAGTACCACCAGAAGAAGAAGAACAAGGGAAAGGTTGATGGGAGAGTAAAAGTCGAGGGTGCCAGTGGGAGTGGCAACGGCCAGAAAAGAAAGGGATTTAACTCTAGGAATACCGAAGTGAAGCAAGGAGATCCTAAGAAGAGGATGGAGGCATGCAAGAACTGTGGGAAGACTCACTTAGGAGTCTATCTCAAGGGAAAGGTCGTGTGTTACAACTGTGGACAGAAGGGGCACATTTTGCCTAACTGTCCAAGTCCGAAGAAAAGCCATGGATGCTTCGTATGTGGATCAACCGATTACATAGCGAAGAACTGTCTGAAGAAGGGGACGGATGGGAATAAGGGTGCTAATAGCAGTAAGTTAGATATTGGTGGTCCAGCACCGACGGTTAGGTCGATGGCCCGCACCTTTAACATGACGATCCAAGATGCAGTTACATCAGGGAATATAGTTGCAGGTATTATCCCGATCAACGATATAAATGCTTATGTGTTGTTTGATTCGGGTGCTACTTGTTCTTTCATAGCATGTGATTTTGCTAGACGCTTAGGATTACTTCCCGAAAGATTGTCTGTACCTGTGAATATCAAGGTAGCCAACGAAGAAATAATTCCTGTTGAAAATATTCATAGGACTTATTGCGTAGATATGCGAGGTTATAAATTATCGATAGATTTGTTATCGATAAAGTTGGGAGAATTCGATGTAATTCTTTGAATGGATTGGTTGTTTAACCATGGGGTAATAACAGATTGTCAGAAGAAATGTTTAAACATTAGAACATTGAGGCAACCAAATGTAGTGTTTTACGGTAATAAATCGCCGGGACGTTTGTGTTGTCTTACCATGACACAAACTAGGAAATTGTTGAGGAAGGGATGTGTAGGTTATTTGTGCCATGTTGTTGATACCCAGAGAGTGGGAGCAACGATGGAATAAATACCTATAGTTAAAGAATTCGCGGATGTATTTCCAAGCAAATTGTCGGGTCTTCCACCGGATAGGGAGACCAAATTCGTAATAGACATTGTGCCAAGAGCGGCACCAGTTTCAAGGGCACCGTGTCGTATGGCGTCAGTCGAGATGAAGGAGTTGATGGTTTAATTACGAGAACTGTTGGATAGAAAGTACATTCAACCGAGTATTTCGCCATGGGGAGCACCGGTACTGTTTGTAAAGAAGAAGAATGGATCGTTAAGACTTTGTATCGACTATCGAGAGTTGAACAAGTTAATGATAAAGAATAAATACCCATTACCCAGGATTGATGATCTCTTTGATCAATTGAAAGGGGAAAAGTATTTTTCTAAGATAGATTTGCTAACGGGGTATCATCAGTTGAAGGTTAGGAAGGAGGATGTACCTAAGACGGTGCTAAACACCTAAGGGTAGTGCTGGAAACACTAAGTAAGGAGAAGTTATATGCAAAATTCACTAAGTGTGAATTTTAGCTAGAAAGGGTACAATTTTTAGGTCATGTTATCGACTGAGACGAAATTTCAATAGACTCAGCAATGGTGGAAGCAGTGATGAATTGGAAACAGCCAAAAACGCCGACTGAGGTGCGAAGTTTCCTAGAGTTGGCGGGATACTATCGAAGATTTATCCAAGATTTTTCGAAGATAGCTACTCCGTTGACTAATTTAACAAGGAAGACAGTGAAGTACGTATGGATGGAGAAGTGCGAAGATAATTTTCAAGAACTAAAGAAAAGGTTAAGTAAAGCACTTGTATTGTCCATACCCGATGATACAAGAAATTTTGTAGTTTATAGCGATGCTTCGCATAAAAGACTTGGTTGCGTGCTCATTACGTATTCATCATGACAGTTGAAGGATTATGAGAAAGTTTATCCTACTCATGATCTGGAACTGGCCGCAGTAGTGTTTACCTTGAAGATGTGGAGGCATTACTTATACGGGGTGAAATGTGAGATATACACAGACCATAAGATTCTAAAATATATCTTCACACAGAAGGATTAAAATATGAGTCAAAGGAGATGATTAGAGTTGATAAAAGATTACGATTGTGATATCCTGTTATACCCAGGAAAAGCCAATGTAATGTCCGACGCCTTAAGTAGGAAGGGTCGGGAAAAGTTATCTATGTTAACGACTTAGACTAAGTTAATAACAGAAATGACTAGGATGGAGTTGAAGGTGAAGTTACCGAGTGAATCTGGTCAGAAATTGTTTACAACTGAGATTCAATCTACCATTGTAGAGAGAGTCAAGGAAATACAACTCAGAAATGAAGAGTGTGACCAGATGAAGAAGCGGCTAACCGAGGAAAAAGAATTAAAGTACAGTCTCGATAATGAGGGATTATTGAGATTTGAAGGAAGAATTTGGGTTCCAAATGAGACAGAATTAAAGGAGGAAATGTTACAAGAAGCTCATGGTTTGAGGTATTCAATTCATCCTGGTAGTACTAAGATGTATCAAGACCTTCGACAAAGTTTTTGGTGGTCAAACATGAAGAGGGAGATAGCAAAATACGTAAGTAGGTGCTTAACTTGTCAAAAAGTTAAGGCCGAACATCAACGACCAAGCGGCTTGTTACAGTTATTGGAAATTTCACGATGGACTTTATGGTGCGACTTCCAATTACTTAGAAGGGGTACGACGCGATTTGGGTAATAGTGGACCGGTTGATAAAGTTGGCTCACTTTTTGCAAATAATAAGTATAACTTAGATCAGTTAGCTAAACATTATGTTAAGAAAGTTATTTCCAGACATAGAGTACTAATTTCGATAGTGTCAGATCGTGATCCACGATTCACATCGAACTTTTGGAAGAGTCTACAAGAATAGATGGGAATGCAGCTGAAGTTGAGTACGGCTTATCATCCACAAACTAATTAGCAGAGCAAGAGGATAATTCAGACGTTAGAAGATATGCTGAGATCTTACGTCATGGATTTTAAGGGTAGTTGGGATGATCATCTACCGTTAGTAGAGCTTGCGTATAACAACAGTTATCATGCGAGCATAGGCATGTCGCCTTACGAAGCTCTATATGGACAGAAGTGCAGAACACCATTGTGTTGGGATGAAGTGGGAGAACGCCGAATGGTAGGACCAGAATTGGTGCAGCAGACAGCGGATATAGTTAAATTGATAAGAATGTTTCTGGTAGCAGCTCAAGACAGACAGAAGAAGTATGCGGATTCGCATCGAGGAAATCGAGAGTTTGAAGTAGGCTCGTACGTATTTCTAAAGGTATCTCCCTGAAAAGGAAAGATACACTTTGTGACACCCCCAAATCTGGGTATCTTCCAACCCGACAGATGGTGCTACACGGTGCTACAGTTCACACATTCATTCAATTGAAATACATCAAAAAAGTAAAAATGTCTTCTATATATTCCTAAAAAAAATATATTCTCATTCCCATTCTTTATAACCATTACATATATTCGTTGTCATAATATTAAATAATAAAAATATTAGTCCTATACTATTACAAAGGCAACCTATTGGTTAGCTTAACCTTCCCTTTATCTTTTTTGGATCCTTCAGTCTGTTCGGTCTTAGCTGCATTCATATGGTTCAAGCAAGAGTGAGCATAACTAGCTCAACAAGTATGACAATTTTATTTAAACAACAGGCTTGAATCATATAAATTGTATATCTTTAATAACTGAAACAATAGTTATGAAGTACTATCGATAATTCAAAATAGCACTTCTTTTTTCTTAAAACGTTTCACAATGAACATCATTCAGTAAAATATCAATTTTGGTCCAAGACCTTGAGCATTTCATTCTTTCTTTGAAAAGGACAACCCGGCACCAAGTCCGTAAGTCCGATATATCTTATGAGCACATCTAGGTGATTAGCCTATAGTACCCTATGTTGTACAACACTACTTTCTTTAAACGTATGTACATTTAAGTTTTGGTAACCTCACGTGCCTGCCGTTTGACGACAAAACATTTGTTTATGCATACTCAGTCTTTCTTTGAAACCATACCAAAATAGTTTGGCAAAACTTTGACAACATTGACAATAGTTCGATAGATTATAAGAAATCCATAAAACATCTTAAGTCTAGCCGAAGGAATTGGCTTCGACTTCATCATACATCAATCCATGTGTAAGATACATGAATTTACAAAGCTTGTCTAGAATGAACATAGACAAGGGTTAGAACACTTGCCTTTAGTGTCTTCTACAGTAATCATACTTTCTCTTTGAGTCTTTAAGGTTTCAACAATACATGATCACATAACATACCACATTAGGTCATACATAATCATGTAAGGTCACTAATATATCTTACCCTTCTTCTCAATCTAATCATACTTTAGATTGTTTAACATTCATTAAGATTTATCGTTTTACATTGTTCTTATGTTTACGTAATCATTCGTTAACCCTTAGTCATCATTCTTTAGGTTTTAAACATCTTTAATGATGTTACTTCAAGTCAATTAGGTATCTAATTCACCCTTCATTCATTTCCTTATTCATTATATCCATAAGTATTCTTCTCTAGGTTCCTCCTAGTACTGGCACTACATCGCCAACTTCCTTTATATAACTCGCGTTACGGCGCGGGTAGCAGTGTCTACATCTTGGGCTTGGCGTTGCGGCGCCAAGATACCCTACTAAAGTTGCGTTGCGGCGCCATAATACAGTGAGCAATGGTATCGGTTTGGCGTTGCGGTGCCAGGGTTAATGCTTTGGACGGCACTGCGGTGCCGGCCCTGAGCCTCAGAAAATTTTGATAGACTTTTTCTTGTGTGAACTTTTCGACCTCATAACTTATTCGTTATAAGTCTGAATTGGCTTGTTCAAAAGCCATTAGCTCACGAATCACATGTTCTATGATTCCATTAGAAAATATTTCATTTTTGAATCTTTTAACTCAGAATTCACCGATTAGTTCATTATTACAAAAACGTTAAACGTTCGTGAACGTTCAAAGCTCGTTTCTTCGTTCTAAGTTAGAATTTGGTCATTTTCGAGTCCACAACTCTAGAATGCAAATTGAGACTAATCTCCATCAAAAACTAACATTTTCGAGTCAAATGTTAACTTTTGACTTTCATTCTGAGAATTTAACGATTTCGATGATTATCTTCTAATCTCATAAATTTTGCCATTACTTCGTTACTTGATAATTTTACCTCATTCAAAATCTATTCATTCCATCATTCTAACATCCTAACCAAACATATTTCATTAAATCATTTATATGACAAATTCTTACAAGCTCTTCATTAGTTCATCACTTAAATAAGTATGAATTACTTAAACATGGCTTATTAAGGTTTAAGTCCATTGATTAGCCATCTTATCACTTCTTATCATACCTGGTCCATAAATCTACACATCTCTATCAAACTACTATTGAAGAGATAGAAGATTAATGGTCTAGGATTCTTACCCTTGAAGTTCAACTTGGTTCTTCTTCTTGAATTATGAAAGCTCTAGCTTTTTCTCACTTTTCTCTCTCAAATGTATAAGCTTTAAGTTGTTGGTGAAATGAACAAGGCAAGAAATGAAAATCCAAAGCTCTCTATTTATAGGATTTCCTAGGTGAGGGTATAATAGTCATTAGGCCATCCACCTCCTTAATTACCTCCTTACTATTCATATCTTGGTCATCACATAACTTATCATTCGTTTTCTCTCCACCCTTGGTCAACTATGACTCACCTATTGGGCCCACATGGGTTGCCCCTGCCCGTTTACCAATTGGTTCGATCCACGGATTCGATTCTTAGTTTAGGCTTTAGGTTTAATTACCTTGGGCCTAAAATTGGTCTTGCATTTCATTTCATTGGGCCTTAACATATTACCAATTGGGCTTGCAACATTCCTATAAGTCCATTACAGTAGGATTAAAGCGTTTAACGTAAAATCCTCGTATCCCTTACGCATACTAGTTCGTATTATCTTTCATCATACATGTTATACTATCATTCGTATACAGTCGTATAATACATTGTATCATACTCGTATTCAATACTTCGTATAATACTCGCTATTATACGATCATCACTTATTCAAATCCTACGTTCTTTAACATTCTTAAATTTAGTACGCAGACGAAAAACTATGTTTGTCATAACTGAAATATTATTGCATATTCCATCCTTCCTCATTATTCTATCATTACGTATTTCTCAGAAGTTCAAAAAAAATTCCCGAGCAGAAATCAGTGAATAGTATTTTTCAAAAAAATTCTCAGAAAGCTTTTATTTTCGTCTTGGAAATTCAAACTCTTTAATTCCTTCATGTAGCCAGAATACTATGATATTCTGACACAATTAGGTCATAGAACGACCTTTATCTTACTAACACATAATAAAATCATATAAGATAATTTTATTTATTATTTAATCAAATAAAATTATTTTACAATAAATATGAATTTCTCGGTCGTTACATCCTTCCCCGCTTATAAGGATTTTGTCCCCAGGATCTCGTCTTACATTAAACAAATAACTGAGGATAATTCTTCTTTATCTTTTCTTCAAGTTCCCACGTTGCTTCTTCGGCATCGTGGTTCTTCCATAACACCTTTATCGAAGGTATAACTTTATTCCTTAGAACTTGCTCTTTCCTATCAATGATTTGAATAGGCATCTATTCATACGTCAAGTCCTTCTCGATATAAATAGGTTTATATTATATCACGTGCTTATAATCTGGCTTATAAGGACGTAACACAGATACATGGAAAACATTATGTATTCTTTCTAAGTCTGAAGGTAATGCTATCATGTAAGCAACCTCTCCTACTCTTTTTAGTATTTCGAAAGGTCCTATAATCCTTGGACTTAACTTTCCCATCTTTCCAAAGCATATCTTTCCTTTCCAGGGAAATACCTTTAGAAATACGTAAGAGCCTACCTCAAACTCTCTATTAACTTGATGTGATTTCGCATATTTCTTCTGTCTGTCTTGCGCTGCTACCAGACGCATCCGTATTTGCTTCACTACATCCGTTGTCTGCTTCACCAATTCTGGTCCTGGTATTCAGCGTTCTCTCACTTAATCCCAACACAATGGTGTTCTGTATTTCCTTTCGTATAGAGCTTCGTAAGGCGGCATGCCTATGCTCGCATGATAACTATTGTTATACGCAAATTCTACTAGCGGTAGATGATCATCCCAACTACCCTTGAAATTCATGACGCAAGATCTCAGCATATCTTCTAGCGTCTGAATTGTTCTCTCGCTCTGTCCATCAATTTGTGGATGATAAGCTGTACTCAACTTCAACTGTGTTCCCATCTGTTCTTGCAGACTCCTCCAAAAGTTTGATGTGAATCGTGGATCATGATCTGACACAATCGAAACTGGTACTCCATGTCTGAAAATGATTTCCTTAACATTAAGTTTAGCTAAATGTTCTAAGTTATACTTAACTCTTATTGGCAAAAAGTGAGCCGACTTCGTCAATCGGTCCACTATTACCCAAATCACGTCATACCCCTTATGAGTAATTGGAAGTCCCACCATAAAGTCCATCGTGATATTCTCCCACTTCCACTCTAGAATCTCCAAGGACTGCAACAAGTGTGAGAGTCCCAAATTCGGGTCCTAATCACCACGGATCTGGTACAATTATTCTATAACTATTGCGAAAGATATAAACATAAATTATTTATGCAATACATTTTACACATTATTCTCCAAGGTCGAGTAACCTTAACTTATACATAATTCATAACCTGCCTAGCATATAACATTATTATCATACTATACTATTACATTTTAGCTGCACATATTATTCCAAGATGAACTTGGCTTTATCTGTTCCTGTATCCGAACGTATTCATCTTAATCTGCAATTTTAATCATGATATAGCAAGGGTGAGCAATAAGTTTGCCCAGTAAGTTTAAGTTCAATAAATTAAAGATATATCATGATTGAAAGAATTGAACAAAAGTTGGCTACAGTTCTACAATTTAATTGCGAACTACCATGAACAAAGTTTACATAGTTGAACGAACATTGAACATGAACATGAACATATATATATATCTGGACCAAATGATAATGAAGGTGATCAGTCTTTCATACTTGATGAATACATGCAGTATGCACATAGTGCGATTTAATAATTCTTAGACATGGCAATCAGCAATGATTAACCATAAGTATACTTGAATAAACAACTCAAAGTTGAGTTAAGGAAAACTTGCACAATAAGTGAGTATAAGAAACTTGCATGTTCCGTTGATTATCGTTAAGCATTTTAATAATCTTTGTCTGAAGACCTGATATATAAATAATATAGGTATACAAATTAGAATAATATCATCACAATATTTAAAATAACCTAAACATGTTATCACATAACCCTATCAGTCTATAACACACATAAGACCTAGTATCGAGTCAAACTATTACAGTCCGAGTTGAATCCGATAAAATTCAGACATCCCGATGGCTTAGTCGATTAAATATCGAGTTTAAGTTCCATTAAACTCTACCTAAACACTTAACAGTTATCTTAGATAATTATATTATCAGTTAAAATATTTTTCATAAGCTCGTAATAATTTTTAAATAATTATTACTATTTATCATAATTTTCTAATAATTAATATAGTACTTATATAATTTAAATACCACTTAATTCCATTATCATTAATATTTATTTATTATCAAATATTAATGAAAACCATAACATAATATTATAATATATTTATAATATATCAAAGTATTTTTAATACCTTAAAATCATATTTATATGATTTTTAAACCTTTAAATTCATTATCCGATAATTGATTTTAATATTAAAATATTAATATTTTCATGACAAAATATCAAAAGTTATATTTTATAACTTAAAATATTTTTATAAGACTTAAATCATTTATATATAATTTTTAAATCATTAATTCTATTTTTCCATAATATATTTATTAAATAAATTAATTACCATTAATATTAATTAATTAATGAAATTCATCACAAAATATTAAAAGTCATTAAAAGTAACTTAAAATATTTTCTTATACCATTATATAATTTTTCATGATTTTTCAAGTATTAAAATCATTTTTAAATAATTTATTTAATATTATAATTAAATGAATTAAATACCATTATTATTCCAAAAATATTAAATATTTATGAAATATATTCATAGTAATTAAAATCTAATTTTCGAACTTTAAAATAATTTTTAAGAATTTATTTTGTATATTTAATAATTAAAAACTATTTTTATCTATTTATTAATTAAAATAATTAATTTATTATGAAACTGTCGCTAAAGGGTGCCTATAGCGACAGAACTGTCGCTGTAGGTGTTCTTCGTGTTCTTGAGCCTAAATCCAGCTCTTCATGTCAGTGGGCAAGGTAGCTAGTTTGACCATTACTAGATTCGTGATCATAAGGACTCTAGACTTGCACAAGTGTTAATCATGTAGTATAAGTGTAATACTACAATAATCAATTAATATCATGGCTAAAATATATCTAATCAACAAGATCTATGCCTCCCAAATCTTGTCAGTGGCTGTTCTTGAGTTTCTGGGTTGCCCAGAAACTCAAGCAGTGATAGGGGTCCTACTTTGCAGCCTAGAATCTTTGATTTTCCTGTCCTGTTTATGTGATGTAAAGGTTCACTCATATAGTCCATATGTTAAGCTACAATTATCATGCACTATAACAGTCTAACAACATAGCAGGTAAGAGATTAAGGCTGGTCAAACGCTTGTCAGAAACTGTTCTTGAGAAATCTGGGTTTTCTAGATTTCATCATAAGGCTGGTGGTTAACATTGGTTTGACCTTGCATAACTTTGATCCAGTGTATGATCTGGGAGTTCTAGAAGCAGGGATTGATAGTTCTAATGTCGGTCTACACAACCATAACAATAACAAGGCCCAAACACTTAGCAGTCGTCAGATCTAGCACCTGCAAAATCGCTGTCAGAGATTTCTGGGTTTCTGGGTTACCCAGAAACCATTTTTCGTGCTCGATCAACGCCTTTTGACCGCCTATAACTTTCAATCTACACATGATTTGGACTTGATTCAAGTTCCAGATCCAAGCCCTTACAACAAAGAACAGATCTATAACATAAAACACACCAAAATATTAACAGGTAAAGATCTAAGGCCTCTGACATATGGCTGTCAGGCCACTTTTCAAATTTTTTTTTTCAGATCTCTAAAAACTCCAATTTCGAGCACTTTGATGTTATGGATCTGGGATTTAACAACCCAGATCACTAAAGGACACCCTCTAACATAACTTTAAACATCTAAACACAACACATAACATGGATCATATAGATTTTTAAGATTAGGGTTTATACCTCTATTATGCTCTGATCTTTGATTTCTGACTTTTGATTCTGATCTTGGCTTACTAAGATCTGATATTGGCTTTGAGTCTCTCTCTCTCTTTCTCTCTCACTCTAAAATTTAGGATTTTAGAGAGAGAAAAGCTTTTGCAAGAATTAGAGATAAAGTGTGACGCCCCCAAAATTAGGTATACATCACCCATCTTGAGTCGGCAGATACATGGTACAGAATTCAAATACAACTTAATAATATAACTGCCGTGTACAATACGAGAAAATATAAGCTGTGAATTTGAATACAAATATTGTCTACTAGAGAGTTTACAAACTCAAAAGGAGTCCTCATTACAATTATTATCACACTATTTCACAGAATAGTGAGGACTACTAATGCATCATCTAGGACCATCACTCTGTTCCCCGACTAGTCCCAGTTATGTTCTCATTTCCTGAAGAGAACAGTGAAAGAAAGGGTGAGCTCAACTAGCCTAGTAAGAAATATTATGACTAAGATAATGTAGAATAAACTATCATTAGTCTTCAACAGTGTTAAACTGATATAATATAACAAACATCAAGTTTAACTGCAGCGGAACAAACAATCCATTAGAAGAGTCAAGTAGAGAATAAAATCTACTATCTTATATGATTTAAAAGGTTTTTCATCACTTTTATCGCTGAGACTCGGCTCAATAAATAATCCACATTATCAAATCATCCCTGCACTACAGGCCAAGGATATTCTTTAGTATCACGACCACGAATTATCCATGCACTACGGGCCAAAGATAATTGTGTTTTCATCAACGGTACTGATCATGTCATAAAATAATTCATCTTTGCACCCTTGGCCGAAGAGAATCCATAGCCATAATCATACCAAAAACTGTCCATCAATGCATTACAGGCCAATGAGGACTTTTTCCACATCATTTGTAACATTACGGTCATGATTATACCGAATAATCCTTGGTCATAATCATACGAAGTCCATCTATGCACTACAGGCCACAGATGACTTTCAACATAATATAAACATGAGGATGATGACAATGACATAATAATTCAATAAAACAAGTTCAAGAATTAATTTATCCAGGAACCAATAACGTCCAAATTGTCAACAAGATACTTCTTTGTAGAGTAAAATTCAAGAATGCTCAGAAGAATATTTCCAGGAAAAGATACTGGATGAAGCGCAAATATCAAGGATATTCCACTAATTTCATGTAGTATAGAAGTCAAAGCTTTAACCAACTGTATATAAGAGAATATATGAAACTGCAAATAGATTTTCGTCTGCCATGCGGTAATCCACGTATACAGATCATTTTCACAATTTAATAAGGAATGAATACAAAGGATCATTCATCATGCATGTGGTAATCCACATAGACAGGTTATTTTAACAGAATAATAAAGAATGGAATAACAGAAGGATTCACCATGCGTGCGATAGACTGCATAGACAGGTTATTCCCAACAGAATAATAAATAATGGAACCAGGTCCAGCGTAAACGCACAGAAAGGATATTCCGACAGAATAATAAATAATGAAACCAGGTCAGGCGTAATACGCACCGACAGGACATTCCGACAGAATAATAAAGAATGGAATAATAGAAGAATTTCACCATGTATGCGGTACTTCGCATAAACAGGTTATTCCAACATAATAATAAAGAATGGAATAACAGAAGAATTTCACCAAGTATAGGGTAGTCCGCGTATACAGGTTATTCCAATAGAATAATAAATAATGGAATAACAGAAGTTCTCTTCATGAATATAAAAGAAATAATACTCCTTACGAGTACAACAAATAATATCACTTACCGTAAAAGAAACTGAATATAAGAGTAGGGAAGGAGCAGAATACTTTTCTATAGCTTCTCTATAATTTCTCTCTCTAGAGTTTCAGTGAATTCGTAAGAAATAATGAAGAAATGAGATTCTATTTATAGAAAAATGGACTGCATAGTAACTAACTCATGAACGGTCGAGATTGATTTACTTTAATCTGACGGTCCATATTTAAAGCAAAATCTTTTAAATAAAATATAATATATTCTATTTATAATCTAATAAAACGAATAACTTTATAAAAGATTTTACTATGCAAACACTATGTAGACACTATGCAAACACTATGCATAATAAAATATAATATATTCTAATTATTGTCTAATAAAACAGATAACTTTATAAAAGTATTCTGTTTTATATCAAAAGATTTTATTATTAGCCTAATAAAACGAATAACTTTATAAAAATATTATGTTTTATATAAAAAGTTTTTCTATTTTATTACATAAATAATACTAATAAAACAAAATTGAGTGACTTATCACATAAGCATCAATAATCAATACCGTGTACTACTGTGCAACTACGCGTATTACTGTACTTTTAACACCGGGTGTTTCAACAGTTAACGGTAAAACTTCCGCCGTTATTTTCATAAATTATTTTTGTCGTTTTCTCAATCCGACAATAATTCTGTTGTGGGGTCCACCAATGATGGTGTCGTCGTACGGATATTCTCCAACAAAAAGAATATTCCCAGACCAATCGAATATTATATAACCACTTGCTTACTTTGCAAAATTTGTAAATATTACCCACAACTATAACATTATATCAAATCAACACCATAATAAAAAAAAATTATTTCGAGAAAATTAAATCTTTATTCATAAAATCTGGGGTCTCATATAAAGTAAGTATTTTACTTACTTAAATTTTTGATTTTTAGATTCAATGTATCCTATCCTTGCAAGGTGGCACAAAATCTGATCTTGGATGATTTAAGGCACATGGGATAAACCTTAGCTTGATGACTCACAAGATTTGCCATATCTTTTGCTTAAATTCTAAGAAAAGGTAACTTTGGTCATTTGATTTCAAATATTAAAGGCATACTTGTCATTTGCCCTAACCCTTAAGGTTTAGGGTTTAACCCTTAGATTTTTGAAATTTAATTTCTAAGATTTTCAAATTTCGGTTTACAAAATAGAAAATTAATATTTTTACATTATAATTAGGATTCTAATTATATTAAAATTTCTCAATCATAATTCAAGCTTGCTAATTAGGATTAATATTTCCTAATTAAAATTTGCTAAATTAGCAATTAGGTCCATAATTGTACATTAGGGTTTATAAATAGAAAAATAATCTTTCTAATTTAGAAATTAGGTTTCCTAATTACTTATAACTTGAAAATTAGGATTAATGTTTCCTAATTAACATTAAAATTATTAAACTAACAATTAGGTTTTTCCTAATTATAAATTTGGGTTTCTAATCCAGAAATTAGGGTTTTCTACATCAATTAGGGTTTCAAACTTTAAAATTAGGGTTTTCTAAACAATTCGTTAAGCTTTACCCTAATTAAGTTTATAATTAATACACTTAAGTCTCTGAGATCCCAAGTTAGGGTTTTCGTAATCCAAATCAGGGTTTCGGATTCCTGGAACTGAAATTAAGGTTTCTAGAACCGGTTTTAGGGTTTCTTTTAAATCGTAAGAATTTTCTAGCTGAACGTTGACGTTCTTAATATAATATTAGGGTTTACCACTGATATAGGTTATCTGGTCAACCCTTGATGTGACAACCCCAAAATAGGTTCATTCCACCCAACCTATTCTGAGTCGCCAAATACATAGTACAGAAAACAACTACAATTTTATTACAACAATTGTCGTGCAAAATACAACAACACATATGCTGTGAGTTTTGATACAAATATATACCAACTGTGACTCTCATCCCAACCTTGGATAGCACGTCACAGTGGCACCTTATATAAAGGTATAGTCAAAAACTATTTTAGAAATTAGAATCTTTGGGAAGTGCTCAAGGAAACCTTCGTACATGGGAGCCCATGCGTCTAGGTTATGATAGATATCATATGTCCACAGAATTATCCTTAGTTAACCCAATAGACCCCAAAGAAAAATGAGAAGATTACTATCATATTCTTTCTAATGGTGAGTCTTCTCTTGACATATCATTATCTCCACTATCTCTAATTTAGAGTTATACGTCAACCAAACACCAATATTATATAGGTAGTGCTCGTAGATATACTCAGCAAGTGGATGTGCACAACCCTGTCTTATGATGACACGAGGTTGTATGTCATTAGACATCTTGTATGATAGTGGTAAAATACCCTTCCAATGTTGGGTTCGCCTCACCCTATTTGATTCACCAAATATAACTACTAAATGATGTATAAAATACAACACATTTTTCTATACTGTTTAGGGAGAACTCCACAGCTAGAGACCAACGTTCTATTCCCTTGTTACCCCCGCTCGACCCAGCTACACTCTTATTACCTGAAAGGAATTGTGAAGCAAAAGGGTGAGCTCAACTAGCCCAGTAAAAAATATCATGACTAAAGATAAATAAATTATCCATGGCCTTCAACAGTAATAAATCAGAGATTTAGAATATATGGTAGATGATAAAAAATTTTAACCATAGTTACAGCGGAATGAGCAATCCATTAGAAGAGTCAAATAGACCATAAAGTCTATTATCTTCTCCATGTTAAAAATTCA
Organism: Panax notoginseng; assembly: GCA_016801055.1. NCBI lineage: Eukaryota > Viridiplantae > Streptophyta > Magnoliopsida > Apiales > Araliaceae > Panax > Panax notoginseng. Next base: position 116,547,234 of record CM029016.1, read on the forward strand.
CCAATAATATTTTATCCATGTAACATCAATCAACAGTTCTGGTCCACAATCATATGAATAACTCATAATCATAATTATGATTCTAAATTCCTCTTCGCATCCAGGACGAAGATAATTTCATCACATGTCTTTACCTTAAACATCAATGATCATGGTTATACCAAATCACAGTTATTGTTCATAATCATACTAATAAATTCAACTTTGCACTACAGGCCAAAGATATTCATTAACAGTTCATCTTTGCACTACATGCCAAAGATATTCAACAACAGTTCATCTTTGCACTACAGGCCAAAGATATTCAACAACAGTTCATCTTTGCACTACGGGCCAAAGATATTCAACAACAGATCATCTTTGCACTACGGGTCAAAGATATTAATATCTCAAAGAAATATATAATCATTTCAGAATTTATATAAACAATAATTATAACAATGTTGATCCATTCACCTTTGCACTTAAGCTAACGATATTCAATTATAACTTCAATGGTCATGATCATACCAGTCAACAATTCGTCTTTGCACTACTGGACACAGAGAACCCATAGTCACGATCATACCAATAATCTACCCATCTTTACACTCAAGTCAAAGAGAAACATCATCATTATGGTTATAAAAATATTATATATGATAATAAAAATAATATAATCAACAAATAGATTTAATCTCAAGAGTAAGATTCATAAATCAACAATAATTTGGTCAGTAAAAGAAACCAATTTTGTCTTGAATAGTACCCGTGAATAGTAACTCGTGAATAGTAACTCATGAATAGTAATTCATGAATAGTAATTCATGAATACTAACTCCGACATAAAAAAAGTAGAAATTCCACAATAAAATTCATACCAATATTTCGGTATAATGATATTAAAAGAATAACATTTCTTAAACTTATAAATAATTTATTTTAATTATTTACAGTTTACTAAATAATGCATTTAATCATCCTAAAATGCCAAACTCATAAGAATTTATCACCAATAACTGAAACCCTCATCAAAAATGTGACGCCCCAAAAATAGGTTCATTCCGCCCAACACATTCTGAGTCGCCAAATACATGGTACAGAAAATAACTACAACTTTATTATTACAATTGTCGTGCAAAATACGACAACACTTATACTGTGAGTTTAAATACAAATATTGTCATCTAGACAGTATTCAAACTCAAATGGAGTCCTCATTACAATTATTGATACACTATTTTACAAAATAGTGAGGACTACTAAAACAACTATCTTGAACTATCATTCCATACCCCGACTAGTACCCGCTACATTCTCGCCTCCTGAGAAGAAAAATGGAACAAAAAAAAGGGTGAGCTCAACTAGCCCAGTAAAGAATATTATGACTAAGATAATGTACAACAAATTATCCTTAGTCTTCAACAGGAAAAAATTTAATAGAATACAATAGACAATAAATTTTAAATCAATATTCGCAGCGAAAATAATAATTCATTAGAAAAGTTAAGTAGAGGATGAAATCTACTATCATCTATGAATTTAAAAGTTCATCATCAATATTTTATATCTGTAATATCAATCAATAAACATCTTGAATCAAATATCCATCTTTGCACTACAGGCCAAATATATTCATCAGCTGGTCATGTACATCTCAACACATATTTATCTTTGCACTACGGCCAAAGATATTCATCATAAAATCATTAATCTTTGCACTACAGGCCAAAGATATTCAGTAATATCATCATTTAGGACTGAGAATGATGAAAAATATTTTAAAGGAAACGAATTCAGTGAAACAAAATAACAAATATTAAGGATTCGTATTTTGATTTATCCATGTCCAAAAATACCTCATAAATAATCATAGTGGAGTAAAATTCAAGAATGATCAAAATATGGATACAATCAAAGCTAGTATCCATAATAGATATTTTGGACAAAAAGAAAAAAATTTTATTTTTTTTCAGTGAATAGTGTTGTATTCGTGAATAGTGTCGTATACGTGAATAGTAACTCCGACACAAAAAGTTCTAAATTTAATAAAAAGTTCAGAACAATATTTCGACATAATAATATTGAAAGAAATAATATCATTTACGAAAAAAAATAACATCCCTTACCTCGAAAGAATAATACTTCTGGCTGAAATACTGAATATAGTGCTGAAGGAAACTTGCACCGTATAACAACACTCAAAGTATCAAAATACTCACAAGAATACTCTCAATATATCGAGAGAGAAAGAGAGAGAAACTTTAGTTTCTGGTGTGATTTTCAATTCTAATCTAAGCACCCTATTTATAAGAAAATGCTTAGAACACCAAAGTAAAAAATTTAATATAATATTATTATTTATATTACAAATTCCTACACCCACTTTTACCAACTAATTTCAGCCACCTAGCACATGTTAATGATGCCCACAAACATTTCAACAACATTTTTCTTTTAAAAAAAAAATTAAAACTTTAAAAATATAATTATTTCGGAAGTTCAGAACTTCAATAAATTCATAATAAATAGTCCTTTTATAAGAAAAAATCGAACCTCATGCCCTTTTCATAGGAAATTTCATTCTCTACAACTTTGCAGAAGAAAGTTTTTTCAAATTCCAAACAGAAATTGACCGAAATCCACATACAGATGATTTTACATGCTATAAAATATGTGTTAATCATTTAATGCAACAAAAATACTCTTTCTCCTCATATACCCATATATCCCACATTCATTGTAAAAATATCATCATTATTATATTATAATAATATAATAAAATTTTATTTTATCAGAAAAAGATAAAATATCGATTTTCAACAATTGTCACTTTAAAAAAAAATTCTCCATCTATATCCACATAAAATGAATATTTTCCTCATCTAAATCAATAATTAATTATTCACAAATAATATTACAGAATCACAATACTGATAACCAGGCAGTTCCCAGGAAAGAGGGGGCTTTTCAAGAAGGATTTCTCCTTACTGGCGCGCAATTAGGTTACCAAACCTCTCCTTAGACAGAACTTTCTAGACATTGTCAATAATGTTATCTAATAATATTATTCAGATAATATGAATTATTGCTTCGATAATAAAAAATACTGTGTAGTGACAATTATTGAAATAATAGCAATATAAAATATCAACTCAGCAATTATTGAATCAATAAAATAAAATATTGAACCGTAATTACTGTAACAATTATTGAGTAGTGCCTTTTTACGTAAGAATCAATAATTGGTACAATACCGTGTGCTACTGTGCAGTAACGCGTATTACTGTGTTTTAACCACCGGGTATTCTAACAGTATTAACGGTAACAACTACGTTGTTATTTATAAACAACTTATACTTGTCGTTTTCTTCATCCAATCGCTTTCTGTTATGGGGCCCACCCAAGGCTGTGCCGTCATACGAATATTCCCCAATAGTAAGAATATTTCACGACCAAACGAATATTCTCCGATGAATATTTTATAACCACTTGCTTATTTAAAATATTTACGCATTTTACCCATAACTAACCACATTAATCAAATCAACCCCTTACTATTTCAAAATAATAAATAGAGAAATTCAATTTCATTTATAAAAAGTTGGGGTCTTACAACCTCCCCTCCTTATGAAATTTCATCATTGAAATTGACGTACGTACCTGGTATTTCGAAAAGGTGAGGATACCTCTCTTTCATTTCCATTTCCAACTCCCAGGTCATTTTATCAATAGCATGGTTCCTCTACAAAACTTTGACTTGTGGTATGACCTTTGTGCGTAGAACATGCTCCTTCCTATCCAAGATCTTGACAGGTACCTCCTCGTACGTTAAATCTTCGATTATCTCGTCTGGTTCTAACTTAATAATGTGGTTCGGGTCGTCCACGTATTTTCATAACATCGATACGTGAAAAACGTTATAAACACGCGACATACCTGGCGGTAAAACGAGTCTATAGGCCACATTTCCTACTCGATCGAGGATTTTAAACGGACCAACAAATTGGCGGTTAAGATTTCTTCTCTTCATCGACTCTTACTTCTAGAATAACGCCTTCTTGCACCTTCTTCTTTATATTCATCAACTCCAGTGTGTAGCTTGAGCGATTTTAACTTTATCGATTAAAGTCGATTCTACTCGTATATTCGTTATCTTCACACAGGTTCTTAGAATCTTTAACTCTATCTCCATCTTTTGAAATGAGTCTTTGTGTTCGACAATATCGCACTCGTACCCGCATACGATCTTCTACTCAACACGTCAGCTACCGCGTTTGCTTTTCCAGGATGGTATTGGATGGTATGGACGTAGTCTTTCAACATCTCGAGCCAACGTCGTTGTCGCATGTTGAGTTCCTTTTGGGTGAAGAAATATTTGAGGCTTTTATGATCTGAATATATCTCTACTTTCTCCCCATATAGATAGTGCCTCCAGATCTTTAGCGCGAAAATGACTGCTGCCAACTCTAGATCATGAGTAGGATAATTTCTCTCATACTCTTTAAGTTATCGCGAGACATAGGCTATGACTTTCCCACGTTGCATGAGAACACATCTTAACCCTTTGCCTGAAGCATCGCTGTAGACAATAAATCCATCCGTACCAGATGGTATTGTTAGAACAGGTGCCGAAATGAGTCTCCTCTTGAGCTCTTAGAAACTCTTCTCGCATTCCTCGCTCCATACGAATTTTGTATCCTTTCGAGTCAGCTGAGTTAACGGAGTAGCAATTTGAGAAAACCCTTCCACGAATCTTTGATAATAACCAGCTAAGCCCAGAAAGCTAAGTACTTCGGTCACCGACTTCGGTTGCTCCCAGCTTTGTATTGCTTCAATCTTCGTCGGATCAACAAATACTCCATGTTTTGACACCACGTGCCCAAGGAATGCTACTTCCTTAAGCCAGAACTTGTATTTCTTCAACTTGGCATATAGCTTATTTTCACGAAGCCTTTGGAGTAACAGCTTCAAATGGTGCTCATGATCTTTACAGCTTTTAGAATATATGAGGATGTCATCAATAAAGACAACAGCGAACTGATCCAAATAATCCTTGAATACTCGGTTCATCATATCCATAAAAGGCGCAGGAGCATTAGTCAATCCAAAAGACATGACTAAGAATTCATAATGCCCGTACCGAGTTTTGAAGGCAGTCTTTGGGATATCCTCAGTTCTAATCTTCAGTTGATGATATCCATAACGAAGATCGATCTTTGAAAAGAATTGTGTTCCTTGCAACTGGTCAAACAAGTCATTAATACGAAGTAGCGGATACCTATTCTTGATGGTGACATGGTTCAATTCCCGATTGTCAATGCAAAGTCGCATACTCCCGTCTTTTTTCTTTACAAATAAAACAGGAGCACCCCAAGGAGATGTACTATGACGAATAAAACGATGTCCAACAACTCATGTAGTTGGACCTTTAACTCCTCAAGTTCAATAAGAGTCATTCGATATGGGGTTTTAGAAATGGGCTTTGTACCAGGTTTAAGATCAATAAAGAATTCAACTTCACGTTCCGGGGGTAGACCGAGAAGTTCTTCAGGAAATACGTCAGGAAAGTTACTCACAATAGGAATATTATTCAAATCTGACATGTAATTCAAATCCATAACATGGGCCGAGAAAGCTTGACATCCGTTTTTTAATAAACGAATAGCTTTATAGCTTGATATAACAGTGATTGATTTTAATGGTTTAGTTGCTTGAACTCGAACAACAGGTTGTTTAAGAATATGAAAACTAACAACCTTACGAAAATAATCAATTTTAGCATAATGAGTAGTTAACCAATCAATCCCTAAAATCACATCAAAAGCAAGTATCTTTAAAGAGATAAGGTCAACAGGTAATATGATGGTGCCAACTTGGATCAAACAAGATTTATAAACAGTGGATGTGATGAAAGTTTCTCCTAACGGAGTTTCCACAGATAGGTCTAAGTCTAATTTTTCCGGAGTCAAATTTAAACGTTGAGCACAAGCAGGAGAAATAAATGAATGGGTAGCACCGGTATCCAGTAAGGTATAAACTTCGTATGAATTTATTATTAGCTTACTCGTGATCACCTCGTTTGGGTTCCTCGCATGTTGACCAGTCACGACAAACGCTCTTTCAGGAACCGTTGACTTTGACTTTTTTGGGACAGCCTTTTGAGTCACCATCCCCGCTGGACTTGGTTTCGCTACAGTGCAATCTCGAGCGATATGTCCTTCCTTTCCACAATTATAACATACCTTAAACTGTTTTGGACAGTTTGGGCTGATATGTCCTTCTTTTCCGCACTTATAGCATATGACCGGTGGCCGTTCTCTTCCCTTGGAACTAGTTGCTGCTGGCGCTGACGTCTTCGTATTGTCATTGTTGAATCTCTTCTTTTTAAAATCTCCTCCCGACTCGCTTCTTCTATTCTCATGGCCATGATTACCACCAGAGTGGTTGCCACTCTTGTCCGTATTTTTCTTTCTCTGCTGGTTATCGTTGTTCTAATGATTGTTGTCACCGGTATGATCCTGGTTGTGGTCCCTCGGTTGAACGTACTCATTATCTCACTCTAATAATTGAGCCATGTTGACAACATTTGAATAGAGAGAAAATTTATGTGAAATGAGATATTGACGTATGTCGGGTTTCAAACCTCTCAGAAACATCCGCGTCATACGTTCCTCATTCTCCACCAAATGAGGTGCAAATCTGGACAATTCTACAAACTTCGCCTCGTACTGGGACACCGTCATGTTATTCTGCTCCAGTGTAATAAACTCTACCTCCTTCATATGACGAATACTTTCAGGAAAGTACTTGTCATTGAATAGTTTTTGAAACGTTTCCCAAGCCATGCTAAGTGCGGCTGGATGGGTACGCTTCACAGATTCCCACCAGTAATCTGCCTCATTACGGAACATAAAGGTGGCGAATGGAACCTTCTGTTCCTCCGTGCATCCCAAGACATCGAATATCTTGGTAATTTGTTTGACCCACGTCTCCGCCTTAATCGGATCCGGCTTTCCCCAGAATTCGGGTGGTCCCAACTCCTTGAACTGCTTGGCTGTGACAAACCGTGAATTGCTATCATTTCCTCCTATATTTTGAACACGAGTCTCCCTCGTCTGATTTTGCATGAACTGCAAAGAGCTTCTAAACATCCCCTCGTTCATTATCTGCTCAGTGGTATTGTTCACAGGAGGAACATTGTCAGCCTATTGCAGATTCTCCTCGTTGGTGAGTACAGGCGTCTCCACGGTTTCATTTACTCCACTGTTAACATTCTCAGTTGCCATTCTTAAATACTGCCATAAAACAAGGGTTAATTAAACAAATTAACAAATCACATAATACCCCTATATTATGACCAACCAACAAATAAGCTTAGGTAGGACACACTAGTGAAGGATTTACTCGTCTCTCCCCTCCTAGTTCTATTCCTCGATCTCCGCCAGAGATCATATCCCTAAGCTCTGATACCAACTGTGACGCCCCCAAAATAGGTTCATTCCACCCAACCCATTCTGAGTCGCCAAATACATTGTACAGAAAATAACTACAACTTTATTATTACAATTGTCGTGCAAAATACGACAACACATATACTGTGAGTTTAAATACAAATATTGTCATCTAGACAGTATTCAAACTCAAATGGAGTCCTCGTTATAATTATTGATACACTATTTTACAAAATAGTGAGGACTACTAAAACAACTATCTTGAACCATCATTCCATACCCAGACTAGTACCCGCTACATTCTCGCCTCCTGAGAAGAAAAATGAAATAAAAAGGAAAAGGGTGAGCTCAACTAGCCTAGTAAAGAATATTATGACTAAGATAATGTACAACAAATTATCCTTAGTCTTCAACAGGAAAAAATTTAATAGAATACAATAGACAACAAATTTTAAATCAATATTCGCAGCGGAAATAATAATTCATTAGAAGAATTAAGTAGAGGATAAAATCTACTATCATCTATGAATTTAAAAGTCCATCATCAATATTTTATCCATGTAACATCAATCAATAAATATCTTGAATCAAATATTCATCTTTGGACTACAGGCCAAAGATATTCATCAATTGGTCATGTTCATCTCAACACCAGTTCATCTTTGCACTACGGGCCAAAGATATTCATCATAAAATCATTAATCTTTGTACTACAGGCCAAAGATATTCAGTAATATCATCATTTAGGATTGAGGATGATGAAAAATATTTTAAAGGAAACGAATTCAGTGAAACAAAATAACAAATATTAAGGATTCGTATTTCGGTTTATCCATGTCGAAAAATACCTCATAAATAATCATAGTGGAGTAAAATTCAAGAATGATCAAAACATGGATACAATCAAAGTTAGTATCCATAATAGATATTTTGGACAAAATGACAAAAATTTCATATTTTTTTCGGTGAATAGTGCCGTATTCGTGAATAGTGCCGTATACGTGAATAGTGTCGTATACGTGAATAGTAACCACGACATAAAACGTTCCAAATTTGATAAAAAGTTCAGATCAATATTTTGGCATAATGATATTGAAAGAAATAATATCATTTAAGAAAAAAAATAACATCCCTTACCTCGAAAGAATAGTACTTCTGGCTGGAATACTGAATATAGTGCTGAAGGGAACTTGCACCGTATAACAACACCCAAAGTATCAAAATACTCACAAGAATACGCTCAATATATCGAGAGAGAAAGAGAGAGAAAACTTTAGTTTCTGGTGTGATTTTCAATTCTAACCTAAGCACCCTATTTATAGAAAAATTCTTAGCACACCAAAGTAGAAAATTTAATATAATATTATTATTTATATTACAACTTCCTACGCCCACTTTTACCAACTGATTTCAACCACCTAGCACATGTTAATGATGCCCACAAACATTTCAAAAACGTTTTTCTTTTAAAACAAATTTAAAACTTTTAAAAAATAATTATTTCAGAACTTCAATAATTCATAATAAATAGCACTTTTATCAGAAAAATTCGAACCTCATATCCTTTTCATAGGAAATTTCATTCTCTAAAACTTTGCAGAAGAAAGTTTTTCTAAATTCTAAACAAAAATTGACTGAAATCCACATACGGACGATTTTACATGTTATAATCAAATTTCAGTCAAGAAATGGGGTCCACCGACACACAAAATATGTGTTAATCATTTAATGCAACAAAAATACTCTTTCTCCTCATATACCCATATATCCCACATTCATTATAAAAATATCATCATTATTATATTATAATAATATAATAAAATATTATTTTATCAGAAAAGATAAAATATCGATTTTCAACAATTGTCACTTTAAAAAAAATTCTCCATCTATATCCACATAAAATGAATATTTTCTCATCATATAAATTAATAATTAATTATTCACAAATAATATTGCAGAATCACAATACTGACAACCAGACAATTCCCAGGAAAGAGGGGGCTTTCCAATAAGGATTTCTCCTTACTAGCGCGCAATTAGGTGACCAAACCTCTCCTTAGACAGAACTTTCTAGACTTTGCCAATAATGTTATCTAATAATATTATTCAGATAATATAAATTATTGTTTCGATAATAGAAAATAATGTGTAGTGATAATTATTGAAACAACAGCAATATAAAATATCAACTCAGCAATTATTGAATCAATAAAATAAAATACTGAACAGTAATTACTGTAACAATTATTGAGTAGTGCCTTCTTACGTAAGAATCAATAATTGGTACAATACCGTGTGCTACTGTGCAACAACGCGTATTATTATGTTTTAATCACCGAATATTCCAACAGCATTAACGGTAACAGCTACGCCGTTATTTATAAACAACTTATACTTGTCGTTTTCTTCATCCAATCGCTTTTCGTTATGGGGCACACACAAGGCTGCGCCATCGTACGAATATTCTCCGACAGTAAGAATATTCCACGACCAAACGAATATTCTCCGATAAATATTTTATAACCACTTGCTTATTTAAAATATTTAAGCATTTTACCCATAACTAACCACATTAATCAAATCAACCCCTTACTATTTCAAAATAATAAATAGAGAAATTCAATTTCATTTATAAAAAGTTGGGGTCTTACAAAAAATCTGTATATACCTCATATAGGATTTTCAAGCCATAAAATCCTATTTTCCAATTTTCTTACTTCACATAACACATTTAATTCATTTACTCGTAACTAGTCTATTTTCATAAAAATACCAAATCAGTACAAACAAATTTTTTTTTCTGGGATTTAGCAGAATATAGTTCCATATTGAACATATATTTTTCTCAGAATTTTTAAAATTCATTTACTATTTTTCATATAGCCAAAATAGCCGAATATTTAGACATTTATCATAAACTGTACTTTTATCCAAAAATTCCGAAATTTACAGAGTATACTTCTATTATATATATGTACTCCCAATAAAAATTTCACCAATTTTGGAGTTAACCACAAGGAGTTATAAAGGGTTTAATTTTAAAATAGTCTTTTTCCATAAAATTCATAACTCTTAATCCATACATCCAAAAACTGTCATTTTTGGACACAATCTAGAAAACTCATCAAATTATCATTTCAAATTTTTTCAGAATTTTTGAAGGTCGAAAAAATTTTCTGAAAAAATTACGAAACATGAAAAATATAATAACCCTTACAATCCCTTACCTTAAAAGAGCAGTACTTCTGACTGAAATATCGGATGAAAAACCGAAGGAACCTTGCACTGAATAACAACTCTCAAAGTATCTAAATACTCACAAAAATACGCTCGATAATATAGAGAGAAAGAAAACTTATTTCTGGTGTGATTTTCAATTCTAACACGAGCACCTATTTATAGGAAAATGCTAGAATGCTAAAGGAGACTAAATTAATAAAATAATATATTTATTTTATTCCTACGCATGCCAAGTTAAAAATTCCAGCCCACCATATTTGAAGTTGTAATTCAGCACATGCTTTCAAATAAAAACAAAAATGGGGCCCACCATCTAGAAATTTCCACCAAAATCATTTATAAAAATAATTTCTGAATCAGTCACCTCTTAAAATTCATAACAAATTATACGTTCATTTTTAACAGTTCAAAATTTATGGATATATACTCAACTTATATATGTATAACATATCCAAAAATCACAACGATCCAACGGTCGGATTAAAAATTATAACTCACGCAATATATCTCAAGAACACTGATTTTTTGGATTATGATTCCTTCATACCAGTTTCATTCAAAAATTCATCATGACAAATCTACAAAGGATTTTTGGGTGATTCAAATTTTTACGTTTAGCTTACTTCCAAGGCTTTCTTTTGATATATGGCTCATCTCCTAATTCATTATACACAAAGAGTTATAGATTTTATAAAATCAAGTAATAAACTAATTTTCTGAAAATTTCTAATTTACGTTCTTCATTTCGACAAAATACTAATAAAACACCTCAACATTAATTCCTTCAGTTATAACTACATAAATAAATCCATCATTTATATCCACATCAAATAAATATTTCCTTATCATATAAATCAGTAATTAATTATTCACAAATAATATTACAGAATCATAATAATGACAACCAGGCAGTTAGATGACCAATTAGATGACCAAACCTCTCCTTAGACAGAACTTTCTAGACATTGCCATTAATGCTATCTAATAATATTATTTAAATAATATGAATTATTGATCTGATAATAGAAAATACTATGCAGTGACAATTATTAAAACAACCATAATATAAAATATCAACATAGCAATTATTGAATCAATAAAATAAAATATTGAACAGTAATTACTGTAACAATTATTGAGTAGTGTCTTCTTACGTAAGAATCAATAATTCAAAAATACTATGCAATGCCGTGTGCTACTTTGCAACAACGCGTATTACTTTACTTTACCCACCGGGTATTCCAACTGTGTTAACGGTAACGATTACGCCGTTATTTATAAAAATTCAAATTTGTCGTTTTCTTCATCCGACAGTTATTCTGTTATGGGGCCCACAAATGGCTGCGCCGTCATACGAATATTCCCCGATAGAAAGAATATTCTCCGACCAAACGAATATTCTCCGACAACAATGAATATTTTATAACCACTTGTTTATTTTAAAAAACTTGCACATTTCACCCATAACCAAAGCATTATATCAAATTAACACCTTATTATTCATAATAATAAACAGAGGAAATTTGATTTTATTCATTAAAAAGTTGGGGTCTTACACTTGACCATTAACCACATACTGTACATATATACAGCCATATACACAGAACATATACACTTATACCCTTAATCCTAAATAATTCTCCAAAAAATTTATAAATCCATAAAATTCCTTCCTGAAAATATATAATCCATTCACTTATTTTCTGTCTAGGTTTATTATTTAACCTTAATACAATATTTTAAGATTTTATAAATATCCAAATTCTCGGGTTGTCACATTCACTCCTTCTTCTAAAAATTTTATCCCCGAAATTTACCTTACACCTTACACCATGCACCATACACCATTCATACACAGCATCAAATGCTACCCAATACATTTCTCACAAGAGTAAAAATTTTTAAATATTACTGAGGAGTTATATAGACTATTGTCTTTCATTTTCGCAAAGGTTTTATGGAAATTCATCCGCAAACCGCACTGGTCTTATGAACTTTGTGAGTGATCAGCCCGTTTTTCCCTATACTGGCCCAGTAATACTGGTTTGATCTGTTTCTCATCTCTACCATAGGCACAAAAATTTTACGTCAGTCTTATCGGATTCCGCACCAAAACAATTTAGTTCGGGAAAATTTTCAAAGAACGCTTAGAATTTTCATAAATGTTGGTCTAGTCGAATCAAATAGCTTAGACTTATATCAATAATTTAATCCAATCGAAATATTTAAGTATAGCCAAACCCCGTTGGCAAATGAAAATTTTGAAAATGACGTCATGATGTCGTACTGTATTAACAGCCCATTTGAGGATGCCGTCATCGAGTGACTTTGTCATAACACATCATACAATAGTGGAATAACGATTTTAGATCAAATTCAAAATTAAGTATTCCTTCATTTACAACTGCATCAACTTTTTATCATCTCTGCACCAAGTTACATGGTACATAAGTGATAAAAAAAATTGATATTTCAAATCATTTTCGTCTAGCTAAAACAAGTAGCATAGACTATTCTTTAAATAGTTCAAAAATCTTTGTAAATCTGTTTTATCATCTCAACAAGTAACGATGTGTCGGTGGCCCGAAGTCCACTCATACACAATGGTCACCAGAAGTTGAGAATAAAAAGTCATTTCAAAAAGGCACATAGTGCGTATTTAGCTTGATGTCAAAAATTTTGAAGTCTAGCATAGCTAGGAGATTTGGAAAACCTATGTCTCCACTAATAATCAATTTCTTAATAATGCTATCTATTCCTATAATCCTCAATACTCCTTTCACACATATTTACACCCAGTTCGTCAAACTTACCACACTTATGAGTTCAGGAACTTTCCACAATCATATGCGTTTAACAACTTGTCCTAATCAGACCTTTGGCATCCATTCGCTGAGGGGTTCATAAACATTTCATATAATTATGAGTCACGAACGTACCATAAGTATGAGTTTTAAAAACTTGTATTTAACCTTATATTCTCTAACTATAACCTATCTATCTGTTATACACATGAGAAAGGAATCACCCTCTCAACATGCCTATAGCAAATAGCGCAACACAGACATTTCAATAATTATCCTAACTCCCTTCTCAATACGAATTTTATTTAATCCGTATTCATAATCATTTCCTGAATATGTACCAATTCATAGACACGCAGCAATCTTTACTGTAAACTTTTCAATCATTCGCTTGATCCTTCTCCATACTATAACCTTATCATATCACGAGGTGATCTCATCGTATATATTACGATTCATTTCAATGCTATGATCGTTTTGTTTTACGATCTCCTATCACTATACTTTTAGTCTTTTAGACTCTATCCATTTATCACTACTATTCACCTTTATTATCAGAGTTAGGGAACTCTGTATCTTTATAACTCGCCGAGATTCGTCTTTGAATTTTACCGACACACTAACTCTATTTGAGTTAGTACTTAACCTAATCACTGCGGTTATTAGTCTAAGGTATCACTACCCTAGGTTTATAACCTACATCTTTGATACTAACTGTGAGAGCCCCAAATCCGGGTCCTAATCACAACAGATCTGGTACAATCATTCTATAACTATTGCGAAAGATATAAATATAAATTGTTTATACAATACACTTTACACATTATTCCTCAAGGTCAAGTAACCTTAACTTATACAAAATTCATAACTTGCCTAACATCTAACATTATTATCATACTATACTATTACATTTTAGCTGCACATATTATCCAAGCTAAACTTGGCTTTATCCGTTCCTGTATCCGAACGTATTCATCTTAATCTGTAATTTTAATCATGATATAGCAAGGATGAACAATAAGTTTGCCCAACAAGTTTAAGTTCAATAAATTAAAGATATATCATGATTGAAAGAATTGAACAAAAGCTGGCTACAGTTCTACAATATAATTGCGAACTGGCATGAACAAAGTTTACATAGCTGAACGAACATTGAACATGAACATATATATATATATATATATATATATATATATATATATATATATATATATATATCTGGACCGAATGGTAATGAAGGTGATCAGCCTTTCATACCTGATGAATACATGCAGTATGCACATAATGCGATTTAATAATTCTTAGACATGACAATCAGCAATGATTAACCACAAGTATACTTAAATAAACAACTCAAAGTTGAGTTAAGGAAAACTTGCACAATAAGTGAGTGTAAGAAACTTGTCTGTTCCGTTGATTATCGTTATGCATTTTAATAATCTTTGTTTGAAGACCTAATATATAAATAATATCGGTATACAAATTAGAATAATATCGTCACTGTAACATCCCCAAATCCGGTACTTTTTACCTCAGATCTGGTACATCATTTCTATAACTATTGCGAAAGATATAAACATAAATTGTTTATACATTAAACTTTTATACATCATTCCCAAGGTCTACCACCTTAACTAAATACATACCTTCAATATCTAAAAAGGTTTACAATACTAGTTTCGTCAGAAAATTTAATAGATCTAACTGCATCATAATTTAATCTTGAACTTTCTCTTTGCTTCTGTCTTTACTCAAGCTTTCATCTTAATCTGAAATTTTTTATCATGATATAGCAAGGGTGAGCATCAAATTTGCCCAGCAAGTTTAAATTTATTTGAGGATATATCATGATTGAAAGAATTGAATAATAAGCTAGCTAAGTTTCAACAATATAAACATTGTGAAAGAGAGTGAATAAATTTTCTTAGCTGAACGACCAAATCAATAAAAATGAATGGTCAAGCATAAACATGAACAGATTAACTGAACTAAATAGTAATGAAGGTGATCAGCCTTTCATACCTGATGAACATTTACAACATGCACAACGTGCGAATCAATAATTAATATAGACGTGAATAATAACCATTAATCATTCACTAACATGCTTTGAACATACAACTCAAGTTTGAGTTAGGGAAAACTTGCCTGCACCGCTGATTACCGCTAAGCAATCTAATTTAATCTCTCATGAAAGACCTATCAATTATAAGATTGATCTTTCAGTTAGCATAACATACCTGTTAGCTTAATATACTATTACTTTATCTATAGATTATTTAACACTTAATCAAATATTAGATAATATCTTAACACATCAATATTATTATCATCCGTTGATAATTCTTTAATCACTATATCATATCCATTATGATTTAACACTCGCATTTTCATTTCATAAGTTATTTTTTAATATCTAATAAGTCAAATACTAATCCAGCAACCTGGATTCTAAATCTAGCAACCAAATTGCCAATCCAGCAGAATGGATTCCAAATCCAGCAACCTGGATTCAACAGATTTCCAATCCAGCAAGCCAAACTACAATTCAGCAAATTGGATTCCAAATCCAGCAACTAGATTGCAATCCAGCAAGCTGGATTCAACATATATTCAATTCAGTAAACTTCTTTTCAATCCAGCAAGCTGGATTCATCAGATTTTTCAATCCAGCAAGCTGGATTCCATATCCTTTTCACGAAAATACCAAATTAGCTTATTATTTTTCTATCCTTTGTCAAAACATATATACACATATTTCATACACAAAAAGTATTTTTTCAAAATTTTCCAACTTCCTTTGGTATTTTTCAAAAATCATTTTTAGTGTGTAGCTTCAGAATTTAGCCCCATCATGCTCAACTCTAGAAATTCCCATCTCTTGGCACAATCTTATATGTGTTAACGTGACACTCCAATTTAAATTTCGTGGCCATCGGAGTTATAGAACTCCGGTTATAGCCGTTTTTGTCAAAAAATTACAAAAATTGAAATGACCATAACTTGGTCATTTTAAGTCAGAATGAGTTCATTTTTTGGACAGGAGGTACTTTATACCATATATTTTCATGTCCCAAAATGGCAGAATTTTTCTCGCAATTTATGTGGCCGAAAATGCCCTTTTAAATTTCTAGGCAGTAGCTTTTTGTCATTTTGCAGTTTTGGAGTCCTTTGTTAAAACTTAAATAAAATGAGATCTATAACTCCAATTAACGATCTGTCAATTTTGTTGGATTTATATCTTTCCGATCTACAATTTTCATCTATCACAATCCATATTTGGACATGTTAAGCTCCCGGAAATTAGCCCGGTAGTGGCAAGTCAAAATTGAGGTTCTAACAGTTTTTTTAGCTTAGAGTAGTTTGGGATAAATTCCATAACTTGCTCATTTTTCAACCTAATTGAGTGATTCCAAAGGTGTTTTATCCTTAATACATAGATCTAGCATCCCAAGAAAATAAATCACAAATATTCATCATAGATTTCAAAAATCAAAAGCTAGATCACACTTTCAAGTTTAAACTTTCGGGAAAATTCTATTTTCTTATCTTTTTTCCAAATCTTTCCATATAAACTCATAAAATCCAAAACTCAAACCAATAAAATTCTGGATCTAACATTTATTCATGGATCTAGCCACATAAAACTTTAACTCCAAAGATCCATCATAAAAATACAAATAGCATACAAATTAAAGTTTTAGAAATCAAGTATAGATTTTATTTTTTCTCAAAATCTTTCTTCTCCTCCTTCTTCTTCTTCCATGGAGGATCTCTTCTCTCTCATCTTCTTTCACTCATGGGCTGCCGCCCCCCCCCCCCTTCTCCTTCTCCTCCTCCATGGCCGTTCTTCTTCACTTTCTCTCTCTCTTCCTCTTCTTTTCCCGTTTCTTTCTTTCTCTTTCCCCTTTTCTCTTTCCCCTTTTCTTTTTATCTTCTCTTTCCTTCTTATCTTCCAAAGTCCTTATTTTATTTAATTATTAATTTACTTAACAAAAGACTAGATAGCCCCTCCTTAAGTGGGTCACAAATTGGGCCACTTATTAATTAAATTCTATTGGGCTTGTACTTTTATTATTTCGCTTACTAACAAAATAAATTTGGACTTCCACCCAAAATTTGATTGGGCTATTATAATACTTATTTTATACATATTATATTGTACTAGATTAAATAATTTACTCACCCTTAAATCATTTAGTCACAAATCCATTACTTAAATAAATAATTGGGGTACAAATTTAATATCATCTCCTTAGTCCATTAAATCTTAATTCACTTGAACTCTAAATAAATTATTGGGCTATGACATTATTATAGTCCAATACTTTAATTATATTTTACCCTAATAATTTAATTAGGGTTTTTATATCTCACACTAGAAAATAAATTCCTTACTTATGCCTTTTTAATTTCATAACCCAATTAGGCTTGGTTATAAAATTAATTATTTGACATATATAAAATAAATCTCTTAATGTTAGTATATATATTTATATACTAATATTCTACCATATTATAACCTCTTAGGTTAATTAATTATCACACCTAATATATATATTAGGTTACATAACTTAATTCTTAATTCACTTTTATATACAAAATAAATGTATTTACATTATATAATGTATATTTATTTAATCACATACATAATTCACATAATCATAACATATTTCACTTCTAACTCCAATTTTGATATTTTTCTATAAAATTCAATTGTTGACTTTGACCAAAAAGTCAACCCTTACACATTTTGTGCTAATTGTCCTTTCTGACTAAACTTGACGTTCCGGACGCAACCGAGCAATCCGTGCTTCAAAACTCTATCTCTAACTCAAATTTAGAGTTTTAAATTACTCCTTTCTTATTGCTAATCGTATTAACTAACGACTTTATACTTATTCAAATTCTTATTTGCCAGTCAAGGCCAACGGTTAAACTATGTTAATTACTAACATAGTTTTATCTTGATCCTTATATCATTAACTTAACTTGAGTAAGAAAGTATCAAAATTATATTATCATTGTGCCAGGTTATTAACTATATTGTTATCGATTATGTATCTAATCATTTGTATTCATACAAGTTCTTAAATTATCTGATCATTGTTTATCAATACAGTATAATTATATAATCCAGATATATATTCTGTTCGTTAATTTCTAAGCATGGTTATAAAAGTGTCCTCACTTGGATAATCATTGTATTTAATCACATGTTGATACATACCTATTGATTTTCGATAGGTATAAATTAATTTTGATTCGGCTAGAGACAAATTTAAAAATATTGTTGAACAAGATAGAACTTTATTGTTATCCAACCGAATTATTTTGGTTCGGATTCCCGACTAAGTATGAACATCCCGTACATGGGAAACTTTTGTGAGCCTAAGGCAGATAAGATAAACGATAATATCGTTCTTGCATGTAGTATTGATCAATACAGGGCATAACGGGTTGATCACCCCCCGTGCTTGTAAGTTATGACGGTTTGCGGATGAAGTTCTGTTAAACCTTATCGAAAATTAAAAACAAAGTTCATAGTCTGTCGACTGATCTCCAATTATAGTCAATACGTAGTTTCAAAATTTGAAATAGAATTGTTATGTAGTTTAGAATTGTTTCAGCTTACTTCACAACTATTGATTCGTTGTAGAAGTGTCGTTCAAAGAAAATATTTAATTCTTTCAGCTAATATTTATTGTTTGCTATTACTTGTTGGGCAATCAAATGCTCATCCTTGCTTTAAATTAAAATATTTTCAGTTAAGCATGATCAACTCGAAGGTTCAGGCAAGAACAAGGGGAAAAGAAAGCTGATCGAATAAGTTTTATGATATTATGTGTAATAGTTAGACTTTAGTAAGGCAATGATATTTATTATTATCATGTAATGTAATGTATTAAAGGTTAGAAACCTGAGAATTTAGAAAACTCTGATATGTAAATTAAGTTTTATATCTATAATATTATATATTATTATTCCGCTCAAAGAAATGGTATCGTGAAGCACCGAGTTCGGGTTTCAAGTACCTGAATTTGGGGGCGTCACAGGTTGGTATCAGAGCTTAGGGTTAGAAACCTTACGTGGGATAGACCTTAGGCTATAACCTTAGAACAGAGGGAAATGTTGAAAATACAAATAACTTATATAGAGTTTAAAAGGAGATGAATTGGATAAATTCATCGTCAACTAAAAGAAAAGATAACTTATATAAAACTATTATTTGCTGTGTGTATATATTATATGCTAATTAAGATAATTTGTGTGTAGATGTCAGGTGGAAAAGAATTAGGCTACCCTCAGATCGTAAAGAATGAGCCAATCTCCATGACCGAGCCAATATCAAAGCCAAAAGTTGAAATAGAGGCTCACCTTAAAAGCAACCCTGATGAGGTGGTGGTATTGGAAAATGTAAAACCAGATCCGAAAATGGTAGTACTGACAGATAGTGATTCAGACACCGAAGCTGGAGTTGATCAAGCATCAATGGAGGTGCAAAATTTGAGGAACAAGGTTTCTTCTCTGGAAAAGCTATGGGAAATAGAAAAGCTACTAAATAGTTAATTGCGTAAAGCGTTAATAGAAACAAAGGAAGAACAGGATAAGCTTAAAATCCAAATTGATCAGATGGGAGCCAAAAGCAACAAATCGTGTGTAGCTCCGAGCAAGAAGGGGAAAAGAAAAATGAAAGACCGCGATATAGGAAATCCTAATAACAGCCAAGGGAACTCTAACAAAGTAGAAAAGTGTACAAAATGTAACAAGAAACGTGATAGGTTATGCAGAAAAGGGGAAAATGTTTGCTACAATTGCGGACATGAGGGACATATCTCTCTGCATTGTCCCAATCCAAAGCAGGGTGTCTATTTTATTTGTGGGATAGAAGGTCATCAGGTGAAAGGTTATCCAAGATCCAGAAAAAACATAGTACATAGGTAGTATAGGTATTTTTTCAATGTTTGTTCTATGATAAGTATGTCTATATAATATAATATTCTCAACTTTTGTATAAGTTGTAGCAGTAAATCTTGACTTTTGTTGTCACAAAAGGGATAGCAGTATGTGTTATGTGACGCCCCCAAAATAGGTATACATCACCTATTCTGAGTCATCAAATACATGGTACAAAATACAAATAAAAACTTAATTATACAACTGTCGTGTACAATACGACAAAACTTAAATTGTGAGTTTGAATACAAATATTGTCTACTAGAGAGTATACAAACTCGAAAGGAGTCCTCATTATAATTATTATCACACTATTTCATAGAATAGTGAGGACTACTAATGCTATCCTCCTGGACCATCACCCCGTTCCCCGACTCATCCCATCTATATTCTCATTTCCTTAAGAGAACAGTGAAAGAAAGGGTGAGCTCAACTAGCCCAGTAAGAAATATTATGACTAAGATAATGCAAAATAAATTATCATTAGTCTTCAACAATGTTAAACTGATAAAATACAATAGACATCAAGTTTAACTGCAGCGGATCAAGCAATCCATTAAAAGAGTCAAGTAGACAATAAAATCTACTATCTTTTATGATTTAAAAGGTTTTTCATCACTGTTATCGCTGAGACTCAGCTTAATAAATATTCCACATCATCGAATCACCCTTGCACTACGGTCAAGGATATTCTTTAGTATCACGACCATAATTATCCATGCACTACGGGCCAAAAATATTTGTGTATTCATTAATGGTCATGATCATGCCAACAACTGTCCACCAATACACTACGGGCCAATGAGGACTTTTACCACATCATTTGTAACATTACGGTCATGATTATACCGAATAACCCCTGATCATAATCATACCAAGTCCATCAATGCACTACAGGCCACAGATGACTTTAAAAAAAATATAAACATGAGGATGATGCCAATGATATAAGAATTCAATAAAACAAGTTCAAGAATTAATTTGTCCAAGAACCAATAACGTCCAAATTGTCAACATGATACTTCTGTGTAGAGTAAAATTCAAGAATGATCAGAAGAATATTTTCATGAAAAGATACTGGATGAAGCGCAAATATCAAGGATATTCTACTAATTTCATGGAGTATAGAAGTCAAAACTTTAACCAACTGAGTATAATAAAGAATGGAATAACAAAAGAAATCATCATACATGCGGTACTTTGCATAGACAGGTTATTCCAACAGAATAATAATAACGGAACCAGATCAGGCAAAATTTGCACCGACGGGATGTTCCAACAGAATAATAAAGACGGAACCAGGTCCGGTGTAAAACACACAAATAGGATGTTCCAACAGAATAATAATAAAGACGGAACCAGGTCCGGTGTAAAACACACAGACAGGATGTTCCAACAGAATAATAGAAGAATGTCACTAAGTATAGGGTAGACCGCGTATACAGGTTATTCCAACAGAATAATAAGAAATGGAATAACAACAGTTCTCTTCATGAATAAGAAAGAATAACACCCCTTAAGAATTTTCAAAATCATTTTTCCAACACAAATGGCCCCACATGTGGGCCCCACCTTTAAATAATTTTCTTCTGATTATTTTGAAAAATGGGTAAATAGGAATCCATAAAATAAGCAAAACTTCATAAAAATCACCTTAATAATTTTAACAACATTTATCATCTTTATTATAATTCACAATATTAATCGACCAGGTCGTTCCCAGGAAAGAGGGGGCTTTCCAATAAGAATTTCTCTCTATTGGCGCGCAATTAGGTGACCAAACCTCTCCTTGACAGAACTTCTAGACATCGTTAATATTACAAATAATAATATTAATAACTTTATCGTCTCAATTATTGATTTTAACAATATATAAAATATCGACAATAATTGAATCAAATAACGTGAGATACTATACAACAATTATTATAGCAATAATTGAACAAAACTGAATGACTTCTCACGTAAGCATCAATAATCAATACCGTGTGCTACTATGCAACCACGCGTATTACTGTACTTTTACTACCGAGTAGTTCAACAGTATTAACGGTAAAACTTCCGTCGTTATTTTTATAAAATATTTTTGTCGTTTTCTCAATCAGACAATAATTCCGTTATGGGGTCCACCAATGATTACGCCGTTGTACGAATATTCTCCGGCAAAAAAATATTCCCCGACCAATCGAATATTATACAACAACTTGCATACTTTGCAAAATTTATAAATACTACCCACAACTATAACATTATATCAAATCCACACAATAATATAAAAAAATATTTCGAGAAATTTAAACCTTTATTTATAAAATTTGGGGTCTCACAATCTCCCCTCCTTATGGAATTTCACCCTCGAAATTTACGTACGTTCGTGGTATGCGGAACAGATGAGAACACTTCGTCAGATTCTAACTCTTGAGGTATAACCTTTAAGCGTAGAATGTATTCCAAGATTTTAACAGGTACATCTTCATACGTTAAATCATCCGCTATCTCGTCCGATTTTAAATCAATAATGTGGTTCGGGTCGTCCACATATTTACGTAACATTGATACGTTAAAAATGTTATGAACACGCGACATACTTAGCGGTAAAACAAGTTTGTAAGCCACAGTTCCTACTTGATCGAGGATTTCAAATGGGCCAATTAAATCGAGGGTTGAGATTTCCTCTCTTTGTCGATTCTTGCTTCTAGAATAACGCCCTCTTGAACCTCCTTCTTCACGTTCATCAGCTCTGAGTATGTAGCTTGAACGGCTTTAACTTTATCGATTAAAGTCGATTCTAATCGTATATTCGTTATCGTCACGTGAGTTCCTAGAGTATTTAACTATATCTTCATCATTTGTAAGTTATACAAAATGGGTCTTTGTGTTAATAACATCGCACTCACATACGATCTTCTACTCAACGCGTCAGCTACTACGTTCGCACTTCCACAATGATATTGAGTGGTACGATCGTAATCTTCAACAGCTCGAGCCAACGTCTTTGGCGCATTATACGTTCGTTTTGGTTGAAGAAATATTTGAGGTTTAAGAAATGGGTTTTGTACTGGGGTCAATACAAAATTCTATTTCACGCTCTAGGGGTAGGCCATGAAGTTCTGCAGGGAATACGTCAGGAAATTCATTAACAATAGAAATATCATTCAAAACTTTGACTCTTATCCAAGACTTAGATAACACGTCACATTGATACCTATCAACTTGCCATCGTCATTCACGACGTTGCCTATAGAAAGTCTGGCTTTGGTGCATTCCACACAACAAAGTCAACAACAAAAGGATCGGGGCTCTTTATTTATGGCTTGATATGACAATGATTGACTTTAGTGGTTTGGTTACTTGAATTCGCATGACAGGTTGGTTAGGAATATGAAAGCCAACAACCTTACGAAAAGCATGATGAGTAGTTAACCAATAGTTTTCAAAAATCACATCAAAGGAAAGTATTTTCAAAGAGATAAGACCAATAGGTAACGTGAAAGTGTCGATTTGAATCAAACATGATTATAAATAGTGGAGTTAACGAAGGTTTCTCCCAACTGAGTTTAAATAGATATATCAAAGTCTAACTTCTCTAGAGTTAACTTTAAACATTGAACACAACTAGGTGCAATAAAAGAGTGAGTAGAACCGGTATCTAACACGGTATAGACTTCGTAAGAGTTTATGACTAACATACCCGTGATAATTTTATTCAGGCTCCTCGTCATGAAAAAAAACGCTCTCTCTTAAACTACTGGCTTTGGCTTGTCTGGGACATCCTTTGGTGCCTCCATCCTAGCTGAACTTATCTTCGGTGAACGACAAAATCAGGCTAAGTGGCCTTTTCTTCCACAATTATAGCATGCTTTGGATGGCATCGCACAGTTTGGACTGATGTGTCCCTCCCCTCCGCATTTGTAGCATATGATAGGTGGTCGTTCTCCTTCCTTAACAACGGGTGTTGGTGCTGACGTCTTTCCATCATTGTTGAATCTCCTCTTCTTGAAATGTCCATTCGTATTGTTTTGACAATGATTACCACCGAAGTGGTTACCATTTCTGGCATGTTGATTTCCTCCATATTTATTGTCACTACTTTGATGACTGTTATCACCGATATTATCATTGTGCCGGCTGCTCTCTTTTGGTTGCGTTGACTCGTTATCGCGCTCCACTAACTGAGCCCTATTTACAATATCTGAATACAAATACAGTTTATGAGAAATAAGATATTGAAATATCTCCGGCTTGAAACCTCTTAAAAATATCCGCGTCATTCTCTCTTTATTATCAACAAAGTGGGACCCAAATTGGGAAAACTCAGCAAACTTGGCTTCTTACTACGACACGGTCATGTTGTTTTGCTCCAACTTGATAAATTCCACCTCCTTCATGTGACGAATGCTTTCGGGAAAGTACTTGTCATTGAACAGCTCTTGGAACTTCTCCCAAGACATCTTGAGTGCGTCAGGCTGGGTACGTTTTACTGATTTCCACAGTGATCTGCCTCTTCACGCAACATAAAGGTGCCAAAGAGAACCTTTTGCTCCTCGGAGCATCCTAAGACATCAAATATCTTGGTGATCTGCTTTAACTACGTCTCCACCTTTAGTGGTTCTGGCTTTCTCAAAAACTCCGGTGGTCCCAGCTCTTTGAATTGCTTAGCGGTGACCAACCGTGAGTTGCCAGTGTTTCCACCTGTATTATGAATAGGAGTCTCTCTCGTTTGGTGTTGCATAAATTCTAAAAAGCTCCTAAACGTACCGTCGTTCCTTATTTGGTCGGTGTCGTTGTTCACCTGAGGATTGTTGCCTTCCTGATGCACATTATCCTGAGTATTGATCTGTGGTGACTCAACGGTCTCCTGTGCTCCATTGTTATTCTCAACATTCTCGGATGTCATTTTCCAATATTGTCACAAAACAAGGGTTAATTGACATGCAACATATTATCCCTATATTCTGACCGACCAAACAAATACCAAATAAACATAGTCAGGTCATACTAACAAAGGAATTCCCTGTATCTCCCCTCCTAGTTCTTGTCTCACATCTCAGCCAGGGATCATATCCCTAAGCTTTGATACCAACTGTGACGCCCCCAAAATTGGTATACATCACCTATTCTGAGTCGTCAAATACATGGTACAAAATACAAATAAAAACTTAATTATACAACTGTCGTGTACAATACGACAAAACTTAAACTGTGAGTTTGAATAAAAATATTGTCTACTAGAGAGTATACAAACTCAAAAGGAGTACTCATTACAATTATTATCACACTATCTCACAGAATAGTGAGGACTACTAATGTTATCCTCTTGGACCATCACTCCGTTTCCCGACTCGTCCCAGCTGTATTCTCATTTCCTGAAGAGAACAGTGAAAGAAAGGGTGAGCTCAACTAGCCCAGTAAGAAATATTATGACTAAGATAATGCAAAATAAATTATCATTAGCCTTCAACAATGTTAAACTGATAAAATACAATAGACATCAAGTTTAACTGCAGCGGATCAAGCAATCCATTAAAAGAGTCAAGTAGAGAATAAAATCTACTATCTTTTATGATTTAAAAGGTTTTTCATCACTATTATCGCTGAGACTCAGCTTAATAAATATTCCACATCATCGAATCACCCCTGCACTACGGCCATGGATATTCTTTAGTATCACGACCACAATTATCCATGCACTACGGGCCAAGAATATTTGTGTATTCATTAATGGTCATGATCATGCCAACAACTGTCCATCAATGCACTACGGGCTAATGAGGACTTTTACCACATCATTTGTAACATTACGGTCATGATTATACTGAATAACCCCTGGTCATAATCATACCAAGTCCATCTATACCCTACAGGCCACAAATGACTTTAAAAAAAATATAAACATGAGGATGATGACAATGATATAAGAATTCAATAAAATAAGTTCAAGAATTAATTTATCCAAGAACCAATAACGTCCAAATTGTCAACATAATTCATCTGTGTAGAGTAAAATTCAAGAATGATCAGAAGAATATTTCCATGAAAAGATACTGGATGAAGCGCAAATATCAAGGATATTCTACTAATGTCATGGAGTATAGAAATCAAAACTTTAACCAACTTAGTAAAATAAAGAATGGAATAACAAAAGAAATAACCATGCATGCGATACTTTGCATAGACAGGTTATTCCAACGGAATAATAATAATGGAACCAGGTCAGGCAAAATTTGCACCGACAGGATGTTCCAACAGAATAATAAAAACGGAACCATGTCCGGTGTAAAACACACAGACAAGATGTTCTAACAGAATAATAATAAAGACGGAACCAGGTCCGGTGTAAAACACACAGACAGGATGTTCCAACAGAATAATAGAAGAATGTCACCAAGTATAGGGTAGACCGCGTATACAGGTTATTCCAACAGAATAATAAGAAATGGAATAACAACAGTTCTCTTCATGAATAAGAAAGAATAACACCCTTACCGTAAAAGAAACTGAATATAAGAGTAGGGAAGTAGCAGAATACTTTTCTTTTTTCTCACTATAATTTTCTCTCTCTAGAGTTTCAGTGAATTCGTAAGAAATAATGAAGGAATGAGCTTCTATTTATAGGAGAATAGAAGTGTACTGTTTATAAACGAATTATTTCTGCAAAATTATTTCTTCAACCAAATACAATAAAGTCAATCAACTAACCAATAAAATCACAACAAAATTAAAATATAATACATATATATAAACACATGTTTTCAACTTATATATATCAATATTATATATACACCACTTAATTTTTCTCCCCCATAACCAACACCAATCCCCCACCCACCCAAAAATCAATTTCACTACACTCTTACACATCACTATCACACTACCACTTTTCCACCATTTTTCACTCGCACACACATCACACACCTATCACTTTTACATATCACTTTCTCCCACCATATACTCAATACATACATATACTTCCATACGTATACTCTTCCATTTCCAAAATCATTTTTCCAACACAAATGGTCCCACATGTAGGCCCCACCTTTAAATAATTTTCTTTCGATTATTTTGAAAAATGGGTAAATAGGAATCCATAAAATAAGCAAAACTTCATAAAAATCATCTTAATAATTTTAACAACATTTATCATCTTTATTATAATTCACAATATTAATCGACCAGTTCGTTCCCAGGAAAGAAGGGGCTTTCCAATAAGGATTTCTCCCTATTGGCGCGCAATTAGGTGACCAAACCTCTCCTTGACAGAACTTCTAGACATCGTTAATATTACAAATAATAATATTAATAACTTTGTCGTCTCAATTATTGATTTTAACAATATATAAAATATCGACAATAATTGAATCAAATAACGTGAGATACTATGCAACAATTACTATAGCAATAATTGAACAAAACTGAATGACTTCTCACGTAAGCATCAACAATCAATACCGTGTGCTACTATGCAACCACGCGTATTACTGTACTTTTACTACCGAGTAGTTCAACAGTATTAACGGTAAAACTTCTGCCGTTATTTTTATAAAATATTTTTGTCGTTTTCTCAATCAGACAATAATTTCGTTGTGGGGTCCACCAATGATTGCGCCGTTGTACGAATATTCTCCGGCAAAAAGAATATTCCCCGACCAATCAAATATTATACAACAACTTGCATACTTTGTAAAATTTATAAATACTACCCACAACTATAACATTATATCAAATCCACACCATAATATAAAAAAATATTTCGATAAATTTAAACCTTTATTCATAAAATCTGGGGTCTCACATGTTATGTTATGTAAAGTACTATGACTTAGTTGAATGAATGTGAATCTATGTTTGATTAATGAAATAAGTTTTGTATAAAACTTCGTGTTATATGTTAAACTTATATAATAAGGTTTAGAATATAAGTTAATAAGGTATATATTATGTTTTATTTAATCAAATCATGCCGCCAAGACGTCAAACTCGAAATCAAAGGGTAGAAGAATATGTTAACAATGCTAGAGGACAACAACCAGACCGGATGCAAAACTTTACAAATATGGTAGCTCAGGCTATGCAGCAGGGAATGCCAGCCGCAGGGAACCAGCCAGAGAATTACTTGGCAAACTTTAAAGATTTTAAGGCTGTAGGACCGCCAGAATTTAGAGGGACAATTGACCCTATAGAAGCCCAAACATGGGTTAAGGAGATAAAAAAAGGCGTTCGTGATTACTAGAGTAGACGAAGGGCAAAAGACTGCTTTTGTCACTTATATGATGAAAGGGGAGGTTAATTTTTGTTCGGAGGCAAATCAGGCTAGGGCTGGTGAAGGTGTAGTTACATGGGCTAGGTTTAAGACTTTGTTTTTCGAAAACTATCCCTCAGCTAGTATGCAAGCGAGGATGAAAGTAAAATTTCTGGAATTAAAGCAGGACAACATGACGGTGTCAGAGTACGCCGCAAAGTTTAATGAGTTGGCTAGGTTCGCTCCGCATCAAGTTGACACGAAGGCTAGGAAGGCAAGGAGGTTCGAGCTGGGCTTAAAACCATGGCTCTACAACAAGGTGGAGGTGTTGCAGATCTCTACATTCGCAACACTTCTGGAAAAGGCTATCATAGCCCAGGAGGGGAGTGAGGCCATGAGCCTCTACATCAAGGAGAAAAGGAACAAGGGTAGAGTCGAGGGAGCTATGAAGGTGGAAACTAATAGTGGAAATAGGGGTGATAAAAGAAAGGGGAACAACTTTAGGAATATTCAGGTGAAGCAGGAAGGTGTGAAGAAGTAAGTGATTCCATGTGGGAACTGTGGAAATAATCACTCAAGGGAGTGTTTGAAAGGAAAATTTGTCTGTTATAAGTGTGGGCAGGAGGGACATATCTCTCCCAACTGCCCCAATCCAAGGGTGAGCAGTGGATGTTTCATGTGTGGGTCAATGGAGCATAAGGTGAAGGACTATCCAAAAAGGAGATTGGATGCAGGGAGTGTGACTACGGGGAAAAGCAACGGGACTCTGGCGATAACTGGACCGACTTCAACCAACAAACCAACAAAATCAACCGCGAGAGTCTTCAACATGACGGTTCAGGATGCCGTGGCAGCTGGTGATGGAACTCCAGGTATTATTCGAAAAATTTTTATTTTCGTGTATATGATTTTCCTTTATATAGTAAATTATTTTATAAAGAAATTTTGAAGGAAGAATTTGAGTTCTTTTAGAAATTAAATTTTAGTTTAATCAGATAGACAAGCTTTATGTTGAACAATTAAATATCAGTTCGACAGAATCTAATCGAGATCTACTTGCAATGACTATGTATGCTATGCACCCTAATATGTATAAGTTTTAAAACGGTGATTCCGGGGACGGAATCTTTATAAGGGAATGTGAATGTAATAACCCGATATTTTCTATATAATTAAATAAAAAATTTTGCGTATAAATTTTTTTTAAAATCAAAGGTGGGAATATGTGCAAGGTAAAGCATATGTATTTATGTGATAAATAAAAATTTCACTTCTAAAAAAATGGTCATTTGTGATGGCCAAAATTCATCACAAAAAGTAGGAAAATCATCACGAAAAGTTTACGTGATGGCTTTAAGCATCACAATGGTCGTCTTGTATACGCCCATCATGAAAGATTTTACGTGATGGTTTTGGCAATCACGCAAACGTTTAGTACTTTTGTGATGATTAATACAATCACATTAACATATAATCTATTATGATTGTCAAAGTCATCACAAAAAAATAAGACTCTAGCAATCAAATGTAAGAACGTGAATCTCTATTTACGTTTAATTTATTTCACTATATTAATTATATCTATATTAATTGTATCAAATGATACTTGTAGGATTCGAACCCTCTCCCATTTGCAAACTAAATAACGAGTATTACCACTATACCAAAGTCCAGAGCATGATTATAATTTTAAAACAAAATATAAAAGAAAACATATGTGAGTTGACTTACTAAACTAAATTACTTCCAAATAAGATTTGGTGATTTCAATGGCAGTCACAAATACTCTATAATGATGGTAAAATTAGTCATCACTAAGAGCCGTCATATATTTTATTGTTTTATGATGACTTGAAAATTCCATCACAAAATACTTTCTTTTTGTAATTGCAAATAAAAGTCGTCACAAAAATATATCTTTTTAATGATTGTACCCGACCGTCATAAAATATTATTTTGATTATTTCTTATATTAAAATATTAGTGATAGCTTAAATATAATCACGAAAAGGGTATATCTATAAGTGATGACTTAGTGTGTCACAAAAAGAAAATTTATTTTGCGTGAAAAAATTAGTGTGATTGACATGGTCATCACAATTATAATACATTGATGGCAAAATTAGTCATCACTAAGAGCCATCATATATGCTATTATTTTGTGATTTCTTAAAAAGTCCATCACAAATTACTATCTTTTGTGATTGTTTTTAAAAACTGTCACAAAATTCCGTCACGTATTCTTATTTTTCTAGTAGTATTTATTTATTTCATGAATAATTTCAAATAATATTTTTTTTTAGAATTATTGATCATTATAAATTATATTCGTATAATAAATTAATTTTGTAGTAAAAATATCTTATTAATTATTTTTCATAAAAATATGATTATTATATTATTTAAATAATATCTGAAATGATTATAGAATTATTATAATAATTATTTTGTTATATGAATTTATTTCAGATTAATTAAGTTAATTATTATAACTTGATTAATAATGGTATATATATGAATGATAAATCAGATATGGAATTCAAACCCTAACTCTAGATTTTGACTAAGGAATGAGAATAATAATATTATATTAATTATATTTCAGTGCTATAAATATGTACTGTATGTGTGGACTGATAATGGTTGGTCAATTATGATGTACCATGACAAAACCTTGTATTACTGTAATAAACCCTAATTTGAAACTCAAATCGGAGTTTTCGATTTGTAAGAAATTGTGATATGTGATTAATGGCAATTATTATAAATATTAATGCTAATTAGGTAAACTCTAATTATTGACTCGAAACTCTAATCGTGAAATTAGAAATCCTAATTTGCTAATTAAAAATCCTAATTACTAAATTAGGAACCCTAACTGCTAAATTGGTAACCCTAATCGCGAAATTAGAAAGCTAACTGTGATTTAGTAAATTCCTAAACTAATTTGTAAGTCTAGGCAATTAGGAAACCTAATCTAATTAGGAAACCCTAATTGTCACTTTTAGAAACTTTAAATTTTCCATTTTAGCCCTAATTAAGGACCCTAGAAAATTAATGTACAAGAACCTTAGGGTTAAACCCTAAGAGTCAAACCCTAAGGGTTTGTAAAGATTATATTTTTGCCATTAAAAATTACCCTGTAATTGACCAAAATACCCTTATGTGCATTCTTTATTACTTGCTTGTAAAATTGGCCAACACTTTATTTGGAAACCAACCATTGACTTTTCCATGTGACTAAAAATAATGTATATCAGACACAAATCACCAGCCATGTGCATTGCAACATAATATATATAGATCAAGAGAGAGAAAAAAATCATTTGCAAGCCCATTTGTTCATCACACTCAACCAAAACACTCTCCACTCCAAACCTACGAAATTTCATTGCTAGATCAGTCACAAAACAAGCCCTACTAACACACATAATAAATCAGAAGCCTAGAATCAAGAATTTGTTCATAGAGATATAAAACCTAATTTAGAAATCTGATCTTTGATCCTCTTTTAAATGTTATGATTTTGTGTTAATACATGTTGTTTATAGTGTAAATAAGTGATCTAGGTTGACAGATGTTAGATCCATAACATCTATAAGCTCAGATTTGGTGTTTTTCAAAATCTGGAAAACTTAAAAATGAAGTCTGACAACCGAATGTCAGACCTCATTGATCTCTTTTTGTTTCTAGTATTGTATGTTTAAAGCTTTGTAGTTGTAGTACATCACGAGGGCTTTACTCTGGAACTTGAATCTAGCCCAGATAGTGTACAGATTTCAAGTTATGGGTGGTCAAACCCCGTTGACCGACCATGACCGAACCAGATCTGGGTAACCCAGAACTCGCCCAGAAAGCTCTGACGGCAAGTTCATGGGCCCAAATCTTTCATATTTTTGTAGATTTGTGATTGTAGTTGTATGTAGTTTGTAGTTTGGGATATGAACTGTAGA
The DNA here is from genome assembly GCA_016801055.1 of Panax notoginseng. Classification (NCBI taxonomy): domain Eukaryota; kingdom Viridiplantae; phylum Streptophyta; class Magnoliopsida; order Apiales; family Araliaceae; genus Panax; species Panax notoginseng. The sequence goes on from CM029016.1 coordinate 116,579,866, forward strand.
TGCATGCTATTTGAACACCTAATCATCAAACGGGTTGATTCTAGTGGCTGGTCAAAGTAGGCCAGGTGATCACGGCTTGTGTTTTCTGGGTAACCCAAAAAACTCAAGATCGTGATCTCTGACATAGTTTGACCGGCTTTGATCGATTGATTCTGTTGTTGTTATATGGATTTTTTTGTGATAGATCTCTTCCTTGACATGTTGGCTACACACTGCAACACTTATATCACAAAATCATCACATGGATTGTAAGTTGTGGAAGCCCAAATATGCCTTGTCGAACTATTTTTCATTTCTAGGTAACCCAGAAAATGAAGAACAGCTCTGACAGCTTGTTCAATGGCCTAGATCTTGCTTGTTTGATGCATTTGGTGTGACGCCCCCAAAATAGGTATACAACACCCATTCTGAGTCGCCAAATACATGGTACAGAAAGCAAACTACAACTTCAATAATACAAATGTCGTGCAAAATACGACAACACATACTGTGAGTTTAAATACAAATATTGTCTTCTAGACAATATCCACACTCAAATAAATCCTCATTACAAAAATACTATTTTACAGAAATAGTGAGGACTGCTAAAACATCTTTCTAGAACCATCACTCCATACCCCGACTAGATCCTGCTATGTTCTCACCTCCTGAGAAGAAAAATGGAACAAAAAGGAAAAGGGTGAGCTCAACTAGCCCAGTAAAGAATATTATGACTAAGATAATATACAAACAAATTATCGTTAGTCTTCAACAGGGAAAAATCTGATAGAATATAATCGACAACAAGTTTTAGATCAACAACTGCAGCGGAAACAGCAAACCATTAGAAGAGTCAAGTAGAGAAAGAATTCTACTATCTTCTAAGATTTAAAAGTCCATCATCAATATTTTATCCCTGTAACATCAATTAATAATCATCTTTATCCAAATATTCATCTTTGCACTACAGGCCAAAGATATTCATTTGTATCACCTGTCAGTCATGTTCATCTCAACACCTGTTCATCTTTGCACTACAGGCCAAAGATATTCATCAAGTAATCATACATCTTTGCACTACAGGCCAAAGATATTCATTAATATCATCATTTAGGACTGAGGATGATGAAAAATATCTTAAAGAGAACGAATCCAATGAGACAGAAGGACAAATAGTAGGGATTCGTATAACAGTTTATCCAAGATCAATAATACTTCATAATAATCAATTGTGAAGCAGAATTCAAAAATAAAGATCAAAACATGGATACAATCAAAGATAGTAACCATAATAGACATCTTGGACAAAAAGGAAAAATTTTATTTTTCGGTGAATAGTGCCGTATTCGTGAATAGTGCCGTATACGTGAATAGTACCGTATACATGAATAGTAACCCCGACACAAAAAGTTCTCAAGATATCAGTACTTCTGGTCGGAATACCGGTATAAGGCTGAAAGAAACTTGCTCTGATGAATAGAAACTCTCAAAGTATCTAAATACTCACAAAATACACTCAATAATCTAGAGAGAGAAAGAGAGAAAACTTGTTTCTGGTGTGATTTTCAATTCTAACTTAGCCCTCTATTTATAGGAAAATTTTAGTAGGTTTGACCTGCAACCTGATGGCTTTACCTGCTACTATTCCCACCCACCACATTTGAAATATAATTCAGCACATTTCTTCACCAACCACAAGTGGGGCCCACCAATTCTAGAATTTTCCATCAAAATGATAAACTCCGAAAATTCAACAATTTCTGAACCAGTCATCTCGTAAAATTCATAATAAATCATACGTTCATTTTTAACGGTTCAAAATTTGTGGACATATACTCAACTTATATATGTATAACATATCCAAAAATTACCACGATCCAACGGTCGGATTAAAAATTATAACACCCGCAATATTTCTCAAAAACCCTGATTTGATTTTTAATACCTCCATTCCGATAAAAATACTGATAAAACACCTCAACATTAACTCCTTCATTTTTAACCACAAAAATATATCCCTCATTTATATCCACATAAAATAAATATTTCCTTATCATATGAATCAATAATTAATTATTCACAAATAATATTACAGAATCACATTTATGACAACCAGGCCGTTCCCAGGAAAGAGGGGGCTTTCCAATAAGGATTTCTCCTTACTGGCGCGCAATTAGATGACCAAACCTCTCCTTAGACAGAACTTTCTAGACATTGCCAATAATGTTATCTAATAATATTATTCAAATAATATGAATTATTGATCTGATAATGGAAAATACTGTGCAGCAACAATTATTGAAACAACAATAATATAAAATATCAATGCAACAATTATTGAATCAATAAAATAAAATATTGAACAATAACTACTGTAACAATTATTGAGTAGTGCCTTCTTACGTAAGAATCAATAATTGGTGCAATACCGTGTGCTACTGTATTTTAATCACCGGGTATTCCAACAGTATTAACGGTAACAACTACGCCGTTATTTATAAATAACTTATACTTGTCATTTTCTTCATCCAATCGCTTTCCGTTATGGGGCCCACACAAGGCTGCGCCGTCGTACGAATATTCCCCGACAGCAAGAATATTCCACGACCAAACGAATATTCCCGACAAAATGAATATTTTATAACCACTTGCTTATTTTGCAAAATTTGCACATTTCACCCATAACCAAAGTATTATATCAAATTAACCCCTTATTATTCACAATAATATTTAGAGAAAATTTGATTTTATTCATTAATAAGTTGGGGTCTTACAACCTCCCCTCCTTATGAAATTTCGTCCTCGAAATTGACGTACGTACCTGATGTTTCAAAAAGGTGAGGATACCTCGCTTTCATTTCTGATTCCAACTCCCAGGTCATTTCTTCAATAGCATGGTTTCTCCACAAAACCTTAACTTGTGGTATAACCTTCGTGCGTAGGACATGCTCTTTCCTATCCAAGATCTTAACAGGTACCTCCTCGTACGTTAAATCTTCAGCTATCTCGTCTGGTTCTAACTCAATAATGTGGTTCGGGTCTTTAACATATTTACGAAGCATAGATATGTGAAAAACATTATGAACACGAGACATGCTTGGAGGTAATGCGAGTCTATATGCCACATTTCCTATTCGCTCAAGAATCTCAAATGGACCAACAAATCTTGGATTGAGCTTTCCTCTCTTCCCAAATCTTGTAACTCCCTTCCATGGTGCAACACGTAACAATACATGATCCCCAATATTAAATTCCACGTCCTTCCGATGAAGATCCGCATAACTCTTTTGTCGATCCTGTGCCGTTTGTATACGTTGTCGAATCGTTTGGATCTTCTCTGTAGTAATGCGTACCAACTCTGGTCCCAACAATGTTGCTTCACCCACCTCGTCCCAGCATACTGGAGAACGACATTTTCTTCCATACAACGCCTCGAATGGAGCCACACCTATGCTCGCCTGATAACTGTTGTTGTAGGAGAATTCCACCAATGGTAGGTACTTATCCCAACTCCCTTTGAGATCTAGGACACAAAGTCTTAATAGATCTTCAAGAGTTTGAATAGTCCTCTCTGATTGTCCGTCCGTTTGAGGATGGTATGCCGAACTGAATCGTAAATCCGTGCCCATAGCTTTCTGCAAGCTAACCCAAAATCGTGAAGTGAATCTTGGGTCACGATCCGAAACTATGGATACTGGCATGCCATGCAATCTCACAATCTCGTTCACGTACATACTAGCAAGACGTTCAAGGGAATAAGTCTCACGTATCGGCAAGAAATGAGCGGACTTGGTTAATCTATCAACAATAACCCAAATCGCATCTATGCCTTGAGAAACCTTGGGAAGACCCGTAACAAAATCCATAGTAATGTGTTCCCACTTCCATTTCGGGATCTCAAGTGGTTGCAATGGACCCTTTGGCACTTGATGCTCCGCCTTTACACGTTGACAAGTTAAACACCTCGAGATAAACTCCGCGATCTCTCTTTTCATATTGCTCCACCAAAATGTATGTCGAAGATCGTGATACATTTTGGTACTCCCAGGATGGATTGCAAACGGTGTGTTGTGTGCCTCCATCATTATTCTATGCTTCAAGTCAAAATCGTTAGGAACACAAAGTCTGGAGTTGACTCGAAGTATTCCTTCTTCATCGATTCTTGCTTCTGGAATAGCACCTTCTTGCACTTTCTTCTTCATACGCATCAGCTCCATGTCCGTAGCTTGAGCAGCTTTAACTTTATCGATTAAAGTCGGTTCTACTCGTATATTTGATATCATCATGTGGGTACTTGGAGCCTTCATCTCTATCTCCATCCTTTGTAAGTCATACAAAATGGGCCTTTGTGTTAACAATATTGCACTCGTACCCGCATATGATCTTCTACTCAATGCGTCAGCTACTACGTTTGCTTTTCCAGGATGATATTGGATGGTATGATCGTAATCTTTCAACAGCTCGAGCCAACGTCGCTGCCGCATGTTGAGTTCCTTTTGGGTGAAGAAATATTTGAGGCTTTTATGATCTGTATAGATCTCCACTTTCTCCCCATACAGGTAGTGTCTCCAGATCTTCAACGCAAAAACGACTGCTGCCAACTCCAAATCATGAGTAGGATAATTCCTCTCATATTCTTTGAGTTGTCGTGAGGCATAGGCTATGACTTTCCCATGTTGCATGAGAACACATCCTAACCCTTTGCCTGAAGCATCGCTGTAGATAACAAATCCATCCGAACCAGATGGTATTGTCAGAACAGGTGCCGAAATGAGTCTCCTCTTGAGTTCTTGGAAACTCTTCTCGCATTCCTCACTCCATACAAATTTTGTATCTTTCCGAGTCAGCTGAGTTAACGGAGTAGCGATTCGAGAAAATCCTTCCACAAATCTCCGATAATAACCAGCTAAGCCCAGAAAGCTACGTACTTCGGTTACCGACTTCGGTTGCTCCCAACTTTGTATGGCTTCAATCTTCGCCGGGTCGACAGATACTCCATGTTTTGACACCACGTGCCCAAGGAATGCTACTTCCTCAAGCCAGAACTCGCATTTCTTCAATTTGGCATATAGCTTATTTTCACGAAGCCTTTGCAGTACCAGCTTCAAATGGCGCTCATGATCTTCACGGCTTTTGGAATAGATGAGGATGTCATCAATAAAGACAACAACGAACTGATCCAAATATTCTTTGAATACACGGTTCATCATATCCATGAAGGCAGCAGGAGCATTAGTCAATCCAAAAGACATTACTAAGAATTCATAATGCCCGTACCGAGTTCTGAAGGCAGTCTTTGGAATATCCTCAGTTTTAATCTTCAGCTGATGATATCCAGAACGAAGGTCGATCTTTGAAAAGAATTGTGTTCCTTGCAACTGGTCGAACAGGTCATCAATGCGAGGTAGCGGATACCTATTCTTGATAGTGACATGATTCAATTCTCGATAGTCGATACAAAGTCGCATACTCCCGTCTTTCTTCTTTACGAATAAAACAGGAGCACCCCAAGGAGACGTACTAGGACGAATAAAACCGATGTCCAACAACTCCTGTAGTTGGACTTTTAACTCCTGAAGTTCAATAGGAGCCATTCGATATGGAGTTTTAGAAATGGGCTTTGTACCGGGTTCAAGGTCAATAAAGAATTCAACTTCACGTTCTGGGGGTAGACCAGGAAGTTCTTCAGGAAATACATCGGGAAATTCTCTAACAATAGAAATATTATTCAAATCTGACTTGTCTTTGTTCAAATCCATAACATGGGCTAAGAAAGCTTGACATCCGTTTTTCAATAAACGAATAGCTTTGTGGCTTGATATGACAGTGACTGATTTTAGTGGTTTAGTAGTTTGAATTCGTATGACAGGTTGGTTAGGAATATGAAAACTAACAACCTTACGAAAACAATCAATTTTAGCATGATGAGTGGTTAACCAATCAATTCCTAAAATCACATCAAAAGCAAGTATCTTTAAAGAGATAAGATCAACAGGTAATGTGATAGTGCCAACTTGGATCATGCAAGATTTATAAACTGTAGATGTAACGAAGGTTTCACCCAACGGAGTTTCAACAGATAAGTTAAAGTCCAATTTCTCCGGAGTCAAGTTTAAACGTTGAGCACAAGCAGGAGAGATAAAAGAATGGGTAGAACCGGTATCTAGTAAAGTATAAACTTCGCAAGAATTCAAGATTAGCTTACCCGTGATCACCTCGTTCGGGTTTCTCGCGTTTTGGCCAGTAACGACAAACGCCCTTCCAGGAACCGCTGATTTCGACTTATCCGGGACAGCTTTTGAAGTCACCATCCCCGCTGAACTTGGTTTTGCTACAGAACACTCTCGAGCTATATGACCCTCCTTTCCACAGTTATAACATACCTTGGATTGTTGTGGGCAGTTTGGGCTGATATGTCCCTCTTTCCCACATTTGTAACATACGACCGGTGGTCGTTCTCCTCCCCTAGAAACAGTTGATGTTTGTGCTGACGTCTTCACATTATCATTGTTGTACCTTCTCTTCTTGAAATCTCCTCCCGACTCGCTCCTTCTATTATCACGACCACGATTACCACCAGAGTGGTTACCGCTTTTGTCCGAATATTTTCCTCCCTGCTGGTTTTCATTGCTTCGATGACTGCCGCCACCGGTATGACCCTGGTTGTGGTCCCTCGGTTGCACATACTCATTATCTCGCTCTAATAATTGAGCCCTGTTTACAACATCTGAATATAAAGAAAATTTATGAGAGATAAGATATTGTCGAATCTCAGGTTTTAGACCTCTCAGAAACATCCTTGTCATTCGTTCCTCATTTTCGACCAAATGAGGTGCAAACCTGGATAACTCTGCAAACTTCGCCTCGTACTGGGACACCGTCATGTTGTTTTGTTCCAGTCTGATAAACTCTACCTCCTTCATATGACGAATACTTTCAGGAAAGTACTTGTCATTGAACAGTTTTTGAAATGTTTCCCAGGACATGTTGAGTGCGTCAGGCTGGGTACGCTTCACAGACTCCCACCAGTAGTCTGCCTCACCGCGGAACATAAAGGTGGCGAATGGAACCTTTTGTTCCTCCGTGCATCCCAAGACATCGAATATCTTGGTAATTTGCTTGACCCACGTTTCCGCCATGATCGGATCCGGCTTTCCCTTAAATTCTGGTGGTCCCAATTCTTTGAACTGCTTAGCTGTGACAAACCGCGCGTTATCATTTCCACCCGTATTCTGCACACGAGTCTCCCTCGTCTGATTTTGCATGAACTGCAAAAAGCTCCTAAACATTCCATCATTCATCGTTTGCTCGGTAACGTTGTTTACAGGAGGAATATTGCCTTCCTGTTGCACGTTCCCCTGGGTGGTGATCAAAGGTGTCTCCACGGTCTGATTTACTCCATTATTAACGTTCTCAGCTGTCATTCTTAAATACTGCCATAAAACAAGGGTTAATAGTCATGTCATATATTATCCCTATACTCTGACCGACCAAATAAACACCAAATAAACTTAGTCAAGTCATACTAGTGAAGGAATTCCCCGTCTCTCCCCTCCTAGTTCTTGTCTCACATCTCAGCCAGGGATCATATCCCTAAGCTCTGATACCAACTGTGACGCCCCCAAAATAGGTATACAACACCCATTCTGAGTCGCCAAATACATGGTACAGAAAGCAAACTACAACTTCAATAATACAAATGTCGTGCAAAATACGAAAACGCATACTGTGAGTTTAAATACAAATATTGTCTTCTAGACAATATCCACACTCAAATAAATCCTCATTACAAAAATACTATTTTACAGAAATAGTGAGGACTGCTAAAACATCTTTCTAGAACCATCACTCCATACCCCGACTAGATCCTGCTATGTTCTCACCTCCTGAGAAGAAAAATGGAACAAAAAGGAAAAGGGTGAGCTCAACTAGCCCAGTAAAGAATATTATGACTAAGATAATATACAAACAAATTATCGTTAGTCTTCAACAGGGAAAAATCTGATAGAATATAATCGACAACAAGTTTTAGATCAACAACTGCAGCGGAAACAGCAAACCATTAGAAGAGTCAAGTAGAGAAAGAATTCTACTATCTTCTAAGATTTAAAAGTCCATCATCAATATTTTATCCCTGTAACATCAATTAATAATCATCTTTATCCAAATATTCATCTTTGCACTACAGGCCAAAGATATTCATTTGTATCACCTGTCAGTCATGTTCATCTCAACACCTGTTCATCTTTGCACTACAGGCCAAAGATATTCATCAAGTAATCATACATCTTTGCACTACAGGCCAAAGATATTCATTAATATCATCATTTAGGACTGAGGATGATGAAAAATATCTTAAAGAGAACGAATCCAATGAGACAGAAGGACAAATAGTAGGGATTCGTATAACAGTTTATCCAAGATCAATAATACTTCATAATAATCAATTGTGAAGCAGAATTCAAAAATAAAGATCAAAACATGGATACAATCAAAGATAGTAACCATAATAGACATCTTGGACAAAAAGGAAAAATTTTATTTTTCGGTGAATAGTGCCGTATTCGTGAATAGTGCCGTATACGTGAATAGTACCGTATACATGAATAGTAACCCCGACACAAAAAGTTCTCAAGATATCAGTACTTCTGGTCGGAATACCGGTATAAGGCTGAAAGAAACTTGCTCTGATGAATAGAAACTCTCAAAGTATCTAAATACTCACAAAATACACTCAATAATCTAGAGAGAGAAAGAGAGAAAACTTGTTTCTGTTGTGATTTTCAATTCTAACTTAGCCCTCTATTTATAGGAAAATTTTAGTAGGTTTGACCTGCAACCTGATGGCTTTACCTGCTACTATTCCCACCCACCACATTTGAAATATAATTCAGCACATTTCTTCACCAACCACAAGTGGGGCCCACCAATTCTAGAATTTTCCATCAAAATGATAAACTCCGAAAATTCAACAATTTCTGAACCAGTCATCTCGTAAAATTCATAATAAATCATACGTTCATTTTTAACGGTTAAAAATTTGTGGACATATACTCAACTTATATATGTATAACATATCCAAAAATTACCACGATCCAACGGTCGGATTAAAAATTATAACACCCGCAATATTTCTCAAAAACCCTGATTTGATTTTTAATACCTCCATTCCGATAAAAATACTGATAAAACACCTCAACATTAACTCCTTCATTTTTAACCACAAAAATATATCCCTCATTTATATCCACATAAAATAAATATTTCCTTATCATATGAATCAATAATTAATTATTCACAAATAATATTACAGAATCACATTTATGACAACCAGGCCGTTCCCAGGAAAGAGGGAGCTTTCCAATAAGGATTTCTCCTTACTGGCGCGCAATTAGATGACCAAACCTCTCCTTAGACAGAACTTTCTAGACATTGCCAATAATGTTATATAATAATATTATTCAAATAATATGAATTATTGATCTGATAATGGAAAATACTGTGCAGCAACAATTATTGAAACAACAATAATATAAAATATCAATGCAACAATTATTGAATCAATAAAATAAAATATTGAACAATAACTACTGTAACAATTATTGAGTAGTGCATTCTTACGTAAGAATTAATAATTGGTGCAATACCGTGTGCTACTGTATTTTAATCGCCGGGTATTCCAACAGTATTAACGGTAACAACTACGCCGTTATTTATAAATAACTTATACTTGTCATTTTCTTCATCCAATCGCTTTTCGTTATGGGGCCCACACAAGGCTGCGCCGTCGTACGAATATTCCCCGACAGCAAGAATATTCCACGACCAAACGAATATTCCTCGACAAAATGAATATTTTATAACCACTTGCTTATTTTGCAAAATTTGCACATTTCACCCATAACCAAAGTATTATATCAAATTAGCCCCTTATTATTCACAATAATATTTAGAGAAAATTTGATTTTATTCATTAATAAGTTGGGGTCTTACATTTGGACCGTGATTGTTGTTGGATCTTGTAGTGTTACATTAGTACTACAAGATCTGACCAAAAATATGCCTAGAAACATCATGATATGATCATTGCACTTGGTCAAAGTGGTACCCTTGGTTACTGTCTATGAAGATCTAGGTTCTTCAAGAACACTTTAGGCGACGGTTTCTGTCGCTAAAGGCTATAGCGACAGACTTTTTAACTTTATTTAATTTATTTTCTAAAAATCATTTAAAAATAGAAATTAATTTCTTAAAATTACAAAAATTATTTTAAAATTTATTTTAAGTTATAAAAATTAACTTTTAATAATTTGGCATATTTTTCATAAATATTAGTATTTATTTAAATTTTATTGATATTTAATTTATTTAAAAAATGCATTAAATAAATTAATTAAAAATAATTTTATTATATTAAAAATTATTTTAAATGATAATAAAGTATTTAAAAATATTTTAAGTAATAAAATATAACTTTTAATATTTCAAGACAAATTTCATTAATTATTCAATATTAATGATATTAGATTTATTTATCAATTATATTGAATAAATTAATTAAAAAATGATTTTAATATTATAAAAATCATTTTAAATGAAAATAAATAGTTTTAAAATATTTTAAGCTATATAATATTACTTTTAATATTTAAAGGTAAATTTTATTAATAATTTAATATTAAATGATATTAGAGTTATTTAATAATAATATTAAATAAATAGTTTAAAACTAATTTTATTAATTTAAAAATTATTTAAAAAGGATATAAATGGTTTAAAAATATTTTTAAGTTATAATAAATGACTTTTAATATTTTGATAAATAGTACATTAATATTTAAATATTAATAGAAATTATTTAAAAATGAGTTTAAATGTTTTAAAAAACATTTAAGGGTAATAAAAATGTTTTAAAAATATTTTGAGTTATTATAAATAACTTTAATATTTTGGCAATGGTTTCATTAATAATTTAATATTAATTAAATATTAATTATAGTTGAATTATTTAATATTTAAATCATTTAAAAATGATTATAGTACTGTTTGAAAAATCATGATAAATTATAATAATTATTTAAAAATTATTATAAGTCATTTAAAAATAATATGACTGATATTTAAATTATCTAAATGAATATTGAACTACAGAATAGAGTTTTAGACTGAATAATTATTGGATAAAGCCGTCGGTACACCGAAATATTTCAGAAATTGATTTGGACTTAGATAGTTTGACTAGATACGTGTTTGTTTGTGATCCAATGACTACTAAACCTAGGTGGGAGCTGTCGTTTGCACTCCTAAATTAACCTCACTTTCACTTTACAAATTTAAACAATTAGCACAATAGTAAGCAAGGATCGATCCCACAGAGAGTGATTTATTTTATATTTATCCTATGGTTTTTAATGAAAAGAGGATTTTTTATTAATTAACTAAATTAACAAGAATAAAGTAATAAGAATAAACAATAAATAAAAATCTTCAGTTCTTTAGTTCAGTATCACTTTTTTACAATAATAGATTAATCAAGTGTAACATTATTTATCCTTCAATGAAACTAATAGCCCTAGGTAACAACAAGCCCTGCTACCCGAAACTCCCCTTAGATTGTCACTCAATGAAACAAGCTCTTCACAAGATTCTAACAATTATATAACCTAGAACATTCTCTCTAGATTTAATATAATAGCAGCATTAAAAACTAGGGAATTAGACTATTCCAAGCAACAAACACATAAGCTCGAATTGTTTAACTTGTCTTCTGATAATCATAGCAATACTCAAAAGCTTGTCCACAATCAGGTATTACTAATTACTACTTGTGATTAGAAACAATATCAATTACACGTAATATTATTCCTTGATCTAGCATATGATATTTGTTAACCAACTCAATCCTGCAGAAATCAAATCAGTTAAGCCAAATAGCATTCTGAATTTAAATCAGATTATCAAGAATGAATTTCATGTGAGAAAGAATAAATAATGAATACTCAATTAACCATTAATTATAAATAAGGTTCAACATCCCTTAGAATTGAATAAAAAGAACTTAGCTCATGTCTTCAATCTTTCAACGTTGTAGATGAGAGAATGTAGTAGATGATTGAATGAATAAAATCCTGACTCTCATCCTCTATTTATAGTGCTAGACAAAGTCCTAAATCCTATAGGAAGTAGAAATCCAAATCCTAAAAGGAATTACAGATTACACCAATTTCCATAAAGAAATAGAATTCAATTTGGAAATAAATCTTAGTCTAAAAGAAATCCTAATTACAATAGAATTGTAAAAACTATTCTTCTAGAATCTAAAATTTAGATTTAAAATTGGAATTAAATCCCACAATTGTCATGTACTTAAACTCATTGCCGCGTGAATCTAAATCCATTTATGATACTAATTGTTGAATCCTTGATTTGTTAGGAATCCCGTAAACCTCCTCCAATTTATTTTCAAAATCATGAAACCCCTTCAATTGTACCTAAAATAAAAATATAAGAATAATGAGTTTATTTAGGCACAAAATAAATACAAAAGATTAAGTATTAAGGAATAAAAATATAACATATTTCATACTCATCAAATTCCCCCACACTTATCTTTATACACGTCCTCGTGTAAACCAAAAGTTTAATTTTCAAAAAAAATTCTATTCAACCAAGTGTCAAAAGATTTCAAAGTACAAATCATGACTATCAACACTAAATTTGCAAAAATCTAATTAATGTCTTATCAATCAACTCACAATTACCAACCTTACCATTTCACCAATGAATTTCATTAAACCAAATTGTAACCACATAAGAAACTTTTTCAAAATTTACATACTTACTCAACTTAGTTACCATGGAGCAAAAACCGTGCACACTGACTCACAACCAAGAATAAATTTTTTTTGCTTTTTAATTTTTTTCATAGAACCCTTTTTTTTAGCACAGATGAATGTATTTTCATGCTTCTTTTTTTTTCTTATATTTTTTTCTTTTCTTGACATATGCAATGTCTCCTTTTCTTAGGCTTTTCAGAGTTACTCATTAGCGAACTTTTCACCAACGACTCCCAAACCAGATGATCTTAGGGCGCTAGGTGTAGAGACACCCCTAAGGCTTACTTATTCAAGTAACAAAGGCTACAAAAGTCGACTAGTCAAGCTGCTTTTATCCATCACACTTTTCAGCGTGAATACCGATGCTTCCCGAGGCTTAGATACCCAGTTATTTCGCACAATGGACATTGAAGCAGATTTTTAATTTTCTTTTTTTTTCTTTTTTTTTCATTCATCATTTTTTCACATGGTTCTGCAACAATATAAGCAAGTTAAACAGTTCTAAGTCGTGAAATCAGTGCACATAGACAACTCCACAAATAACTTAGCCAAATAAACATGCTTCTCATATTCAAGTACTTATGAATCACAAATTCAATTCAAATCAATTACTATTGATCATGGCTTAGTTGTCATCATTCATTAACAAATTAAGCATCAAACAGATTCTGAATTTTAGCATCAATTTTCAATCTTTGACTTTAACCTTCGAACACATAGGCAAATAGAACCATGGAACCAAAATTTTTAAAAATTTTCAAAAGCATTAATTTTTTTCAAATTTTCCATCAAAATCAGATCAATATTCCTAAGTAAAATAAAAACCTAAATCTTCCCCCCACACTCAAATCTTACATTGTCCCCAATGTAAGAAAATCATGCAAAGAAGAAAATGCTACTAGCTAACATGCAATAAAAAACTAAAAAGTGAAGTGATAGAAAAATCAAATCTGAGATCTTGGGTTGCCTCCCAAGCAGCTGCCCTTGTTTATTGTCATTGGCTTGACATCATCCTTCTCATCCTATGTAATTGGACTTGTGTACTTCAAGTGGACTGATAACAACTTCAATTCTTCATTAGGAGCATCCTTTAGATCCTGATTTTGCTCCATTCCAGCCCTCAAATTCTCCTTGTATATTTGCTCAAGAGTTTCCTGCACTGTAGAGTCAACAACATCAATAACAAAAATAGAATTAACATTACCAAGATACCTCTTAACTTTATATATGCCGAACTGGACATGTGCGTCGTCTAATTCCATGTGCAAGGTCTCATGGTGTTTATCATTGTGTGTTGTTGCTGGTACAAGGAAAGTATCATCATCTATGTCCTCCTTATAGAAATCTGCAGGAATTATTAATTCTTCCATCTCTACCTCTTGTTCATCATTTTCAAGCTTTGAATACATGATTTCTTCAAATTTAGCAGTAGTCTCGAGCACATCCAAATGGTTTCCACTAGTGAACTCCTTATCATCTTTAAGTTCTTGTTTCCTATTCGCCATTTCTTCAAGGAATTTCTTATTAGACTCTGTATACCACGTTGACTTTTTTCCAACTTTCCAATTCCTTGTTAGAACTTGGGGAAAAGGTAGTTTCGGTTCATAAGCAGAAAGAGGTGGAAATTTGTGCTTGAGTACATCACTGCTGCCTATTTCACTATTGTCGGACTTGCTTTGTATTGACTTTTCTTGCTGCTGATCCTCTGCACCACATCTCAGTGTTGTGGCACTTACATTTTCAACAGTTTGAGAAAGTGACCTTCCTACTGTGGTTGCAAGTTGACCAACTTGGTCCCTCAAATCTTGAACAGAAGTTCTTATCTCCTGCTGGAATTGTTGTGTCTGACTCATGAACTGTTGTGTTTGGTTCATGAATGCCATGAACATATTCTCCATAGATGTCCCAGAATTGACAGGTACTTCTTGGTTTTCTGTGTGGTACTGAGGTTGAGCTTGCTGAATACCTTGCGTATTCCTTGCAGCTATTTGTCGAACTAAAATAGTTAAATCAGAAATCTGCTGCTCCAAGTCTCTCGTGCTTACCCCATTTACCATTTGTGGTGTGTGATCCATCTTAGTTCCATACTGCTGTGAGTTAGTTGCCATGTTTGCAATTAAGTTCCTTGCCGCTTCTGGAGTCTTGTCTACCAGTGCTCCTCCACTTGCTGCATCAATCATGCTTCTTTCCATTGGTAGCAACCCCTCATAGAAGTACTGGATCAAGTAATGTTCATCAATTCCATGAGGTGGACAGCTGAAACACAACTTCTTGAACCTTTCCCAATACTCATAGAGATTCTCTCTATTGAACTGCCTGATTCCACATATCTCCTTTCTTATATCGATAACTCTTGATGCAGGAAAATACCTCTCCAAGAATGACCTTTGCATATCAGTCCATGATCGTATTGATCCTGAAGGTAGATAGTATAACCAGTCTTTAGCCAAATCTGCTAATGAGAATGGAAAAAGTCTAAGCTTTATCTGCTCCTCTGTCACTCCTTGTGCTTTCATCGTGGAACACACCACATGGAACTCCTTTAAATGTTTATATGGATTTTCACCTATAAGACCACGAAAAGTAGGCAAAAGATGAATTAGTCTAGAGTTAAGTTCAAAAGCAACATCTAAAGTAGGATACTCAATACAAAAAGATGGTAGAGTCAGATCAGGAGTAGCCAGTTCTTTCAAAGTTCTGTTATTGTGTGGCACCGTCATCTCTTCCACTTCAAATGATGGAACAAGAGCTTCTTTTATATTTACAGTCTTTTCTATCTCTTGATCAAAATTTAAGTCAATAAAATTAGAAGATTGAGTCATAAAACAAAAACAAAAGCAAAATAATAAAAATAAACGAAAACAAAGAATAAACAAAACAAATAACACTCCCCGGCAACGGCGCCAAAATTTGGGAGCTGTCGTTTGCACTCCTAAATTAACCTCACTTTCACTTTACAAATTTAAACAATTAGCACAATAGTAAGCAAGGATCGATCCCACAGAGAGTGATTTATTTTATATTTATCCTATGGTTTTTAATGAAAAGAGGATTTTTTATTAATTAACTAAATTAACAAGAATAAAGTAATAAGAATAAACAATAAATAAAAATCTTCAGTTCTTTAGTTCAGTATCACCTTTTTACAATAATAGATTAATCAAGTGTAACATTATTTATCCTTCAATAAAACTAATAGCCCTGGGTAACAACAAGCTCTGCTACCCGAAACTCCCCTTAGATTGTCACTCAATGAAACAATCTCTTCACAAGATTCTAACAATTATATAACCTAGAACATGCTCTCTAGATTTAATATAATATCAGCATTAAAAACTAGGGAATTAGACTATTTCAAGCAACAAACACATAAGCTCGAATTGTTTAACTTGTCTTCTGATAATCATAGCAATACTCAAAAGCTTGTCCACAATCAGGTATTACTAATTACTACTTGTGATTAGAAACAATATCAATTACACGTAATATTATTCCTTGATCTAGCATATGATATTTGTTAACCAACTCAATCCTGCAGAAATCAAATCAGTTAAGCCAAATAGCATTCTGAATTTAAATCAGATTATCAAGAATGAATTTCATGTGTGAAAGAATAAATAATGAATACTCAATTAACCATTAATTATAAATAAGGTTCAACATCCCTTAGAATTGAATAAAAAGAACTTAGCTCATGTCTTCAATATTTCAACGTTGTAGATGAGAGAATGTAGTAGATGATTGAATGAATAAAACCCTGACTCTCATCCTCTATTTATAGTGCTAGACAAAGTCCTAAATCCTATAGGAAGTAGAAATCCAAATCCTAAAAGGAATTACAGATTACACCAATTTCCATAAAGAAATAGAATTCAATTTGGAAATAAATCTTAGTCTAAAAGAAATCCTAATTACAATAGAATTGTAAAAACTATTCTTCTAGAATCTAAAATTTAGATTTAAAATTGGAATTAAATCCCACAATTGTCATGTGCTTAAACTCATTGCCGCGTGAATCCAAATCCATTTATGATACTAATTGTTGAATCCTTGATTTTTTAGGAATCTCGTAAACCTCTTCCAATTTATTTCCAAAATCATGAAACCCCTTCAATTGTACCTAAAATAAAAATATAAGAATAATGAGTTTATTTAGGTACAAAATAAATACAAAAGATTAAGTATTAAGGAATAAAAATATAACATATTTCATACTCATCACTAGGTGACAATGTGATTAGGTTATGTGCTGACAGCAAATAGCAGTATTATGTTTTATTCTAATCGAACGAATGATCTTATGAATGATAGGTTTCGGTATAAAAGATAAAACTAAGTTGCGTAACTGTAAGCAGCAGACCAGGTAAGTATCCTACCCTTGGCATTTACTTTATGCAATGGACTTGAGTAAGAAAGTTTCAAAATTATATTATCAGCGTGCCAGATTATTAACTCTATTGTTATCGATTATGTATCCAATCATTTGTATTCATACAAGTTCATAAATTATCCGATCATTGTTTATCAATACAGTATTATTATATAATCCAGATATATATTCTGTTCGTTAATTTCTAAGCATGGTTATACAAGTGTCGTCACTTGGATAATCATTGTATTTAATCACATGGTGATACATACCTATTGATTTTCGGTAGGTATACATTAATTAAAAGTCGTCTAAGCTATTTGATTCGGCTAGACACAAATTTGAAAATATTGTTGAACAAGATAGAACTTTATTGTTATCCAACCGAATTATTTTGGTTCGAATTCCCGACTAAGTTTAAACATCCCGTACATGGAAAACTTTTGTGCGCCTAAGGCGGATAAGATGAAAGATAATATTGTGACGCCCCCAAAATAGGTATACATCACCCATCTTGGGTCGCCAAAAAATATACTACTGACAACTTCATTAATATAACTGTCGTGCAAAATACGATGACACATATACTGTGAGTTTCAATACAAATATTGTAACGTATATAATACGACAATATTCATACTCAAATTATTACAATGCCATCTAAAGTACAGCAGTAAATATTTCAAGTCCCCAAAGGAACACGAGAAGATTTATGTTCTCCTCATTCTAATGCGTGTATTTTTTACGCTTCAAAGGTCGGGTCCTCATCACCCTATAGTTGTTCACCAAAATCAATTAGTAAATGATGTATAAAATATGTTACACACTTTTTATGTTCTCAATACAATTATTATGCCACACCGTTTTATAATTTGATTAGGCTTCTGACTAATTCGTAACACCACTTTATACCCATGTTCTCTCTACTAGTCCCAGCTACACTTTTATTACCTGAAAGGGGTGGTGAAGTAAAAGGGTGAGCACAAATAGCCCAGTAAAGTATATCATGACTTAAGATAATTAAATTATCAAAAGAATTCAGATATTTAGAACATGTGGTAGAAGATAAAAGTTTTCCAATCATAATAGCAGCGGAATCAATAATCCATTAGAAGAGTCAAATAGAACATAATGTCTACTATCTTCTCTAGATTAAAAGTCCATCATTAATATTTTATTCCTGTAATACTCATCAACAGTTCTTTGTTATACTCAAGATAAAGAGAACTCTCATCACCTGTCTTCACCTGAACCACCACAGATTATAATTAAATTCACAATTCATATTTATAATCAGGTATATCAACAGTCCATACAACTATAAAACTAATAACGCTAAGACTCAGCTCAATAGTATCACGACCACGAATTATCCATGCACTACGGGCAAAGGATATTCGTGTTTTCAATAATGGTCATGATTATACCGAATAATTCATCGTCATAATCACGCCAATCAACAGTCCATCTCTGCACAACTGGCCAAAGATGACTTTTACTACATCATTTGTAACATTACGGTCATAATTATACCGAATAATCTCTGGTCATAATCATACCAAGTCCATCTATGCACTACGGCCAAAGATGACTTTTACCACATCATTTGTAACATTACAGTCATGATTATACCGAAAAATCTCTGATCATAATCATACCAAGTCCATCTATACACAACTGGTTTAATTATATCATATCAAATAATATGAGTTGCTGTGCAATAACTACTGTGGCAATTATTGAATAAAAGACTGAGTGACTTCTTACATAATTAAGAATCAATAATATAAATCATTGTGCAATAACTACTGTGACAATTATTGAATAAAATACTAAGTGGCTTCTTACGTAAGAATCAATTCAATACCTTGCTATAAACAATTTAAATTCTATTAAAAGTAGGGATCAACACCAAATCATATTTATTTCGAATAACATATAAACCAACTAACAATTCATTATTCATTCAAGTTGTCTTTATTTATCGCATAAAATCATTATTCATATTCCAAAACTTTAGAAGTGAATAATAAAACTTGAGAAATCTAAAACCTCATATATGACAATCCATTATTCTGATATTATTACCATTTTTACTTTAACAAAAATATTATTTTTATTTTTATCATAACTCATTCATTACTTGTGCATTCACATCCCGACACCCCATGAGCTTACTAACACCTCTAAAATATTAAAAAAATAGTATTCTAAACTTTCTAAACAATTTTCATATTTTTCAAATTATCCAACAATTTTCAATAATTATTTCTATTTATAAAAATTATCATTTAATAGCTTCAAAATAGAAATACTAACTCCACATACTTTTATATCTTTAAAATATCATCAATATTAATCTTACATTATTATAATATTTTTCAGTAGAATTCATAATTTTCCACCATTCATAGAATTTTCTATGAATTTTCTCTATTTTTAAACTAACCATACATAGCTTCAAAATACAATAAATATTTCTGTTATTCAATAATTTATCAAAACTTCCCAGAAATTATAAAATAATATTATAAGATTTTTCATTAAGTTTCATAATTTTTCATCATTCATAGAATATTCTATGAATTTCTTCTATTTTAAAACTAACTATAAATAGTTTAAAAATATAATAATTACTTCTGCTTTTCAATAATTCATCAAAATTTTACAGAAATTCTAAGATGATATAATAAGCTTCCTGTAAAAATATTTCAGCCCAAATAATTTTTCTTATAAATTAATTATAAACTCCAATATTCAGAAATTTTAATAATTCAATAATTAGCACTTTTTTAGAAAAGGACAAGTCTTATGTCCTATTCATGTAAAATTTAATTCTCTATAACTTTGTAGAAGAAAGTTTTCTCAAATTCTGACTCTAACATAGAGAGAAAGGCTTACCGAAAATTCCGCTATAAAATTTCTAGATCAGTCACCTCCTTAAATTCATCACAAATCATACGTTAATCTTTAACGGTTCAAAATTTGTGGACATATACTCAACTTATATATGTATAACATATTCATAATTTACAACGATCCAACAGTCGGATTAAAAATTATAACTCACGCAATAGAGCTTAATAAAACTGATTTTTCGAACTATAAATTCTTCGTAACAGTTTCACTCAAACTGTCACCACGAAAAATCCACAAAGAACTTTTAAATGATTCCAATTTTTACAGTTAGCTTACTTCCAGGGCTTTCTTTTGATATATGGCTCATCCCCTAACTCATTATACACAAAGAGTTATGGATTTTATAAAATCAAGTAGTAAACTAATTTTTCTAAAAATCTCCATATTTTGTTCTTCTTTTGATTTCTAGATTTTTCTCATTTGATTCATGTTTATGCTAGTTTAAATCATCCAATACATACCTAAGTATGAACGCTTTACATAAACTCTATAAACTAAAATTATCAAGATTTTGAAAAAATACCTTTCTTAATTTCTTCTTTCTTCTCCTTATTCTCTTCTTCTTTCTATCTTTCTCTTTCCTTTCTCTCTTCTCTGATTTCTCTTGCTGAAAATTGGCTACGGGAGGATGGAATGAAGGAGAGGGCTGATGGCTCTTCTCTTTTCCTTTTTCCCTTTCCCTTTTTTCTCTTCTTTCCCTTTTTTTCTTCTTCCTTTTCCCTCTTTTCTTTTCTTCCACCAATTCTTGTCCCCCCTATGATGTTCATAACTCAGCCACCCACATGGCTAAAATTATTTCCTTTATTTGCTCATTTATCCAATTAATTGTTCATTTGACCATTTATCAAATTAACATTTTACAATTTTAAAATAATAATCATAAATTAAATTAGACTTTTATTTTATAAAAGTCGGTGTTTTACAAATATCGTTCTTGCATGTAGTATTGCTCAATACAGGACATAACGGGTTGATCACCCCCCGTGCCTGTAAGTTATGACGGTTTGGGAATGAAATTCTGTTAAACCTTATCAAAAATTAAAAACAAAGTTCATAGTCTATCGATTGATCTCCAATTATAGCCAATACGTAGTTTCAAAATTTGAAATAGAATTGTTATGTTGTTTAGAATTGTTTCAGCTTACTTCACAACTGTTGATTCGTTGTAGAAGTGTCGTTCAAAAAATATATTTAATTCTTTCAGCTAATATTTATTGTTTGCTATTACTTGATGGGCAATCAAATATTCATTCTTGCTTTAAATTAAAATATTTTCAACTAAGCATGATCAACCCGAAGGTTCAGGTAAGAACAAGGGGAAAAGAAAGCTGATCGAATAAGTTTTATGATATTCTGTGTAATAGTTAGACTTTAGTAAGATAATGATATTTATTATTATCATGTAATGTAATGTATTAAAGGTTGGAAACCTGGGAATTTAGAAAACTCTGATATGTAAATTAAGTTTGATATATATTATTATTATTATTATTATTATTATTATTATTATTATTATTATTATTATTATTATTATTCCCGCTCAAAGAAATGGTATCGTGAAGCACCGAGTTCAGATTTTAAGTACCTGAATTTGGGGGCGTCACATGCACTATGTCTATGAGTTTTGAATGAAAAAGAAAAGAATAAAAAGCTTAACTTTGATGAGAAAAGAAAAGAAATTAAGTTTTCTTTCATATTGTTACTGAGTTTATAAAGCAAAAGAAAAATGATTTTTTTAAAGTTTAACATTTAAAATACTATTTTACTCTTGTATTAGTTTTGTTATGTTTATAATATAAAAGGCATAATACGGGATTATTAAAGATTTATTTATGTTATTTAGTTTTTTGTCTAAATCGGTTTATTTTTGGACCAAAAAGATTGTTAAGAAAAGTACACAAAATTTTCATTCATTTCTTATCTTTTTCGTTCATTAGAAAATTCAGTAACAAAAAAATTAAATAGAAAACGTAAAATTTTTATTAATATCTTCTCTTTTCCATCCATTTTAAAACGACAAAACTAAAGAAAATTCTATTGTAGTTAACACGTTTTACTTATTACACCATTAAACTTTTAAAATTTTAAATTACCCCATTAAACTAATTAAAACTATTCCGTTAATAAATTGGATGTCCGTCAAATTGACTCAGATTCTTTCAGGCTAAACTAAGAAGACCCCACTATAGTTAATATGTTTTATGTAAGACCCCAACTTTTTATGAATAAATATTTAATTTTCTATAAATGTTATTTTGAATAATAAGGTGTGAATTTGATATAATGTTATAGTTGTGAGTAATATTTACAAATTTTGCAAAGTAAGCAAGTTGTCATAAAATATTCGTTTGATCGGGGAATATTCGTTTTATCAGAGAATATTCGTACGATGGTACAATCATTGGTGGACCCCACAACAGAATTACTGTCGGATTTACAAAGCGACAGAAATAACCTTTTTTATAAAAATAACGGCAAAACTTTTACCATTAACTAATGAAATACCCGGTTGTAAGACCCCAACTTTTATGAATAAAGATTTAATTTTTTCTAAATGTTATTTTGAATAATAAGGTGCGGATTTGATATAATGTTATAGTTGTGGGTAATATTTATAAATTTTGCAAAGTAAGCAAGTTGTCATAAAATATTCATTTAGTCGAAAAATATTTGTACGACGACATAATCATTGGTGGACCCCACAACGGAATTACTGTCAGAGTTAAAAAATGACAGAAATAACTTTTTATAAAAATAACGACAAAAGTTTTACCGTTAAACTATTGAAATACCCTGTGATAGAACTACAGTAATACGCGTGGTTGCTGGGACGCCCCCAAACTCCCTACAATTCTTATAGCAGATTTGGTACTCACGTAAATATTCTATAAGAAAATAATCTCTAACAATCCAAGGTTTATAGTATTCATAACAGATATTAGTTCTCGTCAGAACAATTATCATGATGAATACTATCACTTAGATGTATAGATTTATAATCTTACAGATATTTCCTTCATATCAAAAATTCCTATTCATCTAACATTCACAGTATCAATGACAAGATTGTTCCTGGAACCGAGGGGCGCAACCTCAGCCTTTACAGAACTCACTCGACATCAAATACCCTCATTCAGATAAACAGTTCATATTAATACTGTACTTGATTTCTAACTCTTAATCAGAAAGGTAAAAACTAAACATTTTATATATCTAAAACTTAATACACAATCCCAAATTAAAATTATTACATTTGAGTTTTACCGAAATAAAAATAACTTAAACTATTACAGTCTTTTTCTAGCCACAGGAATGCACAGTTGAACTTCCCAGAATATCAGTTGTAGCTACAAAGGAAAATAATATTTGCAAGGGATGAGCTTTAAGAGGCTCAGCAGGTTTTTAGCAATGTGTAATAAATACTCATACTATGACTGAAATAAATGAACATATAGTTCAAAAGTTTGTCCAAGTATATATACTGAGGTTTATTTGCCAAACCCCGCACATTACAAGTTACTGTCAGTCCTATAGACTTAGCAACCGGAGTTGATTTTCTCAACCAAATAACCTAGGAGTATGCATATCTTCCTTTTAAATTAACCCCCGGTCATTGCTATAAATGTCGGTCATAAAAACCTCGGTCAGTATATGACTGTCGGTCATAATAGTGTCAGTATATATATATATTTTCATCAAACAACATTGGTTTTTCCATAGTCTATGGTTTGATATCAAATCAAATACATTTTTCGCAAAAAACAGTTCATATGATTTTGTTATGCTTGAACAATAAGTTATAACCTCTTTAAACAACAAACTTTTCATATCACATCAGTATAACAAGTACATTTAATGCAAAAATTAAATGTATATGAAAAACTTGCCTGCTCGGAGAATCATTATCCTAGGTTATTCAAGCCATCTATGCAACCTAAATATGATTATATCAGTTATTAGAAATAATCTTAGCTAATAATTAGTTAAACTATTAGTGTATGGGTTGTATTTGAGGTTCCTTCGATGTTTTATAACTTGTTTGGAAAATTTTTGAATTATTTTTCTAATAAACTTTGCTTAAAAGTTTAAATATTACTTTAAATAAGTTAATTTTTATTTATTATAATTTTTAGAAGCTTAAAATAACTTCTCAATAATTAATAATAATTTTTTCTTAATTTATTATTAATTAAAATGATTTTTAAAATCCTTAATACAATTTTTAAATAATTAATAATCACTCATATAAATTTTTAAATCATCAATATTAATTTCAAATAATTTATTATTATTGATAATGATTTTTAAACCATTAGTTTTATTTTTAAATAATTTAATATTATTTAAAATGATTTATTGTTATTTTTACTAATTTATTTATTAGCATTATTAAATAATTTCATAATCATTATTATTTAAATAAATTCAATATTAATGAAATTTCATGCCAAAATATTAAAAAAGTATTTATTATAATTTAAAATGTATTTTAGAAATTTATTATGAATTTATAGTATTTATTTCTATTTATTATTATTATTATTATTATTATTATTATTATTATTATTATTATTATTATTATTATTATTATTATTATTATTATTATTGCAGCTAACTGTCGCTAAAGACTCCTACAGTGACAAAATTGTCGCTAATAGTGTTCTTCATCAATTGAAGAACACGAAAGTCAACTCTCTGGTGGAGGATTTAACTGGCTTTAAATCTTTACTGACAGTGTTTTTGGTTGTGAAGATGGGTCGACAAAGTAGTATTGATGTAGTACTACAAGTAGGTAACAATTTTGTAGTCTATTTGCATCTCCTCATAAATCTATGGCCAGCCAAAGTGAGCATCAAATGATAATCTTGAGTTTCTGGGTTGCCCAGAAACTCGGTCAACGTCAGTCATCCTTTTTCAAGGTTTAATAACATGGATTCTAGGTATTAGGTAAAGGTTCCAATGTATAAAACATGTAATATGTATGTCATACTACAATAATACAACCTCTAAAAGTTCATAATAACATCAGAGGATCGAATTTAAGGTTAGTCAAACTGGCTGTCAGACATAACTTTGCAACTTTCTGGGTTACCCAGAAATCTGGGTTTCCAGTTTCGGGCTGATACTTTTGAGCGATCATAACTTTCAATCGGTTGATGTAATGGTCATTTGGTTGTTATAGACATGTAGTCCATATGTCAGTCTACAAAAATGATATCATTAGGGGTTCTATAACTTCCACAGTTGCAAGATCTAAGATGTCAAAAATCTTGTCAGACGTGTTCTTGAAATTCTGGGTTTCCCAGAAAATTTTTCCGTGATCGGTCAACAAGTTTTGACCTTAAATAACTTGTGATCCTTACATGTTTTGGCTCTGATTTCACTTCTATATTACTAAGCTCATGTCATAGCATACTCACAATACACTTAACATCCAAAACAGTTAACAGCTTAGGATCTAAGAGGCTTGACATTCGGCTGTCAGACAAGGTTTTTAGGGTTCATAACTGCTATCCTAAATCTTTATTTTTATGTATTTAAACATTATGGATTCATGATTAAGCAACCCAGATCACTAAATAACATGTTATATCACATATATAAACACTAAATCACAACTTTTGACATGGCATCAAAGATCTAGGGTTAGGGTTAGTATTCTTACCATTTCAAGCAATCTTTGAAAACTAACTTGGTGATCTAAATGTTAGCTTGTTATGAGTTGTTTGTGGATAGATTTCTTGTATATGCTGAGTGTAATTTCGTGGCTTTGACATACCCACACTTAACTTATATGTAAAGAATTCTAGTGGGGGCAATTTTACTTGATTTCACTAATTGTTGACACCTAAGACCTTGATCAGCTAT
Organism: Panax notoginseng; assembly: GCA_016801055.1. Lineage (NCBI taxonomy): Eukaryota > Viridiplantae > Streptophyta > Magnoliopsida > Apiales > Araliaceae > Panax > Panax notoginseng. The sequence continues at coordinate 116,605,837 of CM029016.1, forward strand.
GAAGTGTCACAAGGCTGATGGTGGGGCTGTTTTTAAACACATGTTGCAAATCCTATAGATGATGAGTCATAGATTTATTCTTATCATCTAAAATTGGAAGATAAAGGGCATTTTAATCATTTCCCCTATACTAAGGGTACTTTAGTAATTTCCCAATCAACTTTGAGGGTAATTTAGTCAATTCACATATATATACTTTAAATTTTTATTTATTATGTTCTTGGTTATTAGGGTTTGACAAATTAGAGATTAGGTTTTATTAGTGTACAATTAAGGTTTAATGCTTAGGTTTAGGGTTTACTAGTTTAACATTAAAGTTATCAAATCCTTAATTAAGGCTTATCATGACAATTATTCTTAAGTAAAACCCTGCCTAGTCATACTTGATGTTATGCACACAATAATCAACGAACCCTAATTGAATTTCTGATTATAATCCTAATTAAAATTAGGGTTTCTATTCTAAAAACCAAAATCCTGATTAAGGCTTTCTTATTTACTTTTTAGGGCCTCTACCCCATATCAAACCTTACCAGTCATAATTTAGATATTGCAACACTAACATACAGTAATTTAAAATTTTCAATTACAATTAACATTCTCAATTTATTAATAATCCTCATTTAGGTTCGGATTATTACAGTTGCATAGTAGCACACGGTATTGCACAGTATCTTTGATTATTGATGCTTACACGAGAAGTCACTCAGTTTTACTCAATTATTGCCACAACAATTGCTGCATAGTATCTTATATTATTGATTCAATTATTGTCACAGTATAATCTGCACAATATTTTATATTATTAAATCAATAATTGAGACGACAAAGTTATTCATATTATTATTTACATTATTGATAATGTCTAGAAAGTTCTATCGATGAAAGAGGTTTGGTCACCTAATTGCGCGCCAATAAGGAGAAGTCCTTATCGGAAAGCCCCTTCTTTCTTTGGAATGATCTGGTTGTTAATATTGCGAGTTATAATATTAATGATGAATAAATATTATTAAAAATGTGTTTTGGGAAGCCAAGTGAATTGAGATAAATAGAGGGGTTTTTTATGAAGTATTTGTTGTAAAATTGGCTTATTACATGGACCCCACTTACTCATTTTTCAAAATTGTCGGTAGAAAGTTATCTCAGTTTTGTTTTATTACTTATATATATATATATATATATATATATATATATAATAAGTTTTATTTTTTTATATAAAATAGAATATATTATATTTTATTATATGCATAGCATAATGTTTGCATAGTATTGCATAGTGCTGCGTAGTAAAATCAAAAAAAAAATTCAGCCGGTGCGTCCGTGAATTCGTTCGAATCTTACTGTGCAGTCTGTGATTCTTTTCCTAAATAGTATATTGCCATTCTTTTATAAATATGATGATTAGTTTAGAAATAAAAATCACACCAGAATCAGAGAATTTTTCTTCCAAAATTTTGAGCGTATTTCGTTTGAGTTCAAGAAAACTTTGAATGTTGCAAATAGTACAAGTTTTCTTCAAGAATATATCCGCTATACTAGTTGGAATTACTCTCCTACTAAGGTAATGGGTATTATTTATTTCATATTCTGAAGAGATATTATTTTTCGTACGCATAAGAATATTATTTTCGTTCAATATTCTTAAGAAATATTATTTTCGTTCAATATTTGTAAGGGATATTGTCTTCATTTAATATTCATAAGGAATATTAATTTCGTTCAATATTTGTAAGAGATATTATTTTGTTCAATATTCGTAAGAAATAATATTTTCTTTCATACTCTGTAGTATGTAAGTAATATTATTTCGTTTCATATTCATAATTTTGCACTTATTTTGATAAGTATTGCTTCTATACTCCTTGAAATTAGTAGAATATCCTTGAAATTTGTGCTTCATCTAGTATCGTTTCACAGAAATATTTTCCTGAACATTATTGTTAAATTTTAAGCTTTTCATGTCGGAGTACGTACTATTCATATATACGGTACTATTCATACATACGGTACTATTCATACGATACTATTCATACGTATGGTACTATTCACTCAAGTACTATTCACCCGGGGTACTATTTACAATAAAAATTGATTTCTTTTTTGTCCAAATTATTTTCGATACATGAATATTATTCTTGAATTTTACTCCACAAAGCAGCTATCATGTTGAAAATTTGGACATTCTTAAACTCTGGATAAATTAAAATTATTCATCTTTAAACTTTATCATTGATCTCACTTAATTGAATTCTTATACCATTGTCATCATCCTCATGCTTATATTGTGATGAAAGTCATCTTTGGCATGTAGTGCATAGATGGACTATTGATTGATATGATTATGACCAGGAATTATGTATCGGTATAATCATGACATGTAATGTTACAAATGATGTGGTAAAAGTCCTCATTGGCCCGTAGTGCATTGATGGACATTTGTTTGGCATGATTATGACCACTGGTGATAATAACGAATATCATTGGCCCGTAGTGCATGGAAAATTCGTGGATGTGATACTAATAAATATCCTTGGCCAAGATAATAGAAGTGGAATGGAGTGATGGTCCAAGCTGGTGGCTATAGTAGTCCTCACTATTCTATGAAATAGTGTGATAATAAATGTAATGAGGACTTTATTTAAGTTTGGATATTGTCTACAACACAATATTCGTGTTAAAACTTTCAGCTACGTTTTGTCGTAATGTATAAATAAAGTTTGCATTTAAATTATGTACCATGTATATGGCGACTCGGAATGGGTTGTGTATACCTATTTTGGGGGTGTCACAGTTAGTATCAAATCTTAGGAATATGATCCCTGGCTGAGATTTGAGGCTAGAACTAAGAGGGGAGAGACGGGTAAATCCTTCGCTAGTATGACCTACCTAAGCTTAATTGTTATTAAATTGGTCGGTCAGAATATAGGGATAAAATGTGGCATGTAAATTAACCCTTGTTTTGTGGCAATGTTTGAAAATGGCAGCTGAAAATGTTGAGATAAGCGATGGAGCACATGAGACCGTTGAGTCACCAACGATCAATAACTAGGATAATGTGCATCAAGAAGGCAATAATCCTAATGTAAACAACATCACCGACCAAATGTTGAACGACAAGGTGTTTAGGAGCTTTCTGCAATTCATGCAACACCAAGCGAGAGAGACTCATGTTCAAAATGTAGGTGGAAACACTGGCAACTCTCGGATGGTCACCACTAAGAAATTCAAGGAGCTGGGACCACCAAAATATTTGGTAAAGACAGAGCAACTTAAGGCAGAAACGTGGATTAAGCAGATCACCAAGATATTTGATATCTTGGGATGCTCTGACGAACAAAAGGTTCCCTTTGCCACCTTTATGTTGCGAGGAGAGGCAGATTATTGGTGGAAATTTATAAAGCGTACTCAACCTTCCGCACTAAAGATGTCTTGGGAGAAGTTTCAAGAATTTTTCAACGACAAGCACTTTCTTAAAAGTATTCGTCACATGAAGGAGGTAGAATTCATCAAGCTAGAGCAAAACAATATGACCGTATCGCAATACAAGGCTAAGTTTGCCGAGTTATCCCGGTTTGCATCCCATTTTGTAGATAATAAGGAGCGTATGACACGAATGTTTCTGTGAGGTTTGAAACTCGAACCTCATTTCTCACAAACTTTGCTTGTATTCAGAAGTTGTGAATAGGGCTCAGTTATTGGAGCGTGATAATAAGTCATCCCAACCAAAAGATAGCAGCCGGCAAAATGATAATACCAATAGTAGCGGTCATCGAAGCGGTGACAACAAACGTGGAGGAAATCATCATGCCAGAAATGGTAATCACTTCGGTGGTAATCCTAGCCAAGACAATAGAAGTGGAAATTTCAAAAAGAGAAGGTTCAATAATTATGGAAAGACAGCAGCACCAACACCCATTTTTAAGGAAGGAGAATGACCACTGGTCGTATGCTACAAATGTGGAGAGGAGGGACACATCCATCCCAACTGTACGCAGCAACCCAAAGCGTGTTTCAATTGTAGAAGAGAAAGTCACCTAGCTCGATTTTATCGTGTAGTGAAGTCAAGTCCAGCTGGGATGGAGACACCAAAGTCTGTTCCAAACAAGTCAAAGCAAGTAGTTCAAGGGAGAGCGTTTGTCGTGACCTCCCAAAAAGTGAGGAACTCGAATGAAGTTATCACGGGTAAGCTAATCATAAACTCTTGCGAAGTCTATACCTTATTTGATACCGGTTCTACCCATTCTTTTATTTCACCAACTTGCGCTTAACGTTTAAATTTCACTCCTGAGGAATTAGACTTTGACTTATCGGTTGAAACTCCGTTGGGAGAAACCTTCATTACATCCACCATTTATAAATCTTGGTTGGTTCAAATTGACACTTTCACATTACATGTTGAGCTCATCTCTTTGAAAATACTTGCATTTGATGTGATTTTAGGAATCGACTGGTTAACTACTCATCATGTTAAAATTGATTATTTTCGTAAGTTTATTAGCTTTCATATTCCTAACCAACATGTTATGCGAATTCAAGCAACAAAACAACTAAAGTCAATCACTGTCATATCAAGCCATAAAGCCATTCGTTTATGGAAAAACGGAAGTCAAGCTTTCTTAGCCCATGTTACGGATTTAAACAAAAATACGTTAGAATTGAATGACATTTCTATTGTTAATAAATTTTCTGACGTATTTCCCAAAGAGCTTCATGGCCTACCCCCAGAGCGTGAAATTGAATTTTATATCGAACTTAAACCCGGTACAAAACCTTCAAATATTTCTTCACCCAAAACGAACGTAATATGCGGCAAAGACGTTGGCTCGAGCTGTTAAAAGATTACGATCATACCATTCAATACCATCCTAGAAAAGCGAGCGTGGTAGTTGATGCATTGAGTAGAAGATCGTATGCAGTTACGAGTGCGTTGTTGTAAACACAAAGACTCATTTCATATAACTTACAAATGATGGAGATAGAGTTAAAGACCCTAGGGACCCACGTGATGATGTCAAATATCCGAGTGGAACCGACTTTAATCGATAAAGTTAAAGTTGCTCAAGCTACAGACCCGGAGCTGATGAATATGAAGAAGAAAGTACAAGAATGTGTTATTCCAGAAGTAAGAGTCGATGAAGAGAGGAAATCTCAACCCTCGATTTATTGGTCTATTTGAAATTCTTGATTGAGTAGGAACTATGGCCTATAGACTCGCCTTACTGCCAAGTATGTCTCGTGTTCATAACGTTTTTCACATATCTATGTTACGTAAATTTTTGGAAGGCCCGAACCACATTATTGAATTAGAACCAGACGAGATAGTGAAAGATTTAACGTATGAAGAGGTATACGTTAAAATCTTGGATAAGAAGGAACATATTCTCTGCTCAAAGGTTATACCTCAAGTCAAAGTTTTGTGTAAAAACCACGATATTGAGGAAATGACCTGGGAATTAGAATCTAAAATGAAAATAAGGTATCCTCACCTCTTCAACATACCAGGTACGTACACCAATTTCGAGGATAAAATTTTATAAGAAAGGGAGGTTGTAAGACCCCAACTTTTATGAATAAAGATTTAATTTTCTCAAAATATTATTTTGAATAATAAGGAGCAGATTTGATATAATGTTACAGTTGTGGGTAATATTTATAAATTTTGCAAAGTGAGCAAGTTTTCATAAAATATTCGTTTGGTCGGGGAATATTCGTTTTATCAGGGAATATTCGTACGACGGCACAATCATTGGTGGACCCCACAACAGAAATACTGTCGGAGTTAGAAAATAATAGAAATAACTTTTTATAAAAATAACGTCAAAAGTTTTACCGTTAAACTATTGAAATACCCGGTGATAGAAGTACAGTAATACGTGTGGTTACATAGTAGCACACGGTATTGCACAGTATCTTTGATTATTGATGCTTACGTGAGAAGTCACTCAGTTTTATTCAATTATTGCCACAGTAATTGCTGCATATTATCTCATATTATTGATTCAATTATTGTCACAGTATCACCTACACAATATTTTATATTATTAAATCAATAATTGAGACAAAAAAGTTATTCATATTATTATTTTTATTATTGACAATGTCTAAAAAATTATGTCGAGAAAAGGGGTTTGCTCACCTAATTGCGCGCCAATAAGGAGAAGTCCTTATCGGAAAGTCCCTTTTTTCCTGGGAATGATCTGGTTGCTAATATTGCGAGTTATAATATTAATGATGAATAAATGTTATTAAAAATGTGTTTTGAGAAGCCAAGTGAATTGAGATAAATAGAGAGGTTTTTTATGAAGTATTTGTTATAAAATTGGCTTATTACATAGGCCATCACTTACTCATTTTTCAAAATCGTAAGTAGAAAGTTATCTCAGTTTTGTTTTATTACTTATATATATATATATATATATATATATATATATATATATATATAGTTTTATTTTTTTATATAAAATAGAATATATTATATTTTATTATATGCATAGTACTGCATAGTATTTGCATAGTACTGCATAGTGCTGCATAGTAAAATATAAAAAATTCAGCCGGTGCACCCGTGAATTCGTTCGAATCTTACCGTGCAGCCCGTGATTTTTTCCTAAATAGTATCTTGTCATTCTCCTATAAATAGGATGCTTAGTTTAGAAATGAAAATCATACCAGAATCAGAGAATTCTTTTTCCATAATATTGAGCGTATTTCTTTTGGGTTTAAGAAAACTTTGAGTGTTGCAAATAGTGCAAGTTTTCTTCAAGAATATCTCCGTTATACCAGTTGAAATTACTCTCCTACTAAGGTAATGGGTATTATTTATTTCATATTCTGAAGAGATATTATTTTTTGTATTCATAAGAATATTATTTTCGTTTAATATTCGTAAGGAATATTATTTTTGTTCAATATTCGTAAGGGATATTATTTTCGTTTAATATTCGTAAGGAATATTAATTTCGTTCAATATTTGTAAGGGATATTATTTTGTTCAATATTCGTAAGAAATGATATTTTCTTCCATACTATGTAGTATGTAAGTAATATTATTTAGTTTCATATTCATAATTCTACACTTATTTTGATAAGTATTGCTTCTATACTCCTTGAAATTAGTAGAATATCCTTGAAATTTACGCTTCATCTAGTATCGTTTCATATAAATATTTTTTTGAACATTCTTGTTAAATTTTAAGCTTTCCATGCCGGAGTACTATTCATGGGTACTATTCATATATACGGCACTATTCATACATACGGTACTATTCATACTGTATTATTCATACATACGGTACTATTCACAGAGTACTATTCACTCGAGTACTATTTACTTGGGGTACTATTCACGATAAAAATTAATTTCTTTGCAGTCCAAATTATTTTTGATACATGAATATTATTCTTGAATTTTACTCCACAAAGCAGTTATCATGTTGACAATTTGGACATTTTTAAACTCTTGATAAATTAAAATTATACATCTTTAAAATTTATCATTGATCTCACTTAATTAAATTCTTATATCATTGTCATCATCCTGATGCTTATATTGTGATGAACGTCATCTTTGGCCCGTAGCGCATAAATGGACTCTTGATTGGTATAATTATGACAAGGAATTATGTATCGGTATAATCATAACCTATAATGTTACAAATAATTTGGTAAAAGTCCTCATTGGCCCGTAGTACATTGATGGACAGTTGTTTGGCATGATCATGACCACTGGTGATAATAACGAATATCCTTGGCTCGTAGTGCATGGATAATTCGTGGATGTGATACTAACGAATATCCTTGGCCCGTAGTGTATGGATAATTCGATGATGTGGATTATTTATTGAGTTGTGTTACATAGATAAAATATTGATGATGAACTTTTAAATCATAGAAGATAGTAGACATTATACTCTTCTAATGGATTGCTTTTTTCGATGTAGATAAATTTGTTGTCTATTGTATTCTATCAGTTTTTTTACTGTTAAAGGCTAAGGATAATTTATTCTATATTATCTTAGTCATAATATTCTTTACTGGGCTAGTTGAGCTCACGCTTTTATTTCGTTGTTCTCTTTAGAAAATGAGAATATAGCTGAGACTAGTCGGAGAATGGAGTGATGGTCTAAGCTGGTGGCTATAGTAGTCCTCACTTTTTTATGAAATAGTGTAATAATAAATGTAATGAGGACTTCATTTGAGTTTGGATATTGTCTATAAGACAATGTTCATTTTAAAACTCTCAGCTACGTTTTGTCGTACTGTATAAATGAAGTTTGTATTTAAATTCTGTACTATGTATTTGGTGACTCAGAATGGGTTATGTATACCTATTTTGGGGGTGTCACACCGGTGATAAAAGTACAGTAATACGCGTGGTTGTTCAGTAGCACACGGTATTGTACATTATCTTTGATTATCGATGCTTACTTAAGAAGTCACTCAGTTTGTTCAATAATTGCCACAGTTGTTGTTGCACAGTATCTCATATTATTGATTTAATTATTGTCACAGTATCATCTGCACAATATTTTATATTAATAAATCCATAATTGGGACGACAAAGTTATTCATATTATTATTTGCATTATTGATAATATCTAGAAAGTTCTATCGAGGAAAGCGGTTATGTCATCTAATTGCGCGCCAATAAGGAGAAGTCTTTATCGGAAAGCCCCCTCTTTTCTAGGAATGATCTGGTTGTTAATATTGTGAGTTATAATATTAATGATGAATAAATGTTAAAAGATTAAAAATGTGTTTAGTCAAGCCATTTGATATAAATAGAGGGGTTTTTTATGAAGTATTTATTATAAATTTGGCTTATTACATGGACCCCCACATACTTATTTTTCAAAATCGTCGGTAGAAAGTTATCTCAATTTTTGTTTTATATTGCATAGTACTACATAGTGTTGCATAGTGTTGTATAGTGCTGCATAGTGAAAATCAGAAATCCATCGAACTTCACCCGTGAATTCATCTGAATCTTACTGTGCAGTCCGTGATTATTTCCTAAATAGTATCTTGACATTCTCCTATAAATAGGATGCTTAGTTTAGAAATAAAAATCACACCAGAATCAAAGAATTTTTTTTCTATAATATTGAGCGTATTTCTTTTGAGTTTAAGGAAACTTTGAGTGTAGCAAATAGTGTAAGTTTTCTTCAAGAATATCCCCGCTATACCAGTCGGAATTACTCTCCTTTTAAGGTAAGGGATATTATTTTTATTCAATATTCATAAGAAATAATATTTTCTTCCATACTCTATAGTATGTAAGTAATATTATTTTGTTTCATATTCCTAAATCTACACTTATTTTGATAAATATTGCTTCTATACTCCTTGAAATTAATGGAATGTCCTTGAATTTTGCGCTTCATCTAGTATCGTTTCACGAAAATATTTTTCTGAACTTTCTAGTTAAATTTTAAGCTTTTCATATCGAAGTATTATTCATGGGTACTATTTATACATACATCACTATTCATACATACAGTACTATTCATACATATGGTACTATTCATACAGTACTATTCATGAGATACTATTCACGAAGTACCATTCACGGGATACTATTTAAGACAAAAATTGATTTCTTTTCTGTCCAAATTATTTTTGATACATGAATATTATTCTTGAATTTTACTCCACAAAGTAGTTATCATGTTGACAATTTAGACATTCTTAAACTCTGGATAAATTAAATTATAAATCTTTAATATTTATCCTTGATCTCACTTGATTGATTTCTTATATTATTGACATCATCCTCATGCTTATACGGTGGTGAAAGTCATCTTTGGCCCCGTAGTGCATAGATGGACTATTGATTGGTATGATTATGACCAAGAATTATGTATCGGTATAATCATAACCTGTAATGTTATAAATGATGTGGTAAAAGTCCTCATTGGCCCGTAGTGCATTGATAGAAAGTTGTTTGGCATGATCAATACCACTAGTGATAATAACGAATATCCTTGGCCCGTAGTGCATGGATGATTCGTGGATGTGATACTAATAAATATCCTTTGCCCGTAGTGCATGGATAATTCGGTGATGTGGATTATTTATTGAGATGTGTTACAGAGATAAAATATTGATGTTAAACTTTTAAATAATAGAAAATAGTAGACATCATGCTCTACTTGACTCTTCTAATGAATTTCTTGTTCTACTGCAGTTAAACTTGTTGTCTATTGTATTCTATCAGTTTTTATACTGTTGAAGCTTATTCATAATATTCTTTACTTGGCTAGTTGAGCTCACCCTTTTCTTTCATTATTCTCTTCAGGAAATGAGAATTTAGCTGGGACTAGTCGGGGAATGGAGTGACAGTCCAAGATGGTTGCTATTGTAGTCCTCACTATTCTATAAAATATTGTGAAAATAATTGTAATGAGGACTTTATTTGAGTTTGGATATTGTCTACGAGAAAATATTTGTATTGAAACTCAGCTATTGTATTGTCGTATTTTGCACGGCAGTTGTATAAATTAAGTTTGTATTTAAATTATGTACCATGTATTTGGTGACTCAGAATGTGTTGTGTATACCTATTTTGGGGGCGTCACAGTTGGTATCAAAGCTTAGGAATATGATCCCTGGAAGAGATCTAAGGCTAGAACTATGAGGGGAGAGATGAGTAAAGCATTCGCTAGTGTGTCCTACCTAAATTTATTTGTTATTTAATTGGTCGGTCGAAATATAGGAATAATATGTGGTATGTCAATTAACCCTTATTTTGTGGCAGTGTTTGAAAATGGCATCTGAAAAATTTGAGATAAGCAATGGAGCACATGAGACCATTGAGTCACCGCCAATCAATAACCAAGATAATGTGCATCAGGAAGGTAATAATCCTCATGTAAACAACAACACTGACCAAATGATGAACGATGGGATGTTTAGGAGCTTTCTGCAATTCGTGCAACACCAAACGAGAGAGATTCCTGTTCAAAATACAGGTGAAATCAATGGCAACTCACAGCTAGTCACCACTAAGTAATTCAAGGAGCTGGGACCACCGGAGTTTTTGAGAAAGCCAGAGCCACTTAAGGTAGAGATGTGGATTAAGTAGATCACCAAGATATTTGATGTCTTGGGATGCTCCGACGAGCAAAAGGTTCCCTTTGCCACCTTCATGTTGCGAGGAGAGGCAGATTGCTGGTGGAAATCTGTAAAACGTACTCATCTTTCCGCACTGAAAATGTCTTGGGAGAAGTTCCAAGAATTGTTCAACGACAAGTACTTTCCGGAGAATATTCGTCATATGAAGAAGGTAGAATTTATTAAGCTGGAACAAAATAATATGACCGTATTGCAATACGAAGCTAAGTTTGCGGAGTTATCCCGATTTGTATCCCATTTAGTAGATAATGAGGAGCGTATGACACAAATGTTTCTGCGAGGTTTGAAGCCCGAAATTCGTCAATACCTCATTTCTCACAAACTTTGTTTATATTCAGATGTTGTGAATAGAGCTCAGTTATTAGAACGCGATTATGAGTCATCTCAACCAAAAGACAACGACCAACAACACGATAATAATCACACCAGTGGCAACGGCCATCGGAACAATGATAATCATCGTGGAGAAAATTATCATGCCATAAATGGTAACCACTTCGGTGGTAATCATGGCCAAGATGATAGGAGAGGTGAATTAAGTGGGAACAACTTTAAGAAGCAAAGATTCAACAATGACAACGTAAAGACGTTGGTAGCAGTACCAGCACCCGTTTTCAAGGAAGGAGAACGACCACTGATCGTATGCTACAGATGCGGAGAGGAGGGACACATCAGTCCAAACTGTACGCAGCAACCCAAAGCGTGTTTCAATTGTGGAAGAGAAGGTCACCTAGCTTGATTTTGTCGTGTAGTGAAGTCAAGTCCAGCTAGGATGGTGACACCAAATGCTCTCCCAGACAAGTCAAAGCCGGTTGTTCAAGAGAGAGCGTTTGTCGTGACCACCCAAAAAGTGAGGCACCCGAACGAAGTTATCACGGGTAAGCTAATTATAAACTTTTACGAAGTCTATACCTTATTAGATACCGGTTCTACCCATTCTTTTATTTCACCTACTTACGCTCAACGTTTAAATTTGACTCCAAAGAAATTAGACTTTGACTTATCTGTTGAAACTCTGTTGGGAGAAACCTTCGTTACATCCACCATTTATAAATCTTAAGAACGTAAGATTACATATAAAAGGGCAAACCCTCTAAGGAGTAGACCTCCCAAGCAACCTAGATACAATCGTGATTACTCATCTTAAAGGTAAATTAACCTATCTGAGATTATAATTTCTTTATAAAACAATTCATTCTTTATATCTTATTATCACTATAAATAAATTCATGTTTTCTTCTAAACAATACAGTTGCGCGCTGTAAAATTAAGACATTTAATTTTTGTGTTGTCTTGCATTTTGAAATTGATGGCTGATAACAATTACTAGTTTTGTCATCATTAAGTAGAGGAAGATTATTAATACCTGCATACTTATTTGCCTTATTTGATTTGATGATGACAGATTTAAAGTATATTTGTAAATGTAAGTTTTATAAAGTCCTTATCGAAATTAATTTAAAAGGATTTCGTTAAGAATTTATCTTGTTAGGTAAATCCAAGATTGTAGAGTACTTATGTAATAGTTCGTAGTGTTGAAGACTAACTAAAGACTTATGTAATTCATTTAGTGAAAGTTGAAGTGTTCTAAGATCGCATAATTAAGAAGAGGATCACTTAGTAAAAGACTACTTAAGGAAGAACTTTGAGGTTGTTTAGCTGAAGACAGAACATAGAGTAGTCTCATAGAAGCCATAAATGGATTGTATAACTAAGATCTTTTAGTTGATTCACTAACTATTCAAGGACTAACTCTATGATTATAGGCAAAATCCTTATCTAACCAAAATCGTAGAATATGTTAGTTTGACAACAGTGGTAGGTCAGTGACTATCACTTGACCTTTACTCTAATTTTCAAAAATGATCTTATCTGTTATGAATTAGCAATGGAGACAAAAGAGATAAGATAATTTTTTCTATATCTAGTTGCACAAGGACCAAGTTACGCATCGTTTGATGCACTAAATGTAGTATAATTGAAAACGACATCTTCTGGTATAGTCTACAACATTTTAAAGTCAACGGAATGATTCGTTGACAAATATCCCTAGTGAATTTGAGCAACGGTAATAATCTAATGGGCGGATTTCCTAAGATAACTATAAATGGATTGCTACAATAACATTTATATACTATTGAAAGATTTAAATTCAATCGCTCTCAAGAACAAGTCTAAAGCTTAAACTCTACATTCCTAGAAAAGATTTTTTACTGCTAAGGCATCTGTTCGAGCATTCATTGCATACTTAATAGCACTTCCAAGCACACTTTCTTATAATGTTTTGTAAAGATCTGAGTAATCTTAGTGTACCAAGTCTATGTGACTTGTGTAATTCTTTATGAATCAGCTCTTTGTAATGGGAACTAAAAACCAACCAAACTGCACTAATTGAGTCAAACCAATGGTTCCGACGTATGTTGCGATTTTAAAATGGCTAGACAACCACACATGGGGTTTTGGGAGGCTCTCACACTGCTCAAATCGCACCACACTATTCTTATATATTAAATTATATATTTAGAAGTTATATAGGCAAATTCCTAAAAATATATTAGATAATTTTAATTATGTTATATACTTTTAAACTTTTTATTTGTGGCTAGATATATTTCTAATTAAATTGCAATGGTTTGAGCAATGTTGAAATATTCATGGGTAGTATATTTCAGACCTAAAATTTGTTGATTGATGTTATTATGTTAATGTCATGTTAGGTTCTTATACATAAAGATGATTTTGATGTATTGAATATTATTGCTAACTATGTCAATTAATTTTAGAACCAAAATCAAACAAAATGAAACTGCATCGCAAGCTTTAAAATCTCACCGCACCAATCACAAGCAGTGTCATGTACGTTTTTAGAATTGTTGAATCACACCCATGCAATTTTATGTGCGATTTGAGTTTTCAACCGCACCAAACCGCATCATGCTCTACGCTACTCCGAACCTTTTAAAAATCTTTATTTTATTTATATTTTGTTTTTACTTTCCTGCACTTTACGATTTTCGTGGTATGTTCTATGATTTGCACTAAATTCAAAATTAAGAATTTTCTTTAATATGTGAAGGGGTTTTCAAGATATATTCCGCTGCATAATACTCTTAATTAACTTGTTTAATTATTTGGTAAATATTTAAAACAAAAATTTAAAAGAATTTATTCAACCCCCTTCTAGATCGCTTTGTGCCTTTTGACCTAACAAAGTGTTATGGCTGTAGGGAGGGTGAATGTAATAACCCGATACTTTCTATATAATTAAATAAGAAATTTTGCGTATAATTTTTTTAAAAAATCAAAGGTGGGAATATGTGTAAGGTAAAGCGTATATATTTATGTGATAAATAAAAATTTATTTATTTCATGAATAATTTCAAAAAAAAAAATTTAGAATTATTGATCATTATAAATTATATTCGTGTAATAAATTAATTTTGTAATAAAAATATCTAATTAATTATTTTTCATGAAAATATGATTATTATATTATTTAAATAATATATGAAATGACTATAGAATTATTATAATGATTATTTTGTTATATGAATTTATTTCAGATTAATTAAGTTAATTATTATAACTTGATTAATAATGGTATGTATATGAAAGATAAATCAGATATGTAATCCAAACCCTAATTCTGGATTTTAACTAAGGAATGAGAATAATAATATTATATTAATTATATTTCAGTGCTATAAATATGTATTGTATGTGTGGACTGATAATGGTTGGTCAATTATGGTGTATCATGACAAAACCTTGTATTAATGTAATAAACCCTAATTCGAAACTCAAATCGAAGTTTTCGATTGGAAAGAAAATGTGATATGTGATTAATGACAATTATTATAAATATTAATGCTAATTAGGTAAACCTTAATTATTGACTCGAAACCCTAATCGTGAAATTAGAAACCCTAATTTGCTAATTGAAAACCCTAATTACTAAATTAGAAACCCTAATCGTGAAATTGGAAAGCTAATTGTGATTAGTAAATTCCTAAACTAATTTGTAAGTCTAGGTAATTAGGAAACCTAATCTAATTAGGAAACCCTAATTGTCACTTTTACAAACTTTAATTTTTCCATTTTAGCCCTAATTAAGGACCCTATAAAATTAATGGACAAGAACCTTAGGGTTAAACCCTAAGAATCAAACCCTAAGAGTTTGTCAAGATTACATTTTTGCCATTAAAAATTACCTTGCAATTGACCAAAATACCCTTATGTGCATTCTTTATTAGTTGCTTGTAAAATTGGCCAACACTTTATTTGGTAACCAACCCTTGACTTTTCCATGTGACTAAAAATAATGTATATCAACCACAAATCACCAGCCATGTGCATTGTAACATAATATATATATAGATCAAGAGAGAGAAAAAAATCATTTGCAAGCCCATTTGTTCATCACACTCAACCAAAACACTCTCCACTCCAAATCTACGAAATTTCATTGCTAGATCAGTCACAAAACAAGCCCTACTAACATACATAACAAATCAGAAGCCTAGAATCAAGAATTTGATCATGGAGGTATAAAACCTAATTTAGAAATCTGATCTTTGATCCTCTATTAAATGTTATGATTTTGTGTTAAAATATGTTGTTTATAGTGTAAATAAGTGATCTTGGTTGATAGATGTTAGATCCATAATATCTATAGGCTCAGATTTAGTATTTTTTAAAATCTGGAAAACTGGAAAATGAAGTCTGACAACCGAATGTCAGACCTCATTGATCTCTTTCTGTTTCTAGTATTGTATGTTTAAAGCTTTGTAGTTGTAGTATGTCATGAGGGCTTTACTCTAGAACTTGAATCTAGCCCAGATAGTGTACAAATTTCAAGTTATGGGCGGTCAAACCCCGTTGACCGACCATGACCGAACCAGATCTGGGTAACCCAAAAATTGCCCAGAAAGCTCTGACGTCATGTCCATGGGCCCAGATCTTTCATGTTTTTGTTGATTTGTGTTTGTAGTTTGTAGTTTGTAGTTTGGTATATGGACTGTAGATGCATGCTATTTGAACACCTAATCGTCAAACGAGTTGATTGCAGTGGCTGGTCAAAGTAGGCCAGACGATCACGACTTGTGTTTTCTGGGTAACCTAGAAAACTCAAGATCGTGATCTCTAACATAGTTTGACCGGCTTTGATCGGTTTATTCTGTTGTTGTTATATGGATTTTTTGTGATAGATCTCTTCCTTGATATGTTGGCTACACACTGCAACACTTATATTACAAAATCATAACATGGATTGCAAGTTGTGGAAGCCCAAATATGCCTTGTCGAACTGTTCTTCATTTCTGGGTAACCCAGAAAATGAAGAACAGCCCTGACAGCTTGTTCAATGGTCTAGATCTTGCTTGTTTGATGCATTTGGATCGTGATTGTTGTTGGATCTTGTAGTGTTACATTATTTCCACAAGATCTAAGCAAAAACATGGCCAGAAACTAAAAGTAGTATGCACAAAAGTCAATCATATTTGATGATAAAGCATATACTTTATAACAATCTTATTCATTTATTAATAAAAAGTATTAATTTATTAAAGGCTTTTAATTATCTACACGATGATGTTTTATAATATGTGATAAACCTATAGTTTTAAGCAATGCTTTTAGAATAATGATGATGATCATTCTAATGAGATCTAAATTCTTAGAAAGCTTAAAACTAAAATAGTTCACAATCGTTGGATTACTAAATTGGGGATTAGTGAATCCGAATAGATTGGTACATATGTTGCTTGCTCATTGGATGAGGATGATTGATCTCATGATCATTTGTGTAGAGACACTAAAGCAAGTATGTAGGTGCTTATTAGAGAATAAGTTCACTGAACGTGGCTCGCTAAGGAATACCTATGGAGTTTTACTTACCTGTCAATAGGAATTCCTGTAGTGCTAGTAGTACAAGTGATCCTTGGACTTGAGATCATCATAGTATCTTGTGTATGATGAGTTATACTTTGACTTATTCCTTAAGACCCTTAGGGTATATCAAAGGGTATGCTTGGGTATAATAAGTCGTACATGGAGATAATGCATGATCAATAAAGAATCTACTGCTTCTAGTAAAAGAAGAGAAATATTCTATGTGATTCGATAAATGACAACCCAATAGTCCTTGGCCAAGGCAGAATGAAATTAGAAAGGAGTTTCTAATTTGCATTATTTGGAGTTATGCATTTAAGAATCGAAATACATATAATTAAATAAATTAAGACTTGACAGTAATTCCTTGTCTTATATTTAATTGGGACATTGTATGGTGGAAGGATTAAATTGTACGGTAACTATTTACTCAAAGGTTCTTTTATGATTAATGTTGAAATCTATATTATCTGAAAAGTCGTTAATCGCTAGGGAGGCTTATCCCTATTGTAGAATAAATATTATTTATTTAAATAAATTAATATTTTAATTTATTTATTTAAATAAGATTAGAATTGTTCTAATTGATTTATTCACAACCGGACAACCGGTTTAATATGGAGAACCTAAAGGGTCACACCATAAAAGGAAGAATAATTATTTAAGAAGTTAATGGCATAATTGTAATAATAAGTTAAGTATATTTAATTTAATCTATGGTAATAGAATAAATTAAATAGCTTAATATTTATTATTTAATATTTTAGAAATATTAAATATAAATTAATAAGAGGAGTCTTATTATTATTACTATTATTATTATTTAATTCCTAAATAAGTTTGAGAATTAATTAATAAAAGTACTCTCATATATCCTAATAAGATTAGGAGCCTAATTAATTAAAATAGTTTAATTAATTAAAATAAAACCCATTTTTTTTAATTTTTAAGGAGGGTTGCCCACATCTATAAATAAGAGGAGTCTTATTATAGGTGAGGTTGGTTGACACTTTCACAAACACGTGAATACGTAATTTCAATTGTTGGAGAGTACGCTCTTTTTCTATGAGAGATAGAAAAACTAGGATTTTGCCAAACACCCATATTCTTGAATCCTTTTTCTTCCTTAGTAGATCACCTCTAGAGGACAAACACTTGGGTGGCTAACGTTGATCAAAGGAAGGAACAAAACCCGATGAATTCAAGTTAAACGCGAAAAAGATTGGAGGTGAACTTGTACCTGAGGAATCTCGAATCTTCAAGGGTATAATTCTTATTCTTTATCTTTTCGTTTAATTAATAATTGCGCATAAAGGATGATCCGGGTATATGGTTTGTAAAATTTTAAAACTCTGATTTTTTACGCTTCCGCTTATTTTGTGCAATTTGATTGCGTTTATGAATATTACAAACCTAATAGCGGCATCAGAGCCAAACCTTTATGCGAATTATTAATTGTTTTAATTTGATATGTATATTGATGTGTTTAGAACAATTTAATTGGGCATTATTTTATTGTATAAAATTTATTTTTAAAAAAAAATAATTCGCAAAATACGTAATTTTGCTTATCCTCTACTTCGGAATTTGCGAACTGATTTTTTTTCAAAAAGGCGTGATCCTGATGATAATAGTTATCTATCATAATAGTTAAAGGGAGCTTGTCACGTGGAGCAGGATTCATGGATCGTTGTATAGTTAATATATAATCATGTTAATTAACAAGTTTACAAGGGATATAAAGGTTAATATTAGTAACCATGAAGCACGTGACACGAGGGAAGCCAGGAAACATGTTTTTCATATATAACATATATATATATATATATATATATATATATATATATATATATATATATACCAACAACCAACAAGCTTCAGACTTCAATCATTGCATGTTTATGTCCTGCGAAAAGGAAGGAACATTTATTATATATATATATATATATATATATATATATATATATATATATATATATATATTTTAATCTTATTATTTTATAATTAAAATAAAAAAATTATTTTAATTTTAAAATAAAAAGACTTATTTTAATTTTAAAATAAAAAGTTTATTTTAATTTTAAAATTGAATTTCATGCTAACTAATTAGAGTTGGAATTGGATTTCATGTTTCCTTAAATAAAATAGTTTATTTAGATATGAAATAAGATTTCATATTATTCAAAATAAAGGAGTTTATTTGTGAATAGGAAAGAAAATCCGTGTTTCCCTAAATAAAAGAGTTTATTTAAGATATGAAATAAGATTTCATATTACCCAAAATAAAGGAGTTTGTTTTGACTTGGAATTGGATTCCATAATTAATTAAAATAAAGGAATTTATTTTGATTTAAAAATTTGATTAAAATAAAATAGTTTATTTTATTCAAAATTGGATAAATTAAAATAAAAGAGGTTTATTTTGATTTAAATTTGGATTAAAATAAAGAAGTTTATTTTGATTCAAAAATAGATTTTATACTAACTAAATTTGTCCATTAAATGATATCAATATATATATTGAATGTTTATTATTCATGAGATGAATGTTAGTTATTGATGCATATGGTGATGTGTATGATAATAAATGGGATTGATTATGGACTATTGACCAATGTGATTGGATTTTATTTTAGTTGGATGCATGAATGTATGGATTTTATTAAATGGGATCTGCGTACCTCTTCTTCTCTAATTTTTTTTCTTAATGTAAATTTTATCTCTCTCCTATGTACTTCCCCTTGACTACTGATCAAGGTTTCTATTTAATTTTAAATTGTTTTGTAATAAGAATAGTTAGAATTAATTTTGAAAAATTGGATATCAAGGGGTAAGGAGCGCTTGAAGACCCATTTGTAATGGAGCTCAGATTTAAATGTAATAGTTATATTTAAATATTAATTCTTGTACCCCTAAGATTTGACCTTTTGGTTCACTTGGTGGCTCTAGTGAACCAAACTAGAATAAAAACTCATAATCAATCCGGGTAGAATATAGTATTCTATATGTGCATTCTTATACTATATATATATTATATATTATGCAAACATGCTTCGCATGTTAATTAATATGACGCGCATTTTATATATATATGTGCATGCGCACTAAACAAGATGAGACAAATTAATTACATGCAAACCCCTCAAATTTTTTATATTAAGTCCTAAGCGTTCAAAGATATTTGGAATATCGAACGTCACCTTCTAGTATGATAAAAATAATAGAGTATCAATTAATTATTATAAGTTTGTTGTGTCACCACAAGGCTTATCTTAATTCTTTGAGATGTTAATTTTATCACATTTGATTCTTATAAAGAAAATTGAATAATATTATTTTGTTGTGTCACCACAAGGAAAATATTTTTCTTTTTTGAATATATGGAGTGCTAGGTTGGACTTAACTTAAATCATTTTAGTTCGGATGTGCACACACTTGACCATTATGATTTAAGAGACAAAATACAAGGAGTTACATAGTTGATGTAATTGATAAGAGTTGTCTACCTATTTATTTATATATAGTTTGTTGTGTCACCACAAGGCTATATATATTTAAAATGGGATCCTTATTCTCACTAGAATATCTTTAATTAGATTTTGCTGAACTATATAAGTGAGGGTAATATAGTTTGAAGAAAATAGTGGGAGATACCAATTTAAAACAAGACCTAATTTATTTTGGTAATTAATAAAAGAATGTATGCTAAAATATTATTAATTACAAATTCATTTACAGAATTTTACGATATCTAAATTACTATCACTGCGAAGCATATTAGATGTTATTTAACCGGACCATATTAAACGGATTGGTTAAGGAATTTGAGAATAGTTCTCATGGCTGAAAAGTTATCTTATGTCCTTAATACGTCTATCCCTGTAATGGTTGCAAACGATGCCTCTGAGGAAGAGATTGCTACTTTTAGAAAGTGGCAAGATGATGCACAGTTGGCTCAATGCATCATCATGTTCGCATCCATGAGTAACGAGCTTCAGCGTCAGCATGAAACTATAGAAGTTCCTACTATATTCCTGCACATCAAATAGTTGATGGTGAAGAAAGTAGGACTGATAGATATCAGATATCTAAGGAGCTCTTCCGATCTAGAATGACCGATGACACTACAATACAGATAAAAGTCCTTAACATTATCAATTTGATTGATCAATTAGGACAACAGGTTTTGTCATGGATGGAGAGTTGAGCCAAGATTTGATCTTGCACTCACTCCCGAAGTCCTTTCACAATTGTTGTGAATTTTTCATATGAGCAAGCTAGATATCAGCCTCGCTGATTTGCTTAACATGTTGAAAAATGTTGAGAGTCATTTCCAACCAAGAAAGACCATGTCTTACTGGTAAGGGCCAAAGGATCTTCTGAAAAGAAGAACGATTCAAAGAAGGTAAATAAAAAGGCAAAAATAAAGGATAATAAGAACAAAACTGATACGGATAGCAAAGGAGTTTGCTTCCACTGCAATAAGCCTTGACACTGGAAAGAAACTGTGAGAAGCATCTTGTAGAGGCAAACCAAAGAAACTTAGTGAAGTTTTGATTATAAATACAAATTTGTTCATGAATGAAATAAATTTTTCTTTAAGTAAAGGTTCTACTTGGGTATTGGATATCGACTTTGGTTATCATAAATATAGATTTATGATGAGACCAAGCAGAAGTAGAAAGCTAAACAAAGATAAGTAATCCTATGTGTGGAAAATTAAGCAAATGTTGCTACATTAGCCGTAGAAACTTATAGTTTAGCAATGCGTACGGGCAAATCTATTAAGTCAATAAGTTTATTTGGTGTTTATTTGGTCGGTCAGAGTATAGGGATAATATATGACATGACTATTAACCCTTGTTTTATGGCAGTATTTAAGAATGGCAGCTGAGAGCGTTAATAATGGAGTAAATCAGACCGTGGAGACACCTTTGATCACCACCCAGGGGAACGTGCAACAGGAAGGCAATATTCCTCCTGTAATTAACGTTACCGAGCAAACGATGAATGATGAAATGTTTAGGAGCTTTTTGCAGTTCGTGCAAAATCAGACGAGGGAGACTCGTGTGCAGAATACGGGTGGAAATGATAACGCGCGGTTTGTCACAGCTAAGAAGTTCAAAGAATTGGGACCACCAGAATTTAAGGGAAAGCCGGATCCGATCATGGCGGAAACGTGGGTCAAGCAAATTACCAAGATATTCGATGTCTTGGGATGCACGGAGGAACAAAAGGTTCCATTCGCCACCTTTATGTTCCGCGGTGAGGCAGACTACTGGTGGGAGTCTGTGAAGCGTACCCAGCCTGACGCACTCAACATGTCCTGGGAAACATTTCAAAAACTGTTCAATGACAAGTACTTTCCTGAAAGTATTCGTCATATGAAAGAGGTAGAGTTTATCAGACTGGAACAAAACAACATGACGGTGTCCCAGTACGAGGCGAAGTTTGCAGAGTTATCTAGGTTTGCACCTCATTTGGTCGAAAATGAGGAACGAATGACAAGGATGTTTCTGAGAGGTCTAAAACCCGAGATTCGACAATATCTTATCTCTCATAAATTTTCTTTATATTCAGATGTTGTAAATAGGGCTCAATTATTATAGCGAGATAATGAGTATGTGCAACCGAGGGACCACAACCAGGGTCATACCGGTGGCGGCAGTCATCGAAGCAATAAAAACCAGCAAGGAGGAAAATATTCGGACAAAAGCGGTAACCACTCTGGTGGTAATCGTGGTCGTGATAATAGAAGGAGCGAGTCGGGAGGAGATTTCAAGAAGAGAAGGTACAACAATGATAATGTGAAGACGTCAGCACAAACATCAACTGTTTCTAGGGGAGGAGAACGACCACCGGTCGTATGTTACAAATGTGGAAAAGAGGGACATATCAGCCCAAACTGCCCACAACAATCCAAGGTATGTTATAACTGTGGAAAGGAGGGTCATATAGCTCGAGAGTGTTCTGTAGCAAAACCAAGTTCAGCGGGGATGGTGACTTCAAAAGCTGTCCCGGATAAGTCGAAATCAGCGGTTCCTGGAAGGGCGTTTGTCGTTACTGGCCAAAACGCGAGAAACCCGAACGAGGTGATCACGGGTAAGCTAATCTTGAATTCTTGCGAAGTTTATACTTTACTAGATACCGGTTCTACCCATTCTTTTATCTCTCCTGCTTGTGCTCAACGTTTAAACTTGACTCCGGAGAAATTGGACTTTAACTTATCTGTTGAAACTCCATTGGGTGAAACCTTCGTTACATCTACAGTTTATAAATCTTGCATGATCCAAGTTGGTACTATCACATTACCTGTTGATCTTATCTCTTTAAAGATACTTGCTTTTGATGTGATTTTAGGAATTGATTGGTTAACCACTCATCATGCTAAAATTGATTATTTTCGTAAGGTTGTTAGTTTTCATATTCCTAACCAACCTGTCATACGAATTCAAACTACTAAACCACTAAAATCAGTCACTGTCATATCGAGCCACAAAGCTATTCGTTTATTGAAAAACGGATGTCAAGCTTTCTTAGCCCATGTAATGGATTTGAACAAAGATAAGTCAGATTTGAATAATATTTCTATTGTTAGAGAATTTCCCGATATATTTCCTGAAGAACTTCCTGGTCTACCCCCAGAACGTGAAGTTGAATTCTTTATTGACCTTGAACCCGGTACAAAGCCCATTTCTAAAACTCCATATCGAATGGCTCCTATTGAACTTCAGGAGTTAAAAGTCAAACTACAGGAGTTGTTGGACATCGGTTTTATTCGTCCTAGTACGTCTCCTTGGGGTGCTCCTGTTTTATTCGTAAAGAAGAAAGACGGGAGTATGCGACTTTGTATCGACTATCGAGAATTGAATCATGTCACTATCAAGAATAGGTATCCGCTACCTCGCATTGATGACCTGTTCGACCAGTTACAAGGAACACAATTCTTTTCAAAGATCGACCTTCGTTCTAGATATCATCAGCTGAAGATTAAAACTGAGGATATTCCAAAGACTGCCTTCAGAACTCGGTACGGGCATTATGAATTCTTAGTAATGTCTTTTGGATTGACTAATGCTCCTGCTGCCTTCATGGATATGATGAACCGTGTATTCAAAGAATATTTGGATCAGTTCGTTGTTGTCTTTATTGATGACATCCTCATCTATTCCAAAAGCCGTGAAGATCATGAGCGCCATTTGAAGCTGGTACTGCAAAGGATTCGTGAAAATAAGATATATGCCAAATTGAAGAAATGCGAGTTCTGGCTTGAGGAAGTAGCATTCCTTGGGCACGTGGTGTCAAAACATGGAGTATCTGTTGACCCAGCGAAGATTGAAGCCATACAAAGTTGGGAGCAACCGAAGTCGGTAACCGAAGTACGTAGCTTTCTAGGCTTAGCTGGTTATTATCGGAGATTTGTGGAAGGATTTTCTCGAATCGCTACTCCGTTAACTCAGCTGACTCGGAAAGATACAAAATTTGTATGGAGTGAGGAATGCGAGAAGAGTTTCCAAGAACTCAAGAGGAGACTCATTTCGGCACATGTTCTGACAATACCATCTGGTTCGGATGGATTTGTTATCTACAGCGATGCTTCAGGCAAAGGGTTAGGATGTGTTCTCATGCAACATGGGAAAGTCATAGCCTATGCTTCACGACAACTCAAAGAATATGAGAGGAATTATCCTACTCATGATTTGGAGTTGGCAGCAGTCGTTTTTGCGTTGAAGATCTGGAGACACTACCTGTATGGGGAGAAAGTGGAGATCTATACAGATCATAAAAGCCTCAAATATTTCTTCACCCAAAAGGAACTCAACATGCGGCAGCGACGTTGGCTCGAGCTGTTGAAAGATTACGATCATATCATCCAATATCATCTTGGAAAAGCAAACGTAGTAGCTGACGCATTGAGTAGAAGATCATATGCGGGTACGTGTGCAATATTGTTAACACAAAGGCATATTTTGTATGACTTACAAAGGATGGAGATAGAGATGAAGGCTCCAAGTACCCACATGATGATATCAAATATACGAGTAGAACCGACTTTAATCGATAAAGTTAAAGCTGCTCAAGCTACGGACATGGAGCTGATGCGTATGAAGAAGAAAGTGCAAGAAGGTGCTATTCCAGAAGCAAGAATCGATGAAGAAGGAATACTTCGAGTCAACTCCAGACTTTGTGTTCCTAACGATTTTGACTTGAAGCATAGAATAATGATGGAGGCACACAACACACCGTTTGCAATCCATCTTGGGAGTACCAAAATGTATCACGATCTTCGACATACATTTTGGTGGAGCAATATGAAAAGAGAGATCGCGGAGTTTATCTCGAGGTGTTTAACTTGTCAACGTATAAAGGCGGAGCATCAAGTGCCAAAGGGTCCATTGCAACCACTTGAGATCCCGAAATGGAAGTGGGAACACATTACTATGGATTTTGTTACGGGTCTTCCCAAGGTTTCTCAAGGCATAGATGCGATTTGGGTTATTGTTGATAGATTAACCAAATCCGCTCATTTCTTGCCGATACGTGAGACTTATTCCCTTGAACGTCTTGCTAGTATGTACGTGAACGAGATTGTGAGATTGCATGGCATGCCAGTATCCATAGTTTCGGATCGTGACCCAAGATTCACTTCACGATTTTGGGTTAGCTTGCAGAAAGCTATAGGCACGGATTTACGATTCAGTTCGGCATACTATCCTCAAACGAACGGACAATTAGATAGGACTATTCAAACTCTTGAAGATCTATTAAGACTTTGTGTCCTAGATCTCAAAGGGAGTTGGGATAAGTACCTACCATTGGTGGAATTCTCCTACAACAACAGTTATCAGGCGAGCATAGGTGTGGCTCCATTCGAGGCGTTGTATGGAAGAAAATGTCGTTCTCCAGTATGCTGGGACGAGGTGGGTGAAGCAACATTGTTGGGACCAGAGTTGGTACGCATTACTACAGAGAAGATCCAAACGATTCGACAACGTATACAAACGGCACAGGATCGACAAAAGAGTTATGCGGATCTTCATCGGAAGGACGTGGAATTTAATATTGGGGATCATGTATTATTACGTGTTGCACCATGGAAGGGAGTTACAAGATTTGGGAAGAGAGGAAAGCTCAATCCAAGATTTGTTGGTCCATTTGAGATTCTTGAGCGAATAGAAAATGTGGCATATAGACTCGCATTACCTCCAAGCATGTCTCGTGTTCATAATATTTTTCACATATCTATGCTTCGTAAATATGTTAAAGACCCGAACCACATTATTGAGTTAGAACCAGACGAGATAGCTGAAGATTTAACGTACGAGGAGGTACCTGTTAAGATCTTGGATAGCAAAGAGCATGTCCTACGCACGAAGGTTATACCACAAGTTAAGGTTTTGTGGAGAAACCATGCTATTGAAGAAATGACCTGGGAGTTGGAATCAGAAATGAAAGCGAGGTATCCTCACCTTTTTGAAACATCAGGTACGTACGTCAATTTCGAGGACGAAATTTCATAAGGAGGGGAGGTTGTAAGACCCCAACTTATTAATGAATAAAATCAAATTTTCTCTAAATATTATTGTGAATAATAAGGGGCTAATTTGATATAATACTTTGGTTATGGGTGAAATGTGCAAATTTTGCAAAATAAGCAAGTGGTTATAAAATATTCATTTTGTCGAGGAATATTCGTTTGGTCGTGGAATATTCTTGCTGTCGGGGAATATTCGTACGACGGCGCAGCCTTGTGTGGGCCCCATAACGAAAAGCGATTGGATGAAGAAAATGACAAGTATAAGTTATTTATAAATAACGGCGTAGTTGTTACCGTTAATACTGTTGGAATACCCGGTGATTAAAATACAGTAGCACACGGTATTGCACCAATTATTAATTCTTACGTAAGAATGCACTACTCAATAATTGTTACAGTAGTTATTGTTCAATATTTTATTTTATTGATTCAATAATTGTTGCATTGATATTTTATATTATTGTTATTTCAATAATTGTTGCTGCACAGTATTTTCCATTATCAGATCAATAATTCATATTATTTGAATAATATTATTATATAACATTATTGGCAATGTCTAGAAAGTTCTGTCTAAGGAGAGGTTTGGTCATCTAATTGCGCGCCAGTAAGGAGAAATCCTTATTGGAAAGCCCCCTCTTTCCTGGGAACGGCCTGGTTGTCATAAATGTGATTCTGTAATATTATTTGTGAATAATTAATTATTGATTCATATGATAAGGAAATATTTATTTTATGTGGATATAAATGAGGGATATATTTTTGTGGTTAAAAATGAAGGAGTTAATGTTGAGGTGTTTTATCAGTATTTTTATAGGAATGGAGGTATTAAAAATCAAATCAGGGTTTTTGAGAAATATTGCGGGTGTTATAATTTTTAATCCGACCGTTGGATCGTGGTAATTTTTGGATATGTTATACATATATAAGTTGAGTATATGTCCACAAATTTTGAACCGTTAAAAATGAACGTATGATTTATTATGAATTTTACGAGATGACTGGTTCAGAAATTGTTGAATTTTCGGAGTTTATCATTTTGATGGAAAATTCTAGAATTGGTGGGCCCCACTTGTGGTTGGTGAAGAAATGTGCTAAATTATATTTCAAATGTGGTGGGTGGGAATAGTAGCAGGTAAAGCCATCAGGTTGCAGGTCAAACCTACTAAAATTTTCCTATAAATAGAGGGCTAAGTTAGAATTGAAAATCACACCAGAAACAAGTTTTCTCTCTTTCTCTCTCTAGATTATTGAGTGTATTTTTTGAGTATTTAGATACTTTGAGAGTTTCTATTCATCAGAGCAAGTTTCTTTCAGCCTTATACCGGTATTCCGACCAGAAGTACTGATATCTTGAGGTAAGGGATATTATTTTCTTCTTAAATGATATTATTTTCTTCAATATCATTATGCTGAAATATTGATATGAGTTTTTATCAAATTTAAAACTTTTTGTGTTGGGATTACTATTCATGTATACGGCACTATTCACGTATACGGCACTATTCACGAATACGGCACTATTCACCGAAAAATAAAATTTTTTCTTTTTGTCCGAGATGTCTATTATGGTTACTATCTTTGATTGTATCCATGTTTTGATCTTTATTTTTGAATTCTGCTTCACAATTGATTATTATGAAGTATTATTGATCTTGGATAAACTGTTATACGAATCCCTACTATTTGTCCTTCTGTCTCATTGGATTCGTTCTCTTTAAGATATTTTTCATCATCCTCAGTCCTAAATGATGATATTAATGAATATCTTTGGCCTGTAGTGCAAAGATGTATGATTACTTGATGAATATCTTTGGCCTGTAGTGCAAAGATGAACAGGTGTTGAGATGAACATGACTGACAGGTGATACAAATGAATATCTTTGGCCTGTAGTGCAAAGATGAATATTTGGATAAAGATGATTATTAATTGATTTTACAGGGATAAAATATTGATGATGGACTTTTAAATCTTAGAAGATAGTAGAATTCTTTCTCTACTTGACTCTTCTAATGGTTTGCTGTTTCCGCTGCAGTTGTTGATCTAAAACTTGTTGTCGATTATATTCTATCAGATTTTTCCCTGTTGAAGACTAACGATAATTTGTTTGTATATTATCTTAGTCATAATATTCTTTACTGGGCTAGTTGAGCTCACCCTTTTCCTTTTTGTTCCATTTTTCTTCTCAGGAGGTGAGAACATAGCAGGATCTAGTCGGGGTATGGAGTGATGGTTCTAGAAAGATGTTTTAGCAGTCCTCACTATTTCTGTAAAATAGTGTTTGAATAATTGTAATGAGGATTTATTTGAGTGTGGATATTGTCTAGAAGACAATATTTGTATTTAAACTCACAGTATGTGTTGTCGTATTTTGCACGACATTTGTATTATTGAAGTTGTAGTTTGCTTTCTGTACCATGTATTTGGCGACTCAGAATGGGTGTTGTATACCTATTTTGGGGGCGTCACAATTCAAGTTGAACGCGAAAAGGATTGGAGGTGAACTTGTACCTGAGGAAGCTCGAATCTTCAAGGGTATAATTCTTATTCTTTATCTTTTCGTTTAATTAATAATTGTGCATAAAGGATGATCCGGGTATATGGTTTGTAAAATTTTAAAACTCTGATTTTTTACGTTTCCGCTTATTTTGTGCAATTTGATTGCGTTTATGAATATTACAAACCTAACAGAAATATCATGATCTGATCATTACACTTGGTCAAAGTGGTACCCTTGGTTACTGTCTATGAAGATCTGGGTTCCTCAAGAACACTTTAGGCGACGGTTTTTGTCGCTAAAGGCTATAGCGACAGACTTATTAACTTTATTTAATTTATTTTCTAAAAATCATTTAAAAATAGAAATTAATTTTTTAAAATTACAAAAATTATTTGAAGTTATAAAAATTAACTTTTAATAATTTGGCATATTTTTCATAAATATTAGTATTTATCTAAATATTATTGATATTTAATTTATTTAATAAATGCATTAAACAAATTAATTAAAAATAATTTTATTATATTAAAAATTATTTTAAATGATAATAAAGTATTTAAAAATATTTTAAGTTGTAAAATATAACTTTTAATATTTCAAGACAAATTTCATTAATTATTTAATATTAATGATATTAGATTTATTTATCTATTATATTGAATAAATTAATTTAAAATGATTTTAATATTACAAAAATCATTTTAAATGAAAATAAATAGGTTTAAAATATTTTAAGTTATAAAATATAACTTTTAATATTTAAAGGTAAATTGCATTAATAATTTAATATTAAATGATATTAGAGTTATTTAATAATAATATTAAATAAATAGTTTAAAAATGATTTTATTAATTTAAAAATCATTTAAAAAGGATATAAATGGTTTTAAAATATTTTTAAGTTATAATAAATGACTTTTAATATTTTGATAAATAGTACATTAATATTTAAATATTAATGAAAATTATTTAAAAATAATTTTAAATATTTTAAAATCATTTAAGGGTAATAAAAATATTTTTAAAATATTTTAAGTTATTATAAATAGCTTTAATATTTTGGCAATGGTTTCATTAATAATTTAATATTAATTATAGTAGAATTATTTAATATTTAAATTATTTAAAAATGATTCCAGTGTTTGAAAAATCATGATAAATTATAATAATTATTTAAAAAAAATTATTAGTCATTTAAAAATAATATGACTGATATTTAAATTATCTAAATGAATATTGAACTACAGAATAGAGTTTTAGACTCGATAATTACTGGATAAAGCAGTCAGTACACCGAAATATTTTAGAAATTGATCTGGATTTAGATAGTTTGACTAGATACGTGTTTATTTGTGATCCAATGACTACTAAACCTAGGTGACAATGTGATTAAGTTATGTGCTGACTGTAAATAGCAGTATTATGTGTTATTCTAATCGAACGAATGATCATATGAATGATAGGTTTCTATATAAAAGATAGAACTAAGTTGCGTAACTGTAAGCAGCAGACCAGACAAGTATCCTACCCTTGGCATTTACTTTATGCAATGAACTTGAGTAAGAAAGTTTTAAAATTATATTATCATTATGCCAGATTATTAACTATATTGTTATCGATTATGTATCCAATCATTTGTATTCATACAAATTCTTAAATTATCCGATCATTGTTTATCAATACAATATTATTATATAATTCAGATATATATTCTGTTCGTTAATTTCTAAGCATGGTTATACAAGTGTCCTCACTTGGATAATCAATGTATTTAATCACATGTTGATACATACCTATTAATTTTCGATAGGTATACATTAATTAAAAGTCGTCTAAGCTATTTGATTCGGCTAGACACAAATTTAAAAATATTATTGAACAAGATAGAACTTTATTGTTATCCAACCGAATTATTTTGGTTCGGATTCCTGACTAAGTATGAACATCCCGTACATGGAAAACTTTTGTGCTCCTAAGGCGGATAAGATGAACGATAATATTATTCTTGCATGTAGTATTGATCAATACAGGGCATAACGGACTGATCACCCCCCGTGCTTATAAGTTATGACGATTTACAAATGAAGTTCTGTTAAACTTTATCGAAAATTAAAAATAAAGTTCATAGTCTGTCGACTGATCTCCAATTATAGTCAATACGTAGTTTTAAAATTTGAAATAGAATTGTTATGTTGTTTAGAATTATTTCAGCTTACTTCACAACTGTTGATTCGTTGTAGAAAATACTTAATTCTTCCAGCTAATATTTATTGTTTGCTATTACTTGCTGGGCAATCAAATGCTCATCTTTGCTTTAAATTAAAATATTTTCAGTTAAGCATGATCAGCCCGAAGGTTCAGGCAAGAACAAGGGGAAAAGAAAGTTGATCGAATAAGTTTTATGATATTCTGTGTAATAGTTAGACATTAGTAAGATAATGATATTTATTATTATCATGTAATGTAATGTATTAAAGGTTGGAAACCTGGGGATTTAGAAAACTCTGATATGTAAATTAAGTTTGATATATATATTATTATTATTATTCTGCTCAAAGAAATGGTATCGTGAAGCACCGAGTTCGGGTTTCAAGTACCTGAATTTAGGGGCGTCAAAGGTTGGTATCAGTGCTTAGGGTTAGAAACCTTAGGTGGGATAGACCTTAGGTTATAACCTTAGAATAGAGGAAAACGTTGAAAATACAAATAACTCATATAGAGTTTAAAAGGAGATGAATTGGATAAATTCATCGTCAACTAAAAGAAAAGATAACTTATATAAAACTATTATTTGCTGTGTGTATATGTTATATGCTAATTAAGATAATTTGTGTGTAGATGTCAGGTGAAAAAGAATTAGGATACCCTCAGATCATAAAGAATGAGCCAATCTCCATGACCAAGCCAATATCAAAGCCAACAGCTAAAATAGAGGCTCACCTTGAAAGCAACCCTGATGAGGTGGTCGTATTAGAAAATGTAGAACCAGATCCGAAAATGGTAGTACTGACAGATAGTGATTCAGACACCGAAGTTGGAGTTGATCAAGCATCAATGGAGGTGCAAAATCTGAGGAACAAGGCTTCTTCTCTGGAAAAGCTATAAGAAATTGGAAAGCTACTAAATAGTCAATTGCGTAAAGCGTTAATAGAAACAATGGAAGAACAAGATAAGCTTAAAATCCAAATTGATCAGATGGACCCAAAAGCAACAAATCGTGTGCAGCTCCGAGTAAGAAGATGAAAAGAAAAATGAAAGACCGCGATATAGGAAATCCTGATTACAACCAAGGGAACTCTAACAAAGTAGAAAAGTGTACAAAATGTAACAAGAAACATGATGGCTTATGCAGAAAACGGAAAAATATTTGCAATTGCAGACATGAGGGACATATCTCTCCTCATTATCCCAATCCAAAGCAAGGTGTCTATTTTATTTGTGAGATAAAAGGTCATCAGGCGAAAGGTTATCCAAGATCCAGAAAAAGGCGTAGTAAATAGGTAGTATAGGTACTATTTCAATGTATGTTCTATGATAAGTATGCATGTATAATATAATATTCTCAACTTTTGTATAAGTTGTAGCAGTAAATCTCGACTTTTGTTGTCACAAAAGGGATAGCAGTATGTGTTATGTTATGTAAAGTACTATGACTTAGTTGAATGAATGTGAATCTATATTTGATTAATGAAATAAGTTTTGTATAAAACTTCGTGTTATATGTTAAACTTATATAATAAGGTTTAGAATGTAAGTTAATAAGGTATATATTATGTTTTATTTAATCAGATCATGCCGCTAAGACGTCAAACTCGAAATCAAAGGGCAGAAGAATCTGTCAACAACGCTAGAGGACAACAACCAGACCCGATGCAAAATTTTGCAAACATGGTAGCTCAGGTATGCAGCAGGGAATGTCAGACGCAGGGAACCAGCCAGACAATCGTTTGGCAAACTTCAAAGATTTTAAAGTTATAGGATCGCCAGAATTTAGAGGGACAACTGACCCTGTAGAAGCCCAAACTTGGGTTAAGGAGATAAAAAAGGTGTTCGTGATTGCTAGGGTAGATGAAGGGCAAAAGACTGCTTTTGCCACTTATATGATGAAAGGGGAGGCTAATTTTTGGTGGGAGGCAAATCAGGCTAGGGCAGGTAAAGGTGTAGTTACATAGGCTAGGTTTAAGACTTTATTTTTCGAAAATTATCTCTCATCTAGTATGCAGGCGATGATGGAGGTAAAATTTTTGGAATTAAAGCAGGACAACTTGACGGTGTTAGAGTACGCCGTAAAGTTTAATGAGTTGGCTAGGTTCGCTCCGCATCAAGTTGACACGGAGGCTAGGAAGACAAGGAGGTTCGAGCTAGGCTTAAAACCCTAGCTCTACAACAAGGTGGCGGTGTTGCAGATCTCTATATTCGCAACACTTATGGAAAAGGCTATCATAGCCGAGGAGGCGAGTGAAGCCATGAGCCTCTACATCAAGGAGAAAAGGAACAAGGATAAAGTCGAGGGAGCTGTGAAGGTGGAAACTAATAGTGAAAATAGGGGTGAGAAAAGAAAGGGGAACAACTTTAGGAATATTCAGGTGAAGCAGGAAGGTGTGAAGAATCAAGTGATTCAGTGTGGGAACTGTGGAAAGAATCACTCAGGGGAGTGTTTGAAAGGAAAATTTGTTTGTTATAAGTGTGGGCAAGAGGGACATATCTCTCCCAAATGCCCCAATCCAAGGGTGAGCAGTGGATGTTTCATGTGTGGGTTAAAAGAGCATAAGGTGAAGGACTGTCCAAAAAGGAGATTGGATGCAGGGAGTGTGACTACGGGGAAAAGCAGCGGGACTCTGGCGATAACTGGACCGACTTCAACCAACAAACCAACAAAATCAACCGCGAGAGTCTTCAACATGACGGTTCAGGATATCGTGGCAGCTGGTGATGGGACTCCAGGTATTATTCGAATAAATTTTATTTTCGTGTATATGATTTTCCTTTATATAGTAAATTATTTTATAAAAAAAATTTGAAGGAGGAATTTGAGTTTTTTTAGAAATTAAATTTCAGTTTAATCAGATAGACAAACTTTATGTTGAATAGTTAAATATCAGTTCGACAGAATCTGATCGAGATCTACTTGCAATGACTATGTATGCTATGCACCCTAATATGTATAAGTTTTAAAACGGTGATTCCGGGGACGAAATCTTTATAAGGGAGGGTGAATGTAATAACCCGATATTTTTTATATAATTAAATAAGAAAATTTGCGTATAAATTTTTTTTTAAAATCAAAGGTGGGAATATGTGCAAGGTAAAGCGTATGTATTTATGTGATAAATAAAAATTTATTTATTTCATGAATAATTTCAAATAATATTTTTTTTATAATTATTGATCATTATAAATTATATTCGTATAATAAATTAATTTTGTAGTAAAAATATCTTATTAATTATTTTCCATGAAAATATGATTATTATATTATTTAAATAATATTTGAAATGATTATAGAATTATTATAATAATTATTTTGTTATATGAATTTATTTCAGATTAATTAAGTTAATTATTATAACTTGATTAATAATGGTATGTATATGAAAGATAAATCAGATATGGAATTCAAACCCTAATTCTAAATTTTAACTAAGGAATGAGAATAATAATATTATATTA
Organism: Panax notoginseng; assembly: GCA_016801055.1. NCBI lineage: Eukaryota > Viridiplantae > Streptophyta > Magnoliopsida > Apiales > Araliaceae > Panax > Panax notoginseng. Next base: position 116,640,568 of record CM029016.1, read on the forward strand.
ATTATATTTTTGTGCTATAAATATGTATTGTATGTGTGGATTGATAATGGTTGGTCAACTATGGTGTATCATGATAAAATCTTGTATTACTATAATAAACCCTAATTTGAAACTCAAATCGGAGTTTTCGATTTGTAAGAAATTGTGATATGTGATTAATGGCAATTATTATAAATATTAATGCTAATTAGGTAAACTCTAATTATTGACTCGAAACTCTAATCGTGAAATTAGAAATCCTAATTTGCTAATTGAAAATCCTAATTACTAAATTAGGAACCCTAACTGCTAAATTGGTAACCCTAATCGCGAAATTAGAAAGCTAACTGTGATTTAGTAAATTCCTAAACTAATTTGTAAGTCTAGGCAATTAGGAAACCTAATCTAATTAGGAAACCCTAATTGTTACTTTTAGAAACTTTAAATTTTCCATTTTAGCCCTAATTAAGGACCCTAGAAAATTAATGTACAAGAACCTTAGGGTTAAACCCTAAGAGTCAAACCCTAAGGGTTTGTAAAGATTATATTTTTGCCATTAAAAATTACCATGTAATTGACCAAAATACCCTTATGTGCATTCTTTATTACTTGCTTGTAAAATTGGCCAACACTTTATTTGGAAACCAACCATTGACTTTTCCATGTGACTAAAAATAATGTATATCAGCCACAAATCACCAGCCATGTGCATTGTAACATAATATATATAGATCAAGAGATAAAAAAATCATTTGCAAGCCCATTTGTTCATCACACTCAACCAAAACACTCTCCACTCCAAACCTATGAAATTTCATTGCTAGATCAATCACAAAACAAGCCCTACTAACACACATAACAAATCAAAAGCCTAGAATCAAGAATTTGTTCATAGAGGTATAAAACCTAATTTAGAAATCTGATCTTTGATCCTCTGTTCAATGTTATGATTTTGTGTTAAAACATGTTGTTTATAGTGTAAATAAGTGATCTGGGTTGATAGATGTTAGATCCATAACATCTATAGGCTCAGATTTGGTGTTTTTCAAATTCTGGAAAACTAGAAAATGAAGTTTGACAACCGAATGTCAGACCTCATTGATCTCTTTCTGTTTCTAGTATTGTATGTTTAAAGCTTTGTAGTTGTAGTATGTCACGAGGGCTTTACTCTGGAACTTAAATCTAGCCCAGTTAGTGTACAGATTTCAAGTTATGGGCGGTCAAACCCCGTTGACCGACCATGACCGAACCCGATCTGGGTAACCCAGAACTTGCCCAGAAAGCTCTGACATCAAGTTTATGGGCCCAGATCTTTCATGATTTTGTTGATTTATGTTTGTAGTTGTATGTAGTTTGTAGTTTGTAGTTTGGTATATGGAATGTAGATGCATGCTATTTGAACACCTAATCATCAAACGAGTTGATTGCAGTGGTTGGTCAAAGTAGGCCAGACGATCACGGCTTGTGTTTTCTGGGTAACCCAGAAAACTCAAGATCGTGATCTCTGACATAGTTTGACCGACTTTGATCGGTTGATTCTGTTGTTGTTATATGGATTTTTTGTGATAGATCTCTTCCTTGACATGTTGGCTACACACTGCAACACTTATATCACAAAATCATCACATGGATTGCAAGTTGTGGAAGCCCAAATATGCCTTGTCGAACTGTTCTTCATTTCTGGGTAACCCAGAAAAAGAAGAACAGCTCTGACAGCTTGTTCAATGGCCTAGATCTTGCTTATTTGATGCATTTGGACCGTGATTATTGTTGGATCTTATAGTGTTACATTAGTACTACAAGATCTGACCAAAAATATGCCCAGAAACATCATGATCTGATCATTACACTTGGTCAAAGTGGTACCCTTGGTTACTGTCTATGAAGATCTGGGTTCCTCAAAAACACTTTAGGCGACAGTTTCTGTCGCTAAAGGCTATAGCGACAGACTTTTTAACTTTATTTAATTTATTTTCTAAAAATCATTTAAAAATAGAAATTAATTTCTAAAAATTACAAAAATTATTTTAAGTTATAAAAATTAACTTTTAATAATTTGGCATATTTTTCATAAATATTAGTATTTATTTAAATATTATTGATATTTAATTTATTTAATAATTACATTAAATAAATTAATTAAAAATTATTTTATTATATTTAAAATTATTTTAAATGATAATAAAGTATTTAAAAATATTTTAAGTTATAAAATATACCTTTTAATATTTCAAGACAAATTTCATTAATTATTTAATATTAATGATATTAGATTTATTTATCAATTATATTGAATAAATTAATTAAAAATGATTTTAATATTATAAAAATTATTTTAAAAGAAAATAAATAGTTTAAAAATATTTTAAGTTATAAATTATAACTTTTAATATTTAAAGGTAAATTTTATTAATAATTTAATATTAAATGATATTAGAGTTATTTAATAATAATATTAAATAAATAGTTTTAAAATGATTTTATTAATTTAAAAATTATTTAAAAGGATATAAATGGTTTTAAAATATTTTTAAGTTATAATAAATTACTTTTAATATTTTGATAAATAGTATATTAATATTTAAATATTAATAGAAATTATTTAAAAATAATTTTAAATGTTTTAAAAATTATTTAAGGGTAATTAAAATATTTTAAAAATATTTTGAGTTATTATAAATAACTTTAATATTTTGGCAATAGTTTCATTAACAATTTAATATTATATAAATATTAATTATAATAGAATTATTTAATATTTAAATAATTTAAAAATGATTCCAGTGTTTGAAAAATCATGATAAATTATAATAATTATTTAAAAATTATTATAAGTCATTTAAAAATAATATGACTGATATTTAAATTATCTAAATGAATATTAAACTATAGAATAAAGTTTTAGACTCGATAATTACTTGATAAAGCCGTCCGTACACCGAAATATTTCAGAAATTGATCTGGACTTAGATAGTTTGACTAGATACGTGTTTGTTTATGATCCAATGACTACTAAACCTAGGTGACAATATGATTAGGTTATGTGCTGACTGTAAATAGCATTATTATGTGTTATTCTAATCGAACGAATGATCTTATGAATGATAAGTTTCAGTATAAAAGATAAAATATAGTTGTGTAACTGTAAGCAGCAGACCAGGCAAGTATCCTACCCTTGGCATTTACTTTGTGCAATGGACTTGAGTAAGAAAGTTTCAAAATTATATTATCATTGTGCTAGATTATTAAGTTTATTGTTATCGATTATGTATCCAATCATTTATATTCATACAAGTTCATAAATTATCCGATCATTGTTTATCAATACAATATTATTATATAATCTAGATATATATTCTGTTCGTTAATTTTTAAGCATGGTTATACAAGTGTCCTCAGTTGGATAATCATTGTATTTAATCACATGTTGATGTATACCTATTGATTTTCGATAGGTATACCTAAATTAAAAGTCGTCTAAGCTATTTGATTCGGCTAGACACAAATTTAAAAATATTGTTGAACAAGATAGAACTTTATTGTTATCCAACCGAATTGTTTTGGTTCGGATTCCTGAATAAGTATAAACATCCCGTATATGGGAAGTTTTTGTGCGCCTAAGGTGGATAAGATGAACAATAATATCGTTCTTGCATGTAGTATTGATCAATACAGGGCATAACGGGTTGATCACCCTCCGTGCCTGTAAGTTATGACGGTTTGCGGATGAAGTTCTGTTAAACCTTATCAAAAATTAAAAATAAAGTTCATAGTCTGTCGACTGATCTCCAATTATAGTCAATACGTAGTTTCAAAATTTGAAATAGAATTGTTATGTTGTTTAGAATTATTTCAGCTTACTTCACAACTGTTGATTCGTTGTAGATGTGTCGTTCAAAGAAAATATTTAATTCTTTCAGCTAATATTTATTGTTTGTTATTACTTGTTGGGCAATGAAATGCTCATCCTTGCTTTAAATTAAAATATTTTCAACAAATCATGATCAACCCGAAGGTTCAGGCAAGAACAAGGGAAAAAGAAAGCTGATCGAATAAGTTTTATGATATTCTGTGTAATAGTTAGACTTTAGTAAGACAATGATATTTATTATTATCATGTAATGTAAAAGGTTGGAAGCCTGGGGATTTAGAAAATTCTGATATATAAATTAAGTTTGATATCTATATTATTATTATTATTATTATTATTATTATTATTATTATTATTATTATTATTATTATTATTATTATTATTATTATTATTATTATTATTATTATTATTATTATTATTATTATTATTATTCCGCTCAAAGAAATGGTATCGTGAAGCACCGAGTTCGGGTTTTAAGTACCTGAAATTGGGGGCGTCACATGCACTATGTCTATGAGTTTTGAATGAAAAAGAAAAGAATAAAAAGCTTAACTTTGATGAGAAAAGAAAAGAAATTAAGTTTTCTTTCATATTGTTACTGAGTTTATAAAGAAAAAGAAAAATGATTTTTTTAAAGTTTAACATTTAAAATACTATTTTACTCTTGTATTAGTTTTGTTATGTTTATAATATAAAAGGCATAACACGGGATTATTAAAGATTTATTTATGTTATTTAGTTTTTCGTCTAAATCGGTTTATTTTTGGACCAAAAAGATTGTTAAGAAAAGTACACTTATTTTCATTCATTTCTTATCTTTTTCGTTCATTAGAAAATTCAGTAACAAAAAAATTAAATAGAAAACGTAAAATTTTTATTAATATCTTCTCTTTTCCATCCATTTTAAAACGACAAAACTAAAGAAAATTTCATTGTAGTTGACACGTTTTACTTATTACACCATTAAACTTTTAAAATTTTAAATTACCCCATTAAACTAATTAAAACTATTCCGTTAATAAATTAGATGTCCGTTAAATTGACTCAGATTCTTTCAGGCTAAACTAAGAAGACCCCACTATAGTTAATATGTAAATTAAGTTTGATATCTATATTATTGTTATTATTCTGCTCAAAGAAATGGTATCGTGAAGCACCGAGTTCGGGTTTCAAGTACCTAAATTTGGGGGCATCACATGCACTATGTCTATGAGTTTTGAATGAAAAAGAAAAGAATAAAAAGCTTAACTTTGATGAGAAAAGAAAAGAAAAGAAATTAAGTTTTCTTTCATATTATTACTGAGTTTATAAAGAAAAAGAAAAATGATTTTTTTAAAGTTTAACATTCAAAATACTATTTTACCCTTGTATTAGTTTAGTTATGTTTATAATATAAAAGGCATAATACGGGATTATAAAAGATTTATTTATGTTATTTAGTTTTTCGTCTAAATCGGTTTATTTTTGGACCAAAAAGATTGTTAAGAAAAGTACACAAAATTTTCATTCATTTCTTATCTTTTTCGTTCATTAGAAAATTCAGTAACAAAAAAATTAAATAGAACACTTAAAATTTTTATTAATATCTTCCCTTTTCCATCCATTTTAAAACGACAAAACTAAAGAAAATTTCATTGTAGTTGACACGTTTTACTTATTACACCATTAAACTTTTAAAATTTTAAATTACCCCATTAAACTAATTAAAATTTTAAAATTACACCATTTCGTTAATAAATTGGATGTCCGTCAAATTGGCTCAAATTCTTTCCGGCTAAACTAAGAAAACCCCACTATAGTTGATATGTTTTATGTAAGACTTCAACTTTTTATGAATAAAAATTTAATTTTCTATAAATGTTATTTTGAATAATAAGGTGTGGATTTTATATAATGTTATAGTTGTGGATAATATTTATAAATTTTGCAAAGTAAGCAAGTTATCATAAAATATTCGTTTGATCGAGGAATATTCGTTTTATCAGGGAATATCCGTACGACGGTACAATCATTGGTGGACCCCACAACAGAATTACTGTCGAATTTACAAAGCGACAGAAATAATCGTTTTATAAAAATAACGGCAAAACTTTTACCATTAACTGTTAAAATACTCGGTTGTAAGACCCCAACTTTTATGAATAAAGATTTAATTTCTCTAAATGTTATTTTGAATAATAAGGTGCGGATTTGATATAATGTTATAGTTGCGGGTAATATTTATAAATTTTGCAAAGTAAGCAATTTGTCATAAAATATTCATTTGGTTGGGGAATATTCGTACGACGGCATAATCATTGGTGGACCCCACAGCAGAACTATTGTCAGAGTTAGAAAATGACAGAAATAACTTTTTATAAAAATAACGACAAAAGTTTTACCGTTAAACTATTAAAATATTCGGTGATAGAACTACAGTAATACGCGTAGTTGCTGTGACGCCCCCAAACTCCCTATAATTCTTGTAGCAAATTTGGTGCTCACGTAAATATTCTATAAGAAAATAATCTCTATCAATCCAAGGTTCATAGTATTCATAACAGATATTAGTTCTCGTCAGAACAATTATCATGATGATACTATCACTTAGATGTATAGATTTATAATCTTACAGATATTTCCTTCATATCAATAATTTATATTCATCTGACATTCACAGTATCAATGACAAGATTGTTCCTGGAACCGAGGGGCGCAACCTCAGCCTTTACAGAACTCACTCGGCATCAAATACCCTCATTCAGATAAACAGTTCATATTAATACTGTACTTGATTTCTAACTCTTAATCAGAAAGGTAAAAACTAAACATTTTATATATCTAAAACTTAATACACAATCTCAAATTAAAATTATTACATTTGAGTTTTACCGAAATAAAAATAACTTAAACTATTACATTCTTTTTCTAGCCACAGGAATGCACAGTTGAACTTCCCGGAATATCAGTTGCAGCTGCAAAGGAAAATAATATTTGCAAGGGATGAGCTTTAAGAGGCTCAGCAGGTTTTTAGCAATGTGTAATATATACTCATACTATGACTGAAATAAATGAACATATAGTTCAGAAGTTTGTCCAAGTATATATACTGAGGTTTATCTGCCAAACTCCGCACATTACAAGTTACTATCAGTCCTATAGACTTAGCAACCCGGGTTGATTTGCTCAACCAAACAACCTAGGAGTATGCATATCATCCTTTTAAATTAACCCCCGGTTATTGCTATAAATGTCGGTCATAAAAACCCCAGTCAGTATATGACTGTCGGTCATAATAGCATCAATATATATATATATATATATATATATATATATATATATATATATATCAAACAACATTGGTTTTTCCATTGTCTATGGTTTGATATCAAATCAAATACAATTTTCGCAAAAAACAGTTCATATGATTTTGTTATGCTTGAACAATAAGTTATAACCTTTTTAAACAACAAACTTTTCATATCACATCAGTATAACAAGTACATTTAATACAAAAATTAAATGTATATGAAAAATTTGCCTGCTCGGAGAATCATTATCCTAGGTTATTCAAGCCATCTATGCAACATAAATATGATTATATCAGTTATTAGAAATAATCTTAGCTAATAATTAGTCAAACTATTAGTGTATGGGTTGTATTTGAGGTCCCTTCGATGTTTTATAACTTGTTTGGAAAATTTTTGAATTATTTTTCTAATAAACTTTGTTTAAAAGTTTAAATATTACTTTAAATAAGTTAATTTTTATTTATTATAATTTTTAGAAGCTTAAAATAACTTCTCAATAATTAATAATAATTTTTTCTTAATTTATTATTAATTAAAATGATTTTTAAAATCCTTAATACTATTTTTAAATAATTAATAATCACTCATATAAATTTTTAAATCATCAATATTAATTTCAAATAATTTATTATTATTGATAATGATTTTTAAACCATTAGTTTTATTTTTAAATAATTTATTATTATTTAAAATGATTTATTGTTATTTTTACTAATTTATTTAATAGCATTATTAAATAATTTCATAATCATTATTATTTAAATAAATTCAATATTAATGAAATTTCATGCCAAAATATTAAAAAGTATTTATTATAATTTAAAATGTATTTTAGTAATTTATTTCTATTTTATTATTATTATTATTATTATTATTATTATTATTATTATTATTATTATTATTATTATTATTATTATTATTATTGCAGCTAACTGTCGCTAAAGACTCCTACAGTGACAAAATTGTCGCTAATAGTGTTCTTCATCAACTGAAGAACACGAAAGTCAACTCTCTGGTGGAGGATTTGACTGGCTTTAAATCTTTACTGACAGTGTTTTTGGTTGTGAAGATGGGTCGACAAAGTAGTACTGATGTAGCACTACAAGTAGGTAACAATTTTGTAGTCTATTTGCATCTCTTCATAAATCTATGGCCAGTCAAAGTGAGCATCAAAGTATGAGCTTGAGTTTTTGGGTTGCCTAGAAACTCGGTCAACGTCAGTCATCCTTTTTCAAGGTTTAATAACATGGATTCTAGGTATTAGGTAAAGGTTCCAATGTATAAAACATGTAATACGTATGTCATACTACAATAATACAACCTCTAAAAGTTCATAACAACATCAGAGGATCGAATTTAAGGTTGGTCAAACTGGCTGTCAGACATAACTTTGCAACTTTCTGGGTTACCCAGAAATCTAGTTTTCCAGTTTCGAGTTGATACTTTTGAGCGATCATAACTTTCAATCGGTTGATGTAATGGTCATTTGGTTGTTATAAACATGTAGTCCATATGTCAGTCTACAGAAATGATATCATTAGGGGTCCTATAACTTCCACAGTTGCAAGATCTAAGATGTCAAAAATCTTGTCAGACGTGTTCTTGAAATTCTGGGTTTCCTAGAAAAATTTTCTGTGATCGGTCAACGGGTTTTGACCTTAAATAACTTATGATCCTTACATGTTTTGGCTCTGATTTCACTTCTATATTACTAAGCTCGTGTCATAGCATACTCACAATACACCTAACATCCAAAACAGTTAACAGATTAGGATCTAAGAGGCCTGACATTCGGCTGTCAGATAACGTTTTTTGGGTTCATAACTGCTATCCTAAATCTTTTTTTTATGTATTTAAACGTTATGGATTCATGATTAAGCAACCCAGATCACTAAATAACATGTTATATCACATATATAAACACTAAATCACAACTTTTGACATGGCTTCAAAGATCTAGGGTTAGGGTTAGTATTCTTACCATTTCAAGCAATCTTTGAAAACTGACTTGGTGATCTAAATGTTAGCTTGTTATGAGCTGTTTGTGGATAGATTTCTTGTATATGCTGAGTGTAATTTCGTGGCTTTGACATACCCACACTTAACTTATATGTAAAGAATTCTAGTAGAGGCAATTTTACTTGATTTCACTAATTGTTGACAACTAAATTACCTTGATCAGCTATGAAGTGTCACAAGGCTGATGGTGGGCTGTTTTTAAACACATGTTGCAAATCCTATAGATGATGGGTCATAGATTTATTCTTATCATCTAAAATTGGAAGATAAAGGGCATTTTAGTCATTTCCCCTATACTAAGGGTACTTTAGTAATTTCCCAATCAACTTTGAGGGTAATTTAGTCGATTCACATATATATACTTTAAATTTTTATTTATTACGTTTTTGGTCATTAGGGTTTGACAAATTAGGGATTAGATTTTATTAGTGTACAATTAAGGTTTAATGCTTAGGTTTAGGGTTTACTAGTTTAACATTAAAGTTATCAAATCCTTAATTAAGGCTTATCATGACAATTATTCTTAAGTAAAACCCTGCCTAGTCATACTTGATGTTATGCACACAGTAATCAATGAACCCTAATTAAATTTCTGATTATAATCGTAATTAAAATTAGGGTTTCTATTCTAAAAACCAAAATCCTGATTAAGGTTTTCTTATTTACTTTTTAGGGTCTCTACCCCATATCAAACCTTACAAAGTCATAATTTAGTTATTGTAACACTAACATACAGTAATTTATAATTTACAATTACAATTAACATTCTCAATTTATTAATAATCCTAATTTAGGTTAGGATTATTACAGTTGTATAGTAGCACACGGTATTGCACAGTATCTTTGATTATTGATGCTTACATGAGAAGTTACTCAGTTTTATTCAATTATTGCCACAGCAATTGCTGCATAGTATCTTATATTATTGATTCAATTATTGTCAGAGTATCATCTGCACAATATTTTATATTATTAAATCAATAATGGAGACAAAAAAGTTATTCATATTATTATTTGTATTATTAACAATGTCTAGAAAGTTCTATCGAGAAAAGAGGGTTGGTCACCTAATTGTGCGCTAATAAGGAAAAGTCCTTATCGGAAAGCCCCCTCTTTCCTGAGAATGATCTGGTTGTTAATATTGTGAGTTATAATATTAATGATGAATAAATATTATTAAAAATGTGTTTTGACCCCCACTTACTCATTCTTCAAAATCGTCGGTAGAAAGTTATCTCAGTTTTGTTTTATTATATATATATATATATATATATAATATAAGTTTTATTTTTTTATATAAAATAGAATATATTATATTTTATTATATGCATAGTACTGTATAATGTTTGCATAGTACTGCATAGTGCTGCATAGTAAAATCAAAAAAAAATTCAGCCGGTGCGTCCGTGAATTCGTTCGAATCTTACTGTGCAGTCTGTGATTCTTTTCCTAAATAGTATCTTGCCATTCTTTTATAAATAGGATGCTTAGTTTAGAAATGAAAATCACACCAGAATCAGAGAATTCTTCTTCCATAATTTTGACCGTATTTCTTTTGAGTTCAAGAAAACTTTGAATGTTGTAAATAGTACAAGTTTTCTTCAAGAATATATCCACTATACCAGTTGGAATTACTCTCCTACTAAGGTAAAGAGTATTATTTATTTCATATTCCAAAGAGATATTATTTTTCGTATTCGTAAGAATATTATTTTCGTTCAATATTCTTAAGGAATATTATTTTCGTTCAATATTTGTAAGGGATATTGTCTTCATTTAACATTCGTAAGGAATATTAATTTCGTTCAATATTTGTAAAGGATATTATTTTGTTCAATATTCATAAGAAATAATATTTTCTTCCATACTCTGTAGTACGTAAGTAATATTATTTCGTTTCATATTCATAATTCTGCACTTATTTTGATAAGTATTGCTTCTATACTCCTTGAAATTAGTAGAATATCCTTGAAATTTGCGCTTCATCTAGTATCGTTTCGCAGAAATATTTTTCTGAGCATTATTGTTAAATTTTAAGCTTTTCATGTCGGAGTACGTACTATTCATATATACGGCACTATTCATACATACGGTATTATTCATACTATGACGCCCCCAAAATAGGTATACAACACCCATTCTGAGTCGCCAAATACATGGTACAAAAAGCAAACTATAACTTTAATAATACAATTGTCGTGCAAAATACGACAACACATACTGTGAGTTTAAATACAAATATTGTCTTCTAGACAATATCCACACCCAAATAAGTCCTCATTACAATTATTCAAACAATATTTTACAGAAATAGTGAGGATTGCTAAAACATCTTTCTAGAACCATCACTCCATACCCCGACTAGATCCTGCTATGTTCTCACCTCCTAAAAAGAAAAATGGAACAAAAAGGAAAAAGAGTGAGCTCAACCAGCCCAGTAAAGAATATTATGACTAAGATAATATATAACAAATTATCATTATTCTTCAACAGGGAAAAATCTGATAAAATATAATAGACAACAAGTTTTAGATCAACAATTGCAGCGGAAACAACAATTCATTAGAAGAGTCAAGTAGATAATGAGTTCTACTATCTTCTAAGATTTAAAAGTCCATCATCAATATTTTATCACTGTAACATCAATCAATATACATCTTTAATCGAATATTCATCTTTGCACTACATGCCAAAGATATTCATTTGTATCACCAGTCGGTCATGTTCATCTCAACACCTGTTCATCTTTGCACTACGGGCCAAAGATATTCATCAGATAATAATTCATCTTTGCACTACAGGCCAAAGATATTTAATAACATCATCATTTAAGACTGAGGATGATGAAAAATATTTTAAAGAAAATGAATCCAGTGAGACAGAAGGATAAATAGTAGTGATTCGTATAACAGTTTATCCAAGATCAATAATACTTCATAACAACCAATTGTGAAGCAGAATTCAAAAATAAAGATCAAAACATGGATAAAATCAAAGATAGTAACCATAATAGACATCTTGGACAAAAAAGAAAAATTTTATTTTTTTCGGTGAATAGTGCCGTATTCGTGAATAGTGCCGTATACGTGAATAGTATCGTATACGTGAATAGTAATCCCGACACAAAAAGTTCCAAATTTGATAAAAAGTTCAAACCAATATTTTTGCATAATGATATCGAAAGAAATAATATCATTTATAAAAAAATAACATTCATTACCTCAAAATAACGGTACTTCTGACTGAATTTCGGATATAGTGCTGACAGAAACTTGTACTGAATAGCAACTCTCAAAGTATCAAAATACTCACAAAATACGCTCGATAATCTAGAGAGAAAGAAAACGTGTTTCTGGTGTGATTTTCAATTCTAACCTAAGCGTCTATTTATAAGAAAATGCTAGAACACCATAGGAGACTAAAATAATAAAATAATAATTTATTTCATTTTTTCTCTTACGCAACCTAAGTTGCCAACAAAGACCAGCCACCTTTGAACCAAAAATTAGCAGCCCACGTGTTTTCAAACAAGAGTGGGTTCCACCCATAATTTTAATAAAAATTATTTTATTTTCTGAAACTTCAGTAATTCATAGAAAATAGCCCGTTTATCAAAAAAATTTGAATTTTATATCCATTCCACACGAAATCGAATTCTCTACAACTTTGTAGCTTTGAGTTTTTCTAAATTCTAAATAGAAAATATCCAAAATCCACAAACAGATGATTTTTAATACCTCCACACCGACAAAATACTGACAAAACACCTCAGCATTAATTCCATCATTTATAACCACATAAAATAAATCCATCATTTATATCTGTATAAAATAAATATTTTCTTATCATATAAATCAATAATTAATTATTCACAAATAATATTACAGAATCATAATAATGGCAACCAGGCCGTTCCCAGGAAAGAGGGGGCTTTCCAATAAAGATTTCTCCTTACTGGCGCGCAATTAAGTGACCAAACCTCTCTTTGACAGAACTTTATAGACATTGCCAATAATGCTATCTAATAATATTATTCAAATAATATAAATTATTGATCTGATAATGGAAAATATTGTGCAGTGATAATTATTGAAACAACAATAATATAAAATATCAACGCAGCAATTATTGAATCAATAAAATAAAATATTGAACAGTAATTACTGTAATAATTATTGAGTAGTGCCTTCTTACGTAAGAATCAATAATTCAAAAATACTATGCAATACCGTGTGCTACTGTGCAACCACACTTATTACTGTATTTTAACCACCAGGTAATCCAACAGTGTTAACGGTAACAATTATGCCGTTATTTATAAAAACTCATACTTTGTCGTTTTTCTTCATCCGACAGTTATTCTGTTATGGGGCCCACAAATGACTGCGTCGTCGTACGAATATTCCCCGATAACAAGAATATTCCACGTCCAAACAAATATTCCCCGACAACAATGATTATTTTATAACAACTTGCTTATTTTGCAAAATTTGCACATTTCCCCCATAACCAGAGCATTATATCAAATTAATTCCTTATTATTCACAATAATAATTAGAGGAAATTTGATTTTATTTATAATAAGTTGGGGTCTTACAATCTCCCTTCTTTATGAAATTTCGTCCTCGAAATTGACGTACGTACCTGGTGTTTCGAAAAGGTGAGGATACCTCGCTTTCATTTCTCATTCCAACTCCCAGGTCATTTCTTTAATAGCATGGTTTCTCCATGAAACCTTAACTTGTGGTATAACCTTCGTGCGTAGGACATGCTCTTTCCTATCCAAGATCTTAACAGGTACCTCCTCATACGTTAAATCTTCGGCTATCTCGTCTGGTTCTAACTCAATAATGTGGTTCGGGTCTTTAACATATTTACGAAGCATAGATATGTGAAAAACATTATGAGCACGAGACATGTTTGGAGGTAATACGAGTCTATAGGTCACATTTCCTATTCGGTCAAGAATCTCAAATGGACAAACAAATCGTGGATTGAGTTTTTCTCTCTTCCCAAATCTTGTAACTCCCTTCTATAGTGCAACACGTAACAATACATGATCCCCAATATTAAATTTTACGTCTTTTCGATGAAGATCAGCATAACTCTTTTGTCGATCTTGTGAGGTTTGAATACGTTGTCGAATCATTTGGATCTTTTCTGTGGTCATGCGTACTAATTCTGGTCCCAACAACGTTGCTTCTCCCACCTCGTCCCAGCATACTGGAGAACGACACTTTCATCCATACAAGGCTTCAAATGGAGCCATACCTATACTTGCCTGATAACTGTTGTTGTAGGAGAATTCCACCAGTGGCAAGTACTTATCCCAACTTCCTTTGAAATCTAAAACACAGAGTCTTAATAGATCTTTAAGGGTTTGAATAGTCCTTTTTGATTGTCCGTCTGTTTGAGGATGGTATGCTGAACTGAATCTTAAATTCGTGCCCATAGCTTTCTATAAGCTAACCTAAAATCGTGAAGTGAATCTTGGGTCACGATCCGAAACTATGGATACTGGCATGCCATGCAATCTCACAATCTCATTCACGTACATACGAGCAAGGCGTTTAAGGGAATAAGTCTCACGTATCGGTAAGAAATGAGCAGACTTGGTTAATCTATCAATAATAACCCAAATCGCATCTATGCCTTGAGAAACTTTGGAAAGACTTGTAACGAAATCCATAGTAATGTGTTCCCACTTCTATTTTGGAATCTCAAGTGGTTGCAATGGACCCTTTGTCACTTGATGCTCCACCTTTACACGTTGACAGGTTAAACACCTCGAGGTAAACTCCGCGATTTCTCTCTTCATATTGTTCCACCAAAATGTGTGTCGAATATCATGATACATTTTGGTAATTCCAGGATGGATTGCAAACGGTGTGTTGTGTGCCTCCATCATGATTCTATGCTTCAAGTCAGAGTCGTTAGGAACACAAAGTCTGGAGTTGACTCGAAGTATTCCTTCTTCATCGATTCTTGTTTCTGGAATAACACCTTCTTGCACTTTCTTCTTCATACGCATCAGCTCCATGTCCGTAGCTTGAGCAGCTTTAACTTTATCGATTAAAGTCGGTTCTACTCATATGTTTGATATCATCGCGTGGGTACTTGGAGCCTTTAACTCTATCTCCATCCTTTGCAAGTCATACAAAATGGGCCTTTGTGTTAACAACATTGCACTCGTACCCGCATATGATCTTCTATTCAATGCGTCAGCTACCACGTTTACTTTTTTAGGATGATATTGGATGGTATGATCGTAATCTTTCAACAGCTCGAGCCAACGTCATTGTCGCATATTGAGTTCCTTTTGGGTGGAGAAGTATTTGAGGCTTTTATGATCCGTATAGATCTCCACTTTCTCCCCATACAGGTAGTGTCTCCAGATTTTCAATGCGAAAATGACTGCTGCCAACTCTAGATCATGAGTAGGATAATTCCTCTCATATTCTTTAAGTTGTCGTGAGGCATAGGCTTTGACTTTCCCATGTTGCATGAGAACATATCCTAACACTTTGCCTGAAGCATCGATGTATATAACAAATCTATCCGAACCAGATGGTATTGCCAGAACAGGTGCCGAAATGAGTCTCCTCTTGAGCTCTTGGAAACTCTTCTCGCATTCCTTGCTCCATACAAATTTTGTATCCTTCTGAGTCAACTGAGTTAACGGAGTAGCGATTCGAGAAAATCCTTCCACGAATCTCCGATAATAACTAGCTAAGCCCAGAAAGTTACGCACTTCGGTCACCGACTTCGGTTGCTCCCAACTTTGTATTGCTTCAATCTTCGCCGGGTCAACAGATACTCCATGTTTTGACACCACGTGCCCAAGGAATGCTACTTCCTTAAGCCAGAACTCTCATTTCTTCAGCTTGGCATATAGCTTGTTTTCACGAAACCTTTCAAGTATCAGCTTCAAATGGTGCTCATGATCTTCACAGCTTTTGGAATAGATGAGGATGTCATCAATAAAGACAACAACGAACTGATCCAAATATTCCTTGAATACATGGTTCATCATATCCATGAAAGCAGCAGGAGCATTAGTCAATCCAAAAGACATGACTAAAAATTCATAATGCCCGTACCGAGTTCTGAAGGAAGTCTTTGGAATATCCTCAGTTTTAATCTTCAGCTGATGATATCTAGAACGAAGGTCGATCTTTGAAAAGAATTGTGCTCCTTACAACTGGTCAAATAGGTCATCAATGCGAGGTAGTGGATACCTATTCTTGATGGTGACATGGTTTAATTCTCGGTAGTCAATATAAAGTCGCATACTCCCATCTTTCTTCTTTACGAATAAAACATGAGCACCCCAAGGAGATATACTAGGACGAATAAAACCGATGTCTAACAATTCCTGTAGTTGGACTTTTAACTCCTGAAGTTCAATAGGAGCCATTCGATATGGGGTTTTAGAAATGGGTTTTGTACCCGGTTCCAGGTCAATAAAGAATTTAACATCACGTTCTGGGGTTAGACCGAGAAGTTCTTCAGGAAATACATCAGGAAATTCACTAACAACAGAAATATTATTCAAATCTGACTTGTCTTTGTTCAAATCCATAACATGGGCTAAGAAAGCTTGACATCCATTTTTTAATAAACAAATAGCTTTATGGCTTGATATGACAGTGACTGATTTTAGTGGTTTAGTTATTTGAATTTGTATGACAGGTTGGTTAGGAATATGAAAACTAACAACCTTACGAAAATAATCAATTTTGGCATGATGAGTAGTTAACCAATCAATTCCTAAAATCACATCAAAAGCAAGTATCTTTAAAGAGATAAGATCCACAGGTAATGTGATGGTGCCAACTTGGATTAAGCAAGATTTATAAACAGTGGACGTAACGAAAGTTTCTCCTAACGGAGTCTCCACTGATAAATCAAAGTCTAATTTCTTCAGAGTCAAGTTTAAACGTTGAGCACAAGCAGGAGAGATAAATGAATGTGTAGAACCGGTATCTAGTAAGGTATAAACTTCGCAAGAGTTTATGATAAGCTTACCCGTGATAACCTCGTTCGGGTTTCTCGTGTTTTGGCCAGTCATGACAAACGCTCTTTTAGGAACCGCTAATTTTGACTTATCCGGGACAGCCTCATTTAAGACTGAGGATGATGAAAAATATTTTAAAGAAAACGAATCCAGTGAGACAGAAGGACAAATAGTAGTGATTCGTATAACAGTTTATCCAAGATCAATAATACTTCATAACAACCAATTGTGAAGCAGAATTCAAAAATAAAGATCAAAATACGGATACAATCAAAGATAGTAACCATAATAGACATCTTGGACAAAAAGGAAAAATTTTATTTTTTTTGGTGAATAGTGCCGTATTCGTGAATAATGCCGTATACGTGAATAGTGCCGTATACATGAATAGTAATCTCGACACAAAAAGTTCTAAATTTGATAAAAAGTTCAAACCAATATTTTTGCATAATGATATCGAAAGAAATAATATCATTTATAAAAAAATAACATCCCTTACCTCAAAATAACGGTACTTCTGACTGAATTTCGGATATAGTGCTGACAGAAATTTGTACTGAATAGCAACTCTCAAAGTATCAAAATACTCACAAAATACGCTCGATAATATAGAGAGAAAGAAAACGTGTTTCTGGTGTGATTTTCAATTCTAACCTAAGCGTCTATTTATAGGAAAATGCTAGAACGCCATAGGAGACTAAAATAATAAAATAATAATTTATTTCATTTTTTCTCTTACGCAACCTAAGTTGCCAACAAAGACCAGCCACCTTTGAACCAAAAATTAGCAGCCCACATGTTTTCAAACAAGAGTGGGTCCCACCCATAATTTTAATAAAAATTATTTTATTTTCTGAAACTTCAGTAATTCATAGAAAATAGCTCGTTTATCAGAAAAATATGAATTTTATGTCCATTCCACACGAAATCGAATTCTTTACAACTTTGTAGCTTTGAGTTTTTCCAAATTCTCAACAAAAAATATCTGAAATCCACAAATGGATGATTTTTAATATCTCCACACCGATAAAGTACTGATAAAACACCTCAGCATTAATTCCTTCATTTATAACCACAAAAAATAAATCCATCATTTATATCCACATAAAATAAATATTTCCTTATCATATAAATTAATAATTAATTATTCACAAATAATATTACAGAATCACAATAATGGCAACCAGGCCGTTCCCCAGAAAGAGGGGGCTTTCCAATAAAGATTTCTCCTTACTGGCGCGCAAGTAGGTGACCAAACCTCTCCTTGACAGAACTTTCTAGACATTCCCAATAATGCTATCTAATAATATTATTCAAATAATATAAATTATTGATCTGATAATAAAAAATATTGTGCAATTATAATTATTGAAACAACAATAATATAAAATATCAACGCAGCAATTATTGAATAAATAAAATAAAATATTGAACAGTAATTACTGTAACAATTATTGAGTAGTGCCTTCTTACGTAAGAATTAATAATTCAAAAATACTGTGCAATATCGTGTGCTACTGTGAAACCACACTTATTACTGTATTTTAACCACCAGGTAATCTAACAGTGTTAACGGTAACAATTATGCCGTTATTTATAAAAACTCACACTTTGTCATTTTCCTTCATCCGACAGTTATTCTGTTATGGGGCCCACAAATGACTGCGACGTCGTACGAATATTCTCCGACAACAAGAATATTCCACGACCAAACGAATATTCCCCGACAACAATGATTATTTTATAACCACTTGCTTATTTTGTAAAATTTGCACATTTTCCCCATAACCTTAGCATTATATCAAATTAATTCCTTATTATTCACAATAATAATTGAAGAAAATTCGATTTTATTTATAATAAGTTGGGGTCTTACACATACGATACTATTCATACATATGGTATTATTCACGGGGTACTATTCACTCAGGTACTATTCACCCAGGGTACTATTCACAACAAAAATTAATTTTTTTTAGTCCAAATTATTTTCGATATATGAATATTATTCTTGAATTTTACTCCACAAAGCAGTTATCATCTTGACAATTTGGATATTCTTAAACTCTGGATAAATTAAAATTATACATCTTTAAAATTTATCATTGATCTCACTTAATTGAATTCTTATATCATTGTCATCATCCTCATGCTTATATTGTGATAAAAGTCATCTTTGGCCTGTAGTGCATAGATGGACTATTGATTGGTATGATTATAACCAGGAATTATGTATCGGTATAATCATGACCTGTAATGTTACAAATGATGTGGTAAAAGTTCTCATTGGCCCGTAGTGCATTCATAGACAGTTGTTTGGCATGATCATGACCACTGGTAATAATAATGAATATCATTGGCCCGTAGTGCATGGATAATTCGTGGATGTGATACTAATGAATATCCTTGGCCAAGATAATAGAAGTGGAATGGAGTGATGGTCCAAGATGGTGGCTATAGTAGTCCTCACTATTCTATGAAATAGTGTGATAATAAATGTAATGAGGACTTCATTTAAGTTTGGATATTGTCTACAAGACAATATTCGTGTTAAAACTTTCAGCTACGTTTTGTCGTATTGTATAAATAAAGTTTGTATTTAAATTTTGTACCATGTATATGGTGACTCAGAATGAGTTGTGTATATCTATTTTGGGGGTATCACAGTTGGTATCAAATCTTAGGGATATGATCCCTGGCTGAGATTTGAGGCTGGAACTAGGAGGGGAGAGACGGGTAAATCATTCGCTAGTATGACCTACCTAAGCTTAATTGTTATTTAATTAGTCGGTCAGAATATAGGGATAAAATGTGACATGTCAATTAACCCTTGTTTTATGGCAGTGTTTAAAAATGGTAGCCGAAAATGTTGAGATAAGTAATGGAGCACATGAGACCGTTGAGTCACCAACGATCAATAACCAGTATAATGTGCATCAATAAGGTAATAATCTTCATGTAAACAATAACACCGACCAAATGATGAACGACGAGGTGTTTAGGAGCTTTTTGCAATTCATGCAACACCAAGCGAGAGAGACTCCTGTTCAAAATGTAGGTGGAAATACTGGCAACTCTCGGATAGTCACCGCTAAGAAATTCAAGGAGCTGGGACCACCAAAAATTTTGGTAAAGCCAGAGCCACTTAAGGTAGAGACGTGGATTAAGCAGATCATCAAGATATTTGATGTCTTGGGATGCTCTGACGAGTAAAAGGTTCCCTTTGTCACCTTCATGTTGCGAGGAGAGGCAGATTATTGATGGGAATTTATAAAGCGTACTCAACATTCCGCACTAAAGATGTCTTTGGAGAAGTTCCAAGAATTGTTCAACGATAATTACTTTCCTGAAAGTATTCGTCACATGAAGGAGGTAGAATTCATCAAGCTGGAGCAAAACAATATGACCGTATCGCAATACGAGGCTAAGTTTGTCGAGTTATCCCGATTTGCATCCTATTTTGTAGATAATGAGGAGCGTATGACACAAATGTTTCTGCGAGGTTTGAAACTCGAAATACGTCAATACCTCATTTCTCACAAACTTTGCTTCTATTTAGATGTTATGAATAGGGCTCAGTTATTGGAGCGCGATAATGAGTCAGCCCAACCAAAAGATAGCAGCCGACAAAATGATAATACCAATGGTAGCGGTCATCGAAGCGGTGACAACAAACGTGGAGGAAATCATCATGCCAAAAATGGTAATCACTTCGGTGGTAATCCTGGCCAAGACAATAGAAGTGGAAATTTCAAAAAGAGAAAGTTCAATAATTATGGAAAGATAGCAGCACCAATACCCATTTTTAAGGAAGGAGAACGACCACTGGTCGTAAACTACAAATGTGGAGAGGAGGGACACATCCGTCCCAACTGTACGCAGTAACCCAAAGTGTGTTTCAATTGCGGAAGAGAAGGTCACCTTACTCAATTTTATCGTGTAGTGAAGTCAAGTCCAACTGGGATGGAGACACGTCAAAGCCAGTAGTTCAAGGGAGAGCGTTTGTCGTGACCTCCTAAAAAGTGAGGAACTCGAATGAAGTTATCACGGGTAAGCTAATCATAAACTCTTGCGAAGTCTATACCTTATTTGATACTGGTTCTACCTATTCTTTTATTTCACCTACTTGCGCTCAACGTTTAAATTTAACTCATAAGGAATTAGACTTTGACTTATCGGTTGAAACTCCGTTGGGAGAAACCTTCATTACATCCACCATTTATAAATCTTGGTTGGTTCAAATCGACACTTTCACATTACCTATTGATCTCATCTCTTTGAAAAATACTTGCATTTGATGTGATTTTAGGAATTGTCTGGTTAACTACTCATCATGCAAAAATTGAATATTTTCTTAAGTTTGTTAGCTTTCACATTCCTAACCAACATGTTATGCGAATTCAAGCGACAAAACCACTAAAGTCAATCACTGTCATATCAAGCAATAAAGTCATTCGTTTATTGAAAAACGGGAGTCAATCTTTCTTAGCCCATGTTACGGATTTAAACAAAAATACGTCAGATTTGAATAACATTTCTATTGTTAATAAATTTTCTGACGTATTTCCCAAAGAACTTCCTAGCCTACCCCCAGAGCGTGAAATTAAATTTTGTATCAAACTTAAACCCGATACAAAACCATCAAATATTTCTTCACCCAAAATGAACGTAACATGAGCCAAAGACGTTGGCTCGAGCTATTAAAAGATTACGATCATACCATTCAATACCATCCTGGAAAAGCGAACGTGGTAGTTGACACATTGAGTAGAAGATCGTATGCGGTTACGAGTGCAATGTTGTAAACACAAAGACTCATTTTGTATAACTTACAAATGATGGAGATAGAGTAAAAGACCCAAGGGACCCACGTGATGATGTCAAATATCCGAGTATAACCGACTTTAATCGATAAAGTTAAAACTGCTCAAGCTACAGACCCGGAGCTGATGAATATAAAGAAAAAAGTACAAGAAGGTGTTATTCCAGAAGTAAGAGTCGATGAAGAGAGGAAATCTCAACCCTCGATTTATTGGTCTATTTGAAATTCTTGATCGAGTAGGAACTGTGGCCTATAGACTCGCCTTACTGCCAAGTATGTCTCGTGTTCATAACATTTTTCACATATCTATGTTACGTAAATTTTTGGAAGACCTGAACCACATTATTGAATTAGAACCAGACGAGATAGTGGAAGATTTAACGTATGAAGAGGTACCTGTTAAAATCTTGGATAAGAAGGAACATATTCTACGCTCAAAGGTTATACCCCAAGTCAAAGTTTTGTGGAGAAACCACGATATTGAGGAAATGACCTGGGAATTAGAATCTGAAATGAAAATAAGATATCCTCACCTCTTCAATATACCAGGTACGTACACCAATTTCGAGGACAAAATTTCATAAGAATGGGAGGTTGTAAGACCCTAACTTTTATGAATAAAGATTTAATTTTCTCAAAATGTTATTTTAAATAATAAGGTATGAATTTGATATAATGTTACAGTTGTGAGCAATATTTACAAATTTTGCAAAGTAAGCAAGTTTTCATAAAATATTCATTTGGTCAGGAAATATTCGTTTTATCAAGGAATATTCGTACGACGACGCAATCATTGGTGGACCCCACAACAGAAATACTATCGGAGTTAGAAAACGACAGAAATAACATTTTATAAAAATAACGGTAAAAGTTTTACCGTTAAACTATTGAAATACCCGGTGATAGAAGTACAGTAATATGCGTGATTGCATAGTAGCACACGGTATTCCACATTATCTTTGATTATTGATGCTTACGTGAGAAGTCACTCAGTTTTATTCAATTATTGACATAGTAATTGCTGCATATTATCTCATATTATTAATTCAATTATTGTCACAGTATCATCTGCACAATATTTTATATTAGTAAATCAATAATTGAGACAAAAAAGTTATTCATATTATTATTTTTATTATTGATAATATCTAGAAAGTTCTGTCGAGGAAAGGAGTTTGGTCACCTAATTGCGCACCAATAAGGAGAAGTCCTTATCGGAAAGCCCCTCTTTCCTAGGAATGATCTGGTTGTTAATATTACGAGTTATAATATTAATGATGAATAAATGTTATTAAAAATGTGTTTTGAGAAGCCAAGTGAATTGAGATAAATAGAAGGGTTTTTTATGAAGTATTTGTTATAAAATTGGCTTATTACATAGACCATCACTTACTCATTTTTCAAAATCGTCGGTAGAAAGTTATCTCAGTTTTATTTTATTACTTATATATATATATATATATATATATATATATATAAGTTTTGTTTTTTATATAAAATAGAATATATTTTATTTTATTATATGCATAGTACTACGTAGTGTTTGCATAGTACTGCATAGTACTGCATAGTAAAATCAAAAAAAAATCAGTCGGTGCGCCCGTGAATTCGTTCGAATCTTACCGTGCAGTCCGTGATTTTTTCCTAAATAGTATCTTGTCATTCTCCTATAAATAGGATTCTTAGTTTAGAAATGAAAATCACACCAGAATCAGAGAATTCTTCTTCCATAATATTGAGCGTATTTCTTTCGAGTTTAGGGAAACTTTGAGTGTTGCAAATAGTGCAAGTTTTCTTCAAGAATATCTCCGTTATACCAGTTGAAATTATTCTCCTACTAAGGTAATGGGTATTATTTATTTCATATTCCGAAGAGATATTATTTTTTGTATTCATAAAAATATTATTTTCGTTCAATATTCATAAGAAATATTATTTTTGTTCAATATTCGTAAGGGATATTGTCTTCGTTTAATATTCGTAAGAAATATTAATTTCGTTCAATATTTGTAAGGGATATTATTTTGTTCAATATTCGTAAGAAATAATATTTTCTTCCATACTCTGTAGTATGTAAGTAATATTATTTAGTTTCATATTTATAATTCTACACTTATTTTGATAAGTATTGCTTCTATACTCCTTGAAATTAGTAGAATATCCTTGAAATTTGTGTTTCATCTAATATCGTTTCATATAAATATTTTTTTGAACATTCTTGTTAAATTTTAAGCTTTTTCATGCCGGAGTACTATTCATATATACGGCACTATTCATACATACGGTACTATTCACGGGGTACTATTCACTTGAGTACTATTCACTTGGGATACTATTCACGATAAAAATTAATTTCTTTTCTGTCCAAATTATTTTTGATACATGAATATTATTCTTGAATTTTACTCTACAAAGCAGTTATCATGTTGACAATTTAGACATTCTTAAACACTGGATATTTTAAAATTATACATCTTTAAAATTTATCATTGATCTCACTTAATTAAATTCTTATATCATTGTCATCATCCTCATGGTTATATTGTGATGAATGTCATCTTTGGCCCGTAGCGCATAGATAGACTCTTGATTGGTATAATTATGACCAGGAATTATGTATCTGTATAATCATGATCTATAATATTACAAATAATTTGGTAAAAGTCCTCATTGACCCGTAGTGCATTGATGGACAGTTATTTGGCATAATCATGACCACTGGTGATAATAACAAATATCATTGGCCCGTAATGCATGGATAATTCGTGGATGTGATACTAACGAATATCCTTGGCCCGTAGTGCATGGATAATTCGATGATGTGGATTATTTATTGAGTTGTGTTACATAGATAAAATATTGATGATGAACTTTTAAATCATAGAAGATAGTAGACATTATACTCTACTTGACCCTTCTAATGGATTACTTATTCCGCTGCAGATAAATTTGTTGTCAATTGTATTCTATCAGTTTTTATACTGTTGAAGGCTAAGGATAATTTATTCTATATTATCTTAGTCATAAAATTTTTTACTGGGCAAGTTGAGCTCACCCTTTTATTTCATTGTTCTCTTCAGGAAATGAGAATATAGCTAGGAGTAGTCGGGGAATGGAGTGATGGTCCAAGCTGGTGGCTATAGTTGTCCTCACATTTCTATAAAATAGTGTAATAATAAATGTAATGTGGACTTCATTTGAATTTGGATATTGTCTACAAGACAATATTCATTTTAAAACTCTCAGCTACGTTTTGTCGTACTGTATAAATGAAGTTTGTATTTAAATTCTGTACTATGTATTTAGCGACTCAGAATGGGTTGTGTATACCTATTTTGGGGGCATCACACCGGTGATAAAAGTACAGTAATACGCGTGGTTGCACAGTAGCACACGGTATTATACAGTATCTTTGATTATCGATGCTTACTTAAAAAGTCACTCAGATTTGTTCAATAATTGCCACAGTAGTTGTTGCATAGTATCTCATATTATTGATTCAATTATTGTCACAGTATCATCTGCACAATATTTTATTTTAATAAATCCATAATTGAGACGACAAAGTTATTCATATTATTATTTGTATTATTGACAATGTCTAGAAAGTTCTGTCGAGGAAAGGGGTTATGTCATCTAATTGCGCGCTAATAAGGAGAAGTCCTTATCGGAAAGCCCCCTCTTTCCTAGGAATGATCTGGTTGTTAATATTGTGAGTTATAATATTAATGATGAATAAATGTTAAAAGATTAAAAATGTGTTTGGTCAAGTGATTTGATATAAACAGAGGGATTTTTTTATGAAGTATTTATTATAAATTTGGCTTATTACATGGACCCCCACATACTTATTTTTCAAAATCGTCGGTAAAAAGTTATTTCAGTTTTTGTTTTATATTGCATAGTACTACATAGTGTTGCATAGTTTTGTATAGTGCTGCATAGTGAAAATCAGAAATCTGCCAAACTTCGCCCTTGAATTCATCTGAATCTTACTGTGCAGTCCGTGATTATTTCCTAAATAGTATCCTGCCATTCTCCTATAAATAGGATGCTTAGTTTAGAAATAAAAATTACACCAGAATCAAAGAATTTTTCTTCTATAATATTGAGCGTATTTCTTTTGAGTTTAAAGAAACTTTTAGTGTAGCAAATAGTGCAAATTTTCTTCAAGAATATCCCCGCTATACCAGTCAGAATTACTCTCCTTTTAAGGTAAGGGATATTATTTTCATTCAATATTCATAAGAAATAATATTTTCTTCCATACTCTATAGTATGTAAGTAATATTATTTCGTTTCATATTCCCAAATCTACACTTATTTTGATAAATATTGCTTCTATACTCCTTGAAATTAGTAGAATATCCTTGAATTTAGTGCTTCATCTAGTATCATTTCACGAAAATATTTTTCTGAACTTTCTAGTTAAATTTTAACCTTTTCATGCCGAAGTACTATTCATGGGTACAATTTATACATACGGCACTATTCATACATACAGTACTATTTATACATATGATACTATTTATACGGTACTATTCACGAGGTACTATTTATGAAGTACTATTCACGGGGTACTATTTACGACAAAAATTGATTTCTTTTCTGTCCAAATTATTTTTGGTACATGAATATTATTATGAAATTTTACTCCACAAAGTAGCTATCATGCTGACAATTTGGACAGTTTTAAGCTCTGGATAAATTAAATTATAAATTTTTAATATTTATCCTTGATCTCACTTGATTGATTTCTTATATCATTGTCATCATCCTCATGCTTATATTGTGGTGAAAGTCGTCTTTGGCCCCGTAGTGCAAAGATGGACTTTTGATTGGTATGATTATGACCAGGAATTATGTATCGGTATAATCATGACCTATAATGTTACAAATGATGTGATAAAAGTCCGCATTGGCCCGTAGTGCATTGATGGACAGGTTTTTGGCATGATCAAGACCACTCGTGATAATAACGAATATCCTTGGCCCGTAGTGCATGGATAATTCGTGGATGTGATACTAATGAATATCCTTGGCCCGTAGTGCATGGATAATTCGGTGATGTGGATTATTTATTGAGATGTGTTACAGAGATAAAATATTGATATTAAACTTTTAAATTATAGAAGATAGTAGACATCATGCTCTATTTGACTCTTCTAATGAATTGCTTGTTCTACTGCAGTTAAACTTGTTGTCTATTGTATTCTATCAGTTTTTATACTGTTGAAGACTAAGGATAATTTATTCTACATTATCTTATTCATAATATTCTTTACTTGGCTAGTTGAGCTCACCCTTTTCTTTCATTATTCTCTTCAGGAAATGAGAATTTAGCTGGGACTAGTCGGGAAATTGAGTGACAGTTCAAGATGGTTGCTATAGTAGTCCTCACTATTTTATAAAATATTATGAAAATAATTGTAATGAGGATTTTATTTGAGTTTGGATATTGTCTACGAGAAAATATTTGTATAGAAACTAAGTTATTGTATTGTCGTATTTTGCACGACAGTTGTATAAATTAAGTTTGTATTTAAATTATGTACCATGTATTTGGCGACTCAGAATGGGTTTTGTATACCTATTTTGGGGGCGTCACAGTTGGTATCAAAGCTTAGGGATATGATCCCTAGCAGAGATCTGAGGCTAGAACTATGAGGGGAGAGATGAGTAAAACCTTCGCTAGTGTGTCCTACCTAAGTTTATTTGTTATTTAATTGGTCAGTCGGAATATAGGGATAATATGTGGTATGTCAATTAACCCTTATTTTGTGGCAGTGTTTGAAAATGGAATTTGAAAAATTTGAGATAAGCAATGGAGCACATGAGACCATTGAGTCACCGCCAATCAATAACCAGGATAATGTGCATCAGGAAGGCAATAATCCTCATGTAAATAACAACACCGACCAAATGATAAACGATTGGATGTTTAGGAGCTTTCTGCAATTCATGCAATACCAAATGAAAGAGATTCCTGTTCAAAATACAGGTGGAATCAATGGCAACTCACGGCTAGTCACCTCTAAGCAATTCAAAGAGCTTGGACCACCGGAGTTATTGGGAAAGCCAGAGCCACTTAAGGCAGAGATGTGGATTAAGCAGATCACCAAGATATTTGATGTCTTGGGATGCTCCGAGGAGCAAAAGGTTCCCTTTGTCACCTTCATGTTACGAAGAGAGGCAGATTACTGGTGGGAATCTGTAAAACGTACTCATCTTTTCGCACTGAAGATGTCTTGGGAAAAGTTCCAAGAATTGTTCAACAACAAGTACTTTCCGGAGATTATTCGTCACATGAAGGAGGTAGATTTTATTAAGCTGGAACAAAATAATATGACCGTATTGCAATACGGAGCTAAGTTTACGGAGTTATCCCGGTTTGCATCCCATTTGGTAGATAATGAGGAGCGTATGACACGAATGTTTCTGCGAGGTTTGAAGCCCAAAATTCGTCAATACCTCATTTCTCATAAACTTTGTTTATATTCAGATATTGTGAATAGGGCTCAATTATTAGAACGCGATTATGAGTCAGCCAACCAAAAGACAACGACTAACAACACGATAATAATCGTACCAATGGCAACAGCCATCGGAACAATGATAATCATCATGGAGGAAATTATCATGCCAGAAATGGTAACCACTTCGGTGGTAATCATGACCAACATGATAGCAGAGGTGAACTAAGTGGGAACAACTTTAAGAAGCAAAGATTCAACAATGACAACGTAAAGACGTTGGAAGCAGTACCAGCACCCGTTTTCAAGGAAGAAGAACGACCACTTGTTGTATGCTACAGATGCGGAGAGGAGGGACACATCAGTCCAAACTGTACGCAACAACCCAAAGTGTATTTCAATTGCGGAAAAGAAGGTCACCAAGCTCGATTTTGTCGTGTAGTAAAGTCAAGTCCAGCTGGGATGGTGACACCAAAGGCTGTCCCAGACAAGTTAAAGCCGGTTGTTCAAGAGAGAGCGTTTGTCATGACCTCCTAAAAAGTGAGGCACCCGAACGAAGTTATCACGGGTAAGTTAATCATAAACTCTTGCGAAGTCTATACCTTATTAGATACCGGTTCTACCCATTCTTTTATTTCACCTACCTGCGCTCAACGTTTAAATTTGACTCCAAAGAAATTAGACTTTGACTTATCTGTTGAAACTCTGTTGGGAGAAACCTTCGTTACATTCACCATTTATAAATCTTGTTTGATTCAAATCGATACCCTCACATTACCTATTAATCTCATCTCTTTGAAAATACTTGCATTTGATGTAATTTTAGGAATCAATTGGTTAACTACTCATCATGCTAAAATTGGTTATTTTTGTAAGGTTGTTAGCTTTCATATTCCTAACCAACCTATTATGTGAATTCAAGCAACCCAACCACTAAAGTCAATCACTGTCATATTAAGCCATAAAGTCATTCGTTTATTGAAAAATGGATGTCAAGCTTTCTTAGCCCATATCATGGATTTAAATAAAAATACGTCAGATATGAATGATATTTTTGTTGTTAATAAATTTCCTGACGTATTCCTTGAAGAACTTTCTGGCCTATCCCCAGAGTGTGTAATCGAATTTTGTATTGACCTTGAACCCGGTACAAAACCCTCAAATATTTCTTCGCCCAAAATGAACGTAACATGTGCCAAAGACGTTGGCTCGAGCTGTTGAAAGATTATGATCATACTATTCAATACCATCGTAGAAAAGCAAATGTGGTTGCTAATGTGTTGGGTAGAAGATCATATGCGGGTACGAGTGCGACGTTGTTAACACAAAGACCCATTTCGTATGACTTACAAATGCTAGAGATATAGTTGCAGACTCTAGGGACCCAAGTGATGATAACAAATATACGAGTAGAACTGACTTTCATCGATAAAGTTAAAGTTGCTCAAGCTACAGAGCTGATGAATATTAAGAAGAAGGTGCAAGAAGGTGTTATTCTAGAAGTAAGAATCGACGAAGATAGGAAATCTCAACCCTCGATTTATTGGTCCATGAACTGTGGCCTATAGACTCGCCTTACCGTCAAGTATGTCTCGTGTTCATAATGTTTTTCACATATCTATATTACGTAAATATGTGGAAGACCCGAACCAAATTATTGAATTAGAACCAGACGAGATAGCGATTGATTTAATGTATGAAGAGGTACCTGTTAAAATCTTGGATAAGAAAGAACATATTCTACGCTTAAAGGTTATACCTCAAGTCAAAATTTTATGGAGAAACCATGATATTGATGAAATGACCTGGGAGTTAGAATCTGAAATGAAAATAATGTATCCTTACCTCTTCGACATACCAGGTACGTACACTAATTTTGAGGACAAAATTTCATAAGAAGGGGAGGTTGTAAGACCCCAACTTTTTATGAATAAAGATTTTATTTTCTCTAAATGTTATTTTGAATAATAAGGTGTGGATTTGATATAATGTTATAGTTGTGGGTAATATTTATAATTTTTCAAAATAATCAAGTTGTCATAAAATATTCGTTTGATCGGGGAATATTCGTTTTATCAGGGAATATCCGTACGACGACACAATCATTAGTGGACCCCACAATGGAATTACTGTCGAATTTAGAAAGTGACAGATATAACCTTTTTATAAAAATAACTGCAAAACTTTTACCGTTAACTGTTGAAATACCCGGTGATAAAAGTACAGTAATACGTGTGGTTGCACAGTAGCACACGGTATTGTACAATATCTTTGATTACTAATGCTTACTTAAGAAGTCACTCAGTTTTGTTCAATAATTGACGCAGTAGTTGTTGCATAGTATCTCATATTATTGATTCAATTATTGTCATAGTATCATCTGCACAATATTTTATATTATTAAATCAATAATTGAGACGACAAAGTTATTCATATTATTATTTGTATTATTGACAATGTTTAGAAAGTTCTGTCGAGGAAAGGGGTTAGGTCATCTAATTGCGCGCCAATAAGGAGAAGTCCTTATCAGAAAGCCTCCTCTTTTCTGGGAATGATCTGGTTGTTAATATTGTGAGTTATAATATTAATAATAAATAAATTTTGAAAGATTAAAAATGTGTTTAGTCAAGTAATTTGATATAAATAGAGGGGTTTTTTCATGAAGTATTTATTATAAATTTGGTTTATTACATGGACCCTCACTTATTCATTTTTCAAAATCGTCGGTAGAAAGTTATCTCAGTTTTTATTTTATATTGCATAGTACTGCATAGTATTGCATAGTGTTGCATAGTGTTGCATAGTACTGCATAGTGCTACATAGTAAAAATTAGAAATCCGCTGAACTTCGCTCGTGAATTCGTCTGAATCTTACTGTGCAGTCCGTGATTATTTCTTAAATAGTATTATGTCATTCTCCTATAAATAGGATGCTTAGTTTAGAAATCAAAATCACACCAGAATCAGAGAATTCTTCTTCTATAATATTGAGCGTATTTCTTTTGAGTTTAAGAAAACTTTGAGTGTAGCAAATAGTGCAAGTTTTTTTTAAGAATATCCCCGCTATACCAGTCGAAATTACTCTCCTTTTAAGGTAAGTGATTATTTTCATTCAATATTCGTAAGAAATAATATTTTTTTCTATACTCTATAGTACGTAAGTAATATTATTTTGTTTCATATTCCTAAATCTACACTTATTTGATAAGTATTGCTTCTATACTCCTTGAAATTAGTAGAATATCCTTAAATTTTGCGCTTCATCTAGTATCATTTCACGGAAATACTTTTTTGAACTTTCTTGTTAAATTTTAAGCCTTTCATGTCGGAGTACTATCCATGGGTACTATTCATACATACGATACTATTCATATATACGGTACTATTCATACAGTACTATACATACATACGGAACTATTCATACATACGGTACTAGTCACAAGGTACTATTCATGTAATTCACTATAAAAATTGATTTTTTTTCTGTCTAAATTTTTTTTGACACATGAATATTATTCTCGAATTTTACTCCACAAAGTAGTTATCATGTTGACAATTTAGACATTCTTAAACTTTGGATAAATTAATTTATAAATCTTTAATATTTATCCTTGATCTCACTTGATTGATTTCTTATATCATTGTCATCATCCTAATGCTTATATTGTGGTGAAAGTCATCTTTGGCCCGTAGTACATAGATGGACTATTAATTGGTATGATTATGACCAGAAATTATGTATTGGTATAATCATGACATGTAATGTTACAAATGATGTGGTAAAAGTCATCATTGGCCCGTAGTGCATTTACGGACAGTTGTTTGGCATGATCATGACCACTGGTGATAATAACGAATATCCTTGGCCCATAGTGCATGGATGATTCGTGGACGTGATACTAATGAATATCCTTGGCCCGTAGTGCATGGATAATTCGGTTATGTGGATTATTTATTGAGATATGTTACAGAGATAAAATATTGATGATGAACGTTTAAATCATAGAAGATAGTAGACATCATGCTCTACTTGACTCTTCTAATGGATTGCTTGTTTCGCTGCTGTTAAACTTGTTGTCTATTGTGTTTTATCAGTTTTTATACTGTTGAAGACTAAGGATAATTTATTCTACATTATCTTATTCATAATATTCTTTACTTGGCTAGTTAAGCTCACCCTTTTCTTTCATTAT
This sequence comes from Panax notoginseng, assembly GCA_016801055.1. Taxonomy (NCBI): domain Eukaryota; kingdom Viridiplantae; phylum Streptophyta; class Magnoliopsida; order Apiales; family Araliaceae; genus Panax; species Panax notoginseng. The sequence goes on from CM029016.1 coordinate 116,673,232, forward strand.
TCTCTTCAGGAAATGAGAATATAGTTGGGACTAGTCGGAAAATGGAGTGACGGTTCAAGATGGTTGCTATAGTAGTCCTCACTATTCTATAAAATAGTGTAAAAATAATTGTAATGAGGACTTTATTTGAGTTTGAATATTGTCTACAAGACAATATTTGTATTGAAACTCAGCTATTGTATTGTCGTATTTTGCATGACAATTGTATAAATTAAGTTTATATTTAAATTATGTACCATGTATTTGGCGACTCAGAATTGGTTGTGTATACCTATTTTGGGAGCGTCACATTTTACTTATTACACCATTAAAATTTTAAAAGCTAAAATTACCTCATTGAACTAATTAATATTTTCAAATTACACCGTTCTGTTAATAAGATTAGACGTCTGTCAAATTGACTCAAAATTTTTTAGACGTGGCTAGTGAAGACAGAAAAGAAAATGACATGTCATTCCTACGTGGATTAGGCAGTAAAATAAACTCATCTCTAGGTGGAGAAGAAGGCGGTGGCACAAGGTGAGGCAACGGTGAAGGCTCCATGTGGCGACGACGACAGTGGATACTCATTGTGGTGGTGGCGACGACTACTTATGCTTGCGGTAGCTCCTTTGGTGCTGAAGCTTATAACGACGCTGCTGGGTGCGCTGCTAGTTGGTTCACTTCTTCTCCATTTTTTTTATCTAGGTTATGTGGGTTGCTATTGGAGCGGGGTTGGTGCTAGTAATTAGGCAAATAAAGGCTGATTTGGAGTGTTGGGGGCTGATAATGGGGTTATGTTTTGGTAAACAGAATTGAGGTTTCGATAGAGGCGATTAGGGTTGTAAAAGTTGTGATTGCAAAAGGTAGGCGGAGGAGGATCGAGAAGAGAAAATTTATAAAATGGAGAAGAAAGCATACTGATTATAGTAGCTAGGGTTCTAAACCTCTCCTTTGATTTGTCTGTAAAAATGATAGTGTATATATGTTCAAATTTTATAAAATCTATCAAATTAAATATGTAATTTGAACAAATTGAATATCAAGAAAAAGAATCAAATTTGAGTATATTTAATTTTACCAAATAACATCATTAATTTTATCAATTTGATAAATTTGAAGCAAAAATCTATGGGTTATTCCGGTTAGTTTCTGAATTTGAAGCACAAATCTAGTCAAGTCTGAAAAAATTCGAGTCAATTTGACGCCCATCCAATCTTATTAACAAAATGGTACAGTTTCAAAATTTTAATTAGTTCAATGGGGTAATTTTAATTTTTAAAAGTTTAATGGTGGAATAAGTAAAAATGTGCCAACTATAATGGTTTTTTTTAGTTTTGTCTGAAAAAATCTGAGCCAATTTGACGAACGTCAAAATTTATTAACGAAATGGTGAAATTTCAAAATTTTAATTAGTTCAATGGGGTAATTTGAATATTTTAAAAGTGGAATTTTCCTTAATTTTGCCATTTTAAAACACTGTAACACACTGTTAGAGTTTGAAACTTATTCAATTATTTGCCATGTGAGAAAATTGGAGAAAAATAGAATAAGAGAGTTGACACTCATAACTGTTCTTGTTGTATAAAGTAAATGATTTTCACACAAAAAAATCTTATTCTGCAGTCGGAATTTAAACCTGAATTCAAATTTATATTGAGAATTGTAAACTGCTTCTACAGAGTCATACCTTCAACTGTAACTACTCCCTCTGTCCCATGATAAAAGTCTTTATTACTATTTTGGGTAGTCCCATGTTAAATGTTCACTTTACTTTAATAACCAAACTTTTACATATTTTTTCCTATTATACCCGTAGTATTAAATATCTCATACTTTTATTATTCTAATTCTCTCTCCATATTTAATAAGTATAATTAGTTATGTGTTCAAAATATTTTGAATTAAAAAACTAGAAAGTCACTCTCTCACCTACATTAAAAATAATTAATGACATTATTATAGATAATTTTGTCATTTTATTCTTCTTCTTAATATACGTGAAAATCTATGATGATTTTTATCCTGGACGGAGGCAGTATTTATTAGTAATATAATTTAGTATTTCAATAACAATAGATTTTCCAACGGCCCACAGAGTTGTAATTGTAATTTTTAAATGGGCCCATGAATTGTTATTCTGATTTTTAAGATAAGACCGTGTTCACTATTTTGTTTGGGAGAATCTTGTAGGTTTAATCAAGTTACCAAATATCTAATCTTGGAGTCCACGCAGTACCCGAGTCCATTCAAATAAATCTTCAAAAGCTTTACTAAGCACTATTAAACAGCGGAGTTGAAAAGCAAAACACAGCGAAGAGAGAAAAATATGGGGGTGACAAAGGAGCAGATTGAGTCTTCACTCACGTCAAAGCTGAAACCTTCTCACCTTGTAAGTTTCCCATATCACTTCTCAGTCTTTAATTTGCTCCTGTATATTTGTTTTTAATTAAATTTCAGTCACTGTTTTGATGTATTGAGTTATGCAATTGCATATGTTTAATGTTTAAATTTTTGGTTTTCATCACTCTTGGATTGGCTTTTAATTCTCAAGATTTTTGTGGGTTTGAAGAAAATTTGTAGAATTTGATTATTAAGATTTAAAAGTACAGAATCAACCATACCCAGTAAGTGAATTTTGTTTTCCTTGATTGGAACTGGCAGGCTGACCTCATTTTATTATCAAATTTATTTTATTTTTAAAGAATTTATTTAATAATAATAATTTTTATTAAATAGAAAAATGCCGCCAAGAGTAAGAGGTCGAGGAAGACAGTGGCGGATCTATGCCTGGGGCAGGGGGGGCACCTGCCCCCACTGAATTTTCGAGTTTATCTTTCATTGACTTTGGTGTTCGTTGTTTCTGATTGTTTACGGGAACTCTGTTTTCATGTCTTGCCGGAATATGGATTGGCTCATCTTCTCCAATTGTGGCGGTTGTGCGTGCTGTATTCGCACCCCTGGCGCGTTTGGGATTAGGCTGACTGGCTGAGCCTAATATCTGTTTCACGTGGGCTTAGTCCCTTATCTATTTGACCGAGTATTGGGCTACGGTTATGCAACAATAGTTGCTTTAGTACTATTCTTGTTTTTTTTTTTTAATTTCAAATTGCTTATCCCTGCCTTCACGAGCCTTTAATTATTGTATTTTTTATTAGGCGGGATTATTTTGTGCCATGTTTGGTAGTAAATTTTTATTGTAGAAATTATTATTTCCTTGTCTAGTTTGGTTAGGTTGCTTCCTGCTTGTAATGTTTCTTTCATTTATACACAAATTTAGCAAAAAAAAATTAGGTTTTTAATATTTGTAATGTAACTCCGTGTGGTCCTATTCAAATCTTTTGTATTTATTACATTTGTATTACATTGATTTTTAATAAAAAAAAATATTCTAGTATTTTCCTTCTAAGAAAATTATGAATATATATAGTAAACTTTATGACTTAAGTTTGAGAAATTATACTGGATTTAGAAAAATATGTATGTATAGCTACAGTTTTTATTTTTAAGATATTTTTTTTTTGAATTTGACCCCACTAAACTATAACGCTGGATCCGCCCTTGGAGGAAGACCACCAATGAATAGAAATAGAGATGATGAATCTAATGATAATGAAAATAGAAGTGGAGGTCAAAGGTACCTAATGCAACCGTTCGTAGATCTGTTAATAGGAGCCTTCCAAAATAGGGATCCTCTTAACCCTGATGGGATTGTAAACCCGCCAGCGGTGCATATATAGAGGCTCAATCCAGGGTAAAGGAAATCGTGAAAGGCTTCGAGATAGTCAGGGTAGGTGACGAACAAAAATCCTCTTTCGCCACTTACATGTTAAAAGGGAAGCCAACTTTTGGTGGGAAGCGAATAAGACTAGAGCCGAAGGAGTAATTGGTTGGGATAGATAACTCTGATGTAATAATTGCAATTATTTTATAAATTAGTATGTTGAATGGATAGTACCGTGTAACACTGAATGCGGGTTTGAAGGTACTGCTTTGCAGGTTTAAGGCTTACTAGCTTCTTCTAACAATCTATCATCACTCTGTGATTAAATAATCAATCCATTCCCAAGATTATATAAAACTCTCCCAGTTGGATTGGAATCAAATCTACCGTCAACTCGCGCTCTCTTATTTTGACAACAATTCCTATAGACATGTTCTACAAGAATTATTTCTTTATTCGCGACTTCTATCTTCATTTGAGTTTCTAGATTCGCTAAGGGTCCTTCTTCCTTTCCTTGTTGTGGAGACTCAATGTCTCACTCCCTCCTTCAGCTATTATTGCCTTCTCAAGAATCATGCCAAATGATCCAATCTGCAGTTCTGACAATTTGTTATAGAGCCAAGGTTTTAGGCCTTGCTCAAACCTTTTGGTTTTTCTTTCTTTAGTATCCATCTAATGTGGAGCAAATCGTGCCAACTCATTAAATCTGACTGCGTACTACGACATAATCATATTTCCTTGCTTCAGTTCTAGAAATTTTATTTCCATACGACTTTGTGAGCTAGGGGGAAATAATTCTCGAAGAAGATTTCCTTGAATCTTTCCCAACCAATTATTCCTTCGGCTAGTATTATTCGCTTCCCATCAAAAGTTGGCTTCCCCCTCTAACGTGTAAGCGGCAAAAGAGGTTTTCTATTCGTCACCTACCCTGACTATCTCGGAGGCTTTCTCGATTTTCTTTACCTTGGATTGAGCCTCTATATATGCACCGCTGGCGGGTTTACATTCGCATCAAGGTTGGGAGGATCCCTATTTTGGAAGGCTCCTATTAACAGATCTACGAACTGTTGCATTGGGTCCCTTTGACCTCCACTTCTATTTTCATTCTCATTATTTGATTATTTGATTCCTCATCTCTATTTCTGTTCATTGGTGGTCTTCCTCGACCTCTTCCTCTTGGCGGTATTTTTCTGTTTAATAAAATTTATTATTATTAAACAATTTCTTGTTTTAAGACATTCTCATTCAATGCCTAACAACAATACTCATAACAAAACATATTTAATCATATTCATATTAAACATGTTTTTCGTTACATTCTGAACTACTTATATTTTCTTTCTTTTGATAGCTTCTCTTGCTATTCTCTTGCTTGTAACATTCACTTGCTATTTACATAACACTTCTGTCTTTTCTTCAAAAAGAGTTTTACATACCTGATCCTTAACTACTATCAAGTTAGGATTCCAAAAGATATCCCGTTACTAATATCAAAAGCTAGGATTCTTAGTATATATGTATGCCATATTTACAACATATATACAAACATTATCACACTGTTTCACACAACATGCCATCAGCCTATTCGCGACCACTCGGGCACGGGATATAGAGTGACGGAACTGGCCTATCTCATTTGGATAAGCCCAAACTTGGGTTTGAACACGCTCCATGGAAGTCGTGTAAGCATAGTTCATCAAATCTACTTTTCTCTTAATGCCCCTAAGTTCATTCTCTAAGTTCTGGACATGCCCATCAGTCCTCTCTTGCCTCTGAAGTTCCTCAGTTCTCACATTATTCAGCTCATTATATTCTACCTGCATATCCTGAACCTTAGCCTCAAAATACTGGGCTCTATTTTCGGTTGTCTGTAATCTAGCGCTCAATTCCAGATATCTGTCCATTAACTGTTGAACCATTGCCCATGGCCTCCTCCATCTCAAGAATAGCATGCTCAGCCTCGTCTGGTACAACCTTAGTGGTTGCACTCCCTGCTAGAATCTCATCAAGCTCTTTTCCGAAAAGTCCCTCAGGATCATCCTCGGAGTCAGAATTAGAATCTATCACCACCACCTGCACTGGCTCATGTGCTGCTATGGTACTAGCGGATGTGGAGCTATCTGCTCCTCGGCCTCAACATGGACAACCTGGATCCCTTCGACTGACTTCTACAGTTAAATAACTCAATTAGTACATAATACAAGTTACATATACACATAGTAAATAACAGTTTCATTTAAGTTATTTTTATTTCATTTTATGATGAATTTCCTCAATCCATCTCTTTCAAACTCTATTTGAGTTATTTACTTTTTGACTTTCTAACTGCCTAAGGTGTCCCCAACTAAGGTTTCTAACCTACAGCTTTGATACCAACCTGTGACGCCCCCAAATCCGAGTACCTTCAAATATGTATTCAGTGCTACACGGTACTATCCATTCAACATACTAATTTATAAAATAATTGTAATTATTATATCAGAGTTATCTATCCTAGGTACGAAGACCTTTAGTTGCTTCATTACATGATAGATATTGTATTTACATCACAAAAGTCTATCTATTACAGATAACAAACTTCGACTATTTATTAAGCTTGCCCTTGCCTTTGTTCTTTCCGAACCCTTCTATTCGATCATGCTTAGCTGAAAACATTTATATTCAAAGCAGGAATGAGCATTCAATTGTTTAGCAAGTAATAACAGTTAATAAACAACATATGTAAGAAATAAATGTTTTTTTTGAGATATACTTTGACTGTAGAACAAATACTGTAAAACAACTGAATAAATTTGAACAACATGATTCGTTTGCATTTTTGAAATGACATACTGACTTCTGATGCTGAGTGGTCACAAGACCATGAACTTTTATTTTTAAGTTTTCTGAAAGGGTTCCAATAGAAATTCATCTGCAAACCATCTTCTTACGGGCATGGTGGGTGATCAGCTCGTTGTGCCCTGCGTTGATCAACACTAGCTATACAACATGGCCGCCCTTCGGTGCAATATAAATTTGAACGATATATGCGTTTATCATGACCGCCATTCGGCGTAATAAAAACTTTCCCAATTCAGAGATGTTCATTCTTAGTCTGGAGTTCAAACCAAATCAATTTAGTTGGACAACTCTTATCTATTCAGCAATAATATTTCAAGACTTAATGTAAAAAAGCAATGAAATATTTTAATCTGTGTTTAGCCGAATCAAATGGCTTAGACTGCTTCTAAACAGCTTATGCACATCGATATTAAGAATATGCATCACAACAAGCTATTATCACAGATTTATGAAGCTTGAAGATTCTTTTATAACGTTTCGCAATATAATAAACTCTAGAGAATTTACACTGCATTCAAAATATGGTATGAATGAGGTTTAGATACTTGCTTTTTGCGTAGATTTCACTTATTGCTATCTTTACTTCACGTATCCTACATGGTTTAAATTCATATATAGGCACACGTCAATCATACATTCAAAGCACATTCTTAGATTACATTGATTCAATGAAATCCTTAGTTTACATCGACTCTTAATCCTTTCTTTAGTTTACTCATTTTCATTAGCAAACCTTTAGTAGTCTTTACTTGACATCCATTTCATGATTGGACCACCAAAACAGCACATTTGACATGCATTACTCTTTAAGAGAATAATATAAACATGCTCTAAAGTGTAGACAACCAACAAGCTTATCTTGCCTTTCATATACATTTGCTTTCTTTTGAAAATCATTCGTTTTCATTTAGAATCTCGTATTAAACCATGCTAAGACAGTTCATTTTATGCATAGCTAGATTGGTTATCATATAAGACACTTAATATTGCATAAACAACTCATTTACACATTCCCAGAAGTTTAGATTATGTAAAACACATCTTGGCATTTCTGGGGCCGCGCTAGTTTTGGCTTGGGAAGTGGCGCGGCCGAGCCACTTCGGGACAGACCCAAAATAGGCTCTATTTCAGCTGAGCTTGAAAATTCAATCCACAAACTTCCTTCCATGCTTCAGAGATGCTATATCATCAGTTCATTTTACTTTAAAACATGCTTCTATTATCAACGCTTCATCCATTTTATCAATTAATACATTTTTATGACCATGATTTAGAAAAATTCTTTACCAAGTAATTTTGACAAACATCTCTTGGGCATTACATTAGGAGCTTACATTCAAAGCTTGATAAACCTTTATAAACCCAGATTTCAGAGAAATTATCCACAATCAAAACACAGATACAATTTCACAACACTTTGATCACATAGCTTATATCTATATCAAAAGATATAAATAATACCTCTGTACTTGACTGAAAATCTCTTCTAGGATACTTCAATTCTTCCTTAGTTTAGCTTCTTTAGATGATTTGATTACAGTTCCTAGAGGAACAGAGGCTGGCTACAGAACTATAGATTATAGGATGATGGCTTTCCTGAGAACAAAAGGATTGTATATGGGAGGCTTGGGTTTGTTCTTATAGAGACTTGATCTTGCAGAACACACAATTTCCTTGCTTCTCACTCACAGAACTTGGTCACTACGTTTGATAGCTGTGATGAGCTATAGGCTAATAACCAGCTCCTTCTATTCAATTTACAGACTTAATTTCCTTTGCTTGGAGGTTACTTCCTTTAATTCATTTTATCAATATAAGTCTAATACATATATAACACATGCATTGTACTTATATTATTTATACTATACATAATGTACATAATACTTATATATAACACATGCAGTATACTTATATTATTTATACTATACTATATACATAATACTTATGTACACAGACATTAAATATAACACATATATGATATATGTAATACATTACATTGAAATACATATACACACATAATACCTTAATACATATACACACATAATACCTTTCACTGCAATAATGTATTATCATTTCATACATTCCATATACATTACATTTAGTAATGTATTATAGTTACATAATTCCTCCAATAAAATGGAGGTTATACATTAAATAAAATATTATATTTAATGCAATATATTTATTATATTAAAATAATTTAACATCATAAATTATTTTAATTCATTTTATTTAGTGTATACAATAATTCTGTATACTTAAATTTAATTATTTTCTTTCTATCTATATATTGTTTCTAACAATTTATTTACATGCAGTAAATATATAATTATATATTCACTCCATCACAGATATAGACATATTACACTGCACATATTCTCATATGCAGTATAATATAATAAATCATTAAAATAAGAAATTTATTTAATTAAATTTTTATTTTATTATTTATCCGGGAATTCCAGTAGTTTTGATTTTTAATTTATTTATTAGTAAATAAGACATTGATCAACTTGTGGAAGTTGATTGAAGGAATGACAAATTTCATTTTTGAGAACTATTAGCCGGAAGTTTTCATACCTGCGGGAGATTTACTGAGTTGCTCGGGATAGATATATATAGCATTGGTTCACATTTTCAAAAAAGCTGCATAGATTCATCTTTGATAAAAGAATTTTATGGGTTGGCTAAATTCAACTAAAAGTACCTTGTTTCCTGAACTAATCTAAAAAGAAGGAACCTTCTTATTGGTCGGGCTTGGAAGCAAAGGAATTCATTTGATTCTAGGTAACAAATCTCGATTGTAAAATATTTGATATTTCAATATGTGATTCTACTGAACAATTTTAAAAAATTCTCAAACTGACATCAATAAACTGGCAAATTTTCATCAAGTTCGGAGATGCATATTGAAGTCACAGGGAGTTTTGGTACATTGCTCATACTGGTCTTTCTCCAGAATTAGTACTGCTCAATTGCTTATAAGTATGATGAAAGTTTAGATGACTTAAGGGTTTTTGTTTAGGTTTGAATAGCTGAATCGGTCAGCCATTAAGTGCGGTTGTTTTGAAAAAAAAATCGTCTGAATGACTGAATCAGTCAACCATTTAGACGATTTGGACAGAATAGTTTAGTGTCATTTTTTGGCTGAATGAGGGCTAAATGTTTTTTTTTTGTTTTATTTACAATATTAACTATTATATTAAGTAATATTAAACACATTTATAACAATTTTGAATTTTTTTATAGGGGTAAAATAATAAAAATTTGTTATTTAGATGTTTCAGACATGTCAATTATCAAACAACTTTTTTTATTCAGATTCAGATTCAGATTCAGATTCATTCAGTTTTTATGAAACACCTTCTTAGGGGGGTGTTTGTTTAGTGCTGAATTGCTAAATGGTTGAATCGGTCAGCCATTCAGTACGTTTGTTTTGAATAAAAATTGTCTGAATGGTTGAATCGGTCAGATTTTTGGGTTGAATGATCAAAGTGTATTTTTTTGGCTGAATAAGTGCTGAATGAAGTATTTTTTATTTAATTTTTTTTGTTTTACAATATTAACTATTATATTAAATAAATTTACAACAATTTTGAATTTTTTAGATGAGTAAAATAATAAAAATTTGTTATTCAAATGTTTCAAACATGTCAATTATCAAACAACTTTTTTTATTTAGTATTCAGAATTTTGCTTCATTCAGATTATTTAAATTATTTCATTCAGTTTTTAACAAACACCCCCTTAATGGAGCACAACACTGATTGCTACAGAGTAGAATTTTCCATCTAGTGTCTTTATTGGATTGTAGGTACAAGAGGAGGTACAAACTTAGTCTGAGCTGGTACCTACCTAGCTCACTTGTCAAATGGAATGTCATAGTATCAATAAGTAGCAAGGGATTAAGGATATAAGAATGATTCCCTAGTCATCTTAGTTAGTCCTGGTTGGGTCAATTGCACCAACCATATGTTGCAATAAGCAAAAATAAAATAAAATTATACATGTGATTTATCTCATGGTAACTTGAAAAAAGTATGCTCAAAGCTCATGAGAAAAGCAAATCTGCCGTACCATTGTCTTTTATTCTTTACTTTATCGCAGTCGTTAGTTACTACCTTAACACACCAAAACTTTAAAAATAATTGTAATCATAATGATAGCATTAACTTGTTGAAGCTTGCTTTAGGCTGAGAGGAGCTCATGCCACGAGCTTGGTTCTAAATGAAATGTTGTATTTGCTTCGTCCAGGTTGTTTGCCAGATTTTTTTATTATGAATAAATATTTTGACACTAAAGTCGACATTTTTTCTTTTTTTGATAAGTAAGATATTTTTTACACTCCAAAAGGGGGACTGCCAAACCAGCACAAACAGAGTACACAAAGCAGGTTCATGTCAAAAAAAGAAAAACCACATGTGCCTGCTAAGGTCGACCCAGTTGAAGTGGTTAACTAACTTGTTTATCAAGAAAGCAGTATGTAAACAGTTGGTCTAGGTTGATCATTGTTATCAAATGATTGTTCCAATTTAAGGACCCTACTACTGTTGCCCATATTTCACATATTGAATCTAACACCATCTAGAATATCAGAGTGATGGGTTACTATTTAACTTTTGAACATTTACATATCACACATTTAGTGAAAGAAATAATAAGTTTGGTTTCAATTTCGAAATGTTATAAAGTTTACGAGGTACGCAATGAACTATTGGTGGCTTGAAGTGTCAGACCAACAACTGAAGGATCTGACTTACGCCCACTTGGTCGACACAGGTATTTCACACTCAACTGAAGAGTTCGCGTAATACAGCTTACATGAAGCATTGAATAGCACCACCTTCTACATAAAAGAATATAGTTTTAAGTTTTAACACTCAAAATCTCCTCCAGGTCTCATTAGATGAACTTAAAATGCGACAGAACTCGGTCTTCATCATATTTCAGGACTTTTTTGCCAACCTACAATGATAACTGGCCATTCTATTTGTGTGGAGGGCTCTTCCTCTAACCCATAGAGGCTTACAAGTCTCCAGCAAATTTCCTCTTACAACAAAAATCTCCCGAGTTATCCTCTCTAGGGCCCAATCTATACTTAGCATCCAATGCTTTGATCTTTACTGTTTTCTGTTTTCTGTTTTCATCTTTACTATCCTTTTGTAGAAAGTGCTTTGCTGAAGAGCTTGTAAAATATGCAATTAGTGATCATTCTTGTGAATGATTATGGACCTTTTCAGATGGAAAGAGAATAGAAAAGAACTTGCTCATTAGCATGTTATGCTCCCATCAATCAAACTGCAGGAAGTAGCTAACTAGGCAGGGACTTGGCAACTTTAATGCTTTTTGTTTCTTGAACTAGTAGGCCCCCGATACTTTCCATTTGCATTTATAATGTTTTGTATCGGGTTTATTCTTAATTTATACTCCCTCCGTCCTAATTAGTATCGGCACGCTAATTAATAATTGTCTTTGACCTAAATTACCCTTTTTGATTACTTATCAATTGAAGTATTTCTTCACTTTTCTATGACTCCAATAATTGCTATTTCACTTTTCTATGACGTCAATAATTGCCCTTCATGCATCATTTAATTCTCTAGATACATTTTTTTATAACTCACATTCCCAATAAGTACATTAAATAGATTATGAGGGTATAAGAGGAAGAATATGATAAATATAGTTACTAATATAGAAATAGGACATTTATTTTGGAACATCCAAAAAAGGAAATTAGGATATTTAATATGGAACGGAGGGAGTACATAATATTTGGATTTAACTATTTTTCTTTGTCACTGGATATTTAATGTAATTTTCTTTTTCTTTTCTTCTTTTCCAGGAAGTAATTGATACATCGGGGGGGTAAGTCACCATTTTCATATATGAATTCAACTTCGAGATTTTACGAGTCTTGGTTTTTTTTTCATTAATATGAATGTCACGCTCTTATCAGATGTGGTGCCAGTTTCACAGTTGAAATCGTATCAGAACAATTTGAAGGTAAAAGGTTGCTAGAGAGGCATAGGATGGTGAATGCTGCATTGGTGGAGGAAATGAAGGATATTCACGCTGTATCCATAAAAGCCTTGACCCCTGAGCAGCAGTTAAAAAAACAGCAGGATCCTGAAAAATCGCAAGCTGCTGCTTGATTGATAATATGCATCTGATTATCTTAGGCAAGGCAAATAGAGAATTTTAGGTGATTGAATTTTGAAGTTGTGTTGGAAATTGGGTTTGGCCTGTAATATAACTTTAAATGCTATTTACAAAGCTATGATGAATTATTATCTTTATCCAACAAAAATATACAAATGGTTATCAGCTAAGGTTTCTGTTCTTGCTGCTCAGAGGCAAAGCTGCATTTCGCATAAACTCGGGGTTTGAATGTGATGAACAAGGTGTTTTTGAGATTTCTTAGCATACGTGCCTGAAGTAATGAAATTCTTACTACCAAATCAGACGGGGTCTGAAAAATTTTATACCACATCATTTAAAATAGAGCTATGTTGATTTTCCATTATCACATAAGTAAACTAGGTCTCTGTCATTAATATGTGTGGTTTTGTGCTCGTCTTCAGTTATACAATTGAGTTGTGTGTATTGTAATGCAAAGATGTTGATTCTGGTTGAGAGTGTTTAAACTGAAAATAGAAGACTCAGTTTGTAGCTCTTAAGCTTATGTTATTCATCAACTTAAAAGAGGCTTTTATACAGTTATTACAAAACAGGAATGATAACAACTGCATCCACGATTCACATGATCTATATTGTGGCTATGTTAAAGGAAGAATAAATCAACAACTAATCTCACCCTATAATTCAGGGTTTATTCAACAAACACGAAACCAAAACAGAATAGCTATTAGGACTCGATCAACAATTGACCAAGTTTCCCAACAACTCCTCCCTTAAACTGTACTGTAAACATATAGTCAGTTTACTCCTTGAGCACTGCACACACCGAGATGCTCTCTCATCTTCAAGAACAAGTCTAGTGATGAGTGGGTAATACCCATGAATTGGATATAATTGGACTTGATTTATTGTTGTTTTTAAGTCTATTAGGATAGTTTTTATGTGTTTCTTTGTTATTTTGCAGGATGAGGCGAAACAGGGTAAATTCGAGGATTTCAGCTTCATTAATGGCAGGATTGTAATTTGCTGAAAAAGATGCTAGCGCTAGGGCGCTATATTCAGTATTAAAGCCAGCGCCGCGGCATTGGGATGCAGAGAGTCCTGATCGGATTTTGGCAATAGCAGGGGAAGTTGAATAAGAAAAGAGTTCTGATGGGAGGCTAAAGAAGAGGAGAACAAAAAGAGCTACAACAAGAGACACGGAAGATAGCTGAAGAATAATTGGAAATTACAGAAAATCGTGCAAAGGAATTCAAGTGGAAGATTGCAGATTGGAGGACTTATTTAGAGTTTTCTTCGTCTTTTCTATTTCAATTTTGTAATTCAATTAAGATGATTTTTATGGGATTTCTAGTTTTAATTTCTGGTATGAACTAACTTTTTCATTAAGGCTACAATTGAACATTTTATGTGTGCGAATTGATTATTCAGATTAATTCAGTTATTAAGTCAATTTGAATTGTTTATCATGTTCTGTGAATATTGTTTAATTATTTGGCCAATAATTACTGTGTTACACTAGATGAACTCGGGAGATGAAATCTAGGGTTAGAACTGAATGTGATAGCATGTATTCTTAATTATTTGTATGAGATAAATAATTAGATTGTGAATTGAATAGGAATATCTCTTTTCACTACATGTAACAATTGGGAATTGGAATTTAATAAATTTAATTATGTTATTTTGCATAGGGATATCACAAAATTAATTGAGTTAAATAATTTTATCTGACCACTTGGAAAAAGGGCTTTTAAATAACCAGAATTCTTGTTAACAATTCAGGCGAAATATTAACTGGAGAAACTGGATATTTGACTTGTATTGCATAATTGGGGATATTGCAGCCTTAAACTTTTATTATTTCAATCAATTTTTAGAGTAAGTCAGTTTTAATTAGTTTAATTTAGTTTTTAATTAAAAATAACAAGTTACGGTTGTTTAAATAAAATTGAACCGATATAATACTAGTAGTTGGAATTTGTTAATTAGGATTCCTTGTGGTTACGACATTCTACTTTATCACTTTATTACTTGTTGACCGTGTATACTTGCACGTAATTGTTGATTGTGAATTCAACCAACAAGTTTTTGGCGCCGTTGCTGGGGATTCTTTGTTAATATTTATTCCATATTAGTTATAATCAATTCGGTCTTAATTTAAACGTTATTTACTTATTCTTATTCTTTTGCTCACAGGTTTTAATTATTAGTGTATGTACACTAGATCAAAGGGTAAAGAGGAACTTTTGCTTTACGCAGACGATATTGAGAGAAAGTTTTAAAAATTACGGTTGACAAGTGAGGTTATACCCTTGGATGCAGAATTGGCAGAAGAAGAAATTCCAGAAGTCATGGCAGCGGAAGAACAAAAATCACTCAGGGATTATGTCATGCCGACAGTGACAGACATTCAGTTTAGTATTCGAAGGTCGGCGATCAATGCGAACAATTTTGAGATTAAACCGGGAACTATACAGATGTTACAAAATGCAGTTCAGTTTGGGGGTGGCTCGAATGATGATCCAAACGAACATATTTTAAGTTTCTTGGAAGTATGTGACACCTTTAAATTCAATAATGTTTCGGAAGACGCAATAAGGTTGAGGCTATTTTCGTTCACATTGCGAGATAAAGCCCGAAGTTGGTTACACTCCTTGCCGCCAGGTTCAATCACGGCTTGGGATGATTTAGCTCAAAAATTCCTAGCTAAGTTCTTCCCACCAGCAAAGACGGCAAAACTACGAAATGATATTCATACTTTTGCGCAATTCGACTCAGAAACATTATATGAAGCATGAGAAAAGTTTAAGGATTTGCTCCGAAAATGTCCACATCACAGGATTCCAAAGTGGATGCAGGTTGAAATATTTTATGACGGATTTCATGGGTCTACACGAGCTAGTATTGATGCAGCAGCAGGAGGAGCTATCATGGCAAAGAGCTTTGATGAGGCTTATCAGTTGTTAGAGACGATGGCCAACAACAACTATCAGTAGCCAATGACGAGGTCTACTCCCCCAAAAACACCAGGAAACCTCGAACTAGATGCAGTTACAGCTTTGGCAGCACAGGTATCTGCGTTAACTAAGAAGATTGACTCATGGGCCCACAATCTTTACCTCAAGTAGTGATGGTTTGTGAGTTGTGTGCTGTAAGTCATTCTACAGATCAGTGTGCAATCAGTGCTGAGTCAGGTCAGTTTGTGGGGAGTTATAATAGGCCATCACAACCTTATTAGAATCAGAATGTGTACAATCTGGGGTGGAGAAATCATCCAGGTTTTCCATGGAATAATAATCAAGCCGAAGCTCAAGCTCCTAGACCACAAAATCCACCCGGTTTCCAGAATCAGATTCCACAACAGACAAAGAGGAAAACAAACTTAGAGGAAGCATTGGCAAAATTTATTGTAGCTACCGATAAGAGGATGAATGAGCAAGATAAACTGTTAAGTCAGGTAAATATGAATGTAAAAAGTCAAGCAGTCTCGATTAAGAATTTGGAGAATCAGATGGGTCAGATAGCACATGCTTTGAACAGCTGTCAACAAGGAGCACTACCTAGTGACACCGAGATTAATCTAGGCAGAGATGAACAATGCAAGGTCGTGACTCTAAGAAATGGAAAAGTGCTACATGAGATAGTGAAGAGCAATGAAAAGATGGACAAAGTAATTATGGAAAGAGAGGAAGTCTCAGAAATAGGAAAACAAGATGATGTGGAGGTAGAGAAGAAAGCACCTGAACAAAGCATCATAATGCCCCCATACCATATCCACAGAGATTTCAAAAATCAAAACTAGACAAGCTGCTTTCAAGATTCCTGGATATTTTCAAAAAGTTGCATATCAACATACCTTTTGCAAAAGCCCTGGAACAAATGCCTAGTTATGCCAAGTTCATGAAAGAGGTCTTGTCGAAGAAAAGGAAATTGGGCGAGTACGAGACAGTGGCGTTAACCGAAGAATGCAACACGATTATACAGAATAAATTATCACCGAAGTTGAAAGATCCAGGGAGTTTTACTATTCTATGTGAGATTGGTAACCAATTTTCAGGAAGAGCATTGTGTGATTTGGGGGCAAGCATAAATTTAATGCCGCTATCAGTCTACACTCAGTTCGGCCTAAAAGCACCAAAATCAACTAATATTAGTTTGCAGTTGGCAGACAGATCAGTTACATATCCAAGGGGTATTGTAGAAGATGTTTTGGAAAAGGTTGATAAGTTCATCTTCCTTGCGTATTTTATTATCCTGGATTGTGAGGTAGATAAGGAAATCCCCATCATCCTCGACCGACCATTCTTAGCAACAAGGAGAACTTTGATAGACGTACAAAGAAGGTGAGTTAACAATTCAAATCGAAGACCAAGAAGTAACCTTTAATGTATTTAAATCAATGAGATTCCCAAAAGAAGAGGGTGAATGTTTGCGGATAGATGTGATGGAAGAGATAGTGAATCACAAAATCAGCGAAAGATATTTTGAGGATCCGTTGGAAGCTATTTTGGTTGGGATGGACAACTACGATGACTGGGAAGAAATGGGTTATGTCAAATGGTTAGATGCATTACCAGTTTCCCAGAAGTTCATAAAACTATTTGACATTCTTGACCGACCCGAGGGGGAAGAAAAAAAATTTCAAGCCATCAATTGAAGAGCCACCAGTGCTAGAGTTAAAACCTCTAACTTCTCATTTGAAATATGACTACTTGGGAAAATCTGACACCTTACCAGTCATTGTATCGGCGGATTTGAATGACACTCAAAAAGAAAAATTGTTAAGGGTGTTGCGATAATATAAAACAACAATTGGATGGACTATATCAGATATTCGGGGAATTAGTCCATCATTTTGCATGCATAAGATCCTACTTGAAGAAGGAGCAAAACCAAGCATTGAGCAACAAAGAAGGTTGAATCTGATCATGAAGGATGTGTGGTAAAGAAATAGATCATAAAATATCATTTATCCAATCTCAGACAGTTCTTGGGTAAGTCCTGTACAGTGTGTGCTGAAAAAAGGGTGAATAACTATGGTTAAAAATGAAACTAATGAGCTCATCCCCACTAGAACAGTCACAGGCTGGAGGGTATGCATGGATTACTGCAAACCAAACAAAGTCACGTGCAAGGATCACTTTCCCTTACCATTCATTGATCAAATGTTGGATAGGTTAGCGGGTCACTAATTCTACTATCTATTAGATGGGTATTCTGGTTATAATTAGATCACCATAGCGCCAGAGGATCAAGAAAAAACCACATTCACATGCTCTTATGGCACTTTTGCATTCTGGTGTATGTCTTTTGGTTTGTGTAATGCCCCAACGACTTTTTAACGATGTATGATGACCATCTTTTTAGATATGGTAGAACAGAACTTGGAAGTTTTCATGGATGATTTTTTCGTGTTTGGTGATAGTTTTGATTTATGTCTAAAAAATTTGGTTTTGGTTTTGAAACGCTGTGTGGAGACAAATCTAGTTCTCAACTGGGAAAAATGCCACTTCAGGTACAAGAAGGGATAATTCTAGGAAATAAGGTTTCTCAAGCAGGGTTAGAGGTCGATAAAGCAAAAATTGAAACTATTGAGAAGCTACCTCCACCAACATCTGTGAAGGGAATAAGGAGTTTTTTGGGACATGCGGGGTTTTATCGACGTTTCATTAAAGATTTTTCCAGAATTTTGAAACCCTTGTGTTCGCTCCTTGAGAAAGATGTGTCGTTTATGATGGACCATTTATGCTTAGAAGCTTTTGAAGTATTATAAAAAAAATTGGTCACAGCTCCAATCATTGTTGCCCCCAATTGGACTTTACCATTTGAGCTTATGTGCGATGCCAATGACTACGCGGTTGGAGAAGTATTGGGACAACGACGAGATAATATCTTTCACACTGTCTACTACTCTAGCAAGACATTGATGGATGCTCAGTTGAACTACACTACCACTGAAAATGAACTGCTTGTGATCGTATTTTCTTTTAACAAATTTAGGGCTTATCTAATGGGGACTAAGGTAATTGCCTACACTGATCATTCCGCAATAAAGTATTTGATTGAAAAGAAGAATGCTAAACCAAGGTTGATTCGGTAGGTGCTTTTACTTCAAGAGTTTGATTTGGAGATTCGGGATAGAAAAGGTACCGAAAATCAGGTGGCGGATCATCTTTCTTGGTTGGAAAATTCAGAAATTTAGAAGACAAATGAAGTTGTGATTAATGAGATGTTTTTGGATGAATAACTTCTCCAAGTTACAATGAAAGTGCCTTGGTATGCGGATTATGTGAACTATCTGGTTAGTAATGTGTTTCCTCCAGATTTGAATTCTCAACAACGAAAAAAGTTAATCCACGATGTCCGACAATATTTTTGGGAAGAACCTTTTTTGTTCAAGATTTGTGCGGATAAAATGATTCGACATTGTGTGCCACATGAGGAGATGGATAGCATACTTGGTCATTGCCACTCATCAGATTACGGTGGCCATTATGTAGGTGATCGGACAGCAGCCAAAGTGTTGCAGGCAGGATTTTTTTGGCCTACCTTGTTTAAAGACGCGTATCTCTACGTGTTGAAGTGCGATCGGTGCCAACGAGTTGGTAATATCTCGAAACATAATGAAATGCCGCTTGATACAATTCTTGAGGTTGAGTTATTTGATGTTTGGAGAATCGACTTCATGGGACCCTTCCCATCATCCTTCAATAATCAATACATACTGTTGGCTGTAGATTATGTTTCAAAATGGGTTGAAGCCGCTGCATTACCCACTAACGATGCCAAGGTAGTACTACGATTTCTGAAAAAGAATATTTTCACCCGATTTGGTACACCGAGAGAGATAATTAGTGATGAGGGAACTCACTTCTGTAACAAGCAATTCACCAAATTGCTCACTAAATATGGGGTCCGACACAAGATCGCTGCATCATATTGAAAGTAGTATGCATACAAGCCAATTATGTATGATGATAAAGCATATACTTTGTAATCAATCTTATTTATTTATTAATAAAAGAATTAATTATTAAAGGCATTTATTATCTACATGGTGCTATTTTAATAAAATGTGATAAACCTATAGTTTTAAGCAATGCTTTTAGAATCATGATGAGATCATGCAAATGAGATCATGCTAATGAGATCTAAATTCTTAAATAGCTTAAAACTAAAATATTCTCAATCAATGGATTACTAAAAAGGAGATTAGTGAATCTGGATAGATTGATACATACGTTGCTTGCCCATTGGATGAGAATGATTAATCTCATGATCATTTGTGTGGAGACACTAAAGCAAGTATGTAGGTGCTTATTGGAGAATAAGTTCACTGAACGTGACTCATTAAGGAATACCTAATGGAGTTTTACTTGCCTATCAATAAGAATTCCTGTAGTGATAGTAGTACAAATGATCCTTAGACTTGAGATCATCATTGTATCTTATATATAATGAATTACACTTTAACTTATTCCTTAAGACCCTAAGGGTATATCAAAGGGTATGCTTGGGTGTAATAAGTTATATATGGAGATAATGTATGATCAATAAAGAATCTACCACGTCTAGTAAAAGAAGTGAAATGTCCTATGCGATTTGATAAATCACCTAGGAATCCTTGGCCAAGCTGAAATGAAATTAGAAAGTTGTGACAACCCGATAATTTAGAAGATTAATAAAATCTTATTTGATTAAATAAAGGTTGAATAATAAAACCTAGGCTGGGAAATAGGGCATTAATTAATTTTTTTTGTGAAGGATTTGTATAAATTACAAACTGTAAGTGAATATCTGATAGGAAGGTATAGGGTTTTGTGTCTAGTGATTATGTGTGTACATTATATGGTTAAGGGTTAAGTATGAATCAGGTAAAGCTGTAACATTGAAAAACCCTAATGTTATGTTAAGAACTTCGATGTTCAGTTAAGAAACCCTAACGATCGGTTAGAAATCCTAAATAAAGCTTTGGAAATCCTAATTTCAGTTCTGAAAATCCTAAACCCTAACCGGTAATTTTAAAACCCTAATTTGGGAACTCAAATGATAAGTATAAAACCCTAAGGGTTGAAAGTTATGTGATATATGTGAAAAGACTAAATTACCCTTCGAATTGATGGGGATTACCAAAATACCCTTAGTAGGTGAAAAATTACCAAAATGCCCTTTTACTTAACTTGTAAGTAAAAGATTTTACCAAATCTTGTGAGTCATCATCCAAGATTTTACCATGTGCTCTAAATCTCTCCAATCAGCCAAAATTTTCCACCTAGCAACATTCTTGACCATGCATTCAAGGATTAAAATGTTAAAGTTAAGAAAATATCTTTACTTTATTTTCTAACTTAGCCAACACTTTCTCTCTCTCCAATTCTCGAAATGTTGAGAGGAAATTAGTGATAAGTTAAGCCCATATCACCCCATACACTAGCCAAGATCAGATTTAAAGGGCAGAATCACAGATTGAGCATTAAAGGTATAAACCCTAACTTAAGCTAGATCCTTAAGATTTCTGTAATTTATGTGTTTTGATGTTTTGATATATGTTATATGATGTTATTTAGTGATCTATGATGATACATCATGGATCCATAACATCTAAGTGCATGAAAAATAAGAATTTTAGAAAATAGTCAAGAACCCTAAAATGAGGCCTGACAGTCAAATGTTAGAGCTTCTAGATCTAAATATGTTAGATGTTAGGATGACTAAGTGTATCATTGATGTTCTATGCCACGAGGAGAGTACACTGGAAGTGGAATTAAGTCCATAGCAGTTCTAGATCACAAGTTATTTATGGTCAAACATGGTTGACCAGTGACAGAAATTGGGTTCTGGAAAACCCAGAAAACTCAAAAATGTCTGACAACCATTTTGCAGGGCTTTGATCTTGTAGTGGTTAAGTTGTTAAGCCATGAGAGTGTATAACTCTTATACCCTGACATACGGACTACCAAACAATGACACTAGAACACTTAAATCATCAACAGGATCAAAGATATTCATGGTCAAAACTGGGTTGACCAACTGCCTGTATGAACTTTCTAGAAAACCCAGATTTCTTCATGAGCAGTTTTTGGCTGGTACTTTTACCAAGCCAGATCTTGCTTCTATGATGTTGTTAAGTTACATAAGTGTATTATTTTTGTACCTTGACATACATACTATATAAATGTTACACTTAAACACACAATCAAAGCCCAGAATCCAAGTTATTAAGATCCAAAGTACGACCCTCACACTGTTCTCATTTTCCGAAAATTCCAGAAAATGAAGAACAACTTTGACAGCTATTTTGAAGGCTTATATCTTCATTATGTGATATAGTTTGACCTTGAACATTGTTAGTGCATGTAGTATTACATCAATACTACATAACCAATACGCCTACATGCCCAGAAACATCAAGATTAAGAAATTATAGCTGGTCAAACTAGGCATCCAAGAAACTGACTTTGAATGTTCTTGATGGCTCAAGAACACCTATAGCGGCAGTTTTTTCACGATAGGCCCCTTTAGCGACAATTTTATTAAAAATGAATTATTTAATTTAAATAATTAGAATAAAATGAAAAATAATTATGAAAAGTTCATAATTAATTTGTAAAAATTATTTTAAGATATAAAAATTATCTTTTATTAATTTGAGATATATGTCATTAATATTTTAATTTATTTATATATTAATGATATTTAATTTATTTAATAATTATATTAAATAAATTACTTAAAAATGATTTTAATATTATATAAATCATTTAAAATGATATTAAAGTGATTAGAAAATATTTTAAGTTATTTTGAATGACTTTTAATATTTTGGGACGAATTTTAGTAATAATTTAATATTAATGATAATAAATTTATTTAATAAATTTATTAAATAAATTATGGAAAAATAGTTTTAATGTTTTAAAAATCATTTAAAAATGATTTAAAGGTTCTAAAAATGTTTTAAGTTATAAAATATAATTTTTAATATTTTGACATGAAATACATTAATATTTTAATGGCAATTATTTAATAATGGTTTTAAATATTTTAAAATCATTTAAAGGTGATATTACGGTATTAAAAATATTCTGAGTTATAATAAAATACTTTTAATAATGGGATATGTATTTCATTAATATTTGAAATTTATTAAATATTAATGATAATGGAATTATGTTGTATTTAAATCATTTGAAAATGATATTAATGATTGAAAAATCATTATAAATGATAATAATTATTTTGAGCTTTCGAAAAATGTTATGATTAATAATTAAATTATTTAAAATAATATTGAAGTGTTTAAGTATAGTTTTATTGAAAATAGACTCGATATTATCCGATAGGGCAATCGGGACGTCGAAATAGTACCGAACTCAACTCAGACTGAAATAGTTTGACTTGATACCAGGTCTTATGTGTTTTAGTAACTGTTAGGAATATGTGCTTATGTGTTTAAGATATATTATGACTGTAATTAACTGTAGTATATGTGATGATATTATTCTAATTGAGAGATCGATATTATCAATAATAGGTCTTTCAACTGAAGCTAAAATTAGATTGCGTAACAGTAATCAACGGTACAGGCAAGTTCTCTAACTCAAACTTAAGTTGTTATTTCAACGCATGCTTGTGAATAATCATTGTTGATTATACCACATCTATGATTTATTGATTCGCACACGGTGCATGTTGTATATGCTCATCAGGTATGAAAGGCTGATCACCTTCATTACCATTTGGTTAAGTAAAATTTATTCATGTTCATTGTTGGCCATTCATTATTATTGACTCGGTCATTCAGTTATGAAAATTGATTCGTATTCTTTCACAATTATTATATTGTTGAAAGTTTGTCAACTTATTATTCATTCTTTTAATCATGATATATCTTTCTTTGAACTTAAACTTATTGGGCAAACTTATTGCTCACCCTTGCTATATCATGATAAACATTTTAGATTAAGACGAAACTTCGGATACAGGCAAAGGTAAAGACAAGTTCTAGGAATGGATTATTGTACAGTTTAAATTGTAATAATGTTGAATGCAGTTATCATTGTATGTCCTGTAGTATATGAATGTGTTTTAAGTTAAGATTATCGACCTTAGGGATTATGTTGTAAAGGTTATTGTATAAACAATTTATGTTTATATCTTTCGTAATAGTTATAGAAATAATGTACCAGGTTCGTGGTGATTAGTACCTGGATTTGGGGACCCTACAGCTGGTATCAAAGCTGTAGGTTATAAACCTAGTTCTAGTGAATGAAAGAAGTAGAGTGTAGTATGCTGTAATTTCGGGGACGAAATTCTTAGAAGAAGGGGTGAATGTGACAACTCGCAGGTATTAATACCTTTAAACCTCAATAGTTCATAGTCTATATGACTCCTCAGCATGATTTGAAAATTTTTATTCTTTAGAGTGATGTCGTGATTGGATGTGATGATGGATAGGAAATAGTATGAACTTATTGTGTATGGGTTGAATCTGATATGATTGAATAAAGATTATTATGAAAACCTAGTTCTGGTGAATGAAAGGAGTAGAGTGTAGTAGGCTTTAATTTCGGGGATGAAATTCTTAGAAGAAGGGTGAATTTGACAACTCGAGAATTTAGACGATTAATAAAATCTTAATTGATTAAATAAATGTTGAATAATAAAACCTAGACTGGGAAATAGGGTATTAATTAAAATTTTTTATGAAAGATTTGTATAAATTACAAACTGTAAGTGAATATCTGATAGCAAGGTATAGGATTTTGTGTATAGTGATTATGTGTGTACAGTATGTAGTTAAGGGTTAAGTATGAATCAGTTAAAGCTGTAACATTGACAAACCCTAATGTTATGTTAAGAACTTCGATGTTCAGTTAAGAAACCCTAACGATCGGTTAGAAACCCTAAATCAAGCTTTGGAAACCTTAATTTCAATTCTAAAAATCCTAAACCCTAACTGGAAATTTCAAAACCCTAATTTGAGAACTCAAATGCTAAGTATAAAATCCTAATGGTTGAAAGTTATGTGATATATGTAAAAAAACCAAATTACCCTTCGAATTGATGGGTAAATTACCAAAATACCCTTAGTAAGTGCGAAATTACCAAAATACCCTTTTACTTAACTTTTAAGTAAAAGATTTTACCAAATCTTGTGAGTCATCATCCAAGATTTTGCCATGTGCTCTAAATCTCTCCAATCAGCCAAAATTTGCCACCTAGCAACATTCTTGACCATGCATTCAAGGATTAAAATGTTAAAGTTAAGAAAATATCCTTACTTTATTTTCTAACTTAGCCAACACTTTCTCTCTCTCCAATTCTCGAGATTTTGAGAGGAAATCAGTGATAAGTTAAGCCCACATCACCCAATACACTAGCCAAGATCATATTCAAAGGGCAGAATCAAAGATTGAGCATTGAAGGTATAAACCCTAACTTATGCTAGATCCTTAAGATTTCTGTAATTTATGTGTTTTGATGTTTAGATATATGTTATATGATGTTATTTAGTGATCTATGAAGATACATCATGGATCCATAACATCTAAGTGCATAAAAATAAGAACTTTAGAAAACAGTCAAGAACCCTAAAATGAGGTCTGACAGTCAAATGTTAGAGCCTCTAGATCTAAATCTGTTAGATGTTAGGATGACTAAGTGTATCATTGATGTTCTATGCCATGAGGAGAGTACACTGGAAGTGGAATCACGTCCATAGCAGTTTTAGATCACAAGTTTTTCATGGTCAAACATGGTTGACCAGTGACAGAAACTGGGTTTTGGAAAACCCAGAAAACCCAAAAATGTCTGACAGCCATTTTGCAGGGCTTTAATCTTGCAGTGGTTAAGTTGTTAAGCCATGAGAGTGTATAACTCTTATACCCTAACATATGGACTACCAAACCATGACACTAGAACACTTCAATCATCAACAAGATCAAAGATATTCATGGTCAAAACTGGGTTGACCAACTGCCTGTATGAACTTTCTGGAAAATCCAAATTTCTTCATTAGCAGTTTCTGGCTTGTACATTAACCAAGCCAGATCTTGCTTCTTTGATGTTGTTAAGCTACATAAGTGTATTACTTTTGTACCTTGACATACATACTATATAAATGTTACACTTAAACACACAAAGCCCAAAATCCAAGTTATTAAGATCCAAAGTAGGACCCTCACATTGTTCTTATTTTCTGGAAATTCCAGAAAATGAAAAACAGCTCTAACAACTATTTTGAAGGCTTATATCTTCATTATGTGATATAGTTTGACCTTGAACATTGTTAGTACATGTAATATTATATCAATACTACATAACCAGTACGCCTACATGCCTAGAAACATCAAGATTAAGAAATTATAGCTGGTCAAACTAGGCATCCAAGAAACTGACTTTGAATGTTCTTGATGGCTCAAGAACACTTATAGCGACAGTTTTGTCGCGATAGGCCCCTTTAGCGACAATTTTATTAAAAATGAATTATTTAATTTAAATAATTAGAATAAAATGAAAAATAATTATGAAAAATTCATAATTAATTTGTAAAAAATATTTTAAGGTATAAAAATTATCTTTTAATAATTTGAGATATATATCATTAAAATTTTAATTTATTTAAATATTAATGATATTTAATTTATTTAATAATTATATTAAATAAATTACTTAAAAAGATTTTAATATTATATAAATCATTTAAAATGTTATTAAAGTGATTAGAAAATATTTTAAGTTATTTTGAATGACTTTTAATATTTTGGGATGAATTTCAGTAATAATTTAATATTAATGATAATAAATTTATTTAATAAATATATTAAATAAATTATGGAAAAATATTTTTAATGTTTTAAAATCATTTAAAAATAATTTAAAGGTTTTAAAAATGTTTTAAGTTATAAAATATAACTTTTAATATTTTGACATGAAATTCATTAATATTTTAATATTAATGACAATTATTTAATAATGGTTTTAAATGTTTTAAAATCATTTAAAGGTGATATTACGGTATTAAAAATATTCTGAGTTATAATAAATAACTTTTAATATTGGGATATGTATTTCATTAATATTTGAAATTTATTAAATATTAATGATAATCGAATTATGTGGTATTTAAATCATTTAAAAATGATATGAATGATTGAAAAATTATTATAAATGATATAAATTATTTGAAAATTATTTTGAGCTTTCAAAAAATGTTATGATTAATAATTAAATTATTTAAAATAATATTGAAGCATTTAAGTAGAGTTTTATTGAAAATAGACTCGATATTATTCGATAGGGCAATCAGGACGTCGTAATAGTACCGAACTCAACTCAGACTGAAATAGTTTGACTTGATACCGGGTCTTGTGTGTTTTAGTAACAGTTAGGAATATGTGCTTATGTGTTTAAGATATATTATGACTGTAATTAACAGTAGTATATATGGTGATATTATTCTAATTGAGAGATCGATATTGTCAATAATAGGTATTTCAACTAAAGCTAAAATTAGATTGCGTAACAGTAATCGACGGTACATGCAAGTTCTCTAACTCAAACTTGAGTTGTTATTTCAACGCATGCTTGTGAATAATCATTGTTGATTATACCACGTCTATGATTTATTGATTCGCACATGGTGCATGTTGTATATGTTCATCAGGTATGAAATGCTGATCACCTTCATACCATTTGGTTCAGTTAAATTTATTCATGTTCATTGTTGTCCATTCATTATTATTGACTTGGTAATTCAGTTATGAAAATTGATTCGTATTCTTTCACAATTATTATATTGTTGAAAGTTTGTCAGTTTATTATTCATTCTTTCAATCATGATATATCTTTCTTTGAACTTAAACTTGCTGGTAACACTTGTTGCTCACCCTTGCTATATCATAATAAACAATTCAGATTAAGACAAAACTCTTGATATAGGCAAAAGCAAATACAAGTTCCATGAATGGATTATTGTACAGTTAAAATTGTAATAGTATTGAATGCAGATATCATTGTAAGTCCTGTAGTATATGAATATGTGTTTTAATTTAAGGTTATCAACTTTGGGGATTATGTTGTAAATGTTATTGTATAAACAATTTATGTTTATATCTTTCGCAATAATTATAGAAATGATGTACCAGGTTCGTGGTGATTAGTACCCGGATTTGGAGACGCTACAGTTGGTATCAAAGCTGTAGGTTTAAACTTTAAGTAGGATTACCTTAGGCTATAACCGCAGAGATAAGGATAAGAACTAACTCAAATAGAGTTAGTAAGTCATTAAGATTCAAAGACGAATCTCGACAAGTAATAAAGATCCAGAGTTACCTAATTCTGATAATAAAGATGAATAGTAATAATGAATAAATAGAGTCTAAAAGACTAAAAGTATAAAGGGAAAGGAGATTGTGAAACAAAACGATCATAACATAGAAAAGAATCGTAATATAATACGATTATAATATGAGATCACCACGTGATCTAATAAGGTCATAGCAGGAAAGAGGATCAATTAAATGATTGAAAAATTTATAGCAGAATTGCTGTATGTAAGTTATACTATGAAAGTAGTACTATTTAAACTCAGAAAAGAGTTGTGGGTGATGTAATACGGATTAAACAAAATTTGTATGGAGTAAGGGAATGCTAGGATTATGTGGGATTTCAATTGAGGACTTATGTCAGCAGCTAAGTTGTATGGTTCTTTGTATGGGCGGGGAATTGTACTTGGTGTAACAACCACTTAGCTTCTTACACTGATAATCATTAAAATGTTTGTGTCGCGCTATTTGCTATATACATGTTGAGAATGTGATTCTTTTCTCATGTGTATAACAAATAGGTAGAGGATATGTAGAGAATATAAGGTTAGGTTTGAGTTCTTAAAACTCATACTTATGGTAAGTTTGTGACTCATAACCATATGGTATATTTTTGAACCCCTAAGCGTATGGACAGTTCCTGATTGGTTCTTAAACTATGTATTGCTAGGATAAGTTCTTAAACTCATATTATTGTGGAATGACCCTGAACTCCTAACGTGTGGTAAGTTTGATGAACTGGGGTATAGGAAAATTATGAATGGAGAATTGAGGATGATAGGAATAGATAGAATTATTAAGCAATGGATCATTATAGAAAGTGGAGTTGATGGTGAAAGGATAGGTATTCCAAATCTTCTAGCTATGCTAGATTTTGAAATTATTGACATCAATCTAAATACGCACTGATGTGCCTTTTAAAAATGAATTTTATTTTTCTCTACACATGGTGACAAGTGTGTATGTGTGGACTTCGGGACACTGACACATCGTTACTTATTGAGGTATGATAGCATTAAAATTGATTTGCAATGATTTTTGAACTGTTTAAAGAATAGTTTATGCTAATTATTTTGGCTAGACGAAAATGATTTAAAAATATCAAAATGTATTTTATATCATTAATGCATCATGTAACCTGGTGCAAAGATGATAAAAATTAATGGAGCTATAAATGCAGAATTACTTAGTGTTGGATGTGATCGAAAGATCATTAACCCACTATAGAATGATGTATTATGACAAAGTCACATAATGACGGAATCCTCAAACGGGCTGTAAGTACAGTACGGTATCATGACATCATAAAATTATTTTCAGAATTTTAAAGATAAAATATTGCCAACAGGATTTGGCCAGAACCGCGTTTTGATTGAAATTCAAATTATTGGTATGAGTTTAAGCTATTTTATTCAGCTAGACAAATTTTATGAAATTCAATGTATTCTTTGAAAATTTGTCGAACCAATTTGTTTGGTGCGAAATCCTATGATAATACTGAGGTGAACTATGTCAATTGGATAAAATAATCCAAACTATTTATATCAAAAATATTCGTGAGACATGATTAAAGTATTAGCACCAGCAGTTTACCTTCTTCGTGATTGTAAACATATTGTTAACATTTTTAAAGGTTAGAGTACCTTTTTCTTAATTAAAAAAGGTCACATGTATTAATACCTTTAAACCTCAATAGTTCATTGTCTATATGACTCCTCAGCATGATTTGAAAATTTTAACTCTTTATAGTGATGTCGTGATTGGATGTGATGATGGATAGGAAATAGTATGAACTTATTGTGTATGGGTTGAATCTGATATGATTGAATAAAGGTTATTATGAAAACCTAGTTCTGGTGAATGAAAGGAGTATAGTGTAGTAAGCTTTAATTTCGGGGACGAAATTCTTAGAAGAATGGGTGAATTTGACAACTCGAGAATTTAGACGATTAATAAAATCTTAATTGATTAAATAAAGGTTGAATAATAAAACCTGGACTGGGAAATAGGGTATTAATTAAATTTTTTTATGAAAGATTTGTATAAATTACAAACTGTAAGTGAATATCTGATAGCAAGGTATATGGTTTTGTGTATAGTGATTATGTGTGTACAGTATGTGGTTAAGGATTAAATATGAATCAGGTAAAGCTGTAACATTGACAAACCCTAATGTTATGTTAAGAACTTTGATGTTCAGTTAAGGAACTCTAACTATCGATTAGAAACCCTAAATCAAGCTTCTAATTTTAGTTTTGGAAATCCTAAACCCTAACCGGGAATTTCAAAATCCTAATTTGGGAACTCAAATGCTAAGTATAAAACCCTAAGGGTTGAAAGTTATGTGATATATGTGAAAAGACCAAATTACCCTTCAAATTGATGGAGAAATTACCAAAATACCCTTAGTATGTGCCGAATTACCAAAATGCCCTTTTATTTAACTTTTAAGTAAAAGATTTTACCAAATCTTGTGAGTCATCATCCAATATTTTGCCATGTGCTCTAAATCTCTCCAATCAGCCAAAATTTGCCACATAGCAACATTCTTGACCATGCATTCAAGGATTAAAATGTTAAAGTTAAGAAAATATCCTTAATTTATTTTCTAACTTAGCCAACACTTTCTCTCTCTCCAATTCTAGAAATGTTGAGAGGAAATCAGTGATAAGTTAAGCCCATATCATCCCATACACTAACTAAGATCAGATTCAAAGGGCAGAATCAAAGATTGAGCATTAAAGGTATAAACCCTAACTTAAGCTAGATCCTTAAGATTTCTATAATTTATGTGTTTTGATGTTTAGATATATGTTATATGATGTTATTTCTATGATGTTACATCATGGATCCATAACATCTAATTGCATGAAAATAAGAATTTTAGAAAACAGTCAAGAACCCTAAAATGAGGTCTGACAGTCATTTGTCAGAGCCTCTAGATCTAAATCTGTTAGATGTTAGGATGGCTAAGTGTATCATTGATGTTCTATGCCATGAGGAGAGTACAATGGAAGTGGAATCAAGTCTATAGAAGTTCTAGATCACAAGTTATTCATGGTCAAACATGGTTGGCCAGTCATAGAAACTGGATTCTGTAAAACCCAGAAAACCCAGAAATGTCTAACAGCCATTTTGCAGGGCTTTGATCTTGCAGTGGTTAAGTTGTTAAGCCATGAGAGTGTATAACTCTTATACCCTGACATATGAACTACCAAACCATGACACTAGAACACTTAAATCATCAACATGATCAAATATATTCATGATCAAAACTGGGTCGACCAACTGCCTGCATGAACTTTCTAGAAAACCCGGATTTCTTCATGATCAGTTTCTGGCTAGTACTTTGACCAAGCCAGATCTTGCTTCTATGATATTGTTAAGCTACATAAGTGTATTACTTTTGTACCTTGACATACATAATATATAAATGTTACACTTAAACACACAATCAAAGCCTATAATCCAAGTTATTAAGATCCAAAGTAGGACCCTCACACTTGTTCTTATTTCCTGGAAATTCCTGAAAATGAAGAACAGCTCTGACAGCTATTTTGAAGGCTTATATCTCCATTATGTGATGTAGTTTGACCTTAAACATTGTTAGTACATGTAGTATTACATCAATACAACATAACTAGTACACCTACATGCCTAGAAACATCAAGATTAAGAAATTATAGCTGGTCAAACTAGGCATCCAAGAAACTGACTTTGAATGTTCTTGATGGCTCAAGAACACCTATAACAACAGTTTTGTCGCGATAGGCCCCTTTAGCAACAATTTTATTAAAAATGAATTATTTAATTTAAATAATTAGAATAAAATGAAAAATAATTATGAAAAATTCATATTTAATTTGTAAAAAATATTTTAAGATATAAAAATTATCTTTTAATAATTTGAGATATATATCATTAAAATGTTAATTTATTTAAATATTAATGATATTTAATTTATTTAATAATTATATTAAATAAATTACTTAATAAAGATTTTAATATTATATAAATCATTTAAAATGATATTAAAGTGATTAGAAAATATTTTAAGTTATTTTGAATGACTTTTCATATTTTGGGATGAATTTCAGTAATAATTTAATATTAATGATAATAAATTTATTTAATAAATATATTAAATAAATTATGGAAAAATATTTTTAATGTTTTAAAAATCATTTAAAAATGATTTAAAGGTTTTAAAAATATTTTAAGTTATAAAATATAACTTTTAATACTTTGACATGAAATACATTAATATTTTAATATTATTGACAGTTATTTAATAATGGTTTTAAAATCATTTAAAGGTGATATTACGGTATTAAAAATATTATGAGTTATAATAAATAACTTTTAATATTGGGATATGTATTTCATTAATATTTAAAATTTATTAAATATTAATGATAATGGAATTATGTGGTGTTTAAATCATTTAAAAATGATATTAATAATTGAAAAATCAGAATAAATGATAATAATTATTTGAAATTTTTTTTGAGCTTTCGAAAATTTTTATGATTAATAATTAAAATATTTCAAACAATATTGAAACGTTTAAGTAGAGTTTTTTTGAAAACAAACTCGATATTATCCGATAGGGCAATTGGGACGTCGAAATAGTCCTGAACTCAACTCAGACTGAAATAGTTTGACTTGATACCGGGTCTTATGTGTTTTAGTAATTGTTAGGAATATGTGCTTATGTGTTTAAGATATATTAAGACTGTAATTAACTGTAGTATATGTGATGATATTATTCTAATTGAGAGATCGATATTATCAATAATAGGTCTTTCAACTGAAGCTAAAATTAGATTGCGTAATACTAATCAGCGGTACAGGAAAGTTCTCCAACTCAAACTCGAGATGTTATTTCAACGCATGCTTGTGAATAATCATTGTAGATTATACCACGTCTATGATTTATTGATTAGCACATGGTGCATGTTGTATATGTTCTTCCGGTATGAAAGGTTGATCACCTTCATTATCATTTGGTTAAGTAAAATTTATTCATGTTCATTGTTGGCCATTCATTATTATTGACTCGGTCATTCAGTTATGAAAATTGATTCGTATTCTTTCATATTTATTATATTGTTGAAAGTTTGTCAGCTTATTATACATTCTTTTAATCAAGATATATCTTTCTTTGAACTTAAACTTGCTGGGCAAACTTGTTGCTCACCCTTGCTATATCATGATAAACATTTTAGATTAAGACAAAACTTCGGATACAGGCAAAGACAAACACAAGTTCCAGGAATGGATTATTGTACAGTTAAAATTATAATAATATTGAAGGCATATAACATTGTAAGTCCTGTAGTATATGAATTTGTGTTTTAAGTTAAGGTTATCGACCTTGGGGATTATGTTGTAAAGGTTATTGTATAAATAATTTATATTTATATCTTCCACAATAGTTATAGAATCGATGTACCAGGTTCGTGGTGATTAGTACCCGAATTTGGGGATGCTACAGTTAGTATCAAAGCTGTAGGTTATAAACTTTATGTTGGATTACCTTAGGCTATAACCGCAGGGATAAGGATAAGGACTAACTCAAATAGAGTAAGTAAGTCAATTAGATTCAAAGACGAATCTAGACAAGTAATAAAGATCCAGAGTTACCTAACTCTGATAATAAAGATGAACAGTAATAATGAATAGGTAGAGTCTAAAAGACTAAAAGTATAAAGGGAAAGGAGATCGTAAAACAAAACGATCATAACATAGAAAAGAATCGTAATATAATACGATTATAATATGAGATCACCACGTGATCTGATAAGGTCATAGCAGGAAAGTGGATCAATTAAATGATTGAAAACTTTATAGCAGAATTACTGTATGTAAGTTGTACTATGAAAGTAGTACTATTTAAACACAGAAAAGAGTTGTGGATGATGCAATACAGATTAAACAAAATTTGTATGGAGTAAGGGAATGCTAGGATTATGTGGGATTTCAATTGAGGACTCATGTCAGCTGCTAAGTTATATGATTCTTTTTATGGGCGAAGAATTGTACTTGGTGTAACAACCACTTAGCTTCTAACACTGATAATCATTGAAATGTTTGTGTTGCACTATTTGCTATATACATGCTGAGAAGGTTATTCTTTTCTCATGTGTATAACAGATAGGTAGAGGATAGGTAGAAAATATAAGGTTAGGTGCGAGTTCTTAAAACTCATACTTATGGTAAGTTTGTGACTCATAATCATATGGTATGTTTTTGAACCCCTAACCGTATAGGAAAGTTGTGAATGGAGAATTGAGGATGATAGGAATAGTGTGAGACCCCGAATTTTATGAAATAAAAGTATTCAATTTTTCTATTTTGGTAAATAATTAAATTGATAAAAGTTTAAAGTTAAGGGTAATATGCGAATTTTTTTTTTTTGCAAAGTAAGCAAGTTGATATAAAATATTCGTTGTGTCGGGGAATATTCGATTAGTCGGGGAATATTATTTTTGTCGGGGAATATTCGTACGACGGTACAATCATTGGTGGACCCTACAACGAAATTATCGTCGGATTGAGAAAACGACAAAAATATTTTTATGAAAATAACGGCGGAAGTTTTACCGTTAACTGTTGAAACACCCGGTGTTAAAAGTACAGTAATACGCATGGTTGCATAGTAGCATACGGTATTGATTATTGATGCTTACATGAGAAGTCACTCAGTTTTATTTTATTAGTATTATTAATGTAATAAAACAGAAAAGCTTTTTATATAAAACAAAATACTTTTATAAAGTTATTCGTTTTATTAGGCTCATAGTAAAATCTTTTTATATAAAACAGAATACTTTTATAAAATTATCTATTTTATTAGACAATAATTAGAATATATTATATTTTATTATGCATAGTATTTGCATAGTGCCTGCATAGTGTTTGCATAATAAAATCTTTTATAAAGTTATTCATTTTATTAGATTATAAATAGAATATATTATATTTTATTTAAAATATTTTGCTTTAAATATGGACCGTCCGATTAAAAGTAAATCAATCTGGACCGTTCATGAATTAGTTACTATGCAGTCCATTCTTCTATAAATAGAAGCTCATTCCTTCATTTTTTCTTACGAATTCACTGAAACTCTAGAGAGAAAAATTACAGAGAGAGAGAAGAAAAGTATTCTGCTACTTCACTACTCCGATATCAAGTTTCTTTTACGGTAAGGGATATTATTTATTGTACTCGTAAAGGGTATTTTTTCATTCTTATTCATGAAGAGAACTTCTGTTATTCTATTCTTTATTATTCTGTTGGAATAACCTGTATACGCGAGCTACCCTATACTTGGTGAAATTCTTCTATTATTATATTTTTATTATTCTTTTGGAACATCCTGTCTATGCTTTACGCCGGACCTGGTTCCATTATTTATTATTCTGTCGGAATATCATGTCTGTGCTTTACGTCGGACCTGGTTCCATTATTTATTATTCTGTCGGAATATCCTGTCGGTGCATTTACACATGACCTGGTTCTGTTATTTATTATTCTGTTGGAATAACCTGTCGGTGCAGTCTATCGCATGCCTGATGATTTCTTTTGTTATTCCATTCTTTATTGTACTCAGTTGGTTAAAGTTTTGGCTTTTATACTCCATGAAATTAGTGAAATGTCCTTGATAATTGTGCTTCATCCAGTATCCTTTCGTGAAAATATTCTTCTGAGCATTCTTGAATTTTACTCCACAAAGTAGTATCATGTTGACAATTTGGACATTATTAGTTCCTGGATAAATTAATTCTTGAACTTATTTTATTGAGTTATTATGTCATTGTCATCATCCTCATATTTATATTATTTTGAAAGTCATCTGTGGCCTGTAGTGCATAGATGGACTTGGTATGATTATGACCAGGGATTATTCGGTATAATCATGACCGTAATGTTACAAATGATGTGAAAAAAGTCTTCATTGGCCCGTAGTGCATTGATGGACAGGTTTTGGTATGATTATGGCTATGGATTCTCTTCGACCAAGGGTTCCAAGATGAATTATTTTATGACATAATCAGGACCGTTGATGAAAACACGATTATTTTTGGCCGTAGTGCATGGATAATTCGTGGTCGCGATGCTAAAAAATATCCTTGGCCTGTTGTGCAAGGATGATTTGATGATGTGGATTATTTATTAAGCTGAGTCTCAGCGATAAAAGTCATAAAAAACCTTTTAAATCATAAAAGATAGTAGATTTTATTCTCTACTTGACTCTTTTAATGGATTGCTTGATCCGCTGCAGTTAAACTTGATGTCTATTATATTTTATCAGTTTAACATTGTTGAAGACTAATGATAATTTATTTTGAATTATCTTAGTCATAATATTTCTTACTAGGCTAGTTGAGCTCACCCTTTCTTTCACTATTCTCTTCAGGAAATGAGAATATAGTTGGGATGAGTCGGGAAACGGAGTGATGGACCAGATGATAGCATTAGTAGTCCTCACTATTCTATGTAATAGTGTGATAATAATTGTAATGAGGACTCCTTTTGAGTTTGTATACTCTCTAGTAGACAATATTTGTATTCAAACTCATAGTTTATGTTTTGTCGTATTGTACACGACAATTGTATTATTAAGTTGTATTTGAATTCTTCACCCCTGGTTCTTCACACTTTAAACCCTCTTTGGCAGAATATTTATCAATCACAAAGACTGAAAACACCCCCCACTCGTACATTAGGTGGCTAGCCTATTGTACCACTACGTTGGGCTACAACGTAGTGGTTTGTAATGACTATATGCGTTACGCTCGGTACTTAGGGTGTTAAGCCCTTCGTACAATGTATTATGCACAAACATTTCGGCACAAAGTATAAAACTAAGTGCAACCCCTAAAAATAGGGTTATTCACCTCAGCTTTTCAACATCTGAATCCGCACCAAAACAATTTGGTTTGGCATAACTTTTCAATGAAAGTTTGAATTTCATGAACATCTTTCAATATTTGTCTAGCTGAATCAAATAGCATAGACCTCTACAACAATTCGGACATCAACCGAAATATACATATACATACATATATATGTATTCTCATATCTTAAAGAAATCTCAAAAACCTTTTTTTATGACGTCATGATACCGCACTGTATTTACAGTCCGTTGAGGATTCCGTCATTTGGTGATTTTATCATACTATATCATACCATAATGGGTTGGCGATCCTTAGATCACATCCAACACTAGGTAATACTGTATTGATGACTCCATCGTTTTTATCATCTTTGCACCAGGTTACATGATGCATTAATGATATATAAAATACATTTTGATATATTGCAAATCATTTTTGTCTAGCCGAAGCAATTAGCAGAGACATACGAATAACAATATTGTTGTTATAACTCATTGGTTCCATCAGTTGATCCAATATTTTTCAAGAAAATAGAAGTGTAAACATCAGCACGAAGTCAATAAATTTCGAAAGTCTAGCATAGCTAGTAGATTTAGAATACCTACGCTTCCACCATCAACTCCACTTTCTATAATGATCCATTGCTTAATAGGTCTATCCATTCCTATCATCCTTAATACTCCATTCACACTTAGCTATACCCAGTTCGTCAAACTTACCACACGTTATGAGTTCAGGAACTTGCCACAATCATATGAGTTTAAGAACTTATCCTAGTCAGACCATAGGCGTCCATTCGCTGAGGGGTTCAAAAACATATCATATAATTATGAGTCACGAACCTACCATAAGTACGAGTTTTAAGAACTTGTACTTAACCTTATATTATTCTCTAACTAAACTCTACCTATCTGTTATATACATGAGAAAAGAATCACCTTCTCATCAGGCATATAACAAATAGCGCGACACAAACCTTTCAATGATTATCAATGGGATAAACTGAGTGCAAGGACAGAACCCTCGCCCATACAAAGGTTTATACAACTCAGTCATCACATGAGTCCTCAATTGAAAACCCACCTAACTCTATCTTGCTCTTAACTTACTCTTTGCTCGATACGAATTTCTCGTATCACATTATCTATAACTCCTCATGAGTTTATCTCGTACTATCATAGTACATTATCTTCATAACATCAAGCTATAATCATTCTTACATTACAAACCATCTTCCTTTTTATAACTTAAACAGATCACGCCGTGATCTTATTCTATAATCATCTCCCTTAAAATTCTTTTCTTAACTCGTGATCGTTTTGTTTTTACGATCCTCTTTCTTTCCCCTTTTTTTTCCATCATTTACGACATTATTCGTTATCTTGACTATTGGAGTTAGGAAACTCCCATTTCTTATCTTTATATCTCTTCAAGATTCTTCTTTGAATCTTCCTGTTTATATAACAATTCTTCCTTTAAGAATTTCTAACTTCATTAACATCGATCACAATTTCATTCGAGTTACACACTTGGTACACATCGAGTCTCTAACAGTTTCAATATGGTACGCTGAGTGGTTTCCCACAAACATCCAACAAACTAGGTTCTGAGTTGCTAGTTCGTATATACCTTCTCTCTATTAAGGAATCGTTTAGCCCAAATACCATACATCAACTACTAAAGAGTACAATTGCACCACACTTAGATATAACTCTCTATTCTTAACTTCTTTATCATTCTCTTTTTATAGACATTGTCTATTTATTATTATTATTGGAGTTGGGTAACCCCACATTCATATTCCTTATAATTCTGTGAGATTCTTCTTTGAATCATTTCATGCAAGTTTTAATCTCTTCTTTATACATTTCTTAAATTACTTCTTATTGTTCAAACTCTATTTGAGCTTATTCGTTCACTATCTTCACCTCTCTTCTCTAAGGTTATAGCCTAAGGTACTCTTACCTAAGGTTTCTAACCTATCAGCTTTGATACCAACTGTAACGACCCCAAAATTCATACCATTTAAAATCTCGACTTCGGTCGTTAACCATACATTCAACCTCTAATTTTACATCATTATTCGATATTAAAAATCACTAAAATTGTGGAATATTTATAACTTTTGTACATTTCCTTTTTTATTGCCCTAAATTGTAACCTTTACATTACATCTCTTTGATTCAAATATATATCATGAATCGCTACAATAAACTGACTATACAAAGTCTTACATCATAAATAGATATCCATATACACTGGATAGCTCAATTTACAATTCAACAACATTTACATTCAAAATATTACATACATTCTCATAAAACATAAGTAATCTTCACGAATATAGATTTCAATAACTCACTTAGCACATATCCTTACCTTAATTCCTTGACCTGCAAAAGTGGTTATTTGCAAGAGTGAGCTCGACAGCCCAGCAAAATCTGACAGTTTTCATGCATCACATAGCACATAATAACATGCTCGATATACATCTCATTGAAGTAACATGTCATACATGCTTTTAATTCACATAGCAAATATCAAGATTGAGTTCCTTACTCAATCATCATTCTTTAGCCAAAATAATGCAGTCATATATTGACTTTAACATTTTATGATTTCAACATGTATAACATATCATGCAATTTAAAATAGTTCATCAAGTCCACGTAGAAAATAGGAACTGAAAGACTTACCTTGATCGTTGTTTACCAATAACAGTTTAACAGCTTATAGCTATCTACACTTCACGTGCCCTACGCAATTATATAATTACATCAAATATTAGTCACATAACAACACATAGTAATTGTAATGTAAACTTTACTCTACGTCTCATAACCCTTCCTATCATAAATACACAATGTTCAACTTAATTGTGCTAACTTTCAACTTATATCTCACTGTATTTTATATTCGCAGTTCATTCAAGTGTTTAAGTCTTGCTAGGACTACTTATTGGTTTTATATTAAATCCAATCCTTATCTTATAATATTCATTTCATTTGAATTAAAATATTTTTAAGTTCATTAACAATTGGCACGACGTTTCGACGTTCATTCGTCACACGCTATATTTGCCTCTCTTGTGTATGCTTACTATGCTTCTATAATTCATCTAATA
This sequence comes from Panax notoginseng, assembly GCA_016801055.1. Lineage (NCBI taxonomy): Eukaryota > Viridiplantae > Streptophyta > Magnoliopsida > Apiales > Araliaceae > Panax > Panax notoginseng. The sequence continues at coordinate 116,713,277 of CM029016.1, forward strand.
CATCATATATTAATGTTAAGCATCATTATATTTACTATTATTTACATTTTGTAACTTAGGACAACATCTTTTATGGTCAGGAGCACTACACATGCATATGTGCATGCCCGACGCCCTACGATTGCCTCTGAAAACACAGCAGTCCTAAAGATGACCATTTTGACCCATCCTAATGATGTCAAATTGAAAAACTAAAAGAACAAAAGTTGTAGTTCTACTCGTCCACGTTCCGGATCATCTTGAATCACCTCAATCGGAGTTCGTATGAGGAAGTTATGGCCATTTTACTATAGGAGGTCAAAACTGTCCAACCCAGACCACTTTTCCAGTGCTGGGGCGCAAGACAGTGGCACTGGGGCGCGAATTCCAGTGCTGGGGCTCGAATTCTAAGCTAGCCAATGGCGCCGGGGCACAAAATTTGGTGCTGAAACTTGCAGAACCCAACCATCGGAGAACAGAACAACTAATTTCTGTCTATTTAACACTGCAAACATGTAAATTAACATGCTAACTTATATAAATTACACATATACACACTACCCAATATGCATATACTAGTTTTAACACAACTAATCAACAATACTAGGAAACTAAATTTTTGAAAACATTGTTTTAAAAACCAAAACTCCATTATCGATATATAAAATACAGTAAACTGTAATTCCATGGTTATAACCAATTTGATTCCTTTAAACTACGATTTTTCTGAAATTCATACCAAATAAACATACATGACCTTCAACTTCATAACTAGAATACACGAATTTTTGTTATCATGCAAAACATATATTCGTATATTTATTTTTCACTGTAAAACCAAGTTCTCTTTCTCAATGAACTTAATTTAGCATGCAACACATATACATATATATATGCTAGTTGTATCAATTACAATTATAATTATTTAGGATTTCAAAATCAATTACATAAACATGATTTACAGACAACCTTTGTAAAAACTCATATACAATGAAGTTGAGTTTCAAGAAACACAGAGGCTAAATAGTTATACTATAAAACCTATGTTAAGATTATAACACATACATTTTTGTTGCTTTTAGAAAATCTTTCACTGAGAATAGCTTTTGACGAACACAGAACCTTCTCTCTCAGTCACAAATTCTCAGACACTTTTCTTCTCTTTTCTTTCTCTGCAGTTTTTCTTAGGCTTAGGTTTAGACAATACAGACAACAGGCTATAGCTAAAACTTAAAACAAATCAACGTACACTTTCCAAAATATTTTTAAAACCGTCGTATACTAATTACCCCTTATTAATTTATCAGTTATAAAACTATTATATATATTATACGTATTATATTTATATAAAAATAATTCAAAAATTAAAACCAAAAGCCATACGGCTTTGTTTGGCAAATCATTTAAAATTAAAGGATTAATATACGTAAGCCTTGTTTGGCAAAAATCAAATTAAAATTACTTTAATTTATTTTAATAACTCTTTATTACATAGTTATTTGTCACACTTTATTTAATAACAATTTATTAAATAATTCACTTAATCACATAACTCAATCCACATAACACATTAATTATTTAACAAATAAATAATTAACTAAATCAAATCAATCAAATTGAACAATTATTTATCCCATAACAAACACATCTAATAAATATTTATATAAATCAATAAATATTTATAATTCAATAAATATTTAAATATTATAATAAAAATCTGGATTGTTACAATAATAATTGTAACGAGGACTCCTTTTGAGTTTGTATACTCTCTAGTAGATAATATTTGTATTCAAACTCACAGTTTATGTTTTGTCGTATTGAACACGACAGTTGTATTATTAAGTTGTATTTGAATTCTGTACCATATTTCTGGCGACTTAAGATGGGTGATGTATATCTATTTTGGGGGCGTCACAAATAGATAGATTTATTAAGCAATGGATCATTATAGAAAGTGGAGTTGATGGTGGAAACATATGTCTTCCAAATCTTCTAGCTATGATAGATTTTAAAATTTTTGACATCAATCTAAATACGCACTGATGTGCCTTTTAAAAATGAATTTTTTTCTCAACAAATGGTGACAAGTGTGTATGTGTGGACTTCGGGATACTGACACATCGTTACCTATTGAGGTATGATAGTACTAAAACTGATTTGCAATGATTTTTGATCTATTTAAAGAATAGTCTATGCTAATTATTTCTGCTAGACGAAAATGATTGGAAAATATCAAAATGTATTTTATATCATTAAGACATCATGTAACTTGGTGCAAATATGATAAAAATTGATGGCATTATAAATACAGAATTACTTAGTGTTGGATGTGATCGAAAGATCGTCAACCCACTATGGAATGATGTATTATGACAAAGTCACACAATAACGGAATCCTCAAACGGGTTGTTAATACAGTACGGTATCATGACGTCATAAAATTATTTTCAAAATTTTAAAGATAAAATATTGCCAACTAAATTTGGCCAGAACCGTTTCGATTGAAATTCGAATTATTGGTATTAGTCTAAGATATTTGATTCGGCTAGACAAATTTTATAAAATTCAAAGTATTCTTCAAAAATTTCTCGAACCAAATTGTTTGGTGCGGAATCCTATGATAAGACTAAGGTGAACTATGTCAATTGGACAAAATAATCAAAACTATTTGTAGCGAAAATATTCGTGAGGCATGATTAAAGTACTAGCACCAGTAGTTTACCTTCCTCATGATTGTAAACATACTGTTAACCTTTTTAAGGGGTAGAGTACCTTTTTCTTAATTGAAAGAGGTCACAGGTATTAATACCTTTAAACCTCAATAGTTCACAGTCTATATGACTACTTAGCATGATTTGAAAATTTTAACTCTTTAGAGTGATGTCGTGATTGAATGTGATGATGGATAGGAAATAGTATGAACTCATTGCGTATGGGTAGAATCTGATATGATTGAATAAAGGTTATTATGAAAACCTAGTTCTGGTGAATTAAAGGAGTAGAGTGTAGTAAGCTGTAATTTCGGGGACGAAATTATTAGAAGAAAGGGTGAATGTGACAACCCGAGAATTTAGACGATTAATAAAATCTTAATTGATTAAATAATGCTTGAATAACAAATCCTAGACTGGGAAATAGGGTCGTAATTAAAATTTTTTGTGGAGTATTTGTATAAATTACAAACTGTAAGTGAATATCTGATAACAATGTATATGGTTTTGTGTATAGTGATTATGTGTGTACAGTATGTGGTTAAGGGTTAAAATATGAATCAGGTAAAGCTGTAACATTGACAAACCTTAATGTTATGTTAAGAACTTCGATCTTCAGTTAAGAAACCCTAACGATCGGTTAGAAACCCTAAATCAAGCTTTAGACACCCTAATTTCAGTTTTAAAAATCTTAAACCCTAATTGAGAATTTTAAAACCCTAATTTGGGAACTCAAATGCTAAGTATAAAACCCTAAGGGTTGAAAGTTATGTGATATATGTGAAAAGACCAAATTACCCTTCGAATTGATGGAGAAATTACCAAAATACCCTTAGTAGGTGCAAGATTACCAAAATGCCCTTTTATTTAACTTTTAAGTAAAAGATTTTACCAAATCTTGTGAGCCATCATCCAAGATTTTGCCATGTGCTCTAAATCTCTCCAATCGGCCAAAATTTGCCACCTAGTAACATTCTTGACCATGCATTCAAGGATTAAAATGTTAAAGTTAAGAAAATAACCTTACTTTATTTTCTAACTTAGCCAACACTTTCTCTCTCTCCAATTCTCGAAATGTTGAGAGGAAATCAGTTATAAGTTAAGCCCATATCATCCCATACACTAACCAAGATCAGATTCAAAGTGCAGAATCAAAGATTGAGCATTAATGGTATAAACCATAACATAAATTAGATCCTTAAGATTTCTGTAATTTATGTGTTTTGATGTTTAGATATATGTTATATGATGTTATTTAGTGATCTATGATGATACATCATGGATCCATAACTTCTAATAAATTTAATATTAATGATAATAAATTTAATATTAATGATAATAAATTTATTTAATAAATATATTAAATAAATTATGGAAAAATATTTTTAATGTTTTAAAAATCATTTAAAAATGATTTAAAGGTTTTAAAAATATTTTAAGTTATAAAATATAACTTTTAATATTTTGACATTAAATAAAGTAATATTGTAATATTAATGGTAGTTATTTAATAATGATTTTAAATGTTTTAAAATTATTTAAAGGTGATATTACGGTATTAAAAATATTCTGAGTTATAATAAATAACTTTTAATATTGGGATATGTATTTCATTAATATTTAAAATTTATTAAACATTAATGATAATGGAATTATGTGGTATTTAAATCATTTAAAAATGATATTAATGATTGAAAATTCATTATAAATAATAATAATTATTTGAAAATTATTTTGAGCTTTCGAAAAATGTTATGATTAAAAATTAAATTATTTAAAATAATATTGAAGCGTTTAAGTAGAGTTTTATTGAAAATAGACTCGATATTATTCGATTGGGCAATCGAGACGTTGAAATAGTACTGAACTCAACTCAGACTGAAATAGTTTGACTTGATACCAGGTCTTATGTGTTTTAGTAACTGTTAGGAATATGTGCTTATGTGTTTAAGATATATTATGACTGTAATTAAAAGTAGTATATGTGATGATATTATTCTAATTGAGAGATCGATATTATCAATAATATGTCTTTCAACTGAACCAAATATTAGATTACGTAACAATAATCGACGGTACATGCAAGTTCTCTAACTCAAACTTGAGTTGTTATTTCAACGCATGCTTGTGAATAATCATTGTTAATTATACCACGTCTATGATTTATTGATTTGCAAATGGTGCATGTTGTATATGTTCATCAGGTATGAAAGGCTGATCAACTTCATTACCATTTGGTTCAGTTAAATTTATTCATGTTCATTGTTGGCCATTCATTATTATTAACTCGGTCATTTAGTTATGAAAATTGATTCGTATTCTTTCACAATTATTATATTGTTGAAAGTTTGTCAGCTTATTATTCATTCTTTCAATCATGATATATCTTTCTTTGAACTTAAACTTTTTGGGCAAACTTGTTGCTCACCCTTACTATATCATGATAAACATTTCAGATTAAGACGAAACTTTGGATACAGGCAAAGGAAAATACAAGTTCCAGGAATGGATTATTTTATAATTAAAATTGTAAAAGTATTGAAGGTAGATAACATTGTAAGTCCTGTAGTATATGAATTTGTGTTTTAAGTTAAGGTTGTCGACCTTGGGGATTATGTTGTAAAGGTTATTGTATAAACAATTTATATTTATATCTTCCGCAATAGTTATAGAAATGATGTATCAGGTTTGTGGTGATTAGATTTGGGGACGCTACAATTGGTATCAAAGCTGTAGGTTATAAACTTTATGTAGGATTACCTTAGGTTATAACCGTAGGGATAAGGATAAGGACTAACTCAATTATAGTTAGTAAGTCAATAGGATTTAAAGACGAATCTCGACAAGTAATAAAGATCTAGAGTTATCTAACACTGATAATAAAGATGAACAATAATAATGAATAGATAGAGTTTAAAATACTAAAAGTATAAAGGGAAAGGAGATCGTAAAACAAAACGATCATAACATAGAAAAGAATTGTAATATAATACAATTATAATATGAGATCACCACGTGATCTGATAAGGTCATAATAGGAAAGAGGATCAAATAAATGATTGAAAACTTTATAGCAGAATTGTTGTATGTAAGTTGTACTATGAAAGCAGTACTATTTAAACTCAGAAAAGAGTTGTGGATGATGCAATATGAATTAAACAAAATTCGAATAGAGTAAGGTAAAGCTAGGATTATGTGGAATTTCAATTGAGGACTCATGTCAGCTGCTAAGTTGTATGATTCTTTGTATGGACGGGGAATTATACTTGGTGTAACAACTACTTAGCTTCTTACACTAATAATCATTGAAATGTTTTTGTTGCACTATTTGCTATATACATGTTGAGAAGGTGATTCTTTTCTCATGTGTACAATAGATAAGTAGAGGATAGGTAGGGAATATAAGGTTAGGTGCGAGTTCTTAAAACTCATACTTATGGTAAGTTTGTGACTCATAACCATATGGTATGTTTTTGAACCCCTAAGCGTATAGACAGTTCCTAATTGGTTCTTGAACTACGTATTGCTAGGATAAGTTCTTAAACTCATATTATTGTTTAAAGTTCCCGAACTAATAATGTGTGGTAAGTTTGATGAATTGGGGTATAGGAAAGATGTGAATGCAGAATTGAGGATGATAGGAATAGATAGATTTATTAAGCAATGGATCATTATAGAAAGTGGAGTTGATGGTGGAAACATATGTATTCCAAATCTTCTAGCTATGCTAGATTTTAAAATTTTGACATCAAGCAAAATACGCACTGATGTGCCTTTTAAAAATGATTTTATTCTCAACAAATGGTGACAAGTGTGTATGTGTGGACTTCGGGATACTGACACATCGTTACCTGTCGAGGTATGATAACAATAAAACTGATTTGTAATAATTTTTGATCTATTTATAGAATAGTCTATGATAATTGTTTCTACTAGACAAAACTGATTTGAAAATATCAAAATATATTTTATTTCGTTAATGCATCATGTAACTTGGTGCAAATATGATAAAAATTGATGGAGTTATAAATGCAGAATTACTTAGTGTTGGATGTGATCGAAAGATCATCAACCAACTATGGAATGATGTATTATAACAAAGTCACACAATGATGGAATCTTCAAACGGGCTGTAAATACAGTACGGTATCATGACGTCATAAAATTATTTTCAAAATTTTAAGGATAAAATATTGCCAACTAAATTTGGCCAGAACCGTTTTGATTGAAATTCGAATTATTGGTATTAGTCTAAGATATTTGATTCAGCTAGACAAATTTTACGAAATTCAAAGTATTCTTTGAAACTTTCTCGAACCAAATTGTTTAGTGCGGAATCCTATGATAAGACTGAGGTGAACTATGTCAATTGGATAAAATAATCAAAACTATTTGTAGCGAAAATATTCGTGAGGCATGATTAAAGTACTAGCACCAACAGTTTACTTTCTTCGTGATTGTAAACATACTGTTAACCTTTTTAAGGGGTAGAATACCTTTTTCTTAATTGAAAGAGGTCGCAGGTATTAATACCTTTAAACCTCAATAGTTCACAATCTATATGATTACTCAACATGATTTAAAAATTTTAACTCTTTAGAGTGATGTCGTGATTGGAAGTAATGATGGATAGGAAATTGTATGAACTCATTGTATACGGGTAGAATCTGATATGATTGAATAAAGGTTATTATGAAAACCTAGTTCTGGTGAATGAAAGGAGTAGAGTGTAGTAAGCTGCAATTTTGAGGATAAAATTTTTAGAAGAAAGGGTGAATGTGACAATCCGAGAATTTAGACGATTAATAAAATCTTAATTGATTAAATAAAGGTTGAATAATAAAACCTAGACTGGGAAATAGGGTATTAATTAAAATTTTTTGTGAAGGATTTGTATAAATTACAAACTGTAAGTGAATATCTGATAGCAGGGTATATGGTTTTGTGTATAGTGATTATGTGTGTACAGTATGTGGTTAATGGTTAAGTAACATTGACAAACCCTAATTTTACGTTAAGAACTTTGATGTTCTGTTAAGAAACCCTAACGATCGGTTAAAACCCCTAAATCAAGCTTTAGACACCCTAATTTCAGTTTCAGAAATCCTAAACCCTAATCGAGAATTTTAAAACCCTAATTTGGGAACTCAAAGGCAAAGTATAAAACCCTAAGGGTTGAAAGTTATGTTATATATGTAAAAAAACCAAATTACCTTTCGAATTGATGGGGAAATTACCAAAATACACTTAGTAGGTGCAAAATTACCAAAATGCCCTTCTACTTAACTTTTAAGTAAAAGATTTTAACAAATCTTGTGAGTCATCATCCAAGATTTTGCCATGTGCTCTAAGTCTCTCCAATCAGCCAAAATTTACCACCTAGCAACATTCTTGAACATGCATTCAAGGATTAAAATGTTAAAGTTAAGAAAATATCCTTACTTTATTTTCTAACTTAGGCAACACTTTCTCTCTCTCCAATTCTCGAAATGTTGAGAGGAAATCAGTGATAAGTTAAGCCTATATCATCCCATACACTAACCAAGATCAGATTCAAAGGGCAGAATCAAAGATTGAGCATTAAATGTATAAACCCTAACTTAAGCTAGATCCTTAAGATTTCAGTAATTTATGTGTTTTGATGTTTAGATATATGTTATATGATGTTATTTAGTGATCTATGATGTTACATCATGGATCCATAACATCTAAGTGCATGAAAATAAGAATTTTAAAAAATAGTTAAGAACCCTAAAATGAGGTCTGACAGTCATTTGAAAGATCCTCTAGATCTAAATATGTTAGATGTTAGGATGGCTAAGTGTATCAATGATGTTCTATGCCATGAGGAGAGTACAATGGAAGTGGAATCAAGTCCATAGATGTTCCAGATCACAAGTTATTCATGGTCAAATATGGTTGACCAGTGACAGAAACTGGGTTCTGGAAAACCCAAAAAACCCAAAAATTTCTAACAACCATTTTGCAGGGCTTTGATCTTGCAGTGGTTAAGTTGTTAAGTCATGAGAGTGTATAACTCTTATACACTGACATATGGACTACCAAACCATGACACTAGAATACTTAAATCATCAACAGGATCAAAGATATTATTGGTCAAAACTAGGTTGAACAACTGCCTATATGAACTTTCTGGAAAACCCGAATTTCTTCATGAGTAGTTTATGGCTGATACTTTGACCAAGCCAGATCTTGCTTGTATGATGTTGTTAAGCTACATAAGTGTATTAATTTTGTACCTTGACATACATACTATATTAATGTTATAAGACCCCAACTTTTTATAAATAAAAATCAAATTTTCTCTAATTATTATTTTGAATAATAAGGTGTTAATTTGATATAATATTTTGGTTATGGGTGAAATGTGCAAATTTTACAAAATAAGCAAGTGGTTATAAAATATTCATTGTCGTCGGGGAATATTCGTTTGGTCATGAAATATTCTTGCTGTCGGGGAATATTCGTACGACGGCGGAGCCATTTGTTGGCCCCATAACGGAAAAATTATCGGATGAAGAAAACGACAAGTATGAGTTTTTATAAATAACGACGTAGTTGTTACCGTTAACACTGTTGGAATACTCGGTGGTTAAAACACAGTAATATATGGTGTTGCACAGTAGCACACTATATTGCACTAATTATTGATTCTTACGTAAGAAGTCACTGCTCAATAATTGTTACAGTATTTACTGTTCAATATTTTATTTTATTAATTCAATAATTGCTGCGTTGATATTTTATATTGTTGATTCAATAATTGTCATTACAGAGTATTTCAAATTATCAGATCAATAATTTATATTATTTAAATAATATTATTAGATTGTATTATTGGCAATGTCTAAGGAAGTTATGGCTAAGGAGATGTTTGGTCACCTAATTGCGCTCCAATAAGGAGAAATTCTTATTGGAAAGTCCCCTCTTTCCTAGGAACGATCTGGTTGTCATTATTGTGATTTTGTAATATTATTTGTGAATAATTAATTATTGATATATATGATAAGAAAAATATTTATTTTATGTAGATATAAATGGAGAAATTTTTAGAAAAGTGACAATGGTTAAAAATTGATATTTTATCTTTTCTGATAAAATAATTTATTTAAATATATTATTATATTATCATAATATAATAATGGTGATATTTTTACAATGAATGTGTGATATATGAATAAATGAGGAGGTAGAGTATTTTTGTTACAATAAATGTTAAAAACATGTTAAACATGTTGGTGGGCCCCATTTTTGACTGAAATTTGATTATACCCTGTAAAATCGTCCGTATGTGGATTTCGGTCAATTACTGTTTAGAATTTGGAAAAACTTAAAGCTACATAAGATTATGAATTTTCTAATAAAAGAGCTATTTATTATGAATTATTGAAGTTCTGAAATATTGGATCTGAATTAATTTTGTTGCATTAAATGATTAAAACATGTTTATCATTATTGGTGGGCTCCACTGGTGGCTGAAATCAGTTTGTCTAAGGTGGGCGTAAACTTTTTTTAATTATATTAATATTTTATTAAATTTTATGCTTTGATGTTCTAAGCATTTTCCTATAAATAGGGTGCTTTGGTTAGAATTGACAATCACATCAGAAATTGAAGTTTTCTTTCTCTATATTATCGAGCGTATTTTTGTGAGTATTTTGATACTTTGAGTGTTGCTATACGGTGTAAGTTTCCTTCAGCACTAATCCAGTATTCCAGTCGGAAGAACTGTCCTTTTGAGGTAAGGGACGTTATTTTTTCGTAAATGATATTATTTCTTTCAATATTATTATACCGGAATATTGGTATGAATTTTATTATGAAAATTTTATATTTTTATGTCGGAGTTACTATTCACGAGTTACTATTCACGAGTTACTATTCATGAGTTACTATTCACGAGTTACTATTCATGAGTTACTATTCACGAAGTATGATAATTTTTCTTATGGAATTTTAACCTTTTAGTGTCAGAGTAACTATTCACGTATACAACACTATTTATGTATACTGCGCTATTCACAAATACTACACTATTCACAGAAAAATTAAATTTTCTTTTCTGTGTCCAAGATTGTCTGTTATGGTTCCTATTTTTGATTGGATTTATGTTTTAATCTTCATTTTTGATTTCTGCTCCATAATTGATTATTATGGAGTATTTTTGAACTTGGATAAACTAAAGTACGAATTCCTAATCTTTGTCCTTTTATCTCACTGGATTCATTTTTTTTAAAATATTTTCGTCATTCTCAGTCCTAAATAGTGATATAACTGAATATCTTTGGCATGTAGTACAAAGATGAACAATTACATGATGAATATCTTTGGCCCGTAGAGCAAAGATGAACAGGTGTTGAGATGAACATGACCAACTGGTGATACAAATGAATATCTTTGGCCCGTAGTGCAAAAATGAATATTTGATGATTGATGTTACAGGGATAAATTATTGATGATGGACTTTTAAATTCATAGATGATAGTATATTTCATTCTCTACTTAACTCTTCTAATGAATTGTTGTTTCCATTTCAGTTGTTGATCTAAAACTTGTTGTCTATTGTATTCTATCAGATTTTTCCCTGTTGAGGACTAACGATAATTTGTTCTACATTATCTTAGTCATAATATTCTTTACTGGGCTAGTTGAGCTCACCCTTTTTCCTTTTTGTTCTATTTTTTTTCTAAGGAGGCGAGAATATAATAGGAACTAGTCGGGATATAGAGTAATGGGTCAAGACAGTTATTTTAGCAGTCATCACTATTTTAAAAAAATAGTGTATTAATAATTATAATGAGGACTCATTTAAGTGTGGATATTGTCTAGAAGATAATTTTTTTTTATTTAAACACACAACATATGTGTTGTCATATTTTGCACGACAATTGTAATAATAAAGTTGTAGTTGTTTATGTACCATGTATTTGGCAACTCAGAATGGGTTGGTTGGAATGGACCTATTTTGGGGGCGTCACAGTTGGTATCAGAGCTTAGGGATATGATCTATGGCGGAGATCGGTGAATAGAACTAGGAGGGGAGAGACGAGTAAATCGTTCGCTAGTGTGTCCTACCTAAGCTTATTTGTTGGTCGGCCAGAATATAGGGGTATTATGTGGTATGTCAATTTTTTTAATTAACCATTGTTTTGTGACAGTATTTGAGAATGACATCTAAAATTTTTGAGATGAACATTGGAGCAAAACAACATGACTGTGTCCCAGTACGAGGCTAAGTTCGCGGAGTTATCCAGGTTTGCACCTCATTTAGTAGAGAATGAGGAACATATGACGCGGATGTTTCTGAGAGGTTTGAAACTCGAAATTCGTAAATACCTCATTTCTCACAAACTTTGTTTATATTCAGATGTTGAGAATAGGGCTCAGTTATTGGAGCGTGATAATGAGTCAGCCCAACGAAAAGTTAACGACCAACAACACGATAATAATCGTACCTGTGACAACCCCAAAATAGGTCCATTCCACCCAACCCATTCTGAGTCGTCAAATACATGGTACAGAAAACAACTACAACTTTATTACAACAATTATCGTGCAAAATACAACAACACATATGCTGTGAGTTTGGATACAAATATATACCAAATGTGACTCATGTTCCAACCATGGACATCACCTCACAATAACACCTTACATAAAGGTATAGTCAAAAACTGTTTTAGAAATTAGAATCTTTGGGAAGTGCTCAAGGAAACCTTCGTACATGGGAGGCCATGCGTCTAGGTTATGATAGATATCATATGGCCACAGAATTATCCTTGGTTGACCCAATAGACCCCAAAGAAAAACGAGAAGATTACTAGCATATTCTTCCCAATGGTGAGTCTTCTCTTGACTTATCATTATCTCCACTTTATCTAACTGAGAATTTTACTTCAAACAAACACCAAGATTATGTAGGTAGTGCTTGTAGATATACTCGGCAAGTGGATGTGCACAATCCTGTCTTATGATGACACGAGGTTGTATGTCGTTAGACATCTTGTATGATAGTGGCAAAACACCCTTCCAACGTTGGGTTTGCCTCACCCTATTTTCTTCACCAAATATAACTACTAAATGATGACCACCGTTCTATTCCCTTGTTACCCCCGCTCGACCCAGCTACACTCTTATTACCTGAAAGGAATTGTGAAGCAAAAGGGTGAGCACAACTAGCTCAGTAAAGAATATCATGACTAAAGATAATTAAATTATCAATAGCCTTCATCAATAATAAATCAGAGATTTAGAACATATGGTAAATGATAAAAATTTCAACCATAGTTGCAGCGGAACGAGCAATCCATTAGAAGAGTCAAATAGACTATAAAGTCTATTATCTTCTCCATGTTAAAAATCCATCAACAATGTTTTATCCCTGTAACATCAATCAACAATTCTGGTCCACAATCATATGAATAACTCATAATCATAACTGTAGTTCTAAATTCCTCTTCTCATCCAGGACGAAGATAATTTTCATCACCTATCTTTACCTGAAACATCAAAGATCATGGTTATACCAAATCACAGTTCCTGTTTATAATCATACTAACAAATCCATCTTTGCACTACGGGCCAAAGATATTCATCAACAAACCATCTTTGCACTACGGGCCAAAGATATTCAACAACAGTTCATCTTTGCACTACAGGCCAAAGATATTCATCAACAGGCTATCTTTGCACTACATGCCAAAGATATTCATCAACAATTCATATTTGCACTACAGGCCAAATATATTCATATCTCAAAGAAATATATAATCATTTCAGAATTTATATAAACAATAATTATAACCATGTTGATCAATTCACCTTTGCACTTAAGCTTAAGATATTCAATTATAAATTCAATGGTCATGATCATACCAGTCACAATTCAACTTTGCACTACAGGCCAAAGAGAACCATAGTCATGATCATACCAATAATCTACCCATCTTTACACTCCAGTGAAAGAGAATTTCAACATCAGGGTTATAAAAATGTTATATATGATGATAAAAATAATATGATCAACATATAATTTTAATCTCAAGAGTAATATTCGTAACTCATGAATAGTAAATCGTGAATAGTAACTCATGAATAGTAACCCCGACACAAAAGATAGAAATTCCACAATAAATTCTATACCAATATTTCGGTATAATGATATTGAAAGAATAACATTACTTAAATTTATAAACAATTTATTTTAATTGTTTACACTTTACTAATTAATGCATTTAATCATCATAAAATGCCAACTCTTACAATTTCATCATCAATAACCAAAACCCTCATCAAAAATCTGCATATACCTCATATAGGATTCTCAAGCCATAAAATCCTATTTTCTAATTTTCTTACTTCACATAACATATTTAATTCATTTACTCATAACTAGACTATTTTCATGAAAAATACCAAATCAGTTCTAAAAATATTTCTTTTCTGGGATTTAGCATAATATAGTCCCATAGTGAACATATATTTTTCTCAGAATTTTTAAAAGTCATTTACTATTTTTCATATGGCCAAAATAGCCGAATATTTAGACATTTATCAAAAATTGTACTTTTGTCTAAAAATTCTGAAATTTACAGAGTATACTTCTATCATATACATGTACTCCCAATAAAAATTTCATCAATTTTGGAGTTAACCACAAGGAATTATAAGCTGTTACTTTTAAAATAGTCTTTTCTCATAAAATTCATAACTCTCAATCTATACATCCAAAAATCACCATTTTTGGACACAATCAAGAAAACTCATCAAAATATCATTTCAAATTTTTCCAGAATTTTTGAAGATCAAAAAAATTACGAAACTGAAAATCATAACAACCCTTAAAATCCCTTAATATCCCTTACCTCAAAAGAGCAGTACTTCTGACTGGATATCGGATATGATGCTGAAGGAAACTTGCACTGAATAGCAACTCTCAAAGTATCTAAATACTCACAAAATATGCTTCATAATATAGAGAGAGAAAGAGAGAAAACTTATGTTTCTGGTGTGATTTTCAATTCTAACTTAGCCCTCTATTTATAGGAAAATTTTGGTAGGTTTGACCTGCAACCTGATGGCTTTACCTGCTACTATTCCCACCCACCACATTTGAAATATAATTCAGCACATTTCTTCACCAACCACAAGTGGGGCCCACCAATTCTAGAATTTTCCACCAAAATGATAAACTCCGAAAATTCAACAATTTCTGAACCAGTCATCTCGTAAAATTCATAACAAATCATACGTTCATTTTTAACGGTTCAAAATTTGTGGACATATACTCAACTTATATATGTATAACATATCCAAAAATTACCACGATCCAACGGTCGGATTAAAAATTATAACCCCCGCAAAATATCTCAAAAACCCTGATTTTTAATACCTCCATTCCGACAAAAATACGGATAAAAATCTCAACATTAACTCCTTCATTTTTTAACCACAAAAATATATCCCTCATTTATATCCACATAAAATAAATATTTTCTTATCATATGAATCAATAATTAATTATTCACAAATAATATTACAGAATCACATTTATGACAACCAGGCCGTTCCCAGGAAAGAGGGGGCTTTCCAATAAGAATTTCTCCTTACTGGCGCGCAATTAGATGACCAAACCTCTCCTTAGACAGAACTTTCTAGACATTGCCAATAATGCTATCTAATAATACTATTCAAATAATATGAATTATTGATCTGATAATGGGAAATACTGTGCAGCAACAATTATTGAACAACAATAATATAAAATTTCAACGTAGCAATTATTGAATCAATAAAATAAAATATTGAACAGTAATTACTGTAACAATTATTGAGTAGTGCCTTCTTACGTAAGAATCAATAATTTCAAAAATACTATGCAATACCGTGTGCTACTGTGCAATAACGCGTATTACTGTATTTTAACCACCGGGTATTCCAACAGTGTTAACGGTAACAACTACGCCGTTATTTGTAAAAACTCAAATTTGTCGTTTTCTTCACCCGACAGTTATTCTGTTATGGGGCCCACAAATGGCTGCGCCGTCGTACGAATATTTCCCGACAGAAAGAATATTCCACGACCAAACGAATATTCCCCGACAACAATGATTATTTTATAACCACTTGCTTATTTTGAAAAAATTTTCATATATCACCCTTAACTTTAAATTTTATCAATTTAACCATTTATTGAATAGTAACTATAAAAAAAATTGAATACTTTTATTTCATAAAATTCGGGGTCTTACAATCTCCCCTCCTTATGAAATTTCGTCCTCGAAATTTACGTACCTGGTATTTCAAAGAGTTGAGAATACCTTCCTTTCATTTCAGATTCCATCTTCTCTGTCATCATAATTTCTCCATTGCTCATCTCCTGTATTTCAAATATCATTCTAGAATACAGCTTTAAAACAAGGGTTAATTTAACAAATTAACATATCACATAATATCCCGATATTATGACTGACCAACAAATAAGCTTAGGTAGGACACACTAGCGAAGGATTTACTCGTCTCTCCCCACCTAGTTGTATTCCCCGATCTCCGCCAGAGATCATATCCCTAAAATCTGATACCAAATGTGACATTGGACACCATCATGTGTCAGCACCTCACAAGGGTACCTATCAGCTTGCCACCGCAGAACGGCGTCCCCTACGGAGAGTCTGGCTTCGGTGCATTCCCCATCAACAGGAAGTCACCAGCGAGAGGCTCGGGGCTCTTTACTTATAGCTCTGATACCAAATGTGACAACCCCAAAATAGGTCCATTCCACCCAACCCATTCTGAGTCGTCAAATACATGGTACAGAAAACAACTATAACTTTATTACAACAATTATCGTGCAAAATACAACAACACATATGCTGTGAGTTTGGATACAAATATATACCAAATGTGACTCATGTTCCAACCGTGGACATCACCTCACAATAACACCTTACATAAAGGTATAGTCAAAAACTGTTTTAGAAATTAGAATCTTTGGGAAGTGCTCAAGGAAACCTTCGTACATGGGAGGCCATGCGTCTAGGTTATGATAGATATCATATGGCCACAGAATTATCCTTGGTTGACCCAATAGACCCCAAAGAAAAACGAGAAGATTACTATCATATTCTTCCCAATGGTGAGTCTTCTCTTGACTTATCATTATCTCCACTGTCTCTAATTGAGAATTATACTTCAAACAAACACCAAGATTATATAGGTAGTGCTTGTAGATATACTCAGCAAGTGGATGAGCACGATCCTGTCTTATGATGACACGAGGTTGTATGTCGTTAGACATCTTGTATGATAGTGGCAAAACACCCTTCCAACGTTGGGTTCGCCTCACCCTATTTTCTTCACCAAATATAACTACTAAATGATGACCACCGTTCTATTCCCTTGTTACCCCCGCTCGACCCAGCTACACTCTTATTACCTGAAAGGAATTGTGAAGCAAAAGGGTGAGCACAACTAGCTCAGTAAAGAATATCATGACTAAAGATAATTAAATTATCAATAGCCTTCATCAATAATAAATCAGAGATTTAGAACATATGGTAAATGATAAAAATTTCAACCATAGTTGCAGCGGAACGAGCAATCCATTAGAAGAGTCAAATAGACTATAAAGTCTATTATCTTCTCCATGTTAAAAATCCATCAACAATGTTTTATCCCTGTAACATCAATCAACAATTCTGGTCCACAATCATATGAATAACTCATAATCATAACTGTAGTTCTAAATTCCTCTTCTCATCCAGGACGAAGATAATTTTCATCACCTGTCTTTACCTGAAACATCAAAGATCATGGTTATACCAAATCACAGTTCCTGTTTATAATCATACTAACAAATCCATCTTTGCACTACGGGCCAAAGATATTCATCAACAAACCATCTTTGCACTACGGGCCAAAGATATTCAACAACAGTTCATCTTTGCACTACAGGCCAAAGATATTCATCAACAGGCTATCTTTGCACTACATGCCAAAGATATTCATCAACAATTCATATTTGCACTACAGGCCAAATATATTCATATCTCAAAGAAATATATAATCATTTCAGAATTTATATAAACAATAATTATAACCATGTTGATCAATTCACCTTTGCACTTAAGCTTAAGATATTCAATTATAAATTCAATGGTCATGATCATACCAGTCACAATTCAACTTTGCACTACAGGCCAAAGAGAACCCTAGTCATGATCATACCAATAATCTACCCATCTTTACACTCCAGTGAAAGAGAATTTCAACATCAGGGTTATAAAAATATTATATATGATGATAAAAATAATATGATCAACATATAGTTTTAATCTCAAGAGTAATATTCGTAACTCATGAATAGTAAATCGTGAATAGTAACTCATGAATAGTAACCCCAACACAAAAGATAGAAATTCCACAATAAAATCTATACCAATATTTCGGTATAATGATATTGAAAGAATAACATTACTTAAATTTATAAACAATTTATTTTAATTGTTTACACTTTACTAATTAATGCATTTAATCATCATAAAATGCCAACTCTTACAATTTCATCATCAATAACCAAAACCCTCATCAAAAATCTGCATATACCTCATATAGGATTCTCAAGCCATAAAATCCTATTTTCCAATTTTCTTACTTCACATAACATATTTAATTCATTTACTCATAACTAGACTATTTTCATGAAAAATACCAAATCAGTTCCAAAAATATTTCTTTTCTGAGATTTAGCATAATATAGTCCCATAGTGAACATATATTTTTCTCAGAATTTTTAAAAGTCATTTACTATTTTTCATATGGCCAAAATAGCCGAATATTTAGACATTTATCAAAAATTTTACTTTTGTCTAAAAATTCTGAAATTTACAGAGTATACTTCTATCATATACATGTACTCCCAATAAAAATTTCATCAATTTTGGAGTTAACCACAAGGAATTATAAGCTGTTACTTTTAAAATAGTCTTTTCTCATAAAATTCATAACTCTCAATCTATACATCCAAAAATCACCATTTTTGGACACAATCAAGAAAACTCATCAAAATATCATTTCAAATTTTTTCAGAATTTTTGAAGATCAGAAAAATTACGAAACTGAAAATCATAACAACCCTTAAAATCCCTTAATATCCCTTACCTCAAAAGAGCAGTACTTCTGGCTGGATATCGGATATGATGCTGAAGGAAACTTGCACTGAATAGCAACTCTCAAAGTATCTAAATACTCACAAAATATGCTTCATAATATAGAGAGAGAAAGAGAGAAAACTTATGTTTCTGGTGTGATTTTCAATTCTAACTTAGCCCTCTATTTATAGGAAAATTTTGGTAGGTTTGACCTGCAACCTGATGGCTTTACCTGCTACTATTCCCACCCACCACATTTGAAATATAATTCAGCACATTTCTTCACCAACCACAAGTGGGGCCCACCAATTCTAGAATTTTTCACCAAAATGATAAACTCCGAAAATTCAACAATTTCTGAACCAGTCATCTCGTAAAATTCATAACAAATCATACGTTCATTTTTAACGGTTCAAAATTTGTGGACATATACTCAACTTATATATGTATAACATATCCAAAAATTATCACGATCCAACGGTCGGATTAAAAATTATAACCCCCGCAAAATATCTCAAAAACCCTGATTTTTAATACCTCCATTCCGACAAAAATACGGATAAAAATTTCAACATTAACTCCTTCATTTTTTAACCACAAAAATATATCCCTCATTTATATCCACATAAAATAAATATTTTCTTATCATATGAATCAATAATTAATTATTCACAAATAATATTACAGAATCACATTTAAGACAACCAGGCCGTTCCCAGGAAAGAGGGGGCTTTCCAATAAGAATTTCTCCTTACTGGCGCACAATTAGATGACCAAACCTCTCCTTAGACAGAACTTTCTAGACATTGACAATAATGCTATCTAATAATACTATTCAAATAATATGAATTATTGATCTGATAATGGGAAATACTGTGCAGCAACAATTATTGAACAACAATAATACAAAATTTCAATGTAGCAATTATTAAATCAATAAAATAAAATATTGAACAGTAATTACTGTAACAATTATTGAGTAGTGCCTTCTTACGTAAGAATAAATAATTTCAAAAATACTATGCAATACCGTGTGCTACTGTGCAATAACGCGTATTACTGTATTTTAACCACCGGGTATTCCAACAGTGTTAACGGTAACAACTACGCCGTTATTTGTAAAAACTTAAATTTGTCGTTTTCTTCACCCGACAGTTATTCTGTTATGGGGCCCACAAATGGCTGCGCCGTCGTACGAATATTCCCCGACAGAAAGAATATTCCACGACCAAACGAATATTCCCCGACAACAATGATTATTTTATAACCACTTGCTTATTTTGAAAAAATTTTCATATATCACCCTTAACTTTAACTTTTATCAATTTAACCATTTACTGAATAGTAACTATAAAAAAAATTGAATACTTTTATTTCATAAAATTCGGGGTCTTACAGTACCGGTGGCAACGACCATCAGAACAATGATAACCATCGTTGAAGAAATTATCATGCCAGAAATGATAGCCACTTCGGTGGTAATCATGACAAAGATAATAGAAGAAATGATTCAAGTGAAAATTTCAAGATGAGAGGATTTAACGATGACAGGAAGACATCGGCAGCAGCACTAGCACCAACAACAAATTCTAGGGGAGGAGAACGACCGCCAGTTAGATGCTACAGATACGGAGAGGAGGGACACATAAGTCCAAACTGTTCACTGCCTTCCAAGGTATATTTTAGTTGTGGAAAAGACGGTCATATAGCTCGATTTTTTCTTGTAGCGAAGTCAAGTCCAGCTGGGACGGTGGCACCAAAGGCGGATACGGACAAAACAAAGTTGGTAGTTTAAGGAAGAGCGTTTGTCGTGACTGGTCAAAACGCGAGGAACCCGAACGAAGTTATCACGGGTTAGTTAATCATAAAGTATTCTTGCAAAGTCTATACCTTATTAGATACCGGTTCTACCCATTATTTTATCTCTCCTTCTTGTGGTCAACGTTTGAACTTGACTCCTGAGAAATTAGACTTTGACTTCTCTATTGAAACTCCGTTAGGAGAAACTTTCGTTACATCCACTGTTTATAAATTTTGCTTGATTCAGGTTGGCACCATCATATTACCTATGATCTCATTTCTTTGAAAATACTTGCATTTGATGTGATTTTAGGGATTCATTGGTTAACCACTAATCATGCTAAAATTGATTATTTTCGTAAGGTTGTTAGTTTTCATATTCCTAACCAACCTGCTATGCGAATTCAAGCAACCAAACCACTGAAGTCAAACACTTTCATATCAACCCATAAAGTCATTCGTTTATTGAAAAACGGATGTCAAGCTTTCTTAACCCATGTCATGGACTTGAACAAAAATACGTCAGATTTGAATAATATTCTTTATTAATGAATTTCCTGACGTATTTCTTGAAGAACTTCTTGGCCTACCCCCAGAGCGTGATATTGAATTTTTGTATTGATCTTAAACCCGATACAAAACCCATTTCTAAAATCTCATATCCAATAGCTCCTATTGAACTTTAGGAGTTAAAAACCCAACTACAGGAGTTGGTACCCAAGCCTCTATCTGGTGACTTCCTTTGTAGAATGCACCGAAGTCAGACTTTCCGTAGAGGATGCTATATTTGTGTGGTGGTAAAACGATAGGTGCCATTGTGACGTGCTATCCAAGATTGGGATATGAGTCACAGTTGAGAGTAACCTAAGTCAGTAATCGAAATACGTAGCTTTCTAGGCTTAGCTGGTTACTATCGGAGATTCGTAGAATGATTTTCTCGAATCGCTACTCCATTAACTCAGCTGACTCGAAAAGATACAAAATTCGAATGGAGCGAGGAATGTGAGAAGAGCTTCCAAGAACTCAACATGCGGCAACGACGTTGGCTCGAACTGTTGAAAGATTACGATCATACCATCCAATACCATTCTGGAAAAGCGAACGTAGTAGCTGACGCGTTGAGTAGACGATCGTATGCGGTTACGGGTGCGATATTGTCTAACACAAAGACCCATTTCGTATAACTTATAAATGATGGAGATAGAGTTAAAGACTTTAGGGACCCACGTGATGATGTCGAATATACGATTAGAACCGACTTTAATCGATAAAGTTAAAGCTGCTCAAGTCACAAATCTGGAGCTGATGCGTATAAGGAAGAAAATACAAGAATATGTTATTCCAGAAGCAAGAGTCGACAAAGAGAAGAAATCTCAACCCTCGATTTGTTAGTCCATTTGAAATTCTCGATCGAGTAGGAAATGTGGCCTATAGACTCGCTTGACCGCCAAGTATGTCTCGTGTTTATAATGTTTTTTGCATATCCACGCTACGTAAATATGTGAAAGACCCAAACCACATTATTGAGTTAGAACCAGACGAGATAGCCGAAGATTTAACGTACGAGGAGATACTTGTCAAGATCTTGGATATGAAGGAGTATATCCTACGCACAAAGGTTATACCGTAAGTTTAGGTTTTGTGGAGGAACCGTGCTATTGAGAAAATGACCTAGGAGTTGGAGTCGAAAATAAAAGCGAGGTACCCTCACCTTTTTGAAACATCAGGTACGTACGTCAATTTCGAGGATGGAATTTCATAAGGAGGGGAGGTTGTAAGACCCCAACTTTTTATAAATAAAAATTAAATTTCCTCTAATTATTATTTTGAATAATAAGGTGTTAATTTGATATAATATTTTGGTTATGGCTGAAATGTGCAAATTTTACAAAATAAACAAGTGGTTATAAAATATTCATTATTATCGGAGAATATTCGTTTGGTCGTGGAATATTCTTTCTGTCGGGAAATATTCGTACGGCAGCGCAGCCATTTGTGGGCCCCATAACGAAAAAATTATCGGATGAAGAAAATGACAAGTATGAGTTTTTATAAATAACGGCCTAGTTGTTATCGTTAACACTGTTGGAATACTTGGTGGTTAAAACACAGTAATATACGGTGTTGCACAGTAGCACACTGTATTGCACTAATTATTGATTCTTACGTAAGAAGTCACTACTCAATAATTGTTACAGTAATTATAGTTCAATAATTTATTTTATTAATTCAATAATTACTGCGTTGATATTTTATATTGTTGATTCAATAATTGTCATTGTACAGTATTTCAAATTATCAGATCAATAATTTATATTATTTGAATAATATTATTAGATAGCATTATTGGCAATGTCTAAGGAAGTTCTGTCTAAGGAGAGGTTTGGTCACCTAATTGTGCGCCAGTAAGGAGAAATCCTTATTGGAAAGCCCTTTCTTTCTTGGGAACGACTTGGTTGTTATTATTGTGATTCTGTAATATTATTTGTGAATAATTAATTATTGATATATATGATAAGGAAAATACTTATTTTACGTGGATATAAATGGAGGAATTTTGAAAAAAGTGACAATTGTTAAAAATTGATATTTTATCTTTTCTGATAAAATAATTCATTTAAATATATTATTATATTATAATAATATACTAATGGTGATATTTTTACAATGAATATGTGATATATGAATAAATGAGGAGGAAAAGTATTTTTGTTACAATAAATGTTAAAAACATGTTAAACATGTTGGTGGGCCCCATTTTTGACTGAAATTTAATTATAGCCTGTAAAATCGTCCGTATGTAGATTTCAGTCAATTTTTGTCTAGAATTTGAAAAAACTTAAAGCTACAAAGTTGTAGAGAATTAAATTTCCTATAAAATGGACATAAGATTCAAATTTTTCTGATAAAAGGACTATTTATTATGAATTATTGAAGTTCCCAAATATTGGGTTTGAATTAATTTTGTTGCATTAAAAGATTAAAACATGTTTATCATTGTTGGTGGGCCCCACTGGTGGCTAAAATCAGTTTGTCTAAGGTGGGCGTGAATTTTTTTAATTATATTAATATTTTATTAAATTTTCTGCTTTGGTGTTCTAACCATTTTCTTATAAATAGGGTGCTTAGGTTAGAATTGAAAATCACACTAGAAACTGAAGTTTTCTCTGTCTATATTATCGAGCGTATTTTTGTGAGTATTTTGATACTTTGAGTGTTGCTATACGGTGCAAGTTTCCTTCAGCACTAAATCCAGTATTCCAATTAGAAGAACAGTCCTTTTGAGGTAAGGGACGTTATTTTTTCGTAAATGATATTATTTCTTTCAATATCATTATACCAGAATATGGGTATGAATTTTATTATGAAATTTTTATCTTTTCATGTCGGGGTTACTATCCATGAGTTACTATTCACGAATTACTATTCATGAGTTACTATTCACGAGTTACTATTCATGAGTTACTATTCACGAAGTATGATAATTTTTTTCTTGTAGAATTTCTACCTTTTAGTGTCGGGGTTACTATTCACGTTTACGGCACTATTCACGTATACTGCACTATTCACAAATACGACACTATTCACAAAAAAATAAAATTTTCTTTTATGTGTCTAAGATTGTATGTTATGGTTCATATCTTTGATTGGATTTACGTTTTGATCTTCATTTTTGATTTCTGCTCCACAACTGATTATTATGGAGTATTTTTGAATTTGGATAAACTAAAGTGCGAATCCCTAATCTTTGTACTTTTATCTCACTGGATTCGTTTTCTTTAAAATATTTTCATCATTCTTAGTCCTAAATGGTGATATAACTGAATATCTTTGGCATGTAGTGCAAAGATGAACGATTGCATGATGAATATCTTTGGCCCGTAGTGCAAAGATGAACAGGGGTTGAGATGAACATGACCAACTGGTGATACAAATGAATATCTTTGGCCCGTAGTGCAAAGATAAATATTTGATGATTCATGTTGCATGGATAAAATATTGATGATAGACTTTTAAATTTATAGATGATAGTAGATTTCATTCTCTACTTAACTCATCTAATGAATTGTTGTTTCCGCTGCAGTTGTTGATCTAAAACTTGTTGTCTATTGTATTCTATCAGATTTTTTCCCTGTTGAGGACTAACGATAATTTGTTCTACATTATCTTAGTCATAATATTCTTTACTGGGCTAGTTGAGCTCACCCTTTTTCCTTTTTGTTCCATTTTTCTTCTCAGGAGGCGAGAATATAGCGGGAACTAGTCAGGATATAGAGTGATGGGTCAAGACAGTTATTTTAGCAGTCCTTACTATTTTTAAAAAATAATGTATTAATAATTGTAATGATGACTCATTTAAGTGTGGATATTGTCTAGAAGACAATATTTTTTTTATTTAAACTCACAGCATATGTGTTGTCGTATTTTGCATGACAATTGTAATAATAAAGTTGTAGTTGTTTATGTACCATGTATTTGGCGACTCAGAATAGGTTGGTTGGAATGGACCTATTTTGGGGGAGTCACAAATGTTACACTTAAACACACAATCAAAGCCCATAATCCAAGTTATTAAGATCCAAAGTAGGACCCTCACACTGTTCTTATTTTCTGGAAATTCCAGAAATTGAAGAACAGCTCTGACATCTATTTTGACGGCTTATATCTTCATTATGTGATGTAGTTTGACCTTGAACATTGTTAGTACATGTAGTATTACATCAATACTACATAACCAGTACACCTATATGCCTAGAAACATCAAGATTAAGAAATTATAGTTGGTCAAACTGGGCATCCAAGAAACGTATTTTGAATGTTCTTGATGGCTTAAGAACACCTATAGCGACAGTTTTGTCGCGATAGGCCTCTTTAGCAACAGTTTTATTAAAAATGAATTATTTAATTTAAATAGTTAGAATAAAATGAAAAATAATTATGAAAAATTTATAATTAATTTGTAAAAATTATTTTAAGGCATAAAAATTATATTTTAATAATTTGAGATATATGTCATTAATATTTTAATTTATTTATATATTAATGATATTTAATTTATTTAATAATTATATTAAATAAATTACTTAAAAATGATTTTAATATTATATAAATCATTTAAAATGATATTAAAGTGATTAGAAAATATTTTAAGTTATTTCGAATGACTTTTAATATTTTGGAATGAATTTCAGTAATAATTTAATATTAATGATAATAACTTTATTTAATAAATGAATTAAATAAATTATGAAAAAATAGTTTTAATGTTTTAAAAATCATTTAAAAATGATTTAAAGGTTCCAAAAATGTTATAAGTTATAAAATATAACTTTTAATATTTTGACATGAAATACATTAATATTTTAATATTAATGACAATTATTTAATATTGATTTTAAATGTTTTAAAATCATTTAAAGGTGATATTACGGTATTAAAAATATTATGAGTTATAATAAATAACTTTTAATAATATGATATGTATTTCATTAATATATGAAGTTTATTAAATATTAATGATAATAGAATTATGTGGTATTGAAATCATTTAAAAATGATTTTAATGATTGAAAAATTATTATAAATGATAATAATTATTTGAAAATTATTTTTAGCTTTCGAAAAATGTTATGATTAATAATTAAATTATTTACAATAATATTGAAGCGTTTAAGTAGAGTTTTATTGAAAATAGACTCGATATTATGCGATAGGGCAATCGGGACGTCGAAATAGTACAGAACTCAACTCAGACTGAAATAGTTTGACTTGATACCGGGTCTTATGAATTTTAGTAACTGTTAGGAATATGTGCTTATGTGTTTAAGATATATTATGACTGTAACTAATAGTAGTATATGCGATGATATTATTCTAATTGAGAGATCGATATTATCAATAATATGTCTTTCAACTGAAGCAAAAATCAGATTGCGTAACAGTAATCGACGGTACAGGCAAGTTCTCTAACTCATACTCGAGTTGTTATTTCAACGCATGCTTGTGAATAATCATTGTTGATTATACCACATCTATGATTTATTTATTCGCACATGGTGCATGTTGTATATGTTCATCAGGTATGAAAGACTGATCACCTTCATTATCATTTGGTTCAGTTAAATTTATTCATGTTCATTGTTTTCCATTCATTATTATTGACTCGGTCATTCAGTTATGAAAAATGATTTGTATTCTTTCATAATTATTATATTGTTGAAAGTTTGTCAGCTTATTATTCATTCTTTCAATCATGATATATTTTTCTTTGAACTTAAACTTGTTGGGCAAACTTGTAGCTCACCCTTGCTATATCATGATAAACATTTCAGATTAAGACGAAACTTTAGATAAATGCAAAGGCAAAGACAAGTTCTAGGAATGGATTACTGTACACTTAAAATTGTAATAGTATTAAAGGCAGATAATATTATAAGTCCTGTAGTATATGAATATGTGTTTTAAGTTAAGGTTATCGACCTTGGGGATTATGTTGTAAATGTTATTGTATAAACAATTTTTGTTTATATCTTCCGCAATAGTTATAGAAATGATGTACCAGGTTCGTGGTGATTAGAACCTTGATTTGGGGACGCTACAATTGGTATCAAAGCTGTAGGTTATAAACTTTAGGTAGGATTACCTTAGGTTATAACCACAGGGATAAGGATAAGGACTAACTCAAATAGAGTTATTAAGTCAATAAGATTCAAAGACGAATCTCGACAAGTAATAAAGATCCAGAGTTACCTAACTCTGATAATAAAGATGAACAATAATAAAGAATAGATAGAGTTTAAAAGACTAAAAGTATAAAGGGAAAGGAGATTGTGAAACAAAACGATCATAACATAGAAAAGAATCGTAATATAATACGATTATAATATGAGATCACCATGTGATCTGATAAGGTCATAGCAGGAAAGAGTATCAATTAAATGATTGAAAAATTTATAGCAGAATTGCTGTATGTAAGTTGTACTATGAAAGTAGTACTATTTAAACTTAGAAAATAGTTGTAGATGATGCAATACATATTAAACAAAATTCGTATAGAGTAAGGGAAAGCTAGGATTATATGGGATTTTAATTGATGACTCATGTCAGCAGCTAAGTTGTATGGTTCTTTGTGCGGACAGGGAATTGTACTTGGTGTAACAACCACTTAGCTTTTTACACTGATAATCATTGAAATGTTTGTGTCGCGCTATTTGCTATATACATGCTGAGAAGGTTATTCTTTTCTCATGTGTATAACAGATAGGTAGAGGATAGGTAGAGAATATAAGGTTAGGTGCGAGTTCTTAAAAGTCATACTTATGGTAAGTTTGTGACTCATAACCATATGGTATATTTTTGAACCCCTAAGCGAATGGACAGTTCTTGATTGGTTCTTGAACTACGTATTGCTAGGATAAGTTCTTAAACTCATATTATTGTGGAATGTTTCTGAACTTATAACGTGTGGTAAGTTTGATGAACTGGGGTATAGGAGAGTTGTGAATGGAGAATTGAGGATGATATGAATAGATAAAATTATTAAGCAATGGATCATTATGGAAAGTGGAGTTGATGGTGAAAGCATAGGTATTCCAAATCTTTTAGCTATGCTAGATTTTGAAATTATTGACATCAATCTAAATACACAGTGATGTGCCTTTTAAAAATGAATTTTATTTTTCTCTATCCATGGTGACAAGTGTGTATGTGTGGACTTCGGGACACTGACACATCGTTACCTGTTGAGGTATGATAGCATTAAAATTGATTTGTAATGATTTTTGAACTGTTTAAAGAATAGACTATGCTAATTGTTTCGGCCAGACGAAAATAATTTAAAAATATCAAAATATATTTTATATCATTAATGCATTGTTTAACTTGGTGCAAAAATGATAAAAATTGATGGGGTTATAAATGCAGAATTACTTAGTGTTGGATGTGATCGAAAGATTGTCAACCCACTATGGAATGATGTATTATTACAAAGTCGCATAATGACGAAATCCTCAAACGGGCTGTAAATACAGTACGATATCATGACATCATAAAATTATTTTCAAAATTTAAAAGATAAAATATTGCCAACAGGATTTGGCCAGAACCGCGTTTTGATAGAAATTCGAATTATTGGTATGAGACTAAGCTATTTTATTCAGCTAGATAAATTTTATAAAATTCAAAGTATTCTTTGAAAATTTGCCAAACCAATTTGTTTGGTGCGATCGGTTAGAAACCCTAAATCAAGCTTTGGAAACCCTAATTTTAGTTCCGAAAATCCTAAACCTTAACCGGGAATTTCAAAACACTAATTTGGGAACTCAAATGCTAAGTATAAAATCCTATGGTTTGAAAGTTATGTGATATATGTGAAAAGACCAAATTACCCTTCGAATTGATGGAGAAATAACCAAAATACCCTTAGTAGGTGCTAAATTACAAAAATGCCCTTTTATTTAACTTTTAAGAAAAAGATTTTACCAAATCTTATGAGTCATCATCCAAGATTTTGCCATGTGCTCTAAATCTCTCCAATCAGCCAAAATTTGCAGCCTAGCAACATTCTTGACCATGCATTCAAGGATTAAAATGTTAAAGTTAAGAAAATATCCTTACTTTATTTTCTAACTTAGCCAACCCTTTCTCTCTCTCCAATTCTCAAAATGTTGAGAGTAAATCAGTGATAAGTTAAGCTCATATCACCCCATACACTAGCCAAGATCAGATTCAAAGGGCAGAATCAAAAATTGAGCATTAAAGGTGTAAACCCTAACTTAAGCTAGATCCTTAAGATTTTTGTAATTTATGTGTTTTGATGTTTAGATATATGTTATATGATGTTATTTAGTGATCTATGATGATACATCATGGATCCATAACATCTAAGTGCATGAAAATAAGAATTTTAGAAAACATTCAAGAACTCTAAAATGAGGTCTGACAGTCAAATGTCAGAGCCTCTAGATCAAAATTTGTTTGATGTTAGGATGACTAAGTGTATCATTCATGTTCTATGCCATGATGAGAGTACACTGGAAGTGGAATCAAGTCCATAGCAGTTCTAGATCACAAGTTATTCATGGTCAAATATGGTTGACCAGCCACAGAAACTGGATTCTGGAAAACCCAGAAAACCCAGAAATGTCTAACAGCCATTTTGCAGGGCTTTGATCTTGCAGTGGTTAAGTTGTTAAGCCATGAGAGTATATAACTCTTATACCCTGACATATGGACTACCAAACCATGACACTAGAACACTTAAATCATCAACAGGATCAAATATATTATTGGTCAAAACTGGGTTGAACACCTGCCTGTATGAACTTTTTGAAAAACCTAGATTTCTTCATGAGCAGTTTCTGGCTGGCACTTTGACCAATCCAGATCTTGCTTCTATGATGTTGTTAAGCTACATAAGTGTATTACTTTTGTACCTTGACATACATACTATATAAATGTTACACTTAAATACACAATCAAAGCCTAGAATCCAATTTATTAATTAAGATCTAAAGTAGGACCCTAACACTATTCTTATTTTCAGGAAATTTCAGAAAATGAAGAACAACTCTGACAGCTATTTTGAAGGCTTATATCTCCATTATGTGATGTAGTTTGACCTTGAACATTGTTAGCACATGTAGTATTACATCAATACTACATAACCAGTACACCTACATGCCCAGAAACATAAAGATTAAGAAATTATAGCTGGTCAAACTAGGCATTCAAGAAACTGACTTTGAATGTTCTTGATGGCTCAAGAACACCTATAGCAATAATTTTGTCGTGATAAGCCCCTTTAGCAACAATTTTATTAAAAATAAATTATTTAATTTAAATAATTAGAATAAAATGAAAAATAATTAAGAAAAATTCAAAATTAATTCGTAAAAATTATTTTAAGGTATAAAAAATATCTTTTAATAATTTGAGATATATGTCATTAATATTTTAATTTATTTAAATATTAATAATATTTAATTTATTTAATAATTATATTAAATAAATTACTTAAAAATGATTTTAATATTATATAAATCATTTAAAATGATATTAAAGTGATTAGAAAATTTTTTAAGTTATTTTGAATGACTTTTAATATTTTGGGATGAATTTCAGTAATAATTTAATATTAATGATAATAAATTTATTTAATAAATATATAAAATAAATTATGGAAAAATAGTTTTAATGTTTTAAAAATCATTTAAAAATGATTTAAAGCTTTTAAAAATATTTTAAGTTATAAAATATAACTTTTAATATTTTGACATTAAATAAATTAATATTTTAATATTAATGGCAGTTATTTAATAATTGTTTTAAATGTTTTAAAAACATTTAAAGGTGATATTACAGTATTAAAAATATTCTAAGTTATAATAAATAAATTTTAATATTGGGATATGTATTTCATTAATATTTGAAATTTATTAAATATTAATGATAATAGAATTATGTGGTATTTAAATCATTTAAAAATGATATTAATAATTAAAAAATCATTATAAATGATAATAATTATTTGAAATTTTTTTGAGCTTTCGAAAAATGTTATGATTAATAATTAAATTATTTAAAACAATATTGAAGCGTTTAAGTAGAGTTTTATTGAAAATAAATTCGATATTATCCGATAGGCCAATCGGGAAGTCGAAATAGTACCGAACTCAACTCAGACTAAAACAGTTTGGCTTGATACCGGGTCTTATGTGTTTTAGTAATTGTTAGGAATATGTGCTTATGTGTTTAAGATATATTATAACTGTAATTAACAGTAGTATATGTGATGATATTATTCTAATTGAGAGATCGATATTATAAATAATAGGTCTTTCAACTGAAGCTAAAATTAGATTGCGTAACATTAATCGACGGTACATGCAAGTTCTCTAACTCATACTCGAGTTGTTATTTCAACGCATGCTTGTGAATAATCATTGTTGATTATACCACATCTATGATTTATTTATTCGCACATGGTGCATGTTGTATATGTTCATCAGGTATGAAAGACTGATCACCTTCATTATCATTTGGTCCAGTTAAATTTATTCATGTTCATTGTTTTCCATTCATTATTATTGACTCGGTCATTCAGTTATGAAAAATGATTCGTATTCTTTCATAATTATTATATTGTTGAAAGTTTGTCAGCTTATTATTCATTCTTTCAATCAAGATATATCTTTCTTAGAACTTAAACTTGCTGGGCAAACTTGTTGCTCACCTTTGCTATATCATGATAAACATTTCAGATTAAGACGAAACTTCGGATACATGCAAAGGCAAACACAAGTTCCAGGAATGGATTATTGTACAATTAAAATTATAATAATATTGAAGGCATATAACATTGTAAGTCCTGTAGTATATGAATTTGTGTTTTAAGTTAAGGTTATCGACCTTTGGGATTATGTTGTAAAGGTTATTGTATAAACAATTTATGTTTATATCTTCCACAATAGTTATAGAAATGATGTACCAGGTTCGTGGTGATTAATACCCGAATTTGGGGACGCTACAGTTAGTATCAAAGTTGTAGGTTATAAACTTTAGGTTGAATTACCTTAGGCTATAATCGCAGGGATAAGGATAAGGACTAACTCAAATAGAGTTAGTAAGTCAATTAGATTCAAAGACGAATCTTGAAAAGTAATAAAGATCCAGAGTTAGCTAACTCTGATAATAAAGATGAACAGTAATAATGAATAGATAGAGTCTAAAAGACTAAAAGTATAAAGGGAAAGGAGATCGTAAAATAAAACGATCATAACATAGAAAAGAATCGTAATATAATACAATTATAATACGAGATCACCACGTGATCTGATAAGGACATAACAGGAAAGAGGATCAATTAAATGATTGAAAACTTTATAGCAGAATTGCTTTATGTAAGTTGTACTATGAAAGTAGTACTATTTAAACTCAGAAAAGAGTTGTGGATGATGCAATACGGAATATACAAAATTTGTATGGAGTAACGGAATGCTAAGATTTTGTAGGATTTCAATTGAGGACTCATGTCAGCTGCTAAGTTATATGATTCTTTTTATGAGCGGGGAATTGTACTTGGTGTAACAACCACTTAGCTTCTTACACTGATAATCATTGAAATATTTGTGTCGCACTATTTGCTATATACATGTTGAGAAAGTTATTCTTTTCTCACGTGTATAACAGATAGGTAGAGTATATAAGGTTAGGTACGAGTTCTTAAAATCATACTTATGGTAAGTTTGTGACTCATAACCATATGGTATGTTTTTGAACCCCTAAGCGTATAGGAAAGTTATGAATGAAGAATTGAGGATGATAGGAATAGATAGATTTATTAAGCAATGGATCATTATAGAAAGTGGAGTTGATGGTGGAAACATTTGTATTCCAAATCTTCTAGCTATGCTAGATTTCAAAATTTTTGACATCAATCTAAATACGCACTGATGTGCCTTTTAAAAATGAATTTTTTTTCTCAACAAATGGTGACAAGTGTGTATGTGTGGACTTCGGGACACTGACACATCGTTACCTGTTGAGGTATGATAGCACTAAAATTGATTTGCAATGATTTTTGATCTATTTAAAGAATAGTCTATGCGAATTGTTTCGGCTAGACAAAAATGATTTAAAAGTATCAAAATGTATTTTATATCGTTAATGCATCATGTAACTTGGTGTAAATATGATAAAAATTGATGGAGTTATAAATGCAGAATTACTTAGTGTTGGATGTGATCGAAAGATCGTCAACCCACTATGGAATGACGTATTATGCCAAAGTCACACAATGACGGAATCCTCAAACGGGCTATAAATACAGTACGGTATCATGACGTCATAAAATTATTTTCAAAATTTTAAATATAAAATATTGCCAATTGAATTTGGCCAGAGCCGTTTCGATTGAAATTCGAATTATTGGTATTAGTCTAAGATATTTGATTCAGCTAAATTTTTTTACGAAATTCAAAGTATTGTTTGAAACTTTCTCGAACCAAATTGTTTAGTGCGGAATCCTATGATAAGACTGAGGTGAACTATGTCAATTGAATAAAATAATCAAAACTATTTGTAGCGAAAATATTCGTGAGGCATGATTAAAGTACTAGCACCAGCAGTTGACTTTCTTCGTGATTATAAATATACTGTTAACCTTTTTAAGGGGTAGAGTACCTTTTTCAAAATTGAAAGAGGTCACAGGTATTAATACCTTTAAACCTCAATAGTTCACAATCTATATGACTCCTCAACATGATTTGAAAATTTTAACTCTTTAGAGTGATGTCGTGATTGGATGTGATGATGGATAGGAAATAGTATGAACTCATTGCATACGGGTAAAATCTGATATGAATGAATACAGGTTATTATGAAAACCTAGTTCTGGTGAATGAAAGGAGTAGAGTGTAGTAAGCTGTAATTTTGAGGACAAAATTCTTAGAAGAAAGGGTGAATGTAATAACCCGAGAATTTAGACGATTAATAAAATCTTAATTGATTAAATAAAGGTTGAATAATAAAACTTAGACTGGGAAATAGGGTATGGATTAAAATTTTTTGTGAAGGATTTGTATAAATTACAAACTGTAAGTGAAAATCTGATAGCAAGGTATATGGTTTTGTGTATAGTGATTATGTGTGTACAGTATGTGGTTAAATGTTAAGTATGAATCAGGTAAAGCTGTAACATTGAAAAACCCTAATGTTATGTTAAGAACTTCGATGTTCTGTTAAGAAACCCTAACAATCGGTTAGAAACCCTAAATCAAGCTTTAGAAACCCTAATTCCAGTTCTAAAAATTCTATACCCTAACTGGGAATTTTAAAACCCTAATTTGGGAACTCAAATGCTAAGTATAAAACCCTATGGGTTGAAAGTTATATGATATATATAAAACAACCAAATTACCCTTCGAGTTGATGGGGAAATTACCAAAATACCCTTAATAGGTACGAAATTACCGAAATGCCCTTTTACATAACTTTTAAGTAAAAGATTTTAACAAATCTTGTGAGTCATCATCCAAGATTTTGTCATGTGCTCTAAATCTCTACAATCAGCCAAAATTTGCCACCTAGCAACATTCTTGAACATGCATTCAAGGATTAAAATGTTAAAGTTAAGAAAATATCGTTTCTTTATTTTCTAACTTAGCCAACACTCTCTCTCTCCAATTCTCGAAATGTTAAGAGGAAATCAGTGATAAGTTAAGCGCATATCATCCCATACACTAACCAAGATCAGATTCAAAGGGCAGAATCAAAGATTAAGCATTAAAGGTATAAACCATAACTTAAGTTAGATCCTTAAGATTTCTGTAATTTATGTGTTTTGATGTTTAGATGTATGTTATATGATGTTATTTAGTGATCTATAATGATACATCATGGATCCATAACATTTAAGTGCATGAAAATAAGAATTTTAGAAAATAGTAAAGAACCCTAAAATGAGGTCTGACAGTCAAATGTCAGAGCCTCTAGATCTAAATCTGTTAGATGTTAGGATGTCTAAATGTATCATTGAAAAATTGTAACATAGAAAAACCCTAATGTTATGTTAAGAACTTCGATGTTTTGTTAAGAAACCCTAACGATCGGTTAGAAACCCTAAATCAAGCTTTAGAAACCCTAATTTCAGTTTCAAAAATCCTAAACCCTAACTGGGAATTTCAAAACCCTAATTTGGGAACTCAAATGCTAAGTATAAAATCCTAAGGGTTGAAAGTTATGTGATATATGTAAAAAAACCAAATTACCCTTCGAGTTGATGGGGAAATTACCAAAATACCCTTAGTAGGTACGAAATTACCGAAATGCCCTTTTACTTAACTTTTAAGTAAAAGAGTTTAACAAATCTTGTGAGTCATCATCCAAGATATTTCCATGTCCTCTAAATCTCTCCAATCAGCAGAAATTTGCCACACAGCAACATTCTTGAACCACTACTACAAAACAGTAAATAGACAACGCGAAAAAAAGTTGTGGTTTTAGTCAGAAAAACGTCGTGGTTAAGGGTGTTATCTATTTAACTCCCTTACACAACATTTTTAAAACGTTGTAGTTAAGCACAATACACAACGTTTTTTAGAAAAAAACGTTGTAGATTTTTTTTCAAAAAATTAGCAGATGCTTAAAAACGTTGTAGAAGGCATGATTCCACAACGTTTTTTGGTTAAAAATGTTGTTGTTTAGTATATCAGACAACGTTTTTTAAATGTTGTAGATAAAAAAAAGAAAAAATGTTATTGTTTAGTATATCAGATAATATTTTTTAAATGTTGTAGATAAAAAAAAGAAAAAAAAAGAATATGGTTCACCTATATTACCAATGCACCTGCAATATGCTAATGCCATGTTATGTAACCAAAATGTATCAACCATTCAAAATACATTCCAATAATACCATTCGTTTATAGTTTCAAATTATTACATCCACAAAATATATACCAAACTATCCATATATGCATCTCAAATTCACTTTTCAATATAAATTACTACTATATTGAATTGTGAATTTGATTACATGCATCCACAAAATAAACTAAACTATCGATAAAATTAAGCTACTACCTAAGCATGTGCAAAAAAGCCCAGTTCTCCCAAAATACGTACATTCATCTAACAGATTCACCGTTAACTCGAGGCTCTACATGTTGCTACTCACATACGTTGCCCACTCATCCCGTACTTAGTCAATTTGTTTTTGTGTGTACGTTAATCTACATGCCTTATCCCACTGAAATAAAAGAACAACAAATTTAGTAGACATGAAGCTTGGAAATTACATATTTGCCATCTCCTAGCAGTCTAGCATCTTGACATTTATGCATGAACAATATATAAGTTATACTTAATATGGGAACCAAGCACCTGAACTACACTCAAAATAAACTGCATCTTATGGCACAAGGAAGATGTTAGCAGATGGGTGGACTTGAAGAATTGGGCTAGCATACTGAAAATGAAAACTTTCAGACAATCAAGAAAATATATCCAAAGAAGTATAGTACCTATAGCTCTTGCCAAGTTTAGACTGCCATTGCTTCGTCTTGCATGGATGAAACTGCCATCTTTTAAAATCCTCCCTTTCTCAACTTCAAGCTCAGGTTTATGATCTTGGGAAAGATTGCATGCCTGCATAAAGAATGTAAGACCCCGAATTTTATGAAATAAAAGTATTCAATTTTTCTTATAATTACTATTCAGTAAATGGTTAAATTGATAAATATTAAAGTTAAGGGTGATATGTGAATTTTTTTTCAAAATAAGCAAGTGGTTATAAAATAATCATTGTTGTCGGGGAATATTCATTTGGTTGTGGAATATTCTTTCTGTCGGGGAATATTCGTACGACGGCGCAGCCATTTGTGGGCCCCATAACAGAATAACTGTCGGATGAAGAAAACGACAAATTTGAGTTTTTACAAATAACGGCGTAGTTGTTACCGTTAATACTGTTGGAATACCCGGTGGTTAAAATACAGTAATACGCGTTATTGCACAGTAGAACACGATATTGCATAGTATTTTTGAAATTATTGATTCTTACGTAAGAAGGCACTACTCAATAATTGTTACAGTAATTACTGTTCAATGTTTTATTTTATTGATTTAATAATTGCTACGTTGAAATTTTATATTATTGTTGTTCAATAATTGTCACTGCACAGTATTTCCCATTATCAGATCAATAATTCATATTATTTGAATAATATTATTAGATAACATTATTGGCAATGTCTAGAAAGTTCTGTCTAAGGAGAGGTTTGGTCACCTAATTACGCGCCAGTAAGGAAAAATTTTTATTGGAAAGCCCCCTCTTTCCTGGGAACGGCCTGGTTGTTATAAATGTGATTCTGTAATATTATTTGTGAATAATTAATTATTGATTCATATGATAAGGAAATATTTATTTTATGTGGATATAAATGAGGGATATATTTTTGTGGTTAAAAATGAAGGAGTTAATATTGAGGTGTTTTATCTGTATTTTTGTCGGAACGGAGGTATTGAAAATCAAATTAGGGTTTTTAAGATATTTTGCGGGGGTTATAATTTTTAATCCGACCGTTGGATCGTGGTAATTTTTGAATATGTTATACATATATAAGTTGAGTATATGCCCACAAATTTTGAACCGTTAAAAATGAACGTATGATTTATTATGAATTTTACGAGATGACTGGTTCAGAAATTGTTGAATTTTCGGAGTTTATCATTTTGGTAGAAAATTCTAGAATTGGTGGGCCCCACTTGTGGTTGGTGAAGAAATGTGCTGAATTATATTTCAAATGTGGTGGGTGGGAATAGTAGCAGGTAAAGCCATCAGGTTGCAGGTCAAACCTACCAAAATTTTCCTATAAATAGAGGGCTAAGTTAGAATTGAAAATCACACCAGAAACATAAGCTTTCTCTCTTTCTCTCTCTAAATTATTGAGTGTATTTTGTGAGTATTTAGATACTTTGTGAGTTTCTATTCATCAGTGCAAGTTTTCTTCAGCCTTATATCGATCAGAAGTACTGCTCTTTTGAGGTAAGGGATAGTAAGGGATTTTAAGGGTTGTTATATTTTCCAGTTTCGTAATTTTTCTGACCTTCAAAAATTTTGGAAAAATTTGAAACGATATTTTGATGAGTTTTCTTGATTGTGTCCAAAAATGGTGATTTTTGGATGTATAGATTGAGAGTTATGAATTTTATGAGAAAAGACTATTTTAAAAGTAACAGCTTATAATTTCTTGTGGTTAACTCCAAAATTGATGAAATTTTTATTGGGAGTACATGTATATGATAGAAGTATACTCTGTAAATTTCAGAATTTTTAGACAAAAGTACAATTTTTGATCAATGTCTAAATATTCGGCTATTTTGGCCATATGAAAAATAGTAAATGACTTTTAAAAATTTTGAGAAAAATATATGTTCACTATGGGACTATATTATGCTAAATCCCAGAAAAGAAATATTTTTGGAACTGATTTGGTATTTTTCATGAAAATAGTCTAGTTATGAGTAAATGAATTAAATATGTTTTGTGAAGAAAGAAAATTGGAAAATAGGATTTTATGGCTTGAGAATCCTATATGAGGTATATGCAGATTTTTGATGAGGGTTTTGGTTATTGATGATGAAATTGTAAGAGTTGGCATTTTATGATGATTAAATGCATTAACTAGTAAAGTGTAAACAATTAAAATAAATTGTTTATAAATTTAAGTAATGTTATTCTTTCAATATCATTATACCGAAATATTGGTATGAATTTTATTGTAGAATTTCTATCTTTTGTGTTGAGGTTACTATTCATGAGTTACGAATATTACTCTTGAGATTAAAACTATATGTTGATCATATTATTTTTATCATCATATATAACATTTTTATAACCCTGATGTTAAAATTCTCTTTCACTGGAGTGTAAAGATGGGTAGATTATTGGTATGATCATGACTAGGGTTCTCTTTGGCCTGTAGTGCAAAGTTGAATTGTGACTGGTATGATCATGACCATTGAATTTATAATTGAATATCTTAAGCTTAAGTGCAAAGGTGAATTGATCAACATGGTTATAATTATTGTTTATATAAATTCTGAAATGATTATATATTTCTTTGAGATATGAATATATTTGGCCTGTAGTGCAAATATGAATTGTTGATGAATATCTTTGGCATGTAGTGCAAAGATGGCCTGTTGATGAATATCTTTGGCCTGTAGTGCAAAGATGAACTGTTGTTGAATATCTTTGGCCCGTAGTGCAAAGATGGTATGTTGATGAATATCTTTGGCCCGTAGTGCAAAGATGGATTTGTTAGTATGATTATAAACAGGAACTGTGATTTGGTATAACCATGATCTTTGATGTTTCAGGTAAAGACAGGTGATGAAAATATTCTTCGTCCTGGGTGCGAAGAAAAATTTATAGTCACAATTATGATTATGAGTTATTCATATGATTGTGGAAAGGAACTGTTGAGTGATGTTACATGGATAAAATATTGTTAGTGGATTTTTAACATGGAGAAGATAATAGACTTTATAGTCTATTTGACTCTTCTAATGGATTGCTCGTTCCGCTGCAACTATGGTTGAAATTTTTATCATTTACCATATGTTCTAAATCTCTGATTTATTGTTGATGAAGGCTATTGATAATTGAATTATCTTTAGTCATGATATTCTTTACTGAGCTAGTTGTGCTCACCCTTTTGCTTCACAATTCCTTTCAGGTAATAAGAGTGTAGCTGGGTCGAGCGGGGGTAACAAGGGAATAGAACGGTGGTCATCATTTAGTAGTTATATTTGGTGAAAAAAATAGGGTGAGGCGAACCCAACGTTAGAAGGGTGTTTTGTTACTATCATACAAGATGTCTAATGACATACAATCTCGTGTCATCATAAGACAGGGTTGTGCTCATCCACTTGCTGAGTATATCTATGGGCACTACCTATATAATCTTGGTGTTTGTTTGAAGTATAATTCTCAATTAGAGACAGTGGAGATAATGATAAGTCAAGAGAAGACTCACCATTGGGAAGAATATGATAGTAATCTTCTCGTTTTTCTTTGGGGTCTATTGGGTCAACCAAGGATAATTCTGTGGCCATATGATATCTATCATAATCTAGATGCGTGGCCTCCCATGTACGAAGGTTTCCTTGAGCACTTCCCAAAGATTCTAATTTCTAAAACAGTTTTTGACTATACCTTTATGTAAGGTGTTATTGTGAGGTGATGTCCATGGTTGGAACATGAGTCACATTTGGTATATATTTGTATCCAAACTCACAGCATATGTATTGTTGTATTTTGCACGACAATTGTTGTAATAAAGTTGTAGTTGTTTTCTGTACCATGTATTTGGCGACTCAGAATAGGTTGGATGGAATGGACCTATTTTGGGGTCGTTACAAAGAAGACCCTCATGAAAGCTATGTATATTTAGAGTTGCTTCTAAATATTAATATATTTTCCATAACATAACATATTTTTGACATCCTTGTGATTTAATTTAAATACCATGGGCAGAATTCATTTCTATTCCAAATTTGCATCTTAAACTGCTAGTGGCGCATGAGTCAAAATTCAGCTACATGAATTTAAAAGCACTAATTCTCTCCCGTGAAACATCTTCACCAGAAAACATGAGAACATTTCTCAAAAATTTTAAATTACATGTCCCTTCCTAGATATTACACACCGAGAGTCACCAGCATTTACAACAACAACTTGGTTATTTCTAATAATCGCAACACAAGCTGTACTCCCAGAAGTTGGTCCAGAAAAATCAGCGTGTGGCCCTGATTACGATGCAGAAAAATAAGCAAATCAGAATACTGAGCAACAACAAAAAGTAACTCTAAAGGTAAACTAGCCACAATTATAATTCGTATGAGACCAAATATAGTAGCAGGAAAAAAGTATATATTACATGAAGCTCAAGAAACTAGATGTCTATAAACCTTCAAAAGGATAATTACAGTGAACCAGCTACAAGAATATATTTTGAGCAACATATATTATTAGCAGCGGAACTACAGTTGTAACGACCCCAAAATTCATATACAATTTAAATCCCGACTTCGGTCGTTAACCATACATTCAACCTCTAAATAATACATCATTATTCGATGTTAAACTTAATAAAATTGTGGAATATTTAAAACTTTTATACATTTCCTTAACGACCCCAAAATTCATATACAATTTAAATCCCGACTTCGGTCGTTAACCATACATTCAACCTCTAAATAATACATCATTATTCAATGTTAAACTTAATAAAATTGCGGAATATTTAAAACTTTTATACATTTCCTTCTTTCTTACCCTGAATCGTAACCATTACATTACATCTCTTTGATTCAATCTTATATCATGAATCGTTACAACAAAATGACTATACAAAGTCTTACATCATAACTAAATATCCATAT
This sequence comes from Panax notoginseng, assembly GCA_016801055.1. Lineage (NCBI taxonomy): Eukaryota > Viridiplantae > Streptophyta > Magnoliopsida > Apiales > Araliaceae > Panax > Panax notoginseng. The sequence continues at coordinate 116,754,888 of CM029016.1, forward strand.
ACATTGGATAGCTCAACTTACATTTCAACAACATGTTACGTTCAAAATATGAAATACATTTATCATAAAACATAAGTAATCTTCGTGAATATAGATCTCTCTATAACTCACATAGCACGTATCTTTACCTTAAAATCTTGACCTGTAAAAGTGGTTATTTGCAAGAGTGAGCTCGACAGCCCAGCAAAGTCTAACAGTTTTCATGCATTACATAGCACATAATAACATGCTCGATATACATCTCATTAAAGTAACATGGCATACATGCTTTTAATTCACATAGCAAATATAAAGATTAAGTTCCTTACTCAATCATTATTACTTAGCCAAAACAATGCAGTCATATATTGACTTTAACATTTCATGATTTCAACATGCATAACATATCATGCAATTTAAAACAGTTCATCAAGCCCACGTAAAAAAATAGGAACCGAAAGACTTGCCTTGATCGTTGTTTACCAATAATAGCTTAACAGCTTACAGTTATCTGCACTTCACGTGCCCTACACAATTATATAATCATACACATCAACTATTAGTCACATAACAACACATAGCAATTGTAATGTAAACTCTACTCCACATCTCATAATCTTTCCTATATATTTCTTTTTAGTCAAACTCGAAGTTCAAGTGCTTAAGTCTTGCTAGGACTACTTATTGGTTTTATATTAAACCCATTCCATATCTTATAATATCCATTTCAATGGAATTAAAACACTTTTTAAGTTCATTAACACTTGGCACGGCGTTTCGACGTTCAATCGTCACACGCCCGATTTGCCTATCTTGTGTATGCTTACTATGCTTCTATAACTTATCTAATACATTATTTATTAATGTTAAGCATCATTATATTTACTAAGATTCATGTTTTATAACTTAGGACATTATCTTTTACGGTCTGGAGCACTACACATGCATATGTGCATGCCCGACACCCTCCGATTGCCTCCGAAAACACAACAGTCCTAAAGATGACCATTTTGACCCATCCTAATGACCTCAAATTGAAAAACTTAAAGAATGAAAGTTGTAGGTCTACTCGTCCTCGTTCCGGATCATCTTGAATCACCTCAATCAGAGTTCTTATGAGGAAATTACGGCCATTTTACTACAGGAGGTCAAAACTGTCCAAGTCAGACTTTTGTCCCCACGCTGGGGCGCGAGGACTAAGCCAACTAGTGGCGCTGGGGCGCGAGATTGGCGCTGGGGCGCGAATTTCAGCGCTGGGGCGCGAATTTTGGCGCCGGGGCGCGATTTTTGGCGCTAGGGCTCAAATTTTGGCGCTGGGGCGCCGAAACTTGCAGAACCCAACCACGAAGAACAAAACAAAGCTACTGTCTTTATTTTTAACAGTAATTAACCCCAATTAACATGTATAACCTAAGCCAATTACACATATACACATTACCCAACATGTATATACTAATTTAAACCATTAAACAATAATTTTAGAAAACTTAAATCATTGTACGCACTGTTTTAAAACCAAAACTCTATTATCGATGTTTGTTTACAAAGTTTAACACTAAAATTCTTATTAGTCATCAACTTAGTCCATTCCAACTATAATCTCATCGTTTCTTACCAAGTTAATATATTAAGTGTTCAATTTCACCATTAATTCACCACCAAACTATTACAGACAATTACATTATATTAATATTTGGTATTTTTACCAGTCATTTTTGAACATCTATAAACTTCAAACAGTTTCTTCCTTTCTAAACGAGACTAGCGTACAATCCCTTATCTAAACATAAACTCTAGCATTACAATTACCTACAAGTGTAATTATTCAGTTTATACAACAATTCAAGAGAATTTAAACTTCACAGAGAATTTGTAAAGAATTTTTACACAGTGAAACTCATGAAAAATTATGTCGTAGCATATATATTAAGGGTTATATAACATACCTTCAATTTGCTCAGACAATTCTTGCTAACTCTTGTAATCCTTGCTAAAATTGCCAGAAATTGCTTAAGTTCTCTCACAATTCTCTCAACTCTCTGTAATCTCTAGGCTAGCAAACTAGAATACGTAAAAAGAACAACTGATAGCTTTAAGGCGAAAAACCAAAACTGTTAATCTTTAATACGCCAAACTTAATAAAATAACAGTTACAAAACTAACATATATAATATAAATATATTATATTTATTATTTTATTTATTTTATTAAAATTCAAAAATTAGAAATTCCAAAAGTCATAAAGCTTTGTTTGGCAAAATACTTTAAAATTAAAGACTTAATATATTTAAGCATTGTTTGGCAAGATAAATTAAAACTACTTTAATTTATTTTAATAACCATTTATAATATAGTTATTTGTCACACTTCTAATTAATTAAGTTTTCATATTTAATTTAATTAATTCTAATAATAATTCATTGCATAGTATAATAATTTATTTAATCATTATAAACTCTCTAACTTAATTATTAAATTAAATTAGATTACTATTTCAAAATAATTACTTTCCCTAACTAATTAATTATTTATTAAACAAATAAATAATCAAATCACATCAAATCAATTAAACAAATACTTATTCAATGATAAACACATCCATTAAATATTTATATAATTCAATAAATATTTAAATATTATAATAAAAATCTGGATTGCTACCTTAAATTCATACAAGTAATGATTAAACATACAATTATATATAAATACTGACAATTGAATAACGGTTTATATATAAACACGTCATTACCTAACCAATTATACCAACATAGCTTTTACATAAATTTTGGTAAAACTCTTATACACAGTGAAAAACTAGAAAACAGAGACTACCAAGTTCATAGGAAAATGGCTTAAAACATATCTACGTACATACATTAAGGTTTTAGGAACCTACCTTTTTGTTGCTCTAGAAAACTTGTCAATCAAAACTTGTTTTGGACAATCTTGCACTTGGCTTCTTCTCAAACTCTCTGACCTTTTCCTTTCTCTTTTCTTACTTCTCTCAATAATAGACTAGGTACTAACAATGAGCGTAAACCAAAACTGATATACGTAGAATAATATATTGTTGGTAGATTTGATTCCGATTAGACTCGGGGAATTTGATGTAATTTTGGGAATGGATTGGTTGTTCAAATACGGAGCGGTAATTGACTGCCAAAAGAAGTGTGTAAACCTTATGACTCCGTCAAAGGTAGTTTTCCATGGTAGAAAATCGTCTAGACAAATAAAATGTCTGACGATTATGCAGGCCAAGAAGTTGTTGAGTCGAGGTTGTGTGGGCTATTTAGCTTACATAGTCGATACTCAGAAGAAGGGGGTAAAACTAGAAGAAATACCGGTAGTGAGAGAATTCGAAGACGTGTTTCCAGAGGATTTGCCAGGACTTCCGCCTGACCGAGAAATTGAGTTCGTAATCGATTTAGTGCCCGGAACAACACCTATATCGAAGGCCCCGTACAGAATGGCTCCGGTAGAAATGAAGGAACTCATGGTGCAACTGTAAGAACTACTGGACAAGAAGTATATTCAACCAAGCGTGTCACCGTGGGGAGCGCCGGTATTATTTGTGAAGAAGAAGGACGGATCAATGCGTCTTTACATTGATTATAGGGAGTTAAACAAGGTCACTATTAAGAATAGGTATCCGTTACCTAGAATATATGACTTGTTTGATCAGTTGAAGGGTGCTAAATACTTTTCGAAAATAGATTTGAGAAGTGGGTATCACCAATTGAAGGTAAGAAAGGAGGATATTCCTAGAACGGCATTCAGAACTCGGTACGAACATTACGAGTTTCTGGTGATGTCTTTTGGTTTAACAAATGCCCCTGCCGCGTTCATGGATTTGATGAACAGGGTATTTAAACCATTTTTAGACAAGTTCGTAGTGGTGTTTATCGACGACATTCTGGGGTATTCCAAAACTCAAGAAGAACACGTGGAACATTTACGTCTGACATTGGAGACACTAAGAAAGGAAAAGTTGTACGCGAAGTTCTCTATGTGTGAATTTTGGCTCGATCGTGTACAATTTTTGGGTCATGTGATTGACAAAGATGGGATTTCAGTAGATCCATCGAAAGTGGAAGCTGTAATCAATTGGGAACAACCAAGAACACCTTCGGAGGTGAGGAGTTTCTTGGGACTGGCCGGTTATTATAGAAGATTCATTCAAGATTTTTCTAAGATAGCCACTCCGCTAACAAATTTGACAAGGAAAGCTGTAAAATTTGTGTGGACGGAGAAATGTGAAGAGAGCTTCCAAGATTTGAAGAAGAAGCTAAGTATGGCACCTGTGTTAACCCTGCCGGATAATACAGGAAATTTTGTGGTGTATAGTGATGCCTCACATAAAGGGTTGGGTTGTGTTCTTATGCAGAACGACAAAGTTATTGCCTATGCATCAAGACAACTAAAGGATTACGAGAAAGGTTACCCGACTCATGATTTAGAATTGGCTGCAGTGGTATTTGCTCTCAAGATATGGAGACATTATCTGTATGGAGAGAAATGTGAGATCTACACAGACCACAAAAGTCTGAAGTATATTTTCAATCAGAAGGACCTGAACATGCGTCAGAGGAGATGGATGGAATTGATAAAGGATTACGATTGTGAGATCTTTTATCATCCGAGTAAAGCGAATGTGGTTGCGGATGCTTTAAGTAGGAAAGGTCGGGAGAAATAAATGCTGATAACAACTCAGGAGGAGCTCATTTCAACAATGATAAAGTTAGAACTGGAAATCAAATTTCCACAGGAATCCGACGAACAACTATTTCAGATAGAAGCTGGTCCAACTTTAGTGGACAAAGTGAAGGATGCTCAACTACAAGATGAAGAGTGTGGGAAAATCAAAGAGAATCTGGTTGAAGGCGGTGATGTAAAATACAAGGTCGATACCGAAGGATTACTACGGTTCGAGGGAAGAATTTGGGTTCCAGCAGTGCTAGAACTGAAAGACAAAATCTTAACCGAAGCACACAACACAAGATATTCGATTCATCCAGGAAGCAAGAAAATGTATCAAGATTTACGCCGACATTTTTGGTGGCCAAATATGAAAAGGGATGTTGCAGAATGCGTGGCTAAATGTTTGACATGTCAAAGAGTAAAAGCCGAACATCAAAGACCCAGCGGATTACTTCAACCGTTGGAAATACAGGAATGGAAGTGGGAACATATCACGATGGATTTTATGGTGGGTCTTCCAACTACTCAGAAAGGATACGATGCGATTTGGGTAATAGTAGACAGACTGACAAAATCTGCACACTTTTTGCCAATAAAGATTAGATTCAATCTTGATCAGCTGGCAAAACTATATATTAAAGAGATCGTTGCAAGACACGGAGTTCCAGTATCAATTGTGTCAGACAGAGATCCGAGGTTCACATCAAACTTCTGGAAGAGACTACAAGAATGTATGGGAACACAGTTGCGAATAAGTACGGCATATCATCCGCAAACAGATGGCCAAAGCGAACGAACGATCCAGACATTAGAAGATATGTTGAGAGCATGCGTCATGGATTTCAAAGGAAGCTGGGAAGAGCAATTACCGTTGGTGGAATTTGCCTACAATAATAGTTATCACGCGAGCATCGGCATGCCACCTTACGAAGCGTTACACGGCAGAAAGTGCAGAACTCCACTGTACTGGGATGAAGTTGGTGAACGTCAACTGTTAGGACCAGAATTGGTGCAACAAACTGCTGAGGTTATCAAACTCATCAGGATAAGATTGGTAGCAGCTCAAGACCGACAGAAGAAGTATGCTGATCAACACAGGCAAGATCGTGCATTTGACGTAGGAAGCTATGTATTCCTAAAAGTCTCTCCTTGGAAGGGGAAAATTCGTTTTGGTAAGAAGAAAAAACTAAGCCCGAGGTTTATTGGACCCTTTGAAGTGCTGTGAAGAGTGGGAAAAGTGGCTTACGAGGTAGCTCTACCTCAAGAGTTGGAAAATATTCATAATATTTTTCATATTTCGGTGTTACAACCATATAAACCCGACTACAAACATGTGATCGAGTACGAACCGTTGCAGTTCGAGAAATATTTATCTTATGAAGAGGTTCCTATCCAGATAGTCGACAGGAAAGAACAAGTGCTCAGGAATAAAGTGATACCTTCTGTGAAGGTGATTTGGAGGAACCACAACGCTGAAGAAGCAACGTGGGAACTCGAAGAGAAAATGTTGAAAGAATACCCTGAGTTATTTGTTTAATCTGTGTCTTCGATTCTGAGGACAAAATCTTTGTAAGTAGGGAAGAATGTAACGAATGTGTTGTTTGAGTTGTGATTCTGAGGACAGAATCCATATATGAGGGGAATGATGTAACATTCCATATTTTTTTAAATGTAAGTTATAAATATTTATTAATTTATATAAATATTTATTGGATATGTTTATTATTGAATAAGTAATTGTTCAATTTGATTGAGTTTATTTAGTTAATTATTTATTTGCTAAATAATTAATGTGATTAGTTAATTATTTATTTGTTAAATAATTAATGTGTTATATGGATTGAATTATGTGATTAAGTAATTTATTTAATAAATTGTTATTAAATAAAGTGTAACAAATAACTATATTATAAAGAGTTATTAAAATAAATTAAAGTAATTTTAATTTAGTTTTTGCCAAACAAGGTGTAAGTATATTAATCATTTAATTTTTAATGGTTGCCAAACAAAGCCTATGGCTTTTAGATTTCTTTTGATTTTTAAATTATTAATAAAATAAATAAAACAAGTATATAAATAAAATATATATATTTATAAGATTATACGTTATATGTTTGGTAACTGATAATAATAAGTAGGCTTATTATTGCCATATCGATTTTATTCTACGTATATCAGTTTTGGTTTACGCTCATTATTAGTACCTAGTCTATTATTGAGAGAAGTAAGAAAAGAGAAAGGAAAAGGTCAGAGAGTTTGAGAAGAAGCCAAGTGCAAGATTGTCCAAAACAAGTTTTGATTGACAAGTTTTCTAGAGCAACAAAAAGGTAGGTTCCTAAAACCTTAATATATGTACGTAGATATATTTTAAGCCATTTTCCTATGAACTTGGTAGTCTCTGTTTTCTGGTTTTTCACTATGTATAAGAGTTTTACCAAAATTTATGTAAAAGCTATGTTGGTATAATTAGTTAGGTAATTACGTGTTTATATATAAACCGTTATTCAATTGTCAGTATTTATATATAATTGTATGTTTAATATATAAATATGATGGTATACTAAATTACGTAACTAAGAAATTGGTTTTCACAGTGAAAAACATGTATGAATCGTATATTTGTAAAATAACAAAATTGGTATGTGAATATGCAAATTGTGAACTAATACTGAGAAATTGAACTACACATGTGAATTGATTTATATGTTGGCATACTTGTATTTCAAAGGAATCAAATTTGATTGATAACAGTAGAATTTCAGTTCACTGTATTTTTTTTATTTGTCAACCATGGAGTTTTGATCTAATAACAGTGTTTCAAAGAATTAACCAATGATATTGTTAATTAGTGGTTGGTAATTGGTATATGGATGATTGTTAACTTTTATGTGTAATTTTCATGAAGTTATATATGTGTTAGATGCCATTGGTTGTTAACAATAAATTAGACAGTAGCTTTGCTCTGTCTTTCGGGGTTGGTTCTGTGAGTTTCGGCGCCCCAGCGTCAAAATTCACGCCCCAGCGCCAAATTTCGCGCTGCCCCAGCGCCAAAATGGGCCAATAGCTCATGCCCCAGCGCTGTAGCTCGCGCCCCAGCGCTGAAGCTCGCGCCCCAGTGCCATTGTTCCGCGCCCCGGCGCTGAAAAAGTGTCCTAGTTGGGCAGTTTTAACCTCCTGTAGTAAAATAGCCATAACTTTTTCATACGAACTCCGATTGAGGTAATTCAAGATGATTCGGAAAGAGGACGAGTAGACCTACAACTTTCATTCTTTCAGTTTGTTAGTTTGAGGTCTGTAATAATAGTCAAAATGGCCATATTTAGGACTGTTGTGTATTTAGAGCCAATCGGAGGGCGTCGGGATGCACGAATGCAAGTGCAACCCTTTGGGTATTAGTATAACTTAATGATAACATGTTGGACATGTATTAGGATGTTGTATTAAGTTGTTAATGTACACGTGGTGCAATGATAGGATCATTTAAGTAGTTGTAATAAAGCTAAAAAGTAATGTTCATGAAAGATGTGATGTTGTTTAAACTTAAACTTAGTTAGTAGCTATACTAAGAGTAATAAAGGAACTCATAAAGGTAATGTTAGTGTAACTAATGTTTATTGTCAATGCATATGGTATGTGTAGGACTTGGGGTGAATGTGAATAGTAATTGTTTAACCTACACACGAGGCAAGTTCCCTAACCTTTGCTACTTTATTATTCAGCAAGGTTACTTTTCACTGTTATGTTACACTTATGCAAGTTCTATAACTCTACTTTTATAATTGTGCAAGTTTTCTTAACTCTAAACTTGTTATATTAGCATGCAAGTACCTTTAGTTTATCGTTCAAGTTATTATTTATTGTGCATGCTTGATATTAAATTCTAAGATGTAACCTTAGCTTAACGTTGTTCAAAGCAAGGTATGATAAGTTATTCAATTGTTATGCTATTAGATTATTCCTAAAGCATGAACTTAGAACGAAATGTTTATTCAGTATGATCATTCAATAACATAGTGTTATTATCTTGTATTCAACTAATCCTTAGTTGATGTCCGTTGAACTCCAAATTACCTTGAAAACTTATCCAAACCAAACTTACTTTGGTGCGGACTTGTATTCTAAATACTGAGATGAACAACTCTATTAATAGAGGTTTACGCTTAGCGTTAAAATGGTTGTGCACAATACATTGTACGAAGGGTTGATCCCCCTAAGTACGTGGAGCCCTTATAGTCTTATGACTGTTAAAGTTAAAGTTGGAAGATTACTTATAACTGTGGACATGATTCGTGGTCATTAGACCCTCAGTGAATGTTATAATTTTCAGAAAGTTAATAGAATATATTGTTCAGTTCTATTGAGCCTAATATTGGCAATTGATGTGAAAGTTTAAAGATTTACTTATTGTTATTTTAAGTGGGCCTTGTTTGCTCACTCTTGCCTGTAAAATTTCTTACAGCTAAAGTTGAAACGGGTGACGTACCTAGCACCAATAAGGGAAAAGGAAAGATGAATAAATACTGAAGACTTGTAATAGTTTTGATAGTTTACTTTCAGAATTTGATTTAAAGATTGTAATGAAGTTATTTAATTTTTCGCATTTGAATGATTGTTGTTAAAGGTTGGATAACCTGGGAGATTTATTTTATTTAAGTTTAATCCTGTATGGGCAGGTTTTCTTTTATTATTCAATTCTATTATGATTGGGTAGCTAGAAATGAATGTTTTGATTACGTGAAAACCAAATCTTGAGGTAATGAAGTACCGGGATTTGGGGGTGTCACAGGTTCCCGGTACTTCATTACCTCAAGATTTGGTGTTCACGTAATCAAAACATTCATTTCTAACTACCCAATCATAATAGAATTGAATAATAAAAGAAAACCTGCCCATACAGGATTAAACTTAAATAAAAGAAATCTCCAAGGCTATCCAACCTTTAACAACAATCATTCAAATGCGGAAAATTAAATAACTTCATTACAATCTTTAAATCCAATTCTGAAAGTAAACTATCAAAACTATTACAAGTCTTCAGTATTTATTCATCTTTCCTTTTCCCTTACTGGTGCTAGGTACGTCACCCGTTTCAACTTTAGCTGTAAGAAATTTTTCAGGCAAGAGTGAGCAAACAAGGCCCACTTAAAATAACAATAAGTAAATCTTTAAACTTTCACATCAATTGCCAATATTAGTCTCAATAGAACTGAACAATATATTCTATTAACTTTCTGAAAATTATAACATTCACTGAGGGTCTAATGACCACGAATCATGTCCACAGTTATAAGTAATCTTCCAAATTTAACTTTAACAGTCATAAGACTATAAGGACTCCACGTACTTAGGTGGATCAACCCTTCGTACAATGTATTGTGCACAACCATTTTAACGCTAAGCGTAAACCTCTATTAAAAGAGTTGTTCATCTCAGTATTTAGAATACAAGTCCGCACCAAAGTAAGTTTGGTTTGGATAAGTTTTCAAGGTAATTTGGAGTTCAACGGACATCAACTAAGGATTAGTTGAATACAAGATAATAACACTATGTTATTGAATGATCATACTGAATAAACATTTCGTTCTAAGTTCATGCTTTAGGAATAATCTAATAGCATAACAATTGAATAACTTATCATACCTTGCTTTGAACAACGTTAAGCTAAGGTTACATCTTAGAATTTAATATCAAGCATGCATAATAAATAATAACTTGAACGATAAACTAAAGGTACTTGCATGCTAATATAACAAGTTTATAGTTAAGAAAACTTGCACAATTATAAAAGTAGAGTTAGAGAACTTGCATAAGTGTAACATAACAGTGAAAAGTAACCTTGCTGAATAATAAAGTAGCAAAGGTTAGGGAACTTGCCTCGTGCGTAGGTAACAATTACTATTCACGTTCACCCCAAGTCCTACACATACCATATGCATTGACAATACACATTAGTTACACTAACATTACCTTTATGAGTTCCTTTATTACTCTTAGTATAGCTACTAACTAAGTTTAAGTTTAAACAACATCACATCTTTCATGAACATTACTTTTTAGCTTTATTACAACTACTTAAATGATCATGCCATTGCACCACATGTACATTAACAACTTGATACAACATCCTAATACATGTCCAACATGTTATCATTAAGTTATACTAATACCCAAAGGGTTGCACTTGCATTCGTGCATCCCGACGCCCTCTGATTGGCTCTAAATACACAACAGTCCTAAATATGGCCATTGTGACTACTTTTATAGACCTCAAATTAAAAAACTTAAAGAATGAAAGTTGTAGGTCTACTCGTCCTCTTTCCGAATCATCTTGAATTACCTCAATCGGAGTTTGTATGAAAAAGTTATGGCCGTTTTACTACAGGAGGTCAAAACTGCCCAACTAGGACACTTTTCCGGCGCCGGGGCGCGGAACAGTGGCGCTGGGGCGCGAGCTACGGCGCTGGGGCGTGAGCTTCAGCGCTGGGGCACGAGCTACAGCGCTGGGCGCGAGCTACTGGTCCATTTTTGGCGCTGGGGCGCGAACCTTGGCGCCAGGGCGCGAAATTTGGCGCTGGGGCGTGAATTTTGACGCCGGGGCGCCGCAACTCACAGAACCAACCCAGAAAGACAGAGCAAAGCTACTGTCTAATTTATTTTTAACTGTCAATGACATCCAACAACATATATAACTTCATGAAAATTACACATGAAAGTTAACAATCATCCATATACGAATTACCAACCACTAATTAACATTATCATAGACTAATTCTTTGAAAACACTATGTTTTAAAAATTAAACTCCATTGACGAAATATAAATTTATAGTGGATGTAAATTTACACAGTTATCAACCAATTTTGATTCCTTTAAAATACAAATATACCAATATATATCCCAATTACCATGTATAGTCCAATTTCTCAGTTAGTATACAAATATATATATATATATATATATATATATATATATATATATACCTTTGATAAATTCTACACTCAAGTTCGTACTCACATGTTTTCACTGTAAAAAAAAACAATTTCTTGAATACGTAATTAAGCATACCATCATATTTATATATTAAGCATACAATTATATACAAATATATATACGCTAGTATAACAATAACCAACACATAGATTACAAGAATTTTGTAAAAACTTATACACAGTGAAGTTGAAGAACACCGACTATCAAATTCAAAGAGACAATATACCGTAAAATATATATTAAGGTTATAAACACGTACCTTTTGTTGTTAAGAAATCCTTGTTAACAAAATCTGTTTTGAAAAATCATGCACTTGACTTCTTCTCAAACTCTCTGAACTTTTCCTTTCTCTTTTCTTAATTCTCTCAGCAATAGACTAGGTATTAACACTGAGCGTAAAACTGATAAATCATACACGTAAAATAACTGTTATGGCAATAATAAGCCTATTTAATCTTATCAGTTACCAACCATATAACGTATAATCTTATAAATATAAATATATTTTATTTATATTTTTATTTTATTCTATTAGTAATATAATTTAAAATTAACAAGAATTTCAAAAGCCATAAGGCCTTGTTTGGCAACCCATTTATAAAATAAAAGATTAATATACTTACACCTTGTTTGGCAACACTAAATTAAAATTACTTTAATTTAATTTAATAACTCTTTATAACATAGTTATTTGTCAAACTTTATGTAATAACAATTAAATAAATTACTTAATCACATAACTCAATCCACGTAACACATTAATTATATAACAAATAAATAATTAACTAATTACATTAATTATTTAGCAAATAAATAATTAACTAAATAAACTCAATCAAATTGAACAATTACTTATTCAATAATAAACATATCTAATAAATATTTACATAAATTAATAAATATTTATAACTTACATTTAAAAAATATGGAATGTTACATCATTCCCCTCATATAAGGATTCTGTCCTCAGAATCATAACTTAAACAACACATTCGTTATATTCTTCCCTACTTACAAAGATTCTGTCCTCAGAATCAAAAACACAGATTAAACAAATAATTCAGGGTACTCTTTCAACATTTTCTCTTCGAGTTCCCACGTAGCTTCTTCAGCGTTGTGGTTTCTCCAAATCACCTTCACAGAAGGTATCACTTTATTCCTGAGCACTTGTTCTTTCCTGTCGACTATCTGGATAGGAACCTCTTCATAAGACAAATCTTTCTCGAACTGCAACGGTTCGTACTCGATCACATGATTGTAATCGGGTTTATATGGTCGTAACACCGAAATATGAAAAACATTATGAATGTTTTCCAACTCTGGAGGTAAAGCTACCTCATAAGCTACCTCACCAACTTTTCACAGCACTTCAAAGGGTCCAATAAACCTCGGGCTTAGTTTTCCCTTCTTACCGAAACGAATTTTTCCCTTCCAAGGAGAAACTTTTAGGAATACAAAAGTTCATACGTCGAATGCACGATCTTGTCTGTGTTGATCAACATACTTTTTCTGTCTGTCTTGTGCTGCTACTAATCTTGTCCTGATGAGTTTAACAACGTCAGCAGTTTGTTGCACCAATTCTGGTCCTAACAGTTGACGTTCACCAACTTCATCCCAGTACAGTGGAGTTCTGCACTTTCTACCGTATAACGCTTCGTATGGCGGCATGCCGATGCTCGCGTGATAACTATTATTGTAGGCGAATTCCACCAATGGTAATTACTTTTCCCAGCTTCCTTTAAAATCCATGACGCATGCTCTCAATATATCTTCCAATGTCTGGATCGTTCGTTCGCTTTGGCCATCTGTTTGCGGATGATATGCCGTACTCATTCGCAACTGTGTTCCCATACATTCTTGTAGTCTCTTCCAGAAGTTTGATGTGAACCTCAGATCTCTGTCTGACACAATTAACACTGGAACTCCATGTCTTGCAATGATCTCTTTAATATATAGTTTTGCCAGCTGATCATGATTGAATCTAATCTTTATTGGCAAAAAGTGTGCAGATTTTGTCAGTCTGTCTACTATTACCAAAATCGCATCGTATCCTTTCTGAGTAGTTGGAAGTCCCACCACAAAATCCATCGTGATATGCTCCCATTTCCATAACGGTATTTCCAATGGTTGAAGTAATCCGCTGGGTCTTTGATGTTCAGCTTTTACTCTTTGACATGTCAAACATTTAGCCACGCATTCTGCAACATCCCTTTTCATATTTGGCCACCAAAAATGTCGGCATAAATCTTGATACATTTTCGTGCTTCCTAGATGAATCGAATATCATGTGTTGTGTGCTTCGGTTAAGATTTTGTCTTTTAGTTCTAGCACTGCTGGAACCCAAATTCTTCCCTCGAACCGTAGTAATCCTTTGGTATCGACCTTGTATTTTACATCACCGCCTTCAACCAGATTCTCTTTGATTTTCCCACACTCTTCATCTTGTAGTTGAGCATCCTTCATTTTGTCCACTAAAGTTGGACCATCTTCTATCTGAAATAGTTGTTCATCGAATTCCTGTGGAAATTTGATTTCCAGTTCTAACTTTATCATTGCTGAAATGAGCTCCTCCTGAGTTATTATCAGCATTAATTTTTCCCGACCTTTCCTGCTTAAAGCATCTGCAACCACATTCGCTTTGCCCGGATGATAAAAGATCTCACAATCGTAATCCTTTATCAATTCCATCCATCTCCTCTGATGCATGTTCAGGTCCTTCTGATTGAAAATATACTTCAGACTTTTGTGGTCTGTGTAGATAACACAGGCGGATATGAGACTTAATTATTAATAGAATTATCCATTACTTGATATTTGTTAATATCAAGCATGTACAACAAATAATAACTTGAACAGTTATTATTTGGGGAATATGAATGTTTGTTGATGTATGTTTAATAACAATTTATTAAATAAATTGTAACAATCACATATGAGTTACCTCAATCAGAAGGACCTGTACAAGAGGTTACACCCCCATATATTTATTAACATGGAATTGATCAAGTATATTTTCAATCAGAAGGACCTGTGCAAGAGGTTACACCCCCATATATTGTACGTCCAACTAGTACAATAGATTATACATTCATTTGTTATGAGACTCGATGTGTACCAAGTGTAGAAATGGACACGTATGATGAAAGTGTAGAACTCGAATGAAATTTTGAGCGATGTAAATGATGTTAGAAATTCTTAAATGAATTTTTTTTTCTTTATATAAACAAGAAGATTCAAAGAAGAATCTAAGAGATATAAAGATAAGAAATGGGAGTTTCCTAACTCCAAAAGCCAGAATAACGAGTAATGTAGTAAATGATGAAAAAGAGAAAGAAAGAGGATCGTAAAACAAAACGATCACGAGTTAAGAAAAGAATTTTAAGGGAGGTGATTATAGAATAAGATCACGACGTGGTCTGTTTAAGTTATAAAAGAAAGATGGTCTATAATGTTTGAATAATTATAGCTTAATGCTATGAAGATGGAGTACTATAAAATAGTACGAGATAACTCATGAGAAGTTATAGATGATGTGATACGAGGAATTCGTATCGAGCAAAGGGCAAGTTATAAGCAAGATAGAGTTAGGTGGGATTTCAATTGAGGTCTCATGTGATGACTGAGTTGTACAAACCTTTGTATGGGTGAGGGTTTTGTGCTTGCACTCAGTTTATCACATTGATAATCATTGGAATGTTTGTGTCGCGCTATTTATTATATGCTTGTTGAGAAGGTGATTCTTTTCTCATGTGTATAACAGATAGGTAGAGTATAGTTAGAGAATATTATAAGGTTAAGTGCGAGTTCTTAAAACTCATACTTATGGTAGGTTTGTGACTCATAATTATATGGTATGTTTTTGAACCCCTCAGCGAATGGACGCCTATGGTCTGACTAGGATAAGTTCTTAAACTCATATGATTGTGGCAAGTTCCTGAACTCATAACGTGTGGTAAGTTTGATGAACTAGGGTATAATTAAGTGTGAATGGAGTATTGAGGATGATAGGAATAGATAGACCTATTAAGCAATGGATCATTATAGAAAGTGGAGTTGATGGTGGAAGCATAGGTATTCTAAATCTACTAGCTATGCTAGACTTTCGAAATTTATTGACTTCGTGCTGATGTTTACACTTTTATTTTCTTGAAAAACATTGGATAAAATGATGGAACCGATGAGTTTTAACAACAAATACTATTATTCGTATGTCTATGCTAATTACTTCGGCTAGACAAAAATAATTTGCAATATATCAAAATGTATTTTATATCATTAATGCATCATGTAACCTGGTGCAAAGATGATAAAAATGATGGAGTCATCAATGCAGTATTACCTAGTGTTGGATGTGATCTAAGGATCGTCAGCCCACTATGGTATGATGTAGTATGATAAAGTCACCAAATGACGGAGTCCTCAACGGACTGAAAATACAGTGCGGTATCATGACGTCATAAAAAGATTTTTGAGATTTCTTTAAGTTATGAGAATACATATGTATGTATGTATATGTATATTTCGGTTAATGTCCGAGTTATTGTAGAAGTCTATGCTATTTGATTCAGCTAGACAAATATTGAAAGATGTTCATGAAATTCAAGAGTTTCTTGAGAGGTTATGCCAAACCAAATTGTTTTGGTGCGGATTCAGATGTTGAAAAGCTGAGATGAACAACCCTTTTATAGGGGATTACGCGGAGGCGTTGAGATGTTTGTGCACAATACATTGTACGAAGGGCTGATCACCCTAAGTACGAGGAGTCCCTATAGTCTTATGACTGTTAAAGTTTAAGTTGAAAGATTACTTATAACTATGGACATATGCATAGCGTTTAAATGTTTGTGCACAATATATCATATGAAGGGCTTAACACCCTAAGTACGGGGGTCCTTATAGTCTTATGACTGTTAAAGTTGAAGTTAAAAGATTACTTGCAACTGTGGACATAGTTCGTGGTCTTATGACCCTCAGCATGATTTGGAATCTTTTAAAATTCCTGAGTTATTCAAACTACTTCCCAATTATTGAACAATTGTGGAAGATTCTTGTTATTCTGCAAGATGGAAGTGAAAAAGGAAAATATTCCTTAGAAAGAAGTAAGTCGTAGAATGCAACACTGAATGATGAATGTGTTGATTAAGTGAGAAAAGAGATTTTGAAATGAGAAGGGGATGAGTTATCAAAGAAATTTGTGAAACTTTTAATAGAAAAGTTAATAATTGTAGAATGATCTTTGTGGAAGAAGTGGTTATAGAACCTAAGGAATGAATATAATATTAACGTAAAATCTACTTTGATAGATGGAATGAATAAATATTAATTGATAAAATTTTGAGGACGAAATTCTTAGAGGAAAGAGTGAATGTAATATCCCGAGTGTTTATGATAGCGATTCCCGAGTGTTTATGATAACGATCCTTAGAAAATGAAATGAATGGGTTAAAAGATATATAATACTCAAAATATAATTGAGTTCAAATGAAAGTTATGAAATGAAACCTAGAATTTGTTAGGTAATGAATGTAGTAGGAAATATAAAATCTATATTTAGATAAAATGATGAAATATTTCTCTGAGTCATTTGCGTAATTTGTGTCTTCGATTCTGGGGACAGAATCTTTGTAAGTAGGGAAGATTGTAACGAATGAGTGGCTTGAGTTGTGATTCTGAAGACAGAATCCTTGTAAGGAGGGAATGATGTAACAATCCAGATTTTTATTATAATATTTAAATATTTATTGAATTATATAAATATTTAATGGATGTGTTTATCATTGAATAAGTATTTGTTTAATTGATTTGATGTGATTTGATTATTTATTTGTTTAATAAATAATTAATGAGTTAGGGAAAGTAATTATTTTGAAATAGTAATCTAATTTAATTTAATAATTAAGTTAGGGAGTTTATAATGATTAAATAAATTATTATATTATGCAATGAATTATTATTAGAATTAATTAAATTAAATATGAACACTTAATTAATTAGAAGTGTGACAAATAACTATATTATAAATGGTTATTAAAATAAATTAAAGTAGTTTTAATTTATCTTGCCAAACAATGCTTAAATATATCAAGTCTTTAATTTTAAAGTATTTTGCCAAACAAAGCCTTATGACTTTTGGAATTTCTAATTTTTGAATTTCAATAAAATAAATAAAATAATAAATATAATATATTTATATTATATACGTTAGTTTTGTAACTGTTATTTTATTAAGTTTGGCGTATTAAAGATTAACAGTTTTGGTTTTTCGCCTTAAAGCTATCAGTTGTTCTTTTTACGTATTCTAGTTTGCTAGCCTAGAGATTACAGAGAGTTGAGAGAATTGTGAGAGAACTTAAGCAATTTCTGGCAATTTTAGCAAGGATTACAAGAGTTAGCAAGAATTGTCTAAGCAAATTGAAGGTATGTTATATAACCCTTAATATATATGCTACGACATAATTTTTCATGAGTTTCACTGTGTAAAAATTCTTTACAAATTCTCTGTGAAGTTTAAATTCTCTTGAATTGTTGTATAAACTGAATAATTGCACTTGTAGGTAATTGTAATGCTAGAGTTTATGTTTAGATAAGGGATTGTACGCTAGTCTCGTTTAGAAAGGAAGAAACTGTTTGAAGTTTATAGATGTTCAAAAATGACTGATAAAAATACCAAATATTAATATAATGTAATTGTCTGTAATAGTTTGGTGGTGAATTAATGGTGAAATTGAACACTGAATATATTAACTTGGTAAGAAACGATGAGATTATAGTTGGAATGGACTAAGTTGATGACTAATAAGAATTTCAGTGTTAAACTTTGTAAACAAACATCGATAATAGAGTTTTGGTTTTAAAACAGTGCGTACAATGATTTAAGTTTTCTAAAATTATTGTTTAATGGTTTAAATTAGTATATACATGTTGGGTAATGTGTATATGTGTAATTGACTTAGGTTATACATGTTAATTGGGGTTAATTGCTGTTAAAAATAAAGACAGTAGCTTTGTTCTGTTCTTCGTGGTTGGGTTCTACAAGTTTCGGCGCCCCAGCGCTGAAATTCGAGCCCCAGCGCCAATCTCGCGCCCCAGCGCCACTAGTTGGCTTAGTCCTCGCGCCCCAGCGCGGGGACAGAAGTCTGACTTGGATAGTTTTGACCTCCTATAGTAAAATAGCCATAACTTTCTCATACAAACTCCGATTGAGTTGATTCAAGATGATCCGGAACGAGGACGAGTAGACCTACAACTTTCGTTCTTTTAGTTTTTCAATTTGAGGTCATTAGGATGGGTCAAAATTATTATCTTTAGGACTGTTGTGTTTTCGGAGGCAATCGGAGGGTGTCGGGCATGCACATATGCATGTGTAGTGCTCCAGACCGTAAAAGATGATGTCCTAAGTTATATAACATGAATCTTAGTAAATATAATGATGCTTAACATTAATAAATAATGTATTAAATAAGTTATAGAAGCATAGTAAGCATACACAAGAGAGGCAAATCCGGCGTGTGACGATTAAACGTCGAAACGCCGTGCCAAGTGTTAATGAACTTAAAAAGTGTTTCAATTCCATTGAAATGGATATTATAAGATATGGAATGGGTTTAATATAAAACCAATAAGTAGTCCTAGCAAGACTTAAGCACTTGAACTTCGAGTTTGACTAAAAAGAAATATATAGGAAAGATTATGAGATGTGGAGTAGAGTTTACATTACAATTGCTATGTGTTGTTATGTGACTAATAGTTGATGTGTGTGATTATATAATTGTGTAGGGCACGTGAAGTGCAGATAACTGTAAGCTGTTAAGCTATTATTGGTAAACAACGATCAAGGCAAGTCTTTCGGTTCCTATTTTTTTACGTGGACTTGATGAACTGTTTTAAATTGCATGATATGTTATGCATGTTGAAATCATGAAATGTTAAAGTCAATATATGACTGCATTGTTTTGGCTAAGTAATAATGATTGAGTAAGGAACTTAATCTTTATATTTGCTATATGAATTAAAATCATGTATGCCATGTTACTTTAATGAGATGTATATCGAGCATGTTATTATGTGCTATGTGATGCATGAAAATTGTTAGACTTTGCTGGGCTGTCGAGCTCACTCTTGCAAATAACTACTTTTGCAGGTCAAGATTTTAAGGTAAAGATACGTGCTATGTGAGTTATAGAGAGATCTATATTCACGAAGATTACTTATGTTTTATGAGAAATGTATTTCATATTTTGAACGTAACATGTTGTTGAAATGTAAGTTGAGCTATCCAATGTATATGGATATTTAGTTATGATGTAAGACTTTGTATAGTCATTTTGTTGTAACGATTCATGATATAAGATTGAATCAAAGAGATGTAATGTAATGGTTGCGATTCAAGGCAAGAAAGAAAGAAATGTATAAAAGTTTTAAATATTCCGCAATTTTATTAAGTTTAACATCGAATAATGATGTATTATTTAGAGGTTGAATGTATGGTTAACGACCGAAGTCGGGATTTAAATTGTATATGAATTTTGGGGTCGTTAAGGAAATGTATAAAAGTTTTAAATATTCCGCAATTTTATTAAGTTTAACATCGAATAATGATGTATTATTTAGAGGTTGAATGTATGGTTAACGACCGAAGTCGGGATTTAAATTGTATATGAATTTTGGGGTCGTTACAACAGTACATTAGAAGGAACCATTGCTTTGGTTTCAGATTACTTAATTTGAGTTCAAAGCATTCAAAATAGTATTTTATCCCACTCTACTTGTTATTCCCTTTCGTTTTATGGCAGTCCTAAAACTGAACTTCAAATATATATTAGGGGAGGAAGAGGGAGGGAGAGAGACAGGCAGGCAGACGAAATTTCAGTGACTAAATACTGACCTCCCCTACTCAAGGCCACCCTCAGAAGTTGCCATCTCTCCAGCAGTATCTGCAACTGATGTCATATCCTCCCCGTTCATAGGCTGCAGTCACAAAAATGGTAAACATTGAATTCTGAGTTTGTCGACATATTTTATAACAGAAAGAAAATGAAACTTGGAGAGAAAAATGGAGTAGCATGGCTGAAACTTGGCTAATGAGGACCATTTACCTTGCACAGAAGCCCGAGTCGTTCCATTTCCTATATTAGCGCCATCTCATGATCAATAAAAGAAATTTCGATTCCTCTACTTACATGCTCAAAAAGAAAAATAAGAAAATTATGTATGCACAACATTTAGAGCAGTGGTTGACTCGGAAATAGCTCCTGTTTTAAACTTCGGCTTTTGCTTTAGAGCATGAATTCCAGTGTAAAGCCTGCACTTTTTCATTAGGAAAGACAACCAACCAAAAGAAGAAGCTTTAAAATAAGAACCATCGTGGCCACAAGAAACTAACTTCAAAGTCAAAGGATAATTAAACCACTATTGCTCTCACCTGGCATGTCTAGCATACTCAGCATAATTTTCAAGCAGCATCTTTCTAGCCTGCTCATTCAAAGCTGATTCTGGAAATGGCTCAATTAATAAGCATCTGACAACCTGTCATCGGACGAGAAAGTGAAATATTAACAAAATTAGCATATGTACAATGCTGTAAATGCATCTACCTTAAAATGTTTAATGTTAAGGACAGTCAAAAAATAGAAAAAACTTACAATAAGATCATGTCATAAGCCAAGACAAGCACTTGCAATAAGAAAAGTGCTCAAGAATGACTCTCTTATCTCAAGCCCTATCTTGAATGAACCTCTGAGCATACTAGAAGAAGCCCAGGTGAAGGAAATTTAAACACGACAAAATTACAAATTACAAAATTACTTTTAGAAATTAGTAGTGCAAACTTACATCAGCATAGTGCTCCTGCAAAACTTTCATAGCATCTTGCTGGACATGACCAGCAGCCCAAAGTAAAGGAGTACCAGCAACACTTTGTGAATCAACGTTGGTACCTCTGGAAAGCAGGAACTTCAGCAACTTAATATCTCCTACGAGAAAGAACGAATGCCAGACAATGACATATGTTCTCACAAAAAGGGGAAGAAGGAAGTAATGATGTACTTGAGATGTTACATCTGTACAAAATTTTATATTTGCGAGTCATTGGCCCAGAATGATATGCCACAGTTTTAATCCAAATAATGTAAAAGACCTGATATTTCACAATTACAGTATGGACCAAGCTAATTAAGTTGTGGCACTAGCAAACAAAGCATCTTTGAGTACTAAGGGCTTGTTTGGTTACAACGCAGCTGCAGCTGGTTAGAATACACTAGTTGCAGCTGAAATGGTGCAAACTGACAAAAAAGGTTTACTATCTTTGACAATTATTATCAACTTCTCCTTGAAAATTTTTATCTTCCTTGTGGATTCAATGATTAATCTCATGCTTACAATAACTAGTCATTTACGTTTGTGTTAGAGCATTTCAGCAAGCGTTTCTCACATTAGCATATACAACCTTGCAAAAGTATTATTGCACACCACAAATGAAAACCCAAATTTTATAACTTAAAAACCTTTGGTTATATTGCAGCAGAAAATAAGAAATACTTTCTATGTTGCTATGAAGATAAGAAATCTTATATAACCAATTAAATACAAAATCAAGATGGGAATGGTTGGGAATTTCATGATAAACCATGATATGTAACATTGAAACAATGGTTGTGACCACTTGCAATCTTCATTGACAGTTGGGAGTCAAATATTGTGAAAAATAAGCCACATAATTAAAAGTTGAGAGTAGACTTCAAAACGATAGAAGTTTGGATATTATTTTCTTACCTGAATGATAGAAGTATCACATTATCGGTTAACATAGTCCGCTAAACAATTTAGTGGAGACCTAAATGATGGCAGCCTTCACATAATCCGTTAACATTGTATGCTAAACAATTTAATGGGCACTCCACTAAAACTAGTTGATACCAAAAACAAAGAGACGACATAAGATACCAAATTAAACAAAGTTGATACCAAAAACCAAGTTGCTATCTTGAACATAACCACTGAAAAGAGAGGTAAATAAACAATGAGGGACAGAGAGAAAGAGCATATATGTTGAGTAAATGATAGTCACACTAAATCCATAAAAATCTTGATCAATCAAACAACCAAACAAGACCATAACAGCTGAATTAACCCAATATTATTAGATACAAGAGCAGTTAAATCATTTGACAGGCAATAGTTCATTAACCCACATTGTTAGATATAAGAGCAGTTAAATCTTCAGCCTTAGATAGCAGAACATAATAAACACACAATAAATTTAGAAATGTGTACATATATGAATAAGTTATATATCTATCACTGGCTTTTAAATTCTGACAACCATAACAGCTGAATCTAAAAAATCAAGATTAAAATTAAAAAAAATAATTTTAAAGGCTAACTACAGTCCATTAAACCACGTTCAAGCAAATAGCACAATTTTAAACCCTAGATAGAGTATCAGAACAAACACAAATACACATATATAGAGATATAGGGACATAAATTGGTACCGGCAAGAGAGAGAAGGCCATAGAAGGTTGTGATTCGCCAGCCAATCGTACAGAACGGGAACGAGATTCCTCATCAACCTCTGATATCTTCCTCCCTATGAACCTCTTCACCGAAAAGAAGGTATTTTACGGATTCACCACAGCCTGCCCTGTTCTCTGCCCATCCGCGTTAGTCACAATCAATGGCTTACCCCCTTCCATCGCTCCCATGGCGGAGTTAGCGGTATCGAGGTCAATTCCCACAACTTTCTCTGCTACAACTCTGAAGGGAGAATTCTTTCCACTAGGGTTTCACGAAAGAGGACTTAGGGTTTATGAATGAGATAGTGTTGTTCATCCTCTGTCCGAAGAACACAGTTTTTAAGTGCTTTTGGGTTGGATTGTTTGAGCGAGGAGAGATAGGGTTTTCTCCAAGAGCGTGAATTTGAGCTGCTTCAAGAGAGAAGAAAGTAGATCCAAACTATCGTCCTTCTTCTAATTTCAAAATTTAAGCTCGGCGTTTTTATTTTTGCTCCGTGTTTTTGTAGATAGATAACGTTTTGTTTTTTTAAAAACGTTATCTATTTAAAACCAAAAATTACCCTTATAAAATACATAACGTTTTTTCTAATGTATCTACAACGTTTTATTAAAAAATGTTGTTAAAAAAATACCACAACGTTTTTATAAAAAACGTCGTCTTTTAAGCATTGTCTATTTACTGTTTTGTAGTAGTGAACATGCATTCAAGGATTAAAATGTTAAAGTTAAGAAAATATCCTTTCTTTATTTTCTAACTTTGCCAACACTTTCTCTCTCTCCAATTCTCGAAATGTTGAGAGGAAATCAGTGATAAGTTAAGGCCATATCATCCCATACACTAACCAAGATTAGATTCAAAGAGCAGAATTAAAGATTGAGCATTAAAGGTATAAACCATAACTTAAGTTAGATCCTTAAGATTTCTATAATTTATGTGTTTTGATGTTTAGATGCATGTTATATGATGTTATTTAGTGATTTATAATGATACATCATGGATCCATAATATCTAAGTGCATGAAAATAAGAATTTTAGAAAATAGTAAAGAACCCTAAAATGAGGTCTGACAGTCAAATGTCAGAGCCTCTAGATCTAAATCTGTTAGATGTTAGGATGGCTAAGTGTATCATTGATGTTCTATGCCATGAGGAGAGTACACTGGAAGTGGAATCAAGTCCATAGATGTTCTAGATCACAAGTTATTCATGGTCAAACATGGTTGACCAGTACCAGAAACTGGGTTCTGGAAAACCCAGAAATGTCTAACAGCCATTTTGTAGGGCTTTGATCTTGCAGTGGTTAAGTTGTTAAGCCATGAGAGTGTATAAATCTTATACCCTGACATATGGACTACCAAACCATGACACTAGAACACTTAAATCATCAACAGGATCAAAGATATTATTGGTCAAAACTGGGTTGAACACCTGCTTGTATTAGCTTTTTGGAAAACCCAGATTTCTTCATGAGCAGTTTCTGGCTGGTACTTTGACCAAGTCAAATCCTGCTTCTATCTACATAAGTGTATTACTTTTGTACCTTGACATACATACTATATAAATGTTACACTTAAACACACAATCAAAGCCCAAAATCTAAGTTATTAAAATCTAAAGTAGGACCCTCACACTGTTCTTATTTTCTGGAAATTCCAAAAAATGAAGAACAACTTTGATAGCTATTTTGAAGGCTTATATCTTCATTATGTAATGTAGTTTGACCTTGAACATTGTTAGTATATGTAGTATTACATCAATACTACATAACCAGTACACCTACATGCCCAGAAACATCAAGATAAAGAAATTATAGCTGGTCAAACTAGGCATCCAAGAAACTGACTTTGAATATTCTTGATGGCTCATGAACACCTATAGCGACAGTTTTGTCGCGATAGACCCCTTTAGCAATAATTTTATTAAAAATGAATTATTTAATTTAAATAGTTAGAATAAAATGAAAAATAATTATGAAAAATTCATAATTAATTTGTAAAAATTATTTTAAGGTATAAAAATTATCTTTTAATAATTTGAGATATATGTCATTAATATTTTAATTTATTTAAATATTAATGATATTTAATTTATTTAATAATTATATTAAATAAATTACTTTAAAATGATTTTAATATTATATAAATCATTTAAAATGATATTAAAGCGATTAGAAAATATTTTAAGTTATTTTGAATGACTTTTAATATTTTGGAAAGGATTTCAACAATAATTTAATATTAATGATAATAAATTTATTTAATAAATGTATTAAATAAATTATGAAAAAAATAGTTTTAATGTTTTAAAAATCATTTAAAATGATTTAAACGTTCTAAAAATGTTATAAGTTATAAAATATAACTTTTAATATTTTGACATTAAATAAATTAATACTTTAATGTTAATGGCAGTTATTTAATTATGATTTTAAATGCTTTAAAATCATTTAAAGGTGATATTACGGTATTAAAAATATTCTGAGTTATAATAAATAACTTTTAATAGTGGGATATGTATTTCATTAATATTTAAAATTTATTAAATATTAATGATAATGGAATTACGTGGTATTTAAATCATTTAAAAATGATATTAATGATCAAAAAATTATTATAAATGATAATAATTATTTGAAAATTATTTTGAGCTTTCGAAATATGTTATGATTAATAATTAAATTATTTAAAATAATATTGAAGCGTTTAAGTAGAGTTTTTATTGAAAATAGACTCGATATTATTCGATAGGGCAATCGAGATGTCAAAATAGTACTGAACTCAACTCAGTCTGAAATAGTTTGACTTGATACCAGGTCTTATGTGTTTTAGTAACTGTTAGGAATTTGTACTTATGTGTTTAAGATATATTATGACTGTAATTAATAGTAGTATATGTGATGATATTATTCTAATTGACAGATCGATATTATAAATAATATGTCTTTCAACTGAACCAAAAATTAGATTGCGTAACAATAATCGACGGTACATGCAAGTTCTCTAACTCAAACTTGAGTTTTTATTTCAATGCATGCTTGTGAATAATCATTGTTGATTATACCACGTCTATGATTTATTGATTTGTCCATGGTGCATGTTGTATATGTTCATCAGGTATGAAAGGCTGATCACCTTCATTACCATTTGGTTCAGTTAAATTTATTCATGTTCATTGTTGGCCATTCATTATTATTGACACGGTCATTCAGTTATGAAAATTGATTCGTATTCTTTCACAATTATTATATTGTTAAAAGTTTGTCAGCTTATTATTCATTCTTTCAATCATGATATATCTTTCATTGAACATAAACTTTTTGGGCAAACTTGTTGCTCATCTTTGCTATATCATGATAAATATTTCAGATTAAGACGAAACTTGAGATATATGCAAAGGCAAATACAAGTTCCAGGAATGGATTATTTTACAATTAAAATTGTAATAGTATTTAAGGCAGATAACATTGTAAGTCCTGTACTATATGAATGTGTTTTAAGTTAAGGTTATCAACCTTGGGGATTATGTTGTAAAGGTTATTTTATAAACAATTTATGTTTATATCTTTCGCAATAGTTATAGAAATGATGTACCAGGTTTGTGGTGATTAGTACCTGGATTTGGGGATGCTATAGTTGGTATCAAAGCTGTAGGTTATAAAAATTAGGTAGGATTACCTTAGGTTATAACTGTAGGGATAAGGATAAGGACTAACTCAATTAGAGTTAGTAAGTTAATAAGATTCAAAGACGAATCTCGACAAGTAATAAAGATCCAGAGTTACCTAACTCTGATAATAAAGATGAACAGTAATAATGAATAGATAGAGTCTAAAATACTAAAAGTATAAAGGGAAAGGAGATCGTAAAACAAAACGATCATAACATAGAAAAGAATTGTAATATAATACAATTATACTATGAGATCACCATGTGATCTGATAAGGTCATAGTAGGAAAGATGATCAATTAAATGATTGAAAACTTTATTGCAGAATTGTTGTATGTAAGTTGTACTATGAAAGTAGTATTATTTAAACTCAGAAAAGAGTTATGGATCATGTAATACGGATTAAAAAAATTTCGTATGGAGTATGGGAAAGCTAGGATTATGCGGGATTTCAGTTGAGGAGTCATGTCAGCTGCTAAGTTGTATGATTCTTTGTATGGGCGGGGAATTGTACTTGGTGTAACAACCACTTAGCTTCCTACACTGATAATCATTAAAATGTTTGTGTTGCACTATTTGCTATATGCATGTTGTGAATGTGATTCTTTTCTCATGTGTATAACAGATAAGTAGAGGATAGGTAGAGAATATAAAGTTAGGTGCGAGTTCTTAAAACTCATACTTATGGTAAGTTTGTGACTCATAACCATATGATATATTTTTGAACCCTACGCGTATGGACAATTCCTGATTGGTTCTTGAACTACGTATTGCTAGGATACGTTCTTAAACTCATATTATTGTTGAAAGTTCCTGAACTCATAACGTGTGGTAAGTTTGATGAACTGGGGTATAGGAAAGATGTGAATGGAGAATTGAGGATGATATGAATAGATAGATTTATTAAGCAATGGATCATTATAGAAAGTGGAGTTGATGGTGGAAACATAGGTATTCCAAATCATCTAACTATGTTAGATTTTGAATTTTTTGACATCAAGCTAAATACGCACTGATGTGCCTTTTAAAAATGAATTTTTTTCTCAACAAATGGTGACAAGTGTGTATGTGTGGACTTCGGGACACTGACACATCGTTACCTGTTGAAGTATGATAGCACTAAAACTGATTTACAATTATTTTTGATCTATTTAAAGAATAGTCTATGCTAATTGTTTCGGCTAGACAAAAATGATTTGAAAGTATCAAAATGTATTTTATATCGTTAATGCATCATGTAACTTGGTGCAAATATGATAAAAATTGACGGAGTTATAAATGCAGAATTACTTAGTGTTGGATGTGATCAAAAGATCGTCAACCCACTATGGAATGATATATTATGTCAAAGTCACACAATGACGGAATCCTCAAAACGGGCTGTAAATACAGTACGGTATTATGACGTCATAAAATTATTTTCAAAATTTTAAAGATTAAATATTGCCAACTGAATTTTGGCCAGAACCGTTTCGATTGAAATTCGAATTATTTGTATTAGTCTAAGATATTTGATTCAGCTAGACAAATTTTATGAAATTCAAAGTATTCTTTGAAAATTTCTCAAACCAAATTGTTTGGGTCGGAATCCTATGATAAGACTGAGGTGAACTATTCGTGAGGCATGATTAAAGTACTAGCGCCAACAGTTTTCCTTCTTCGTGATTATAAACATACAGTTAACCTTTTTAAGGGGTAGAGTACCTTTTTCCTAATTGAAAGAGGTCGGAGGTATTAATACCTTTAAACCTTAATAGTTCATAGTCTATATTACTCCTCAGCATGATTTGAAAATTTTAACTCTTTAGAGTGATGTCGTGATTGGATGTGATGATGGATAGGAAATAGTATGAACTCATTGCGTACGGGTAGAATCAGATATGATTGAATAAAGGTTATTATGAAAACCTAGTTCTGCTGAATGATAGGAGTAGAGTGTAGTATGCTGTAATTTTGGGGACGAAATTCTTAGAAGAAATGGTGAATATGACATGCCCGAGAATTTAGACGATTAATAAAATCTTAATTGATTAAATAAAGGTTGAATAATAAAACCTAGACTGGGAAATATGGTATTAATTATAATTTTTTGTGAAGGATTTGTATAAATTACAAACTGTAAGTGAATATTTGATAGCAAGGTATATGGTTTTGTGTATAGTGATTATGTGTGTACAGTATGTGGTTAAGGGTTAAGTATGAATCAGGTAAAACTGTAACATTGACAAACCCTAATGTTATGTTAAGAACTTCGATGTTTAGTTAAGAAACCCTAACGATCGATTAGAAATCCTAAATCAAGCTTTAGAAACCCTAATTTCAGTTTCGAAAATCCTAAACCCTAATCGAGAAATTTAAAACCCTAATTTGGGAACTCAAATGCTAAGTATAAAATCCTAAGGGTTAAAAGTTATGTGATATTTGTAAAAAAACCAAATTATCTTTCGAATTGATGGGGAAATTACCAAAATACCCTTAGTAGGTGTGAAATTCTCAAAATGTCCTTTTACTTAACTTTTAAGTAAAAGATTTTAACAAATCTTATGAGTCATCATCCAAGATTTTGCCATGTGCTCTAAATCTCTCCAATCAGCCAAAATTTGCCACCTAGCAACATTCTTGAACATGCATTCAAGGATTAAAATGTTAAAGTTAAGAAAATATCCTTAATTTATTTTCTAATTAGCTAACACTTTCTCTCTCTCCAATTCTCGAAATGTTGAGAGGAAATAAGTGATAAGTTAAGCCCATATCATCCCATACACTAACCAAGATCAGATTCAAAGGGCAGAATCAAAGATTGATCATTAAAGTTATAAACCCCAACTTAAGCTAGATCCTTAAGATTTCTGTAATTTATGTGTTTTGATGTTTAGATATATGTTATATGATGTTATTTAGTGATCTATGTTGTTACATCATGGATCCATAACATCTAATTGCGTGAAAATAAGAATTTTAGAAAATAGTAAAGAACCCTAAAATGAGGTCAGACAGTCAAATGTCAGAGCCTCTAGATCTAAATCTGTTAGATGTTAGGATGGCTAAGTGTATCAATGATGTTCTATTCCATGAGGAGAGTACAATGGAAGTGGAATCAAGTCCATAGATGTTCTATATCACAAGTTATTCATGGTCAAACATGGTTGACCAGTCACAGAAACTGGGTTCTGGAAAACCGAGAAAACCTAGAAATGTCTAACAGCCATTTTGTAGGGCTTTGATCTTGTTGTGGTTAAGTTGTTAAGCCATGAGAGTGTATAACTCTTATACATTGACATATGGACTACCAAACTATGACACTAGAACACTTAAATCATCAACATGATCAAAGATATTCATGGTCAAAACTGGGTTGAACAACTGCCTGTATGAACTTTTTGGAAAACCCGGATTTCTTCATGAGTAGTTTCTGGCTGGTACTTTGACCAAGCCAGATCTTGCTTCTATGATGTTGTTAAGCTACATAAGTGTATTACTTTTGTGCCTTGACATACATACTATATAAATGTTACACTTAAACACACAATCAAAGCCCATAATCCAAGTTATTAAGATCCAAAGTCGGACCCTCACACTGTTCTTATTTTCTGGAAATTCTAGAAATTGAAGAACAACTTTGACAGCTATTTTGAAGGCTTATATCTTCATTATGTGATGTAGTTTGACCTTGAACATTGTTAATACATATAGTATTACATCAATACTACATAACCAGTACACCTATAAGCCCAGAAACATCAAGATTAAGAAATTATAGTTGGTCAAACAGGGCATCCAAGAAAGGGACTTTGAATGTTCTTGATGGCTCAAGAACAACTATAGCGACAGTTTTGTTGCGATAGGCCTCTTTAGCAACAGTTTTATTAAAAATGAATTATTTAATTTAAATAGTTAGAATAAAATGAAATATAATTATGAAAAATTCATAATTAATTTTTAAAAATTATTTTTAAGGTATAAAAATTATCTTTTAATAATTTGAAATATATGTCATTAATATTTTAATTTATTTAAATATTAATGATATTTAATTTATTTAATAATTATATTAAATAAATTACTTAAAAAAGATTTTAATATTATATAAATCATTTAAAATGATATTAAAGTGATTAGAAAATATTTTAAGTCATTTCGAATGACTTTTAATATTTTGGAATAAATTTCAGTAATAATTTAATTTTAATGATAATAAAATTATTTAATAAATGTACGAAATAAATTATGGAAAAATAGTTTTAATGTTTTAAAAATGATTTAAAAATGATTTAAAGGTTCTAAAAATGTTATAATTAAGTTATAAAATATAACTTTTAATATTTTGACATGAAATACATTAATATTTTAATATTAATGACAATTATTTAATAATAATTTTAAATATTTTAAAATCATTTAAAGGTGATATTACGGTATTAAAAATATTCTGAGTTATAATAAATAACTTTTAATATTGGGATATGTATTTCATTAATATTTGAAATTTATTAAATACTAATGATAATGGAATTACGTGGTATTTAAATCATTTAAAAATGATTTTAATGATTGAAAAATTATTATAAATGATAATAATTATTTAAAAATTATTTTTAGCTTTCGAAAAATGTTATGATTAATAATTAAATTATTTACAATAATATTGAAGCGTTTAAGTAGAGTTTTATTGAAAATAGACTGGATATTATTCGATAGGGCAATCGGGACGTCAAAATAGTACCGAACTCAACTCAGACTGAAATAGTTTGACTTTATATCGGGTCTTATGTGTTTTAGTAACTGTTAGGAATATGTGTTTATGTGTTTAAGATATATTATGACTTTAATTAATAGTAGTATATGTGATGATATTATTCTAATTGAGAGATCGATATTATCAATAATATGTCTTTCAACTGAAGCAAAAATTAGATTGCGTAACAGTAATCTATGGTACAGGCAAGTTCTCTAATTCAAACTTGAGTTGTTATTTCAACGCATGCTTGTGAATAATCATTGTTGAATATACCACGTCTATGATTTATTTATTTGCACATGGTACATGTTGTATATGTTTATCAGGTATGAAAGGCTGATCACCTTCATTACCATTTGGTTCAGTTAAATTTATTCATGTTCATTGTTGGCCATTCATTATTATTGACTCAGTCATTCAGTTATGAAAATTGATTCGTATTCTTTCATAATTATTATATTGTTGAAAGTTTGTCAGCATATTATTCATTCTTTCAATCATGATATATCTTTCTTTGAACTTAAACTTGTTGGGCAAACTTGTTGCTCACCCTTGCTATATCATGATAAACATTTCAGATTAAGACGAAACTTTGGGTACATGCAAAGGCAAAGACAAGTTCCAGGAATGGATTATTGTATAGTTAAAATTGTAATAGTATTGAAGGCTGATAACATTGTAAGTCATGTAGAATATGAATATGTGTTTTAAGTTAAGGTTATCGACCTTGGGGATTATGTTAGAAATGTTATTGTATAAATAATTTATATTTATATCTTTCGCAATAGTTATAGAAATGATGTACCAGGGTCGTGGTGATTAGAACCTGGATTTGGGGACGCTACAGCTGGTATCAAAGCTGTAGGTTATAAACTTTAGGTAGGATTACCTTATGTTATAACCGCAGGGACAAGGATAAGGACTAACTCAAATAGAGTTAGTAAGTCAATAATATTCAAAGACGAATCTCAACAAGTAATAAAGATCCAGAGTTACCTAACTCTGATAATAAATATATACAGTAATAATGAATAGATACAGTCTAAAAGACTAAAAGTATAAAGGGAAAGGAGATCGTAACACAAAATAATCATAACATAGAAATGGATCGTAATATAATACAATTATAATATGAGATCACCACGTGATCTGATAAGGTCATAACAAGAAAGAGGATCAATTAAATGAT
This sequence comes from Panax notoginseng, assembly GCA_016801055.1. Taxonomy (NCBI): domain Eukaryota; kingdom Viridiplantae; phylum Streptophyta; class Magnoliopsida; order Apiales; family Araliaceae; genus Panax; species Panax notoginseng. Next base: position 116,787,661 of record CM029016.1, read on the forward strand.
TGAAAACTTTATAGCAGAATTGTTGTATGTAAGTTGTACTATGAAAGTAGTACTATTTAAACTTAGAAAAGAGTTGTGGATGATGCAATACGAATTAAACAAAATTCGTATGGAGTAAGGAAAAGCTAGGATTATGTGGGATTTCAATTGAGGAGTCATGTCAGCTGCTAAGTTGTATGATTCTTTGTATGGGCAGGGAATTGTACTTGGTGTAACAACCACTTAGCTTCTTAAACTGATAATCATTGAAATGTTTGTGTCGCACTATTTTCTATATACATGTTGAGAAGGTAATTCTATTCTCATGTGTATAACAGATAGGTAGAGAATATAAGGTTAGGTAGATTGGAAGATATGCTTAGAGCATGCATCATAGATTTCAAAGGTAGCTAGAAAGAACATTTACCATTGGTGGAATTCGCTTATAACAACAGTTACCACGCGAGCATCGGCATGCCGCCTTACGTGGCATTATATGGCAGAAAGTGCAGAACTCTACTGTGCTGGGATGAAGTCCGTGAACGTCAACTGCTAGGACCAGAACTGGTACAATAAACTGCTGACGTTATCAAACTCATCAGGACAAGATTGGTAGCAGCTCAAGACCGAAAGAAGAAGTATGATAATCAACGCAAACAAGATCGTGCATTCGACGTAGAAAATTATGTATTCCTAAAAGTTTCTCCTTGGAAGGAGAAAATTCGCTTTGGTAAGAAGGGAAATCTAAGCTCGAGGTTTATTGGACCCTTCGAGGTGCTACGAATAGTTGGAGAGGTGGCTTACGAGGTAGCTCTACGTCCAGAGTTAAAAAAAAATTCACAATGTTTTTCATATTTTGGTGTTACGACCGTATAAACCCGACTACAAACACATGATCGAGTACGAACCGTTATAATTTGATAAAGACTTATCTTATGAAGAGATTCCTATCCAGATAGTTGACAGGAAAGAACAGGTGCTCAGAAATAAAGTTATACCTTCTGTGAAGGTGATTTGGAGGAACCACAACGCTGAAGAAGCTATGTGGAAACTCGAGGATAAAATGATGAAAGATTACCCTGAGTTATTTGTTTAATCTGTGTCTTCGATTCTGGGGACAGAATCTTTGTAAGTAGGGGAGAATGTGATGAATGAGTTGTTTGAATTGAGATTCTAAGGACAAAATCCTTGTAAGGAGGGAATAATGTAACATTCTAAAATTTTATAAATTGTTATATTAAATATTTATTAAATTATATAAGTATTTAATGGACGTGTTTATTGTTAAATAAATAATTGGTCAAATTTGATTCGATGTGGTTCATTATTTGTTAAGTAAATAATTAAGGAAATTAATACTATTTTCTAATTTAATTTAATTATTAATTTAGAGAAGTTTTGATTAAATAAATTATTATATTTTAATTTGAATGATTTGAATTTGTAATTTAAAATGAAGTGTTAGCTGATTAAATAAAGTTATAATTATAAAGGAAATTATAATTATGTGGTATTGATATATGTGTTAAAGTAATTTAATAAATTAGTGTTAGATTTAATTAAATTAATTATCAAAATTTAATTAAATAGAAGTGTGTCAAATAACCTTGCTATAAAGGAGTTATTAAAATAAATTAAAGGAGTTTAATTTAGTTTTGGCCAAACAAGCCTTAATGCATATTAAGTCTTTAATATAATAGTATTTTTATCAAACAAGGTATAAGGATTAATTCATTTATTTTAATTAGGTTTACCAAACAAGGTATATGAGTTAATGGGTTATTTTTATTATGTTAACCCAACAAGCCTTATGGCTTTTGATTTTTAAAACCTACATAACTGATATAAGTTATATCTATTTTTATATTATATCATTAATATATATTATTACTACTATATACGTTTTATTTTTACTACGTAAACTAGAGTTGGGAGAAGAAAAGAAAAGAAAAACTCAGAAGAAGAAAAAAGAAGAGAAGAAGAAAAATTGAGAGAGAATTGAGAGAATCCTAGAAGGTGTTGATCAAAGGAAGGAAAATCTTCATCATCTAACATACAATGTATCATCCAAACCTTTTTCCTTAAAACCTTTGTTGTCTTCTTCTTCTTCCAAAAAGTTCTCTGTAAAATATTTGTAAAAGATGAATTGTTGGTGTATATAGTTTTATATGATAATTGATTGTTGTAAAACTATTTTTCATAGGTTATGTATGATTATAATCAACTAATTCACGTGTGTATGTATTTTGTGAAAGAAAATATATTACAGTGAGTTCATATGAATATATATATATGAATATGGCTTAGTTTAAAAGTAAAATTAAGATTTTAGTAGTTATTTAAATTATAAATTGAGTATTGTTTTTGAAAGTAGATGAATAAACATAAACATGATAGTTTAAATTAATGGTTTTGGTTGAAAAACAAAGTTACTATGATAAGTTTCACTAAAAATGTCAAAAATGGAGTTTTTCTTATCAAAAACATTGAAATTGGGTGTTATAAAGTTGATGTTTATGTTATTGTATGTGTAAAAACATGTTAAGAGTATTGAAATTATGTTTATATGTGTATTGCATGTTAATTAGCTTGTTAGATTGGAGCTTGTAGGCCAATTTGGATTTTGTTCATGCTGTTGCCGAGGCTGTCTGTCGAAGTCTACAGTTCGGCGCCGCGGCGCGGCCTAGCGGTACATTTGTCGCGCCGCAGCGCCAGAGCCACGCCGCAGCACGGCCTCGTAGTTTAATTTTCGCGCCGCAACGTGAGTTAGCAGAATGGTCTGACAATTTTATGTAATTATATAAAGTCTGAAATAAATGTTATGTTGACTATTAAACTATGATTTTAGTAGTACTAAATCAAGAATGATCATGTTATCAAGGGTTAACTAGTATTAGTATTAACGTAATTCAATTATGTGAATTGATAATTAAACCTACATGAGGTATATACTTGTTTATATATATAAAATGTTGGTAGTGACTAATTATGTCATAATGACATATATATAGGGTATTGAGATTCCAGTTGTAAGGTTTAGCTTGTGCTCAAGGTAAGTTCTCTAACCCTAAAACTTCATTGTGCAAGTTTAATTTCGTTGAGTACGTTATTACTTTCAAATTCAATTACAATTTTGCAAGTTGCTACCTCTACACTTTCGTAGAGCTAGATTGCCTATTATTGAGTAAGTTATTGTATCTAGTTGCTCATAATGATGCAAGTATCCCAAATCTTATACTTTAATATTGGACAAGTTTCTTTAATATGTAACTTGTTATTTAGCATGCGAGTCACTATATTTTAATATTATAGTATTGAACAACTTTATGGTTCAAATTACTATTCACTATGCATGCTTAGTATCCAATTCTCAATAACCTTGATTTAATATTGTTCAAGCAAATTATGTTATGATTATTCAATGTTTATTCTATTAGATTATTCCTAAAGCATAATGTTAATTTACAAATATCGATTCAGTTATGATTATTCCATAGCATACAGTTAGTTCTTTTACATTCAACTAATCCTTAGTTGATGACCGTTGAACTCTAAATTTTCCTTGTAATGTATCCAAACCAAACCTACTTTGGTGCGGACTTGTATTCTAAGTACTGAGATGAATAACTCTTTTATTAGAGGTTTACGCTTAGCGTTGAAATGGTTGTGCACAATACATTGTACGAAGGGCTGATCCCCCTAAGTACGTGGAGTCCTTATAGTCTTATGACTGTTAAAGTTAAAGTTGAAAGATTACTTATAACTGTGGACATTGTTCGTGGTCATTAGACCCTCAGTTGTATATTTCAGAATGTTAATAGAACATATTGTTCAGTTCTATTGAGCCTATTAGTTGGCAAATGTTGTAAGATTTTCTTCGTTGTTATTTCAAGTGAGCTTTGTTTGCTCACTCTTGCTTATATAACTATTACAGCTAAAGAGGAGAAGGTAGATGTACCTAGCACCAGTAAAGGAAAGGGAAAGATGAACAAGTACTGAAGACTTATAATATGTTGACAGTTATTTACCAGACTTTAATTTGATTGATGTAATGAAGTATTTATTTAATTTCTGCATTTGAATGATTGTAATTAAAAATTATATAACGTGGGAGATTTTTTTTATGTAATCCCTTAAAGGAAGGTTTATTATTCAATTTTTATTATGATTGGGTAGTTAGATATGAATGATTTGATTAAGTGAATACTATAATGAAGTACCCGGATTTGGGGGTGTCACAAAGTTTGTGACTCATAACCATATGGTATGTTTTTGAACCCTTAAGCGTATGGACAGTTCCTGATTGGTTCTTGAACTACGTATTGCTAGGATAAGTTCATAAACTCATATTATTATTGAAAGTTTCCCGAACTCATAATGTGTGGTAAGTTTGATGAACTGGGGTATAGGAAAGTTGTGAATGGATAATTGAGGATGATATGAATAGATAGATTTATTAAGCAATGGATCATTATAGAAAGTGGAGTTGATGGTGGAAACATAGGTATTCTAAATCTTCTAGTTATGCTAGATTTCGAAATTTTTGACATCAATCTAAATACGCACTGATGTGCCTTTTAAAAATGAATTTTTTTTCTTAACAAATGGTGACAAGTGTGTATCTGTGGACTTTGAGACACTGATGCATCGTTACTTGTTGAGGTATGATAGCACTAAAACTGATTTGCAATGATTTTTGAACTGTTTAAAGAATAGTCTATGCTAATTGTTTCGGCTAGACGAAAATGATTTGAAAATATCAAAATGTATTTTATATCGTTAATGCATCATGTAACTTGGTGCAAACATGATAAAAATTGATGGAGTTATAAATGCAGAATTACTTAGTGTTGGATGTGATCGAAAGATCATCAACCCACTATGGAATGATGTATTATGACAAAGTCACATAATGAAGGAATCCTCAAATGGGCTGTAAATACAGTACGGTATCATGATGTCATAAAATTATTTTCAAAATTTTAAAGATAAAATATTGCCAACTGGATTTGGCCAGAACCATTTCGATTGAAATTCGAATTATTGATATTAGTCTAAGCTATTTGATTTAGCTAGACAAATTTTATGAAATTCAAAGTATTCTTTGAAAATTTCCCGAACCAAATTGTTTGGTGCGGAATCCTATGATAAGACTGATGTGAACTATGTCAATTGGATAAAATAATCCAAACTATTTGTAGCGAAAATATTCGTGAGACATGATTAAAGTACTAACACCAACAGTTTACCTTCTTCGTGATTATAAACATACTGTTAACCTTTTTAAGGGGTAGAGTACCTTTTTCTTATTTGAAAGAGGTCGCACATATTAATACCTTTAAACCTCAATAGTTCATAGTCTATATGACTCCTCAGCATGATTTGAAAATTTTAACTCTTTAGAGTGATGTCGTGATTGGATGTGATGATGGATAGGAAATAAAATGAACTCATTGCGTACGGGTAGAATCTGATATGATTGAATAAAGGTTATTATAAAAACCTAGTTCTGTTGAATGAAAGGAGTAGAGTGTAGTAGGCTGTAATTTCGGGGATGAAATTCTTAGAAGGAAGGGTGAATGTGACAAGCCGAGAATTTAGACGATTAATAAAATCTTAATTGATTAAATAATGGTTGAATAATAAAACCTAGACAGGGAAATATGGTATTAATTAAAATTTTTTATGAAGGATTTGTATAAATTACAAACTGTAAATGAATATCTGATAACAAGGTATATGGTTTTGTGTATAGTGATTATGTGTATACAGTATGTGATTAAGGGTTAAGTATGAATCAGTTAAAGCTGTAACATTGACAAACCCTAATGTTATGTTAAGAACTTTGAAGTTCAGTTAAGAAACCCTAACGATCAATTAGAAAGTCTAAATCAAGCTTTGGAAACCCTAATTTTAGTTCTATAAATCCTAAACCCTAATCGAGAATTCCAAAACCCTAATTTGGGAACTCAAATACTAAGTATAAAACCCTAAGGGTTGAAAGTTATATGATATATGTGAAAAGACCAAATTATCCTCTGAATTGATGGAGAAATTATCAAAATACCCGTAGTAGGTGTGAAATTACCAAAATACCCTTTTTCTTAACTTTTAAGTAAAAGATTTTAACAAATCTTGTGAGTCATCATCCAAGATTTTGCCATGTGCTCTAAATCTCTCCAATCAGCCAAAATTTGCCACCTAGCAACATTCTTGAACACGCATTCAAGGATTAAAATGTTAAAGTTAAGAAAATATCCTTACTTTATTTTCTAACTTAGCCAACACTTTATCTCTCTCTCCAATTGTCGAAATGTTGAGAGGAAATTAGTGATAAGTTAAGCCCATATCATCCCGTACACTAACCAAGATCAGATTCAAAGGGCGGAATCAAAGATTGAGCATTAAAGGTATAAACCCTAACTTAAGCTAGATCCTTAAGATTTCTGTAATTTGTGTTTTGATGTTTACATATATGTTATATGATGTTATTTAGTGATCTATGATGATACATCATGGATCCATAACATCTAAGTGCATAAAAATAAGAATTTTAGAAAATTGTCAAGAACCCTAAAATGAGGTCTGACAGTCAAATGTCAGAGCCTCTAAATCTAAATCTGTTAGATGTTAGGATGGCTAAGTGTATCATTGATGTTCTATGCCATGAGGAGAGTACATTGGAAGTGGAATCAAGTCCATAGGCGTTCTAGATCACAAGTTATTCATGGTCAAACATGGATGACCAGTCGCAGAAATTGGGTTCTGGAAAACCCAGAAAACCTAGAAATGTCTAACAACCATTTTGCAGGGCTTTGATTTTGAAGTGGTTAAGTTGTTAAGCCATGAGAGTGTATAACTCTTATACCCCGACATTTGGACTACCAAACCATGACACTAGAACACTTAAATCATCAACAGGATCAAAGATATTATTGGTCAAAACTGGGTTGAACACTTGCTTGTATGAACTTTTTGGAAAATCCAGATTTCTTCATAAGCAGTTTCTGGCTGGTACTTTGACCAAGCCAGATCTTGCTTCTATGATGTTGTTAAGTTACATCAGTGTATTACTTTTGTACCTTGACATACATACTATTTAAATGTTACACTTAAACACAAAACCAAAGCCCAGAATCCAAGTTATTAAGATCTAAAGTAGGACCCTCACATTGTTCTTATTTTCTGGAAATTTCAAAAAATGAAGAACAGCTTTGACATCTATTTTGAAGGCTTATTTCTTCATTATGCGATGTAGTTTGACCTTGAACTTTGTTAGTACATGTAGTATTACATCAATACTACATAACTTGTACACCTATATGCCTAGAAACATAAAGATTAAGAAATTATAGGTTGTCAAACTAGGCATCCAAGAAACTGACTTTGAATGTTCTTGATGGCTCAAGAACACCTATAGCGATAGTTTTGTCGTGATAGCCCCCTTTAGTAATAGTTTTATTAAAAATGAATTATTTAATTTAAATAGTTAGAATAAAATGAAAAATTTATGATTAATTTGTAAAAATTATTTTAAGGTATAAAAATTATCTTTTAATAATTTGAGATATATGTCATTAATATTTTAATTTATTTAAATATTAATGATATTTAATTTATCGAATAATTATATTAAATAAATTACTTAAAAATAATTTTAATATTATATAAATCATTTAAAATGATATTAAAGTGATTAGAAAATATTTTAAGTTATTTTGAATGACTTCTAATATTTTGGAATGAATTTCAGTAATAATTTAATATTAATGATAATAAATTTATTTAATAAATGTATTAAATAAATTATAGAAAAATAGTTCTAATGTTTTAAAAATGATTTAAAAATGATTTAAAGGTTCTAAAAATGTTATTAGTTATAAAATATAACTTTTAATATTTTGATATGAAATATATTAATATTTTAATATTAATGACAGTTATTTAATAATGATTTTAAATGTTTTAAAATCATTTAAAGGTGATATTACGGTATTAGAAATATTCTGAGTTATAATAAATAACTTTTAATATTGGGATATGTATTTCATTAATATTTGAAATTTATTAAATATTAATAATAATGGAATTATGTGGTATTTAAATTATTTAAAAATGATATTAATGATTGAAAAATCATTATAAATGATAATAATTATTTAAAAATTATTTTGAGCTTTCGAAAAATGTTATGATTAATAATTAAATTATTTAAAATAATATTGAAGCGTTTAAGTAGAGTTTTATTAAAAATAAATTCGATATTATCCGATAGGCCAATCGGGAAGTCGAAATAGTACCGAACTCAACTCAGACTAAAATAGTTTGGCTTGATACCGGGTCTTATGTGTTTTAGTAATTGTTAGGAATATGTGCTTATGTGTTTAAGATATATTATAACTGTAATTAACAGTAGTATATGTGATGATATTATTCTAATTGAGAGATCGATATTATAAATAATAGGTCTTTCAACTGAAGCTAAAATTAGATTGCGTAACATTAATCGACGGTACATGCAAGTTCTCTAACTCATACTCGAGTTGTTATTTCAACGCATGCTTGTGAATAATCATTGTTGATTATACCACATCTATGATTTATTTATTCGCACATGGTGCATGTTGTATATGTTCATCAGGTATGAAAGACTGATCACCTTCATTATCATTTGGTTCAGTTAAATTTATTCATGTTCATTGTTTTCCATTCATTATTATTGACTCGGTCATTCAGTTATGAAAAATGATTCGTATTCTTTCATAATTATTATATTGTTGAAAGTTTGTCAGCTTATTATTCATTCTTTCAATCAAGATATATCTTTCTTAGAACTTAAACTTGCTGGGCAAACTTGTTGCTCACCTTTGCTATATCATGATAAACATTTCAGATTAAGACGAAACTTCGGATACATGCAAAGGCAAACACAAGTTCCAGGAATGGATTATTGTACAATTAAAATTATAATAATATTGAAGGCATATAACATTGTAAGTCCTGTAGTATATGAATTTGTGTTTTAAGTTAAGGTTATCGACCTTTGGGATTATGTTGTAAAGGTTATTGTATAAACAATTTATGTTTATATCTTCCACAATAGTTATAGAAATGATGTACCAGGTTCGTGGTGATTAATACCCGAATTTGGGGACGCTACAGTTAGTATCAAAGTTGTAGGTTATAAACTTTAGGTATGATTACCTTAGGTTATAACCGCAGGGTTAAGGACTAACTCAAATAGAGTTAGTAAGTCAATAAGATTCAAAGACGAATCTCGACAAGTAATAAAGATCTAGAGTTACCTAACTCTGATAATAAAGATGAACAATAATAATGAATAGATAGAGTCTAAAAGACTAAAAGTATAAAGAAAAACGAGATCGTAAAACAAAACGATCATAACATAGACAAGAATCGTAATATAATACGATTATACTATGAGATCACCACGTGATCTGATAAGGTCATTGGAGGAAAGAGGATCGATTAAATGATTGAAAACTTTATAGCAGAATTGTTGTATGTAAGTTGTGCTATGAAAGTATTACTATTTAAACTTAGAAAAGAGTTGTGGATGATACAATATGGATTAAACAAAATATGTATAGAGTAAGGAAAAGCTAGGATTATGTGGGATTTCAATTGAGGACTCATGTCAGTTGGTGTAATTGTAATTATGTGGGAAAACTTAGAAAAGAGTTGTATGATTCTTTGTATGGACGGAGAATTTTACTTGGTGTAACAACCACTTAGCTTCTTACACTGATAATCATTGAAATGTTTGTGTCGCACTTGTAACGCCCCTAAAATAGGTATACAACACCCATTCTAAGTCGCCAAATACATGGCACAGAAAGCAAACTACAACTTCAATAATACAATTGTCGTGTAAAATACGACAATACATACTGTGAGTTTAAATACAAATATTGTCTTCTGGACAATATCCACACTCAAATAAATCCTCATTATAATTATTCAAAAATTATTTTACAGAAATAGTGAGGACTGCTAAAACATCTTTCTAGAACCATCACACCATACCCCGACTAGATCCTGCTATGTTCTCACCTCCTGAGAAGAAAAATGGAACAAAAAGGAAAATGATGAGCTCAACTAGCCCAGTCAAGAATATTATGACTAAGATAATATACAACAAATTATCGTTAGTCTTCAACAGGGAAAAATCTGATAAAATATAATAGACAACAAGTTTTAGATCAACAACTGCAGCGAAAACAGCAAACCATTAGAAGAGTCAAGTAGAGAAAGAATTCTACTATCTTCTAAGATTTAAAAGTCCATCATCAATATTTTATCCCTGTAACATCAATCAATATACATCTTGAATCAAATATTCATCTTTGCACTACAGGCCAAAGATATTCATTTGTAACACCAGTCGGTCATGTTCATCTCAACACCTGTTCATCTTTGCACTATGGGCCAAAGATATTCATCAGTTAATCATTCATCTTTGCACTACAGGCCAAAGATATTCAGTAATATCATCATTTAGGACTGAGGATGATGAAAAATTATCTTAAAGAAAACGAATGCAATGAGACAGAAGGACAAATATTAGGGATTCGTATTATAGTTTATCCAAGTGCAATAATACTCCATAATAACCAATTGTGAAGGAGAATTCAAAAATAAAGATCAAAACATGGATACAATCAAAGATAGTAACCATAATAGACATCTTGGATAAAAAGAAAAATTTTTATTTTTCGGTGAATAGTATCGTATTCGTGAATAGTGTCGTATACGTGAATAGTGTCGTATACGTGAATAGTAACCCCGACACAAAAAGTTCTAAATTTGATAAAAAGTTTATATCAATATTTCAGCATAATGATATTGAAGAAAATAATATCATTTAAGAAGAAAATAATATCCCTTACCTCAAACGAATAGTACTTCTGATCAGAATATCGTATATGAGGCTGAATAAAACTTGTGCTGAATAGCAACTCTCAAAGTATCAAAATACTCACAAAATACGCTCAATAATATAGAGAGAGAAAGAGAGAAAACTTATGAATTCTGGTGTGTTTTTCAATTCTAACTTAACCCTTTATTTATAGGAAAATGTTAGCACGCCGAAGCAGACTTGACCTGCAACCTGATGGCTTTACCTGTTACTATTCCCACCCACCACATTTGAATAAAATTTTCAGCACATTTCTCACCAACCAAAAGTAGGGCCCACTAATTCTAGAATTTTCCACCAAAATGATAAATTCCGAAATTTCAATAATTTTTGAACCAGTCATCTCTTAAAATTTATAACAAATTATACGTTCATTTTTAATGGTTCAAAATTTGTGGGCATATACTCAACTTATATATGTATAATATATCCAAAAATTACAACGATCCAACGGTCGGATTAAAAATTATAACCCCCGCAATATATCTCAAAAATCCTGATTAATTTTTAATACCTCTATTCCGATAAAAATACTGATAAAACACCTCAACATTAACTCATTCATTTTTAACCACAAAATATATCCAACATTTATATTCATATAAAATAAATATTTCCTTATCATATGAATCAATAATTAATTATTCACAATTAATATTACAGAATCACATTTATGACAACCAGGCCGTTCCTAGGAAAGAGGGGGCTTTCCAATAAGGATTTTTCCTTACTGGCGCGCAATTAGATGACCAAACCTCTCCTTAGACAGAACTTTCTAGACATTGCCAATAATGTTATCTAATAATATTATTCAAATAATATAAATTATTGATCTGATAATGAAAAATACTGTGCAGTGACAATTATTGAAACAACAATAATATAAAATATCAATGCAAGAATTATTGAATCAATAAAATAAAATATTGAACAGTAACTGCTGTAACAATTATTGAGTAGTGCCTTCCTTCGTAAGAATCAATAATTCAAAAATACTGTGCAATCCGTGTGCTACTGTGCAACCACGCGTATTACTGTATTTTAACCACCGGGTATTCCAACAATGTTAACGGTAACAACTACGTCGTTATTTTATAAAAACTCAATTTTTGTCGTTATCTTCATTCAATCGTTTTCCATTATGGGGCCCATAAATAGCTGCGCCGTCGTACGAATATTCTCCGACAGAAAGAATATTCCACGACCAAACGAATATTCCCCGACAAAATAAATATTTTATAACCACTTGTTTATTTTGCAAAATTTGCACATTTTACCCATAACCAAAGTATTATATCAAATTAACACCTTATTATTCACAATAATATTTAGAGAAAATTTGATTTTATTCATTAATAAGTTGGGGTCTTACAACCTCCCCTCCTTATGAAATTTCGTCCTCGAAATTGACGTACGTACATGGTGTTTCGAAAAGGTGAGGATACCTCGCTTTCATTTCTGATTCCAACTCCCAGGTCATTTCTTCAATAGCATGGTTTCTCCACAAAACCTTAACTTGTGGTATAACCTTCGTGCGTAGAACATGCTCTTTTCTATCCAAGATCTTAACAGGTACCTCCTCGTACGTTAATTCTTCCGCTATCTCATCTGGTTCTAACTCAATTATGTGGTTCAGGTCTTTTACATATTTACGAAGCAGAGATACGTGAAAAACATTATGAACACGAGACATGCTTGGAGGTAATGCGAGTGGATATGCCACATTTCCTATTCGGTCAAGAATTTCAAATGGACCAATAAATCGTGGATTGAGCTTTCCTCTCTTTCCAAATCTTGTAACTCCTTTCCATGGTGCAACACGTAACAATACATGATCCCCAATACTAAATTCTACATCCTTTTGATGAAGATCCGCATAACTCTTTTGTCGATCCTGTGCAGTTTGTATACGTTGTCGAATCGTTTGGATCTTCTCTGTAGTTATGCGTATCAATTCTCGTCCCAACAATGTTACTTCACCCAACTCGTCCCAACATACTGGAGAATGACACTTTCGTCCATATAAGGCTTCAAATGAAGCCATACCTATACTTGCCTGATAACTGTTGTTGTAGGAGAATTCCGCCAGTGGCAAGTACTTATCCCAAGTTCCTTTGAAATCTAGAACACAGAGTCTTAATACATCTTAAAGGGTTTGAATAGTCCTCTCTTATTGCCCATCCATTTGAGGATGGTATTCTGAACTGAATCGTAAATCCGTGCCCATAGCTTTCTGCAAGCTAACCCAAAATCGTGAAGTGAATCTTGGGTCACGATCCGAAACTATGGATACTGGCATGCCATGCAATCTCACAATCTCATTCACGTATATACGAGCAAGACGTTCAAGGGAATAAGTCTCACGTATTGGCAAGAAATGGGCAGACTTGGTTAATCTATCAACAATAACCCAAATCGCATCTATGCCTTGAGAAACCTTGGGAAGACCCGTAACAAAATCCATAGTAATGTGTTCTCACTTCCATTTCGGAATCTCAAGTGGTTGCAATGGACTCTTTGGTACTTGATGCTCCGCTTTTATACGTTGACAAGTTAAACACCTCGAGATAAACTCCGCGATCTCTCTTTTTATATTGCTCCACCAAAATGTATGTCGAAGATCGTGATACATTTTGGTACTCCCAGGATGGATTGCAAACGGTGTGTTATGTGCCTCCATCATTATTCTATATTTCAAGTCAAAATCGTTAGGAACACAAAGTCTGGAGTTAACTCGAAGTATTCCTTCTTCATCGATTCTTGCTTCTGGAATAGTACCTTCTTGCACTTTCTTCTTCATACGCATCAGCTCCATGTCCGTAGCTTGATCAGCTTTAACTTTATCGATTAAAGTCGGTTCTACTCGTATATTTGATAACATCATGTGGGTACTCGGAGCCTTCATCTCTATCTCCATCCTTTGCAAGTTATACAAAATGGGCCTTTGTGTTAACAACATTGCACTCGTACCCGCATATGATCTTCTACTCAATGCGTCAGCTACTACGTTTGCTTTTCCAGGATGATATTGGATGGTATGATCGTAATCTTTCAGCAGCTCGAGCCAACGTCGTTGCCGCATGTTGAGTTCCTTTTGGGTGAAGAAATATTTGAGGCTTTTATGATCTGTATAGATCTCCACTTTCTCCCCATACAGGCAGTGTCTCCAGATCTTCAACGCGAAAACGACTGCTGCCAACTCCAAATCATGAGTAGGATAATTCCTCTCATATTCTTTGAGTTATCGCGAGGTATAGGCTACGACTTTCCCATGTTGCATGAGAACACATCCTAACCCTTTGCCTGAAGCATCGCTGTAGATAACAAATCCATCCGAACCAGATGGTATTGTTAGAACAGGTGCCGAAATGAGTCTCCTCTTGAGTTCTTGGAAACCCTTCTCGCATTCCTCACTCTATACGAATTTTGTATCTTTCTGAGTCAGCTGAGTTAATAGAGTAGCGATTCGAGAAAATCCTTCCACAAATCTCCGATAATAACCAGCTAAGTCCAGAAAGCTACGTACTTCGGTTACCGACTTTGGTTGGTCCCAACTTTGTATGGCTTCAATCTTCGCCGGGTCGACAGATACTCCATGTTTTGACACCACGTGCCCAAGGAATGCTACTTTCTCAAGCCAGAACTCGCATTTCTTCAGTTTGTCATATAGCTTATTTTCACGAAGCCTTTGCAATATCAGCTTCAAATGGCGCTCATGATCTTCACGGCTTTTGGAATAGATGAGGATGTCATCAATAAAGACAACAACGAACTGATCCAAATATTCTTTGAACACATGGTTCATCATATCCATGAAAGCAGCAGGAGCATTAGTCAATCCAAAAGACATGACTAAGAATTTATAATGCCCGTACCGAGTTCTGAAGGCAGTCTTTGAAATATCCTCAGTTTTAATCTTCAGCTGATGATATCCAGAACAAAGGTCGATCTTTGAAAAGAATTATGCTCCTTGTAACTGGTCGAACAGGTCATCAATGCGAGGTAGCGGATACCTATTCTTGATGGTGACATGGTTCAATTCCCTATAGTCGATACAAAGTCGCATACTCCCGTCTTTCTTCCATACGAATAAAAAAGGAGCACCCCAAGGAGATGTACTAGGACGAATAAAACTGATGTCTAATAACTCCTGTAATTGGACTTTGAACTCCTGAAGTTCAATAGGAGCCATTCGACATGGGGTTTTAGAAATAGGCTTTGTACCGGGTTCAAGGTCAATAAAGAATTCAACTTCACGTTCTGGGGGTAGACCAGGAAGTTCTTCAGGAAATACGTCAGGAAATTCACTAACAACAGAAATATTATTCAAATCTGTCGTGTTTTTGTTCAAGTCCATAACATGGGCTAAGAAAGCTTGACATCCATTTTTTAATAAAGAATGGCTTTATGACTTGATATAACAGCAATTGATTTTAATGGTTTGGTTGCTTGAATTCGCATAACAGGTTGGTTAGGAATATGAAAACTAACAACCTTACGAAAATAATCAATTTTGGCATGATGAGTAGTTAACCAATCAATCCCTAAAATCACATCAAATGCAAGTATCTTTAAAGAAATAAGGTCAACAGGTAATGTGATGGTGCCAACTTGGATTAAGAAAGATTTATAAACTGTAGATGTAACAAAGGTTTAACCCAACGGAGTTTCAACAGATAAGTCAAAGGTCAATTTCTCCGGAGTCAAGTTCAAACGTTGAGCACAAGCAGGAGAGATAAAAGAATGGATAGAACCGGTATCTAGTAAAGTATAAACTTCGTAAGAATTCAATGTTAGCTTACTCGTGATCACCTCGTTCGGGTTTCTCGCGTTTTGGCCAGTCACGACAAATGCCCTTCCAGGAATCGCTGATTTCGACTTATCCGGGACAACTTTTGGAGTCACCATTCCCGCTGAACTTGGTTTTGCTACAGAACACTCTCGAGCTATATGACCCTCCTTTCCACAGTTATAACATACCTTGGATTGTTGTGGGCAGTTTGGGCTGATACGTCCCTCTTTCCCACATTTGTAACATACGACCGGTGGTCGTTCTCCTCCCCTAGAAACAGTTGATGTTTGTGCTGACGTCTTCACGTTATCATTGTTGTACCTTCTCTTCTTGAAATCTCCTCCTGACTCGCTCCTTCTATTATCACGGCCACGATTACCACCAGAGTGGTTACCGCTTTTGTCCGAATGTTTTCCCCCTTTCTGGTTTTCATTGCTCCGATGACTGCCACCATCGGTATGTCCCTGGTTGTGGTCCCTCGGTTGAACATACTCATTATCTCGCTCTAATAATTGAGCCCTATTTACAACATATGAATATAAAGAAAATTTATGAGAGATAAGATATTGCCGAATCTCGGGTTTTAGACCTCTCAAAAACATCCTTGTCATACGTTCCTCGTTCTCTACCAAATGAGGTGCAAACCTGGATAACTCCGCGAACTTCGCCTCGTACTGAGACACAATCATGTTGTTTTGTTCTAGTCTGATAAATTCTACCTCCTTCATATGACGAATACTTTCAGAAAAGTACTTATCATTGAACAGCTTCTGAAACGTTTTCCAAGACATGCTTAGTGCGGCTGGCTGGGTACGCTTTACAGAATCCCTCCAGTAATCTGCCTCGTCACGGAACATAAATGTGGCGAATGGAACCTTCTGTTCCTCCATGCATCCCAAGACATCAAATATCTTGGTAATTTGTTTGACCCATGTTTCCGCCTTAATCGGATCCGACTTTCCCCAGAATTCTGGTTGTCCCAACTCCTTGAACTGCTTGGCTATGACAAACCGTGCGTTGCCATCATTTCCACCCGTATTTTGGTACACGAGTCTCCCTCGTCTGATTTTGCATGAACTGCAAGAAGCTACTAAACATTCCATCATTCATCGTTTGCCCGGTAACGTTGTTTACAGGAGGAATACTGACTTCCTGTTGCACGTTCTCCTGGTTTGTGACTAAAGGTTGTTCCACAGTATCATATACTTCATTGTTAACGTTCTCAACTACCATTCTCAAATACTGCCATAAAACAAGGGTTAATTAAACAAATTAACATATCACATAATATCTCTATATTTTGACCGACCAACAAATATGCTTAGGTAGGACACACTAGCGAAGGATTTACTCGTCTCTCCCCTCCTAGTTCTATTTCCCGATCTCCGCCAGAGACCATATCCCTAAGCTCTGATACCAACTGTGACTTTGGACACTATCTTGTGTCAGCACCTCACAATGATACCTATCAGTTTGCCACCGCAGAACGGCGTCCCCTACGGAGAGTCTGGCTTCGGTGCACCCCCTATCAACAGGAAGTCACCAGCTAAAGGCTCGGGGCTCTTTACTTATGGCTCTGATACCAACTGTGACGCCCTCAAAATAGGTATACAACACCCATTCTGAATGACCAAATATATGGTACAGAAAGCAAACTACAACTTCAATAATACAATTGTCGTGCAAAATACGACAATACATACTGTGAGTTTATAGAAATATTATCTTCTGGACAATATCCACACTCAATAAATCCTCATTATAATTATTCAAACATTATTTTATAGAAATAGTGAGGACTGCTAAAACATCTTTCTAGAACCATCACTCCATATCCTGACTAGATCCTGCTATGTTCTCACCTCCTGAGAAGAAAAATAGAACAAAAAGGAAAAGGGTGAGCTCAACTAGCCCAGTAAAGAATATTATGACTAAGATAATATACAAAAAATTATCGTTAGTCTTCAACAGGGAAAAATCTGATAAAATATAATAGACAACAAGTTTTAGATCAACAACTGCAGCGAAAATAGCAAACCATTAGAAGAGTCAAGTAGAGAAAGAATTCTACTATCTTCTAAGATTTAAAAGTCCATCATGAATATTTTATCCCTGTAACATCAATCAATATACATCTTGAATCAAATATTCATCTTTGCACTACAAGCCAAAGATATTCATTTGTAACACCAGTCAGTCATGTTCATCTCAACACCTGTTCATCTTTGCATTACGGGACAAAGATATTCATCAGTTAATCATTCATCTTTGCACTACAGGCCAAAGATATTTAGTAATATCATCATTTAGGACTGAGGATGATGAAAAATTATCTTAAAGAAAATGAATGCAATGAGACAGAATGACAAATATTAGGGATTCATATTATAGTTTACCCAAATACAATTATACTCCATAATAACCAATTGCGAAGGAGAATTCAAAAATAAAGATCAAAACATGGATACAATCAAAGATAGTAACCATAATACATATCTTGGATAAAAAGAAAAATTTTTATTTTTCGATGAATAGTGCCGTATTCGTGAATAGTGCCGTATACGTGAATAGTGTCATATAAATTTGATAAAAAGTTTATATCAATATTTCAGCATAATGATATTGAAGAAAATAATATCATTTAAGAAGAAAATAATATCCCTTACCTCAAACGAAAAGTACTTCTGATCAGAATATCGTATATGAGACTGAATGAAACTTGTGCTGAATAGCAACTCTCAAAGTATCAAAATACTCACAAAATACACTCAATAATATAGAGAGAGAAAGAGAGAAAACTTATGAATTCTGGTGTGTTTTTCAATTCTAACTTAGCCCTTTATTTATAGGAAAATGTTAGCACGTCGAAGCAGACTTGACCTGCAACCTGATGGCTTTACCTCCTACTATTCCCACCCACCACATTTGAATAAAAATTTCAACACATTTCTCACCAACCAAAAGCGGGGCCCACCAATTCTAGAATTTTCCACCAAGATGATAAATCCCGAAACTTCTACAATTTCTGAACCAGTCATCTCTTAAAATTCATAACAAATCATACGTTCATTTTTAACGGTTCAAAATTTATGGATATATACTCAACTTATATATGTATAACATATCCAAAAATTACAACAATCCAACGGTCGGATTAAAAATTATAACCCCCACAAAATATCTCAACAACCCTGATTGATTTTTAATACCTCTATTCCGACAAAAATACTAATAAAACACCTCAACATTAACTCATTAATTTTTAACCACAAAATATATCCAACATTTATATTCACATAAAATAAATATTTCCTTATCATATGAATCAATAATTAATTATTCATAATTAATATTACAGAATCATATTTATGACAACCAGGCTGTTCCCAGGAAAGAGGGGGATTTTCAATAAGGATTTCTCCTTACTGGTGCGCAATTAGATGACCAAACCTCTCCTTAGACAGAACTTTCTAGACATTACCAATAATGTTATCTAATAATATTATTCAAATAATATGAATTATTGATCTGATAATAGAAAATACTGTGCAGTGATAATTATTGAAACAACAATAATATAAAATATCAATGCAGCAATTATTGAATTAATAAAATAAAATATTAAACAGTAACTACTGTAACAATTATTGAGTAGTGCATTCCTTCATAAGAATCAATAATTCAAAAATAATGTGCAATCCGTGTGCTACTGTGCAACCACGCGTATTACTGTATTTTAACCACCGGGTATTCCAACAGTGTTAACGGTAACAACTACGTCGTTATTTATAAAAACTTAATTTTTGTCGTTATCTTCATCCAATCGTTTTCCGTTATGGGGCCCACAAATTACTGCGCCGTCGTACAAATATTCCTCGACAGAAAAAATATTCCACGACCAAACGAATATTCCCCGACAAAATGAATATGTTATAACCACTTGTTTATTTTGCAAAATTTGCACATTTTACCCATAACCAAAGTATTATATCAAATTAACACCTTATTATTCACAATAATATTTAAAGAAAATTTGATTTTATTCATTAATAAGTAGGGGTCTTACAACACTATTTACTATATACATGTTGAGAAGGTGACTCTCTTCTAATGTGTATAATAGATAGATATAGAATAGGTAGAGAATGTAAGGTTATGTGCGAGTTCTTAAAACTCATACTTATGGTAATTTGTGACACATAACCATGTGGTATGTTTTTGAACCCCTAAGCGTATGGACAGTTCCTGATTGGTTCTTGAACTACGTATTGCTAAGATAAGTTCTTAAACTAATATTATTGTTAAAAGTTCCTGAACTCATAACGTGTGCTAAGTTTGATGAACTGGGGTATAGGAAAGTTGTGAAAGGAGAATTGAGGTTGATAGGAATAGATATATTTATTAAGCAATGGATCATTATAGAAAGTGGAGTTGATGGTGGAAACATAGGTATTCCAAATCTTCTAGTTATGTTAGATTTCGAAATTTTTGACATCAATCTAAATACGCACTGATGTGCCTTTTAAAAATGATTTTTTTTCTTAACAAATGGTGACAAGTGTGTATCTGTGGACTTTGAGACACTGACGCATCGTTACTTGTTGAGGTATGATAGCACTAAAACTGATTTGCAATTATTTTTGAACTGTTTAAAGAATAGTCTATGCTAATTATTTCTGCTAGACGAAAATGATTTGAAAATATCAAAATGTATTTTATATTGTTAATGCATCATGTAACTTGGTGCAAACATGATAAAAATTGATGGAGTTATAAATGCAGAATTACTTAGTGTTGGATGTGATCGAAAGATCATCAACCCACTATGGAATGATGTATTATGACAAAGTCACATAATGAAGGAATCCTCAAATAGGCTGTAAATACAGTACGGTATCATGATGTCATAAAATTATTTTCAAATTTTTAAAGATAATATATTGCCAACTGGATTTGGCCAGAACCATTTCGATTGAAATTCGAATTATTGGTATTAGTCTAAGCTATATGATTCAGCTAGACAAATTTTATGAAATTCAAAGTATTCTTTAAAAATTTCCTGAACCAAATTGTTTGGTGCGGAATCCTATTATAAGACTGATGTGAACTATGTCAATTGGATAAAATAATCCAAACTATTTGTAGCGAAAATATTCGTGAGACATGATTAAAGTACTAACGCCAACAGTTTACCTTCTTCGTGATTATAAACATACTGTTAACCTTTTAAAGGGGTAGAGTACCTTTTTCTTAATTGAAAGAGGTCGCACGTATTAATACCTTTATACCTCAATAGTTCATAGTCTATATGACTCCTTAGCATGATTTGAAAATTTTAACTCTTTAGAGTAATGTCGTGATTGGATGTGATGATGGATAGGAAATAATATGACCTCACTGCGTACGGGTAGAATCTGATATGATTGAATAAAGGTTATTATGAAAACCTAGTTCTGTTGAATGAAAGGAGTAGAGTGTAGTAGGCTGTAATTTCGGGGATGAAATTCTTAGAAGGAAGGGTGAATGTGACAAGCCGAGAATTTAGACGATTAATAAAATCTTAATTGATTAAATAATGGTTGAATAATAAAACCTAGATAGGGAAATAGTGTATTAATTAAAATTTTTATGAAGGATTTGTATAAATTACAAACTGTAAATGAATATCTGATAACAAGGTATATGGTTTTGTGTATAGTGATTATGTGTGTACAGTATGTGATTAAGGGTTAAGTATGAATCAGTTAAAGCTGTAACATTGACAAACCCTAATGTTATGTTAAAAACTTTGATGTTCAGTTAAGAAACCCTAACGATCAATTAGAAAGTCTAAATCAAGCTTTGGAAACCCTAATTTTAGTTCTATAAATCCTAAACCCTAATCGGGAATTCCAAAACCCTAATTTGGGAACTCAAATGCTAAGTATAAAACCCTAAGGGTTGAAAGTTATATGATATATGTGAAAAGACCAAATTATCCTTTGAATTGATGGAGAAATTACCAAAATACCCGTAGTAGGTGTGAAAGTACCAAAATGCCCTTTTACTTAACTTTTATGTAAAAGATTTTACCAAATCTTGTGAGTCATCATCTAAGATTTTTCCATGTGCTCTAAATCTCTCAAATCAGCCAAAATTTGCCACCTAGCAACATTCTTGAACACCCATTCAAGGATTAATATGTTAAAGTTAAGAAAATATCCTTACTTTATTTTTTAACTTAGCCAACACGTTCTCTCTCTCCAATTCTTGAAATGTTGAGAGGAAATCAGTGATAAGTTAAGCCCATATCATCCCATACATTAACCAAGATTAGATTCAAAGGGTAGAATCACAGATTGAGCATTAAAGGTATAAATCCTAACTTAAGCTAGATCCTTAAGATTTCTGTAATTTATGTGTTTTGATGTTTTGATATACGTTATATGATGTTATTTAGTGATCTATGATGATACATCATGGATCCATAATATCTAAGTGCATGAAAATAATAATGTTATAAAACAGTCAAGTATCCTAAAATGAGTTCTGACAGTCAAATGTCAGAGCCTCTAGATCTAAATCTGTTAGATGTTAGGATGGCTAAGGTGGTGTTTGATAAAACTGAGTATTAAGACCTGAACAGTTTAGACGTTTGAATAATATAGAGCATCTGAATAGAATTGTGTCTGAATGAAAAAAATGTTGTTTGATAATTAATTTTTCCAAAATGTCTGAATAACAATATTTTACCATTTTAACCCTCTAAACAGTTTAAACAAAACCTGTTTGATAATGTGACGCCCCCAAATCCGGGTCTCTTCTAACCCGACATATGGTGCTCCACGGTGCTATAGTTCACACAAATATTCAATTGAAATACCTCAAAAGAACGAATATGTCTTATATATATATATATTCCAAAACAATACTACCATTCCCTAGGTTCTTTATAACCGTTACATTTGTTCTTGTCATAATATCAAATATTATCATTACAAACCTATTGTGACAACCCCAAAATAGGTCCATTCCATCCAACCCATTCTGAGTCGCCAAATACATGGTACAGAAAACAACTACAACTTTATTACAATAATTGTCGTGCAAAATACAACAACACATATGCTGTGAGTTTGGATACAAATATATACCAAATGTGACTCATGTCCCAACCGTGGACAGCACCTCACAATGACACCTTACATAAAGGTATAGTCAAAAACTGTTTTAGAAATTAGAATCTTTGGAAAGTGCTCAAGGAAACCTTTGTACATGGGAGGCCATGCGTCTAGGTTATGATAGATATTATATGTCCACAGAATTATCCTTTGTTGACCCAATAGACCCCAAAGAAAAACATGAAGATTACTATCATATTCTTTCCAATGGTAAGTCTTCTCTTGACATATCATTATCTCCACTGTCTCTAATTGAGAATTATACTTCAAATAAACACCAAGATTATATAGGTAGTGCTCGTAGATATACACAGTAAGTGGATGTGCACAACCGTGTCTTATGATGACACGAGGTTGTATGTCATTAGACATCTTGTATGATAGTGACAAAACACCCTTCCAACGTTGGGTTCGCCTCACCCTATATGATTCACCAAATATAACTACTAAATAATGTATACAACACACTTTTCTATACTAGTTAGGGAGAACTCCACAGCTAGAGACCACCGTTCTATCCCTTGTTACCCCCGCTCGACCCAGCTACACTCTTATTACATGAAAAGAATTGTGAAGTAAAAGGGTGAGCTCAACTAGCCCAGTAAAGAATATCATGACTAAAGATAAATAAATTATCAATAGCCTTCAACAGTAATAAATCAGAGATTTAGAACATATGGTAGAGGATAAAATTTTTCAACCATAGTTGCAGCGGAACGAGCAATCCATTAGAAGAGTAAAATAGACCATAAAGTCAATTATCTTCTCCATGTTAAAAATTCACCAACAATTTTTTATCCCTGTAACATCAATCAACAGTTCTGGTCCATGATGAGTGAGTTTTATACATGCATGAATAGACATAAACACATAAAAACATCCTAAAAGACTTGAGAACAATAATAAATTAAGCCCGAATGTATCCATCAATCAATGAATACGTGCAAGTATACACGGTCAACAAGTAATAAAGTGATAAGAAAAGTATCGTTCCCACGAGGAATTATTTAATAAAAATTACCAAGTACTAACTCTTAACCAAATCAATTTTATTTAAACAACCATAAATTGTGATTTTTCTAATTAAGAAAACTAAATTAATCAATTAAATATAGATTACTCTAAAATTAATTCAAATAAATAAAGATTAAGACTTCAATATCCCCAATTATGAACTATAAATCAATTATCCAACTATCCCAATTATTATGCCTACTGAATTGTTAACAGAAATTCTCAAATGCCAAAAGTCCTTTTCCAAGTGATCAATTGACTTCTATTTAATCCAGATTATTCTTGCTATATTCCTATGCAAAACAATTGAATTAAACTCTTTTCAATCCTAATTCCTTATGTGTTACATGCGGTAAACAGATATTTCCATTCTATTCACAAACCTAATTATTCACCATGCAAATAACTAAGTCACTTGTTATCTTGCCCAGTTCTAACCCTAGAATTCCTCTTCCGATTCCTTCTAGGGTAACAAGGTAATTACTGATCAGATAATTAATCAATAAGCTCAAGACAAGATAAACAATTCACTTTGACATAAATAATTGGAATAAATCGAATAACTAATTCATAGACATAAAAGGTTCAATTGAAATCTTAATAAAAGAGTTAGTTCATAATTAATGAATTGAAACCAAGAATCCACAACTGAATAGACATTAAAAGATAAAAGTATGATAAGAGAAGAGAATAGAATCTGTTGTCAGCAAATCTGATGCTCCCCTCTTGCTCCTGCTCTTGATCTTCAATGATCTCCAAGTTGCTTCAATCTCTAATGGCTAATTAAGAACTAGGGTTTAGATTCTAATCTAATGGAGTGTTTAATCTCGTCTAATCTATGTAATCCCCCTTTATTTTATGTCTTACATCATATATTTATAGGTTACAAGTCTAATTTTTAGGTTAGGAACAAACCCAATCCAATTTGGAGTCAAAAAGATGTCAAAATTCGCCCCAAAATGCGTCCAAGCCTTTCCACTGACTTCCCCAGCGCCCCGACGCTGGGCACGGCGCTGGGATTCTGCCCCCCAGTGCCCCAGCGCTGGAATTACATAGAGAAATAGCGCCCCGGCGCTAGAACATTTTCTGGAATTTTCTGCTCCGACGTCCTTTGGGAAAATGGCCATAACTTCTTCGTCCGAACTGCGATTTCGATGATTCAAGATGTTCCGGAAAGAGGAGAAGTAGATCTACAACTTTAATTCTTTAAGTTTTTTGAAATAAGGTCCGTAGAAATACTCAAATTGACTCTGAAGTGACTGCTGGGTAAATGGTAAGCCGAAAACGCGCATCTAGCCACCCCGAACGTCGATCCATGTAACTTTTGTCCCAATTCCTACAAAACAATATAAAACATGCATGAATAGACATAAACACATAAAAACATCCTAAAAGACTTGAGAACAATAATAAATTAAGCCCGAATGTATCCAATTCATGTGTATAAAACTCACTCATCAAATACCCCAAAACGAATATTCCTCGACAGAAAGAATATTATTGTATCCAATTGAGTTGTGCTACTGTGCAACTACGCGTATTATTGTATTTTAACCACTAGGTATTCTAACAGTGTTAACGGTAACAACTACGTCGTTATTTATAAAAACTTAAATTTGTCATTTTCTTCATCCGACAGTTATTCTGTTATGGGGCCCACAAATGGCTGGGCCGTCGTACGAATATTCCTCGACAGAAAGAATATTCCACGACTAAACGAATATTCCCCGACAACAATGAATATTTTATAACCACTTGCATATTTTGAAAAAAATTTCATATATCACCCATAACTTTAATTTTTATCAATTTAACCATTTACTGAATAGTAATTATAAGAAAAATTGAATACTTTTATTTCATAAAATTCGGGGTCTTACACCTATACTATTACATAGGTAATCTACAAGTTCGCTCTAGCCTTCCCTTTATCGTTGTCGAATCCTTCGATCCATTCGGTCTAAGCTGCATTCATATGGTTCAAGCAAGAGTGAGCATAAGAGGCTCAGCAAGTGCAACAATTTCATTTTAAAAGCATGCTTAAAACATAGGAAACGTATATCTTCAGTAACTGGATAATAGTTACGAAGTACTATCAATAACTTAAAATAACATTCATTTTCCTTCAAAATGTTTCACCATAACATTATTCAGTAAAACACCAAATCTGGTCCAAGACCACGAGCGTTTCTTAATTTTTTGAAAAGGACAACTCGACACGGAGTCCGTAACTACGACATATCTTATGATCACTTCTAGGTGATCAACATATAGTACTTTATGTTGATCAACACTACATCCATTAAACGTGTGTATGTTTATGTTGTAGCAACCTCACGTGCCCATCAAATACTCGATGAAAATATATTTATTTATTCATGTTCAGGCTTACCTTCAATCCGTACCAACAATTGGCGTAGGATAGCGTTAGCAATTCTATATTGAAAGACTTGTAAATAAATCAATCAATTTATCAAGATTAGTCTAGCCGAATAAAACTGGCATCGACTCTTTCTTTGAAACCATACATGCATCTCATAACTTGAATCATTTGAAAACTTGGCTAGCACGAAGGTTAGACAAGCGTTTAAGAAAAACTTGTCTACAGCGTCTGCTACAGTAAAATTATGTTTCCTTTGAGTCTTTACAGTCTCTACAACACATAATAACATAACATACCATATTAGGTCAAGAATGAACATACATAATTCCTAAAGAATCTTATCCTTCTTCTCAATCTAATTCTGTATTAGATTTGTTATTATCGATTCTGGCTTTCCGTTATGTCGTTCTTCCGTTCATATGCAATTGACTTACATCAACCCTAAGTGATCATACTTAATGTTTAATCATGACTTAACAATGTTACTTCTTGTTCATTAAGTTTGTACTACTTCATTACCTTTCTTTCTATCTTCATAACCCATCCTCTCTATGCAAACCCTAGGGCTGGTGTTGCGGTGCCAACTTTTCTTCTTTGTGTCGCGCTGCGGCGCCAAGCATTAGAACCAAAAGACCGAACTCGGTGCTGCGACGCGAGTCTTAGTGTTAAATGTCGCGCTACGGCGTGAGTCCTAGTGTTCTATGCCACGCTGCGACATGAACTAATAGAGGTTGAGGGCCATTCCAGCGCTGCGGTGAGGGCTAATTGGCATTGGGCTAGCGCTGCGGCGCCAGCTCTGTGCACCAGACAATTTTGACAGACTTTTTCCATTGGTGAGATTCCCGAACTCGTAACTTCTTCGTTATATGTCGGAATTGGTTTGTTCAAGAGCCTACGGTTCACAAATCACGTACTCTACGTGGTCATGCAAGAATTTTATCTATTTATCTTTGTTTACTAAAATTTAACCTATTAGTTCATTTTTAACGAAAACGATAAACGTTCGTAAATGTTCAATGCTCGTTTCTTCGTTCTAAGTTAGAAATCGGTCATTCTCGAGTCCGCGTCTCTATAATGCCAAATAAGACTTGTCTCTATTGAAAACCAATGTTTCCAAGCTCAAACACAAAATACGACTTCCATTCCGAAAATTTCACGAATTCGACGATTATCGTCTAATCGTGTGAATTCTGCCAAAACTTCGTTACTTAAGATTTGTTCTTCGTTCTAAATGGATTCATTCATACATACTAACATCTTGACATATATACTTCATTAACTTATAAACATCGTAAGTTCTTACTTGTTCTTGGTGAGTTTGTAACTTATTAAAGTATAAAATACTTATGTTTCCATTTCTCATGACTTATGTCTTCTTTTCATATAACTTATTATGGTTAATGACTTCTAACCATTATTCTTGCTTATTATCATACTAACTTTATTAATGTAAACATGTTACAAGTTCTTACTAGTTCTTATACGTTCATTATAAGTTCATAACTTATTTATGAGTGAATTACTTATTCATGACTTATACGACTTATTTAAGACATAAGCCATTTGTTTTATCATTTCAACTCCTTCTTAGCATACAAATCCCACCACTACTCACTTCTTTAACAATGGAAGAGAAAGAGAATCATGGCTTAGGATTACTTACTCTTGATGTTCTCTTGCTAATCCTTCTTCTTGCTCCTTGAACTATAAACTCTAGCTTTTCTAACTTTTGTAGCTTATTCTCTTAAGTAAATAAGCACTAAAATGTTGGATGAAATACAACAACCAACAAAATGAAAACTAAGTTTGCTATTTATAGGCATCTCAAAGTTGGGGCATAATGGTCATTAAGCCACTTCCACATCCTTAATCCACCTCCTTACTATTCATTACTTTGTCCCTAAGTAAACTTGGCCACCACATTAACTTCGCCACCAAGACACTTCCTCACCACTTATCTTGGTCATTACTTAACTTAGCCATTAAGCTTACTTGCTTATCACTTTGGATTACCCATGGGTTGCCCCATGGTTCTTGCTTACCCATTGGATACTTACTTTGGGCTTTACATTTAATTAGCTTACTAACTTAACTTATACTTTTGGGCTTACATTTAACAAATCTTTGGGCTTTACCATTAGCTTGCATTGGGCTTACTCATTAATCCCCATCGGGAATTACCCTTCCCATATTTGGGCCTTATCATAATTCACATTAGACAATACAATTTCCTACACAATCCTACAAATTCAATACATTGGGCTTAAAGCCTCATAGCGTATAATTTACGTATCATTCTCGTATTCTAACTCGTATACTAATTCATGATATACGATATACCATCACTCATACATACTCGTATTCTCTACCTCGTACTGTAACATTCCATATTTTTAAATGTAAGTTATAAATATTTATTGATTTATATAAATATTTATTAGATGTGTTTATTATTAAATAAGTAATTTTTCAATTTGATTGAGTTGTTTTAGTTAATTATTTATTTGTTAAATAATTAATGTGTTATGTGGATTGAGTTATGTGATTAAGTAATTTATTTAATAAATTGTTATTTCATAAAGTGTGACAAATAACTATGTGATAAAGAGTTATTAAAATAAATTAAAGTCATTTTAATTTAGTTTTGCCAAACAAGGTGTAAGTATATTAATCATTTAAATTTTTAATGGTTTGCCAAACAAATCCTTATGGCTTTTGAATTTCTTTGGAATTTAAATTATTAATTAAATAAATAAAATATATATAATATATATTATTTTTAGTAACTGCTAAATTAATACGATCATTAGTTGAGCGTCAGTTTTATACGTTTTAGTTTTAAAGGTAAGCGTTGGTTTTAGTTAATATTACGTATATGCTATTTTGGCTTAAGCCTAATCAACATTTGAAGTTTGTCTGAGATAGTTGAAAGAGAGACAGAGAGAGGAAAGCTCTGAGATTATCATTTTCAGTGAACAATAAAATTTTCTAAAATCAACAAAAAAAGGTAGGTGCTTATAACCTTAAATTATGTGCATGTAATCATATATGTTTCACGCTATATACTTACTGTGAATTTGATAGACTGTGTTCTTGAAAGTCATTCACTCTGTTAAGGTTTTTACCAAAAATTATCTGTAAAGCATGTTCTAGAATTGGTTATGATGTTATGTGTTTTTGTGAGACCCCAGATTTTATGAATAAATATTTAATTTTCTCGAAATAATTATGGTGTGGATTTGATATAATATTATAGTTGTGGATATTATTTATAAATTTTGCAAAGTAAGCAAGTTGTTTTAAAATATTCGTTTGGTCGGAGAATATTCTTTTTGACGGGGAATATTCGTACGACGGCACAATCATTGGTGGACCCCACAACAGAAGTATAGTCGTAGTTAGAAAGCGACAAAATTATCTTTCTATAAAAATAACGGCTGAGGTGTTACCGTTAAAACTGTTGAACTACCCGGTAGTAAAAGTACAGTAATACGCGTGGTTGCATAGTAGCACACGGTATTGATTATTGATGCTTACGTGAGAAGTCACTCAGCTATACTCAATTATTGCTACAGTAATTGCTGCATCATATCTCTTAAATTGTTGTCATAGTATCATCTGTATAATATGTTATATTATTAAATCAATAATTGAGACGTTGTGGTAAGTTTGGTTATTTTTATGGGGGGCCATATGTCATCATCTAAGAGTTTCTTCGTCAATAGTAATTACCGTCGTCAATAGTAATTACCGTCGTCAATAGTATTTACCTTGGTCAATAGTATTTACCTTGGTCAATAGTAATTACCGTCGTCAATAGTAATTACCGTCGTCAATAGTATTTACCTTGGTCAATAGTATTTACCTTGGTCAATAGTAATTACCTTCGTCAATAGTAGTTGTCCCTTCAATATTACCAAGAGTCATTTGACCCTTCGTTAAGACCAAGAGTCATTTGACCCTTCGTTAAGACCAAGAGTCACCCTTAGTTTTTCTATAAATAGAGGCCTAGGGCTTCATTATTTTTCACGAATTCATTCAAGCTATATAGAGAGAAAGTATAGAGAGATTAAGAGAGAGAGAATAAAAGTATTCTGCTACTTCACTTTTCCAATATCCAGTTCTTTTAAGGTAGGGAATATTATTTCTTTTATATTCATGAAGAGAACTTCTGTTATTCTATTCTTTATTATTCTGTTGGAATAACCAGTATACGTGGTCTACCCTATACTTGGTGATATTCTTCTATTATTCTGTTGGAATATCCTGTCTATGTGTTTTACACCGGACCTGGTTCCATTTTTATTATTATTCTGTTGGAACATCCTGTCTGTGTGTTTTACACCGGACCTGGTTCCGTTTTTATTATTATTCTGTTGGAACATCCTGTCTGTGTGTTTTACACCGGACCTGGTTCCATTTTTATTATTATTCTGTTGGAACATCCTGTCTGTGTGTTTTACGCCGGACCTGGTTCCATTATTTATTATTTTGTCGGAATATCCTGTCTGTGCGTTTACGCCGGACCTGGTTCCATTATTTATTATTCTGTTGGAATAACCTGTCTGTGCGGTCTATCGCATGCATGGTGATTTCTTTTGTTATTCCATTCTTTATTATACTCAGTTGGTTAAGTTTTGACTTCTATACTCCATGAAATTAATGGAATATCCTTGATAATTGCGGTTCATCCAGTATCTTTTCATGAAAATATTCTTCTATGTATTCTTGAATTTTACTCTACAAAGCAGTATCATGTTGACAATTTGGACGTTGTTAATTCTTGGATAAATTAATTTTTGAACTTGTTTTATTGAATTCTTATATCATTGTCATCATCCTCATGTTTATAAAATGTTGAAAGTCATCTGTGGCCTATAGTGCATAGATGGACTTGGTATGATTATGACCAGGGATTATTCGGTATAATCATGACCGTAATGTTACAAATGATGTGGTAAAAGTCCTCATTGGCCCGTAGTGCGTTGATGGACAGTTGTTGGCATGAACATGACCATTGATGAATACACAAATATCCTTGGCCCGTAGTGCATGAAATTTGTGATCGTGACCCTAACGAATATCCTTGGCCGTAGTGCAGGGATGATGTGAATTATTTATTAAGCTGAGTCTCAGCGATAAAAGTGATGAAAAACTTTTTAAATCATAAAACATAGTAGAGTTTATTTTCTACTTGACTCTTTTAATGGATTGCTTGTTCCGCTGCAGTTAAACTTGATGTCTATTATATTTTATCAGTTTAACATTGTTGAAGACTAATGATAATTTATTCTGCATTATCTTAGTCATAATATTTCTTACTGGGCTAGTTGAGCTCACCCTTTCTTTCACTGTTCTCTTCAGGAAATGAGAACGTAGCTGGGACAAGTCGGGGAACGGAGTGATGGTCCGAATGATAGTATTAGTTAGTAGTCCTCACTATTCTATGTAATAGTGTGTTAATAAATGTAATGAGGACTCCTTTTGAGTATGAATACTCTCTAGAAGATAATATTTGTATTCAAACTCACAGTTTATGTTTTGTCGTATTGTACACGACAGTTGTATTAGTAAGTTGTATTTGTATTCTGTACTATGTATCTGACGACCCAAGATGGGTGACGTATACCTAATTTTGGGGGCGTCACAGTTGGTATCAGAGCTTAGGGATATGATCCCTGGCTAAGATGTGAGAAGAGAACTAGGAGGGGAGAGACGGAGAATTTCTTCGCTAGTATGACCTACCTAAGTTTATTTGGTATTTAATTGGTCGGTCAAAGTGTATGGATAATATGTTATATGTTAATTAACCCTTGTTTTGTTGCAGTATTTGCAAATGGCATCCGAAAATGTTGAGATAAACAATGAAGCACATGAGACCATTGAATCACCAACGATCAATGCTCAGGGTAATGTGCAACTAGAGGACAATAATCCTCATGAAAATAATAACACCGATGAAATGGTGAATGATGGGATGGTCAGAGACTTTATGCAGTTCATGCAACAGCAGACGAGAGCGGCTCCTGTCCACAATATAGGTGGATACACTGAAAACTCTCGGACGGTCACCGCTAAACAGTTCAAGGAGCTGGGACCACCAGAGTTTAAGGGAGAGCCAAAACCACTTATAGCGAAAACATGGATAAAGCAGATTACCAAGATATTTGATGTCTTGGGATGCTCCGAGGAGCAAAAGGTTCCCTTTGCCGCCTTTATGTTGCGAGGAGAGGCAGATTACTGGTGGGAATCGATTAAGCGTACTCAACCTGCCGCACTGAAGATGTCTTGGGAGAAGTTCCAAGAGTTGTTCAATGACAAATACTTTCCCGAAAGTGTTCGTCACATGAAGGAGGTGGAGTTCATCAAATTGGAGCAGAATAATATGACCGTGTCGCAGTATGAGGCTAAATTTGCTGAGTTGTCTCGGTTTGCATCCCACTTGGTGGATAATGAAGAGCGAATGACGTGAATGTTTTTGCGAGGTTTGAAACCTGAGATACGTCAACATCTTATTTCTCATAAACTGTGTTTATATTCAGATGTTGTGAATAGGGCTCAGTTGGTGGAGCGCGATAACGAGTCAACGCAACCAAAAGAGAGCAGCCAGAAAAATGATAATACTGGTGATAACAGTCATCAAAGCGGTGACAATAAGCATTGTGGGAATCAACATGCCAGAAATGGTAACCACTTCAATGGTAATCATGGTCAAAATAATAAAAATGGACATTTCAAGAAGAGGAAATTCAACAATGATGGAAAGACGTCAGCACCAGCACCCGTTGTTAAGGAAGGAGAACGACCACCTATCATATGCTTCAAATGCGGAGGGGAGGGACACATCAGTCTAAACTGCGCGATGCCATCCAAAGCATGCTATAATTGTGGAAGAGAATGTCACTTAGCCCGATTTTGTCGTTCACCGAAGACAAGTTCAGATAGGATGGAGGCACCAAAGACCGTCCCAGAAAAGCCAAAGCCAGTAGTTTAAGAGAAAGCTTTTTTTTTGTGACGAGGAACCTGAATAAAATTATCACAGGTATGTTAGTCATAAACTCTTGCGAAGTCTATACCGTGTTAGATACCGGTTCTACTCACTCTTTTATTTCACCTAGTTGTGTTCAATGTTTGAACTTAACTCCGGAGAAGTTAGACTTTGATTTATCTGTTGAAATTCCGTTGGGAGAAACCTTTGTTACCTCCACTATTTATAAATCTTGTTCAAATCAACACTTTCACGTTACCTGTTGATCTTATCTCTTTGAAAATACTTGCATTGATGTGATTTTTGGAAACGATTGGTTAACTGCTCATCATGCTTTTCGTAAGGTTGTTAGCTTTCATATTCCTAACTAACCTATTATGCGAATTCAAGTAAACAAATCACTGAAGTCAATCATTGTCATATCAAGCTATAAGTAAAAATTCCCGTTCCTTTCGTTGTTGACTTCCTGGTGTGGAATGCACCGAAGCTAGACTTTCCGTAGGAGATGTTGTAAATGACGATGGCAAGTTGATAGGTATCAATGTGACATGTTATCCAAGTCTTGGATGAGGGTCACAGTTTTGAACGATATTTCTATTGTTAATAAATTTCTTGACGTATTCTTGAAGACTTCTTAGCCTACTCCAGAGCGTAAAATTAAATTTTGTATTGACCCCAGTACAAAACTCATTTCTTAAACCCTCAAATATTTCTTCAACTAAAACGAACGTAACATGCGCCAAAGACGTTGGCTCGAGCTGTTGAAGATTACGACCGTACCATTCAATATCATTGTGGAAGAACGAACGTGGTAGCTGACGTGTTGAGTAGAAGATCGTATGTGTTTACGAGGGCGATGTTGTTAAAACAAAGTCTCATTTCGTATAACTTACAAATGATGAAGATAGAGTTAAAGACTCGAGGGACCCATATGAAGATAACGAATATACGCATAAAATCGACTTTAATCGATAACGTTATAGCTGTTCAAGCTACACACCCGGAGCTGATGAATGTAAAAAGGTTCAAGAGGGCGTTATTCTAGAAGCAAGAATTGACAAAGGAAGGAAATCTCAACCCTCGATGTAATTGACCCATTTAAAATCCTCGATCGAGTAGGAACTGTGGCTTATAGACTCGTTTTACCGCCAAGCATATCGTGTGTTCATAACGTTTTTTTTTCACGTATCGATGTTACGTAAATATGTGGACGGCCCGAACAACATTATTAATTTAGAACCGGACGAGATAGCGGATGATTTAATGTTTGAGGAGATACGTGTTAAAATCTTGGATAAGAAGGATCATATTCGACGCTCAAAGGTTATACCTCAAGAGTTAGAATTTGAAGTGAAGTCAATGTATCATCACCTGTTCGGCATACCAGGTATGTACGTAAATTTTGAGGGCGAAATTCCATAAGGAGGGGAGATTGTGAGACCCCAGATTTTATGAATAAATATTTAATTTTCTCGAAATAATTATGGTGTGGATTTGATATAATATTATAGTTGTGGGTATTATTTATAAATTTTACAAAGTAAGCAAGTTGTTTTAAAATATTCGTTTGGTCGGAGAATATTCTTTTTGTCGGGGAATATTCGTACGACGGCACAATCATTGGTGGACCCCACAACAGAAGTATAGTCGTAGTTAGAAAGCGACAAAATTATCTTTCTATAAAAATAACGGCTGAGGTGTTACCGTTAAAACTGTTGAACTATCCGGTAGTAAAAGTACAGTAATACGCGTGGTTGCATAGTAGCACACGGTATTAATTATTGATGCTTACGTGAGAAGTCACTCAGCTATACTCAATTATTGCTACAGTAATTACTGCATCATATCTCTTAAATTATTGTCATAGTATCATCTGTATAATATGTTATATTATTAAATCAATAATTGAGACGTTGTGGTAAGTTTTGTTATTTTTATGGGGGGCCATATGTCATCATCTAAGAGTTTCTTCGTCAATAGTAATTACCGTCGTCAATAGTAATTACCGTCGTCAATAGTATTTACCTTGGTCAATAGTATTTACCTTGGTCAATAGTAATTACCGTCGTCAATAGTAATTACCGTCGTCAATAGTATTTACCTTGGTCAATAGTAATTACCTTCGTCAATGGTAGCTGTCCCTTCAATATTACCAAGAGTCATTTGACCCTTCGTTAAGACCAAGAGTCATTTGACCCTTCGTTAAGACCAAGAGCCACCCTCAGTTTTTCTATAAATAGAGGCCTAGGGCTTCATTATTTTTCACGAATTCATTCAAGCTATAGAGAGAGAAAGTATAGAGAGAATAAGAGAGAGAGAATAAAAGTATTCTGCTACTTCACTTTTCCAATATCCAGTTCTTTTAAGGTAGGGAATATTATTTCTTTTATATTCATGAAGAGAACTTCTGTTATTCCATTCTTTATTATTCTGTTGGAATAACCAGTATACGCGGTCTACCCTATACTTGGTGATATTCTTCTATTATTCTGTTGGAATATCCTGTCTATGTGTTTTACACCGGACTTGGTTCCATTTTTATTATTATTCTGTTGGAACATCCTGTCTGTGTGTTTTACACCGGACCTGGTTCCGTTTTTATTATTATTCTGTTGGAACATCCTGTCTGTGTGTTTTACACCGGACCTGGTTCCGTTTTTATTATTATTCTGTTGGAACATCCTGTCTGTGTGTTTTACGCCGGACCTGGTTCCATTATTTATTATTCTGTCGGAATATCCTGTCTGTGCGTTTACGCCGGACCTGGTTCCATTATTAATTATTCTGTTGGAATAACCTGTCTGTGCGGTCTATCACATGCATGGTGATTTCTTTCGTTATTCCATTCTTTATTGTACTCAGTTGGTTAAGTTTTGACTTCTATACTCCATGAAATTAATGGAATATCCTTGATAATTGCGGTTCATCCAGTATCTTTTCATGAAAATATTCTTCTAAGTATTCTTGAATTTTACTCCACAAAGCAGTATCATGTTGACAATTTGGACGTTGTTAATTCTTGGATAAATTAATTCTTGAACTTGTTTTATTAAATTCTTATATCATTGTCATCATCCTCATGTTTATAAAATGTTGAAAGTCATCTGTGGCCTGTAGTGCATAGATGGACTTGGTATGATTATGACCAGGGATTATTCGGTATAATCATGACCTTAATGTTACAAATGATGTGGTAAAAGTCCTCATTGGCCCGTAGTGCGTTGATGGACAGTTGTTGGCATGATCATGACCATTGATGAATACACAAATATCCTTGGCCCGTAGTGCATGGAATTTATGGTCGTGACCCTAACGAATATCCTTGGCCGTAGTGCAGGGATGATGTGAATTATTTATTAAGCTGAGTCTCAGCGATAAAAGTGATGAAAAACTTTTTAAATCATAAAAGATAGTAGAGTTTATTTTTTACTTGACTCTTTTAATGGATTGCTTGTTCCGCTGCAGTTAAACTTGATGTCTATTATATTTTATCAGTTTAACATTTTTGAAGACTAATGATAATTTATTCTGCATTATCTTAGTCATAATATTTCTTACTGGGCTAGTTGAGCTCACCCTTTCTTTCACTGTTCTCTTCAGGAAATGAGAACGTAGCTGGGACAAGTCGGAGAACGGAGTGATGGTCCAAATGATAGTATTAGTTAGTAGTCCTCACTATTCTATGTAATAGTGTGTTAATAAATGTAATGAGGACTCCTTTTGAGTATGAATACTCTCTAGAAGATAATATTTATATTCAAACTCACAGTTTATGTTTTATCGTATTGTACACGACAGTTGTATTAGTAAGTTGTATTTTTATTCTGTACTATGTATCTGACGACCCAAGATGGGTGATGTATACCTAATTTTGGGGGCGTCACTGTTTTTATTGTTATAATTGCTATAGTTAGTATATATATATATATATATATATATATATATATATATATATATGTGTGTGTGTGTGTGTGTGTGTGTGTGTGTGTGTGTGTGTGTGTGTGTGTGTGTGTTGTATGCTAAATTACGATTTAGATAGGGAACTTGGTTTTACAGTGGAAAATATATATATATACGAACATATGATTTCATGATAACAAAAATTGTGAACTAATACGCGAATTGAACCTTGTATATGTTAATTGAACTATACACGTTAATTTGTTTGATGTTGGTATACTTGTATTTCAAAGGAATCAAATTTGGTTGATAACAGTAAAAATTTCGTTCACTGTACTTTAGATATCAACAATGGAGTTTTGAGTTTTAACCAAATATTATTTTAGTGATTTAAGTCCTTTAAATTTGTTGTTCAATTGTTAAAAATTGGTATATGGATAATTGTTAGCAATTATGTGTAGTTTATATTAGTTATACATGTTGTTTGGGGCAAATTGTTATTACAAATTTAAGACAGTAGCTTTGGGCTCTGTTCTTCTTTTTGGTTCTGTGAGTTTCGGCGCCCCAGCGTCAAAATTCACGCCCCAGCGTCAAAGTTCGTGCCCCAGCACCAAAAATGGGCCAGTAGCTCGCGCCCCAGCGCTGTAACTCGCTCCCCGTCGCTCGTACTCACGCCTTGGCCCCACTGATCCGCGCCCCGGCGCCGGAAAAGTTGTCTGAGTTGGGCAGTTTTGACCTCCTGTAGTAAAATGGCCATAACTTTCTCATACCAACTCCGATTGAGTTGATTCAAGATGATACGGAACGAGGACGAATAGACCTACAACTTTCATGCTTTAAGTGTTTTAATTTGAGGTCTGTAACAGTAGTCAAAACGGCCATCGTTAGGACTGTTGTGTATTTAGAGCCAATCGGAGGGCGTCGGGATGCACGAATGCAAGTGCAACCCTTTGTGTATTAGTATAACTTAATGATAACATGTTGGACATGTAATAGAATATTGTATCAAGTTGTTAATGTGCATGTGGTGCAATGGCATGATCACTTAAGTAGTTGTAATAAAGCTAAAAAGTAATGTTCATGAAAAGATGCGATGTTGTTTAAACTTAAACTTAGTTAGTAGCTATACTAAGAGTAATAAAGTAACTCATAAAGGTAATGTTAGTGTAACTAATGTGTATTGTCAATACATATGGTATGTGTAGGACTTGGGGTGAACGTGAATAGTAATTGTTTAACCTACACACGAGGCAAATTCCCTAACCTTTGCTACTTTATTATTCAGCAAGGTTGCTTTTCACTGTTATGTTATACTTAAGCAAGTTTTCTAATTCTAAAGCTTCTTTATGCAAAATTCATATGCTATACTTTATTGAGTAAAGTGTTTCCATTAAGCAACTTCATTGTATCCAGTTATTCATGATGATACAAATTTCTCATCTCTGCACTTTCGTTGAGATAGTTATTATGGTTATGCAAGTTTTCTTAACTCTAAACTTGTTATATTAGCATGCAAGTACCTTTAGTTTATCGTTCAAGCTATTATTTGTTATGCATGCTTGATATTAAATTCTAAGATGTAACCTTAGCTTAATATTATTCAAAGCAAGGTATGATGTGTTATTCAATAGTTATGCTATTAGATTATCCCTAAAGCATGAACTTAGAACGAAAGACTTATTCAGTTATGATTATTCAATAACATAGTGTTATTATCTTTTATTCAACTAATCCTTAGTTGATGTCCGTTGAATTCCAAATTACCTTGAAGTGTATCCAAACCAAACTATCTTTGGGGAGGACTTGTACTCAAAATACTGAGATGAACAACCCTATTTATAGGGGTTACGCTTAGTTTTGTACTTTGCGCTGAAATGTTTGTATACAATACATGTACGAATGGTTGATCCCCCTAAGTACCTTAAAGTCATTATGGTCGTATGACTGTAAAAGTTTAAGTTGAAAGATTACTTATAACTGTGGACAAGGTTCGTGGTCATTAGACCCTCAGTGAATGTTAAGATGTTAATAGAACCTATTGTTTAGTTCTATTGAGCCCCTGAATGGGCAGAGAATGTAAAAGTTATTCATTGTTATTTCAAGTGAGCCTTGTTTGCTCACTCTTGCCTGTAAAATCCTTATAGCTAAAGATGGAAAGGGTGACGTACCTAGCACCAGTAAAGGAAATGGAAAGATGAACAAGTACTGAAGACTTGTAATAGTTTTGATAGTTTTATTATCGGACTTTGGTTTAAGGAATGTAATGAAGTTTATTTAAATTTTTCGCATGAATGATTGTATGTAAAGGTTAGATAACCTAGGAGATATTATTTTATGTAATCCTTGTATGGGCAACTTTATTATTCAATTTTTATTTATGATTGGGTAGTTATAAATGAATGTTTTGATTGCGTGAACACCAAATCTTGAGGTAATGAAGTACCGAGATTTGGGGGTGTCACACGTACAATACCTACTTATTATACGATCATCACTTTATTTTATTAATCACATTTAAATTCATTCTCGTAAATCACTTTCCCTAAACGTTAGGTTTTAAGTCCATAGGCGAAAAACTGCGTTTTCCATAACTGAAATATTATTGGATATTCCATCTCACCTCGATATTCTATCGTTACGTATTTCTCGAAAGTTCAAAAATAATTCCCTAGCAGAAATACGTGAATAGTATTTTTTGGAAAAATTTTCGGAAAGCTTTTATTTTCGTCTTGGAAATTCAAACACTTTAATTCTATCACGTAGCCAAAATACTACGACGTTCTGACATGTCTAGGTCATAGAACGACCTTCTATTAGCTTACTCCCATAAATAATAAATTAAATTCATTTAATCCTTATAATTAAATAAAAATTTAATTCTCCTAAAAATCCGATTTTCTGGGGCGTCACATTCTTCCCTCCTTATAAGGATTTTGTCCCCAGAATCTCGCTAATAATACATACACCATTGAGGAAAAAGTCTTTCCTTTATTTTAAATCTCGACTTCACACAAGGCTTCTTCGACATTGGGGTTCTTTCATTTCACCCTCACCGAAGGTATTGTCTTAATTTCCATGACTTGTCACTTCCTATCAATAATCTGAGTTGGAAGTTAAATACTTATTAACACATTACTCTATCTCTCTTTATTAGTCCTACTTTTAACTCCTATTTATTTGGAACTCAAATTTCTCCCTCAAAACCCGATTATACTTGATCTTCTCTTTATTCTGCATTCTCTTCTTCATTCGTTTGCATTCCTCATTATCTAGTCATATTTACTTGACTCGTTCCATTTTTATGGATTGAGTCTACGTTGTGAATAACCTTTCTACCCTTTACTCCGTAATTTAGCTTCTAACTCCATTCTCGCCATCTCCATTATTAACTCATTCTGAGTCGTTAACATTAATAGCTTTTCCCTACCCTTCCTAAGTAACGCGTCGGCTGCTACGTTTACCTTCCTTGCATGATATAAGATATCACAGTCTTTCTCTACTACATATTCCTCTCCTTCTGTGTGAAAATATATTTCAGACTCTTAGAGTCCGTGTATATCTCACCTTTCTCCCTGTATAAATACTATCTTCATATTTTTTTTTCAAAAACTACAGCTGCCAATTATAGATCATAAGTAGGATAAACCTTCTCATAATCCTTTAACTGGCGTGATGCATACGCAATGACCTTGCCATGCTACAAGAGCACGCAATCTCGTCATTTATGCGAAACATCGAGATACACTACAAAATTTCTCGTATCATCTGATAAAGATAATACAAATGCCTCACTTACCCTTTCGCTTAAATCCTGTGACGCTAATGGTACATTCAATCATAGAATCTTACAAGAGTACCTATCAATTTTCCAGCAACCTGCTCGGTGCCCCTTACAAAAAAATCTAACTTCAGGACATTAGTTAACCCAATTGACATAACCAGAAACTTGTCAAACTGTAACGAGTTCTGAACGTTATCTTAGGTACCTCCTCCTTCTTCCTTACTTTCTACCGACGATACCCCGTACACTAAAATATCTTAGAAAAATTCTTTGCTCATTTCAACTGATCAATTATATCATCAATCCTGGGCCATGGTTATTTATTCCCAACCGCTAACCAAATCGTCATATATTTGACTTACGCATTGGTTTTCTTAACTTTATTTCTTTATCGCGTTCTTTCGACCTAAGTTTACGCGACCTACTTTCATTACTAGCATACGGCTTCATGACATACTGAGATGTCTTACTTAATACATTCAGCATCTTTGATGATTTACATTCTTATCTTCTTCTTATTACTTCTCTACGTCTCAGCACACATCGCTTCTCTGCTAGTAGTCCATATGGTACTCTGAGTGGTTTCCCACAAACAACCAACAAACAAGTTCCCGTCTCATCTACATTGCCATCACAGTGAGTTAGATACCTTCGCTCTCTGAAAGAATTGTTTAGCCCAGCTCCCATATGTCAACCATCAAAGGTTACGATTGTACCACAACCTAAACTTATCTTAACATCTTTCTAGATTGCATCATGATTAGACAACAAGAAAGTTTCGGTGATTTATTACCGTAAATTACTACCTTGAGTTTTCTTAGAAAAACCGAAGATTCATACTTTGCCTTACACACTTTATTAAAGTTCTATGGTTAATTAACCCATTCATACTGAGAATTACTTCAAATTCTCTTAACTTTATCGGTACTTATCTACCGATACTTGCTTGCCTTTAATATTCATGAAACAATTTCTACAAATATATTTAACGAGAGTTATTTCCTCATTCTCTACCTTAACGTTTAAATGTAATTATAATCCTTTTGGGAATGAACTTAATCATCTAATAACTTCACATGCTATAAAAGAGAAAATAAAAATAAAATAACACTTCAATCAAATAATACATAAGCATTCATTTATTAACCGGAATGATACCTGTTACTACATCCGCTGATGCAATCGCATCTTGGACCGTCATATTAAAAGTACGGGCCCTTGATCTACCCGATGATAGTGGTTCAGTAATGGTTAACTTACATCTACTAACAACCTTACTCTCTTTCAATCCCTTCTTTGGGCAATTTCTTGCCATGTGGTCTAACGTCCCACATACAAAACAGTCATGGTTTTTCTTAGGATTAGGACAATTGGGTAATATATGCCCCTCCCCTCCACAATTATCACAAACCGATTTCCCTTTCAGGCAGACTCCTAGATGAGTCTTTCCACATGTCTTACATACTTCGATCCTATGCTTAAGATCCCCTTGTCCCACTCCAGTATTCTCGGAGTAAAAATTCTTTCTTTTTGGCATACTGCCACTAACATTCCCTGCCTTGGTTCCTCTCTCTCCCTTGCATGCTTGTAGGGAAATAATTCTCAAAGAAAACCTTCTTGAATTGTTCCCATGATACCGCATCTGGTCTAGTCCTACCCTGGTGAGCCTCCCACCAAAAGTTGGCTTCCCCTCTCATCATGTAAGTCGCAAAAAAAATCTTTTGCGCATCAGCTACGTTTGTAATAACAAACGCCTTCTCTATTTCTTTTACCTAGGTCTGGGCCTCTATTGGGTCCGTCGTTCCTCTGAACCCCGGCGGACCTACGCTTTTAAACTCTTTAAAGGTAGTCGTTCTGGCTACCCTAGGTTCCGCATGTACTCTACCCCTAGTTTGGTTAAATGCAGTCTCTAATAAATTAACGAACTCTTGCATAGGGTTATTTTGACCCCATTGATTATCATTATGTGATTCCACTTCCAGATTACGCTGTTTTCTTCTTGGCGGCATTTTTTAATTGAATAAAATTTCATTTTTATCTATTTACTTACTTCGTTATTATTCTCCACATACCAACGTTTGCCATAACAAAGCATATTAAATGAAAACTTCATTATAGTCATACGCTTCTTCATAGTTTGAAACTATTTACAATTTGTTTTCCCATAGCCAAATGCTATTACATTTATCTCCCGCAATTGAACTTCACAAAAGTTGAGATTTACAAAAAGACTACCCTTTTTATACAAAAGAGGGTTTTACATCACTACACACATATTTATAATTCTAACATTCTAATAATGCATAACAGCGTCCTCATTCTTCTCATTTGCAATC
Organism: Panax notoginseng; assembly: GCA_016801055.1. Taxonomy (NCBI): domain Eukaryota; kingdom Viridiplantae; phylum Streptophyta; class Magnoliopsida; order Apiales; family Araliaceae; genus Panax; species Panax notoginseng. Next base: position 116,830,933 of record CM029016.1, read on the forward strand.
TTCGCTACAGTATCCCGACTTAATGGAATAACAAGCAACTCTCCTCTTGAAATTCTCATGAGTACTCTTATGGATGTAAGACATCCATGCTATCTTCTGGTCTTTCTCAACCAGTCTACTACGAAGCTCATCAGCCTCTTCCTTATAGTCCCTAGCCTGCTCTATCATAAGCACCTGTTTATTGTGCTCTAACTCAAAATCTGCTTTTGCAGACACCTTAGCTTCATAGAGATAATTAATCTCTTCACTCTGATTCTGCAAAACTGTACTCAGTTGCACATTCCTGTCAAGCACTGCCAGATAAAATGCTCTCATCACAACTGGAGGTGATTACTCTTGTGTAGGTACCACCGTAGTAACCGATGTTACCTTCATTCCTTCCTCCACATCGCTCATCATATCCAAGTATGATGTCCAAGTTACATCTCCCTCGGAGTAGTCTTCCTCAGAAATATACTCCACTGTCTCCGACTCCTCTAGAATCACTATTGGTACCTCCGCCACTGGCATAGGTACAGGCTCTACTCTGTTCACAAGCTCTTTGCTCCCCACGTGTATATCTCTATACATCAAGCTATCGATTGACATCCTACAATAACATATAACATGTTGATTAGTACATAACACACAATAGTATAAGCACCAATCACATTTAATTTATTTAGGGTTACTTTCCATCTTTTAAATCTTTCGGTACTGAGTTTCCTCAATACCTTATTAACTCATTCGACTCAAGTAAAGCTCAAGTTTACTTTCTTCGGACTTCTCTTCCTTAACGAGGTTATGAGCCTAAGGTTCTTGCCCCCTTAAGTTTTATAACCTAATGATTTGATACCAACCTGTGATGCCCCCAAATTTGGGTCTCTTCCAACCCGACATATGGTGCTCCACGGTGCTACAGTTCACATAAACATTCAATTGAAATACCTCAAAAGAACGAATATGTCTTATATATATTCCAAAACAATACTACCATTCCCCAGGTTCTTTATAACCGTTACATTTGTTCTTGTCATAATATCAAATATTATAATTACAAACCTATACTATTACATAGGTAATCTACAAGTTCGCTTTAGCCTTCCCTTTATCCTTGTCGAATACTTCGGTCCATTTGGTCTAAGCAGCATTCATATGGTTCAAGCAAGAGTGAGCATAACAAGCTCATCAAGTACAACAATTTCATTTTAAAAGCATGCTTGAAACATAGGAATCGTATATCTTCAGTAACTGGATAATAGTTACGAAGTACTATCAATAACTTAAAATAGCATTCATTTTCCTTCAAAATGTTTCACCATAACAATATTCAGTAAAACACCAAATCTGGTCCAAGACCATGAGCGTTTCTTAATTTCTTTGAAAAGGATAACCCGGCACGAAGTCCGTAAGTCCGAAATATCTTACGAGCACTTCTAGGTGATCAGTTTATAGTACTCTATGTTGATCAACACTACATCCATTAAACATGTGTACGTTTAAGTTGTGGCAACCTCACGTGCCCATCGAATACTCGATGAAAATACATTTGTTTATTCATGTTCAGGCTTACCTTGAATCCGTACCAACAATTAGCGTAGGATAGCGTTAGCAATTCTATATTGAAAGACTTGTAAATAAATCAATCAATTTATCAAGATTTGTCTAGCCAAATTAAAACTAGCATCGACTTTTTCTTTGAAACCATACATGCATCTCATAACTTGAATCATTTGAAAACTTGGCTAATACGAAGGTTAGACAAGCGTTTAAGAAAAACTTGCCTTTAGCGTCTACTACAGTAAAATTATGTTTCCTTTGAGTCTTTACAGTTTCTACAACACATAATCACATAGCATACCATATTAGGTCATGAATGAACATACATACTTCCTAAAGAATCTTACCCTTCTTCTCAATCTAATTCTGTATTAGATTTGTTATTATCGGTTCTGGCTTTCTGTTACGTCGTTCTTTCGTTCATATGCAATTGACTTACTTCAACCCTAAGTGATCATACTTAATGTTTAATCATGACTTAATAATGTTACTTCATGTTCATTAAGTTTGTACTACTTTATTGCCTTTCTTTCTATCTTCATAACCCATCCTCTCTATGTAAACCCTAGGGCTGGCGCTGCGGCGTCAGCTTTTCTTCTTTGTGTCGCGCTACGGCGCCAAGCATTAGAACCAAAAGACCCGACTCGGCGCTGCGGCGCGAGTCCTAGTGTTATCTTCCACGCTGTGGCGTGAACTAACAGAGGCTGAGGGCCATTCCGGCGCTGCGACGAGGGCAAATTGGCCTTGGGCTGGCGCCGCGGCGCCGGCTCTGTGCACCAGACAATTTTAACATACTTTTTCCGTTGGTGAGATTCCTGAACTCGTAACTTCTTCGTTATAGGTCCGAAATAGTTCATTCAAGAGCCTACGGTTCACAAATCACGTACTCTACGTGGTCATGCAAGAATTTTATCTATTTGTCTTTGTTTACTAAAATTTTACCTATTAGTCCATTTTTAGCGAAAACGATAAACGTTCGTGAACGTTCAACGCTCATTTCTTCGTTCTAAGTCCAAATTCGGTCATTCTCGAGTCCGCAACTCTATAATACCAAATAAGATTTGTCTCCATTGAAAACCTATGTTTCCAAGCTCAAACACAAAATACGACTTCCATTATGAGAATTTCACGAATTCGACGATTATCGTCTAATCGTGTGAATTCCGCCAAAACTTTATTACTTAAGATTTGTTCTTCGTTCTAAATGGATTCATTCATACATACTAACATCTTGACATACATACTTCATTAACTTATAAACATCATAAGTTATTACTTGTTCTTGGTGAGTTTGTAACTTATTAAAGTATAAAATACTTATGTTTCCATTTCTCATGACTTATGTCTTCTTTTCATATGACTTATTATGGTTAATGACTTCTAACCATTATTCTTGCTTAATATCATACTAACTTTCTTAATGTAAATATGTTACAAGTTCTTACAAGTTCTTATGCGTTCATTATAAGTTCATAACTTATTTATGAGTGAATTACTTATTCATGACTTATACGGCTTATTTAAGACTTAAGCCCTTTGTTTTATCATTTCAACTCCTTCTTAGCATACAAATCCCACCACTACTCACTTCTCTAACAATGGAAGAGAAAGAGAATCATGGCTTAGGATTACTTACTCTTGATGTTCTCTTGCTAATCCTTCTTCTTGCTCCTTGAACTATAAACTCTAGCTTTTCTAACTTTTGTAGCTTATTCTCTCAAGTAAATAAGCACTTAAAATGTTGGATGAAATACAATAACCAACAAAATGAAAACTAAGCTTGCTATTTATAGGCATCTCAAAGTTGGGGCATAATGGTCATTAAGCCACTTCCACCTCCGTAATCTACCTTCTTACTATTCATTACTTTGTCCCTAAGTAAACTTGGCCACCACATTTACTTAGCCACCAAGACACTTGCTCACCACTTATCTTGATTATTACTTAACTTAGCCATTAAGCTTACTTGCTTATCACTTTGGATTACCCATGGGTTGCCCAATGGTTCTTGCTTACCCATTGAATACTTACTTTGGGCTTTACATTTAATTAGCTTACTAACTTATACTTTTGGGCTTGCATTTAACAAATATTTGGGCTTTACCATTAGCTTGCATTGGGCTTACTCATTATTCCCCATTGGGAATTACCCTTCCTATATTTGGGCCTTATCATAATTCACATTAGACAATACAATTTCCTACACAATCCTACAAATTCAATACATTGGACTTAAAGCCTCATAGCGTATAATTTACGTATTATTCTCGTATTCTAACTCGTATACTAATTCGTGATATACGATATACCATCACTCATACATACTCGTATTCTCTACCTCGTACAATACCTACGTATTATACGATCATCGCTTTATTTTATTAATCGCATTTAAATTCCTTCTCGTAAATCACTTTCCTTAAACGTTAGGTTTTAAGTCCGCAGGCGAAAAACTGCGTTTTCCATAACTGAAATATTATTGGATATTCCATCTCACCTCGATATTCTATCGTTACGTATTTCTCGAAAGTTCAAAAATAATTCTCGAGCAGAAATACGTGAATAGTGTTTTTTCAGAAAATATCTCGGAAAGCTTTTATTTTCGTCTTTGAAATTCAAACACTTTAATTCTATCACATAGCCAAAATACTACTACGTTCTGACATGCCTAGGTCATAAAACGACCTTCAATTAGCTTACTCCCATAAATAATAAATTAAATTCATTTAATCCTTATAATTAAATAAAAATTTAATTCTCCTAAAAATCCGATTTTCTGGGGCGTCACAGATAATCAGAAGGTCTGAATAGTATATTTTAAATACATATTTATAATATTTCGTCAAACATGTTATCTCGATCATGCTGAGCAAACAATTCATCCTCAATATTATGCTTCCTTATAAAATTATGAACTGCAAAGCAAGCGATAACTATATCCCTTTGTACGGTAAAAGGGTAAGGAGCCATTCATTTCAAACTATATCTCATGCCAAGGGGTTACTGTGACGCTCCCAAAACAGGTATACATCACCCATCTTGAGTCGCCAGATACATGGTATAGAAATCAACTACAAACTTAATTATACAACTGTCATATAAAAAATACGACAAAACATAGCTGAGTTTTTACACGAATATTGCCTTCTAGACAATATCTAAACTCAATGGAGTCCTCATTATAATTATTATCACACTATTTTATAAAAATAGTGAGAACTACTATAGCCACCATCTCGGACCTTCAATCCATTCCCCGACCAGTCCCAACTATATTCTTATTTCCTGAAGAGAACAGTGAAAGAAAAGGGTGAGCTCAACTAGCCCAGTAAAAAATATTATGACTAAGATAATGCAGAATAAATTATCCTTAGCCTTCAACAGTATAACAACTAATAGAATATAATAGACAACAAGTTTTAGATCAACAACTGCAGTGGAATAAGCAATCCATTAGAAGAGTCAAGTAGAGCATAAAATCTACTATCTTCTATGATTTAAAAAGTTTTTCATCAACTTTATCGCTGAGACTCGGCTTAAAAAATAAAATTGAATCATCCCTGTACCACGACCAAGGATATTCATGTAATCATCAATGGTCATGATTATACCGAATAATCCCTGGTCATAATCATACCAATAACTGTCCATCAATGAACTACAGACCAATTAGGACTTTTACCACATCATTTGTTACATTACGGTCATGATTATGCCGAATAATCCCTGGTCATAATCATACCAAGTCCATCTATGCACGTAAGGCAAAGATGATTTTCTTCACAATATAAGCATGAGGATGATGACAATGATATAATAATTCAATAAAACAAGTTCAAGGATAAATTTTAAAGATTTATAATTTAATTTATCCAGAAATCAATAACGTCCAAATTGTCAACATGATACTACTTTGTAGAGTAAAATTCAAGAATAATATTCATGTACCAAAAATAATTTGGACAAAAACAAAATATATTTTTCAGGTGAATAGTACCCCGTGATTAATACTTCGGGAATAGTACCCCATGAATAGTACACCGACACTAAAAGTGTCCTGAATACTCGAGTAAATGGTACTAGAGTGAATAGTAATTGGGTGAATAGTACTTCGGCGCGAAAAGTGTCCTGAATACCCGAGTGAATGATACTAGCATGAATAGTAACCTGTGAATAGTAACTCATAAAAGAAAAATACCAAAGAAAATGATATTCCATGACGAGTACAAAAGAAATGATATCTCATACGAGTATAATAGAATATACGAAACTGCAAATGTATTTTTACTTGCCATGCGACAATCCACGTAGACAGATCATTTTCATAATTTAATAAAGAATGAATACGAAGGATCATTCACCATGCATGCGGTAATCCACATAGACAGATTATTCTAACATAATAATAAAGAATGGAATAATAGAAGAATTCACCATGCATGCGGTAGTTCGCAAAGACATGTTATTCCAACAGAATAATAAAGAATGGAACCAGGTCATGCGTAATCCGCACAGACATGATATTCCAACCGAATGATACAGAACGGAACTAGGTCATGCGTAATTCGCAAAGACAGGATATTCCAACAGAATAATAAATAATGGAATAACAACAGAATTCACAAGGCATGCGACAGACCACACAGACAGATTATTCCAACTGAATAATAAAAATGGAATAAAAGAAGAATTCACCAGGCATGCGATAGACCGCACAGACAGGTTATTCCAACAGAATAATAAAGAATAGAATAATAGAAGAATTTCACCATGTATGTCGTACTTCACATAGACATGTTATTCCAACATAATAATAAAGAATGGAATAACAACCCTTACGAGTATTGAAAGAAAATAACTCTCTTCATGAATACGAAGGAATAAAACTCCTTACCTTAGAAGAAAACTGGATACTAAAATAGTGAGATAGCAGACTTCTCTTCTTCTTTCTCTCTATAATTTCTCTATATAATAATTGCTCTATAGCTTTAGTGAATTGGTGAGAAATGAAGGAAGAATGAGCTTCTATTTATAGGAAAATATAGTTTCAATAATTGCACATTTTGGGGCTCAAAATATTACAGTATAATATATCCCTCTTTTTCTTCATTTTTAATCTAGTCTTGCAAGTATTATCAAACTTGCACCACCTCCCCTAATAGTAAAACATGTGAATTAATAGTTCATTCATGTGACTCAATAGTATATTCATGTTAAAAAACTAATTACAGTATAGTACCTTCAACTATACCTCTATTTTTAATTTAGTCATGCAAGTATTATCAATCTTGCACCAATTCTCCTAATAGTAAATCATGTGAATCACTAGTACACACATGTGAACACATAGTTATAATCATGTGAATTAATAGTAATTAATTGCTCATTTATCCGATTAATTACCTGATTGGTCAGTATAACTTCCAGACATCAATTAATATCGAAATAAATGTCGATTTCCACTAACACTAATAATTTCAACACAATGGAACTATTAATTTCATCTTTAATCAACACGAACTTATTTATCATTAATATTATAATTCACAATATTTAACAACTAGGTTGTTCCCAAGAAAGAGGGGAATTTTCGATAAGGATTTCTCCTTATTGGCGCGTAATTAGGTGACCAAACCTCTCCTTAACAGAACTTCTAGACATTGTCAATATTGCAAATAATAATATGAATAACTTTGTCGTCTCAATTATTGATTTAATAATATAACATATTATGCAGATGATACTGTGACAATAATTAAATCAATAATATGAGAGATATGATGCAGCAATTACTGTAGCAATAATTGAGTATAACTGAGTGACTTCCTACGTAAGCATCAATAATCAATACTGTGTGCTACTATGCAACCACACATATGACTGTACTTTTATCACTGATTATTTTATGACAACTTACTTACTTTAAAAAAAGTTTCACATATCATCCATAACTTTAACCTTTTATCAATTTAACCATTTAATAAATAGAATAATTATAAGAAAATTGAATACTTTCATTTCATAAAATTTAGGGTCTCAAAATCTCCCCTCCTTATGAAATTTCGCCCTCAAAATTTACGTACTGGTAGTTCGAAGAGATGAGAATACCTTGCTTTCTATTCGGATTATACCTTCACGGTTATTTCCTTTGTAGCATGATTTTCCCATTGCTCATCTCCTGTATTTCAGATATCATTCTAGAATATATCTTCAAAACAAAGGTTAATTGATATGCCACATATTATCCAAATACTCTGACCGATCAATTAAATATTAAATAACTTAGGTAGGTCATACTAGCGAAGGAATTACCCGTCTCTCCCCTCCTAGTTCTAGTCTCACATCTCAGCCAGTGATCATATCCCTAAACTTTGATACCAACTGTGACACCCCCAAAACAAGTATACGCCACCCATCTTGGGTCGCCAATTACATGGTAGAGAAATCAACTACAAACTTAATTTTATAACTGTCGTGTAAAAAATACGACAAAACATAGCTGAGTTTTTACACGAATATTGCCTTCTAGACGATATCCAAACTCAATGGAGTCCTCATTATAATTATTATCACACTATTTTATAAAAATAGTGAGGACTACTATAGCCACCATCTCGGACCTTCAATCCATTCCCCGACCAGTCCCAGCTATATTCTCATTTCCTGAAGAGAACAGTGAAAGAAAATGGTGAGCTCAACTAGTCTAGTAAGAAATATTATGACTAAGATAATGCAGAATAAATTATCCTTAGCCTTCAACAGTATAACAACTGATAGAATATAATAGACAACAAGTTTTAGATCAATAACTGCAGCGGAATAAGCAATCCATTAGAAGAGTCAAGTAGAGCATAAAATCTACTATCTTCTATGATTTAAAAAGTTTTTCATCAACTTTATCGCTGAGACTCAGCTTAATAAATAAAATCAAATCATCCCTGCACCACGGCCAAGGATATTCATGTAATCATCAATGGTCATGTTTATACCGAATAATTCTTGGTCATAATCATACCAATAACTGTCCATCAATGAACTACAGGCCAATGAGGACTTTTACCACATCATTCGTTACATTACGATTATGATTATACCGAATAATCCCTGGTCATAATCATACCAAGTCCATCTATGCACGTAAGCCAAAGATGACTTTCTTCACAATATAAGCATGAGGATGACGACAATGATATAATAATTCAATAAAATAAGTTCAAGGATAAATTTTAAAAATTTATAATTTAATTTATCCAGAAATTAATAACGTCCAAATTGTCAACATGATACTGCTTTGCAAAGTAAAATTCAAGAATAATATTCATGTACCAAAAATAATTTGGATAAAAAAGAAATATATTTTTTGGGTGAATAGTACCCCGTGAATAATATTTCGATAATAGTACCCCATGAATAATATCCTGACACGAAAAGTGTCCTGAATACCCGAGTGAATGATACTAGAGTAAATAGTAATCGGGTAAATAGTAACTCGTAAATAGTACTTCGGCACAAAAAGTGCCCCGAATACCCGAGTGAATGATATTAGAGTGAATAGTAATTGGGTGAATAGTAACCCATGAATAGCAACTCGTAAAAGAAAAATACCAAAAAAAATGATATTCCATGACGAGTACAAAAGAAATGATATCTCATACGAGTATAATAGAATATACGAAATTACAAATGGATTTTTACCCGCCATGCGGTAATCCACGTAGAGAGATCATTTTCACAATTTAATAAAGAATGAATACGAAGGATCATTCACCATGCATGCGGTAATCCACATAGACAGGTTATTCTAACAGAATAATAAAGAATGGAATAACAGAAGAATTCACCATGCATGCGGTAGTCCGTGTAAACAGGTTATTCCAACAGAATAATAAAGAATGGAACCAGATCATGCGTAATCCGCACAGACAGGATATTCCAATAGAATAATAAAAAACAGAACCAGGTCATGCGTAATTCGCAAAGACAAGATATTCCAACAAAATAATAAAGAATGGAATAACAACAGAATTCACCAGGCATGCGATAGGCCACACAGACAGGTTATTCCAACTGAATAATAAAGAATAGAATAAAAGAAGAATTCCCCAGGTATGCGATAGACCGCACAGACAGGTTATTCCAACAGAATAATAAAGAATGGAATAATAGAAAAATTTCACCATGTATGCGGTACTTCGCATAGACATGTTATTCCAACATAATAATAAAGAATGGAATAACAACCCTTACGAGTATTGAAAGAAAATAGTTCTCTTCATGAATACGAAAGAATAATACCCCTTACCTTAGAAAAAAATTAGATACTGGAATAGTGAGGTAGCAGACTTCTCTTCTTCTTTCTCTCTATAACTTCTCTCTATAATAATTGCTCTATAGCTTTAGTGAATTGGTGAGAAATGAAGGAAGAATGAGCTTCTATTTATAAAAAAATATAGTTTTAATAATTGCCCATTTTGGAGCTCAAAACATTACAGTATAATACCTCCCTCTTTTTCTTCATTTTTAATCTAGTCCTGCAAGTATTATCAAATTTACACCACCTCCCCTAATAGTAAATCACGTGAATTAATAGTTCATTCATGTGACTCAATAGTATAATCATGTAAAAAAACTAATTACAGTATAGTACCTTTAACTATACCTCCATTTTTGATTTAGTCATGCAAGTACTCTCAATCTTGCACCAATTTTTCTAATAGTAAATCATGTGAATCAATAGTACACACTTGTGAACACATAGTTACAATCATGTGAATTAATAGCAATTAATTGCTCATTTATCCGATTAATTATCCGATTGGTCAGTATAACTTCCAGACATCAATTAATATCGAAATAAATGTCTATTTCCACTAACACTAATAATTCTAACACAATGGAACTATCAATTATATCTTTAATCAACACGAACTTATTCATCATTAATATTATAATTCATAATATTTAACAACCAGGTTGTTCCCAGGAAAGAGGGGGCTTTCCGATAAGGATTTCTCCTTATTGGAGCACAATTAGGTAACCAAACATCTCCTTGACAGAACTTCTAGACATTGTCAATAGTACAAATAATAATATGAATAATGTATGACCCCGAATTTTATGAAATAAAAGTATTCAATTTTTCTTATAATTACAATTCAGTAAATTGTTAAATTGATAAAAAGTTAAAGTTATGGGTGAAATGTGAAATTTTTTCAAAATAAACAAGTGGTTATAAAATAATCATTGTTGTCGGGGAATATTCGTTGGTCGTGGAATATTCTTTCTATCGGGGAATATTCGTACGACGGCGCAGCTATTTGTGGGTCCCATAACAAAAAATAGTCGGATGAAGATAACGACAAAAATTGAGTTTTTATAATTAACGGCATAGTTGTTACCGTTAAAACTGTTGGAATACCCGGTGGTTAAAATACAGTAATACACGTTATTGTATAGTATTTTTGAAATTATTGATTCTTACGTAAGAAGGCACTACTGAATAATTGTCACAGTAATTACTGTTCAATATTTTATTTTATTGATTCAATAATTGCTGCGTTGATATTTTATATTATTGTTGTTTCAATAATTATTGCTGCAGATAATCTCCATTATCAGATCAATAATTCATATTATTTGAATAATATTATTAGATAGCATTATTGGCAATGTCTAAAAAGTTCTGTCTAAGGAGAGGTTTGGTCATCTAATTGCGCGCCAATAAGAAAAAATCCTTATTGGAAAGCCCCCTCTTTCTTGGGAACGGCCTGGTTGCCAGTACTGTGATTCCGTAATATTATTTGTGAATAATTAATTATTGATTTATATGACGAGGAAAATATTAATTTTATGTGGATATAGATGGAATTTTTTTTAAAGTGACAATTGTTGAAAAATAATATTTTATCTTTTATGATAAAATAATTTATTATTATATTTAATAATATAATAATGGTGATAGTTTTACAATGAATGTGGGATATATGATTATATGAGGAGGAAGAGTATTTTTGTTGTATTAAATGATTATCACATGTTTTGTGTGTCGGTGGACTCCATTTCTTGACTGAAATTTGATTATAGCATGTAAAATCGCCCGTTTATAGATTTCGGTCAATTTCTATTTAAAATTTGGAAAAACTTTATTCTGCAAAGTTGTAGAGAATAGAATTTTCTATAAAAAGTTGCAAGATTCAAATTTTCTGATAAAAGAGCTATTTTCTATGAATTATTGAAGTTTTAGAAAATAAAATAATTTTTATTAATTTATGGGTGAGACCCACTTTGGTTGTTGAACACATGCGGGTTGCTGGGATTTTTTTTTCAGCCTTGGCATTCTTTGATTGCTGATGGTTGGTGTGTAGAAAATAGAGAATAAATAATATTAATTATTTATTCTCTATTTTGGCGTTCTAGCATTTTCCTATAAATAGGTGCTTAAGTTAGAATTGAAAATCACACCAGAAATAAGTTTTCTTTCTCTATATACTATCAAACATATTTTTGTGAGTATTTTGATATCTTGAGTGTTTCTCAGCATTATATCCAATATTCAAGTCAGAAATATTGCTCTTTTGAGGTAAGAAATTTTAAGGGTTATTATGTTTTTCAGTTCGTAATTCTTCTGACCTTCAGAAAATTCTAGAAAAATTTAATATGATATTTTGATGAGTTTTATTGATTGTGTCCAAAAATGGTGATTTTTGGATGTATAGATTAAGAATTATGAATTTTACGGGAAAGACTATTTTAAAAGTAACCGCTTATAACTCCTTGTGGTTAAATCCAAAATTGATGAAATTTTTATTGGAAGTATATCTATATAATATTATTGTACTTTGTGAATTTCAAAATTTTTGGATAAAAGTACAATTTATGATAAATATCTAAATATTCGGCGGTTTTCGCCATATAAAAAATAGTAAATGAGTTTTAAAAATTCTGAGAAAAATATATGTTCAATATGGGACTATATTCTGCTAAATCCGAGAAAAGAAATATTTTTGGAACTGATTTAGTATTTTTCATGAAAATGGACTAGTTATGAGTAAATGAATTAAATATATTATGTGAAGTAAGAAAATTGGAAAATAGGATTTTACGGCTTGAGAATCCTATATGAGGTATATACAGATTTTTGATGAGGGTTTTGATTATTGGTAATAAAATCTTATGAGTTTGGTATTTTAGGATGGTTAAATACATTATTTAGTAAAGTGTAAACAATTAAAATAAATTGTTTATAAGCTTAAGAAATATTATTCTTTTAATATCATTATACCGAAATATTGGTATGTATTTTATTGTGGAATTTCTACCTTTTTGTGTTAGATTTACTATTCATGAGTTACTATTCACGAGTTACTAATTATGAGTTACTATTCACGATAAAATTAGTTTCTTTTTCCAACCAAATTATAGTTGATTTATGAATATTACTCTTAAGATTAAATCTAGATGTTTTGATTATATTGATTTTACTATTATATATGACATTTTTATAATCCTGGTGAAGAAAATTGTCTTTGACTTAAGTGTAAAGGTGGGTAGATTTTTGGTATGATCATGACTATGGGTTCCCTTTGGCCTGTAGTGCAAAGATGAATTATTGATGAATATATTTGGCCTGTAGTGCGAAGATGAACTGTTGTTGAATATCTTTAGCCGTAGTGCAAAGATTAATTTATTAGCATGATTATGAACAGGAACTGTGATTTGGTATAACCATGATCTTTGATGTTTCAGGTAAAGACAGGTGATGAAAATATTATTCGTCCTGGGTGCGAAAAAAAATTTAGAATCACAATTATGATTATGAGTTATTCATATGATTGTGGAAAGGAACTGTTGAGTGATGTTACAGGGATAAAACATTGTTGGTGGATTTTTAACATGGAGAAGATAATGGACTTTATGGTCTATTTGACTCTTCTAATGGATTGCTCGTTCCGCTGCAACTATGGTTGAAAATTTTTATCATCTACCATATGTTCTAAATCTCTGATTTATTACTATTAAAGGCTATTGATAAATTATTTATCTTTAGTCATGATATTCTTTATTGGGCTAGTTGTGCTCACCCTTTTGTTTCACAATTTCTTTCAGGTAATAAGAGTGTAGCTTGGTTGAGCGAGGGTAACGGGAAAATAGAACGGTGGTCTCTAGCTGTGGTGGTTCCCCCTAAGCAGTATAGAAAAGTGTTGTATACATCATTTAGTAGTTATATTTGGTGAATCAAATAGAGTGAGGCGAACCCAATGTTGGAAGGGTGTTTTGCCACTATCATACAAGATGTCAAATGATATACAACCTTGTGTCATCATAAGACAGGGATGTGCTCATCCACTTGCTGAGTATATTTATGAGCACTACCTATATAATCTTGGTGTTTGTTTGAAGTATAATTCTCAATTAGAGACAGTGGAGATAATGATATGTCAAGGGAAGACTTTCCATTGGGAAGAATATGATTGTAATCTTCTCGTTTTTCTTTGGGGTCTATTGGGTCAACCAAGGATAATTCTATGGCCATATGATATCTATCATAATCTAGAAGCATGGCCTCCCATGTATGAAGGTTTCCTTGAGCACTTCTCAAAGATTCTAATTTCTAAAACAGTTTTTGACTATACCTTTATGTAAGGTGTCATTGTGAGGTGCTGTCCACGGTTGGGACATGAGTCACATTTAGTATATATTTGTATCCAAACTCACAGCATATGTGTTGTTGTATTTTGCACGACAATTGTTGTAATAAAGTTGTAGTTATTTTCTGTACCATGTATTTGGCGACTCAAAATAGGTTGGATGGAATGGACCTATTTTGGGGTTGTCACAGTTGGTATCAGAGCCATAAGTAAAGAGCCCCGAGCCTTTATCTGGTGACTTCCTGTTGATGGGAGATGCACCGAAGCCAGACTCTCCGTAAGGGACGTCGTTCTGCGGTGGCAAATTGATAGGTATCATTGTGAGGTGCTGACACAAGATGGTGTCCAAAGTCACAGTTGGTATCAGAGCTTAGGGATATGGTTTTGGCGGAGATCGGGGAATATAACTAGGAGGGGAGAGATGAGTAAATCATTTGCTAGTGTGTCCTACCTAAGCTTAATTGTTGGTTGGTCATAATATATGGATATTATGTGATACATTAATTTGCTTAATTAACCCTTGTTTTATGGCAGTATTTGAGAATGGCAGCTGAGGATGCTAACAATGGAGTGAATGAGACTGTGGGGATACCTCTAATCACTAACCATGATAATGTGATGTCAGTTGAAGAAGGAATTAGAGAAATCCATGTGGTGAGTGAAGAATTGATAGTTACACCCAAAATGGTCGCAGAAGTAACAGCTGAGAGTGAGGAAGAAGAGGAAGAAGAGATACCCGAGGAGAGTTTGTTAGAGGTATTATATGATCAAAATATAGAATTACAAAATCGTATTCATGAGTTAGAAGAGCAGGCTAAAGAACGACAGGCGGTCGTGGAGCAAAAGGATGCAACAATTCAAGCTTGTGTTACCCGATATGTGATGCTTGAATAGAAACATTCTTTGGCAGAGTATAAGATGATAAAGATGGAATCTGAGCTGAAAGAAGAAAAAACTGAATGAGTGAGAATAAGTGATGCATGGGCAAAAGCCGCACGACACGTGGATATTGTGGAAAGAGATGTCCGATCTAAGAAGGTTAAAACAGATGATATGAATTTCTCTTTTTGGAAAGCAATTGGGAGAAACCAACATCGAGTTTTGAATTACCCTGTACAGAGCGGTCAACCTGAATTCGATATGGATCGAAGATTGATGATTCGGATCATGAATCAGGAGTATAACGAGGCAGTTGAGGGAGGAATATGTCCTATAGAAAAGTATATTCCTACGGTAGTGATGACGCCAAATGCTTCCCCAGACAAGTCAAAGCCGGGTAGTTCGAGGGATGGCAGTTGTCATGACTTCCCAACAAATGAGGAACCCAAATAAAGTTATCATGGGAGATGAGCAATGGAGAAATCATGATGATCTGAGAGATAGAATCTGAAATGAAAGCAAGGTATTCTCAACTCTTCGAAATACCAGGTACGTAAATTTCGGGGACGAAATTTCATAAGAATGGGAGATTGTAAGACCCCGAATTTTATGAAATAAAAGTATTCAATTTTTTTTATAATTACAATTCAGTAAATGGTTAAATTGATAAAAAGTTAAAGTTATGGGTGAAATATGAAAAATTTTCAAAATAAACAAGTGGTTATAAAATAATCATTGTTGTCGGGGAATATTCGTTGGTCGTGGAATATTCTTTCTATCGGGGAATATTCGTACGACAACACAATTATTTGTGGGCCCCATAACAGAAAACGGTCGGATGAAGATAATGATAAAAATTGAGTTTTTATAATTAACGGCGTAGTTGTTACTGTTAACAATGTTAGAATACCCGGTGGTTAAAATACAGTAATACGCGTTATTACACAGTAACACACGGTATTGCACAATATTTTTGAAATTATTGATTTTTACGTAAGAAGACACTACTGAATAATTGTCACAGTAATTACTGTTCAATATTTTATTTTATTGATTCAATAATTACTGCATTGATATTTTATATTATTGTTGTTTCAATAATTATTACTGCACATTATCTCCATTATCAGATCAATAATTCATATTTTTTGAATAATATTATTAGATAGCATTATTGGTAATGTCTAGAAAGTTCTGTCTAAGGAGAGGTTTGGTCATCTAATTGCGCGCCAATAAGGAGAAATCCTTATTGAAAAGCCCCCTCTTTCCTAGGAACGGCCTGGTTGCCAGTACTGTGATTCTGTAATATTATTTGTGAATAATTAATTATTGATTTATATGATGAGAAAAATATTAATTTTATGTGGATATAGATGAAATTTTATTTTAAAGTGACAATTGTTGAAAAATGATATTTTATCTTTTCTGATAAAATAATTTATTATTATATTTAATAATATAATAATGGTGATAGTTTTACAATGAATGTGGGATATATGAGTATATGAGAAGGAAGAGTATTTTTGTTTTATTACATGATTAACACATGTTTTGTGTGTCGGTGGACCCCATTTCTTGACTGAAATTTGATTATAGCCTGTAAAATCGTCCGTTTATGAATTTCGGTCAATTTTTGTTTGGAATTTGGAAAAAATTTCTTCTGTAAAGTTGTAGAGAATTGAATTTCCTATAAAAAAACACGAGATTCGAATTTTCTGATAAAAGAGCTATTTTCTATGAATTATTGAAGTTTCAGAAAATAAAATAATTTTTATTAATTTATGGGTGGGACCCACTTTGGTTGTTGAACACATGTGGGCTGCTGGGATTTTTTTTCCAGCCTTGGCATGCTTTGATTGCTGATGGTTGGTGTGTAGAAAATAGAGAATAAATAATATTAATTTATTATTTTAGTCTCCTTTGGCGTTCTAGCATTTTCCTATAAATAATTGCTTATGTTAGAATTGAAAATCACACCAGAAATAAGTTTTATTTCTCTCTATATTATCAAGCATATTTTTATGAGTATTTTGATATCTTGAGTGTTGCTCAGCGTTATATCCAATATTCAAGTCAGAAATATTGCTCTTTTGAGGTAAGAGATTTTAAGGGTTATTATATTTTTCAGTTCGTAATTTTTCTGACCTTCAGAAAATTTTGGAAATATTTAAAATGATATTTTAATGAGTTTTATTGATTGTGTTCAAAAATGGTGATTTTTGGATGTATAGATTAAGAGTTATGAATTTTATGGGGAAAGACTATTTTAAAAGTAACCGCTTATAACTCCTTGTGGTTAACTCCAAAATTGATGAAAATTTTATTGGAAGTATATCTATATAATATTAGTGTACTCTGTGAATTTCAAAATTTTTGGATAAAAGTATAGTTTATGATAAATGTCTAAATATTCGGCGGTTTTGGCCATATGAAAAATAGTAATTGAGTTTTAAAAATTCTGAGAAAAATATATGTTCAATATGGGACTATATTCTGCTAAATCTCGGAAAAGAAATATTTTTGGAACTGATTTGGTATTTTTCATGAAAATAGACTAGTTATGAGTAAATGAATTAAATATGTTATGTGAAGTAAGAAAATTAGAAAATAGGATTTTATAGCTTGAGAATCCTATATGAGGTATATGCAGATTGTTGATGTGGGTTTTGGTTATTTGTAATAACATCTTATGAGTTTGGCATTTTAGGATGATTAAATACATTATTTATTAAAGTGTAAAAAATTAAAATAAATTATTTATAAGCTTAAGAAATATTATTCTTTCAATATCATTATACCGAAATATTAGTATGTATTTTATTGTGGAATTTCTTCCTTTTTGTATCGGGTTTACTATTCATGAGTTGCTATTCACGAGTTACTAATTACGAGTTACTACTCACGACAAAATTGGTTTCTTTTTCTAACCAAATTATAGTTGATTTATGAATATTACTCTTAAGATTAAATCTAGATGTTTTGATTATATTGATTTTACTATTATATATGACATTTTTATAATCCTGGTGAAGAAATTTGTCTTTGACTTAAGTGTAAAGATGGGTAGATTTTTGGTATGATCATGACTATGGGCTCCCTTTGGCCTGTAGTGCAAAGATGAATTATTGATGAATATCTTTGGCCTGTAGTGCGAAGATGAGCTGTTGTTGAATATCTTTGGCCGTAGTGCAAAGATGGATTTATTAGCATGATTATGAATAGGAACTGTGATTTGGTATAACCATGATCTTTGATGTTTCAGGTAAAGACAGGTGATGAAAATATTCTTCGTCCTGGGTGCGAAGAAAAATTTAGAATCACAATTATGATTATGAGTTATTTATATGATTGTGGAAAGGAAATGTTGAGTTATGTTACATGGATAAAACATTGTTGGTGGATTTTTAACTTGGAGAAGATAATAGACTTTATGGTCTATTTGACTCTTCTAATGGATTGCTCGTTCCGCTGCAACTATGGTTGACAATTTTTATCATCTACCATATGTTCTAAATCTCTGATTTATTACTATTAAAGGCTATTGATAAATTATTTATCTTTAGTCATGATATTCTTTATTGGGCTAGTTGTGCTCACCTTTTTTGTTTCACAATTCCTTTCAGGTAATAAGAGTGTAGCTGGGTCGAGCGAGGGTAACGGGAAAATAGAACGGTGGTCTCTAGCTGTGGTGGTTCCCGCTAAGCAGTATAGAAAAGTGTTGTATACATCATTTAGTAGTTATATTTGGTGAATCAAATAGGGTGAGGCGAACCCAATGTTGGAAGGGTGTTTTGCCACTATCATACAACATGTCTAATGAAATACAATCTCGTGTCATCATAAGACAGGGATGTGCTCGTCCACTTGCTGAGTATATTTATGAGCACTACCTATATAATCTTGGTGTTTGTTTGAAGTATAATTCTCAATTAAAGACAGTGGAGATAATGATATGTCAAGCGAAGACTTCCATTGGGAAGAATATGATAGTAATCTTCTCGTTTTTCATTGGGGTCTATTGGGTCAACCAAGGATAATTCTATGGCCATATGATATCTATCATAAGCTAGAAGCATGGTCTCCCATGTACGAAGGTTTCCTTGAGCACTTCCCAAAGATTCTTATTTCTAAAACAGTTTTTGACTATACCTTTATGTAAGGTGTCATTGTGAGGTGCTGTCCACGGTTGGGACATGAGTCACATTTGGTATATATTTGTATCCAAACTCACAGCATATGTGTTGTTGTATTTTGCATGACAATTATTGTAATAAAGTTGTAGTTATTTTCTGTACCATGTATTTGGCGACTCAGAATAGGTTGAATTGAATGGACCTATTTTGGGGTTGTCACAGTTGGTATTAGAGCCATAAGTTAAGAGCCCCGAGCCTCTATCTGGTGACTTCCTGTTGACGGGGGATGCACCGAAGCCAGACTCTCCGTAAGGGACGCCGTTCTGCGGTGATATTTTATATTATTGTTGTTTCAATAATTATTGCTGCACATCATCTCCATTATCAGATCAATAATTCATATTATTTGAATAATATTATTAGATACCATTATTGGAAATATCTAGAAAGTTCTGTCAAATGAGAGGTTTGGTCATCTAATTGCGCGCCAATAAGGAAAAATCCTTATTGGAAAGCCCCCTCTTTCCTGGGAACGGCCTGGTTGCCAGTACTGTGATTCTGTAATATTATTTGTGAATAATTAATTATTGATTTATATGATGAGAAAAATATTAATTTTATGTAGATATAGATGAATTTTTTTTTAAAGTGACAATCGTTGAAAAATGATATTTTATCTTTTCTGATAAAATAATTTATTATTATATTTAATAATATAATAATGGTGATAGTTTTACAATGAATGTGGGATATATGAGTATATGAGGAGGAAGATTATTTTTGTTTTATTAAATGATTAACACATGTTTTGTGTGCCGGTGGACCCCATTTCTTGATTGAAATTTGATTATAGCCTGTAAAATTGTCCGTTTATGGATTTCGGTCAATTTCTGTTTGGAATTTGAAAAAACTTTCTTCTGCAAAGTTGTAGAGAATTGAATTTCTTATAAACAAACGCTAGATTCGAATTTTCTGATAAAAGAGCTATTTTCTATGAATTATTGAAATTTTGGAAAATAAAATGATTTTTATTAATTTATGGGTGGGACCCACTTTGGTTGTTGAACACATGTGGGCTGCTGAGATTTTTTTCCAGCCTTGGCATGCTTTGATTGCTGATGGTTGGAGTGTAGAAAATAGAGAATAAATAATATTAATTTATTATTTTAGTCTCATTTGGCGTTCTAGTATTTTCCTATAAATAGGTGCGTAAGTTAGAATTGAAAATCACACCAGAAACAAGTTTTCTTTCTCTCTATATTATCAAGCATATTTTTATGAGTATTTTGATATCTTGAGTGTTGCTCAGCGTTATATCCAATATTCAAGTCAGAAATACTGCTCTTTTGAGGTAAGGAATTTTAAGGGTTATTATGTTTTTCAGTTCGTAATTCTTCTGACCTTCAGAAAATTCTGGAAATATTTAAAATAATATTTTGATGAGTTTTATTGATTGTGTCAAAAAATAGTGATTTTTGGATGTATAGATTAAGAGTTATGAATTTTACGGGGAAATAATATTTTAAAAGTAACCGCTTATAACTCCTTGTGGTTAACTCCAAAATTGATGAAATTTTTATTGGAAGTATATCTATATAATATTAGTGTACTCTGTGAATTTTAGAATTTTTGGATAAAAGTATAATTTATGATAAATGTCTAAATATTCAGCGGTTTTGGCCATATGAAAAATAGTAATTGAGTTTTAAAAATTCTGAGAAAAATATATGTTCAATATGGGACTATATTCTGCTAAATCTCAGAAAAGAAATATTTTTGGAACTGATTTGATATTTTTCATGAAAATAGACTAGTTATGAGTAAATGAATTAAATATGTTATGTGAAGTAAGAAAATTAGAAAATAGGATTTTATAGCTTGAGAATCCTATATGAGGTATATGCAGATTGTTGATGTGGGTTTTGGTTATTTGTAATAACATCTTATGAGTTTGGCATTTTAGGATGATTAAATACATTATTTATTAAAGTGTAAAAAATTAAAATAAATTATTTATAAGCTTAAGAAATATTATTCTTTCAATATCATTATACCGAAATATTAGTATGTATTTTATTGTGGAATTTCTTCCTTTTTGTATCGGGTTTACTATTCATGAGTTGCTATTCACGAGTTACTAATTACGAGTTACTACTCACGACAAAATTGGTTTCTTTTTCTAACCAAATTATAGTTGATTTATGAATATTACTCTTAAGATTAAATCTAGATGTTTTGATTATATTGATTTTACTATTATATATGACATTTTTATAATCCTGGTGAAGAAATTTGTCTTTGACTTAAGTGTAAAGATGGGTAGATTTTTGGTATGATCATGACTATGGGCTCCCTTTGGCCTGTAGTGCAAAGATGAATTATTGATGAATATCTTTGGCCTGTAGTGCGAAGATGAGCTGTTGTTGAATATCTTTGGCCGTAGTGCAAAGATGGATTTATTAGCATGATTATGAATAGGAACTGTGATTTGGTATAACCATGATCTTTGATGTTTCAGGTAAAGACAGGTGATGAAAATATTCTTCGTCCTGGGTGCGAAGAAAAATTTAGAATCACAATTATGATTATGAGTTATTTATATGATTGTGGAAAGGAAATGTTGAGTTATGTTACATGGATAAAACATTGTTGGTGGATTTTTAACTTGGAGAAGATAATAGACTTTATGGTCTATTTGACTCTTCTAATGGATTGCTCGTTCCGCTGCAACTATGGTTGACAATTTTTATCATCTACCATATGTTCTAAATCTCTGATTTATTACTATTAAAGGCTATTGATAAATTATTTATCTTTAGTCATGATATTCTTTATTGGGCTAGTTGTGCTCACCTTTTTTGTTTCACAATTCCTTTCAGGTAATAAGAGTGTAGCTGGGTCGAGCGAGGGTAACGGGAAAATAGAACGGTGGTCTCTAGCTGTGGTGGTTCCCGCTAAGCAGTATAGAAAAGTGTTGTATACATCATTTAGTAGTTATATTTGGTGAATCAAATAGGGTGAGGCGAACCCAATGTTGGAAGGGTGTTTTGCCACTATCATACAACATGTCTAATGAAATACAATCTCGTGTCATCATAAGACAGGGATGTGCTCGTCCACTTGCTGAGTATATTTATGAGCACTACCTATATAATCTTGGTGTTTGTTTGAAGTATAATTCTCAATTAAAGACAGTGGAGATAATGATATGTCAAGCGAAGACTTCCATTGGGAAGAATATGATAGTAATCTTCTCGTTTTTCATTGGGGTCTATTGGGTCAACCAAGGATAATTCTATGGCCATATGATATCTATCATAAGCTAGAAGCATGGTCTCCCATGTACGAAGGTTTCCTTGAGCACTTCCCAAAGATTCTTATTTCTAAAACAGTTTTTGACTATACCTTTATGTAAGGTGTCATTGTGAGGTGCTGTCCACGGTTGGGACATGAGTCACATTTGGTATATATTTGTATCCAAACTCACAGCATATGTGTTGTTGTATTTTGCATGACAATTATTGTAATAAAGTTGTAGTTATTTTCTGTACCATGTATTTGGCGACTCAGAATAGGTTGAATTGAATGGACCTATTTTGGGGTTGTCACAGTTGGTATTAGAGCCATAAGTTAAGAGCCCCGAGCCTCTATCTGGTGACTTCCTGTTGACGGGGGATGCACCGAAGCCAGACTCTCCGTAAGGGACGCCGTTCTGCGGTGATATTTTATATTATTGTTGTTTCAATAATTATTGCTGCACATCATCTCCATTATCAGATCAATAATTCATATTATTTGAATAATATTATTAGATACCATTATTGGAAATATCTAGAAAGTTCTGTCAAAGGAGAGGTTTGGTCATCTAATTGCGCGCCAATAAGGAAAAATCCTTATTGGAAAGCCCCCTCTTTCCTGGGAACGGCCTGGTTGCCAGTACTGTGATTCTGTAATATTATTTGTGAATAATTAATTATTGATTTATATGATGAGAAAAATATTAATTTTATGTAGATATAGATGAAATTTTTTTTTAAAGTGACAATCGTTGAAAAATGATATTTTATCTTTTCTGATAAAATAATTTATTATTATATTTAATAATATAATAATGGTGATAGTTTTACAATGAATGTGGGATATATGAGTATATGAGGAGGAAGATTATTTTTGTTTTATTAAATGATTAACACATGTTTTGTGTGCCGGTGGACCCCATTTCTTGATTGAAATTTGATATAGCCTGTAAAATTGTCCGTTTATGGATTTCGGTCAATTTCTGTTTGGAATTTGAAAAAACTTTCTTCTGCAAAGTTGTAGAGAATTGAATTTCTTATAAACAAACGCTAGATTCGAATTTTCTGATAAAAGAGCTATTTTCTATGAATTATTGAAATTTTGGAAAATAAAATGATTTTTATTAATTTATGGGTGGGACCCACTTTGGTTGTTGAACACATGTGGGCTGCTGAGATTTTTTTTCCAGCCTTGGCATGCTTTGATTGCTGATGGTTGGAGTGTAGAAAATAGAGAATAAATAATATTAATTTATTATTTTAGTCTCATTTGGCGTTCTAGTATTTTCCTATAAATAGGTGCGTAAGTTAGAATTGAAAATCACACCAGAAACAAGTTTTCTTTCTCTCTATATTATCAAGCATATTTTTGTGAGTATTTTGATATCTTGAGTGTTGCTCAGCGTTATATTCAATATTCAAGTCAGAAATACTGCTCTTTTGAGGTAAGGAATTTTAATGGTTATTATGTTTTTCAGTTCGTAATTCTTCTGACCTTCAGAAAATTCTGGAAATATTTAAAATAATATTTTGATGAGTTTTATTGATTGTGTCAAAAAATAGTGATTTTTGGATGTATAGATTAAGAGTTATGAATTTTACGGGGAAATAATATTTTAAAAGTAACCGCTTATAACTCTTTGTGGTCAACTCCAAAATTGATGAAATTTTTATTGGAAGTATATCTATATAATATTAGTGTACTCTGTGAATTTTAGAATTTTTGGATAAAAGTATAATTTATGATAAATGTCTAAATATTCAGCGGTTTTGGCCATATGAAAAATAGTAATTGAGTTTTAAAAATTCTGAGAAAAATATATGTTCAATATGGGACTATATTCTGCTAAATCTCAGAAAAGAAATATTTTTGGAACTGATTTGATATTTTTCATGAAAATAGACTAGTTATTAGTAAATGAATTAAATATGTTATGTGAAGTAAGAAAATTGGAAAATAGAATTTTATGGCTTGAGAATCCTATATGAGGTATATGCAGATTTTTGATGAGGGTTTTGGTTATTGGTAATAACATCTTATGAGTTTGGCATTTTAGGATGATTAAATGCATTATTTAGTAAAGTGTAAACAATTAAAATAAATTATTTATAAGCTTAAGAAATATTATTCTTTCAATATCATTATACTTAAATATTGGTATATATTTTATTGTGGAATTTTTTCTTTTTTGTGTCGGGTTTACTATTCATGAGTTGCTATTCACGAGTTACTAATTACGAGTTACTACTCACGACAAAATTAGTTTCTTTTTCTAACCAAATTATAGTTGATTTATGAATATTACTCTTAAGATTAAATCTAGATGTTTTGATTATATTGATTTTACTATTATATATGACATTTTTATAATCCTGGTGAAGAAATTTGTCTTTGACTTAAGTGTAAAGATGGGTAGATTTTGGGTATGATCATGACTATGGGTTCCCTTTGGCCTGTAGTGCAAAGATGAATTATTGATGAATATCTTTGGCCTGTAGTGCGAAGATGAACTGTTGTTGAATATCTTTGGCCGTAGTCAAAAGATGGATTTATTAGCATTATTATGAACATGAACTGTGATTTGGTATAACCATGATCTTTGATGTTTCAGGTAAAGACAGGTGATGAAAATATTCTTCGTCCTGGGTGCGAAGAAAAATTTAGAATCACAATTATGATTATGAGTTATTCATATGATTTTGAAAAGGAACTGTTGAGTGATGTTATAGGGATAAAATATTGTTGGTGGATTTTTAACATGGAGAAGATAATAGACTTTATGGTCTATTTGACTCTTCTAATGGATTGCTCGTTCTGCTGCAACTATGGTTGAAATTTTTTATCATCTACCATATGTTCTAAATCTCTGATTTATTACTATTAAAGCTTATTGATAAATTATTTATCTTTAGTCATGATATTCTTTACTGAGCTAGTTGTGCTCACCCTTTTGTTTCACAATTCTTTTTAGGTAATAAGAGTGTAGCTGGGTCGAGCGAGGGTAACGGAAAAATAGAACGGTGGTCTCTAGCTGTGGAGGTTCCCCCTAAGCAGTATAGAAAAGTGTTGTATACATCATTTAGTAGTTATATTTGGTGAATCAAATAGGGTGAGGCGAACCCAACGTTGGAAGGGTGTTTTGCCACTATCATACAAGATATCTAATGATATACAACCTCGTGTCATCATAAGATAGGGATGTGCTCGTCCACTTGCTGAGTATATTTACGAGCACTACCTATATAATCTTGGTGTTTGTTTGAAGTATAATTCTCAATTAGAGACAGTGGAGATAATGATATGTCAAGAGAAGACTTCCCATTGGGAAGAATATGATAGTAATCTTCTCGTTTTTCTTTGGGGTCTATTGGATCAACCAAGGATAATTCTGTGGCCATATGATATCTATCATAACCTAGAAGCATAGCCTCCCATGTACGAAGGTTTCCTTGAGCACTTCCCAAAGATTCTAACATCTAAAGCAGTTTTTGACATGAGTCACATTTGGTATATATTTGTATCCAAACTCACAGCATATGTGTTGTTGTATTTTGCACGACAATTGTTGTAATAAAGTTGTAGTTATTTTCTGTACCATGTAATTGGCGACTCAGAATAGGTTGGATGGAATGGACCTATTTTGGGGTTGTCATCTCAATTATTGATTTAATAATATAACATATTATGCAGATGATACTGTGACAATAATTGAATTAATAATATGAGAGATATGATGCAGCAATTACTGTAGCAATAATTGAGTATAACTGAGTGACTTCTTACGTAAGGATCAATAATCAATACCGTGTGCTACTATGCAACCACGCATATTACTGTACTTTTATCACCGATTATTTTATGACAACTTGCTTACTTCAAAAAAAGTTTCACAAATCACCCTTAACTTTAACCTTTATCAATTTAACCATTTAATAAATAGAATAATTATAAGAAAATTGAATACTTTCATTTTATAAAATTTGGGGTCTCACAGTTACCATTTCCTATTATTTCTTATGGCTCTGCATCATTTATTCAAACTTCAAAAGCAACAATTCTTTAGCTTCATATCAATATTGTATTCCTGCTAACAGATGAGACTAACCTAAACCAGATACATGTTTAATATATCACAGCCAGTGTATTCAAATGAGTTGAGCATAAAGCCACAATTTATAGAACCAAAAACAAAATGGGAGAAAATAATACAAGGTCACTCAAAATAACTAGCACAAAAGTTCAGAACATCTTCAAGTCTAGAAGTCACAACTCAAAAGACAGACAGACAAATTTGCCATGCATATAACATAAAGACACTTAATTGAAGGAGTTCCACTGAGTTTATGCTTCCAACCAAATGATGCTCTCTAATCTACTCTTTCTCACATTCAGCACAGAGTATCTATCGACATCAACTTCAAATGCTCGGCCTCGCATTGAGGCGAGATGCTATTTTCTCACCAAGAGACTTGTCAGCCTGCATCACATACCATAAAATCAAATCAATCAGATATACCTACTCGTTACCTTGTCTTCACTAGCCTTCAATGAAGTACGTTATTGTATTATGAAAACAACATACCATTGTGGAAGCATAAGACATGCATACCTGTCTCGAGAAAAAGATCGGTATCTCTCTCCTGGCTGCTTGAAGTTGTTCTCTTTCTCAATCATGGCCTGCATTTACCAACAAGTTATCATGTATCCAGATTATCTACGATTAATAAATATTTGCATGATGTCTTTGTAAGTGACAGAGGTATCTAATTCTTTTTCAAACAAAGTTCCATTTATCTCCAAGTGTTGATTTATCAACTCAACCATTTTCAAAGTTCTAGCCTATTCAAAAATAACATGAATAAGGGAATGCAAACATTACAAACTCACCCTAGTGCACCTTCCTGTCAACACATGAGGAGGCAGGGGATGCTTCTCAGCATTGCACACTGAATCGAACCTAAAAGGGAAGTAATTGACCTGAAACAGTGCATTTGTGTAATTAATATATAGAACACAATCATGCTTAAAATTATCAAAGGTATCTATAGGAAGAAAAAGATCATTAAGAAATTCATAATCTGAACTACTTCCCAAGAAAGAGATGAGTATGGGAAGTACAGACCTCCACATCCCTATGCATAAAATTCATTAAGCCTTCATGGTGATTGCTGTGATGAGCAACACTCTTAGGAGCATTAGCTGGAAGATTAAAGAAAAAATATTTCCTTTGAACAGCAAGCTCCTAAAGTAATTGCATCACCAATTTACCATGTCTTGTACCAGAAAATCAGTGTAGTATAAATTGGCAATCATGTATTCTATTATACAGACGTTTTAAAGTAATTTAGATGCAGAAGAAGCTTGGTGGATAAAAATGTTGTGCTCTATTTTTGTTTTGGCATATGCTGTTGAAACTCTGTGAGTCCTCAATCTAATTTGGGCATTCACAAATTCCAGTTTGGACAAGTACAATTCCTGTTTTGCTGAACAAATACAATCCAATAATCATTGTCAAAATGGTGGATATACTATAAAAATATAGTGAGCATAAAGAAATTTTTTTGAGACGTTTGTCTTTTCCATTATTCTATAAAAGATAAAAATAATGGGTACACAATAGTAGACACAAAAGAAGAAAAAACCAAACTGGGGTGATGAAAATGAGTTAGTATTTGATTAATTCCATGGCCAAACAGAAAGAACACATTGCTACACTTCGTATTATTACTACTGGCTTTGAAGAAATCCGTGGAGAGAAATTTGTGGGAGATAGGAGAGAGAATAATAGAACAAATGTAAAAATCCATCTGCCTATGTATGTTATATGTATATATAATTATGAATATAGAGAAAGGGTCACCGCTCACCCCAAATAGGAATAATCATGGACAGCCGCTTAAACTTGTTCGAAGGAAATCGTGGTGGGAATTGATAATAACGAACAATAGATGAAGAAGGGAGAGAAGATTACCGGCGAAAGAAGACGAAGGAGCTGCATCGATTCAGCGACGAAGAAGAGCAGCAACGATTCAGCGAAGAAGAAGAGGCGATCTAGGTTGGATTGGGGATAAAAGACGGAAGAGGTTATTATTGTCCCCAAAGAAATTTTTCTCGCTCAGACAACCTCTGGATACTATAGATTAATTTTTGTATCTAACCGATTAAGAGCCATTAAGAGGTAAAAAAATTTTTACCAAACAAGATTTGCCTCTGATCGAATTAGAGGCAAATCCGTTAAGAGCCAATAAGAGGTAATCAAACAGAACCTAAGTGTATCATTGATGTTCTATGCCATGAGGAGATTACACTGGAAGTGGAATCAAGTCCATAGATGTTCTAGATCACAAGTTATTCATGGTCAAACATGGTTGACCAGTCATAGAAACTGGGTTCTGGAAAACCCAGAAAACCTAGAAATGTCTAATAACCATTTTGCTGGGCTTTGATCTTGCAGTGGTTAAGTTGTTAAGCCTTGAAAGTGTATAACTCTTATACCCTGACATATGAACTACTAAACCATGACACTAGAACACTTAAATCATCAACAGGATCAAAGATATTCATGGTCAAAAATGGGTTGAACAACTGCCTGTATGAACTTTTTGGAAAATCCGGATTTCTTCATGAGTAGTTTCTGGCTGGTACTTTGACCAAGATAGATCTTGCTTCTATGATGTTGTTAAGCTACATAAGTGTATTTCTTTTGTACCTTGACATACATACTATACAAATGTTACACTTAAACACACAATCAAAGCCCATAATCCAAGTTATTAAGATCCAAAGTAGGACCCTCACATTGTTCTTATTTCTTGAAATTTCAGAAAATGAAGAACAGATCTGACAACTATTTTAAAGGCTTATATCTTCATTATGTGATGTAGTTTGACCTTGAACATCGTTAGTACATGTAGTATTACATCAATACTATATAACTAGTATACCTATATTCCCAGAAACATCAAGATTAAGAAATTATAGTTGGTCAAACTAGGCATCCAAGAAACGGACTTTGAATGTTCTTGATAGCTCAAGAACACCTATAACGACAGTTTTGTCGCGATAGGCCTCTTTAGCAACAATTTTATTAAAAATGAATTATTTAATTTAAATAGTTAGAATAAAATGGAAAATAATTATGAAAATTTCATAATTAATTTGTAAAAATTATTTTAAGGTATAAAAATTATCTTTTAATAATTTGAGATATATGTCATTAATATTTTAATTTATTTAAATATTAATGATACTTAATTTATTTAATAATTATATTAAATAAATTACTTAAAAATAATTTTTATATTATATAAATCATTTAAAATGATATTAAAGTGTTTAGAAAATATTTTAAGTTATTTTGAATGACTTTTAATATTTTGGAATGAATTTCAGTAATAATTTAATACTAATGATAATAAATTTATTTAATAAATGTATTAAATAAATTATAGAAAAATAGTTTTAATGTTTTAAAAAGTATTTAAAAATGATTTAAAGGCTCTAAAAATGTTATAAGTTATAAAATATAACTTTTAATATTTTGACATGAAATACATTAATATTTTAATATTAATGGCATTTTTTTAATAGTGATTTTAAATGTTTTAAAATTATTTAAAGGTGATATTATGGTATTAAAAATATTCTAAGTTATGATAAATAACGTTTAATATTGGGATATGTATTTCGTTAATATTTGAAATTTATTAAATATTAATGATAATGGAATTATGTGGTATTTAAATCATATAAAAATAATATTAATGATTGAAAAATTATTATAAATGATAATAATTATTTAAAAATTATTTTGAGCTTTCGAAAAATGTTATGATTAATAATTAAATTATTTAAAATAATATTGAAGCGTTTAAGTAGAGATTTACTGAAAATAGACTCGATATTATTCGATAGGGCAATCGGGATGTCGAAATAATATCGAACTTAACTTAGACTAAAATAGTTTGACTTAATACCGGGTCTTATGTGTTTTAGTAACTGTTAGGAATATATGCTTATGTGTTTAAGATATATTATGACTGTAATTAATAGTAGTATATGTGATGATATTATTTTAATTGAGAGATCAATATTATCAGTAATAGGTCTTTCAACTGAAGCTAAAATTAGATTGCATAACAGTAATCGACGATACAAGCAAGTTCTCTGACTTAAACTTGAGTTGTTATTTTAACTCATGCTTGTGAATAATCATTGTTGATTATACCATGTCTATGATTTATTGATTCACATATGGTGCATGGTGTATATGTTCATCAGGTATGAAAGGCTGATCACCTTAATTACCATTTGGTTTAGTTAAATTTATTAATGTTCATTGTTGGCCATTTATTATTATTGACTCGGTCATTCAGTTATAAAAATTGATTCGTATTATTTCATAATTATTATATTATTGAAAGTTTGTCAGCTTATTATTCATTCTTTCAATCATGATATATCTTTCTTTGAACTTCAACTTGTTAGGCAAACTTTGTTACTCACCCTTGCTATATCATGATAAACATTTCAGATTAAGACGAAACTTTGGATTCAGGCAAAGGTAAAGGCAAATTCTAGGAATGGATTATTGTACTGTTAAAATTTTAATAGTATTAAAGGAAGATAACATTGTAAGTCCTGTAGTATATGAATGTGTTTTAAGTTAAGGTTATCGACCTTGGGGATTATGTTGTAAAGGTTATTGTATAAATAATTTATGTTTATATCTTCCGCAATAGTTATAGAAATGATGTACCAGGTTCGTGGTGATTAGTACCCGGATTTGGGGACACTATAGTTGGTATCAAAGCTGTAGGTTATAAACTTTAGGTAGGATTACCTTATGCTATAACCGTAGG
The DNA here is from genome assembly GCA_016801055.1 of Panax notoginseng. Classification (NCBI taxonomy): domain Eukaryota; kingdom Viridiplantae; phylum Streptophyta; class Magnoliopsida; order Apiales; family Araliaceae; genus Panax; species Panax notoginseng. The sequence continues at coordinate 116,862,289 of CM029016.1, forward strand.
GATAAGGATAAGGACTAACTCAAATAGAGTTAGTAAGTCAATAAGATTCAAAGACGAAACTCGACAAGTAATAAAGATCCAGAGTTACCTAACTCAAATTGTGACGCCCCCAAAATTAGGTATACATCACCCATCTTGGGTCGTCAGATACATAGTACAGAATACAAATACAACTTACTAATACAACTGTCGTGTACAATACGATAAAATATAACTGTGAGTTTGAATAGTCCTCTCTGATTGTCCGTCCGTCTGAGGATGATATGCCGAACTAAATCGTAAATCCGTGCCCATAGCTTTTTGTAAACTAACCCAAAATCGTGAAGTGAATCTTGTGTCTCGATCAAAAACTATGGATATTGGCATACCATGCAGTCTTACAATCTCGTTTATGTACATACGAGCAAGACGTTCAAGTGTATAAGTTTCTCGTATCGGTAAAAAATGAGCGGACTTGGTCATTCTATCAACAATGACCCAAATCGCATCTATACCTTGAGAAACCTTAGGAAGACCGGTAACGAAATCCATGGTAATGTGCTCCCACTTCCATTCTGGAATTTCAAGTGGTTGCAATGGACCTTTTGGTACTTGATGCTCCGCTTTGACTCGTTGACAAGTTAGACACCTTGAGATAAACAGCGCTATCTCTTTCTTCATATTGCTCCACCAAAATGTATGACGAAGATCATGATACATTTTGGTACTTCCAGGATGGATTGCAAACGGTGTGTTGTGTGCCTCCATCATGATTTCATACTTTAAATCAGAGTTGTTAGGAACACAAAGTCTGGAGTTGACTCGAAGTATTCCTTCTTCATCGATTCTTGCTTCCGGCATAGCACCTTCTTGCACTTTCTTCCTCATACGCATCAGTTCCAGGTCTGTAGCTTGAGCAGCTTTAACTTTATCGATTAAAGTTGGTTCTACTCGTATGTTCGCCATCATCACATGGGTCCCTGGAGTCTTTAACTCTATCTCTATCCTTTGCAAGTCACACAGAATGGGCCTTTATATTGACAATATCGCACTCGTACTTGCATATGATCTTCTACTCAATGCGTCAGCTACCACGTTCACTTTTCCAGGATGGTATTGAATGGTATGATCATAATCTTTCAACAGTTCAAGCCAACGTCGTTGTCGCATGTTGAGTTCCTTTTGAGTGAAGAAATATTTGAGGCTTTTATGATCCATAAAGATCTCCACCTTCTCCCCATACAAGTAATGCCTCCAAATTTTAAGTGCAAAGACAACAGCTGCCAACTCTAGATCATGAGTAGGATAATTCCTCTCATATTCTTTGAGTTATCTTGATGCATAGGCTGTGAGACCCCGAATTTTATGAAATAAAAGTATTCAATTTTTCTATTTTGGTAAATGGTTAAATTGATAAAAGATTAAAGTTAAGGGTGATATGTGAAATTTTTTTTTAAAGTAAACAAGTTGTCATAAAATACATGGTCACTATTCACGAGTTACTATTCACGGGTTACTATCCACCCAAATTACTATTCACTCTAGTATCGTTCACTCGAGTATTTGGGACACTTTTTGTGTCGGAGTACTATTCATGAGTTACTATTCACTAATTACTATTCATAGGTTACTATTCACCCAAATTACTATTCACTCTAGTATTGTTCACTCGAGTATTTAGGACACTTTTTGTGTCGGAGTTACTATTCATGAGTTACTATTCACGAGTTACTATTCACGGGTTACTATTAATCTAAATTACTATTCACTCTAGTATTATTCACTCAAGTATTTGAGACACTTTTTGTGTCGGAGTAACTATTCAGGAGTTACTATTCACGAGTTACTATTCACGGGTTACTATTCACCCAAATTACTATTTACTCTAGTATTGTTCACTCGAGTATTTGGGACACTTTTTGTGTCGAAGTACTATTCACGAGTTACTAATTACGGAGAATATTCGTACGACGGTACAATCATTGGTGGACCCCACAACGGAATTATTGACAGATTGAGAAAACGACAAAAATATTTTATTAAAAATAACGGCGGAAGTTTTACCGTTGATACTGTGGAACTACTCGATAGTAAAAGTACAGTAATACGTGTGGTTGCATAGTAGCACACGGTATTGATGCTTAGGTGAGAAGTCACTCAGTTTGATTCAATTATTATCAATTAATAATATGAATTATTTAGCGATAATGAAGTTTTGTTTTATTCGTATTATTAACGTAATAAAACAGAAACATCTTTTTATATAAAACATAATACTTTATTAAAGTTATTCTATAAATAGAATATATTATATTCTATTGTGCATAGTGTTTTGCATAGTAAAATCTTTTTATATAAAACAGAATACTTTATTAAAGTTATTCTATAAATAGAATATATTATATTTTATTTAAAAGATTTTTCTTTAAATATGGACCGTCAGATTAAAGTAAATCAATCTGGACCGTTCATGGATTAGTTACTATGCATTCCATTTTCCTATAAATAGAAGCTCATTCCTTCATTATTTTCTTACGAATTCAATGAACTCTAGAGAGAGAAACTACAGAGAGAAACTATAGAGAGAGAAGAAAAGTATTCTGCTACTTAACTACTTTCTTATTTCAGCTCTTCTTTAAAACGGCAAGGGGTGTTATTCTTTCTTATTCATGAAGAGAACTTATGTTATTCCATTCTTTATTATTCTGTTGGAATAACCTGTATGCGTGGTTTACCCTATACTTGGTGGAATGACCTGTATATGCGATTTACCCAATACTTGGTAATCTTCTTCTGTTATTCCATTCTTTATTATTATGTTGGAATAACCTGTTTATGCGAAGTACCGCATACTTGGTGAAATTCTTTTATTATTCCGTTCTTTACGATTCTGTCGGAATATCCTGTCGGTGTGAATTTCACCTGACCTGGTTCCATCATTTATTATTCCGCATTTATTATTCTGTCAGAATATCCTGTCGGTGTGAATTTCACCTGACCTGGTTCCATCATTTATTATTCCGCATTTATTATTCTGTCGGAATATCCCGTCGGTGTGAATTTCACCTTACCTGGTTCCATATTTATTATTCCGCATTTATTATTCTGTTGGAATAACCTGTCTATTTGGATTGCCACATGCATGGTGAATGATCCTTTATATTCATTCCTTATTAAATTGTGGAAATGATCTGTATACGTGGATTACCGCATGACTGATGAAAATCCATTTGCAGTTTCATATATTATTTATTATACTCATTTGGTTAAAGTTTTGATTTCTATACTCCATGAAATTAGTGGAATATCCTTGATATTTACGCTTCGTCCAGTATCTTTTCATGAAAATATTCTTCTGAGCATTCTTGACTGTTACTTTACAAAGAAGTATCATGTTGACAATTTGGATATTATTAGTTCCTGGATAAACTAATTCTTGAACTTGTTTAATTGAATTCCTATAACATTGTCATCATCCTCATGTTTATTTTATGTTAAAAGTCATCTTTGGCTTACGTGCATAGATGGACTTAGTATGATTATGACTAGGGATCATTCGGTATAATCATGAACTGTGATGTTATAAGTGGTGTGATAAAAGTCCTTAGTGGCTTGTAATGCATTGATAGACAGTTTGTGGTATGATTATGACCAGGGATTTTTCGGTATAGTCATGATCATTTATGATTTAATGAATATCCTTGGCCCGTAATACAAGGATGATTAGAAGATGTGGTTTATTTATTAAGCTGAGTCTCAGTGATAAAAGTTGATGAAAACATTTTTAAATCATAGAAGATAGTAGGTTTTATTCTCTACTTGACTCTTCTAATGGATTGCTTATTCCGCTGCAGTTAAACTTGATGTCTATTGTATTTTATCAGTTTAACATTGTTGAAAACTATTGATAATTTATTCTTCATTATCTTAGTCATAATATTTCTCACTGGGCTAGCTGAGCTCACCCTTTCTTTCAATGTTCTCTTCACGAAATGAGAATATAGCTGGGACGAGTCAGGAAAAGGAGTGATGGTCCAGAAGATAGCATTAGTAGTCCTCACCATTCTGTTAAATAGTGTGACAATAAATGTAATGAGGACTCCTTGAGTATGGATATTGTCTAGATGACAATATTCCTATTAGAACTCTCAGTTTATGTATTGTCGTATGTTACACGACATTTGTATAATTAAGTTTGTATTTGTATTTTGTACCATGTATCTGACGACCCAAGATGGGTGATAAATACCTAATTTTGGGGTCGTCACAGTTGGTATCAGAGCTTAGGGATATGATCCCTGGCTGAGATGTAAGATAAGAACTAGGAGGGGAGAGACGGGGAATTCCTTCGCTAGTATGACCTACCTAAGTTTATTTGGTATTTAATTGGTCGGTCAGAGTATAGGGATAATATGTGATATGTTAATTAACCCTTGTTTTTGTGGCAGTGTTTGAAAATGGCATCTAACAATGTTGAGATAAGCATTGGAGCAAAATAATATGACCATATCGCAGTACGAGATTAAGTTTGCGGAGTTATCCCGGTTTGCATCCCATTTGGTCGATAATGAGGAGCGAATGACGCGAAAGTTTCTAAGAGGTTTGAAACCCTATATACGTCAATACCTCATTCTCATGTTTATATTTTGTTGAAAGTCATCTGTGGCCTGTAGTGCACAGATGGACTTGGTATGATTATGACCAGGGATTATTCGGTATAATCATGACCGTAATGTTACAAATGATGTGGATTAATTATTGAGCTGAGTCTCAGCAATGAAATATTAATTCATAGATGTTGTAAAAGTCATCTGCGGCTTACGTGCATAGATGGACTTGGTATGATTATGACCAGGGATTGTTTGGTATAATCATGACCGTAATTGAAAACACGATTATCTTTGGCACGTAGTGCATGGATAATTCGTGGTCGTGATACTATTAAGCTGAGTCTCAGCATTATTGATTTTACAGTTGTATATCCTTGGCATGTAGTGCGAAGATTAACTGTTGATTATTAGTTATACAGTTGTAAATCTTTAGCCGTAGTGCAAAGATGAATTTGTTAGTATGATTATGAGCATGAATTGTGATTTGGTATAACCATGATTTTTGATGTTTCAGGTGAAGATAGGTGATGTAAATTTTCTTCTTCCTGAGTGCGAAAAGTAATTCAGAATCACAATTATGATTATGAGTTATTCATATGATTGTGGACAGAAATTGTTGATTGATGTTACAGGGATATGGTCACTGACGGAGATATTAGTCTAGAAGACGAGTAATATATTTCGCTAGGGTGTGACTTACCTAAGCTGAAATTGTTTACTTAATAAGTGGATAAATTGTGGTATGTCGATTAACCTTTGTTTTGAAGGTATATTCTAGAATGATATTCGAAATATAGGAGATGAGAAATAGAAAAATCATGATAGAGCGGAATTATCCGGAAAGGTACAATCCGAAAAGAAAGTAAGGTATTCTCATCTCTTCGAATATCAGGTACTTACGTTAATTTCGAGGGCAAAATTCCATAAGGAGGGGAGATTGTGAGACCCCGAATTTTATGAAATAAAAGTATTCAATTTTTCTATTTTGGTAAATGGTTAAATTGATAAAAGATTAAAGTTAAGGGTGATATGTGAAATTTTTTTTAAAGTAAACAAGTTGTCATAAAATACATGGTCACTATTCACGAGTTACTATTCACGGGTTACTATCCACCCAAATTACTATTCACTCTAGTATCGTTCACTCGAGTATTTGGGACACTTTTTGTGTCGGAGTACTATTCATGAGTTACTATTCACAAATTACTATTCATAGGTTACTATTCACCCAAATTACTATTCACTCTAGTATTGTTCACTCGAGTATTTAGGACACTTTTTGTGTCGGAGTTACTATTCATGAGTTACTATTTACGAGTTACTATTCACGAGTTACTATTCATCTAAATTACTATTCACTCTAGTATTATTCACTCAAGTATTTGAGACACTTTTTGTGTCGGAGTAACTATTCAGGAGTTACTATTCACGAGTTACTATTCACGGGTTACTATTCACCCAAATTACTATTTACTCTAGTATTGTTCACTCGAGTATTTGGGACACTTTTTGTGTCAAAGTACTATTCACGAGTTATTAATTACGGGGAATATTCGTACGACGGTACAATCACTGGTGGACCCCACAACGGAATTATTGTCAGATTGAGAAAACGACAAAAATATTTTATTAAAAATAACGGCGGAAGTTTTACCGTTGATACTGTTGAACTACTCGATAGTAAAAGTACAGTAATACGTGTGGTTGCATAGTAGCACACGGTATTGATGCTTATGTGAGAAGTCACTCAGTTTGATTCAATTATTGTCAATTAATAATATGAATTATTTAGCGATAATGAAGTTTTGTTTTATTCGTATTATTAACGTAATAAAACAGAAACATCTTTTTATATAAAACATAATACTTTATTAAAGTTATTCTATAAATAGAATATATTATATTCTATTGTGCATAGTGTTTTGCATAGTAAAATCTTTTTATATAAAACAGAATACTTTATTAAAGTTATTCTATAAATAGAATATATTATATTTTATTTAAAAGATTTTTCTTTAAATATGGACCGTCAGATTAAAGTAAATCAATCTGGACCGTTCATGGATTAGTTACTATGCATTCCATTTTCCTATAAATAGAAGCTCATTCCTTCATTATTTTCTTACGAATTCAATGAACTCTAGAGAGAGAAACTACAGAGAGAAACTATAGAGAGAGAAGAAAAGTATTCTGCTACTTAACTACTTTCTTATTTCAGCTCTTCTTTAAAACGGCAAGGGGTGTTATTCTTTCTTATTCATGAAGAGAACTTATGTTATTCCATTCTTTATTATTCTGTTGGAATAACCTGTATGCGTGGTTTACCCTATACTTGGTGGAATGACCTGTATATGCGATTTACCCAATACTTGGTAATCTTCTTCTGTTATTCCATTCTTTATTATTATGTTGGAATAACCTGTTTATGCGAAGTACCGCATACTTGGTGAAATTCTTTTATTAATCCGTTCTTTACGATTCTGTCGGAATATCCTGTCGGTGTGAATTTCACCTGACCTGGTTCCATCATTTATTATTCCGCATTTATTATTCTGTCAGAATATCCTGTCGGTGTGAATTTCACCTGACCTGGTTCCATCATTTATTATTCCGCATTTATTATTCTGTCGGAATATCCCGTCGGTGTGAATTTCACCTTACCTGGTTCCATATTTATTATTCCGCATTTATTATTCTGTTGGAATAACCTGTCTATTTGGATTGCCACATGCATGGTGAATGATCCTTTATATTCATTCCTTATTAAATTGTGGAAATGATCTGTATACGTGGATTACCGCATGACTGATGAAAATCCATTTGCAGTTTCATATATTATTTATTATACTCATTTGGTTAAAGTTTTGATTTCTATACTCCATGAAATTAGTGGAATATCCTTGATATTTACGCTTCATCCAGTATCTTTTCATGAAAATATTCTTCTGAGCATTCTTGACTGTTACTTTACAAAGAAGTATCATGTTGACAATTTGGATATTATTAGTTCCTGGATAAACTAATTCTTGAACTTGTTTAATTGAATTCCTATAACATTGTCATCATCCTCATGTTTATTTTATGTTAAAAGTCATCTTTGGCTTACGTGCATAGATGGACTTAGTATGATTATGACTAGGGATCATTCGGTATAATCATGAACTGTGATGTTATAAGTGGTGTGATAAAAGTCCTTAGTGGCTTGTAATGCATTGATAGACAGTTTGTGGTATGATTATGACCAGGGATTTTTCGGTATAGTCATGATCATTTATGATTTAATGAATATCCTTGGCCCGTAATACAAGGATGATTAGAAGATGTGGTTTATTTATTAAGCTGAGTCTCAGTGATAAAAGTTGATGAAAACATTTTTAAATCATAGAAGATAGTAGGTTTTATTCTCTACTTGACTCTTCTAATGGATTGCTTATTCCGCTGCAGTTAAACTTGATGTCTATTGTATTTTATCAGTTTAACATTGTTGAAAACTATTGATAATTTATTCTTCATTATCTTAGTCATAATATTTCTCACTGGGCTAGCTGAGCTCACCCTTTCTTTCAATGTTCTCTTCACGAAATGAGAATATAGCTGGGACGAGTCAGGAAAAGGAGTGATGGTCCAGAAGATAGCATTAGTAGTCCTCACCATTCTGTTAAATAGTGTGACAATAAATGTAATGAGGACTCCTTGAGTATGGATATTGTCTAGATGACAATATTCCTATTAGAACTCTCAGTTTATGTATTGTCGTATGTTACACGACATTTGTATAATTAAGTTTGTATTTGTATTTTGTACCATGTATCTGACGACCCAAGATGGGTGATAAATACCTAATTTTGGGGTCGTCACAGTTGGTATCAGAGCTTAGGGATATGATCCCTGGCTGAGATGTAAGATAAGAACTAGGAGGGGAGAGACGGGGAATTCCTTCGCTAGTATGACCTACCTAAGTTTATTTGGTATTTAATTGGTCGGTCAGAGTATAGGGATAATATGTGATATGTTAATTAACCCTTGTTTTTGTGGCAGTGTTTGAAAATGGCATCTAACAATGTTGAGATAAGCATTGGAGCAAAATAATATGACCATATCGCAGTACGAGATTAAGTTTGCGGAGTTATCCCGTTTGCATCCCATTTGGTCGATAATGAGGAGCGAATGACGCGAAAGTTTCTAAGAGGTTTGAAACCCTATATACGTCAATACCTCATTCTCATGTTTATATTTTGTTGAAAGTCATCTGTGGCCTGTAGTGCACAGATGGACTTGGTATGATTATGACCAGGGATTATTCGGTATAATCATGACCGTAATGTTACAAATGATGTGGATTAATTATTGAGCTGAGTCTCAGCAATGAAATATTAATTCATAGATGTTGTAAAAGTCATCTGCGGCTTACGTGCATAGATGGACTTGGTATGATTATGACCAGGGATTGTTTGGTATAATCATGACCGTAATTGAAAACACGATTATCTTTGGCACGTAGTGCATGGATAATTCGTGGTCGTGATACTATTAAGCTGAGTCTCAGCATTATTGATTTTACAGTTGTATATCCTTGGCATGTAGTGCGAAGATTAACTGTTGATTATTAGTTATACAGTTGTAAATCTTTAGCCGTAGTGCAAATATGAATTTGTTAGTATGATTATGAGCATGAATTGTGATTTGGTATAACCATAATTTTTGATGTTTCAGGTGAAGATAGGTGATGTAAATTTTCTTCTTCCTGAGTGCGAAAAGTAATTCAGAATCACAATTATGATTATGAGTTATTCATATGATTGTGGACAGAAATTGTTGATTGATGTTACAGGGATATGGTCACTGACGGAGATATTAGTCTAGAAGACGAGTAATATATTTCGCTAGGGTGTGACTTACCTAAGCTGAAATTGTTTACTTAATAAGTGGATAAATTGTGGTATGTCGATTAACCTTTGTTTTGAAGGTATATTCTAGAATGATATTCGAAATACAGGAGATGAGAAATAGAAAAATCATGATAGAGCGGAATTATCCGGAAAGGTACAATCCGAAAAGAAAGTAAGGTATTCTCATCTCTTCGAATATCAGGTACGTACGTTAATTTCGAGGGCAAAATTCCATAAGGAGGGGAGATTGTGAGACCCCGAATTTTATGAAATAAAAGTATTCAATTTTTCTATTTTGGTAAATGGTTAAATTGATAAAAGATTAAAGTTAAGGGTGATATGTGAAATTTTTTTTAAAGTAAACAAGTTGTCATAAAATACATGGTCACTATTCACGAGTTACTATTCACGGGTTACTATCCACCTAAATTACTATTCACTCTAGTATCGTTCACTCGAGTATTTGGGACACTTTTTGTGTCAGAGTACTATTCATGAGTTACTATTCACGAATTACTATTCATAGGTTACTATTCACCCAAATTACTATTCACTCTAGTGTTGTTCACTCGAGTATTTAGGACACTTTTTGTGTCGGAGTTACTATTCATGAGTTACTATTCACGAGTTACTATTCACGGGTTACTATTCATCTAAATTACTATTCACTCTAGTATTATTCACTCAAGTATTTGAGACACTTTTTGTGTCGGAGTAACTATTCAGGAGTTACTATTCACGAGTTACTATTCACGGGTTACTATTCACCCAAATTACTATTTACTCTAGTATTGTTCACTCGAGTATTTGGGACACTTTTTGTGTCGAAGTACTATTCACGAGTTACTAATTACGGGAAATATTCGTACGACGGTACAATCATTGGTGGACCCCACAACGGAATTATTGTCAGATTGAGAAAACGACAAAAATATTTTATTAAAAATAACGGCGGAAGTTTTACCGTTGATACTGTTGAACTACTCGATAGTAAAAGTACAGTAATACGTGTGGTTGCATAGTAGCACACGGTATTGATGCTTATGTGAGAAGTCACTCAGTTTGATTCAATTATTGTCAATTAATAATATGAATTATTTAGCGATAATGAAGTTTTGTTTTATTCGTATTATTAACGTAATAAAACAGAAACATCTTTTTATATAAAACAGAATACTTTATTAAAGTTATTCTATAAATAGAATATATTATATTTTATCAAGATATAGCAAGGTGTTATTCTTTCTTATTCATGAAGAGAACTTATGTTATTCCATTCTTTATTATTCTGTTGGAATAACCTGTATGCGTGGTTTACCCTATACTTGGTGGAATGACCTGTATATGCGATTTACCCAATACTTGGTAATCTTCTTCTGTTATTCCATTCTTTATTATTATGTTGGAATAACCTGTTTATGCGAAGTACCGCATACTTGGTGAAATTCTTTTATTATTCCGTTCTTTACGATTCTGTCGGGAATATCCTGTCGGTGTGAATTTCACCTGACCTGGTTCCATCATTTATTATTCCGCATTTATTATTCTGTCGGAATATCCTGTCGGTGTGAATTTCACCTGACCTGGTTCCATCATTTATTATTCCGCATTTATTATTCTGTCGGAATATCCTGTCAGTGTGAATTTCACCTGACCTGGTTCCATATTTATTATTCCGCATTTATTATTCTGTTGGAATAACCTGTCTATGCGGATTGCCACATGCATGGTGAATGATCCTTTATATTCATTCCTTATTAAATTGTGGAAATGATCTGTATACGTGGATTACCGCATGGCTGATGAAAATCTATTTGCAGTTTCATATATTATTTATTATACTCATTTGGTTAAAGTTTTGATTTCTATACTCCATGAAATTAGTGGAATATCCTTGATATTTACGCTTCATCCAGTATCTTTTCATGAAAATATTCTTCTGAGCATTCTTGACTGTTACTTTACAAAGAAGTATCATGTTGACAATTTGGATATTATTAGTTCCTGGATAAACTAATTCTTGAACTTGTTTAATTGAATTCCTATAACATTGTCATCATCGTCATGTTTATTTTATGTTAAAAGTCATCTTTGGCTTACGTGCATAGATGGACTTAGTATGATTATGACTAGGGATCATGCAGTATAATTATGAACTGTGATGTTATAAGTGGTGTGGTAAAAGTCCACAGTGACTTGTAATGCATTGATAAACAGTTTGTGGTATGATTATGACCAGGGATTTTTCGGTATAGTCATGATCATTTATGATTTAATGAATATCATTGGCCCGTAATACAAGGATGATTAGAAGATGTGGTTTATTTATTAAGCTGAGTCTCAGTGATAAAAGTTGATGAAAACATTTTTAAATCATAGAGATAGTAGGTTTTATTCTCTACTTGACTCTTCTAATGGATTGCTTATTCCGCTGCAGTTAAACTTGATGTCTATTGTATTTTATCAGTTTAACATTGTTGAAGACTATTGATAATTTATTCTTCATTATCTTAGTCATAATATTTCTTACTGGGCTAGTTGAGCTCACCCTTTCTTTCAATGTTCTCTTCAGGAAATGGGAATATAGCTGGGACGAGTCAGAGAAAGGAGTGATGGTCCAGAAGATATCATTAGTAGTCCTCACCATTCTGTTAAATAGTGTGACAATAAATGTAATGAGGACTCCTTGAGTATGGATATTGTCTAGATGACAATATTCCTATTAGAACTCTCAGTTTATGTATTGTCGTATGCTACACGACATTTGTATAATTAAGTTTGTATTTGTATTTTGTACCATGTATCTGACGACCCAAGATGGGTGATAAATACCTAATTTTGGGGGCGTCACATAGGCTATGACTTTTCCATGTTGCATGAGAACGCATCCCAACCCTTTGCTCGAAGCATCACTGTAGATGACAAATCCCTCCGAGCCAGATGGTATTGTTAGAACAGGTGCTAAAATGAGTCTCCTCTTGAGTTCTTAAAAACTCTTCTCATATTATTCGCTCCAACCGAACTTTGTATCTTTCCAAGTCAGCTGAGTTAATGGAGTAGCGATTCGAGAAAATCCTTCCACGAATCTCCGATAATAACCAGCTAAACCAAGAAAGCTACGTACTTCGGTCACTGATTTAGGTTGCTCCCAGCTTTGAATAGCTTCAATCTTTGCTGGGTGAAATAGATATTCCACGACTTGATACTACGTGCCCAAGGAATGCTACCTCCTCCAGCCAGAACTCGCATTTCTTCAACTTGGCATAAAGCTTGTATTCACGAAGCTTTTGGAGTACCAGCCTCAAGTGTTGCTCATGATCTTCACGGCTTTTGGAATAAATAAGGATGTCATCAATAAATATGACCACTAAGTGATCCAAATATTCCTTGAATACCCGGTTCATCATATCCATGAAGGCAGCATGAGCATTAGTCAATCCAAAGGACATGACTAGGAATTCATAATGCCCGTACCGAGTTCTAAAAGCCGTCTTTGGAATATTCTCAGTTCTAACCTTCAGCTGATGATATCCAGAACAAAGATCGATCTTTAAAAAGAATTGTGCTCCTTGCAACTGGTCAAACAGGTCATCAATACGTGGCACCTGTTTTTGATGGTGACATGATTCAACTCCCGATAATCAATACAAAGTCGCATACTTCCATCTTTCTTCTTCACGAATAGCACAGGAGCACCCCAAGGAGAAGTACTAGGATGAATAAAGCCAATGTCTAACAATTCCTGCAGTTGGATCTTTAACTCCTGAAGTTCAATAGGAGCCATTCGATATAGGGCTTTGGAAATGGGTTTTGTACCGGGTTCAAGGTCAATACAAAATTCAATTTCATGCTCTAGGGGTAGGCCAGGAAGTTCTTCAGGGAATACGTCAGGGAATTTATTAACAATAGAAATATCATTTAAAACTGACGTATTTTTGTTTAGATCCGTGACATGAGCTAAGAAAGCTTGACATCCGTTTTTCAATAAACGAATAGCTTTATGGCTTGAGATGACAGCGATTGATTTTAATGGTTTGGTTACTTGAATTCGCATAATAGGTCGATTAGGAATATGAAAGCTAACAACCTTACGAAAACAATCAATTTTTGCATGATGAGTAGTTAACCAATCAATCCCTAGAATCACGTCAAATGCAAGTATTTTTATTGAAATAAGATCGACAGGTAATGTGTGGGTACCAACTTGAACCAAACAAGACTTATAAACCATGGATGTAATGAAGGTTTCTCCCAATGGAGTTTCAACAGATAAGTCAAAGTCTAATTTCTCCGGAGTCAAATTTAATCGATGAGTGCAAGTAGGAGAAATAAAAGAATGGGTAGAACCGATGTCAAATAAAGTATAGACTTCGTTAGAGTTTATGGTAAGCTTACCCGTGATGACCTCATTCGGGTTCCTTGCTTTCTGGGAGGTCACAACAAACGCTCTCTCTTGCACTACCGGTTTTGACTTTTCTGGGACGGCCTTTGGTGTCTCCATCTTGGCTGAACTTGTTTTTGGTAAACGATAAAATCGAGCTAAATGACCTTCTCTTCCACAATTATAATATGCTTTAGACGGCATCACGCAGTTTGGACTAATGTGCCCCTCCCCTCCGCATTTGAAACATATGATAGGTGGTCGTTCTCCTTCCTTAACAACGGGTATTGGTGCTGACGTCTTTCCATCATTGTTGAATCTCCTCTTCTTGAAATGACCATTCTTATTGTTTTAGCCCTGATTACCACCGAAGTGGTTACCATTTCTGGCATGTTGATTTCCTCCATGCTTGTTGTCACCGCTTCGATGATTGGCTCACTGGTATTATCATTTTGCCGACTGCTCTCTTTTAGTTGCGTTGACTCGTTATCGCGCTCCACTAACTGAGCCCTATTAACAACATCTGAATACAAACACAGTTTATGAGAAATAAGATGTTGACGTATCTCAGGTTTCAAATCTCGCAAAAACATTCGCGTCATTCGCTCTTCATTATCCACCAAGTGGGACGCAAACCGGGATAACTCAGCAAATTTAGCCTCATACTGCGACACGGTCATATTATTCTGCTCCAATTTGATGAACTCCATCTCCTTTATGTGACGAACACTTTCGGGAAAGTATTTGTCATTGAACAGCTCCTGGAACTTCTCCCAAGACAACTTCAGTGCGGCAGGTTGAGTACGCTTAATCGATTCCCACCAGTAATCTGCCTCTCCTCGCAACATAAAGGCGGCAAAGGGAACCTTTTACTCCTCGGAGCATCCCAAGACATCAAATATCTTGGTGATTTGCTTTATCCATGTTTTCGCTATAAGTGGTTTTGGCTCTCCCTTAAACTCCGGTGGTCCTAGCTCCTTGAACTGTTTAGTGGTGACCATCCGAGAGTTTTCAGTGTTTCCACCTACATTTTGGACAGGAGCCACTCTCGCCTATTGTTGCGTGAACTGCATAAAGCTTCTGAACATTCCATCATTCATCATCTGGTCAATGTTATTGTTTGCATGAGGCTTGTCACCTTCCTGATGCACATTATCCCGATTATTGATATGTGGTGAATCAACAGTCGCCTGTGCTCCATTGCTATTCTCAACATTCTCAGATGCCATTTTCAGATACTGCCATAAAACAAAAGTTAATTGATATGTCATATATTATACTTATATTCTGACCGACCAATTAAATATCATGCAAATAAACTTAGGTAGGTCATACTAGCGAAGGAATTCCCCGTCTCTCCCCTCCTAATTCATTCTCACATCTTAGCCAGGGATCGTATCCCTAAGCTCTGATACCAACTGTGACGCCCCCAAAATTAGGTATACATTACCCATCTTGGGTCGTCAGATACATGGTACAAAATAATAATAAAAGCGGAACCAGGTCCGATGTAAAACACACACTACTACAAAACAGTAAATAGATAACGCGAAAAAAACGTTGTGGTTTCAGTCAGAAAAACGTCGTAGTTAAGGGTGTTATCTATTTAACACCCTTACACAACGTTTTTAAAACGTTATAGTTAAGCACATTACACAACGCTTTTTAAGAAAAAAACGTTGTTTATTTTTCAAAAATTAGCAGGTGCTTGAAAACGTTGTAGAAGGTATGATTCCACAACGTGTTTTTTATAAAAATGTTGTTGTTTAGTATATCAGACAACGTTTTTTAAATGTTGTAGATTAAAAAAAATGAAAAAAAAGGATGTGGTTCACCTATATTACCAATACACCTGCAATATGCTAATGCCATGATATATAGCCAAAATGTATCAACCATTCAAAATACATCCCAATAATACCATTCGTTTACAATTTCAAATTACTACATCCACAAAATATATACCAAAATGTATCCATATATGCATCTCAAATTCACTTTTCAATATAAATTACTACTATATTGAATTATGAATTTGATTACATGCATCCACAAAATAAACCAAACTATCCATAAAATTAAGCTACTACCTAAGCATGTGCAAAAAAGCCTAGTTCTCCCAAAATACGAACATTCATCTAACATATTCACCGTTAACTCGAGGCTCTACATATAGCTGCTCACGTACGTTGCCCACTCATCCCGTACTTCGTCAATTTGTAACATGCCTTATCCCACTGAAATAAAAGAACAACAAATTTAGTATTCAACAAAGATACCAAATCACAAGGATACCAAATCTGACCTGCTATACTGATGTATGACAAGATAACTCACCAATCACAGGAATGACTTTTAACATATTTCCTAACCACGTAAAATGTTAACACATATTTAAGGAGCAAGCTGGTGTACTGATGTGAAATATGTGTTGGTTGTACAGGAAATATGAAATATAACACATATTAACACATATTCCTAACCTACTATACTGCTATACTGATGTGAAATATATGTTAACACGTAAAATGTTAACACATATTTCACATCTCACATGTTAACCACGTAAAAAGCAGGTCAGTTTTGTAAAACAAAGAAGTAATTTGGGAGTTTTGTATAACCAATTTAACTAGAGGTGTTTATCAGGATACTCACCATGCCAGTGCTTCTATTTCCCAAGAATAATCAAGTGTGCACCAATCAATTAGAGATTATGATCAAGCTTTGCCTCTCAGTTGACATACAAGCTAATAGCTTTGCCTCTCAGTTGTCAAGTAAAATATTTCCACAAATTAGTTACTCGAATTGATTTTCATTACATCAATAACAAGTGACAGCAGTAACTTTGGCCACCTAATATCACCCAGAACATTTAACCTGAACTACGCTAGTGAAACTCAAGGATTTAACCTCAACATGATTTCAAATTTGCTACCTATTTTAATTAATATGCAGTAGCCAATGTGAGTCAAACCATATGGAAAGTTAGCACTCATAATCCCCTTTTTCAAATTTAAAAAATAACTAAGTAAAATAACCAAGAATGATAAACCGTAAAGTTCATTCAGGCTCTAGCGCATAATGATAAACAAGAGTTAATATATTACAAATTTAAAAAATAACTAAGAAAAAGACGTACCTCATCTACTGCTTTCGGGAAAAATTCAGATGCCTTCTCAAAATAACTCTATAAAGCAATAACAATTTTTTAGGATTGCACCAATGATATTAAGTAGCTAACCTATTGATATTTTGAATGACACATATAACTGTGTTTCTCTGAGACTGAATCCCAAGCATTGCATAGCAATATGATTTAAAGTGCAGTGAGCCCATTGCAGATGCAATGCCACTAATAGTAGACAAAGTAGCCATGATCAAATTTTTGTTACTGTTATATAGCCGGCCTCTAAGAGCCTCAAATAACTCCACTGCAAACCCAAAAATAAACAAAGCTCAAGAGGCTGATAATCACATCTACAACTTCCAAAAACAACCAGAATAACCCACCCCTACACCCACAACTTCCAAAATAAAATAAGAAGAGAGGAAATCATGTGTATGTCTTAT
Organism: Panax notoginseng; assembly: GCA_016801055.1. Classification (NCBI taxonomy): domain Eukaryota; kingdom Viridiplantae; phylum Streptophyta; class Magnoliopsida; order Apiales; family Araliaceae; genus Panax; species Panax notoginseng. The sequence continues at coordinate 116,879,718 of CM029016.1, forward strand.
GAAACCTCACCCCAAAAGTTGTGTGTACATGATGTGTGGTCCCATTATGGACCTTAATACACTACTGGTTTATATAATTAGATCAAACAACATTTACCTTGTTGACTTCTGTTGTTATTGACTACCTGATCATTTACGAGTCCCTACATCCCATTACATTGAACACTGTGAATTACTTATTCACAGCAGAGAAGCCATCAGTTTCCAAAAAAAAGTGGCTGAAAGATCGGGAGTCAGGCATCTGCTCCCAGTTTTCTGCACCAGCTCTCGCCAGATGGCTAGTTGATTCCAACACGAAAAGAAACTGAAGCCATTATCTTCACAGTTGTGACAGACCTTCTTAGGAAAAACAATGTTAATCCCAAAAGTAAAACTCAAGTCCATACTATTAGCCAATGTATTGTTCCGAATGGGGGGAGCAGCAGCCTTATTGTCTAATAAGAGGCATGACAAACAGAGGGCTAAATATAAGCTCCAAAACTTAGTCTGAACCCATCTCACTCTGCATAAGCAAAAGCATAGAAATATAGTTAATCATTCTCACATCAGAAGAAAAGCAGCACATTTCTTGCTTTCACTATCTCAATACAAAAGGAAACACCAGAATAAAACATGACAATTACAACAAGAAAAGGAGAGAAGATCTTATCTGAACTACAGCTCCAAGGGTAACAACCTCATCGGGATTGATAGTAACATTGGGTTCCTTTCCAGTCAAAGATTTTACAACGCCCTGAACAGCTGGAATACGTGTTGAACCACCAACAAGGATCACCTCATCTATATCCTTGAAAGAGAGCTTTGCATCCCTCAAGGAATTTTCAACAGGTTTTATAAGTCTAAGGTAACAGGGAAAATGAAATTAGTTAAATTTCCATAAAACAATGGACAAAAATTCCATGAAAACAAATAATTAGATAAAGGAGTAAAGACTAATATAAATAGTTTGGATGAGCCGACAAACAATTAGGCAGGTAGTTACAAAATGCTCTTGTTCTCCTCTACTCATTTCAGTGATGCATCTTCCATAAACCACCTGCCGCACAACCAAGTATAGTTGCAATAAGTAGTTCCTTCACCACACTTGGTCCCTTCATGTGACATGAGCAACCCTACCGCCAGCCATTTTGCTCCTACAAACCTGCAAACCTCACAAATAATAACCTTAAATCATTATGTACATTTCTAGCACTAAAAGAACAACTCAAACAAATCATGCATGAGCATTGTTTCACATTAACTAATTAAAAATGTTGTGAATCCCACAAATACACACTAACGATAAATTTAGACAAACCTACCTTACAACTAGTATGAAGAAAATTGGATTCCCTGATAATATGGACCACAGAGTAACAAGTTTTCAGGATGGTGTCAAATTAAACATGAATCTGTCCAAATTGCTAATTTTGGGCTCACCAACTACTCCAGGTGGGAAAACTTATTTGGACCTTCATATATCATTATGTAAATACTTTTTGTACCCTTTTTCTGTACTTGTATTACTACTCAGAAATAACCCTTTTCTCCAATCCGATCTCGGGAAACAAACTATCACAACATATAGACCAACAGACCAGATTTACGGCAAAGAAATAATCACAAAAAAATTACATGTAAAAATTTACATTTACGTTGGTGGTGCTGATGACATTGCTGGCTGAGAAGAAGACGGAGAGACCGAAATCTGTGGCTTTCAACGACGAGTCCTCAGCTGTACTCAACAATAAAAAATTCTCAGGTACCTGATATGAATCCAACACTCAAACAAACGAACCCATAAAAAATAGGTAATTTATTCTTCAAAATTGTGACACTTTTATAAATCAACTCGAATGTTCTTACCTAGAAATGGGTAAAGAAATCACAATATTAAATTTTCGAATACCTTTTGGAGAAGCTGTTGTAAGAGGTGACGGTGATCTTGCTCTTCTCACGGACGACGAAGACAGAATCACCCAGAGCTCCGGCCTTGCCGCCGACCTTGAAATCGGGAAGCGTGATTCGACGGCGGTGAGGGCTTTAAAGGAGGTCGCGGCGTGAAGAGAGAAACGACAGGGCAGCGGTGAGGGAAGATATGAGATATTGAATCCCCTCTAGTTTTGGGCACTTGAACCCTAGTAATAGAGAAAGAGAGAAGTGTGAGATGAAATACGAAGAGAGAGAAAGAACTATTTAGGATTTGTAATTTTAAGTTTTCACTTCCGCCTAAATTAAGCTCCGTCTTTTTCGCATACACAACATTTTTTTAAAAAAACGTTATCTATTCAAAATTAAAAAAATGCCATTTTAAATAGATAACATTTTTGCATATATATCTACAACGTTTTTAAAAAAAACGTTGTAAAAAAAATACCACAATGTTTTTATAAAAAACGTTGTGATTTAAGTGTTGTCTATTAGGTATTTTGTAGTAGTGACACAGACAGGATGTTCCAACAGAATAATAGAAGAATGTCATCAAGTATAGGGTAGTCCGCGTATACTGGTTATTCCAGCAGAATAATAAGAAATGGAATAACAACAGTTCTCTTCATGAATAAGAAAGAATAACACCCCTTACCGTTTTAAAGAAGAACTGAAATAAGGAAGTAGTTAATGTGACGCCCCCAAATTCTGACCTCCACTTGGTCACCCAAATTCGGTTCGTCACGTTCTCAAGATATTACCATAATAACTAAAATCACTCATTCACAGCGAAAGATCTAATTTAGAATAATATACAATGATTTATTATAATTATTCCCCCAAGTCTCGCAACCTACAATACTAAATAGATTACATAATAATATCGAATAAAGACTTATTACATAATCCTACTTAAGTTTAAACATAGTTTGCAAATAGTCTTATTACAACATGATAGATTTAAACATAAAAGGGACAAGCTAGTCAGTAGCCTTGCCCTTGCCCTTGTCTTTCCCAGAGACACCTCCCTGTTCCGCCTTAGCTGAAAGGTTTTAAATAAGCAAGGATGAGCACAAATTGCCCAGCAAGTAATATACAACAAGGGTGTAGGATATAATATCACAAGATTTGAAATATCGAAGGGTTATTTCTAAGATAGTTCAAAGTGTCAGGATAACATCATGAATAAGGGATATGACAATTCAATATAATTCAACAGATGTATATGAATTCAACGGCTAACAGTGTATCCAACTGGATAATCGCTTTATACTGAGCAGTCACTAAAGACCATTGAACTTTCACTAGAGTTACCAATATTAAATTGATAACCAAAGATATCAAGTACTATAGATGATCAGTCTACAATACTTCACGTTATGCATAACACCACAATAATATTTATTCATGTGTTGGGGTTTCCAACAACATACACTCCCCTTACCAAAAGGGTTGTTCAACTCAGTTTTCAAGATTTCCGCACCAATCAATTGGTTTGGACAGTTTTATTATAAACATGCATATAGTCTAGCCGAATCAAATGGCATCGACTTTTTCACAATATTCAAGATCAATACTAAGTTTATCATGAATAATAGTTCTCACAAGGGTTTAAGCATATTAACTCATTTGCACGAGAAAGTAGTATAACTTGTATTCAAAGAAATAAGTTTACGGTATTCGTCGAATAAAGAATGCAATTATACTTGCACAATAAGAGTAGGGTTCGGATACTTGCTCAATATAAAAGAGAGTAAGTTAGGGAACTTGCCTTAAGCGTTGATTACCACTTATAGCATAAAATCACCTCAACGAACTATATTATCCTATTTATGTATGTATAGGTACTCATTAGCCACACATCCTGACATAAATCTCAACATGCAATTATTACACATATATCTATCCATACACCTTAGAACTCATAGATGTATAATTCAGATTGTTCTTACTTTTAAAAAAATTAACAACATTTTAGCAAATTTAAGTCTCATATACTCATTTCATGTTTGTATACGTGAAACATTACTTGAGTTACGCATTCTATATTACGTCGTTCACACATACGTGCCAAGAAACTTTTAAATTAAGTTTATTCGGACGCAGCTAGTATAACCCTCTACTTAAAATTTTAGTTTAGCTCATGCGTGGGTAACATATATCAATTTGATAATATTTATCAATTAATCCCGCCTTTCCCAATGTCACAATGTTGTTTCCAAATCCGAAGACATCCCGCCACGTTCGAACCCGAAGACATCTTACGAAGTCGAAGACTTCATCTCCGAACCCGAAGACACCTTCTATCATTTTACTTGTTTAATCAATTGTTCACTTGGTTTTATTTATCCATGTCTCATTACATAAATAAAGTATTCTTACCTTACTTAGTATTAATATTATATTTTTATCTTGTTATTAATCTTATTTTATCTTATTATATCCAAAAAAATAAGTCTTGACCCGTTTGACCCGACCCGAACCAAACTGACTCAACACTGAAAATGGCCTAGCGCCTAGGCGCTTGAAATAAGCCTGGGTTGAGCGCCTAGGCGCTCCCCTGCAGAAGCAAAAATCCAATTTTTCCAACATTTTCAGTTTTGACCCTTTTTGATTCAATCTTTCATAACTTGCTCATTTCATATCCAAATGAGTTCAAACCACTTCCATTATCTCATAAACTTACATATCTTCAATATGCGATATCTTGAACAATTTTTCAAAATATTTATTTAATCAAATTATTTACTTTTCCAAGCAAAGGTTCTCATGCTAGCTTGTCTTACCAATTATTTTGCTACGAGTTCGTTTTATGACCGAATTTGATGATTCAACTTGTGTTATGATCGTATTTCATATATGCTTAATATAACATTTTAGAATTACACATATCTCTTACATATGTTAATCACAATTATCAAACGTTCAAGCATACTAAGCTAGGTTTCATGCTCACATGCTTTTACATGATTCATTTTAACTTAGATCACATACCAAGCCATATAAATCACATATTCTCCTTCCAATACTCATCATTATACTTTTATATCCATCATGATCACACAACACATAAACTTCCCACAATCAAGCATGCATTCTTACTAATATCTACACATACTAACTTAGCTTGCCAAAAATAAAGCAAGATTATGAATCTTACTTCTTGTAGGCTTTCTTCCTCTTGGCTAGGAACCTTAAGTAGTTCTCCACCTTTGCTTCTCCTTCTTGAACTCCTCTTGAACCACCAAAGTGCAAGAGTTCCTCTAGAATCCTTCTACTTCCCTCAATTTCTCTCTAGCTCTTATTATACTACTAACACTTATGAAATTTCAAGTAAATGAAGCAATGAACTAGGATGGGTTATATTTATAGGCAAGTTCTATGTATACAATACATGTACTAATACTTGGTATAATACTTGTATATGTACACCCAACTAGGTATTAACCATGGTTAAAAGGTGATTAGGTAAAAAGAATTACCAACTCCTTCACCAACTATGTCCTTCTTCATCATGAGCCCACATGGGAGTGCTTGTAAGAATTTTTTTTTTGTGTAACAAAAATCATCACTTAGGCTTAATAGGGCCAAAATTTCGGCCATGAGGGGTAGCATTCCATATGTTGCACTTTCATTCCATCATTTGTACCATGTGCTAGCTTATTGCTACCTTTACACATACATCTCTACACCTATATATATATATATTCCTATATATATAAGTATACTTATCTTATATATGTATTTATATAATCCATATACATTGGGTTTGTCCAAATTAATATTTGAATTGGGCTAGGTACAAACACTTATACACATTGGGTTAAACATTAGTCTACCAATTCAAATTCTTGGGCTAAACTCCCAACTATGCAAGTATGTTACAATAATAATGTTGGGCTTGGATTTATCCTAGATCCAACACTTCATTAAGTTATCCATCAATTAATCTCATTAAGAATTTAATTACACCACAAAAGACTTTACACTTAAGCTTAATCAATCGTAACCAAGCTTATCAATATTATCAATAAATTTCTTAATCCTTTCAAACATGATTCAATTAAATTTTTATTTTCACCTTTCATGACCCACCAAAATATATATGTGTTCAAAATAAATATTCAAACACTTTTATTTCTAATTTATAAAAATCTCGGGTATTACAGTTAAGTAGTAGCAGAATACTTTTCTTCTCTCTCTCTATAGTTTCTCTCTATAGTTTCTCTCTCTAGAGTTCAGTGAATTCGTAAGAAATAATGAAGGAATGAGCTGCTATTTATAGAAGAATGGACTGCATAGTAACTAATCCATGAACGGTCCAGATTGATTTACTTTAATCTGACGGTCCATATTTAAAGAAAAATCTTTTAAATAAAATATAATATATTATATTTATAGAATAACTTTAATAAAGTATTCTGTTTTATATAAAAAGATGTTTCTGTTTTATTACGTTAATAATACGAATAAAACAAAAATTCTTTTTATATAAAACAGAATACTTTATTAAAGTTATTCTATAAATAGAATATATTATATTTTATTTAAAAGATTTTTCTTTAAATATGGACCGTCAGATTAAAGTAAATCAATCTGGACCGTTCATTGATTAGTTACTATGCAGTCCATTCTTCTATAAATAACAGCTCATTCCTTCATTATTTCTTACGAATTCACTGAACTCTAGAGAGAGAAACTATAGAGAGAAACTATAGAGAGAGAGAGAGAAGAAAAGTATTCTGCTACTTAACTACTTTCTTATTTCAGTTCTTCTTTAAAACGGTAAGGGGTGTTATTCTTTCTTATTCACGAAGAGAACTGTTGTTATTCCATTTCTTATTATTCTGCTGGAATAACCAGTATACGTGGACTACCCTATACTTGGTGACATTCTTCTATTATTCTGTTGGAACATCTTGTCTGTGTGTTTTACACCGGACCTGGTTCCGTTTTTATTATTATTCTGTACCATGTATCTGACGACCCAAGATGGGTGATGTATACCTAATTTTGGGGGCGTCACACAAATAATAAAGATGAACAATAATAATGAATAGATAGAGTCTAAAAGACTAAAAGTATAAATAAAAAGGAGATCGTAAAATAAAACGATCATAACATTGAAAAGAATCGTAATATAATACAATTATAATATGAGATCACCACGTGATCTGACAAGGTCATAACAGGAAAGAGGATCAAATAAATGATTGAAAACTTTATTGTAGAATTGTTGTATGTAAGTTGTACTATGAAAGTAGTACTATTTAAACTTAGAAAAGAGTTGTGGATGATGCAATACGAATTAAACAAAATTCGATTGGAGTAAGGTAAATCTAGGATTATGTGGGATTTTAATTGAGGACTCATGTCAGCTGCTAAGTTGTATGATTCTTTGTATGGGCGGAGAATTGTACTTGGTGTAACAACCACTTAGCTTCTTACACTGATAATCATTGAAATGTTTGTGTCGTGCTATTTGTTATATACATGTTGAGAAGGTGATTCTTTTTTTTATGTATATAACAGAAAGGTAGAGGATATGTAAAGAATATAAGGTTAGGTGCGAGTTCTTAAAACTCATACTTATGGTAAGTTTGTGACTCATAACTATATGGTATGTTTTTGAACTCCTAAGCGTATGGACAACTTTTGATTGGTTCTTGAACTACGTATTGCTAAGATAAGTTCTGAAACTCATATTATTATGAAAAGTTCCTGAACTCATAACGTGTGGTAAGTTTGATGAACTGGGGTATAGAAAAGTTATGAATGGAGAATTGAGGATGAGAGGAATAGATAGAATTATTAAGCAATGGATCATTATAGAAAGTGGAGTTGATGGTGGAAGCATAGGTATTCCAAATCTTCTAGCTATGCTAGATTTCAAAATTTTTGACATCAAGCTAAATACGCACTGATGTGCCTTTTAAAAATGAATTTTTTTCTCAACAAATGGTGACAAATATGTAAATGTGGACTTCGGGACACTGCCACATCGTTACCTATTGAGGTATGATAGCACTAAAACTGATTTGCAATGATTTTTGAACTGTTTAAAGAATATTCTATGCTAATTGTTTCTGCTAGATGAAAATGATTTGAAAATATCAAAATATATTTTATATCATTAATGCATCATGTAGCCTGGTGCAAATATGATAAAAATTGATGGAGTTATAAATGCAGAATTACTTAGTTTTGGATGTGATCAAAAGATCGTCAACCCACTATGGAATGATGTATTATGACAAAGTTACATAACGATAGAATCCTCAAACAGGCTGTAAATATAGTACGGTATCATGACATCATAAAATTATTTTCAAAATTTTAAAGATAAAATATTACCAACTGGATTTGGCTAGAATCTTTTCGATTGAAATTCAAATTATTGGTATGAGTTTAAGCTATTTGATTCAGCTAGACAAATTTTATAAAATTCAAAGTATTCTTTAAAAATTACCCGAATCAAATTGTTTGGTGCGGAATCCTATGATAAGACTGAGGTGAACTATGTCAATTGGATAAAATAATCCAAACTATTTGAAGCGAAAATATTCGTGAGACGTGATTGAAGTACTAGCACCAACAGTTTACCTTCTTCATGATTATAAACATACTGTTAACCTTTTAAGGGGTAGAGTACTTTTTTCTTAATTGAAAGAGGTCGCACGTATTAATACCTTTAAACCTCAATAGTTCATGGTCTATATGACTCCTCAGCATGATTTGAAAATTTTTACTCTTTAAAGTGATGTCGTGATTAAATGTGATGATGGATAGGAAATAATATGAACTCATTGCGTACGGGTAGAATCTGATATGATTGAATAAAGGTTATTATGAAAACCTAGTTCTGGTGAATGAAAGGAGTAGACTGTAGTAGGCTATAATTTTGGGGACGAAATTCTTAGAAGAAGTGGTGAATGTGAAAACCCTAGAATTTAGACGATTAATAAAATCTTAATTGATTAAATAAAGGTTGAATAATAAAACTTAGATTGGGAAATAAGGTATTAATTAAAAATTTTTGTGTAGAATTTGTATAAATTATAAACTGTAAGTGAATATTTGATAGCAAGGTATATAGTTTTGTGTATAGTGATTATGTGTGTAAAGTATGTGGTTAAGGGTTAAGTATGAATCAGGTAAAGCTGTAACATTAAAAACCCCTAATGTTATGTTAAAAACTTCGATGTTCAGTTAAGAAACCCTAACGATCGGTTAGAACCCCTAAATCAAGCTTTGAAAACCCTACTTTCAGTTTCAGAAATCCTAAACCCTAATTGGGAATTTCAAAGCCCTAATTTGGGAACTCAACTGCTAAGTATAAAACCCTAAGGGTTGAAAGTTATGTAATATATGTGAAAAGACCAAATTACTATTTGAATTGATGGGGAAATTATCAAAATACCCTTAGTAGGTATAAAATTACCAAAATGCCCTTTAGTTAACTTTTAAGTAAAAGATTTTACCAAATATTGTGAGTCATCATCCAAGAATTTTCCATGTGCTCTAAATCTCTCCAATCAGTCAAAATTTTCCACCTAGCAATAGTCTTGACCATGCATTCAAGGATTAAAATGTTAAAGTTAAGAAAATATCCTTACTTTATTTTCTAACTTAGCCAACACTTTCTCTCTCTCCAATTCTCGAAATATTGAGAGAAAATCAGTGATAAGTTAAGCCTATATCATCCCATACACTAACCAAGATCAAATTCAAAGGGCAGAATCAAGGATTGAGCATCAAAGGTATAAACCCTAACTTAAGCTAGATCCTTAAGATTTTTGTAATTTATGTGTTTTGATGTTTTGATATATGTTATATGATGTTATTTAGTGATCTATGATGATACATCATGGATCCATATATCTAAGTGCATGAAAATAAGAATTTTAGAAAATAGTGAAGAACCCTAAAATGAGGTCTGACTGTTAAATGTTAGAGCCTCTAGATCTAAATCTGTTAGATGTTAGGATGGCTAAATGTATCATTGATGTTCTATGCCATGAGGAGAGTACACTGGAAGTGGAATCAAGTCCATAGCAATTCTAGATCACAAGTTATTCATGGTCAAACATGGTTGACCAGTCACAGAAACTGGGTTCTGGAAAACCCAGAAAACCCAAAAATGCGTGACAACCATTTTGCAGGGCTTTGATCATGTAGTGGTTAAGTTGTTAAGCCATGAGAGTGTATAACTCTTATATATGGACTACCAAACCATGACACTAGAACACTTAAATCATCAACAGGATCAAATGTCGACGTCGGAATTTTTAGATGTCCCTTTCCGTTACTTGTTCTTTGGTGTTCTCATTTTTGGTGAGATTTGTTTGAAAAAACAAGTGAAAAAGGTCTGACATATATAATGTCGACGATGGACTGTTAAGAGTCGCCAGTTGGTTTTTTAAATGGTTGTACCAACACAACCGAGAAAAGGTTTGCACATTGACCCGACGATGTGACACTGCTACACGGGTCAGTGAAACCGAGATTCATTTAGGGTCCAGGGACTTGGTTATGCAGGGGGGAAGGTGTTAGGCACCCCCCGACATCCGTGTTACCATGGTAACCGCCTCTTTTCAAGAAACTATTATCTGAATGTGTGTGTATGTATATGAGTCAATGTGCTATTATTTGAAAGTGGTACGAGGCCTCATTCGCACCTATATACGCAGGGTTTGAATTTATGTAAAAATTCAATTTTAGCAAGATATAGCAATGATGTTTTATAAAAGAGGTTTTTTCAAACCCTGTCGCTCAATAGTAGTTGATTTTATTTGACGGCTGCGAAGCATCCGTACAAAAATAATGTACAAAATAATGCCGACTTCCTCGTGGGTATGGAAACCATCTAAGGAAATTTAGACACCGCAAAATACTTTACAAGCTGCTTACAGCTGAAAATGTCCATCACGGGAACCGAATCTAGATCCAATGGGATGAATCTGTGATCACATGATTCCTAGGCTCACATGATACCGCAATTTGTATGAAAGCAGTAAGCAGGTATATATATAAAAGTCGTAAATATATATATATACAGACATGATCAACAACCACGAAGAACCTCCATGGGGGATCAGAAATGTATAGAAAGATGTTAAAAGCCATCAACCGCCACAGAGGAAGCTCCAGGCGGGACAAAACGTAGATAAAGCTGTAAAAACGGTCAACCATCACGAAGTAAACTCCAGGTGGGACGAAATATAAATATATATATATAAGCATGTAAACGCACCGGATAAAAAATCCAGGCTCACCGAACAGAGTTCGATAGCAGTTCATATATATAAGTATATATATATATATATATATATATATATATATATATATATATATATAAGCAATTAAACGCACCAAGCCGAAGTTTAGGCTCATCGAACAAAGTCCGACACACAGTTAATATATATAAGTATATATCTATTAAAGCAATAAACGCTCCAGACCGAAGTCTAGGCTCAACCGAGGCATAACTCGGTAATGTTAGTCAATATATACATATATATATATATATATATATATATATATATATATATATATATATATAGACTGAAATGAAACCACGGACTGAAGTTCGGGCAAAAGTAAGCAACACGACTCTCAACGTGTAGAAGGGTGTGTGCAAAGATAAAGAGAAAGACTCTAAAGTGCGTGAGAAGGCTTACAGCTGACTGCTAAAAAAGGCTTCTATATCTTTAGAGTGGGTAAACACTGGCTTTTGTAGGTACAAAAGAGGGCTGTATATGAGCTCACAGGTGTTTAAAGTGGGAAAATACACTGTATGGCAAGTGTAGAGCGAATTCTGTAGGGTTTCCCCGTCTTTTTCCCTTAAAAATCAGCACCCCAAGCCTCTTATTTATAGGCAAAAGGTGCCGCAGGTGTACCTGTGGCTCAGCCGCAGGTGTACCAGAGGTGGGTCGGGTCGTCCCGGTTTGGTCGGGTCGGGTCGTCTCAAAGTACGTGCACGCGGGCACTGTATTGTCCACTCGGTTTTTCTGAAGTGCAATCCGGGCATCCGCTTGAGGTATACATGACCTATTTCAGACCGCCGTTGTCGAGAGTTTGTACGATGGCATGGGATTAGAGTTTGTACGAAGTCTTTGAAGATGGGACGGTGCCCTCCGGTCTTCAAGCTTCAACTTTCATCCGTTACCCCGCACAATAGCAACTCGAGATTGGTTAGCCTTGTGGGCCGTTGTTGCGTAGACGTGTTGAGATGACTTGGCGTGGCATCGTGTTGGTCAGATGACGATGTTGTCCCTTACCGGTGTTATTGTCGGGTTGGGTCGATAAAGCAGACGTTGCCCAGCTTCGCTGGGATTGGACTACTGCAATTGGTTAAAAGTCCTCATTATCATCTTTGAGGTGTGTCTGTCTTCCCGATGTCATCGTCGGGCTGATACAGTGTATCTCGTTGTGAGCGTCGAGATTGAAGTTGATTGCACTTGTAACAAGCATTTTTGGGGTTAATGCCGAAATTGCTTTCCTTGGGGCTATCACCAAGGTTGGAGGCTATTCCCATGTTTAGGGCTGAGACTGGATACCTCGGGGTTTTCTCCGAGATTAATCGGTCTTCTCCGGTGTGTGTTCCAGTATTGATCTGCATGCCTCGGGGTTCTCCAAAATTGGAACGGTTACTCCCAGATTGCGATCTGGAGTTGATGCTGAACTTCCGGTAGTATCCGGTATGGTTGTGGATTGTCTTTCAGGGTTCTCTCATAAAAGACGAATCTACCTTCCTGCAATGTTAGTGTCAGTAGTACAGAAAATTTTGAGTGTCTACAGATGCCCCTCTTTATCATACTCATGCATGGCGATGCATGGGTAGGATAAAGAATCCTAGACACTTGAAACGTAATAAGACGAATATGGTACTATGGATAGCAACATCATGTAGATGTATGATGCATGTGTACGGGGTTGTAGCCCAACACGCTGAGGATAATTGTTGGCTCCCTGTTGCTTCAACCAGGGATTGGCAATGATGACCAGATTTGATGTATAATCTGAGTCTGTCAGGATGTTGATGTTGGAGTTATCATTAAATTCCTGAATAAGGACTGGAACCTACAGAGGTACCTCTTAGGTGTAAGAGATCTGTGGGGATAAAGCTTGATATGTTTGAGAATGTGTATAACATATTCCATCATCCATCCTCCTTGATGACAATCTCCTGGTTTGTATCGTCAGGACATGTCAGGGTTCTGTTAGAGTTATTGCCAACAGCAAATGCTGTCAGGGATACCTAACCTTCGTTGACGTGTATTTCACCGATATGTGAATCAACGGCTGAAAAATCCTGTGGGATATACTGTCAAGGTTGCTTGACTTCCGCTATAGTGTAGATCAACGGAACATTGCGTTGTGACCCCCAGCCGGGGAATATGGGTAATCGGGTGGTAAGAACCCCGAATGGCTCCAGAGCTCTGATAGGTTTAACCCTCTATCGGCTGGAATGATGTCAAGGCTGCTTGACCTTCGTTGATATGTGTGTCAACGGCTTGAATGTACGTGGTAATCCCCTGTAACAACCCGATATTTTCTACATAAATAAATAAGAAATTTTGCGTATAATTTTTTATTTATTTATTTTAAGGATGATGATTTGTACACGATAATGTGTATATATAATTATGTGCTAAACAAAAATATATTTATTACATAAATATTTACAAATAATTTTTTTTTAGAATTATTGATTTTTATAAAGTATATTCCTATAATAATTAATTTATAGTAGAAATGCTTTATTAACTATTTTTCATGAAAATATAATCATATATTATTTAAATAATATATGGAGTGATTTTTAGAATAAATATAATAATTTTTTTATTATATGAATTTTGGTACATGTTATTAAGTTAATTATTTTACCTTAATTATTAAGGTTAAATATGACAGATAAATCAGATATGGAATCCAAACCCTAATTTTGGATTATTGTCAAGGTATGAGAATAATAATATAATATTAATTATATTTTGATTTTTCAGTGCTATGGATATGTACTGTATTTCCGTATTGATAATGGTAGGTCAATTACGGTGTATTATGACCAAACCCTAGTAATAATGTTAAACCCTAATTTGATATCCAAATTAGAGTGCAAGATTGTTTTATAAGTGTGTTATATAATTTATGTCGTGTATTAAATGTATTAATTAGGTGAACCCTAATTAAAATTCAAAAAACTCTAATTTTTAGAAAACCCTAATTAATATTTGTAGAACCCTAAATAATTTTTGGAGACGAGGAACCCTAATTTGAAATTTAAATTAGAGTTCGAGATTGGTTGTAATTATGTTAATGTGATTAATTAACAAGTATTATAATTACAATTGTTAATTTTAAAAACCCTAATTTTTTTAAACCCTAATTTGATAATTAGAAAAATCTAATTATAATTGGTAACCCTAATTATCAAAATCTTAAATCCTAATTGCTATTTTAGCAAGGTTAATGATAATTATATGATCTAAACCCTAATGTTACTATATAAGATAATTAGATAATTAATCATAATTAGGAAACCCTAATTTCAAAATTTTAGAAACTAAAGTTTATTTAATTTTTATTTGATTTTATTTATTTTTGTGCAAACTCTAATTGCTAAATCCTATTATTATTTTGTGCTAAACCTTAGGGTTAAACCCTAAGGGTCAAACCCTAACGGTTTGCCAAGTTCCATTTTGCCCTTAAAAAAATCCAAACCAAATGACCATTATACCCCTAGTTGCGTTATTTTAGCCAACATGTAGGTTTTGACAATAGGATGGGTTGGTGACCAACTTGTTTGACATATGTGACTTAGAAACACTGAACTCAGCCACTCAATCAACCATTACATTGCATCTAGCATTATATAATAGATTGGAGAGAAAGAAAAAAATCATTTTGTTCACTTATTTTGTCCAACACCCAAACTAAGCTCTCTCTATCTCTCTAACCTCCGAAATTATAAGCTATATTAGTCCCAAATCAAAGCCTCATGATCAACCATAACATAACAGAAGCTAGAAATCAAAAGATTGATCATCAAGGTATAAAAACCCTAGCATAATTTCTGTCCATAGATTCTGTGGATCCATAACATTTAGAAGCTCGGATTTGTGTTTTTCAAAAATCTGGAAAATTTGTTCTTGGTGGTCTGACAACGAATGTCAGACCTTATATCTCTGTGATATGTTGCGAATTTTGTGTTTTTAAGCTTTGATCTGGTAGTATGCTATAAGATCTTTGATCTGAAACTGGAATCAAAGTCAGATCATAAGCCAGTAGAAAGTTATTAGTGGTCAAACCACGTTGACCGGCATTGACTGGGCCTTTTCTGGGCAGCCCAGAAAGCCAAGAACAGCATCTGACAAGATTTTTAACCGGCTAGATCTTTCAAGTTTTTGTTGTTTGGTTTCTATTGTTGTAACAAGTTTGTTGTTTGTTGTTTAGGCTGTATATTTAAGCTTACAGAACGTATAAATGAATAACAGGATTCCTGTATTGTACGGTCAAAACATGTAAGAAGATCACGATTTCCGTTTTCTATGTAACCTAGAAAACGGATGATCGTGATTTCTAACATGGGTTGACCGGTTAATATCTGGCGATTTAGTTGTTGTTATGGTGCGTATATGTGATAGATCTCTTGTCCTACATGTTAGTTGCACACTGCAGGTTTTAAAGCACAAAAACATTACCAGATCAACAAGTTGTGGAAGCCCAAAACGAGCCAGTCGAACTGTTCTTCATTTCTGGGTAGTCCAGAAAATGAAGAACAACTCTGACAGCTTGTTCAAGGCTCTAGATCTCGTTGGTTAAGCATGGTTTGATGATGTTGTTTGTTGGATCGTGTAGTCTTGTGTTTATACTACAATATCTGACCATCAACATGTCCAAAAATAAATTGATCAGGGTTTAATCGATGGTCAAAGTAGCACCCACGAAACTGCCTTATAAATGCTCAAGAACATGAAGAACACCTATAGCTACAGCTTTGTCACTATAAGTGACCTTTAGCGACAGACAGCTTATTATTTTTCAGAAATTAATTATTAAATAGAAAAAAAATAGTTTTTAATTATTAAAAATACAAATTAAATTATTAAAAATTATTTTAAATTCCAAAAATTAGTTTTTAATTATTTTTAATATATTTCATAAATATTTAATATTTTTTGAATATTAAAAGTATTTAATTTATTTAATTATTATATTAAATAAATTATTTAAAAATAATTTTAATATTTAAAAAATCATTTAAAATTATATTATGATATAAGAAAATATTTTAAGTTATTTTTTATGACTTTTAATATTTTGTGATAAATTTCATTAATAAATTAATATTAATGATATTTAAGTTATTTACTAAATGAATTAAATAAATTAATTAAAAATGATTTTATTATATTAAAAATCCTTTTAAATAATAAAAACGTATTTAAAAATATTTTAAGTTATAAAATATAACTTTTAATATTTAAAGGTAAATTTTATTAATTAATTATTATTAATGATATTAAAGTTATTTAATAATTATATTAAATAATTTAGTTTAAAAATGATTTTAATATTATAATAATTATTTTAAATGAAAATAAAATGTTTAAAGATATTTTAAGTTATAAAACATAACTTTTAATATTTAAAGAATAATTTCATTAATAATTAAATATTAATGATTATTAAGTTATTATTAATGATATTAAATTTACTTAATAATTATATTAAATAAGTAGTTTATAAATGGTTTTATTAATTTAAAAATCTTTTAAAAGGGATATAAATAAATTAAAAATATTTTAAGTTATACTTAATGACTTTTAATATTTTGATAAATGAAACATTAATACTTTAATATTAATGGTAAATATTTAAGAATGATTTTAAATATTTTAAAAATCATTTAAGGGTAATAATAATACTTTAAAAGTATTTTGAATTATTATAAATAACTTTAACATTTTAGAAATGATTTCATTAATAGTTTAATACTAATTAAATATTAATGATAATAGAATTGATTAGTATTTAAATCATTTTAATGTGATTCCGATGTTTGAAATTTCGTGATAAATTATAATAAATGTTTAAAAACTATTATAAGTCATTTAAAAATAATATGACTGATACGTACGGATATTTGTGACAACCTGATAATTTTGAATATTTTTAAAATTTTTATTTATTGATTTAAGGTTCAAAATTAGAACCTAGACAAAAAAATAGTGTATGCGTGTGATATTTTTAAGATGGAATTTTGAGGATTTCAAAATTCTGTGAATAATTTAGGTGAATTATTCAAGATTAAGAAATACGTAAATATGTTCTGTATATATGTGTACAGTATGTGGTTAAGGGTCAAGGGTTGACCAGATAATTGATATCTGTAATAAACCCTAAGTATATATTAAGAACATCAACGTTCGGTTAGAAAACCCTAGTATTTAATAAGAAACCCTAAAACCGGTTCTGAAAACCCTAATTTCAGTTCCGGAAATCCAAAACCCTAATTCGGTGCATGAAACCTTAATCTGGGAATTTAAATGATTATTATATTGCACAAGTGTTATTTATTATAATATTAATTAGGAAAAAGCTTAATTATTAGCAAACCCTAATTTCACATTTTTGAAAACCCTAATTTCTGGGTTAGAAACCCTAATTTTATAATTCGGGAAAAACTAAGTGTTAATTTAGTGATTTAATGTTAATTAGGAAATATTAATCCTAATTTTATAGTTGTAAATAATTAGAAAACCCTAATCTAATTACGATATTTAATTTTTAATTTAAGAAAATTATTTTTCTATTAGAAACCCTAATTCGGGGGTTATAAACTCTAATGACCAATTTTGACCCTAATTGCTTAATTAGCAATTTTAATTTGGAATTGTTAATCCTAGTTAGCATGATTTAATTAGTGATTAAGAAATTTTTTATATAATTAGAAAATTCTAATTATAAGTTAGAAATATTAATTTTCTATTGTTATAACCGAAATTGGAAATTTTTGAAAATTATATTTGTAAACCCTAAGGGTTTTAAACCCTAAACCCTAACCAAACCCTAAACCCTAAGGGTTTGGGACAATGATCATTATGCCATTAATTTAGAAATCAAAAAGACTATAATGCCCTTCTTGGATTTTTTAGTAAGGTAACTTACAAATCTTGGCAAGATATTGAGTTGGTGATCTAACCAATAGCCCTAGCCCTAGATATGTGTCATCTATCAGCCATCTATTGCAATCCAATACATTGAATCATATCAAATTATAAGATTAAAGAGAGATAAAGCTACTTACATTTTTCATTTTCTACCAAGCCATTCTCTCTCTAAAATTCGGGAGATAGAGTGAGAAAGAGTGAGAAGCTAAAGCCATGACCATTTCATAGCAAGCTTAGATCAGATCACAAGGTCAGAATCAAGATCAAGCCTTAAAAGTGGTATAAACCCCAAATCCTAGAAATCTCTTGATCTTATGTTATATGTTGTAATTGTTTGTTTAAAGTTATGTTAAAGGGTGTCACTTGATGATCTGGGTTGCTATATAGTGAATCCATAACATCAAAGTACACGAAATAGCAAATTTTTGAAATCTGGAAAAATGATGAAATGTGGCCTGACAGTCGAATGTCAGGCCCTCTAAATCTGTGTGTGTTAGCGGTTTAGTGTGTTTTTTATTTTAGATCTGTTCTATGCCATGTGGTCTTTAGTCTGTATTTTGAATCATGTTAAGATCATGTATATATTTCAAGTTATGAGTTGTCAAAGTGAGTTGACCGACCACGAAAACTGAAATCTGGGCAGATCTTGAATCTGACAGGTGATTTGGCTATGTTTATGTACAGAACTTGTATTCTGGTATGAGAGCTTCACATCCAAACCTTTAGATCACTTAGATGTTACACAGAATAAAAGTTATGTCTAGTCAAACAACCGTTGACCATCAACCGGATGAACTTTTCCGGAAAACCCAGAAAGTTCAAGAACAGTTCTGGACCCCTAGTTTGACCGGACTGAATCTTGTGATTTTGTTGATAAAATACTGATATTATGTTATAGGATTGCTCTCTTACATGTTTACTATAAGTAGTAACCTTTACAACACACTAATCAAGCTCATGATGAAAGTTATAATAATCCAAAGTAGGTACCTTCAATTCTGGAAATTCCAGAAAATGAAGAACAACCTTGTTAGAATGTTTGGAGGCATAGATCTCTTTGATCTGATGTTGTATGGCCATAAAGTTAGTTTGTGGTTGTATTTTTACATCCTTACTACAATCCTAAAACCATAAGTTGCTCAAAAATCAACAATAACCGTGATTTAAATGTGGTCAAACCAAGCCCCTCGTAACTAACTTTGAGTTTCTGAGTTTTCATCAAGAACACTCAAGAACACCTATAGTGATGGGTCTGTCGCTATAGGGCCCTTTAGCGACAGTTTCTAATTAATTTATTTTTTGATTTTTTGAAAATTATTTAAAAATAGAAAAAATATTTTTTAATTATTAAAAATACAAAATAAATTCTGAAAAATTATTTTAAATTCTGAAAAATAGTTTTTAATTATTTTAAGTATATTTCATAAATATTTAATATTTTTGGAATATAAATGGTATTTAATTTATTTAATTATAATATTAAATAAATTATTTAAAAATAGTTTTAGTATATGAAAAATCATAAAAAATAATATTATGGTATAAGAAAATATTTTAAGTTATTTTTGATGACTTCTAATATTTTAGGATGAATTTCATTAATTAATTAATATTAATGATGATTAGTTTATTTAATAAATGTATTAAATAAATTACGAAAAAGTAGAATTAATGTTTTATAAATCATATGGAAATGATTTAAGTGTTATAAAAATATTTTAAGTTATAAAATACAACTTTTGATATTTTGTCATGAAAATATTAGTATTTTAATATTAAAAGAAATTATTGGATAATGGATTTAAGTATTTAAAAATCATATATATATGATTTTGATGTATTAAAAATACTTTGTGATATTATAAATATATTATAATATTATGTCATGTATTTCATTAATATTTGATAATAAATAAATATTAATGATAAAAGAATTATGTGGTATTTAATTCATTTAAATACGTTTTAATGATTGAAAATTCACGATAACTGATAATAATTATGTGAAAATTGTTATGAGACTTAGAAAATTATTTTGACTGTTATTGAAATTATCTAAGATAATTGTTAAGTGTTAGGCAGAGTTTAATTGAACTTAAACTTGATAAAAGTCCGACTAGACCGTCGGGATGTCAGATTTGTGTCAGGTTCAACTCAGACTTCAATAGTTTGACTTGATACCGAGTCTTATGTGTATTATAGATTGATAGGGTTATGTGTTATGTGTTTAGGTTATTCTATACTTATATATTTATAATAGTATTATATTGTGATGATATTATTCTAATATTGGAGATCTATATTACTAATATTAGGTCTTCAGATAAGCGTTATACATTGTGTTGCGGTAATCAACGGTTCAGGCAAGTTTGTTTTACTTAACTCTACTAAGAGTGTTTCATTCGGATATGCTTATGGTTAATCATTGCTGATTGTCATGTATAATTTTTACTCTGTACATATTGCATGTATAAGTCAGGTATGAAAGGCTGATCACCTTCATTACCAGTTGGATTTAGATATATTTGTTCATGTATAATACTTGTTCAGTCATAAACATGTTCCTGCTAGTTCACAGTTATATTGTTGAATTATAGCAAGCTTATTATTCAAACTCTTCAATCGTGATATATCGTTGTATTGTTGAATTTAAACTTGTTGGGAAATTCTTATGCTCACCTTTGCTATATCATGATAAAACATTGCAGATTAAGGCGAACGCGTCGAATACAAGGAAATGTTAAAGACAGTTCCAGCTTTAGGATATTGTGCAGCTAAATTATATAAGTGTTGTATTTTAAGGTTATGTGTTAAGTAAGTTATGTAATGTGTATTTGTGTTAAGGTTACTCGACCTTGGGGAAATAGTGTGTAAGTTTAATGTATAAACAATTTATGTTTATATCTTCCGCAAATATAGTAATAGTGATAGAATGATCGAACCGGATCCGATGTGATTTAGGACCTGGATTCGGGGCCCTCACAGTTGGTATCAGAGCTGTTGGTTATGAACCTTATGTAGGAATACCTGAGATTAATAACCGCAATGATTAGGATAAGATCTAACTCACATAAGGTTAGTTGGTCGGTAATATTCAAAGATGAATCTCGACGAGTTATAAGATACAGAGTTCCCTAACTCTGATAATAAAAGTTGAATAGTAGTGAGAAATAGATAGAGACTAAAAGATTGAAAGTGCAGTGATAGAAGATCGTAAAAAAACGATCAAGACATAGAAATGAATCGTTATATATACGATGCGATCACCCCGTGATCTGATAAAGTGATAACATGAAGAAGAGTCAATCTAATGATTGAAAAGTTACAGCAAGTTTGCTGGGTGACAGTTGTACTATGAATTGGTACTGTTTCAGGAAAGTATTATGAATACGAGTTGAATGAAATTCGTATTGAGAAGGGTGTTAGTGTTAGGTGGGGATTCAATTGAGGACTCATGTTAGCAGCTGAGTTGTATGATTCTTCGTATGGGAGCTGAATTGTACTGGGTGTAATAACTACTTAGTTTTTGATAATGATAATCATTGAAATGTTTGTGTCGCGCTATTTGCTATATGCATGTTAAGAAGGTTATTCCTTTCTCATGTATATAACAGATAGATAGGTCATAGGTAGAGAATATCAGGTTAAGAACGAGTTCTTAAAACTCATACTTATATGACATTCTTGATTCATAGTTATATGAAATGTTTATGAACCCCTCAGCGAATGGACGCCAAAGGTCTAACTAGGACAAGTTCTTAAACTCATATGATTGTGGCAAGTAAATGAACTCATAAGTGTGGTTTGCCGAACTGGGTATAGTTGTGTGTAAACAGAATATTGAGGATAATAGGAACATATAGATTGTTAAGCAAATGATTACTAGTGAAGAAATAAGTTTTCCAAAACTCCTAGCTATGCTAGACTTCAAAATTTTGACATCAAGCTAAATACGTACTATGTGCTTTTGAAATAATAAAATATGTAGACTCGTAATCATTTTTGAAACGGTTTAAAGTATAGTCTATGCTACTTATTTCAGCTAGACACAAACGATTTGAAATATCGAAATATGTTTTAATTATCACTCATGTACCATGTAACTTGGTGCAGAGATGATAAAAATTTGATGGAGTTGTAAATACAGGAATACTTAGTGTGAATTTGATCTAAAATCGTTGTTCCACTATTGTATGATGTGTTATGACAAAGTCATACAATGACGACATCCTCAAACGGACTGTTAATACAGTACGACATCATGACGTCATTCTAAAAAATATTTTCAAAAATTTTAATTTGCCAACGGGGTTTGGTTACACTTAAATAATTCCATTGAATTGAATTATTGATATGAGTCTATGCTATTCGATTCAGCTAGACTAAAGTTTATGAAAACTCTAAGTGTTCATTGAAAGAAATTTCCCAACCCAAATTATTTTGGTGCGGAGGTGAACAACCCTGAAAATGGGGACATACTAATTGGATAAAATATTCCAATCTAAGAATGCATATAGTCATTCCGATTACTAAGGTACAATAGATTGATCATCTAAAGTACCCGCACCTGTAATTTACATTCTTTGTGATTGTAAACATACTGTTAACCTTTGTACGGGGTAGAATACCTTTTTCTTAATTGAAATAGGTAGCAGGTAGTAATACCTATAAACCTCAGTAGTTCATGATCTATATGACCCCTCAGCACAATTTGAAAATTTTTACTCTTGTGAGAAATGTATTGGGTAGCATGTGATAATGTGTGTAAATGGTGAGAAGGTATGGTTTATGGTGTATGGAGTAAGGTGTAAGGTGTAAGGTGTAAGGTAAATTTCAGGGACGAAATTTTTAGAAGAAGGGGTGAATGTGACAACCCGAGAATTTTGAATATTTTTAAAATTTTTATTTATTGATTTAAGGTTCAAAATTAGAACCTAGACAGAAAAATAGTGTATGCGTGTGATATTTTTAAGATGGAATTTTGAGGATTTCAAAATTCTGTGAATAATTTAGGTGAATTATTTAGGATTAAGAAATACGTAAATATGTTCTGTGTATATGTGTACAGTATGTGGTTAAGGGTCAAGGGTTGACTAGATAATTGATATCTGTAACAAACCCTAAGTATATATTAAGAACGTCAACGTTCAGTTAGAAAACCCTAGTGTTTAATAAGACACCCTAAAACCGGTTCTGGAAATCCTAATTTTAGTTACGGGAATCCAAAACCCTAATTCGGTGCATGAAACCCTAATCTGGGAATTTAGATGATTATTATATCGCATAAGTGTTATTTATTATAATATTAATTAGGAAAAAGCTTAATTATTAGCAAACCCTAATTTCACATTTTTGAAAACCCTAATTTCTGGGTTAAAAACCCTAATTTTATAATTCGAGAAAAACTAAGTGTTAATTTAGTGATTTAATGTTAATTAGGAAATATTAATCCTAATTTTATAGTTGTAAGTAATTAGAAAACCCTAATCTAATTACGATATTTAATTTTTAATTTAGGAAAATTATTTTTCTATTAGAAACCCTAATTCGGGGGTTATAAACTCTAATGACCAATTTTGACCCTAATTGCTTAATTAACAATTTTAATTAGGAATTGTTAATCCTAATTAGCAAGATTTAATTAGTGATTAAGAAATTTTTTATATAATTAGAAAATTCTAATTATAAGTTAGTAATATTAATTTTCTATTGTTATAACCGAAATTGGAAATTTTAGAAAATTATATTTGTAAACCCTAAGGGTTTTAAACCTTAAACTCTAAATTTTTCTAAACCCTAAACCCTAACTAAACCCTAACTAAACCCTAAAACCTAAGGGTTTGGGACAATGACCATTTGCCATTAATTTAGAAATCAAAAAGACTATAATGCCCTTCTTGAATTTTTTAGTAAGGTAACTTGCAAATCTTGGCAAGATATTGGGTTGGTGATCTAACCAATAGCCCTAGCCCTAGATATGTGTCATCTATCAGCCATCTATTGCAATCCAATACATTGAATCATATCAAATTATAACATTAAAGAGAGAGAAAGCTACTTACATTTTTCATTTTCTACCAAGCCCTTCTCTCTCTAAAATTCCGGAGATAGAGTGAGAAAGAGTGAGAGGCTAAAGCCATGACCATTTCATAGCAAGCTTAGATCAGATCACAAGGTCAGAATCAAGATCAAGCCTTAAAAGTGGTATAAACCCCAAATCCTAGAAATCTTTTGATCTTATGTTATATGTTGTAATTGTTTGTTTAAAGTTATGTTAAAGGGTGTCACTTGATGATCTGGGTTGGTATAGAGTGAATCCATAACATCAAAGTACACGAAATAGCAAATTTTTGAAATCTGGAAAAATAATGAAATGTGGCCTGACAATCGAATGTCAGGCCCTCTAAATCTGTGTGTGTTAGCGGTTTAGTGTGTTTTTTGTTTTAGATCTGTTCTATGCCATGTGGTCTTTAGTCTGTATTTTGAATCATGTTAAGATCATGTATATATTTCAAGTTATGAGTGGTCAAAGTAAGTTGACCGACCACGAAAACTGAAATCTGGGCAGCCCAGAATTTACAGTTTGAGTCTGACAAGTTTTTCTAGGCCTCAGATCTTGAATTTGACAGGTGATTTGGCTATGTTTATGTACAGAACTTATATTCTGGTATGAGAGCTTCACATCCAAACCTTTAGATCACTTAGATGTTACACAGAATAAAAGTTATGTCTGGTCAAACAACCGTTGACCATCAACCGGATGAACTTTTCTGGAAAACCCAGAAAGTTCAAGAACAGTTCTGGACCCCTAGTTTGACTGGACTGAATCTTGTGATTTTGTTGATAAAATACTGATATTATGTTATAGGATTGCTCTCTTACATGTTTACTATAAGTAGTAACCTTTACAACACACTAATCAAGCTCATGATGAAAGTTATAATGATCCAAAGTAGGTACCTTCAATTCTGGATATTCCAAAAAATGAAGAACAACCTTGTCAGAATGTTTGGAGACATAGATCTCTTTGATCTGATGTTGTATGGCCATAAAGTTAGTTTGTGGTTGTATTTTTACATCCTTACTACAATCCTAAAACCATAAGTTGCTCAAAAATCAACAATAACCGTGATTTAAATGTGGTCAAACCAAGCCCCTCGTAACTGACTTTGAGTTTCTGGGTTTTCATCAACAACACTCAAGAACACCTATTGCGACGGGTCTGTCTCTATAGGGCCCTTTAGCGACAATTTCTAATTAATTTATTTTCTGATTTTCTGAAAATTATTTAAAAATGGAAAAAATGATTTTTAATTATTAAAAATACAAAATAAATTCTGAAAAATTATTTTAAATTCTGAAAAATAGTTTTTAATTATTTTAAGTATATTTCATAAATATTTAATATTTTTAGAATATAAATGGTATTTAATTTATTTAATTATAATATTAAATAAATTATTTAAAAATAGTTTTAATATATGAAAAATCATGAAAAATAATATTATGGTATAAAAAAATATTTTAAATTATTTTTGATGACTTCTAATATTTTAGGATGAATTTCATTAATTAATCAATAATAATGATGATTAGTTTATTTAATAAATATATTAAATAAATTATGGAAAAATAGAATTAATGTTTTATAAATCATATGGAAATGATTTAAGTGTTATAAAAATATTTTAAGTTATAAAATACAACTTTTGATATTTTGTCATGAAAATATTAGTATTTTAATATTAAAAGAAATTATTGGATAATGAATTTAAGTGTTTAAAAATCATATATATATATATATATATATATATATATATGATTTTGATGTATTAAAAATACTTTGTGATATTATAAATATATTATAATATTATGTCATGTATTTCATTAATATTTGATAATAAATAAATATTAATGATAAAAGAATTATGTGGTATTTAATTCATTTAAATACGTTTTAATGATTGAAAATTCACGATAAATGATAATAATTATGTGAAAATTGTTATGAGACTTAGAAAATTATTTTGTCTGTTACTGAAATTATCTGAGATAATTGTTAAGTGTTAGGCAGAGTTTAATTGAACTTAAACTTGATAAAAGTCCGACTAGACCGTCGGGATGTCAGATTTGTGTCAGGTTCAACTCAGACTTCAATAGTTTGACTTGATAACGAGTCTTATGTGTATTATAGATTGATAGGGTTATGTGTTATGTGTTTAGGTTATTCTATACTTATATATTTATAATAGTATTATATTGTGATGATATTATTCTAATATTGGAGATCTATATTACTAATATTAGGTCTTCAGATAAGCGTTATACATTGTGTTGCGGTAATCAACGGTTCAGGCAAGTTTGTTTTACTTAACTCTACTAAGAGTGTTTCATTCGGATATGCTTATGATTAATCATTGCTGATTGTCATGTATAATTTTTTCTCTGTACATATTGCATGTATAAGTCAGGTATGAAAGGCTGATCACCTTCATTACCAGTTGGATTTAGATATATTTGTTCATGTATAATACTTGTTCAGTCATAAACTTGTTCCTTCTAGTTCACAGTTATATTGTTGAATTATAGCCAGCTTATTATTCAAACTCTTCAATCATGATATATCGTTGTATTGTTGAATTTAAACTTGCTGGGAAATCCTTATGCTCACCCTTGCTATATCATGATAAAATATTGCAGATTAAGGCGAACGCGTCAGATACAAGGAAAGGTTAAAGACAGTTCCAATGTTAGGATATGTGTGCAGCTAAATTATATAAGTGTTGTATTGTAAGGTTATGTGTTAAGTAAGTTATGTAATGTGTATTTATGTTAAGGTTACTCGACCTTGGGAAAATAGTGTGTAAGTTTAATGTATAAACAATTTATGTTTATATCTTCCGCAAATATAGTAATAGTGATAGAATGATCGAACCGGATCCGAGGTGATTTAGGACCTGGATTCGGGGTCCTCACAATATTAAGTTACAGTAAAGAGTCTTAGACTCGATAATTACCCGATAAAGCTGTCGGTAGACCGACATATTTCAGAAATTGATATGGACTTAGATAATGTGATTAGATAAGTGATTATTTGTGATTCAGTGGTTGTTAAACCTATGTGCCAATGTGATGTGCTGACTGCAATAAGCAGTATTATATGATATGATATGTTATTCTAATAAGACAAATGATCTATTTAATGATAGGGCTTGATAGAAAAGATAAATCTAAGTTGTGTAAGCAGCAGACAAGGTAAGTATCTAACTCTTTGCATTTACTTTGTGCAACGGACATGCGTAAGATAATATCTGAATTGTTCATTTCAATTGTTCAAATATTTCAACCTTTGTATATACTTATGCAATGATTCTGTATAAGTAAGTTATTAAACTGTAATTGTTGTACAGGTTCCTTTATTCTGTTATTATTGATCAAATTATATATTCTGATCGTTAATTTCTAAAACATGGTTATACAAGTGTCCCCACTTGGATAATCAGTATATTTTATCACATGTTGATACATACTTATCGGTGTTCAGTATGTATAAGTTGAATTAAAAGTCATCTAAGCTATTTGATCTAGCTAGACATATATTTAAAGTTGTTGTTGAACAAGATAAAACTTTATCCAACTAAATTGTTTTGGTTTGGATTCAAGACTGGTATGAACATCCCAAATATGGGAAACTTTTATGCGCCTAAGGCGGGAATGCTGGACGAAAATATTGTCCTTTAATGTAGTATTGATCAATACAGGGCATAACGGGCTGATCACCCCCCGTGCCCGTAAGTAATGACGGTTTACAGATGAAGTTCTGTTTAACCTTTTCGAAAATAGAAAATAATGTTCATAGTTTATCAACTGATCCTCATTTATAGTTAGTATGTAGTTTCAAAAATTTGAAATCGAAATGATATGTTGTTTATTATCGGTTCAGTTTACTTTACAACTATTGATTCGTTGTAGAAGTATCGTTCAAAGAAAATATTTAATTCGTTCAGCTAACTATTATTGTTGTTATTATTTGCTGGGCACTCAAATGCTCATCCTTGCTTAATTTAAATGTTTTCAGCTAAAGGTGAACAACCTGGAGGCTCTTCTAAGAACAAAGGGAAAGGGAAGGTCGCCGAATGAATGATAAGGATATCTTTTGTAATAACTAGACTTTATTAGGGTAATGATGATATATATTAATGAAACGAATGTTTGAAGGTTTCATACTTGGGATTAAAAACTTTGATAATATGTAAATTAAATTTGATAATCTATATTATTGTTATTATTATTAGTATTATTCCGCTCATAGAAATGGTATCGTGAAGCACTGAGTTCGGGTTTCAAGTACCCAGATTTGGGGACGTCACATCATGGTATCAGAGCTTAGGGTTAAAAACCTTAGGTGGGTTAGACCTTAGGCTATAACCTTAGAACAGAGGGAAACATTGAAAATATAAATAACTCATATAGAGTTTAAAAATAGATGCTTTGGATAAATTCATCGACAAACAAACTTAAAGATAACTTATATAAAACTCTTATTTGCTGTGTGTATATACTATATGCTAATCAGGATAATTTATGTGTGTAGATGTCGGGTGAAATAGGATTAGGATACCCTCGGATCGTAAAGAAGGAGCCGATATCAAAGCCAATAGCTGAAATAGAGGCTCAGAGTGAAAGCAACCTCGATGAGGTAGTTGATTTGAAAAGTATAGTACCAGACCCTGAAATGATAGTATGACTAATAGGTAAAGTATAGTTAAAGAATGTGTAGTCATGTCGAGTTCTTAAACTCGTATGTTTGTGGTGAGTTCTTAAACTCATAATGTATGGGTGAATGGATTATTGAGGATAATGGGAATAGACAGATTACTAAGCAACTGATCCTTAGTGGAGGCGTAAGAAATAAGTAGTACTAGTATTACTTGAATAGGTATGATTCTATGTTATGTATATGATATGTATATTTGCATTAGGTAATATTTTTCAAATTTTGTATAAGTTGTGTCAGCGATTCCCGACTTTTAAGTCACAAAGGGATAGCGGATGATTAAAGCAATATGTGTTATGGTATGTCAAGTGATATGAGTATGAATCTATATGGATTAATAAAATAAGTTGGTATAAATATAGTAGTTAATTATATGAGTACTGGTTAATGCAGAAAACTAAATTTTCAAAATCTAATATTTTGAGTACATGAATATACGAATAGAAAGTTTTGTGTTATATGATTATACGTATATGATAAGGCTTAGAATAAAGAATAAATTGTGTTAATGCCGCCAAGGAAACGAAAACAAAATACATGGACAGAAGAACCTGTCAGCAAAGCTAGAAGACAACCAGGACCGATACAGAATTTTGCGAATATGGACGATCAAGCTATGCAGAACAAAATACCTGTCGCCAGAAGATCAGCCAGATAATTGATCGACGAACATCAAAGACTCCAAGGCAATCAGATCGCCAAGATTTAGAAGATCAACTGACCCGGTAGAAGCATTTGTGATAGCTACGATAACGAGTGACAAAAGATAGTTTTGTCATCTAAACGATAAAAAGGAAAGGAGAAAAAGGGGAAGTCTGTGTGTTTTAAGAATGAATCAATGGAGTATAAGGTGGAAGATTGTTCAAGAAGGAGAAAGGAGGCCAGGAATGCGCAAACAAGGAAAGGCAGCAGGACATTGGCGACGACGGAACCAACATCAACAAACAAACCAACGAAATCAACCGCAAACGTCTTCAACTTGACCGTTCAAGAAATTATATCAGCCGGGGATACAACTCCAGGTATTACTCGAACAAATTTTATTTTCTTATATAATATTTTCTTATATATAGTAAATTATTTTATAAAAAAATTTTGAGGAGGAATTTGAGTTCTTTTAGAAACTAATTTTTCCGTTTAATCAGAAAGACAAGCTTTATGTGAACAGTTAAAGATCAGTTCGATCAAAGTTGATCGAGATCTACTTGCGATGATTGTGTATGCTATGTAACCGTGTATGTATATGTTTTTAAACGGTGATTCCAGGGACGAAATCTTTATAAGGGAGGGTGAATGTAACAACCCGATATTTTCTACATAAATAAATAAGAAATTTTGCGTATAATTTTTTTATATTTATTTTAAGGATGATGATTTATACAAGATAATGTGTATATATAATTATGTGGTAAACAAAAATATATTTATTACATAAATATTTACAAATAATTTTATTTTAGAATTATTGATTTTTATAAAGTATATTCCTATAATAATTAATTTATAGTAGAAATGCTTTATTAACTATTTTTCATGAAAATACAATCATATATTATTTAAATAATATATGGAGTGATTTTTAGAATAAATATAATAATTATTTTATTATACGAATTTTGGTACATGTTATTAAGTTAATTATTTTACCTTAATTATTAAGGTTAAATATGACAGATAAATCAGATATGGAATCCAAACCCTAATTTTGGATTATTGTCAAGGTATGAGAATAATAATATAATATTAATTATATTTTAATTTTTCAGTGCTATGAATATGTACTGTATTTCCGTATTGATAATGGTAGGTCAATTACGGTGTATTATAACCAAACCTAGTAATAATGTTAAACCCTAATTTGAGATCCAAATTAGAGTGCAAGATTATTTTATAAGTGTGTTATATAATTTATGTCGTGTATTAAATGTATTAATTAAGTGAACCCTAATTAAAATTCTAGAAACTCTAATTTTTAGAAAACCCTAATTAATATTTCTAAAACCCTAAATAATTTTTGGAGATGAGGAACCCTAATTTGAAATTTAAATTAGAGTTCAAGATTGGTTGTAATTATGTTAATGTGATTAATTAACAAGTATTATAATTACAATTGTTAATTTTAGAAACCCTAATTTTTTTTAAACCCTAATTTGATAATTAGAAAAAACTAATTATAATCGATAACCCTAATTATCAAAATCTTAAACCCTAATTGCTATTTTAGCAAAGTTAATGATAATTATATGATCTAAACCCTAATGTTACTGTATAAGGTAATTAGATAATTAATCATAATTAGGAAACCCTAATTTCAAAATTTTAGAAACTAAGGTTTATTTTATTTTTATTTGATTTTATTTATTTTCGTGCAAACTCTAATTGCTAAATCCTATTATTATTTTGTGGTAAACCTTAGGGTCAAACCCTAAGGGTTTGCCAAGTTCCATTTTGCCCTTAAAAAAATCCAAACCAAATGACCATTATACCCCTAGTTGCGTTATTTTGGCCAACATGTAGGTTTTGACAATATGATGGGTTGGTGACCAACTTGTTTGACATATGTGACTTAGAAACACTGAACTCAGCCACTCAATCAACCATTACATTGCATCTAGCATTATATAATAGATTGGAAAGAAAGAAAAAAAATCATTTTGTTCACTTATTTTGTCCAACACCCAAACTAAGCTCTCTCTCTCTCTCTCTCTAACCTCCGAAATTATAAGCTATATTAGTCCCAAATCAAAGCCCCACGATTAACCATAACATAACAGAAGCCAGAAATCAAAAGATTGATAATCAAGGTATAAAAACCCTAGCATAATTTCTATCCATAGATTCTGTGGATCCATAACATTTAGAAGCTCGGATTTGTGTTTTTCAAAAATCTAGAAAATTTGTTCTTGGTGGTCTGACAACGAATGTCAGACCTTATATCTCTGTGATCTGTTGCGAATTTTGTGTTTTTAAGCTTTGATCTGGTAGTATGCTATAAGATCTTTGATCTGAAACTGGAATCAAAGTCAGATCATAAGCCAGTAGAAAGTTATTAGTGGTCAAACCACGCTGACCGGCATTGACTTGGCCTTTTCTGGGCAGCCCAGAAAGCCAAGAATAGCATCTGACAAGATTTTTAACCGGCTAGATCTTTCATGTTTTTGTTGTTTGGTTTCTGTTGTTGTAACAAGTTTGTTGTTTGTTGTTTAGGCTGTATATTTAAGCTTACAGAACGTATAAATAAATAACAAGATTCTTGTATTGTATGGTCAAAACATGTAAGAAGATCACGATTTTCGTTTTCTGGGTAACCCAGAAAACGTATGATCGTGATTTCTGACATGGGTTGACCGGTTAATATATGGTGATTTAGTTGTTGTTATGGTGCGTATATGTGATAGATCTCTTGTCCTACATGTTAGCTGCACACTGCAGGTTTTAAAGCACAAAAACATTACCAGATCAACAAGTTGTGGAAGCCCAAAACGAGCCAGTCGAACTGTTCTTCATTTCTGGGTAGCCCAGAAAATGAAGAACAGCTCTGACAGCTTGTTCAAGGCTCCAGATCTCGTTGGTTATGCATGGGTTGATGATGTTGTTTGTTGGATCGTGTAGTCTTGTGTTTATACTACAATATCTGACCATCAACATGTCCGGAAACAAATTGATCAGCGTTTAATCGATGGTCAAAGTAGCACTCACGAAACTGCCTTATGAATGCTCAAGAACATGAAGAACACCTATAGCTACAGTTTTGTCACTATAGGTGGCCTTTAGCGACAGACAGCTTATTATTTTCCAGAAATTAATTATTAAATAGAAAAAAAATAGTTTTTAATTATTAAAAATAAAAATTAAATTATTAAAAATTATTTTAAATTCTGAAAATTAGTTTTTAATTATTTTTAATATATTTCATAAATATTTAATATTTTTGGAATGTTAAAAGTATTTAATTTATTTAATTATTATATTAAATAAATTATTTAAAAATGAATTTAATATTTGAAAAATTATTTAAAATTATATTATGATATAAGAAAATATTTTAAGTTATTTTTTATGACTTTTAATATTTTGTGATAAATTTCATTAATAAATTAATATTAATGATAATTAAGTTATTTACTAAATGAATTAAATAAATTAATTAAAAATGATTTTATTATATTAAAAATCCTTTTAAATAATAAAAACGTATTTAAAAATATTTTAAGTTATAAAATATAACTTTTAATATTTAAAGGTAAATTTCATTAATTAATTATTATTAATGATATTAAAGTTATTTAATAATTATATTAAATAATTTAGTTTAAAAATGATTTTAATATTATAATAATCATTTTAAATAAAAATAAAGTGTTTAAAGATATTTTAAGTTATAAAACATAACTTTTAATATTTAAAGAATAATTTCATTAATAATTAAATATTAATGATTATTAAGTTATTATTAATGATATTAAATTTATTTAATAATTATATTAAATAAATAGTTTATAAATGGTTTTATTAATTTAAAAATCATTTAAAAGGGATATAAATAAATTAAAAATATTTTAAATTATACTTAATGACTTTTAATATTTTGATAAATGAAGCATTAATACTTTAATATTAATGGTAAATATTTAAGAATGATTTTAAATATTTTAAAAATCATTTAAGGGTAATAATAATATTTTAAAAGTATTTTGAGTTATTATAAATAACTTTAATATTTTAAAAATGATTTTATTAATAGTTTAATACTAATTAAATATTAATGATAATAGAATTGATTAGTATTTAAATCATTTTAATGTGATTCCGATGTTTGAAATTTCGTGATAAATTATAATAAATGTTTAAAAACTATTATAAGTCATTTAAAAATAATATGACTGGTACGTAGGGATATTAAGTTACAGTAAAGAGTCTTAGACTCGATAATTACCCGATAAAGCTGTCGGTAGACCGACATATTTTAGAAATTGATCTGGACTTAGATAATGTGATTAGATAAGTGATTATTTGTGATTCAATGGTTGTTAAACCTATATGCCAATGTGATGTGCTGACTGCAATAAGCATTATTATATGATATGATATGTTATTCTAATAAGACAAATGATCTATTTAATGATAGGGCTTGATAGAAAAGATAAATCTAAGTTGTGTAAGCAGCAGACAAGGCAATTATCTAACTCTTTGCATTTACTTTATGCAACGGACATGCGTAAGATAATATCTGAATTGTTCATTTCAATTGTTCAAATATTTCAACCTTTGTATATACTTATGCAATGATTCTGTATAAGTAAGTTATTAAACTATAATTGTTGTACAAGTTCCTTTATTCTGTAATTATTGATCAAATTATATATTCTGATCGTTAATTTCTAAAACATGGTTATACAAGTGTCCCCACTTGGATAATCATTATATTTTATCACATGTTGATACATACTTATCGGTGTTCAGTATGTATAAGTTGAATTAAAAGTCGTCTAAGCTATTTGATCCAGCTAGACATATATTTAAAGTTGTTGTTGAACAAGATAAAACTTTATCCAACTAAATTATTTTGGTTTGGATTCAAGACTGGTATGAACATCCCAAATATGGGAAACTTTTATGCGCCTAATGTGACAACCCCAAAATAGGTTCATTCTACCCAACCCATTCTGAGTCGTCAAATACATGGTACAGAAAACAACTACAACTTTATTACAACAATTGTCGTGCAAAATACAACAACACATATGCTGTGAGTTTGGATACAAATATATACCAAATGTGACTCATGTTCCAACCGTGGACATCACCTCACAATAACACCTTACATAAAGGTATAGCCAAAAACTGTTTTAGAAATTAGAATCTTTGGGAAGTGCTCAAGGAAACCTTCGTACATGGGAGGCCACGCGTCTAGGTTATGATAGATATCATATGGCCACAGAATTATCCTTGGTTGACCCAATAGACCCCAAAGAAAAACGAGAAGATTACTATCATATTCTTCCCAATGGTGAGTCTTCTCTTGACTTATCATTATCTCCACTGTCTCTAATTGAGAATTATACTTCAAACAAACACCAAGATTATATAGGTAGTGCCCATAGATATACTCAGCAAGTGGATGAGCACATCCATGTCTTATGATGACACGAGGTTGTATGTCGTTAGACATCTTGTATGATAGTGGCAAACCACCCTTCCAACGTTGGGTACACCTTACCCTATTGGATTCACCAAATATAACTACTAAATAAACTTTTCTATACTGCTTCGGGAGAACATCCACAGCTAGAGACCACCGTTCTATTTCCCCGTTACCCTCGCTCGACCCAGCTACACTCTTATTACCTGAAAGGAATTGTGAAGCAAAAGGGTGAGCACAACTAGCTCAGTAAAGAATATCATGACTAAAGATAATTAAATTATCAATAGCCTTCATCAATAATAAATCAGAGATTTAGAACATATGGTAAATGATAAAAATTTCAACCATAGTTGCAGCGGAACGAGCAATCCATTAGAAGAGTCAAATAGACTATAAAGTCTATTATCTTCTCCATGTTAAAAATCCACCAACAATGTTTTATCCATGTAACATCACTCAACAGTTCCTTTCCACAATCATTTGAATAACTCATAATCATAATTGTGACTATAAATTTTTCTTCGCACCCAGGACGAAGAATATTTTCATCACCTGTCTTTACCTCAAAAGAGCAGTACTTCTGATCGGTATAAGGCTGAAGGAAACTTGCACTGATGAATAGAAACTCACAGAGTATCTAAATACTCACAAAATATACTCAATAATCTAGAGAGAGAAAGAGAGAAAGCTTATGTTTCTGGTGTGATTTTCAATTCTAACTTAGCCCTCTATTTATAGAAAAATTTTGGTAGGTTTGACCTGCAACCTGATAGCTTTACCTGCTACTATTCCCACCCACCACATTTGAAATATAATTCAGCACATTTTTTTCACCAACCACAAGTGGGGCCCACCAATTCTAGAATTTTCCACCAAAATGATAAACTCCGAAAATTCAACAATTTCTGAACCAGTCATCTCGTAAAATTCATAATAAATCATACGTTCATTTTTAACGGTTCAAAATTTGTGGACATATACTCAACTTATATATGTATAACATATCCAAAAATTACCACGATCCAACGGTCGGATTAAAAATTATAACACCCGCAATATTTCTCAAAAAACCCTGATTTTTAATACCTCCATTCCGACAAAAATACGGATAAAAATCTCAACATTAACTCCTTCATTTTTAACCACAAAAATATATCCCTCATTTATATCCACATAAAATAAATATTTCTTTATCATATGAATCAATAATTAATTATTCACAAATAATATTACAGAATCACATTTATGACAACCAGGCCGTTCCCAGGAAAGAGGGGGCTTTCCAATAAGGATTTTTCCTTACTGACGTGCAATTAGATGACCAAACCTCTCCTTAGACAGAACTTTTTAGACATTGCCAATAATGCTATCTAATAATACTATTTAAATAATATGAATTATTGATCTGATAATGAGAAATACTGTGCAGCAATAATTATTGAAACAACAATAATATAAAATATCAATGCAGCAATTATTGAATCAATAAAATAAAATATTGAACAGTAATTACTGTAACAATTATTGAGTAGTGCCTTCTTACGTAAGAATCAATAATTTCAAAAATACTATGCAATACCGTGTGCTACTGTGCAATAACGCGTATTACTGTATTTTAACCACCGGGTATTCCAACAGTGTTAACGGTAACAACTACGCCGTTATTTGTAAAAACTCAAATTTGTCGTTTTCTTCACCCGACAGTTATTCGTTATGGGGCCCACAAATAGCTGTGCCGTCGTACGAATATTTCCCGACAGAAAGAATATTCCACGACCAAACGAATATTCCCCGACAACAATGATTATTTTATAACCACTTGTGTATTTTGAAAAAAAATCATATATCACCCTTAACTTTAACATTTATCAATTTAACCATTTACTGAATAGTAATTATAAGAAAAATTGAATACTTTTATTTCATAAAATTCGGGGTCTTACAATCTCCCCTCCTTATGAAATTTCGTCCCCGAAATTTACGTACCTGGTATTTCAAAGAGTTGAGAATACCTTCCTTTCATTTCAGATTCCATCTTTCCTGTCATCATAATTTCTCCATTGCTCATCTCCTGTATTTCAAATATCATTCTAGAATACAGCTTCAAAACAAGGGTTAATTTAATAAATTAACGTATCACATAATATCCCAATATTATGACTGACCAACAAATAAGCTTAGGTAGGACGCACTAGCGAAGGATTTGCTCATCTCTCCCCTCCTAGTTGTATTCCCCGATCTCCGCCAGAGATCATATCCCTAAGCTCTAATACCACCTGTGACAACCCCAAAATAGGTTCATTCTACCCAACCCATTCTGAGTCGTCAAATACATGGTACAGAAAACAACTACAACTTTATTACAACAATTGTCGTGCAAAATACAACAACACATATGCTGTGAGTTTGGATACAAATATATACCAAATGTGACTCATGTTCCAACCGTGGACATCACCTCACAATAACACCTTACATAAAGGTATAGCCAAAAACTGTTTTAGAAATTAGAATCTTTGGGAAGTGCTCAAGGAAACCTTCGTACATGGGAGGCCACGCGTCTAGGTTATGATAGATATCATATGGCCACAGAATTATCCTTGGTTGACCCAATAGACCCCAAAGAAAAACGAGAAGATTACTATCATATTCTTCCCAATGGTGAGTCTTCTCTTGACTTATCATTATCTCCACTGTCTCTAATTGAGAATTATACTTCAAACAAACACCAAGATTATATAGGTAGTGCCCATAGATATACTCAGCAAGTGGATGAGCACATCCATGTCTTATGATGACACGAGGTTGTATGTCGTTAGACATCTTGTATGATAGTGGCAAACCACCCTTCCAACGTTGGGTACACCTTACCCTATTGGATTCACCAAATATAACTACTAAATAAACTTTTCTATACTGCTTCGGGAGAACATCCACAGCTAGAGACCACCGTTCTATTTCCCCGTTACCCTCGCTCGACCCAGCTACACTCTTATTACCTGAAAGGAATTGTGAAGCAAAAGGGTGAGCACAACTAGCTCAGTAAAGAATATCATGACTAAAGATAATTAAATTATCAATAGCCTTCATCAATAATAAATCAGAGATTTAGAACATATGGTAAATGATAAAAATTTCAACCATAGTTGCAGCGGAACGAGCAATCCATTAGAAGAGTCAAATAGACTATAAAGTCTATTATCTTCTCCATGTTAAAAATCCACCAACAATGTTTTATCCATGTAACATCACTCAACAGTTCCTTTCCACAATCATTTGAATAACTCATAATCATAATTGTGACTATAAATTTTTCTTCGCACCCAGGACGAAGAATATTTTTATCACCTGTCTTTACCTCAAAAGAGCAGTACTTCTGATCGGTATAAGGCTGAAGGAAACTTGCACTGATGAATAGAAACTCACAGAGTATCTAAATACTCACAAAATATACTCAATAATCTAGAGAGAGAAAGAGAGAAAGCTTATGTTTCTGGTGTGATTTTCAATTCTAACTTAGCCCTCTATTTATAGAAAATTTTTGGTAGGTTTGACCTGCAACCTGATAGCTTTACCTGCTACTATTCCCACCCACCACATTTGAAATATAATTCAGCACATTTTTTCACCAACCACAAGTGGGGCCCACCAATTCTAGAATTTTCCACCAAAATGATAAACACCGAAAATTCAACAATTTCTGAACC
Organism: Panax notoginseng; assembly: GCA_016801055.1. Taxonomy (NCBI): domain Eukaryota; kingdom Viridiplantae; phylum Streptophyta; class Magnoliopsida; order Apiales; family Araliaceae; genus Panax; species Panax notoginseng. The sequence continues at coordinate 116,918,436 of CM029016.1, forward strand.
AGTCATCTCGTAAAATTCATAATAAATCATACGTTCATTTTTAACGGTTCAAAATTTGTGGACATATACTCAACTTATATATGTATAACATATCCAAAAATTACCACGATCCAACGGTCGGATTAAAAATTATAACACCCGCAATATTTCTCAAAAAATCCCGATTTTTAATACCTCCATTCCGACAAAAATACGGATAAAAATCTCAACATTAACTCCTTCATTTTTAACCACAAAAATATATCCATCATTTATATCCACATAAAATAAATATTTCTTTATCATATGAATCAATAATTAATTATTCACAAATAATATTACAGAATCACATTTATGACAACCAAGCCGTTCCCAGGAAAGAGGGGGCTTTCCAATAAGGATTTTTCCTTACTGACGCGCAATTAGATGACCAAACCTCTCCTTAGATAGAACTTTTTAGACATTGCCAATAATGCTATCTAATAATACTATTTAAATAATATGAATTATTGATCTGATAATGAGAAATACTGTGCAGCAATAATTATTGAAACAACAATAATATAAAATATCAATGCAGCAATTATTGAATCAATAAAATAAAATATTGAACAGTAATTACTGTAACAATTATTGAGTAGTGCCTTCTTACGTAAGAATCAATAATTTCAAAAATACTATGCAATACCGTGTGCTACTGTGCAATAACGCGTATTACTGTATTTTAACTACCGGGTATTCCAACAGTGTTAACGGTAACAACTACGCCGTTATTTGTAAAAACTCAAATTTGTCGTTTTCTTCACCCGACAGTTATTCGTTATGGGGCCCATAAATAGCTGTGCCGTCGTACGAATATTCCCCGACAGAAAGAATATTCCACGACCAAACGAATATTCCCCGACAACAATGATTATTTTATAACCACTTGTGTATTTTGAAAAAAAATCATATATCACCCTTAACTTTAACATTTATCAATTTAACCATTTACTGAATAGTAATTATAAGAAAAATTGAATACTTTTATTTCATAAAATTCGGGGTCTTACACCTAAGGCGGGAATGCTGGACGAAAATATCGTCTTTTAATGTAGTATTGATCAATACAGGGCATAACGGGCTGATCATCCCCCGTGCCCGTAAGTAATGACGGTTTACAGATGAAGTTATGTTTAACCTTTACAAAAATAGAAAATAATGTTCATAGTTTGTCTACTGATCCTCATTTATAGTCAGTACGTAGTTTTAAAATTTTGAAATCGAAATGATATGTTGTTTATTATCGGTTCAGTTTACTTTACAACTATTGATTCGTTGTATAAGTATTATTCAAAGAAAATATTTAATTCGTTCAGCTAACTATTATTGTTGTTATTACTTGCTGGGCACTCAAATGCTCATCCTTACTTAATTTAAATGTCTTCAGCTAAAGGTGAATAACCTGGAGGCTCTTCTAAGAACAAAGGAAAAGGGAAGGTTGTCGAATGAATGACAAGGCTATCTTTTGTAATAACTAGACTTTATTAGGGTAATGATGATATATATTAATGAAACGAATGTTTGAAGGTTTCGTACTTGGGATTGAAAACTCTGATAATATGTAAATTAAATTTGATAATCTATATTATTGTTATTATTATTAGTATTATTCCTCTCATAGAAATGGTATCGTGAAGTACTGAGTTCGGGTTTCAAGTACCCAGATTTGGGGGCGTCACATCCCCTGCCGTGAATCCACGTTGCAAACCCTCGGGAGATCTACTGGGGACGTATGCATTGATCGAACAACTGTGTATGCTCTGATTGGTTTACTTGCCATCGGCTGAGATAATGTCAAGGCTGCTTGACCTTCGTTGATTTATGTGTCAACGGTTGAACACGCGTTGTAACCCCCGCTAGGGATTCACGTTGCAAACCCTCGGGAGATCTACTGGGGATGTATGCATTGATCGAACAATTGTGTATGCTCTGATGGGTTTACTTGCCATCGGCTGAGATAATGTCAAGGCTGCTTGACCTTCGTTGATTTGTGTGTCAACGGTTGAACACGCGTTGTAACCCCCGTTGGGGATCTACGTTGTAACCCCTATCGGGGACTCACGTTGTAACCCCCGTCGGGGACTCATGTTGTAACCCCCGTCGGGGATCTAGGTTGACAAGGATGATGATCCTAAGAAAGCGGCATTGGACCTGCGTACGGTATTGCCGAGCTTAATTGAGATCATTTGAGATTACTGGTATAGTGTACCCTGTGTGTGGGAGAATACCAATGCTTGATGTACCGATTAAAAGTCTCATCAGAGAAGACCAGGATTGTATGCAGTTTTGCTCAATCGCGTGGTGTTTTTATTCTCGATTTGACCTTTTTAATTCGTAAGACCTCCTTTGCAACTCGAACTGGACCGAGCCGGAGGGATGGGACCCACATGGGGGTGCCACATGTGTACCTCCTGTAGCCGCAGATAGGCCTGTGGCCAGGCGTGGATTATATATCCATCAGGCAACATCATTCACAAGTCACTTTCAACTTGTTTCGCTTAGAGAAAACCATGAGCCATCTTCAGATCTGCTGAGTTCGGGCTGCTTTCTATAAATTCTGTCACCGTGCAAGTGATCCACACTATCCTGGTAACGTATGCCTGTATTTTCTCTAGTTTCTGTCCGTTAGATTGTGAGTTATCGCACGAAATGCATCTAAACACATAGTAGTGGTTATGTATACACAAATGACTTGATAAAAAATATTCAACATAGTAAATATTAGTATTAAACCATGCTGAACATAATGACGTGAAAAAATTTGACTTTTGAGACAGTCAAATTAGCACCTTTTTCTGCTATTTTTTGTCCTATTTGAGGTCCAATGAGCAAAAGGTAGAAAGGCAAAGTACTCTTAGCATTGAGGTTGGCCTTATACATGATGCTTTTGATTTTTAATGCATATATTGTGTATGACTTTGAGGCAGGTGTGCTACTGAATGGCCACCTAAACATGCCTGAGTGCATGTGGATAGTCCTATTTTCAAAGGGGACTATGGAAAAAATTTTCAAAAGGTAGGCATTGGATAGTCATGCATTTTAACTCTATTGTTTGTTAAAGTAAATGCATGCATGCATATAATCATAAATGCATTAGAGAAAGCTCCAAGTAAGGAAATACCACACCCTTTCTGAGGTGATTTGGAGACTTATTTTCCAGATATTATGGATCCGAATCAGTCGAGCAGTTCCTATAAGATCGCTTCTGGCGTACGGCGGAGGGCTTCTGAAGTGCCTCGTCCCCGTTCTGTCAGACAGCCTCGTCGGTTGGTGGAGGCTGTGATCCGTCCTGTCCAGGCAGATGTTCTGGACGTTGAGGACGAAAAGGTAGATATTGAGGACCCCGCTCCTGCTGCACCTGTCCCTCGTAGGGAGCTTCCGAGCATTCAGGTGGCGAACCCAGAGTTACTAGGTGATTTGGGCAGACATCCATCGATGTACTTACATGCTAATGAGGTATGGCGTTAGACTTTGCTTCTTTCCTATTGATGAGGATTAAAGGGTTCTGACATAGATTTGCATTTCATGCAGGTTCTAGGTTTTACACAACCTCGAGGGAACTGGTTTAGCATCCACTCCATGTACCAGGCGCTTCATCCTGATTATAGAGCAGTAGTGCATGAGTAGGGATTTGGGGCATTCTTCACCATCCTTCCCCGTCGTTGTCCCTGGGGTTACCTCAGGGTATTGTCTGAGCGGTGGTTTCACCAGACTCAGTCACTCCACCTGCTGGATTGCGAGGTGATGATGACGCCGATGGATTGGCGATTTATCACCGGCGTGGAGTTTGGAGGGGAGCCAGTGCCTTCCATGGCGAATATTACCCCTACTGCCGTCAGATCCTTGTTAGGAGTTCCGGCGACGGCGCTCAAAGGCATGACCGTCCGTTCAGGTCCTTTGAGCGTGGATGCTGTGAGCGGGCTATTGAGTGAGCCCATGCCTGATGATGTCAGGATCAGGGATCGTGTTCTGCGGTGATTGTTCCTGATGATCATTCGAGGCTGCTTCATAGCAGATAACTCTTCCACGGTATCTTTTGCTTTGGTCAGCGCTACGCGTGACGTGGACCATATTGGAGAGTACGATTGGGGCTTCTATACCTTTGCTTATTTCCTCCGGGGCATGCGTATGCGCTCACAGGGTTTGACCGAGGCTTGGCTAGGATTTTACCCGTTTCTGCTGGTGAGTATTTCTCTTGTCTTTTCCCATTTATAGGTTAAGAGTGTTTACTGATAGTAGATGTCTTGCCATTGTGTTGGAGTTTTGGGCCTATGAGAGGCTTTCCTGTTTGCGTCCCGTGAGTGTGTTAGGTTTAGATACCTATCCACGAGGACGAAGATGGCATCATTTGATTCTGCCCGATGTCCCTGTAGCGGAGGGATTCACTCATTGCCGTATGCAGCTGGAGTTGCTGACGGCCGACACCATCACCTGGCTTCCCTATTCTGGGGAACACTTGACAGTGGGTTTTGAGGATGGATACCTGACTGGGGTCGAGTATTTGATTTCCACCAGGAGAGTTCCACTCTTCACAGATGGCGGTTGGGAGCTCTATCTAGGAGAGCGTGCTATTAGGAGCACCACAGGGGAGATTCGTATACCGATCTTACCTCCTGTCAGGCCTCACTGGCCTGTATCGCAGTCACCCGCCATTGATATCCCGTTGTTGGTTGTTGACGGATTTGCATTATCAGAGGGTCCATGTACTCAGGAGATATTCCAGCGTTGGTGGCTTCCTCGTACTATTGGAGCCTAGTCTCACGCCACACAGTTTATGGGAGACATGGTTCCTGGATCCTTGATGATGACGGATTGGATAGCTTGTGTCCGAGATCCGACTCATGTGGCCCAGATTGATAGCTTGACCCGTCAGTTGGACCAGGCACATATATTTATTCGGCACTTGGGCAGAGATCCAGCAGAGGCGGAGTTATTTGTTCCTTCCAGCTCAGGTGCTGGCCCCTCGGACGACCCATTTGGTTTTGTCGGCAGAGATCCTCCTCTTTATAGGCCTAACATCTCTGTTGATAGAGATCCAGTGACTCAGGAGGAGTTACATCAGGTGGACATGATTGATAATGTGGATATCGACACCATTGTCTTCTTCTGATGTATTCTCGTTATATCTTTTGATAGGCCTCTGTTAGATATTAGGTGGCTGTTCCCCATTCTCACTATATCTTTTGATAGGCCTCTGTTAGTAGTAGGGCGTCTGTACCCCATTTCCCTATATTTTTAGCTGTACAGAGCTGATGTATTAGCTGATGATATACTTAGGAATGTATGCATAGTCTTTTCCATTCCCTATATCATATTGTCATCCATTATCTATTATGCATGTATCATGTTATGCATATGTATGTATGTCCAGAGATATTCGATATTGACCCCTGGATGGTCTTATGACACGGCCCTCACAGATGTCTTCTTCGACAGTTAGCCGTATAGATCATACCCCACCGTCAGTGGTGGCATCGGGTATGCGATCGTGGTATGATAGTATGTCACCACCAGACAGGGTGACCGTAGATATGTTACTGCAGCATACCATGACTCTTTTGGCATTTTAGGTTCCTGCATGATTTGTAGATGGGATGCTAGAGCATTGGCGACCTGACAGGCAAGTATTCCGCTTTGGCACCCATGAGTGAACTCCTACTCTGGAGGAGTATGCACGTTTGACGATGCTACCCTTGGACAGACCTTGCGTGCATATGGCTTTGGGAGACATGAGTAGACGATTCATGACTTTCATAGGATTGAGGCGCAGAGTACTGCAGGATGAGTTGACATCTGGCCATGTGATCTCTCAGCGTTTTCTATATGACAGATTTGGCTCAAAGGACAGTTACTCATGACATTCCGAGGATTTCACCGCACCGGAGGATCATTGGCGTCCAGCCAGAGTTGACGTACTGATGTTATGTGTATTATCATATGTGTACATGCCGCGGTATATGGATGAGATAGATATAGGCGTTATCATGGCTGTGAGAGCTCTCAGGGAGGGTCATACCATTGTGCCTATGATCTTGGCAGACACTCTACGGTCAACATCCTACTGCAGTACTTATCCATCAGGAGTGTTTACTGGGAGCTCAGTCCTTCTATATGCGTGGTTCATGTCACACTTGAGACCGATTGGTACCCTTAGATGGCATGGATATTGGTTTACCCACGATGTGGCCATGTCATACTCCTTTCAGCCATCGGAGTGTATAGATGCTCAGTCCTGGTCTGTATTTTTGGCAGACATCAGAGACCCATTTAGCATATTGCTGTGCTCGGGGCTTAGCTCACCATACAGCTTTATTACTCATGCTCCGGGCATGGATTTCCTCCCTCTGGCCGGCTTGAGGGGTGTGACAACTTATCACCCATTGGCCGTGATGTCGCAGTTTGACCAGTTTCAGGAATTTCATCCTTTCATAGGGGCGACAGGTCAGCGTTCAGCTACCCGATACCTCTCAGCCGAGGACCGATCTCGTGTATACGCTTGTTGGGACCATCGTGAGGGAGCTGCTTTTTTAGTGAGCAGTCCAGGTTATTCCGCAGAGTATTTCGCCTAGATGGAGACGGAGGTTTTATCGACTGCAGCAGTATCTGCAGTACCGGATAGCGACGCAGAGGATGTGGAGCCTGTGGAGGACATTGATACCCACTTCGAGGAGGAGCCCGCTGCTGGGTTGCCAGCATTTCTTCTGAATTCTCATAGTACCAGCACTGTTGCGATTCAGCACTCAGCACAATACTTAGAACAGAGTCTTCTTCTGATGACCTTTGAGAGAGATCAGGTTCGATCTATGATGTCGACTGCTCTGGATGTGAGGGAGGCCGCTCTGTTGGAGAGAGATGAGGCCTTAGCTCGCAGCGATGCCGCTATTGTTGAGCGGGATGAGGCCAGATGGGCCAGAGATGCAGTGATAGTTGAGCGGGATAGTGCCATATCTTCCCGGGATGTAGCTGTCACAGACAGTACTGCAGCGAGGTCCCTTACCACTGACATAATCGCAGAGATGAGCGCATATATTGATGAGCATATGGTCATCATGCAGACAGCTTCTGATCTATTGGGTCGTGTGGATACTCTCATACAAGAGACCACAGCTTTACCTCCTTCTTCTGAGAGGGATGCTATGTTGGGCTTGCTAGCTCGCGTGTATCCTGACTCATAGATTAGCTTGTACTTACCTGCACAGACTAGCCTAGCCATTTTGTCATGTACAGTTTACATCATGCATATCAAACAGCATTATATATGACAGGGAAATATATTTTTGGATCACTTCCCTTTTAGATACACCTTGCTATTTGTTTGATATTTTGCCTGCTGCTTCAGGGCTTGTGATCTTGATGTATTCTAAATTCCTCTTGGGTGGATGGACATTGAGTTGTCTCTGGATAGTTCAGAATGGATCATCGATCTGTGTATCCCTACCATCTTTTGGTGTCTTGGGACTGGTTTCTGTATAGAAATGTGGAGAGGAGTGTGGCTTTCCTCTCTGAGATTGACCGCACCACAGATGGTCGCCAGTACTTCTATTCAGGAGAAGCCTAGTTAATTCCATCTTTTATAGATTGGCGTTACTCTTCAAGGTATGACCGCAGCTTAGATGGTCGCCGAATCTCCTATTTGGGAGGAGAGCTTGGGTACTTCCATCCCTTTGGTCTGAAGCCGAATGAAATGTAGTGGATTGATGTTTGATCCCAGTACCAACTGACAAGGGTTTGTGTTTTGGTAGGGGGTTAGACCGCACCATGAATGGCTGCCTACGTACTCCTATTGAAGAGGAGATTAGGTTTGCGTAGTTCGAACCTGGTGTAAGAGGTTCAACGCTGTATGTGGCAGAAATGGTGTAGGAATATTTTTGTTGTTTTTGTTTTATTGCGACCGGGCCATATGAAATGGTTGCCTACGTACTCCTATTGAAGAGGAGATCAAGTCGACGTAGTTCGCCCCTCAGGGCGAGAAGAGAAAGCGTAATCCCATGTGCAGGTCAAAGTGCAGGGATGAGAAAGTTTAATCCTAAGTTGAGGATAAACTGCAGAGGAAAAGTTTGATCCCAGGTATGGGTAGCCAAACTGTAAACGTAAGAGGTTCGATCCACGGTGGGATGACCTAAGTTGTATAAGCGCAAAGGAAAGCCAGGCTGCTGGCTTGAAAAGTATGTTTCCCTGAGGGGCAAAGTGCAGAAAAGTTGTATGTGGTAAAGGGTTAAAATTTCGGAATGACTGGTGATATGATGGTTTGACACCAGGGTGTTTGCGAGTTACTTCAAACATAGTACCGTTTCACGGCGTCTGAGTTGATGAGTTGTGGAAATTCATCACCGTCCATTTCTTGCAATCTAAGAGCGCCTCCCGTCAATACTTCTTTAACAATAAACGGGCCTTCCCAGTTAGGAGTGAATTTTCCCTTAGATTGATCTTGGTTGTCCAGGATTTTCTTCAAAACCTAGTTATATTGTTTAAATTGCCGTAGCCGAACTTTTTTGTTGTAGGATCGGGCGATCCTTTGCTGATATAACTGACCATGGAAGATAGTCGCGGTTCGCCTTTCGTCTATTAGAGACAATTGGTGATACCTGTCTTGTACCCATTGATCTTCATCCAGCTGAGCGTCTATCAACACTCTGAGAGATTCCATCTCAACTTCTATGGAGAGCACTGCTTCCATCCCATAGGTTAGTGCGTAGGGGGTTGCCCCAGTTGAAGTACGCATGGATGTTCTGTAGGCTAACAGAGTCAGAGGCAATACATCAGGCCAGTCTTTGTGGTTGGCGGACATCTTTTGCATAATCTTCTTGATGTTTTTGTTAGCCGCTTCAACAGCACCGTTCATCTTTGGACGATAGATGACTGAGTTGAGATGTTTGATGTGGAATTTACTGCACAATTCCTCCATCATCATATTGTTGAGGTTTTTGGCATTGTCTGACACAATCACCTCCGGTTGCCCATAACGACAAACAACATTGTTTCTGATGAAAGCAATGATGACTTCTTTAGTGACCCTGGAGAAGGAGGCTGCCTCTACCTACTTGGTGAAGTAGTCGATCATGGTGAATATAAACCGATGTCCATTACTGGCTTTAGGTTCAATGGGCCCGATAACGTCCATTCCCCACATTGAGAAGGGCCAAGGTGAACTCATATTGTGGAGTTCCCGTGGAGGGGCGTGTATAGCATTTCCATGAATCTGGCACCGATAGCATCTTTTGACGTTGTCATGGCAATCAGCTTTGAGAGATAGCCAATAATGTCCCGTTCTGAGGATTTTCTTGACAAGGAGGGGGCCACTCATGTGGGGGCCACAGACTCCGCCATGAATTTCATCCATGAGCCTTTGGGCTTGATCTTTGTCTAAACACCGGAGGAGGCCTAATCCTGCATCTCTTTTGTAGAGCACATCTCCACTCAGGTAGAATTTCATTGTAAGTCGATGGATCCGCCTTTTCTCGGTCGAGCTCGCCTCAGCGGGTGTAGATCCATCTCACAAATATTCCTTGATATGCTGATACCAAGGCTGTGGGATGGGAGGTAGCTCATCCGATACTTCTCCAACATAATTCTCGTAGGCTGGGGCCTTGTTCAGAGAAATTGTGATGCTTGGCAATTACTCCTTGTCTGATATATGAACCAAGGAGGCCAAAGTTGCTAATGCGTCCGCAAAGTCATTCCTATTACGAGGAACATGTAGAAAGGAGATTTCTTCGAACTCCGAAGCCATCTTTAAAACCTGTCGATGGTAAGGCAGGAAATGTAGTTCCTTAGTTTGATAGATTTCGGTGGATTGTCGGATTACCAACTCTGAATCTTCAAGGACAGTTAACCGTCTGATGCCCATTGAACGGGCAAGTTTTAGCCCCATGAGACAGCCTTCATACTTAGCCATATTATTGGTACTGTCAAACTGTAATTTGACGGCGACAAGATACTGCTCCCCCGTATCAGATACTAGAACTGTTCCAGCTCCAGAACCTTCCATATTAACAGCTCCATCAAAATACATCTTCCATGATTGGCGCGTATCGTACTGATGGTGTTGCTGCACTGTCATTACTCCTTTATCAGGGAAATATGTTTCTAAGGGTTTGAAATCCCTTGAAGGTGTGGCGGCCAGTTGATCCGCGATTCCTTGACCTTTGATGGACTTTTGAGTCATATATACGATGTCAAATTATTGTAGGATCAATTGCCATTTGGACAACCGGCAATTTAACATGGGTTTGTTGAACACGTACTTGAGAGGATCCACGCGGGATATAAGATGGGTTGTGTGACCATGGAGGTAATGTTGTAACCTCATGGAAGCCCATGCTAAAGCACAACACGTCTTTTCGATCAGAGTGTACTTGTGTTCACTGTTGCTGAACCTTTTACTGAGGTAATAGATAGCTCGTTCTTAGCCTCTATCGTCCTTCTGCCCCAGCATACAGCCCATAGCATTGTCACTTACGGACAGGTACATAAACAGGGGAACATCATCCCTGGGTGGTACCAACACAGGAGCTTTGACTAGCTGTTTCATGATTGTAAGGAAGGCATTCTGACACTCATCATTCCATTTCATGGAGGAGTTCTTCCTTAATAGTTTGAAGATTGGTTCACAGGTTGCTGTGAGTTAGGAGATGAACCTGCTAATGAAGTTGATTCTTCCCAAAAATCCCCGGATTTCCTTTTCTGTCTGAGGAATGGGCATTTCTGTGATGGCTTGGATTTTGGCAGGATTTAGCTCAATCCCTTTGTGGCTGACTAGAAATCCTAGCAACTTGCCTGATTTAACGCCAAAGGCGCATTTGGCTGGATTCAACTTCAAGTTGTACTTACGCAACCTGTTGAATAGCTTTCTGAGATGGTCTATATGGTGATTCTCCTTCCAGGACTTGACAATGATGTCATCCACGTAGATCTCAATCTCTTTATGCATTAAGTCGTAGAAAAGAGCCGTCATAGCTTGTTGATAGGTAGCTCCGACATTGATGAGGCCGAATGACAACCGTCTATAACAAAAAGTTCCCCAAGGAGTGATGAAGGCACTCTTCTCACGATCTTCCTCGGCAACCATGATTTGATGATACCCCGCAAAGCAATCAGCAAAGGAGTACATATCGTATTGCGTAGTATTGTCAATGAGAATGTGGATAAATGGCACGGGAAAGCTGTCTTTTAGGCAAGCTTTATTCTAGTCCTGGTAATCCATGCAAACTTGCACCTTCCCTCCAGGTTTAGTCACGGGCACGGTATTGGATATCCACTCAGGATATGTAGACACCATGATGTTGCCAGCCTGAAATTGTTTCACAATTTCCTCTTTCACCTTTAAACTCCACTCAGGTTTCAATCGCCTGAGTTTCTGTTTGACTGGCTTAAATCCCTCTTTAATGGGAAGGCGATGAAGGACAATGTCAGTGGACAAACCCACCATGTCTTTATGAGACCATGCAAACACATCCTGGAATTAGGTTAATAGTGTAACCATGTCATTCCGTTGGTTTGGGGTAAGGTCTGAACCAATCTGGATTAACTTAGGGCTTTCTAAGGTTCCGAGATTGAAAGAAGTGGTTTGATCAAGGTTGGGTTTAGGTGTATCTTTGACCCATTCTTGAATTTCTGGAGGCACCTCAATGTCATCCTGTGTATCCATCAAGGCTGAATTTATCTCTACATCAAAGGTACAATCCCTGTGTAGGAGAGGCATCGTATCATCAAGTGCAGGCACATCTAAATTCAGAGTCCTAAAACAAAATATGCTTTCACTTAGTATATATGAAACGTGTTTGATCATACACAGTGTTAGCATATACTAGCAAAACAAACTGCTAATACTGTACAGAAAAGTAAGCAGTTATTATATCTACAGGGCAGAAAGAACTTCTGCCTGCTTTACCCTTGACGACCAATGCAAGGAATGATGTTCCAATTGGCAAGAGCAAAGTTCGGGTGAACTGCAGTGATGGAGGGACTGTCATCATCCTCCCTATCCCGAATGATGGCCATTATGTCTGGGCAATCATCGTCTGGGGTGTATCGGTTGGTATGTTCATCATGGACGATGATACGCATGCCCGACATTATTCGGACAACGTTCTCCTTGATTCTCCGCTCCTCTTCTTCGATTGCGGGATCTGGAATAACGATTTTGTTTTCCTCCACCGGTTTTGGCTTAGGAAATAACATAGCCATGACATTGGCTGGAACTTTTATAGGAGGTTGTGCAAACTCAGCACTTGAAGGCGAAGATAAACGCCACATAGTTGAAGCTGAAGGAACCTGTGGATGTTTATGAGGGTTCCTATGATTAGAGATGGCCGAATAGCCTAGTCCAGCTGTTCCAGTGTGCTTGGTTAAGCGAATAGGGTACTTGATACCCTGACAATCTTTACCCAACCCTTGTCCTGGTTTATAACCCAACGACATCATTTCTTATGTGGCTGACATCACTTCGGCAGAAATCTGGGGTTCGGGCAGTGGTGCTCCAATAGCATGGTATTGGGTATTGCTTATTTCCAAAGCATGAAAACTAACTGGTTCAACGTCCGCATTAGCATTGATGACCGATAAATCCCCGTGTTGAGGACACTCTGGTTCAGCGTTGACCGTGACCAGGCTGTTGTTGACAATATATTTTAATTGTTGATGAAGGGTGGAGGGGGCTGCCCTAGCCATGTGGATCCATGGTCGTCCCAAGAGCAGGTTGTATCCCGACTCTATCTTAAGCACATGGAAGGATACGCAGAATGTATGAGGACCAATCTCAATTGGCAGCTAAATTACTCCAACTGAATTTCGGTTGGCTCCATCAAAAGCTTTGATGATAGTATAGCTATTCCGGATTTGATTAGGATTGATATTCATCTTCACCAAGGTATCATATAGGCAGATATTTAGGGATGAGCCTCCATCTATCAGGACTCCAGCCACCATATATCCGGAGGACAAGACTGCGATATGTAACGGTTTGCAATGAACGATCCCTTCAGGCGGAATGTCATCATCAGTGAAGGATATCACATTGTCGTTGAAAATGTGATCAACCAGATGTTGAAATTTTTCCTCATCCACGGATGTCGGGAGATAGGCTTCTTCTAAAACCTTTAACAAGATCTTCCGATGATTCTCGGAAGTGAGGACCAAGTCCAAAATTGATATCTGTTGTGGAGCTTCTTTCAAGCTTAAAACCACCGTAGCTTCGTTATGACCCATAGTACGGAGGAATTTTTCAATCTTCTCTGTGGGTATTTTTCCCTTTGATTTGACGGCAGATTTCCTCACCCGTTGGGGAAAATACAGTGGATTTTCTTTTGACACTGCAGAAGTGGTATGTGAGGTGGATCCTTCACATTCTCCATAATTCCACGAAACTTGATGCAAGCTAACAATATGATATTGTGCTCTGCACGGCAAGTTGATTGGCTCGGGAGCGGCAACTTTCAAAGGATTGTTGATTCCTTTAAGTTGAATTATTGGCATGACGAGTGATTGATCAGCTTCAGTAGATATGACGGCTACCACACTCTTCCATTTAGTGGGACTTGCATTCTCACTGGCGCGTAGCACAGTGTCGTCATCTGCCAGGTGCAGTACGCCACTGTCGATTAGGTTTTGAATAAGGTGGCAGAATGCCCAGCATTCTTCTGTGTTGTGACCACGATATTGGGAATGATATTGACATACTCCCTCAAAATTATATCGTCCCGAACGGGGGTTGATTGGAGGTAGAAGGGAACTGATTCTTCCTTCATTGATTAACATATGAAGGATCTCCTCCATAGGTTGACCCAAATAGGTGAATTCCCTTTTGTTGGCAAAATCCCGACGAGCCTTGCCATTTGCTCTCTTCGTCACATTGTCTTCTAGCATTTCATTTTCTGAAAGTGAAGAGGGAATATTCATGACAATGGGCAGGAGACTGGCATGCTCCTAGCTGATTAGCTGACGAGTCACTTGATGCTGATAAGTCACCAGTTCCACCAATTGCTCAATTTGTTTGCAGAGAGCTTTCATTTTTTGTTCCATTATGAACTGGAACTTGGCATAATCCCATCTATTATCACCGTCTTTGATGGTTTGGGAAGAATCACAGCTGAAGTGGGAACTCTGTCCGCTGCTCCAATTAATCATGTTGACCTCTTCTTCTTTGTGTTGAGGAAGAGGGTTGTCTTGAACGTTAGGTTGATCTAGTTTTGTGACCACGATCTCACCATTGTCTATCAGGTCTTGGATATTGTGTTTCAAGGCCCAACAATCCTGAGTATCATGTCCAGATGCCCTGGCATGATAAGCACATTTTCGAGCAGCATTAAAACCCCTTCCATTTGGGTTGACTGGTGGAAGTAGATGTGTAATCTTCTTTTATGTTGTTAGAAGATTAAGGATATTCTCGAAGGTATCCCCTAAGGGTGTGAACACTCGAGGGCGTTTGGCTTCTCCACCTTTTGGTATTGGAGGATTTACAGACTGTGCTGGAAAGGGAGTATAGTTTCTCCTCTGAACAGGCATATTTTGACTACCTTTTTGACCCTGTAGTATCAAGGAAACATCTTCCTCTTTCTTTTTATGGACCCTCCTGGGGTTGTTCCCATAATTTCCAGACTGGATGTGATCAGCAACAGCTTTGAGTGCAGCTAGGTCTTGAATCTTTCCGAATTTCAATCCCATCTCAGCCATCTCCCCATGTTTAACCATTTCAGAAAACGGTTTGCCGATGTCGGCTAAAACTTTCTCATAGAAGGGAGCTTCTTGTATGTCTATGAACGTCGTGACCATTTCTGATTCAGCCATGAAAGGATTCACTTGGGCAGCCAGGCGTCTCCACCTCTGGGCATACTCTCTGAAAGACTCGTTAGACTGTTTTTTGATCTTGGTAATTTGGTACCGATCAGGAGCCATTTGAGTTTAAAAGCTGTATTGAGTGAGGAAGGCATGTGCTAGCTCTTCCCAGCTGTGGATTTTGGAGTTGTCTAATCTTATGTAGCATGAACGGGCTTCTCCAGTTAGACTCTTTTGGAATAATTACATTCTGAGCTTTTCATCCTCTGCATAAGATCCAAGTTCTCCAATAAATACCTTTAAGTGTGTATAAGGATCTCCTAACCCGTCATATTTTTTAAAGTCATGAGTTTTAAACTTGTCTGGATAATGAACATCAGGAAAAATACATAGATCAGCATATGAAACACTCCCGTGTGTTCCAATTCCTTTGATAGTGCGAAGGGTCTCTTCTATTTGGAGGACTTTCTTTTTGATGTCACCAGTGTCTGGGTCTCCAGTGGGATGGGCAGCATCATGAGTTTTGTTGGTAATATCCAACTGTAGTTCAGGTATGGTAATGACCGGACTCTCTCCTTGGATGGAGGATTCAGCATGTACGGGTATTTTCTGACCCTGTGTAGATTGGTGTAGTTCTTTGAGCAGAACAGCCAAATCTGAAATTTTTTTGCTTAATCCGTCGAATTCTTTGCGAGAAACTGGATTAAGTTCAGTCTGGTCGGATGACGACATAATTGACTGTAGGCCTGTTGCCTTTTTGGATTTTGAACGGGTAGTAGGCCCGATTGACTCCCTGCGAAAGACTTGCATAGTTTAGTCCTTAGGGAAGGTGAATATTAATATACAATGTGATGAGTCCATTTTAGGAATTTTATCCTGCAAAAAAGGATTTCAGCTGTTTGTAGCATGTATGTGTACACATTCCTTCATATTTCTCATTACATGGAGATAGATATGTCATGAAATTGTGTAATTTAAAAAGAGAGCATGAAGAGACTTTCCTCCATTTTGGGTTTATCAGAGGCTGACCTATCTTAGATTACTCTCATGACTTTTTGGCATGAAGGTTCCCAAATCATCGCAATATTCGTACACATTCATCCAATGTAAATGCAACATCCACACACAAGCAGATAACAATTTTGAAAAGATTGAAATAGCGGCTTAAGTCCTCTTACTGGAGTCCCCAGCAGAGTCGCCACCTATCGACGTCGGGATTTTTAGACGTCCCTTTCCGTTACTTGTTCTTTGGTGTTCTCATTTTAGGTGAGATTTGTTTGAAAAAATAAGTGAAAAAGGTCTGACATGTATAATGTCGACGATGGACTGTTAAGAGTCGCTAGTTGGTTTTTTAAATGGTTGTACCAACACAACCGAGAAAAGTTTGCACATTGACCCGGTGATGTGACACTGCTATACGGGTCGGTGAAACCGAGATTCATTTAGGGTCCGGGGACTTGGTTATGCGGGGGGAAGGTGTTAGGCACCCCCCGACATCCGTGTTACCACGGTGACCGCCTCTTTTCAAGAAACTATTATCTGAATGTGTGTGTGTATATGAGTCAATGTGTTGTTATTTGAAAGTGGTACGAGGCCTCGTTCGCACCTATATACGCAGGGTTTAAATTTATGTAAAAATTCAATTTTAGCAAGATATAGCAATAATGTTTTATAAAAGAGGTTTTTTCAAACCCTGACGCTTAATATTAATTGAGGCCTTTTGCACTCCCATTTTATTAAATGCGTGGCTTGGTTGATTTTATTTGACGGCGGCGAAGCATCCGTACAAAAATAATGTACAAAATAATGCCGACTTCCTCGTGGGTATGGAAACCATCTGAGGAAATTCAGACACCGCAAAATAATTTACAAGCTGCTTACAGCTGAAAATGTCCATCACGGGAACCGAATCTAGATCCAATGGGATGAATCTGTGATCACATGATTCCTAGGCTCACATGATACCACAATTTGTATGAAAGCAGTAAGCAGGTATATATATAAAAGCCGTAAATATATATATACAGACATGATCACCAACCACGAAGAACCTCCATGGGGGATCAAAAATGTAAAGAAAGCTGTTAAAAGCCATCAACCGCCACGGAGGAAACTCCAGGAGGGACAAAACGTAGATAAAGCTGTAAAAACGGTCAACCACCACGAAGTAAACTCCAGGTGGGACGAAAAGTAAATATATATATATATATATATATATATATATATATATATATATATAAGCATGTAAATGTACCGGATATAAAATCCAGGCTCACCGAACAAAGTTTGATAGCAGTTCATATATATATATATATATATATATATATATATATATATATATATATATAAGCGAGTAAACGCACCGGATATATATATAAAAGCCGTTCGATGAGCCTGGATTTTACATCCGGTGCGTTTACTCGCTTATATATATATATATATATATATATATATATATATATATATATATATATATATATATATATATAAGAAAGCAATTAAACGCACCAAACTGAAGTTTAGGCTCATCGAACAAAGTCCGACACATAGTTAATATATATAAGTATATATATATTAAAGCAATAAACGCTCCAGACCGAAGTCTAGGCTCAACCGAGGCATAACTCGGTAATGTTTGTCAATATATATATATATATATATATATATATATATATATACTGAAATGAAACCACGGACCGAAGTCCGGGCAAAAGCAAGCAACACGACTCTCAATGTGTAGAAGGGTGTGTGCAAAGATGAAGAGAAAGACTCTAAAGTGTGTGAGAAGGCTTACAGCTGACTGCTATAAAAGGCTTCTATATCTTTAGAGTGGGTAAAAACTGGCTTTTGTAGGTACAAAAGAGGGCTGTATATGAGCTCACAGGTGTTTAAAGTGGAAAAATACACTGTATGACAAGTGTAGAGCGAATTCTGCAGGGTTTCCCCGTCTTTTTTCCCTTAAAAATCAGCACCCCAAGCCTCTTATTTATAGGCAAAAGGTGCCGCAGGTGTACCTGCGACTCAGCCGCAGGTGTACCAGAGGCCGGTCGGGTCGACCCAGTTTGGTCGGGTCGGGTCGTCTCGAAGTACGTGCACTGTAATGTCCACTCGGTTTTTCTGAAGTGCAATCTGGGCATCCGTTTGAGGTATACAGGACCTATTTCGGACCGCCGGTGTCGAGAGTTTGTACGATGGCATGGGATTAGAGTTTGTACGAAGTCTTTGAAGATGGGACGGTGCCCTCCGGTCTTCAAGCTTCAACTTTCATCCGTTACTCCGCATAATAGCAACTCGGGATTGGTTAGCCTTGTGGGCCATTGTTGCGTAGATGTGTTGAGACGACTTGGCGTGGCATCGTGTTGGTCAGATGACGATGTTGTCCCTTACCGGTGTTATTGCCGGGTTGGGTCGATAAAGCAGACGTTGTCCCGCTTCGCAGGGATTGGACTACTGCAATTGGTTGAAAGTCCTCATTGTCATCTTTGAGGTGTGTCTATCTTCCCGATGTCATCGCCGGGCTGATACAGTGTATCTCGTTGTGAGTGCCAAGATTGAAGCTGGTTGCACTTGTAACAAGCATTTTCGGGGTTAATGCCGAAATTGCTTTCCTTGGGGCTATCACAAAGGTTGGAGGCTATTCCCATGTTTAGGGCTGAGACTGGATACCTCGGGGTTATCTTCGAGATTAATCTGTCTTCTCCGGTGTGTGTTTCGGTATTGATCTGCATGCCTCGGGGTTCTCCAAGATTGGAACGGTTACTCCCAGATTGCGATCTGGGGTTGATGCTGAACTTCCGGTAGTATCCGGTATGGTTATGGATTGTCTTTAAGGGTTCTCTCATAAAAGACGAATCTGCCTTCTTGCAATGTTAGTGTCAGTAGTACAGAAAATTTCGAGTGTCTACGTCAAATATATTCATGGTCAAAACTGGGTTGACCAACTGCCTGTATGAACTTTCTGGAAAATCCGGATTTCTTCATGTGTAGTTTCTGGCTAGTACTTTGTCCAAGCTAGATCTTGCTTCTATGATGTTGTTAAGCTACATAAGTGTATTCCTTTTGTACCTTGACATACATACTATATAAATGTTACACTTACACTTAACACACATACTATAAATTGATGAACAGCTCTGACAACTATTTTGAAGGCTTATATCTTCATTATGTGATGTAGTTTGACCTTGAACATTGTTAGTACACGTAGTATTACATCAATACTACATAACTAGTATACCTATATGCCCATAAACATCAAGATTATGAAATTATAATTGTTTAAACTAGGCATCTAAGAAACGGACTTTGAATGTTCTTGATGGCTCAAGAACATCTATAACGACAGTTTTGTCGCGATGACCACTTTAGTGACAGCTTTATTAAAAACGAGTTATTTAATTTAAATAATTAGAATAAAACGAAAAATAATTATGAAAAATTCATAATTAATTTGTAAAAATTATTTTAAGGTATAAAAATTATCTTTTAATAATTTGAGATATATCTCATTAATATTTTAATTTATTTAAATATTAATGATATTAAATTTATTTAATAATTATATTAAATAAATTACTTAAAAATGATTTTAATATTATATAAATCATTTAAAATGATATTAAAGTGATTAGAAAATATTTTAAGTTATTTTGAATGACTTTTAATATTTTGGGATGAATTTCAGTCATAATTTAATATTAATGATAATAAATTTATTTAATAATTGTATTAAATAAATTATTAAAAAATAGTTTTAATGTTTTAAAAATTATTTAAAAATGATTTAAAGGTTCTAAAAATATTTCAAGTTATAAAATATAACTTTTAATATTTTGACATGAAATATATTAATATTTTAATATTAATGGCGATTATTTAATAATTGTTTTAAATGTTTTAAAATTATTTAAAGGTGATATTACGGTATTAAAAATATTTAGAGTTATAATAAATAACTTTTAATATCGGGATATATATTTCATTAATATTTGAAATTTATTAAAGATTAATGATAATAGAATTATGTGGTATTTAAATCATTTAAAAATGATATTAATGATTAAAAAATCATTATAAATGATAATAATTATTTAAAAATTATTTTGAGCATTCGAAAAATGTTATGATTAATTAAATTATTTAAAATAATATTGAAGCATTTAAGTAGAGTTTTATTGAAAATAGACTCGATATTATCCGATAGGGTAATCGGAACATCCAAATAGTACCGAACTTAACTTAGACTGAAATAGTTTGACTTGATACTAGGTCTTATGTGTTTTAGTAACTGTTAGGAATATGTGCTTCTGTGTTTAAGATATATTATGACTGTAATTAATAGTAGTATATGTGATGATATTATTCTAATTGAGAGATCGATATTATCAATAATAGGTCTTTTAACTGAAGCTAAAATTAGATTGTGTAACAGTAATCGACGATACAAGCAAGATCTCTAACTCAAACTTGAGTTGTTATTTCAACTCATGCTTGTGAATAATCATTGTTGATTATACCACGTCTATGATTTATTGATTTGCACATGGTGCATGTTGTATATGTTCATCAGGTATGAAAGGCTGATCACCTTCATTACATTTGGTTTAGTTAAATTTATTCATGTTCATTGATGGCCATTCATTATTATTGAGTCGGTCATTCAGTTATAAAAAATAATTCGTATTCTTTCACAATTATTATATTGTTGAAAGTTTGTCAGCTTATTATTCATTCTTTCAATCATGATATATCTTTCTTTGAACTTAAACTTGCTGAGCAAACTTGTTGTTCACCCTTGCTATATCATGATAAATATTTCAGTTTAAGACGAAACTTCAGATATAGGCAAAGGCAAAGACAAGTTCCAGGAATGGAGTATTGTACAATTAAAATCGTAATAGTATTGAAGACAGATAACACTGTAAGTCCTGTAGTATATGAATATGTGTTTTAAGTTAAGGTTATCGACATTGGGGATTATGTTGTAAAGCTTTTTATATAAATAATTTATGATTATATCTTCGGCAATAGTTATAGAAATGATGTACCAGGTTCGTGGTGATTAGTACCCGGATTTGGGGACGCTACAAAAGTAGTTTCTAATTTATATTTATTCAAAGTTGTGTATTTAGGAATTAAAATACATATAATTAAATAAAATAAGACTTGACCGTAATTTCATGTCTTATATTTAATTGGGACATTGTCTGGTGGAAGGATTGAATTGTACGGTAACTATTTACTCAAATGTTCTTTTATGATTAATGTTGAAATCTATATTATCTGGAAAGTCGTTGATCGCAAGGGAGGCTTATCTCTATTATAGAATAAATATTATTTATTTATATAAATTAATAGTTTAATTTATTTATTTAAATAAGATTAGAATTGTTCTAATTGATTTACTCACGACATGGAGAACCTAAAGGGTCACACCATAAAATGAAGAATAATTATTTAAGAAGTTAATGGCATAATCGTAATGATATATTAAGTATATTTAATTTAATCTATGGTGATAAAATAAATTAAATAACTTAATGTTTATTATTTAATATTTTAGAAATATTTAATATAAATTAATAAGAGGAGTCTTATTAATATTATTGCAATTATTATTATTTTTAATTTCTAAAAGAGTTTAGGAATTAATTTAATATAAGTACTCTCATTTATTCCTAATAGGATTAGGAGGCAAAATTAGTTAAAGGAGTTTAATGAATTATCCCTAATAAGATTAGGGAGCCTAATTAATTAAAGGAGTTTAATTAAATAAATAATACCTTATTTTAATTAAATAGGGTTACTTGATATCTGATATAAGAGGAGTCTTATATCAGATATGAAATATATACGTGATTCCAATTGTTGGAGAGTACGCCCTCCTTTCTCTACAAAGATAGAAAACTATGGTTTAAGCCAATACACATTTCTTCTTGAAAATTATTCTTCCTTGGTGGATCACATGTAGAGGCCATACACTTGGGTGGCTAACATTGATCAAAGGAAGGAATCTACCCGGAGATTCATGGAGATCGTGGAGACATAGGAGTTGAACTCGTACATATGGAAGTTCGTATCTAGAAGAGTATGATTCCATAACTTCTTATTTTTCGTTTAATTAATAATATGTATAAAGGATGATCTGAGTAATTGGTTTGTGAAAAATTTTAAAATCTGATTTTACTTTGCCTCCGCTAATATTGCAATTTGATTGCTATTTTGATTTTCACAAAACCTTACACATATCACCCCTAAACTAATGGTTAGGCAGAAATTTCAAATCGGGAAGTTAAGTGAATCTTAGAGAAAGTTGTGATTCATCACGAAAAGATTGGGCAATGCGATTAGACGATGCCTTATGGGCATATCGAACTGCTTATAAGAATCCTATCGGAATGTCACCATACAAAATGGTTTATCGAAAAGCATGTCATCTTCCAATAGAGTTAGAACACAATGCATACTGGGCCATTCGTAAGTTAAATTTTGACTTATAAGCATTTGGTGAGAAACGATTGCTGCAACTAAACGAGATGGAGGAATTCCGGCACAACGCTTATGAGAATGCTAAATTGTATAAAGAGAAATTCAAGTCATGGCATGATAAAAGAATCCCTGATCGAAAGTTCGAATCGGGATAAAAAGTATTGCTATTCAACTCTAGACTGAGAGTATTTCCCTAGAAATTGAAGTCCCACTGGTTTGGCCCTTTTGTGGTAATATATGTCTCTCCACATGGAGCTGTTGAGGTGGAGGAACCAAATGAGAAGATAACATTCAAGGTAAATGGTCAAAGGCTCAAGCATTATTGGAGTGGGCCAATCGATCGACAACCAGCGGCAGTGCATCTCACTAATCCAGTGGATAATTGAGTAAAACAACAAAGTCGGGCTGACGACTATACACTAAGAGCTATGGGGAGGCATCCCCAGGATTTCTTTCAGTATTTTAGTTAACTCATTTAAGTAGTATAATAAGAGTAGAATTTTGTTACGTTTTATGGCTAGTAATCATACATGTGTCTAATATGTCAGGAAACACAGGCCCATGCCATTAAATCTCAAGAGCCAGTGCCCCAGCACTCAAACATCAGGCGAAACCAATGCCTCGACGCTAGCGAACAGAAACTCCAACCATCCTCAGCGCCCTGACGCTCTAACAAAGAATGAAACAGCGCCCCGACGCTAGACAACAGTGTCTTCAACTATCTACAGCGCCTCAGCGCTCCAACAAGTAAAGAAACCAACGCCCCGACGCTAAGCAGTGCCACAAATCTGTAGATCAGTGCCCCGGTGCCTAATCACGCTCAAATCCCAGTGCCCTGGCACTGGGAGGTCAGGTTAGAAAAAAATAAATAAAAGGGTTTTTTCGCCCATTCAGGTAGGTAACTCCCCCACTACTCTTCATCAGTTTTTTCCACGATTGTAACTCCCCATTCTATTTAACTACAACATTACTCCTCACTTTAAATACTAGCTGATTGTCTCCTTGGTAAATCATACGAATTAGCTTTCAGATTTCTCCCTTATTGGTTTTCTTCTACTTCCAAGGTAAGTCATGCACTATATTTAAACTTTAAATACATATTCTTTGAAGATTATTAGGAAGTTAAGGTTTGGTTGTCAAGTATAAGAACAATGTGCATGAATGGAGTCAATATGCATAGGGGATTGATGATACATAATACAGTTGTGCTATAAGGAATTTATAGAATGCCCACCAGCTGTTCGATAAATTATCTATGTGACTTTTAATTGCTAAATATTATTTTCCCTCTCTTCCATAATCATGAACATTAGCGTACTCCTTGAGTCATGCTTAACATTGCATTTAATTGAATATTTTTCTTTCATTAAAGCATGTATGTGGTTACAGTATCAAATCATAGGAGTGGGGGATAATTCCCATTGCCTCCTTCAGATTTAACTGTCATCATGCTCATTATTTGATTATATAGCTTAAGTTTGGAGGCATAGTATGAACCCAATGACTAATAATCGTGTATGATTGCAGATTATTATAATGGCATCAAAGCGTCAATAGGGTGACGGTTCCAGTTCGGCTTCTGCTCCTATGAAATTTAACAACAGAAGATTCGTTAGTGCCGAAGCATAAGAGCGATATAACCGTATGTCACCATGATCTCTTGTTCCAGAAAGGGTCTAAGGCCAGACAACACGAAGGATGGGGAGATAGTAGTTATGATCGTTGAGTGGAACTGGTTTAATTTCATCAAACAACCTGATCCGGCGGTCATTGCAGTTGTAAAGGAGTTCTACGCCAATGTTTCTGAGCTCTTCCACTGTGGCGTCTATGTGAGGGGAAAAACTATAGAAATTGGTGAAGATGACATCAATGGTTATTATCAATTGCCTACTGCGGGTCAACGTAATGATTATGCTAGTTTTGTGAGCCAAAGACCGGATTATGAACTGATCATTCACGAATTATGTCAACCGGGCACAACTTGGACACTGCATGAACGCAGAAGCATGACTTTCCCCCACTCACGCCTTAGTTTATATGGGAAGGCTTGGTATGCCTTTATCTGTGCCAAATTGATGCCATGCACACATGTCAGTAACGTCACTAAAGAAAGGGCGGTGTTGCTATATTCTTTGATTAAAGGTATGAAGATGGACGTTGGTATGATAATTTAATAGTCAATCCTGTGGGCTGCACGAGGGGGTACCACTGGAGGTTTACCACACCCTTCCCTTATTTGTGCTCTTTGTGCTAAATTTGGGGTCAAATAGAAGTCGGATAAAATAATTCAACCCTATACCGGTGTTATACCATAAAATGATAAGGAGGTATCGGGTGTGGATAGGCGGTGACAATAACCCCCGCAATTTAGGCTTTATAATTACTCAGGCTGAAACACAACAAGCTCTTACTTAAACAGCTTCAGGCTCTTCATCAACTGTCCCTCGTGGTGTAGTTCCCGATGCAGTTTAGCGTGAAATTGATGGTTGGTTTAATAATATTGAATCCCAAAATGTCTGACTTGCTGAACGTCAAGATGTTATATACGGGTTTGTTGTCGACTACTTCACGGCTCAGACGAATATGTATGCTCGGCTTCACCCTACTGTAGATCCTAGCTAGTTTTTGATTGCTCCTGTTTTGCCTGTGTTTCCCCCTTCCGATCAAGAGATGAGTGAGGATGAGGAGGTTGCACCCGATGAATGACCTCATCAGGGAAGTCCTCTATTTTAAATTGCTATATACATATCGCATGAGGACATTGCTCACTTTAAGTTTGAGGGTAGTTTTTTCTATTTGTTATTTTTATTTGCATTTTAGGACTGCGGGTTAATAGTAGATTATTGCATCTAGGTTGTGAATATGTGTTAGTGCCCAAGTGTCTGCATTTTCATATCTTAAGTGTGATGAACCAGGAAATCTTTAGCTGGCCAATGATAAAATTTGTGAATAAAGTTATAACTTGAATGAATAGGACAATGAAGGCATAGGGTAACTTGAGGTTTGTTTTGATTTGATTTATTGAAGAAAACCCTGTTTTATTACACAATGTTAACATGTTAATGTAACTTGAGTTAATCGAACTAAAAGGATTTTGGCTGCGGACAGATATATTTTCCCCATCTATAAAATAGTTAGCTTCGTGTTTTGAAATCCATTATTCAAAAAAAAAATTGACTAAGTTATCTTTGTGACCTCCGTTACTCGAATAAGTACGCCCTTAGGAGTGTCTCTACACTTAGCACCCTAAAGCCATCTAGTTTGAGAGTCGTTGGTCAAAACTTCAATAAATGGGTAACTTTGAAAAGCCTAATAATGATTAACATTGCATTAGTCAAAATAAGTAAGTATAAATAAATACTTGGCTGAGTTTAGTTTTGTGGTCTTTGCTGTGACGCCCCCAAAATAGGTCCATAAAACCCATTCTGAGTCGCCAAATACATGGTACAGAAAATAACTACAACTTTATTATTACAATTGTCGTGCAAAATACGACAACACATATGATGTGAGTTTAAATACAAATATTATCTTCTAGACAATATCCAAACTCAAATAAGTCCTCACTACAATTATTAATACACTGTCTTATAAAATAGGAGGACTGCTAAAACAACTTCCTTGAAACATCACTCCACACCCCAACTAGTTCTCGCTATATCCTCGCCTCCTGAGAAGAAAAATGGAACAAAAAGGAAAAGGATGAGCTCAACTAACCCAGTAAAGAATATTATGACTAAGATAATGAAAAAAAAAATTATCGTTAGCCTTCAATAAATCAGATAAAATATAATGGACCACAAGTTTTAGATCAATATTCGCAGTGAAAATAACAATTCATTAGAAGAGTTAAGTAGAGAATGAAGTCTACTATCTTCTATGATTTAAAAGTCAATCATCAATATTTTATCCCTGTAACATCAATCAATATACATCTTGAATCAAATATTCATCTTTGCACTACGGGCCAAAGATATTCATTCGTATCACCAGTTGGTCATGTTCATCTCAACACCTATTCATCTTTGCACTACGGGCCAAAGATATTTATTAAGTAATCATTCATCTTTACACTACAGCCAAAGATATTCAGTTATATCACCATTTAGGACTGGGGATGATAAAACATATTTTAAAGAAAACGAATTCAGTGAGATAAAAGAACAAAGATTAGGGATTCGTAAATCAGTTTATCCAAGTTCAAAAATACTCCATAATAATCAATTGTAGAGCAAAATTCAAGAATGAAGATCAAAACATGGATGCAATCAAAGATAGTAATCATAATAGACAACTTGGACAAAGAAAAGAAAACTTAATTTTTCTGTAAATAGTGCCGTATTCGTGAATAGTGCTGTATACGTGAACAGTAACCCCGACACAAAAAGGTAAAAATTTCATAAGAAAAATTATACTTCGTGAATAGTACCGTATTCATGAATAGTGTCGTATATGTGAATAGTGCCGTATACGTGAATAGTAACCTCGACATGAAAAGGTAAAAATTTCACAATAAAATTATACCAATATTTTGGTATAATGATATTGAAAGAATAACATCAATTATAAAAAAATAACATCCCTTATCTCAAAAGAATAGTACTTCTGACTGGAATATCGGATATAATGCTGAAGGAAACTTGCACTGTATAGCAACACTTAAAGTATCTAAATACTCACAAAAATATGCTCGATATTATAGAGAGAGAAAACTTCAGATTTTGGTGTTATTTTCAATTCTAACCTAAGCACCCTATTTTTTTCTTACGCACATCACATCAAAATCTCAGCACTCAACAAGTGTGGCCCACCTTACAAAAATCGTTTTTCTTAAAAAAATATTTTTAACTCTAAAAATTAATTATTCCGGAACTTCAATAATTCATAATAAATAGCCCTTTTATCAGAAAAATTCAAATCTTATATCCATTTCATAGGAAATTTAATTCTCTACAACTTTGTAGAAGAAAGTTTTTCCAAATTCTAAACAGAAAATGATCGAAATCCACATATGGATGATTTTTAACACCTCTATTCCGACAAAATATTGATAAAACACCTCATCATTAATTCCTTCATTTATATCAACATAAAATAAATATTTTCTAATCATATAAATTAATAATTAATTATTCACAAATAATATTACAGAACTATAATACTGACAACCAGGTCGTTCCTAGGAAAGAGGGGGCTTTTCGATAAGGATTTCTCCTTACTAGCGCGCAATTAGGTGACCAAACCCCTTTCCTAGACAGAACTTCCTTAGACATTGCCAATAATGCTATCTAATAATATTATTCAAATAATATGAATTATTGATATGATAATGGAAAATACTGTGTAGTGACAATTATTGAAACAACAATAATATAAAATTCTAACATAACAATTATTGAATCAATAAAATAAAATATTGAACTGTAATTACTCTAACAATTATTGAGTAGTGCCTTCTTACGTAAGAATCAATAATTAGAATTATTATGCAATACCGTGTGCTACTGTGCAACACTGCGTATTACTGTATTTTAACCACCGGGTATTCCAACAGTGTTAACGGTAACAACTACGTCATTATTTATAAAAAAATTCAAACTTGTCATTTTTTTCATCTGATAGTTTTTCGTTATGGAGCCCACAAATGGCTGGGTCATCGTATGAATATTCCCCGGCAGCAAGAATATTCTAATACCAAACGAATATTCCCCGACAATAATGAATATTTTATAACCACTTGCTTATTTAAAATATTTGTGCATTTTACCCATAACTAACCACATTAATCAAATCAACCCCTTACTATTTCAAAATAATAAATAGAGGAATTTCAATTTTATTTATAAAAAGTTGGAGTCTTACAACCTCCACTCCTTATGAAATTTTGTCCTTAAAATTGACGTACGTACCTGGTGTTTCGAAAAGGTGAGAGTACCTCGCTTTCATCTCCGATTCCAACTCCCAAGTCATTTCCTCAATAGCATGGTTCCTCAACAAAACTTTGACTTGTGTTATAACCTTTGAGCGTAGGATATGCTCCTTCCTATCCAAGATCTTGACAGGTACCTCCTCGTACGTTAAATCTTCGGCTATCTCGTCTGGTTCTAACTCAATAATGTGGTTTGGGTCTTTCACATATTTACGAAGCATAACTATGTGAAAAACATTATGAACACTGTAACGACCCCAAAAATCCATACAATTTAAATCTCAACTTCGGTCGTTAACCACACATTGAAACTCAAATTTTACATCATTATTCGATATTAAAAACACTAAAATTGCGGAATATTTAGACTGTTTATACATTTCCTTCTTTCTTGCCCTGAATCGCAACCTTTACATTACATCTCTTTGATTCAATTTTATATCATGAATCGTTACAACAAAATGACTATACAAAGTCTTACATCATAACTAAATATCCATATACATTGGATAACTCAACTTACAATTCAACATGTTACGTTCAAAATATGAAATACATTTCTCATAAAACATAAGTAATCTTCGTGAATATAGATCTCTATAACTCACCTAGAACATATCTTTATCTTAAAATCTTGACCTGCAAAAGTGGTTATTTGCAAAAGTGAGCTCGACAGCCCAGCAAAGTCTAACAGTTTTCATGCATCACATAACACATAATAACATGCTCGATATACATCTCATTAAGGTAACATGGCATACATGCTTTTAATTCATATAGCAAATATAAAGATTGAGTTCCTTACTCAATCAACATTACTTAGCCAAAAGAATGCAGTCATATATTGACTTAAACATTTTATGATTTCAACATGTATAACATATCATACAATTTAAAACAGTTCATCAAGTCCACGTAACAAATATGAACCGAAAGACTTGCCTTGATCGTTGTTTACCAATAACAGTTTAACAGCTTACAGTTATCTGCACTTCACGTGCCCTACACAATTATATAATCATACACATCAACTATTAGTCACATAACAACACATAGTAATTGTAATGTAAACTCTACTCCACATCTCATAATCTTTCCTATTAATTAACACACAATGTTCAATTAGATTGTGTTAACTTTTTGACTTATGTAATATTCGAAATTCATTAAAGTGTTCAAATTTTGCTAGAAATCATTATTGGTTTTATATTAAACCCATTTCATACTTTATAATATCCATTTCATTTAACTAAAAACACTTTTTACGTTCATTAACAATTATCAAGGCGTTTCGACGTTTATTCGTCACACGCCCGATTTGCATCTTTTGTGTATGCTTACTATGCTTCTATAACTTATCTAATACATCATTATATTTACTAACATTCATGTTTTATAACTTAGAACAACATCTTTTATTGTCAAGAGCACTACACTAGCATACGTGCATGTCTAACGCCCTTCGATTGCCTTCGAAAACACAACAGTCTTAAACATGACCATTTTGACCCTTTATAACGATTTCAAATTGAAAACCTTAAAGAACAAAAGTTGTATACCTATTCGTCCTCGTTCCGAATCATCTTGAATCGCATCAATCAGAGTTCGTATGAAAAGGTTATACTCATTTTAGTAAACTACGTCCGGTCAGTTTTTTTTTCAAAATTTTAGCTTGACAGAACACTCCCCCGCCGGGGCGGGGGTTTTTGCACTAGGGGGGCCCGCCGGGACGGGGGTCACTGCTGCGATTATGCGATTTTAGCTCTAGAACACTACGAAAAGCTAAATTAGGCCTCCAAACTCCTTTTCAACAACCATACCAAACTACCCAATGAGTAAATAGGTTTACA
Organism: Panax notoginseng; assembly: GCA_016801055.1. Taxonomy (NCBI): domain Eukaryota; kingdom Viridiplantae; phylum Streptophyta; class Magnoliopsida; order Apiales; family Araliaceae; genus Panax; species Panax notoginseng. The sequence goes on from CM029016.1 coordinate 116,948,496, forward strand.
TAAACATAATCTAATGTTTCTAACACGTTTCTAACCATATAAACAACGTAAACATCAAAGATTACAACCTTTAATTTCACTATTTCTCTTCTTTCTTCTTCTTTTAACATTCATAGCGAAATTATTCACTATGAATTCGTTTTTAAACCAATTCAAGTAATTCCAATTGTGATAACTCATATTCTTAACATACTAACACAATACACGATCAATTTCAATAATAAATCATAACCAAACATCAATTTAATAGTTTAAAAAGCCATTTTTCAGAAATTATTTCATAGAAAAATATTATGAACCCAATTCCTGTTGTTTATCAAAATTATATGGATTGAATTGCTAGAACAACCATATAACTCATAATCAAACACTATGAACATGATTTCATCATGTTCATCATATCTTTGTGAATTGAAACTTTTGAACAACTATAAAACTCTAAAACTATGAAAACATAGAAGAACATGATTTTAAAACTTGTTTTTACAATAATTGTATTGTGAAAATCCTTTCATGGCATACAATCACATATGAACACCATATATACATATAAATACATAATCATGAAAACCTAATTTTACAAAGACTAAATACATAACATCTTAATTTAGTATAAGTGTTAGTTTGATACCTTTCTAGGTTGAATTAGGAGAAAATATGGAGATGATAAAAGCTTTTCTTTTGTTTTCTCAATGTTTCCCCCTTCTTCTTCTTCTTCTTCTTCTTCTTCTTCTCTGCATTCTCTCTTCTTCTCTTTGTTCTTAGTTTAGACTTAGGTTTAGAAAACTAACGTAACTTAGTGTATATACAATATACATATAACACATATAATTATAGAATATGTAACTCCCAATATAATTACATATACTAATTATCAATTTAATATATAAGTTACAAAATTAGAATTTTAAAAGCCCTAAGGCTTGTTTGGCAAAGCCATATTAAAATAATGACTTAATCATTCCTTAAGCCTTATTTGGCAAAACAGGATTAAAATAAGAATTTCAAAAGCTCTAAGGCTTTGTTTGGTAAAACCAAATTTAAAACTCCTTTAATTTATTTTCATAAGTTATTTATAATATAGTTTATTGTCCTGCACTGTTTACTTGGATTCCATATCCAATCTTAATTAAATAAACTAATTATCACATACTAAATAAATTTCTCACTTGACCAAATATCACAAAATTATAATCTCATTATAATTTTATAACTCTCTAAATTATAAATTAATTTAATTTATAATATTATCTAATGAATTTAGATTAATAAATATTTACTAGCAACCATTACATCAATAAAATATTTCTCTCATCAATTTCAACAATAAGCGCATCAAATAAATATTTATATATTAATAAATATTTAATATTATAATTTAAAATTTCGGATCGTTACATCCTTCCCTCCTTACAAGGATTCTGTCCCCATAATCACAACTCAAATAATCAAATCGACACATTCTTCACTCTTTTATCTTAATTAAGTTAATTTCGATAACTCATGGATTATTTACTTACTAATAAATAATCCAATAAATATCTACTAAACAACAAACACGTCAATTAAAAAAATTTATTTAATTCAATAAATATTTAAAATTATAAATAAAATTTTGGATTGTTACAAACACGAGACATGCTTGGAGGTAATGTTAGTTTATAGGCCACATTTCTTACTCGGTCAAGAATCTCAAATGGACCAACAAATCGTGGATTATGCTTTCATCTCTTCTCGAATCTTGTAACTCCCTTTCATGGAGCAACACTTAACAATACATGATCCCCAATATTAAATTCTACGTCATTTCGATGAAGATCCGCATAACTCTTTTTTGATCCTGTGCCGTTTGTATACGTTGTCTGATCATTTGGATCTTTTCTGTAGTCATACGTACCAACTCTGGTCCCAACAATGTTGCTTCACCCACCTCATCCCAACAAACTGGAGAGCGACACTTTCGTCCATACAATTATTCGAATGGAGCCACACCTATAATTGCCTGATAACCTTTGTTGTAGGAGAATTCCACCAATGGTAAGTACTTATCCCAACTCCCTTTGAAGTCAAGAACACAAAGTCTCAATAGATCTTCAAGAGTTTGAATAGTCCTTTCCGATTGCCCGTCCGTTTGAGGATGGTATACTGAACTGAATCGTAAATTCTTGCCCATAGCTTTCTGCAAGCTAACCTAAAATCGTGAAGTGAACATTGGGTCACGATCTGAAACTATGGATACTGGCATGCCATGCAACCTCACAATCTCATTCACATACATACGAACAAGACGTTTAAGGGAATAAGTCTCCCGTATTGACAAGAAATGAACAGACATAGTTAACCTATCAACAATAACCCAAATTGCATCTACGCCTTGAGAAGACTTGGGAAGACCAATAAAAAAATCCATGTTAATGTGATCCGACTTCCATTCTGGAATCGTAAGTGGTTGCAATGGACCTTTTGGTACTTGATGCTCCGCCTTGACACGTTGACAAGTTAAACATCTTGAGAATAACTCCGCGATCTCTGTCTTTCTATTGCTCCACCAAAACGTATGCCGAAGATCACGATATATTTTAGTACTTCCAGGATGGATTGCAAACGGTGTGTTCTATGCCTCCATCATGATTTTGTATTTCAAATCAAAGTCGTTAGGAAAACAAAGTATGGAGTTGACACGAAGTATTCCTTCTTCATCGATTCTTGCTTCTGGAATCGCACCTTCTTGTACTTTCTTCTTCATACGCATCAGTTCTAGGTCTATAGCTTGAGCAGCTTTAACTTTATCGATTAAAGTTGATTCTACTTGTATATTTGATATCATTATGTGGGTACTTGGAGCCTTTAACTCTACCTCCATCCTTTGTAAGTAGTATAAAATGGGCCTTTGTGTTAACAGCATCGCACTCGTACCCGCATACGATTTTCTACTTAATGTGTTAGCTACCACGTTTACTTTTCCATGATGGTATTGAATGATATGGTCGTAATCTTTCAACAGCTCAAGCCAACGTTGTTGCCATATGTTGAGTTCCTTTTGGGTGAAGAAATATTTGAGGCTTTTATGATCTGTATAGATCTCTACTTTCTCCCCATATAGGTAGTGCCTTCAGATCTTTAGCAAAAAAATGACTACTGCCAACTCTAGATAATGAGTATGACAATTCCTCTCATATTCTTTGAGTTGTCTTGAGGCATAGGCTATGACTTTCCCATGTTGCATGAGAACACATCCTAAACCTTTGCCTGAAGCATCGCTGTAGATGACAAATCCCTACGAACCTGATGGTATTATTAGAACAGGTGCCGAAATGAGTCTGTGACGCCCCCAAATCCGGGTCCTCTGACTCCTGTTCGGTCATCACGATAAAATACAAACATCCACCTCTAAACAACATACGATAACTAAAATGCGGAAAATAATAAACGTATATCGTTCATTCAAAAGGTGTTACTAGTCCCAAGATTCGATAATCTTAATATCATCTTACAAATATACCCTATAATAGTACTTAGGGTTCATATTACATAACAGTAATTTAAATTAAGCATAAGATAAATTATGCTCCTAGCAACTATCCTACATCTTTTCTTTACCTTTGTCCTTTCTTGAGGTCTCGAGCTTAGCTGCAATATAATTCATGATATAGCAAGGATGAGTAATGAGTTTGCTCAGCAAGTTTAAATATAACAACAAGGATATATCATGATGAACGAAAAGTATCTGACAATGAATTCAACAATATAAATATCTGAAGGATTCAACAATATGAATATTAAAAGCAAAGATAATAACAGCTTCTAGAATAACTGCTAGTCAAGTAGACTTTGAACTATAACACTCCAATGGAATCAATTGCTAATTGACCCTTTGGTTATTGGCTACAGAATAAGTACTTGAGGGGATCAACGTCACGTACACTATGTGACGAACGAGATTTTTGTAAATTAATTTTTAATATTTATTGAATTAAATAAATATTTTTGATGATTTAATTATTGGATTAAATAATTTTTTGATGCAATTGTTGTAGATTAATTTAATTATATGTGTCATATTTTTTAAATTAATGTGGAGAACAATTATAATTCAAGTATGCAATTATGTGAGCTTATTGAATTAAATGAAATATTTAATTAAGCATGAGGTTATTTTATTATTAATTAGAGAGTTAATAATTTGATATTATTTATTAATGAGAAATTAATTATATGACTATGTGAAATTATGAGAAGTTATTATATTTTATTTATATTAAATAAGATATATAAAGTATTGTGCAAGTGGGTGTGACATGATTTAAACTATAGTATAAGAGGTTTTATTAAATTATTTGAGTATAAGTCTTTTATACTAGCCAAACATGGCCTTAGTCTTTTATATCGACGTCTTCTTCATTCATTCTATCATTGCTAAGTCTAGAGAGCTTTCACAGAGAGAGATACAGAGTATTAGTTGAGAAGTCAGAGAGAAATTGTTATTCATCTCTTATTAAAATCTACACTACGCTTTGGGTTATCTCCTCTTTCCCAATTTCTATTTTACGTCATTTAAATTCCATGAACATGGCTTTCAAAGTTTTTGGTTTAACCTCTGTAATTGGGATAGGAGTAATGATTATGAGTTGTGTATGTGTTATGACATATCACATCGTATTTAATTATATGTATTATGTAAACCATATCATCTGTTTCATGAAAACACATGTCGTATATGTTTTTTCAAAAACCTACAGAGTTTGGGTTTTGGCCATATGGCCTTATACGTGATATTTCATGTGTTGATCATATATTATCCCTCAATTTTACACTCGTATTGTATTATGCATGTTGATACGAAGAGACCAAAGTTTAAATGAACGGATTCGATGTTATAACGAATCCGTAGTGACAATTTTCATGTTTTATTTTCAAAACCTTCAAGAACATCAAAGTCAGTGAAATTGCATGCTTTAATTCTGCAATTAAGTGTTTAAATTGGTTAAAGTCTTTATATAAATGTTGGGTTATGTTTATGCGTGAATTATATCATGTGGGTATATGTAATTTGGTGAAATTAGTGTTTATATAATTTTTAATTCGCTGAACTCTGTGTTCTTCGTGAACTAGGAATCAAATTCTGGAGTGTCGCACCGCGGCACCAACTCCAGACCTGATGTCCCGCGCCGTAGCGCCACCGCGCCGCAGCGCCAACCCCATCACTGATGCCCCGCGCCGCAGCGCCACAGTGCGATGTACCAAGCCACAGCGCCACGGAGCCGCAGCGCGAAGCCTTAGTACAAAAGTGGCGCCGCAGCGCCACTCTCTAGAAAGTTCAGAAACGAAAATTTTAAAGTGTTTAAGTCCATGAATGTGATGTTATCTTAATGTAATGAACATAAAATTTTGTTATAAGTATAATGAGATGTTAAAATAGATACTTAACATGTAAATAACATAATTACATGTGAATTGAATTATTGATTACATAATTAGCTTGTTAATTGTGAGGTGTAAATTATGTGACACTGAATGTGATAAGTTGACTAAGTATAGTCATAATCAAAGTTAGACAAAAGAGAATGAACTTATGATGATTAGTTAAGTTATAATTAACTAGTATTGTGAATGTAAATGGTATGTAGGATTATATTCAAGGAACGTGTTTAATTAACGTGTAATCTACGCACGAGGCAAGTTTTCTAACCCTACTTGTTATCGTTATATAAGTTGATTAATTCACCTTTCTACGTTGAGCAAGTTCTCATTAATATTGATCAAGTCTGTTTTGTATATTATAGTTTATAAATATTTCAAGCATGATGCTGTTATACAACACTTATTCTATTGTATACCTTTTGAGATTCTATTCAATTAAGATATCAATTATTGTTAAACCTTGTTAGACTAGCGAACCCTTATTGATTCGACTAGTCCATAGTTGACGAGCGTTCTAAATTTCAGAACCCTTGATGAATTATCCAAACCAAACTTCCTTTGGTGCGGACTCGAATGTCAAACTGAGATGAACAACCATGTATAGGGGATTATTTATGCTTTAGCGTTAAGATATTATGCACAGTATGGTACTAAGGGTTGATCCCCCTAAGTACGAGAAGAAAGGTCCATAGTCTTATGACTGTTAAAGGTTTCAAGTATAACCCTTGACAACCTAGGACATAGTTCAAAGTCTTATGACCCTCAGAAATTTCTTTTGATTCTTGTTATCCATTCTTGATTCAAAAGTTGAGCTTTTATATTCGAAGTTATTATTTTTCTCGCATGTTATTATTCATTGTTATATTGTTATATTTGTGGGCAATCGTGCTCACTCTTGCGTAATAATAACATTGCAGTTAAGAATGAAAGAGCAGACGAACCTTCCACTAGTAAAGGCAAGGGCAAGCTTAGCAAGTAATGAAGATTGATTATTTATGTGGTTATGTAATGATAATTAAAATTGATGTTACTTAAGACTTATTTGTTTATGTTTCCGCACAGATCATTTAAGGTTAGAGTGACCTGGGATTTATTTATTATGAAGCTGATGTAACCCCATAAAGGGAGAGATTTATTATTTATTTCTATCTATTGCATGATTTGCATTTGTTTATGGGTAGATAGATGGATGATGTTTGTACAGTGAACACCAAATCCTGTAGAAATGGAAGTACCGGATTTGGGGGTGTCACAGGTTGGTATCACAGCTGTAGGTTATGAACCTTAGGTGGGGGAACAACCTTAGGTAATAGCCTTATAGGAAGAACATAGTGAAGGAAAACTCTTATTGAGCTCTAAGAAATGAATTTCTAAATTCATTGAAGATAATAAAAGACTTTATGTGTTTATGTGTTAAATTATATGCTCACTAGTACAACTTAGTGACTAAAAACTTAAAACTATGTTGTCAGGATGTCAGATGTTGGAGGAGCTAGTCGAGCTGGGGAGGAGGAACCCCGAGTGCCTATTGAGGAGGAGCCCCGAGACATTCATGTTGTGAGGGAGCAGTTGATTTAGAGGGAGCCACCTCTGTTGATCACAGTTGTTGGTCAGGAGCATGAGCCTGAGACTGATCCAGAGGAGGATCTTGAGGAGGAAGAGGAAGAAGAGGAGTTCCCACCAAACTCCATCGATGCTGAGATGTACGACGTGTTATATGACCGTAACGTAGAATTACAAGATACTATTCAGGACTTGACTGAGCGGGCAATTAGTCAGCAGATTACTCTCGAGCAGAAGGAGAGGGAGGTTGAGACTCTTCACACACGATTGGGAAATGTAGAATGGGATTTGGTCCACTAGAAGGGTCAAAATGAGGAGAAGTCTGAAGAAATAGAGAAGTTAAAGAAGGAACTGAAGGAAAGCTCAGAGAGGCTTGCCATAGTAGAGGAGGGCTGGGTACGAGAGTCACGTCGTGCTGATCTTGCAGAAGACGATCGCATTGCGAAGAAGGCTAAACTTGAGGAGACATACTCTACACTTAGTAATGCAATGGATGAAGTTCAGGATCGAGTTTTGAGGTACCCAATCCAGTTTGAAGGTCTACCATCGTACATGCTGGATCGCAGAACGATGTCTCGCATCATGGAAGAGGAACGTAGCAAGGCTATTCGGCGCCTTAACAGACAGTGATAATATTAGTATTTAATTATGTGAAAACTATTTGGTAGTTAATGATGTAAATTTCGATGTGCTTTTAAACAAAGGAATATTTTGATGTTTTTAATCCTGTAGATTCTTTATCTCGGGATAGTTGATGTAAATAGCAGTGATGCTATCGTTTGATGTTAAAACTTTTGATTTGAATAAATATATCAAGTTGTTTGAGATAATGTGTTAATTGATTTTGTTAAATTGTTGAGTTAAGCCTTAACTATTTAGAGAATTTAATAAAGACCTAATAAGCGTATATTCTTAACAGAAATATGCCGCCGAGAAGAAGACAAAACCGTCAACCAGCTCGGGAAGAGTCAACGAATAACAACAATAACGCCAACGCTAATCTCGTCCAACAATTAGTGAACCTTCTAGTTGGAGCAATGAATAATCAACCTCAAGCTCCACCGAATACTTCGTTTAAGGATTTCAAGGCGGTGGGACCGCCAGAGTTTAAAGGCTCCATGAACCCGATCGAAGCTCAGACTTGGGTTATGGAGATGGAGAAGGTTTTTAAGGTCGCAAGAGTCAGAGAGGACCAGAAGACCGCATTTACAACGTTTATGCTGATATCTGAAGCCAGTTTTTGGTGGCAAGCAAACAAAGTTCATGGAGGAGAAGGTATGATTACCTGGGAGAGGTTCAAGGAGATGTTTTTTGAGATGTATTTCCCGACTACCTCGCAGAACCAATTGGAGGTTCAGTTTCTAGAATTGAAGCAAGGGAATATGTCTGTATCGGATTATGCGGCTAGATTTAACGAATTGGCAAGGTTTGCCACATATCAAGTGCATACCGATGAGAGGAAGGCAAGACGTTTCGAACAAGGATTGAAGCCGTGGTTGTATAGTAAGGTGTCGATGTTTTCAGTTGAAGACATTTGTCTACTAGTGAAGCCCATACTCGTTGAGGGTGGAAGCAATGCAGTAACAAAGTACAATCAGGATCAAAAGAAGAAGAATAATGAAAGTGAAGGAAATAACAAGGCTGGTGGGAGTAGCACAGGGGGTAGCCATAATTAGAAGAGGAAGTGGTCTGATAACTCGTTGGCTGGAAGTCAACAAGGAGGGCAGAAGAAGAAGATCGAAGCGTGCTCAACCTGCAAAAAAGCTCATTTGGGAGTTTGCATGAAAGGAAAGCGAGTGTGCTACAATTATGGTCAGGAAGGCCACATAGCACCAAACTGTCCAAATCCAAAGAAAGGTGCCTGCTTCACTTGTGGTTCAAAGGATCATCTAGCAAGAGATTGTCCTAAAAAGGGGTATGGAGGAACGAGTTCAGGAGGAAATAGAGGGAATACCGGTGGAAGCACTCTGACTATCGCAGCACCAATTGCAACCAACCGACCGACTGCCAGAACATTCAACATGACAGTGCAGGACGCAGTGCAGTCTCGCGATGTGGTGTCAGGTATCATTCCGATCAATAGAGTTAATGTTTACGTATTATTTGATTTGGGTGCTACTTGTTCATTTATATCCGATGACTTTGCTAAGAATTTAGAATTGCTTAAGGATGAGTTAAAATACCCCATGAACATAGAAATTGCAAATAGAGAAATTATCCCTGTTAAGTATGTGCATAAGAACTTTAGAGTGGATATTAAGGGTAATATCATGAACGTAGATCTTATCCCTATTCGACTTGGGGAATTTGACGTTATCTTGGGAATGGACTGGTAATCCAATTATGGAGCGGTAATTGACTGCCAAAAGAAGCGTATTAACCTTATGACTCCGTCAAAGGTTGTATTTTATGGTAGCAAGTTGCCTAGACAAGCGAGTTGTCTGATGATGATGTAGGCCAGGAGGTTATTAAGACAAGGCTGTGTAGGATATCTAGCTTACATAGTCGATAGTCGTAAAAAGAATCCAAATATAGATGAGATACCAGTAGTGAGAGATTTCACTGACGTATTTCCAGACGATTTGTCGGGACTTCCTCCAGATAGAGCAGTTGAATTCGTGATCGATTTGGCTCCAGGAACGGCTCCAATATCGAAGACACCATACCGAATGGCGCCAGTAGAAATGAAAGAATTAATGGTACAACTACAAAAATTACTGGACAAAAAGTATATACAACCAAGTGTATCACCGTGGGGAGCGCCGATTTTATTTATAAAGAAGGATGGGACAATGCGGCTCTACATAGACTATAGAGAACTGAATAAGGTCACGATTAAGAATAAGTATCCATTACCGTGAATTGACGATCTATTCGATCAGTTAAAAGGAGCAAGATACTTTTCAAAGATAGACTTGAGAAGTGGTTATCATCAACTGAAGGTGAGACCAGAGGATGTACCGAAGACAACATTCAGAACACGATATGGTCACTGTAAATTTTTTGTAATGTCGTTTGGTTTAATGAATGCTCCTGCAGCATTTATGGGACTAATGAATTGTGTGTTCAAGCCATTTTTGAACAAGTTCGTAGTGGTATTTATAGATGATATTTTGGTATGTTCGAAAATCAAGGAAGAACATGAAGAGCATTTGAGATTAACGTTGGAAGTGTTGAGAAGAGAGAAGTTGTATGCTAAGTTTTCAAAATGTGAATTCTGGATCGAGCGGGTACAATTTCTTAGACATGTGATCGATAAAGACGAAATTTCGGTAGATCCATCCAAAGTCGAAGCTGTAATCAACTGGGATCAGCCGAAGACACCGTCGGAAGTAAGAAGTTTTCTTGGATTGGCAGGTTATTACATAAGGTTCATTCAGGACTTTTCCAAGATCGCAACTCCATTAACGAATTTGACTAGAAAAGCTGTGAAATTTATTTGGACGGAGAAGTGTGAGGAAAGCTTTCAAGAATTGAAGAAGAGGTTATGTTCAGCACATGTGTTGTCTCTTCCAGACGATACATGAAATTTTATGGTTTATAGTGATGCGTCGCATAAGGGACTTGGCTGTGTGCTTATGCAGAACGGTAGAGTCATTCCGTATGCGTCACGACAACTAAAAGATTATGAGAAGGGGTATCCGACCCACGACTTGGAGTTAGCTGCAGTGATTTTCGCTTTGAAAATCTGGAGGCACTATCTCTACTGGAAGAAGTGTGAAATATATACAGACCATAAGAGTCTGAAATATATTTTCACACAGAAAGAATTGAATATGCGCCAAAGAAGGTGGTTGGAATTAATTAAAGACTACGATTGTGAGATTTTATACCATCCGGGTAAGGCAAACGTGGTTGCCAACGCTTTAAGTAGAAAAGGTCGGGAGAAATTGATGATGTTGACCGCACAGAAGGAATTAATTTTAGCAATGGAGAAGTTGGAGTTAGAAGTGAAGTATCCTATGGAAATTGATGATAAACTGTTTCAAATGCAATCTGGTACAACCTTACTGGATAAAGTTAAGGAGGCTCAACTTCAGGATGATGAATGCAAAAAGGTGATAAGGAAGATATCTGAAGGAACTGAACCAAGATTTAAGATGGATATTGAAGGAATATTGAGATTCGAGAACATAATTTGGGTACCACCAGTACTAGAGATTAAGGAAGAAATTTTTAGCGAAGCTCATAACTCACGATATTCGATTCACCCTGGTAGTACCAAGATGTACCAAGATCTTCGACAACACTTTTGGTGGCCAAATTTAAAACGAGAGGTTGCAGAATGTGTTGCCAAGTGCCTGACATATCAGAAAGTGAAAGCAGAACATCAGAGGTCGAGTGGGTTGCTACAACCTTTAGAGATCCCAGAATAGAAATGGGAACATATTACGATGGATTTCGTGGTTGGCCTTCCGACGACTCAGAAAGGCTACGACGCAGTATGGGTTATCATTGACCGACTGACGAAATCCACACACTTCCTTTCGATCAAAATTAGATTCAACTTAGATCAGTTGGCAAAGATATATGTAAAAGAGATTGTTTTGAGGTACGGAGTGCCGGTGTCAATCGTTTCCGATAGGGATCCATGCTTTACGTTGAACTTCTGAAAACGTCTACAAGAATGAATGGGTACATAGTTGCGAATGAGTATGGCATATCACCCTCATACCGATGGACAGAGTGAAAGAACAATTCAGACATTAGAAGATATGCTAAGAGCCTGTGTGATGGACTTTAAAGGAAATTGGGACGATCACCTACCGCTTGTAGAGTTCGACTACAACAACAGTTACCATGCTAGTATTGCCATGCCACCTTACGAGGCGTTATACTGCAGAAAGTGCAGAACTCCGCTTTACTAGGATGAAGTTGGCGAAAGACAGTTGCTAGGGCCAGAATTGGTACAACAAACAGCAGAAATAGTCAAAGTGATCTGAACAAGATTGATAATAGCTCAAGATAGTTAGAAGAAGTACGCAGATCCACACCGTAAAAATATTGAGTTCGAACTAGGTAGTTATGTGTTCTTAAAGGTCTCTCCCAGGAAGGGAAATATCAGGTTTGAAAAGAAAAGAAAATTAAGCCCAAGATTCATTGGACCCTTCAAATTTCTGAGAAGGGTCGGAGAAGTTGCTTATGAGGTAGCCTTACCTTCAGCTCTAGAGAATGTCCACAACGTTTTCCATGTTTCAGTTTTACGACCCTACAAACCCGATTACAAGCATGTAATTGAATACGAACCCCTACATTTTGAAAAAGACTTGTCTTACGAAGAAATCCCTGTTCATATTGTCGACCGAAAAGAATAAATTCTGAGAAATAAAGTAATACCTTCTGTTAAGGTAATTTGGAGGAACTACAATGCTGAAGAAGCTACGTGGGAACTCAAAGAGAATATGATGAAGAATTATCCTCATTTATTTACCTAGATTACTATAAGCGATTCTGGGGACAAAATTTTTGTAAGGGGGGGAGAATGTAACGGGTCGAATTTATTGAGTAGTGATTCTGGGGACAAAATCCTTTTAAGGGAGGAAAGATGTGATGAACGAGATTTTTGTAAATTAATTTTTAATATTTGTTGAATTAAATAAATATTTTTGATGATTTAATTATTGGATTAAATAATTTTTTAATGCAATTATGGTAGATTAATTTAATTATATGTGTCATATTTATTAAATTAATGTGGAGAACAATTATTATTCAAGTATATAATTATGTGAGCTTATAGAATTAAATGAAATATTTAATTAAGCATGAGGTTATTTAATTATTTAATTATTAATTAGAGAGTTAATAATTTGACATTATTTATTAATGAGAAATTAATTATATGACTATGTGAAATTATGAGAAGTTATTATATTTTATTTATATTAAATAAGATATATGAAGTATTGTGCAAGTGGGTGTGACATGATTTAAACTACAGTATAAGAGGCTTTATTAAATTAACTAGGTATAAGTCTTTTATACTAGCCAAACATGGCCTTAGTGGGAGTTATGGACAGTTACCCATGACTGGGTTAACTGACCATAATGCGCCAGTTCTTATATCGACGTCTTCTTCATTCATTCTATCATTGCTAAGTCTAGAGAGCTTTCACAGAGAGAGATACAGAGTATTAGTTGAGAAGTCAGAGAGAAATTGATATTCATCTCTTATTAAAATCTACACTACGCTTTGGGTAATCTCCTCCTTCCCAATTTCTATTTTACGTCATTTAAATTCCATGAACATGGCTTTCAAAGTTTTTGGTTTAACCTCTGTAATTGGGATGGGAGTAATGATTATGGGTTGTGTATGTGTTATGACATATCACATCGTATTTAATTATATATATTATGTAAACCATATCATCAGTTTCATGAAAACACATGTCGTATATGTTTTTTCAAAAACCTACAGAGTTTGGGTTTTAGCCATATGGCCTTATACGTGATATTTCATGTGTTGATCATATATTATCCCTAAATTTTACACTCGTATTGTATTATGCATGTTGATACGAAGAGACCAAAGTTTAAATGAACGGATTCGGTGTTATAACGAATCCGTAGTGACAATTTTCATGTTTTATTTTCAAAACCTTCAAGAACATCAAAGTTAGTGAAATTGCATGCTTTAATTCTGTAATTAAGTGTTTAAATTGGTTAAAGTCATTATATAAATGTTGGGTTATATTTATGCATGAATTATATCATATGGGTATGTGTAATTTGGTGAAATTAATGTTTATGTAATGTTTAATTCGCTGAACTTTGTGTTCTTCGCGAACTGGGAATCAAATTCTGGAGTGTTGCGTCGCGGCACCAACTCCAGAACTAATGTCCCGCACCGCAGCGCCACCGCGCTGCAGCGCCAACCCTATGCGCCGCGCCGCAGCATGATGTACAAAGCCACAACGCCACAGTGCCGCAGCGCGAAGCCTTAGTACAAAAGTGGGCCGCAGCACCACTCTCCAAAAAGTTCAGAAACGAAAATTTTAAAGTGTTTAAGTCCATGAATGTGATATTATCTTAATGTAATGAACATAAAATTTTGTTATAAGTATAATGAGATGTTAAAATAGATACTTAACATGTAAATAACATAATTACATGTGGATTGAATTATTGATTACATAATTAGCTTGTTAATTGTGAGGTGTAAATTATGTGACAATGAATGTGATAAGTTGACTAAGTATAGTCATAATCAAAGTTAGACAAAAGAGAATGAACTTATGATGATTAGTTAAGTTATAATTAACTGGTATTGTGAATGTAAATGGTATATAGGATTATATTCAAGGAACGTGTTTAATTAACGTGTAATCTACGCACAAGGCAAGTTTCCTAACCCTACTTGTTTTCATTATATAAGTTGATTAATTCACCTTTCTACGTTGAGCAAGTTCTCATTATTATTGATCAAGTCTGTTTTGTATATTAAAGTTTATAAATCTTTGAAGCATGATGCTGTTATACAATACTTATTCTATTTTATACCTTTTGAGATTCTATTCAATTAAGATATCAGTTATTGTTAAACCTTGTTAGACTAGCGAACCCTTATTGATTCGACTAGTCCATAGTTGATGAGCGTTCTAAATTTCAGACCCCTTGATGAATTATTCAAACCAAACTTCTTTTGGTGTGGACTCGAATGTCAAACTGAGATGAACAACCCTGTATAGGGGATTATTTACGCTTTATCATTAAGATATTGTGCACAGTATGTTACTAAGGGCTGATCCCCCTAAGTACGAGAAGAAAGGTCCATAGTCTTATGACTGTTAAAGGTTTCAAGTATAACCCTTGACAACCTAGGACATAGTTCAAAGTCTTATGACCCTCAGAAATTTCTTTTGATTCTTGTTATCCATTCTTGATTCAAAAGTTGAGCTTTTATATTCAAAGTTATTATTTTTCTCGCATGTTATTATTCATTGTTATAGTGTTATACTTGTGGGCAATCGTGCTCACTCTTGCGTAATAATAACATTGCAGTTAAGAACGAAAGAGCAGACGAACCTTCCGCTAGTAAATGCAAGGGCAAGCTTAGCAAGTAATGAAGATTGATTATTTATGTTGTTATGTAATGATAATTAGAATTGATGTTACTTAAGACTTATTTGTTTATGTTTCCGCACAGATGATTTAAGGTTAGAGTGACCTGGGATTTATTTATTATGAAGTTGATGTAACCCCATAAGGGGAGAGATTTATTATTTATTTCTATCTATTGCATGGTTTGCATTTATTTATGGGTAGATAGATGGATGATGTTTGTACAGTGAACACCAAATCCTGTGGAAATGGAAGTACCGGATTTGGGGGTGTCACACACTATGTATATGCATAACATTTAAATCTACTCTTTGTATCTTATATTAGATACCTGGGGTACTCCCCTATCATAGAAGGGGTGTTCTTTCAGTTTAAGAATCCTTACCATCAATTGGTTTGGATAGTTTTTATAAAACTTCATACACTTGTCTGACCGAACAAAGGTTCAGACTCTATCTGACACAGTTCAAGAATTATAGAACTTTAAATGATGTACAAGTCCAAGACTGTACGAACTCAAGTGCACTAAGTACGGATATCAATAATATCAATGTGGAATAATTGCTAAGTAATTAAACCACTTAATAGCATGCTTGGAAATAAGATTCAAGCTTAAATGAATAACTTTCAATTTCAACAATATCCTACTCAATACAATATGAGAAGGATAGGAAACTTTCACAAAACTCAATGTTGTGTAAGTTAGGAAACTTGCAACACAATAAAATAGTGTTCGGATACTTGCTCAAGTAAAAGAGTAAGAATTAAGGAACTTGCCCAATGAAAGAGAAAAGTTCACAGAAACTTGCTCAATAAAAGTAGGGTTCAAGGAACTTTCACAATTAAAGAGTGAACTTCAAAGAAACTTGCTCAATAAAAGTAGGGTTCAAGGAACTTGCACAATCAAAGAGTGAAGTTCAAAGAAACTTGTCTGTTTGTTGAGCTACAATTAATTCTAACTTTAATTACTTGCGTTGAAACGACCTAACGTTATCAAGTCGATCATTTCAATTAGTATGTGTAACTAGTACGAGTCTACACTTAAAAGAATCAAGTAATCACATAGCATACTTCTCAACACATTATATGGCATATTGGTCATATATTATAAGGTAAGGTAATCATATAAGAATGCCTTGAATTTCATAATCAAAAATAGAATCTGCACATGACTACAGGACGGCGCAGCTGCGCCTGGTCTAGGCTTAGGGACGGCGCAGCTGCGCTGTCCCCTGGCCAGACCAGGTTTGAGCTTTGCTCTCCTGACTTTAGTCAAACTCTAACACACTAATTACCCATATATTTTTAACATACATACATGCTAGAGTTTCATGCATAACACATGCCATACTTGAATTTACCTTTGCAAGTTTTTAGCTTATAATTTACACGGTGCTTAGGAATAGAAAAGTCATATGGTTATCATGCTTCGTAACTTGGTTATACAATACTCAGTAGTTATGCTTGTATATAAACAACACATGTATACTTTACTCATATTGCTCATTTTTAGAAATTTCCTTTTTATGACTATGTGTGAATAAGTAAAAACCATACGTTGACCAAACGATGTTCATGCCAATATATCTATAGGCATAATGAGTCCTAATATACATGCTTGCATGGTCATAACGTATTTTACTCATTACGTGACGACATTAGCTTTCTCATTCTAACTTTCTTTGAATTTTACACTAAGTCAACTTAGCATATACAAGGCATCTTAACATATAACTCTCATGCATTTACAACATATATTAAAGCCACATATGGATGCTCAAATGGTCAGAACTTACAAGATCAAAGTCTTGGTCAAGTTCACTTTAAAAGGTCTTAAGTTTCTTATCTTTGAAATAGTCTTAATTTTCAATCATGTAGGCTAGTGTGTTCAATCACTTTAGTCTTGCATTTCATGTCAATATAAACCATATTATCTTACTCATAAAGTCAGAATGCTCACATGATGTGTTCGTGACAAAGTTCACTTTTGAAACTACAATTTTCATTTCAAAACCATAAGGGTTGTGTCCATCATATGCACTAATATTGTTACACTTGATCAGACTACATTCATATGCTTATGTGTGAATGTTAAACAGTTTTCATGCTTGCTCTAACCAGGTGTTAACAAGTTAGCACAACAGAAACATAACAGAAAACATCAGAGCTGGCGCAGGCCTGATGCAGCTGCGCTGCACCCTAGTACAAATAGGGCGCAACTGTGCCATGCCAGAAATAGAAACTGATTTTGGGGTACGGCGCAGCTGCGGTGCACCCTAGTACAATTAGGGCGCAACTGTGCTATGCCTACATCAGAGACAGTAACTTGCTCTGTTCTATAAAGCATCAAACACCTTAATTCATTTCAGTTCAAACATGTTCCAATCCATCATTTAAGAGTTCAAACATGAAGACATACTTCATAAACATATCATGGCATGTTATTTCACATTGATTAACAAGGAATTCAAGAAATTCCTAAGAATTTGACAAAACCCAACTAAGAACATAAGTAAAGTTTATACCTCTTTAAGCTTGGATTGGATTCCTTACACACTAACTATGCTCCCAAAATTTCTCAGCAAATTAGAACTTTCAATATAGACTTAACAAACAACAAAAAAAATTAAATTTGAAGCTTGTATATATAGAAGAAACTTGGACTAGATAATCACATTGCACCAAGGTTGAGTTTATGGTGCAAAGGAAGAACACATTGGTTACTAAGGAGTGGTTCACCAACTGATTTCTAGCCATCATCCCTACATAACTCTAGCCTTTTTGAAAAATACGTAAGTTAGTTCTAAGTCACTATTCATGTACTATGTGCCACTCAATTTGGGACAAAAATCTCAACACTTGCACAAAATGTAATACTAAAACGACATTTGGTTTATACTATACACATAATATATACTTTGGTTATATAATATGTCTACACAATTCATTTCATACAACATAGGTTATAATATTTAAAGAGCATACAATGTATTTCCTAATCACAAGGTATCAAGTAGTGCACATACAAATAATTCATGTATATTTTCTATTAACATGACTGTTATTATCATAATAACTTAATGAAATCATTATTAATTTAACAATTGATATTATTATATGTCAATAGGGTATACATGGATGTTTACCCACACACTTCATATCATATAACAGTATTATTATGCAACTCACATGAATTCAAATAACTCTTACTATATAGTCTATATATATAATATATAGACATATTAATGTGTCACCTTGTACTATATAAAATATATAGTTAACTATCATATAATAAAGGTTTACTATATTGCACAAATTAATCAAGTAAACATATAATCATTTTATAAATTATTAATCTTTTACACATTAATTATTATTTATTCATAATAATTATTAATTAACACATTATCAATTAATTACTCAAAATTGCAATTAATCAATATGTTCAACTCTTGCTACTATATTCAAATAAAATAAATATTTAATTTTTAATAATCCTATCAATTCTTTGATATCAAACTCTTAGGGTTAGTCCACTAATTTAAATAACTATTAGTGACTCCCTTTAACCAATTCATAAATTCACATAACCACATAAGGTTTAAATAGACTCACAAAACTAACTCAAAAAAATTAAATCACATATTTAATTATTAAGGAGTTTTAAAATTCACGGTTATTACAAAGTCTCCTCTTGAGTTCTTGGAAACTCTTCTCATATTCATCGCTCCATTCGAATTTTGTATCTTTTCGAGTCAGCTGTGTTAATGGAGTAGCGATTCGAGAAAATCCTTCCACAAATCTCCGATAATAACCAGCTAAGCCCAGAAAGCTACGTACTTCAGTTACTAACTTAGGTTACTCCTAACTTTGTATTGCTTCAATATTTGTCGGGTCAACTAATATTCCATACTTCGATACCACGTGCCCAAGGAATGCTACTTCTTCAAGCCAAAACTCGCATTTCTTTAACTTGGCATATAGCTTGTTTTCACGAAGCTTTTGGAGTATCAGCCTCAAGTGTTGCTCATGATATTCATGACTTTTGGAATAGATGAGGATGTCATCAATAAAGACAACTACAAAATGATCCAAATATTCCTTGAATACTCGGTTTATCATATCCATGAAAGCCGCAGGAGCATTAGTCAATCCAACAAACATGACTAGGAATTCGTAATGCCCGTAACGAGTCCTAAAAGAAGTCTTCGGAATGTCATCAATTTTAATCTTTAACTGATGATATCTGGAACGAAGATCAATTTTTGAGAAGAATTTAGCACCTTGCAACTAGTCAAACATGTTATCAATGTGAGGTAATGGGTATCTATTTTTGATGGTGACATGGTTCAACTCCCGATAGTTAATGCAAAGTCGCATACTCCCATCTTTCTTCTTTACGAATAAAACAGGAGCACCCCAAGAAGATGTACTAGGACGAATGAAACCAATATCCAACAACTCCTGTAGTTGGGTTTTTAACTCCTGAAGTTAAATAGGAGTCATTCGATATGGGGTTTTAGAAATGGATTTTGTACTAGGTTCAAGGTCAATACAAAATTCGATATCACACATTGGGGGTAGGCCAGGAAGTTCTTCAAGAAATACGTCAGGAAATTCACTAACAACAGAAATATTATTCTAATCTGATGTATTTTTGTTCAAGTCCATGACATGGGCTAAGAAAATTTGACATTCATTTTTTGATAAACGAATAGCTTTATGGCTTAATATGACAGTGATTGACTTTAGTGGTTTGGTTGCTTGAATTCGCATAACAAGTTGGTTAGGAATATGAAAACTAACAACCTTACAAAAATAATCAATTTTAGCATGTTGAGTCGTTAACTAATCAATCCCTAAAATTACATCAAATGCAAGTATCTTTAAAGAGATGAGATCAATAGGTAATGTGATGGTCCCAACTTGTATCAAGAAAGATTTATAAATAGAGGATGTAATGAAAGTTTCTCCTAACAAAGTTTCAACAGATAAGTCAAAGTCTAATTTCTCAGGAGTCAAGTTCAAACGTTGAGCACAAGTAGGAGAGATAAAAGAATGGGTAGAACCGGTATCTAATAAGGTATAAACTTCATAAGAGTTTATGATTAGCTTACCCGTGATCACCTCGTTCAGGTTCCTTGCATTTTGGGCAGTCACGCCAAACGCTCTTCTAAGAACCACTGTCTTTGACTTGTCCGGGACAGCCTTTGGAGTCACCATCTCCACTGGACTTGGTTTCGCTATAGGATAATCTCGAGCTATATGACCTTCCTTTCTACAGTTATAACACACCATGAATTGTTGTGGGCATTTTGGGCTGATGTGTCCCTCTTTCCCGCATTTATAACATACGTTCTCCTCCCTTAGAAACAGTTGATGATGGTGCCGACGTCTTCACGTTGTCATTATTGTACCTTCTCCTTTTGAAATCTCCCCCCGACTCTCTTCTTCTACTATCTTGGCCACGATTACCACTAGAGTGGTTACCGCTTTTATCTGGATATTTTCCTCCCCGATGGTTGTCATTACTCCGATGACTGCTGCCACCGGTATGACCCTGGTTGTGGTCCCTCGGTTGAACAAACTCATTATCTTGATCTACTAATTGAGCCCTGTTCACAACATCTGAATATAGAGAAAATTTGTGAGAAATGAGGTATTGACGAATTTTGGGTTTCAGACCTCTCAGAAACATCTGCGTCATACATTCCTCATTCTCTACCAAATGAAGGTGCAAACCTAGATAACTCCGCGAACTTAGCCTCGTACTGGGACACAGTCATGTTGTTCTGTTCTAGTCTGATAAAATCTACTTCCTTCATATGACGAATACTTTCAGGAAAGTACTTATCATTGAATAGTTTTTAGAACGCTTCCCAAGACATATTGAGTGCGGCTGGCTGGGTACGCTTCACAGATTTCCACCAGTAATATGCCTCACCACATAACATAAAGGTGGCGAATGGAACCTTATGTTCCTCCGTGCATCCCAAGACATCAAATATCTTGGTAATTTGCTTAACCCACATTTTCGCCTTGATCAGATCCGGCTTTCTCAAAAACTCTGGTGGTCCCAACTCTTTGAACTGCTTGGCTGTGACAAGTTGTGCGTTGCTATTATTTCCATCCGTATTTTGCACACGAGTCTCCCTCGTCTAATTTTACATGAACTGCAAAAAGCTTCTAAACATCCCATCATTCATCGTTTGATTGGTGGTGTTGTTTACAGGAGGAATATTGCCATCCTGATGCACATTATTCTGGTTGTTGATTGCCGGTGTCTCAACGGTCTCATGTGCTCCATTGCTCATCTTAACATTGTCAGATGTTATTCTCAAATACTACCACAAGACAATGGTTAATTAAAGAAATTAACATGCCACATATTATCCTTATATTTTGACTGACCAAACAAATAAGCTTAGGTAGGACACACTAGCGAAGGATTTACTCGTCTCTCCACTCCTAGTTATATTCCTTGATCTCCGCCAGAGACCATATTCCTAAGCTCTGATACCAACTTTTGACACCCCCAAAATAGGTCCACACAACCCATTCTGAGTCGCCAAATACATGGTACTGAAAATAACTACAACTTTATTATTACAATTGTCATGCAAAATACGACAACACATATGATGTGAGTTTAAATACAAATATTGTCTTCTAGACAATATCCAAACTCAAATAAGTTCTCATTATAATTATTGATACATTATTTTACAAAATAATGAGGACTGCTAAAACAACTGTCTTGAAATATCACTCCACACCTCTACTAGTTCCTGCTATATTCTCGCCTCCTGAGAAGAAAAATGGAACCAAAAGGAAAAGGATGAGCTCAACTAGCCTAGTAAAGAATATTATGACTAAGATAATGTAAAATAAATTATCGTTAACCTTCAATAAATCAGATAAAATATAATGAACTACAAGTTTTAGATCAATATTCGCAACAGAAATAACAATTCATTAGAAGAGTTGAGTAGAGAATGAAGTCTACTATCTTCTATAATTTAAAAGTCCATCATCAATATTTTATCCCTGTAACATCGATCAACATACATCTTGAATCAAATATTCATCTTTGCACTACGGGCCAAAGGTATTCATTTGTATCACTAGTTGGTCATGTTCATCTCAACATCTGTCAATCTTTGCACTACGGGCCAAAGATATTCATCAAGTAATCATTCATCTTTGCCCTACAACCAAAGATATTCAGTTATATCTCCATTTAGAACTGGGAATGATAAAACATATTTTAAAGAAGACGAATCCAGGGAGATAAAAGAACAAAGATTAGGGATTCGTAAATCAGTTTATCCAAGTTCAAAAATACTCCATAATAATCAATTGTGGAGCAAAATTCAAGAATGAAGATCAAAACATGGATAAAATTAAAGATAGTAACCATAATAGACAACTTGGACAAAGAAAAGAAAACTTATTTTTTCTATGAATAGTGCTGTATACGTGAATAGTAACCGCGACACAAAAAGGTAAAAATTTTATAAAAAAAATTATACTTCGTGAATAGTACCGTATTCGTGAATAGTATCGTATACGTAAATAGTGTCGTATACGTGAATAGTAACCTCAACATGAAAAGGTAATGATTTCATAAAAAAATTTATACCAATATTTCGGTATAATGATATTGAAAGAATAACATCATTTACGAAAAAAATAACGTCTCTTACCTCAAAAAAATAGTACTTATGACTGGAATATCGGATATAATGCTGAAAGAAACTTGCACCGTATAACAACACTCAAAGTATCTAAATACTCACAAAAATATACTCAATATTATAGAGAGAGAAAACTTCAGATTCTGGTGTGATTTTCAATTCTAACCTAAGCACCCTATTTATAGGAAAATACTTAGAATGCCAAAGCAGAAAATTTAATAAAATATTATTAAATTTATTTTTTTTTCTTACGCACACCACATCACAATGTCTGCACTCCACAAGTGGGGCCCACCTTACAAAAAATATTTTTCTTAAAAAAAATCTTTTTAACTCCAAAAATCAATTATTCTAGAATTTCAATAATTCATAATAAATAGCCCGTTTATCAGAAAAATTAGAATCTTATGTTTATTTCATAGAAAATTTAACCCTCTACAACTTTGTAGAAGAAAGTTTTTCAAATTCTATACAGAAAATGACCGAAATCCACATATGGATGATTTCCAACACCTCTATTCTGACAAAATATTGATAAAACACCTCAACATTAATTCCTTCATTTATATCCACATAAAATAAATATTTTCTTATCATATAAATCAATAATTAATTATTTACAAATAATATTACAGAATTACAATACTGACAATCAGGTCGTTCCTAGGAAAAAGGGGGCTTTCCGATAAGGATTTCTCCTTATTGGCGCATAATTAGGTGACCAAATCCCTTTTCTAGACAAAACTTCCTTATACATTACCAATAATGTTATCTAATAATATTATTCAAATAATATGAATTATTGATCTGATAATGGGAAATACTGTGCAGTGACAATTATTGAAACAACAATAATATAAAATACCAACGTAGCAATTATTGAATCAATAAAATAAAATATTGAACAATAATTACTGTAACAATTATTGAGTAGTACCTTCTTACATAAGAATCAATAATTAGAATTATTGTGCAATACCGTGTGCTACTGTGCAACACCGCGTATTACTGTATTTTAACTACCGGGTATTCCAATAGTGTTAACGGTAACAACTACGCCGTTATTTATAAAAAAACTCAAACTTGTCATTTTTTTCATCCGACAGTTTTTCGTTATGGGGCCCACAAATGGCTGCGTCATCGTACGAATATTCTCCGACAGCAAGAATATTCCACGACCAAACTAATATTCCCCGACAACAATGAATATTTTATAACCACTTGCTTATTTAAAATATTTGCGCATTTTACCCATAACTAACCACATTAATCAAATCAACCCCTTACTATTTTAAAATAATAAATAGTGAAAATTCAATTTTATTTATAAAAAGTTGGGGTCTTACATTTGCTATTCAGGTTATTAGATCTGAAGGGGTGTCTTAACACCTAGTACCCTAAATCCATCTGGTTTGGGAGTTATTGGTCGAAAGCTCGGTACATTGGTAGCATTGAATGCCTAAGAAAATTAAACATTGCACTGTTCGAGTTAAAAATATATATCTTTATAATAATAGAATAAAAGGGTTTGATATGCGAAGTGACCAATATTTTGAGGGGGAGTAATACATATTTATCTGTTTGTGAGCCTTTTGATCTTCTAGTTTATTTATAATATGGTATGATTGATATGTTGATATACACACAATGTGGGTTGAAGATTGATCGGACTGATCGTATCTTGGGTTAACTGAAGTCTGATTTTGAACATTCATTTGGGTTGAGTTTAAGGATCTTTGAGGCTAGTTTTAGATATTTCTGCTGAATAATGTTTAAGTCATTAATTAGTTATTGCATTCGTTCTGTTAGATGTCGAAATTGCTTGGGGACAAACAATAGTTCAAGTTTGGGGGTATTTGATGAGTGGGTAATATACCCATGAATTGGATATAATTAAACTTGATTTATTGTTATTTTTAAGTCTATTAGGATAGTTTTTATGTGTTTCTTTGTTATTTTGTAGGATGAGGTGAAGCAGGGTCAATTCGGGGATTTTAGCTTCATTAATGGCAGGATTGTAATTTGCTGGCGTCGGGGCGCTGTATTCAGTATTAAACCTAGCACCGCGGTGCTAGGATGGAGAGAGTCCTGATCAGATTTTGGCAATAGCAGGGGAAGTTAAATAAGAAAAGAGTTCTAATGGGAGGCTAAAGAAGAGGACAACAAAAAGAGCTACAATAAGAGACACAGGAGATAACTAGAGAATAATTGGAAATTATAGAAGATCGTGCAAGGGAATTCAAGTGGAAGATTGAAGGACTTGTTTAGAGCTTTCTTCTTCTTCTTCTTCTTTATTTCAGTTTTGTAATTCAATTAAGATGATTTTTATGGGATTTGTAGTTTTAATTTCCAGTATGAACTAACTTTTTCATTAGGGCTACAATCGAACCTTTTATATGTGCGAATTGATTATTCGGATTAATCCAGCTATTAAGTCAATTTGAATTGTTTATCATGTTATGTGAATATTGTTTAATTATTTGCCCAATAATTACTGTGTTACACTAAAAGAACTCGGGAGATGAAATTTAGGGTCAGAACTGAATGTGATAGCATGTATTCTTAATTATTTATATGAGATAAATAGTTAGGTTATGAATTGAATAGGGATATCTCTTTTCACTACATGTAACAATTGGGAATTGGAATTTAATACATTTAATTTTGTTATTTTGCATAGGGATATCGCAAAATTAATTGAGTTAAATAATTTTATCTGACCACTTGGAAAAGGGATTTTAAATAACTAGAATTCTTGTTAACAATTCAGGCGAAATATTAACTGGAGAAACTGGATATTTGACTTGTATTACATAATTGGGGATATTTTAGTCTTAAACATTTATTATTTGAATCAATTTTTAGAGTAAGTCAGTTTTAATTAGTTTAATTTAGTTTTTAATTAAAAATCATAAGTTACGATTATTTAAAAAAAATTAAACTGATATAATACTAGTAGTTGGAATTTGTTAATTAGGATTCCTTGTGGGTACGACACTCTACTTTACCACTTTATTACTTGTTGATCGTGTGTAGACACTTGAAATTTTTTGCACACCTGTTACTGACATTGCAGGAGGGAAGATTCGTCTTTCAAAGATAACCCTGCAAAACAGCTCATATCCAGTCCGGATACTACCGGAAGTTCAATTTTAACCCCGGAACACACACCGGGAGTATCAGTTACAACCTCAGAGAAAACCCCGAGGCTTACAGTTCCAATACCAAAAATTTCACCGGAGAAGGCTGATTCATCCCAGAGATAACCCCGAGATATTCAATCTCAGTCCCGACATCGGGAATAGTAGCGCCAACCTTGGAGATAATCCCAAGGAATGCAGTTGCAGTTCCGAAGATAACCCCGAAAATGCTTGTTTCAAAGTCATGCAAATAGCTTCAGAACACTTGGCACTCGCACCGAGGCACTCAATACAAGACCCGGAGATAACCCCGGGAAGACAGGCACACCTCAGAGATGATATTGAGGACCTTCGACACTTGTAACAGTCCAATCTCAGAGATAACCCTGAGCAGCGTCTGCTTTATCAGCCTAAACCGGAGATAACCCCGGTGAGGGGCAAAGTCGTTATCTTGCCACCTTGACGCCACATCACGCCGTCTCAACATTTTAGACATACATTTCTACACAGCAATGTCTCACAAGAACCAAGGAAGTCCAATCCCGAGTGACTATTACGCAGGGTAACGGATAGAATTTAAAGCATAAAGACCGGAGGACATGGTCCCATCTTCCTTACTTCGTACAACCTCTAATCCCATGTCATTGCGTAACTCTCAACAACGGCGGTTCGAAATAGGTCTTACACACCTCACTCGGATGCCCAGATTAAAGTTTTGAAAGTTCGAGCGGACATCACGTTGCACGCGTTCACGTATTTCGAGACAGCGGGACCCGCGAAGCCCTGGTCACCCTGGGCAGCCGCATGTACACCTGCGGCTCTCCCCTCTATAAATAGAGAACTTGCGGTGGCCATTTTGTATGAGAAAAGGGCGAGGAAGCCTTGCCCAATTTGTTCTGTACACACCCTAAACTGAGTGCTTTCTCATTTTAAACACTTGTAAGCTCATATATAGCTACGTTTTACCGGTGGGAGCCGAGTGTTCATCTACTTAAAGCTATAGAAGTCTTCTTTGGCCGCCCACTGTAAGCCTTCTTACACATTTTAAAGCCTTTCTCTTCATCTTTGCACACACTATTCTTCACATTGAGAGTCGTGTTGCGTGTGTATGCCCGGACTCCGGTCCGCAGTTTCATTTTAGTTTGTATATATATATATATATATAGACTAACATTTTATCATGTGAGCCTAGGAATAATGTGATCACAGATTTAGTTTACTGAATCTAGATTCGGTTCCCGTGATGGACATTTTCAGCTATAAGCAGCTTGTAAATTTATTCACGGTGTTTGGATTTCCTCAGATGGTTTCCACGCCCATGAAGTTCGGCACTGTTTTTTATATTATTTTCTTGAGGATGCTCCGCATCTCGAAAATAAAAGCAATCAAGCCGAATATTTAATAAAATGGAAGTATCAAAGGCCTCAATTACTATTGAGCACAAGGGTTTGAAAAACCTCTTTTATAAAACATCATTGTTATATCTTGTTTAAAACTGAATTTTTACACAAATTCAAACCCTTTATATATAGGTGCAAACGAGGCATAACACTACTTCAAATAACATCACATTGACCCACACACACACACATTCATATAACAATTTCTTAAAAAGTAGCGGTCACCGTGGCGACACTGGTGTCGGGGGGTGCCTAACACCTTCCCTCCACATAAGCAAGTCCCCAGACCCTAATGAATCTCGATTTCACAGACCTGTTTAGCAGTGTCACATCACTGGGTCAATGTGCAAACCTTTTCTCAGTTGTGTTGGTACAACCAGTTAAAAAATCAACTGGCGACTCTTAACAGTCCATCGTCGACATTATACATGTCGGACCTTTTTCACTTATTTTTTCAAACAAATCTCACCTAAAATGAGAACACCAAAGAACAAGAATAGAAAAAGGACAAATAAAAATCCCAACGTCGACAGGTGGCGACTCTGCTGGGGACACCAGTAAGAGAACTTAAGTTGCTATTACAAGCTTTTCAAACCTGTTATATGCTTGTGTGTGGATGTTGCATTTACATGTATGATGAATGTGTACAAATGCATTTTTTTACTGCACTGCAATATATCTATCTGTGATATTAGTGCTTCGCACATGTCATCATTTTCATAAACGATGAAACACGTTGTATGTGAATGTATGTTGTGTGGTTCCTCCACCAGGAGGCTATCCTGTCAGGGCTTGATTACTGGACTCGTAGGAAGACTAATTCCAACGAGGCTCAGGAAAGGCACCACCCAAATTCGCTCCAGTTGAAAGACCGAATTAATTTTCTGTTGAGTAAATTGCGATGATTTGGGAACCTTCATGCCAAAAAACCGTGAGAGTAACATAAGATAGGTCAGCCTCTGATAAACCAAACGCGAAGGAAAGTCTCTTCATGCTTTCTCATTTTAAATTACTCGTAAAGTCAATTACTTATAACTTACATTCCATATTCATCTACATGTAATGAGAAATATGAAGAAATATGTGCATGTACATATTTAAATTAACATGATATCCTGTATTACAAACAGCTAACATCTGTTTTTCCGGATCATAATCCTAAAATGGACACATCACAAAGCATGTAAACATTTACACAATCCCTAAAACAAAACTATACAAGTTTTTTCGCAAGGAAGCATTCAGACCTATTACCCAATCAAAATCCAAAAAGGCTGCAGGCCTACAGCCAATCATGTCTTCATTTTACCAGTCTAATCCAGTTTCTCTCGAAGAATTTGACGGATTAAGTAAATAAATTACAGATTAAGCTATTCTGCTTAAAGAACTACATTAATCTACTCAAGATACGAAGATACTCATACATGCTGAATCCTCTACATAAGGAGGAACCCAATATTCTGATAAAGTCATTACAGTACCTGAGCTCCAGTTGGATACAACCAACAAAATTCATGATACCACCCATCTCAAAGGAGATCTAGAAACCGGTGACATCAAGAAAAAGGTCCTTCAAATGGAAGAAACCCTTCGTTCTATCAAAGGAATTGGAGTACAGGGGAGTGTTTCCTATGCTGACCTTTGTATATTCCTTGGTGTTCATTATCCAGAGAAGTTCAAAACTCTTGACTTTGAAAAGTATGATGGGTTAGGAGATCCTTACACACATTTGAAGGTGTTCATTAGAGAACTTGGATCTTATGCAAAGGACGAGAAGCTCAGAATGCAGCTGTTCCAAAAGAGTCTGACTGGAGAAGCCCGTTCGTGGTATACCAGATTAGACAATTCAAAGATCCATAGTTGGGAAGAACTAGCTCATGCCTTCCTCACACAATACAGTTTCTAGTCTCAGATGGCTCTTGACCAGTACCAGATTACCAAGGTCAAGAAACAGTCCAATGAGTCTTTTAGAGAGTATGCTCAAAGGTGGAGGCGCCTTGCTACTCAAGTGATTCCTTCAATGACAGAGTCAGAAATGGTCATGACCTTCATAGACATATAAGAAGCTCCTTTCTATGAAAGAGTCTTAGCTGGCATTGGTAAACCATTTTCTGAAATGATCAAACATGGGGAGATGACTGAGATGGGATTGAAGCCAGGAAAAATTCAAGACCTAGCCGCTCTTAAAGCTATTACTGAGCACATCCAATCCGAAACTTATGGAAACAATCCCCGGAGGGTACATAAAAAGAAAGAGGATGATGTTTTCTTGATACTCCAAGGTTAAAATGGCAATCAGAATATGCCTATTCAGAGGAGAAATTACACTCCCTTTCAAGCACAGTCTTCCAACTTCACTGCATAAAGGTGGAGAAGTCAAACGCGCTCGAGTATTCACACCCCTAGGGGATTCACTCGAGAAAATTCTCAATCTTCTGACCACTCAGAAGAAAATTACGCATCTTCTTCCACCAGCCAACCCTAATGGGAGGGGTTTCAATGCTGCTCGGAAATGTGCTTATCATGCCAGGGCACTTGGACATGATATTCAAGATTGTTGGGCCTTGAAACAAAAGATCCAAGATTTAATAAACAATGGTGAGGTCGTGGTCACCAAACCAGATCAACCTCACGTACGAGACAACCCTCTTCCTCCACACAAAGAGGAAGAGGTCAACATGATTAATTGGAGCAATGGACAGAGTTCCGAGTTTAACTGTGAATCATCCCAGATCAACAAAGACGGTGCTGATAAATGGGATTATACAAAGTTCCAGTTTATGATGGAACAAAAGATGAAAGCTCTGTGTAAGCAAATTGAGCAATTGGCAGAACTGGTGACCTATCAGCATCAAGTCACACGCCAATTAGTCAGCCAGGAGAATACCGGTCTCCTTCCCTTGATTATAAATAATCCCTCGTCACCTTCAAAATATGAAACATTGGAGGACAAAGTGACGAAGAGAGCAACTGCCAAAGCCCGTCGGGATTTTGCCAATAGAAGGGAATTTATATACCTGGGCCAACCTATAGAGGAGATACTTCAGATGCTAATCAATGAAGGAAGAATCACATCCCTTCTACCTCCAATTAATCCCCGTTCAAGGCGGTTTAATCCTGATGGAGTATGTCAGTATCACTCTCATTCTCGCGATCACAGCACGGAAGAATGCTGGGCACTCCGCCACCTTATTCAAAATCTAATTGATAGTAGTGTCCTGCAATTGGCAGACAACGATACTGTGCTATTGGAGAGTGAAAATACTTGTCCTACTAAATGGAAGGGATTGGTGGCAGTTATATCCGATGAGGCTGAAGGGACTGTTACACCACTCATAATTCAACTCAAAGGAGTTAACAATCCTTTGGAAGTGGCTGCGCCAGAGCCAATCACCTTACCATTCAGACCATAATATCATGTTATCAGCTTACAAAAAGTCCCCTGGAATTATGGAGAAGCTGAAGGATCCACCTCTTATATAACTACTGCAGTGTTGAAGGAAAATCCTGTAACAACCCGGAGAATCCGGATTGTCCATAATTTAAGTTTAAAGAATTAATTAGTATTAAAATAAATTTTTATTAATACTATTATGTGATATGTGTTTATTAATCGTTCTATAACCTAGGATGATTATAAGTCGGGAGGATTTTGGCTGCGAGCTAGATTGAACGAGTAGGAATTTTCAAGACGAAAATGAAATTTTTCCTAAAATAAAATATTTTTTGGGAAAAAGACGAAATAAGCACTATTTATCCGTTTCTGCTTGGAGATTTATTTTGAAATTCTGAGAAGTTAATGATTACGTATAATTTTGAGACATGATGGAATATTCAATAATATTTCAGTTATGGCAAAAAAATTAAGTTTTCGCCTGCGAACTTAAAACATAAGGGTTAGGAAAAGTAAGTTCCGAAAATTTAATGATCTCGTATAATAATTAGGATTATTATGCGTGAGAAATACGAGGGTAATACTAGTTATTATACGAGTATAGTACGAAGATTATTACGACGTATAATACAAATATCGTACGAACTATATACGAAGAGAATACGAGAATGGAATGCGTAGAATACGATGAGTCTTAATGGACTTTGTAGAATCCAATTGGACTTGGATTATGTCAAGCCCAATGCTTTGTGAAATCAAGCCCAAGATAGGCCCAATAAGAATTAGGGTTAACGCCCAAACCAAGAAAAGAAATCGCGGATCGAACCGATGGGTAAACGGATGGGTATGAACCATTGGGGTAACCCATGGGATGACCCATGGGCATGTGGGCCGGCCACTTGGCCACCAAGTAAGGGTGGAGGCCAAGTTTACTTGGTGGCTATGTGTTGGAGGAGGTGGGAATAGTAAGGAGGTGGGGGCGAAATGACCAATTTGCCCTAAGCCTTGGTTTTCTATAAATAGGAAGCTAGATTTCATATATTTTTGGATTTTAAAAATCCTTCAACTTGAGAGAGAGAGAGAGGTCAGATGAGAAGGAGAAGGAGGAGGAAGAGCTAGCCCGTGTACAAACTTTGTCCGACGAGAGAAGATTAAAAAAGAACGGTAACCCGAAACCTAGTCTCTTTTAAATTTTCTTTAAGTTTTTATGTTTAAAAACATAACTTAATAAAGATAATAAGTAGATAATGTGATAACTCGAGATTTTGAATAATCAAAATTTACGAATAATTTTTTTTATTTATATTAATATTAATTATTATTTTTGTGTCAAGTTTATATGATACGAGTATCGAGAAAGTCAATTTGTGTATTGACTAATAAATTTAGAGTAGAGTTGTGCTTAACAAGATTAGAAACCCTAACCCTAATTTCTGGAAAGGGATTCGATAGAAAATATAATTAAAATAATTATTTTAATAAGTTTGTGTTTGTACCGAAGAAATTTATTGATCAATAATTGATCGGATAAGGTTTAAAATTATAAACCCTAATAAGAGATTAGAAACCATAATCTCAGGATTAGAAACTCTAGCGTACCATTAGAAATCCTAATCAAAAGCTGGGAAACCCTAATTAGGAAACCCTAATCCTAATTGGCAAGCCTAATGTGTGTATTAAACTTAAATATGATTAGAAATCTCTAATTATATTTTAGTTATCTTAATTTCTATTTTACAAACCCTAATTGTAATTTAGAAAAATTATTTTTCTAATTAAAACCCTAATTCGTGGATTATAAACCCTAATGACCATTTTGACCCTAATTGCTAAATTAAGCAATTTTAATTAGGAATATTAATCCTAATTAGCAAGATTGAATTTTATGATTAGGAAATATTAATATAATTATTGAATCCTAATTATAATTTTGGAATATTAATTTTCTATTTTGAAAATCGAAATTCAAAAATTTTGGAAATTAATTGCAAACCTAAAGGGTTCAAACCCTAAATCCTAACCCAAACCCTAAACCCTAAGGGTTTGGACAAATTTCATGTTTGCCATTAAATTTATTTTTCAAGTGACTAAAATGCCCTTTTTCATTATTTATTTAGTAACTTGCAATTTTGGCCAAGACCTTTAGTTGTTTACCAACTATATTGACTTTGTGAGTGCAAATCATCAGCCTCCAGCCAAAAATGCCAGCTATACATTGCATCTAAGTGATTATATATAGATTCAAGAGAGAGAAAATCACAAAACTTGGTCATTTGTCCAACCTAGCTCTCACCAACTCTCTCTCTCTCTCTCCTAGCATATGAAATTCTTAAGTGAATCAGTCATATATTAATCCTCTAAAACATCTAGATCAGATTGGTAGAGCCAAGATCAAAGCATCTTCAAGAAAAGGTATAACCCTAAGTTAATTTTTGATCCAAGTTGCTAAGAAATTTTTTGTTTAAAGTGTTTAACTCAGTGTTAGAAGTTGTTTTTAGTTGATCTATGATGATCCATGATGGATCCATAGCATCAAATGGCTTTAAAACGAAGTTTTCAAAAACTGCTCAAGAACAGTCAAAGGTGTCTGACAAGCAAATGTCAGAGGCCACTGATCTCTGTCTGTTTATGTTTTTTCTTGTTTTATGTTTTGAATTGGTAGCCTGGTATGTTGTCTTTAATCTTCAAGTGGTAGTACAGCCATCAGATGTATAGATTTCATTTTATTCACGGTCAAAACCCGTTGACCGGGCATGACCATAAACTTTCTGGGTAACCCAGAAAGTGTAAGATCGGCGTCTGACATCTTTTTGAACAGCTCAGATCTGACATTTTTGATTCTTTTTTAGGGTGGTTTTGTATCGAGCTTGTAGCCTGACATTTGTACTGTACATGTATGGCTTCATATCGTGTATATAATCAGTAGATTGATCGGGGGTAAGTGGTCAAACTAGGCCATAAGGCCATGACTTGAATTTCTGGAAATTCCAGAAAACCGTATGAACACTTTTTCTGACAGACTTTGACCGTGTGATTCATGATAGATCTGTTATTTTTAGACTGAGATCTTGACATCTAGGTGTTCCTTGTCAATTATACTACATGTATGAATACTAAAACCACCAAAACAATGATCAGAACCTAGACTAATTTGTATTAGAAAGTGACCAGTCGAGGTTCTGGGTTTCTCGGAAAACCCAGAAACCATCTGACAAGAACTTTGAGACGCTAGATCGTTTTGTTGGTTTGTTGTATGATCATGATGTTGGTTGGATATTGTAGAGTTACAGTTTAACTACATAATCGATGCTTAACATTGCTCAGAACTAGTATAGATTGGAAATTACACACGGTCAAACGTGCACCCTTTATCACTGTCTGACAGTGTTCTTGAGCACCAAGAACACCTAATGCGACAGACAAGTGTCGCTATAGGCTTTAGCGACGGTTTATTTAATTTTTGAATTTCTGAATTTTCAGAAATTATTTTAAAATAGAAATAAATTATAAAAATTACTAAAAATGGTTTTAAAAATCATTTTAAATTCTGAAAAATAACTTTTAATTATTTGGGACATTTTTCTTTAATAATTATAATTATTTGAATAAAAATGATATTTAATTTATTTAATTAGTATATTAAATAAATTAGAGAAATATGATTTAATATTATGAAAAATCATTTTAAATAATGTATTTAAAAATATTTTGAATTATAAAATATAATTTTTAATATTTTTGGAAGTATTCTCATTAATAAATTAATATTAATGATATTAGATTTATTTAATTGTTATATTAAATAAATGAATTAAAAATGATTTTATTAATTTAAAAATGAGAAAAATGATTTAAAAGTATTTTAAGTTATAATTAATGACTTTTAATATTTTGATAATAATTTCATTAATATTTAAATATTAATGGTGATGATTTAAAAATAATTTTAATTACTTTAGAAATCATTTAAGTAGAATATTGATGATTTAAAAATATTTTAAGTTATTAATAATAACTTTAATATTTTGACAAATATGTTATTAATATTTTTATATTATTAAATATTAATAATGATAAAATTATTTGATAATTAAATCATTTAAAAATAATTTAAGTGTTTGAAAAATTATTATAAATTATAATAATTGTTTATAAATTATTAAAAGCTTTCGGAAAATATTATAAACGATATTTGACTTATCTAAAATAATATTGAAGCTTAGATACCGAGTTTAATTGACAATCAATGTGTTAATTGTCGGATAGGGTGACCAGAACACCGAGAATGGACCGAAATCCAACCAGACCGAAATTGTTAGACTGGATAAGTGTTTATATAGGTTATAAATACTGATGTGATTATGTGGTAATGTGCCTAGGAGAAGTTTGACTTTAGAATATAGTGTTACGTGTTATAAATGATTGTGCTAATTATGAGACCGACATTATTGATTATAGGTCTTACGAACGCAGTTAATTATATTGTGTAGCTGTAATCAACGCGAAAGGTAAGTTTCCTAACTCAACCTTGAGTTATACTCATTCAATTATTATAATGGTTAATTATTGCTAATTATACCATGTCCAGTGAATTTATTGTTGATTATTCGCAGTTAGTGCATGTTTAATAATTCAAATTGAATTACTGATTCGGAGAATATACCATTGTAGAATAACTGTTATTGGATATTCATATTCGTAGAAGATAGAATTGACAGTATAGATAATTTCTGTTTATTATCAAATTATGTTGAGAAATGTCTTAGCTAATTATTCTGGCTAGACGAACATTTGTTAGAACTTGATAAATTAAAGAAGAGAATTCAATTGTTACTAATAGATAGATGCCAATTATTTCGGCTAGATCGATAAGTAAATAGAATTTGAAATCACAGTATTTCGTTGTTAAATCAAAATCTTGATTCTGAGACTGAGAAGAACAACCTTTTATATAAAGGGAACAAAATTTTTAAGTCGTAATTCGACAATTGCGCGCGACCTAAGTATTATGCATAATATAGAGTACAAGGAGTTGGCCGGCTCTAAGTACTTGCAGAGGGGTATGATTTAATCTTTATGGTTATCTGATACATCTGCGTATGTATCAAAGTAAATCTTTGATAGATACCCGAGAAAATAAGTTCTAGATATAGTGTGATCGCTCAGCATAAATCTGGAAAACATTCCACTTTGTTATTGCATAGAATTGATCTTGATTATTCAATAGGATATCGTAGAAACTTTGAAAGCGTTGTATTATTTCATTATTAGATTATTGCATTGCCTAGAATACGAGAAAACTTGCTATTGATTAACGATTTGTTCAGCTATTTCAAAGTTCACCAAACTTTAGTTTCATTCTATCAAAATAGATAGTATGTTCTTATTGATTCGCATACATTTATTGTATGTATTAACTTGCGGGGCAAACTTGTTGCTCACACTTGCTATAAATAAAACATTTCAACTAGGAACGAAGAGGCCAGCGGGTTAAAGAAGACAAAGGCAAAGACAAGATGCTGGAGTAGTTATAATGAACGTTATTATTATGTTATTTTGTAAACCCTTTTTGTTTATTTAAGGGGTATGTTGTAATTTTAAGGTTAGTGGACCTGGGACTTATGTATTAACAACTTATGTTAATGAGTTATGTATTCCTATTTATATTTAAATGGGTAGTTAGCTGTTATTATATTTTAGATCGTGAACACCAAACTCGGGGGTCAGGTAACCCGGATTTGGGGGTTTCGCAGATAAGGTTAGAGATGATTTCATATGGTTGAAATCATAAGAAAATGAAGAAATAAAAATTAGAAGTTTATTTTATAAATTTCTTAATGAAGTATAAGATTCGTAATGAATTAGAACGATCCGAGTGGATTATATGAATACGTAGGTGAAATAAGTAAGGAATGGTGTTCTATAACATCAAATTCCAATAAAAAGTGAAATCGTAATCTAAAATATTGATTAAAATGAAGAATGAATGAAGAACACGAAGAACACGCAAAGAACACAAAGAACGTTGTTGATGGACAAATTTAAAACCATCGTAGTATAATTATTGTTGATGGACAAGTTTAAAACCATTGCGTATAAGTTAGTTGCTTATTGCGTGGTTAGGAACGGTAGAAACGTTCATAAAGAACGGATTAAAACTTAGCTATAACGAAGTTATGACAAAAATTTTGTAAAAGACAAACAAGAATTAGAAAGTTAGTAAATGAACCCGAATGTATAGGGTTTCATAAGGAAGTAAGAGAACATATAAAACGTGAGTCGTGGACTCAAGAACGAATGAGTTCCCAGTTCGGATCACCGAATTACAGACGAACAAACGAAGAACACTAAAAGCATAAAAATGAACGAAGGGTGAAGATCAAGCCAATCGAATGGCATGTTATCGGATTCAGAATGAAGTTCTGTCTAAGGGGTATTGAAGTACATAAGATAAGGAAGAGAATGGCTTTGGAACAACCTCGTTCTGAGTTATAACAAAGAAGTTATGAGATCGGGAAGTACGCATCTCAAACTTGATTCTAGACTTAAAAAAAAAATTCAAGAAGTAGGGCTTAGCGCCGCGGTGCCAGCCATGCCGTGTAGAGTGGCGCAGCAGCGCCAAACCGGGGAGCTGGGTACTGAAGTCTCGCGCCATGGCGCGAGAGATAAAGAAGAGAGTGGCACCGCAGCGCCGGTGTGAAGGAAAAGCCAGAGATGAGCTTTTAATTGCTCAGCTCTTGGGGGAAACGTAAGGGACGATAAAGAACATAATGTCCAATTAATGTAACACTTAATCAAGTGAATTAAACCTGTAGAAAAGGTTGAATGGAAATATTATACAAGATTAAAAGACAAAGATTGTAGGTACGGATTACGAAACCAATTTCCGGGGACCGTAGTCGCGATGAACGAACTGAGGGATTGCTATGATTGTGATTCCTTAGACGTTGGATGATGGGGGTAATGAATAACATTTTGATGTTATATCATGATAATGAGGGATAAGTGTAAAGCGTATAGACGCTATGAACGCAACGTTATTGCATTGAACGATTGGTCTTAGCATACAATGATCGGTATGGCTTCGACACTAAGAGCGAGTAATGAACATGGGGTTCATGTAAGGGATAACGAAAGTATTAAATAAGATAAGAATATAAATTATCCAAGATGATGAACGTCTGAGTAAGACATCTCCGTATGTCATAAAGTCGTAAACTGGTAAAGGAAGTTAGTCGCGTAAACTTATATTGTAAGAACGCGAACCCTAAGAAATAAAGTTAAGTAAACCAATGCGTAAGTTCAATATATAACTAATTGGTGTTTATATTTTATCCTTATGTGTTATATTGGAAATGGGAATGAGCAGTTCAGTGTAAGCTGTAGCTAGGCATAAGGCAAGTTTCCTAACTTCATTCATATTTTAAATGAATACTAGTTTCTTAAACTTCTCAGATGTCGAACCTGAGAAGTCTTGTCTATGTGCATATGTGCGATGTACTTACGAGGTGGTAGTATGTATGAGGCCTTGTGCCATAATTTGAACACTTCGGTGTTTCTATGATATGAACTTTTCTATGATTGACTGCTCAATACAAGTATAATCTGTTTATACATGAACCGTTATTGTTAAGTCTGTGCTAATGATTTTAGCCAGACAGGATGTATATGAAAAAGGTAGAGGAATGAAAGTATTTTAAAGTGAAAATGACAGATGTTTTAAGATGATAGGAATCGGAAGTCTTCCTATTATTAAAGTTGCTTCATAACTTTTGTTCGATTATCGAAGTTCTGAAGAAATGTTTAAACTCTTGAAGTTGTGTGTTCAACTGTTATGACTTACTGAGCAATTGAATGCTCACACTTGCTTTAAATGAAAAACATTTTCAGCGAACGAGGTTAGAAGCACTTAAGGATCCCGTAAAGATCAAGTCGACGGTATCCAGATGAAGTGTCATTCAGAATGAAAATGAGCGAGAAGATCAAGTGAAGACTTGTAATATAGAAAGATGAAATTAAATTATAGACTAGCTTAATAAACTGTTATGTATCCTTGGTGGTGGATAAAAGTCACTCTTGTAAGATAAAATGAATAATGTATTATCATTATTTCTAATGAAAAAGGTTATAAGGTTTCCAGAACCTAAGATTTGAGAGTGTATGTCGTTATATTTTAGTATATAATGATGTATATTGGATGAATGATGTACTCGTGACGTATGAAATCTGGGTGTGAATGTAGACTGGATTTCGGGGCGTTACAAGTTGGTATCAGAGCTGATAGGTTATAAACCTTAGGTAGGAGTACCTAAGACTATAATCGTAGAGAGAAGGATAAGAAGATCACCACGTGATCATAGTGAATCGTAGTAATAAATGAGCTGTTAAATGATGAATGATTTATAGCAAATACTATACATGAATAGTACTACGAAGTAGTACATGAAGAAGAACTCAATTTGAGTTGTAAAGGTTAGCATACGAATTAAAAAAATTCGTATTAAGTAGAGAGAAAGTAAGAAGTTTTAGGATTTCAATTGAGGACTCATATCAGCAGCTGAGTAGTATGATTCTTTGTATGGGCGGGGAATTTGTACGTGGTTTTAGAACCACTTAGCTCCTTATGCGATATAGTTGTTAAGTTGAACAATTCTTTGTATGGGCAGAGAATTATCATTTGTGTTACAACCGCTTAGCTTCCTATATCGGTCAGTAGCTGAGTTGACCAATTTTCTATATGGGAAGGAAATTGTGTTTGGTTCTACAATCACATAGCTTCTGGTTGTGATAATCATAGGAATAGTATGGCACGCTATCAAGATGTATATGACGAGAAGGTGAATCTTTTCTCATATATATACTTGATAGGTAGAGAACGTTAAGGTAGGTGCGAGTTCCTGAAACTCATACTTATGGTAAGTTCGTGACTCATAATAATATGGTATATTTTCGAACGTCTCAGCGAATGGACGCCTATGGTCTGACTGGACAGTTATTTAACTCATATTATTGTGGAAAGTTCCTGAACTCATAATGTATGGTAAGTTGATGGACTGTACTAAGGTATAGGAATGTTTAGATTGAAAGTAAGTATTTTCAGTAGACTTAGCAATGAAGGTACTAGAGAAGATTAAGTATTGTCGCAGTAAGACGATGAAGGAAGATGGAGAATAGGATATTCCAAGTCATCTAGCTATGCTAGATTTCGAAGTTTATTGAACTCGTGCTGATATGTACATTTTAAAAAAAAAGGGGAAGGATTGGTTTAACTTTTTGAACCAACATATTTTAAAAGAGCTATTCTTGGTATGTCTATGCTAATTGCTTCGGCTAGACAGAAATTGATTGAAATATCAAAATGAATTTTATATCATCAGTGCATTTGATGCAAGGATGGTAAAAAGATGGAGTTATTAATGCCATTAAACCTGGTGTTGGATGTGATCTTAGGATCAACAACCCGCTA
Organism: Panax notoginseng; assembly: GCA_016801055.1. Lineage (NCBI taxonomy): Eukaryota > Viridiplantae > Streptophyta > Magnoliopsida > Apiales > Araliaceae > Panax > Panax notoginseng. Next base: position 116,988,638 of record CM029016.1, read on the forward strand.
TAGTATAATGTATAATGACGAAGTCACAAACTGACGACGTCCTCAACGTACTGTAAAAAGTACGATATCATGACGTCATAAAACGTTTTGATGTATTGTGAAAAGAATTTAAAGAAGTAGTCGATGTCAATTGAGTTGACTAGACAAATGTTTCAAGTTGATGTCCAATTTATTGGTATGGTCTAAGCTACTTGATTTAGCTAGACAAATGGTATGTCATGTTATAAGAAAATTGAGCTTTCTTTAAGAACTTGTGCCAAACCAAATTGTTTTGGTGCGGAATCTAATGATTTAGTCTGAGGAGAACATGGAAAAGGCAGTTTACTTTCTTGGTGATTGTAAACTAACCGTTAAAGAAGGGATTACGGCGAAATGTTGTTTAACCTAGTGATAGTTCATGATCGATTTGACCCCTCAGCAAAAGTATGAAACATTTTTAAAGGAAATTGTTATTCCTCGTTATTCCTTCTGCTTCATGATTCTTGATAGGTTATGGAGGGTTAGGAATGATGGAAAGATAAGAACTCCGTTGAAGGGAAGTTGAGAAGAAGGGCAGGCTAAAATTTCGAGGACGAAATTTTGTGAAGAAGGGGTGAATGTGATGACCCGGGTAAGGGTGTGGTTTTAAAAAATTCCGATGACGAAATTTTTATAAGGGGGGAAGTGTAACAACTCGGAGAATCCGGAATGTCCAGAATTTAAGTTTAAAGAATTAGTTATTAATAAAATGAATTTTTATTAATACTATTATGTGAGATGTGTTTATTATCTTTCTATAACCTAGGATGATTATAAGTCGGGAGGATTCTGGCTACGAGCTAGATTGAACGAGTGGGAATTTTCAAGACGAAAATAAAAAAATTTCGGGAACAAAATATTTTCGGGGAAAAAGACGAAAGAGGCACTATTCATCCGTTTCTGCTCGGAGATTTATTTTGAAATTCTGAGAAGTTAATGATTACGTATAATTTTGAGACGTGATGAAATATTCAATAATATTTCAGTTATGGCAAAAAAATTAAGTTTTCGTCTGCGGACTTAAAACCTAAGGGTTAGGAAAAGTAAGTTCCGAGAATTTAATGATCTCGTATAATAATTAGGATTATTATGCGTGAGAAATACGAGTGTAATACTAGTTATTATACGAGTATAGTACGAATATTATTACGATGTATAATACGAATATCGTACGAACTATATACGAAGAGAATACGGGAATGGAATGCGTAGAATACGATGAGTCTTAATGGACTTTGAGTTCATGGACTTTGTATAATCCAATTGGACTTGGATTATGTCAAGCCCAATGCTTTGTGAAATCAAGCCCAAGATAGGCCCAATAAGAATTAGGGTTAAGGCCCAAACCAAGAAAAGAAATTGCGGATCGAACCGATGGATAAACGGATGAGTATGAACCATTGGGGCAACCCATGGGATGACCCATGGGCATGTGGGCCGGCCACTTGGCCACCAAGTAAGGGTGGAGGCCAAGTTTACTTGGTGGCTAAGTGTTGGAGGAGGTGGGAATAGTAAGGAGGTGGGGGCGAAATGACCAATTTTCCCTAAGCCTTGGTTTTCTATAAATAGGAAGCTAGATTTCATATTTTTAGGATTTTGAAAATCCTTCAACTTGAGAGAGAGAGAGAGAGAGAGAGGTCGGATGAGAAGGAGAAGGAGGAGGAAGAGCTAGCCCGTGTACAAACTTTGTCCGACGGGAGAAGATTAAAGAAGAACGGTAACCCCAAACCTAGTCTCTTTTAAATTTTCTTTAAGTTTTTATGTTTAAAAACATAACTTAATAAAGATAATAAGCAGATAAGGTTAGAGATGATTTCATATGGTTGAAATCATAAGAAAATGAAGAAATAAGAATTAGAAGTTTATTTTATAAATTTCTTAAGGAAGTATAAGATTTGTAATGAATTAGAATGATCATAGTGGATTATATGAATAAATAGGTGAAATAAGTAAGGAATGGTGTTCTATAACATCAAATTCCAATAAAAAGTGAAATCGTAATCGAAAATATCGATTAAAATGAAGAATGAATGAAGAACACGAAGAACGTTGTTGACGGAAAAATTTAAAATCATCGTAGTATAATTGTTGATGATGGACAAGTTTAAAACCATTACGTATAAGTTAGTTGCTTATTGCTTGGTTAGGAACGGTAGAAACGTCCATGAAGAACGGATTAAAACTTAGCTATAACGAAGTTATGACGAAAATTTTGTAAAAGAAAAATGAGAATTAGAAAGTTTGTAAATGAACCTGAATGTGTAGGGTTTCATAAGGAAGTAAGAGAACATAGAAAACGTGAGTCGTGGACTCAAGAACGAACGAGTTTCGAGTTCGGATGACCGAATTACGGACGAACGAGCGAAGAACACTAAAAGCATAAAAATGAACGAAGGGTGAAGATCAAGCCAATCGAATGGAATGTTAACAGATTCAGAATAAAGTTCTGTCTAAAGGGTATTGAAGTACGTAAGATAAGGAAGAGAAATGCTTTGGAACGACCTCTTTCTGAGTTATAATGAAGAAGTTATGAGATCGGGAAGTACGCGTCTCAAACTTGATTCTAGACTAAGAAAAATTTTCAATAACTAGGGCTTGGCTCCGCGACGCCAGCCATGCCATGTAGAGTGGTACAACAGTGTCAAACTGGGGAGCCGGGTACTGAAGTCTCACGCCACGGCACGAGAGATAAAGAAGAGAGTGGCGTCGCAGCGCCGGTGTGAAGGAAAAGCCAGAGATGAGCTTTTAACTACTCAGCTCTTGGGGGAAACGTAAGGGACGATAAAGAACGTAATGTCCAATTAATATAACACTTAATCAAGTGAATTAAACCTGTAGAAAAGGTTGAATGGAAATATTAAACAAGATTAAAGGACAAAGATTGTAGGTACGGGTTACAAAACCGATATCCGAGGACCGTAGTCGCGATGAACGAACGTGAGGGATTTCTATGATTGTGATTCCTTAGACGTTGGGTGATGGGGTTAACGAATAACATTTCGATGTTATGTCATGATAATGAGGAATAAGTGTAAAGTGTATAGACGCTATGAACGCAACGTTGTTGCGATGAACGATCGGTCTTAGCATACAATGATCGTTATGGCTTTAACACTTAGAGCGAGTAATGAACATGGGGTTCATGTAAGGGATAACGAAAGTATTAAATAAGATAAGAATATAAATCATCCAAGATGATGAACATCTGAGTAAGACATCTCCGTATGTCATAAAGCCGTAAACTGGTAAAGGAAGTTAGTCGCGTAAACTTATATTGCAAGAACGCGAACCCTAAGAAGTAAAGTTAAGTAAATCAATGCGTAAGTTCAATATATAACTAATTGGTGTTTATGTTTTCTCCTTATGTGTTATATAGGAAATGGGAATGAGCAGTTCAGCGTAAGCTATAGCTGGGCGTAAGGCAAGTTTCCTAACTTCATTCATATTTTAAATGAATGCTAGTTTCTTAAACTTCTTAGATGTCGAACTTGAGAAGTCTTGTCTATGTGCATATGTGCGATGTATGTACGAGGTGGTAGTATGTATGAGACCTTGTGCCATAATTTGAACACTTTGGTGTTTCTATAATATGAACTGTTCTACGATTGACTGTTTAATACAAGTATGCTCTATTTATACATTAACCGTTATTGTTAAGTCTGTGCTAATGATTCTAGCCAGACAGGATGTGTATGAAAAAGGTAGAGGAATGAAAGTATTTCAAAGTGAAAATGACAGATGTTTTAAGATGATAGGAATCAGGACTATTCCTATTATTCAAGTTGCTTCATAACCTTTGTTCGGTTATCGAAGTTCTGAAGAAATGTTTAAATTCTTGAAGTTGTGTGTTCAACTGTTATGACTTACTGGGCAATTGAATGCTCACACTTGCTTTAAATGAAAAACATTTTCAGCGGACGAGGTTAGAAGCACTTAAGGATTCCGTAAAGATCAAGCTGACTGTATCCACATGAAGTGTCATTCAGAATGAAAATAAGTGAGAAGATCAAGTGAAGACTTGTAATATAGAAAGATGAAATTGAATTATAGACGAGCTTAATAAACTGTTATGTATCCTTGGTGGCGGATAAAAGTCACTCTTGTAAGATAAAATGAATAATGTATTATTATTATTTCTAATGAAAATGGTTATAAGGTTTCCAGAACCTGGAATTTGAGAGTGTATGTTGTTATATTTTAGTATATAATGATGTATGTTGGATGAATGATGTACTCATGACGTACGGAATCCGGGTGTAAAGATAGACCGGATTTCGGGGCGTTACAAATCCACTGTGTCTTCCCCAACGGGTGATGAAGCATACCATCAAATCAAAGTGGAAAATTCCCATGGAGAAGATTGAAAAATTCCTCCGTGCTATGGGTCATAATGAAGCCAGGGTGGTTTTAAGCTTAAGAGAAGTTCCACATCAAATTTCAATACAAGACTTGGTTTAAACTTCTGAGGATCACAGGAAGATTCTACTGAAGGTTTTGGAAGAGGCATACTTGCCAAAATCAATAGATGTGGAAAAATTTCAACATCTGGTAGGTCACATTTTCAACAACAATGTGATATCTTTCACTAATGATGACATACCGCCCGAAGGGACCGGTCATTGCAAGCCGTAACACATTGTGATTTTATCCTCCGGATACAAGTTAGCTGGAGTCTTGGTAGATGGAGTTTCGTCTCTAAACATCTGTCCTTACGCTACATTGCTGAAGATGAATGCCAATCTCAAGCGGTTCTGAAGTAGCCAAACGATTATCAAAGCTTTTGATGGATCCCGCCGAAATTCAGTTGGAGAGATTGAGCTGCCAATTGAGATTGGTCCCTATACATTTTGTGTATCTTTTCACGTTCTCAAAATAGATACAGGATACAACCCGCTTCTAGGGAGACCGTGGATTCATATGGCCGAGGCAGTCCCCTCCACTCTTCATCAGCAACTTAAATACATTATCAATAATAGCCTAGTCACAGCCAACACTGAACCGAAATGCCCTCAACAGGGTGACATGCCACTTATCAGTTTCAATTCCGATGTTGGGAAGTAAGCAACACTCAATATCATTCCATTGGGACGCCATTTCCCGTACCCAAGATTTCTGCCGAAGTGATGGCAGCTACTCAAGAAATGATGTCATTAGGACGCCAGCCAGGACAAGGGCTGGGTAAAAATAATCAGGGTATGAAGCACCAGATTTAAGTGTCCAGTCAAATTGGGACAGCCGAACTATGTTATTCTGCTAATTTCAGTCACAGGAATCCACATAAGCATAAGCAGATTCCTTAAGTTTCAGCCATACGATGATCATTTCCACCTGTAAATCCAGAGTCCGCACAATCTCCGGTAAAGGTGCCAGACAATGTAATGGCTATGTTATTTCCTAAACCGATACCGATAAAGGAGAAGGAAGTCTTTGTTCCAGATCCCAAGGTGGAAGAAGAGGAATGGAGAATTAAACAAGACATCGTCCGAATGATGTCCTCAGAATAGGACATTACTGGCTCTCTCTCAAGGTTGACTGCAATGACCACGTCAGGAGATGTTATCAGTGCCAAATTTATGGGAATGCTATCCACACCCCTCCACAGGAGCTCCATAATATGAGTTCGCCTTAGCCCTTCTCAATGTGGGGAATGGACGTGATTGGGCCCATCGAGCCTAAAGCCAGTAATGGACATCGATTTATCTTCACCATGATTAACTACGTCACCAAGTGGGTAGAAGCAGCCTCTTTCCCCAGGGTTACCAAAGAAGTCATCATTGCTTTCATCAGAAACAATGTCATTTGTCGATATGGACAACCAGAGGTAATTGTATCAAACAATGCTAAGAACCTCAACAACAAAATGATGGAGGAGTTATGCAGTAAATTCCACATCAAACATCTTAACTCCGTCATCTACCATCCAAAGATGAATGGTGCTGTTGAAGCGGCTAACAAAAACATCAAGAAGATCATGCAAAAGATATCCGCCAACCACAAAGGCTAGCCTGACCTATTGCCTCTTACTCTGTTAGCTTACATAACATCAATGCGCACTTCAACTGGGGCAACCCCCTACGCATTAACCTATTGGATGGAAGCAGTACTCCCCATAGAGGTAGAAATGTAATCCCTCAAAGTGTTGATAGACGCTCAGTTGGATGAAGACCAATGGGTACAAGACATGAATCAGCAATTGTCTTTAATAGACGAAAGGCGAACATAGCCAGTAATATCAACAAAGGATCACTATATCCTAAAACAGAAAAGTCCGGCTACGGCAGTTTAAACAACATGACTTGGTTTTGAAGAAGATCATCGACAACCAAGATCAGTCTAAGGGAAAATTCGCACCTAACTGGGAAGGCCCGTTTATTGTCAAGGAAGAATTGACAAGAGGTGCTCTCAGATTGCAAAAAATGGACGGCGATGAATTTCCACAACTTATTAACTCAAATGCCGTGAAACGGTACTATGTCTAAAGTTACCATCAAGCAAACATCCTGGTATTGGATCATCAGATCACCAGTTATTCCGGTTCTTTAACCCTTCATTATATACAACTCTTTTCCACACTGCGCCCCTCAGGGAAACACACTTTTCAAGCCAGCAGCCTGGTTTTTGGATCATCAGATCCCTTCCTCTTCACTCGGTTTTTTAACCCTTACTCAACTTCGGTTATCCCACTAGGGATTGAACCCTTCACGCTTGCAGTTTGTTCCCAAACATGGGATTAAAGTTTTCACACCTGCAGTTTATCCTGAACTTAGGATTAAACTTTCTTCCCCTGCAGTTTGTCCTCCACATAGGATCAAACTTTTCGTTGGCTACTAATCGTCCTGAGGGGCGAAATACGTCGACCTGATCTCCTTGATACACGGGAGTATGTAGGCAACCATTTTATATGGCTTGGTCGTAATAAAACAAAAATAACAAAAACATTCCTACACCCTTTTCATTACAAAAACAACAACAAAAACATTCCTACACCTTTCTGCCACATACAGCGTTGAACCTCTTACACCAGGTTCGAACTACTCAGACCTGATCTCCTCTTCAACAGGAGTACGTAGGCAGCCATTCATGGTTCGGTCTAACCCCCTACCAACACACAAATACTTGTCAACGGTACTGGGATCAAACTTCAATCCACCACATTTCATTGGCTTCAGACCAAAGGGATGGAATTACCTGACCTCCCCATCTAAAGGGAGACTCGGCGACCATCTAAGCTGCGGTTGTTCCTTGAAGAGCAACACCCATCCAGAAGAGATGGAATTAACTAGGCTCCTCCTAAATAGGAGTATTGGCGACCATCTGTGGTGCAGTCAATCTCAGAGAGGAAAGCCACACTCCTCTCCACATTTCCATACAAAAACCAGTTCCAAGACACCAAAGATGGTAGGGATACACACAGATCCATGATCCATTCTTAACTATCCGGAGATAACTCAATGTCCATCCAGCGAGGAATTTAGAATACATCAAGATCACAAGCCCTGAAGAAGCAGGCAAATATCAAGCAAGTATTCAGGCATATCTAAAAGGGAAGTGATTAAAAATATATTTCCCTGCTATATATAATACTGTTTGATATACACAATTTAAACTATACATGACAAAATGGCTAAGTTAGTCTGTGCAGGAAAATACAAGGCTATCTACAGATCGATATGCATACGGGATAGTAGATCTAACATAGCATCTCTCTCAGGAGAAAGAGGTAATGATGTGGTCTCCTGTACAAGGATATCCACATGAGCCAACAGATCTACAGCCATCTGCATGGTGACGCGATGCTCATCAATGTACGCACTCATCTCGGCAAGTATGCCAGTGGTCAGGGATCTCACTGTGGTACTATCTATAATGGCCACATCCCGAGCAGATATGGCGCTATTCCGCTCAACGATTACTACATCTCTGGCTGATCTGGCCTCATCCTGCTCAACAACAGCAGCATCTCTATGAGCTAATGCCTCATCTCTCTCTAACAGAGTTGCGTCTCTCCCATCAAGAGCTGTCAACATCAAGGATCTAGCCTGATCCCACTCAAAGGTCGTCAAATGAAGACTCTGCTTAAAGTACTATGTTGAATGCTGGATCACAACAGTACTAGTGCTGGGAGAATCTAAGAGAGCTGCTAGCAACCCAATAAATGGCTCCTCCTCGGTGGGAGAATCAATGTCCTCCATGGGCTCTCCACCATCTGAATCACTACCCGGCACTGTGGATACTACCACAGCCAACGAAGTCTTTGTCTCCATCCATGCCGAATACTCTGCAGAATAACCTGGATGACTGATATAAAAAGTAGCTATCTCACGCTGATCCCAACAAGCATACACCCGGGATCGGTCCTCTACTGATAGATGGCGAGAAGCTAAGCGCTGACCTAACGCACCATCAAAAGGATGGAAATCCTAAAACTGGTCAAACTGCGACATCACGGCCAGTGGGTGGTACGTAGTCATGCCCTTCAAACCAGCCAAAGGAAGATAATCCATACCCGGAACATGAGTAATGAAACTGTAGGGCAAACTGAGCCCTGTACACGGTAAGATTGTTAGGTTTGTAATATTCATGAATGCAATCAAATTACACAAAATAAGCGAAAATGTGTAAAAATCAGAGTTTAAAATTTTACAAACCATATACCCGGATCATCCTTTATGCACAATTATTAATTAAACGAAAAAATAAAGAATTAGACTCATACCCTTGAAGATTTGAGCTTCCTCAGGTACAAGTTCACCTCCAAATCTTTTTCGTGTTCAACTTGAATCCACCGGGTTGGGTTCCTACCTTTGATCAACGTTAGCCACCCAAATATTCGGCCTCTAGAGGTGATCCACCAAGGAAGAAGAAATATTCAAGAAGAAGGGTATTTGGCAAAATCCTAGTTTTTCTATCTCTATTAGAAAAAGAGCGTACTCTCTCAACTATTAGAATTACGTCTGTTGTGAAAAAGTCAACAACCACACTCACTCATAATAAGACTCCTCTTATTTATAGATGTGGGCAACCCTACTTAACAATTAAGGAATTGAGTTTTATTTTAATTAATTAAATTCCTTTAATTAATTAGGCTCCCAATCATATTAGGAATAAATGAGAGTACTTTTATTAATTAATTCCCAAACTCCTTTAGGAATTAAATAATAATAAGACTCCTCTTATTAATTTATATTTAATATTTTTAAAATATTAAATAATAAATATTAAGCTATTTAATTTATTCTATCACCATATATTAAATTAAATGTACTTAACTTATTATTACGATTATGACATTCGCTTCTTAAATAATTATTCTTCCTTTTATGGTGTGACCCTTTAGGTTCTCCATATTAAACCGGTTGTGAATAAATCAATTAGAACAATTCTAATCTTATTTAAATAAATAAATTAAACTATTAATTTATTTAAATAAATAATATTTATTCTACAATAGGGATAAGCCTCCCTAGCGTTTAACGACTTTCTAGATAATATAGATTTCAACATTAATCATAAAAGAATCTTTGAGTAAATAGTTACCGTACAATTCAATCCTTCCACCATACAATGTCCCAATTAAATATAAGAAATGGAATTACTGTCAAGTCTTAATTTATTTACTTATATGTATTTCGACTCTTAAATGTACAACTTCAAATAATGCAAATTAAAAACTCCTTTCTAATTTCATTCTACCTTGGCCAAAGACTACTGGGTTGTCATTTATCGAATCATATAGGACATTTCTCTTCTTTTACTAGAAGTGGTAGATTCTTTATTGATCATACATTACATGTACAACTTTTTATACCCAAGCATACCCTTTGATATACCTTAAGGGTCTTAAGGAATAAGTCAAAGTATAACTCATCATACACAAGATACAATGACGATCTCAAGTTCAAGGATTGCTTGTACTACTATCACTACAGGAATTCCTATTGACAGACAAGTAAAACTCCATTAGCTATTCCTTAGCGAGCCACGTTCAGTGAACATATTCTCTAATAAGTACCTACATACTTGCTTTAGTGTCTCCACACAAATGATCATGAGATCAATCATCCTCATCTAATGAGCAAGCAACATATGTACTAATCTATTCAGATTCACTAATCCCCAATTTAGTAATCCAACGATTAGAAACTATTTTAGTTTTAAGCTTTCTAAGAATTTAGATCTCATTAGAATGATCATCATCATTATTCTAAAAGTATTGCTTAAAACTATGGGTTTATCACATATTATAAAACAGTATCATGTAGATAATTAAAAGCCTTTAATTAATTAATACTTTTTTTAAATAAATGAATAAGATTGTTACAAAGTATATGCTTTATCATCAAACATGATTGGCTTGTGTGAATACTACTTTCAATCTCCCACTTGCACTAAAGCCAATCACCATGATATCTCATACCCTTCTTCTCTAAGTGACGATTATCCTGCTATTGGATAAACTTTAATTAATGGATATGTAATGTTGTTCTTGAGAGTCCACTATCTCTATAGTGATTTCCCATCTTTCAATGATTCTATAATCAAATGTAAGTGCCACAATACACGTTTAGATCCAAGATGAGACTTAGGAACGATTCCTAGTTCTGTAATAAACTTTTCATCCAAACAATCAACTTGTAGCTTCATTTATAGTTATATACTTTGTCTTTATCACTAAAGCAGCAACTCTTTACTGTTTGGAACCTTTCCAATTCACTGCACAGTGATCTTCTGTAGAATATGACCGATCATCATCAGGTCTCGTATATTTCATTGCATAGATGATTGTCACTCATGCGATCTCTCTTTTATGAGTTTATGGGGACTATTAAGAGAGATACACTCCAGGACTCATCAACATGAGAATTTCGATGGAGTTTACCATGCTAAACGACTTTAGCATCAAATGAATATACGTTCCTTGGGTTAAGTCGAGCATCCTCTTAAATCTATCTATATAGATTTTATCCCCAATTATGATACTCTTCTAAAATCATTCATGGAAGAATGTTTAGACAACTTTATCTTTACTGATTGTAGCATTGGTATGTCATTCCTTATTCGTAGTATATCAACATATAATACTAGGAATGTCACGACGCTCCCACTAACCCTTTTGTACACACTAGGCTCATTTTTGTTTTTGATAAAATTAAACTGTTTTGATTGTCTCATCAAAACAAATGTTCCATATTTTAGAAGCTTGCTTCAATCCATTTCTCTGAGTGTCTATAACTCTTACCTCATCGTATGTAACTGGATCATCATCTTCTATGATACGTACCTCATCATCATCATCCAAGATGAATCCATACCTCCCAGGTATCTTCAGTACTATTCCAGATTTACGATTTGGTTGTGGTACAATAGGTTTATCTACAAGTTCTTCTTATTTAACTTATAATATTTTGTGGTTCTTGAACTCTTCAAGATTCTATTATCCTCTCACTAGCCTTTTCAATGATAAATACCTTTATCTTAGAAGGTAGCGTGTTTTACAGCAAACACCTTTTTGCTAAGTAAGATTATAGAACATATACCCTAATCTTACTTTAGGATGTCCCATAAATCTATACTTGTCAAATCTTGTCTCGAGCTTATCCTTTGAAACCTTTTTCGTAAATATGCAGCCATTTCTAGAATATTATCCCAGAAGGATACTGGAATGTCGGTAAAATCATTATGGACCGCACCATGTCCAATAAGGTACGATTTTTCCTTTCAGATACATCAATCAATTATTATGTATCAGGAGGCGTCCATTGTGAGAAAACCATTTGAGATAATCTAGAAACTCATTGCACAAGTATTCCTTCCTTGACTCGATCAAAGAATCCTAATACTTTGTCAATTTATTTCACTTCTGAATTCTTTGAACCTTTCAAATAATTTACACTTGTATTTTAGCAAATACACACATTCAATTCTTTGAATGATCATATCCTTTTCTCATACTAATTTGTTCAATATGCAAAATTATTTTTCACGTAAGTCAAGTATACTAAATCCATTAAGTAATATTCCAGTTCTATACAAAATATTATTATTATTATAAATAGAACAATAATTGTTCTTAATTATGATACCAAAGATTTCATTGTCCAACAATAAAATAGAAATAATGTTTCTTCGAGAATTAAAATACAATAACAACTTATTGACTTAATAGACTTGCCTGTAAGTAGTGCTAAATAATAAATTCATATGGCTAACGCAACAACCTTTGCTTCATTTTCCACACATAGGATGACTTATTCGTTGTTTAGCTTTCTACTTCTGCTTGGTCCCTTCATAAATCTATATTTATGAGAACCAAAGACGGTAACCAATACCCAAGTAGAACCTTGACTTAAAGAAAAAATTTATTTTAAGTCATGAACAAAATTCTATTTGTAAACGAAACTTCACTAAGCTTCTTCTGGTTAGCCTCTGCAAGATGCTTCTTGTAGTTTCTTTTCAGTGTCCAGGCTTATTGGAGTTGAAGCAAACTCCTTTGCTATCCGTATCAGTTTTATTCTTATTATCCTTTGTTTATGCCTTTTCGATTTACCTTCTTAGAATCGTTCTTCTTTTTAAAAGATCCTTTGGCCCCTACCAGTAAGACTTGGTCTTTTTTAGTTGGAAAGTGACTCTCAACATTTTTTAGCATGTTAAGCAAATCAGCGAAGCTGATATCTAGCTTGTTCATATGAAAAATTCACAACAATTGTGAGAAGGAGTCCGGGAGTGAGGGCAAGATCAAATCTTGACTACACTCTCCATCCATGACAAAACCTGTTGTCCTAATTATTCATTCAAATTTATCATGTTAAGGACTTTTGTTTATACTGTAGTGTCATCGATCATTCTAGATCGGAAAAGCTCCTTAGATATCTGATATCTATCAGTTCTACTTTCCTTTCCATCAACTACTTGATATGAAGGAATATAGTAGGAGCATCCATAGTTTCATGCTGATGCTAAAGCTCGTTACTCATGGATGCGAGCATGATGCATTGAGCCAACTGTGCATCATCTTGTCACTTTCTAAAAGTAGCAATCTCTTCCTCAAAGGCTTTGTCTGCAACCATTGCAGGGATAGACGTATTAAGGACATAAGATAACTTTTAAGCTATGAGAACTATTCTCAAATTCCTTAACCAATCCGTTTAATTCGGTTCGATTAATTTAGCATATAATATGCTACGCAGTGATAGTAATTTTAGACATTATAAAATTTTGTAAATGAGTTTGTAGTTTAACAACATTTTAGCATACATTCTTTTATTAATTACCAAAATAATTTAGGTCTTGTTTTAAATTGGTATCTCCCACTATTTTCATCAAACTATATTACCCTCACTTATATAGTTCGGCAAAATCTAATTAAAGATTTGCTAGTGAGAATAAGGATCCCATTTCAAATGTATATAGCCTTGTGGTGACACAACAACCTATATATAAATAAATAGGTAAACAACTCTTGTCAATTACATCAACTTTGTAACTCCTTATATTTTACCTCTTAGATTATTTTGATCAAGTGGTGGCACATCCGAATCAAAATTATCCAAGTTAAGTTCAACCTAGCACTCCATATATTCAAAAAGGAAAAATATTGTCCTTGTCGTGACACAACAAAATAACATTATTCAATTTTCTTTATAAGCATCAAATGTGATAAAATTAACATCTCAAAGAATTAAAATAAGCCTTGTGGTGACACAACAAACTTATAATAATTAATTGATACTCTATTATTTTTATCATGTTAGAAGGCGACGTTCGATATTCCAAATATCTTTGAACGCTTAGGACTTAATATAAAATTTTGAGGGGTTTGCATGTAATTAATTTGTCTCGTCTTGTTTAGCACGCATGCATTTATATATAAAATACACGTCATATTAATGAACATGCAAAGCATGTTTGCATAATATATATATATATATATATATATATATATATATATATATATATATATATATATATATATATTGTATAAGCATGCACATATAGAATATTATATTATACCCGGATTGATTATGGACTTTTATTCTAATTTGGTTCACTAGAGCCACCAATTGAACCAAAAGGTCAAACCCTATGGGTGCAAGAATTAATATTTAAATATAACTATTACATTTAAACCCGGGCTCCATTACAAATGGGTCTTCATTGATCTCCAATTCTTCAAAATTAATTCTTACTATTCCTATTACAAAACTATTTAAAATAAATAGAAACTTTGATCAGCAGTCAAGGGGAAGTACATAGGAGAGAGATAAAATTTACATTAAGAAAAAAATTACAAAAGATGAGGTACGCAGACCCCATTTAATAAAATTCATTCATTCATGCATCCAACTAAAATAAAATTCAATCACATTGGTCAATAGTTCATAATCAATCTCATTTATTATCATACACATCACTATATGCATCAATAAATAACATTCATATCTTGAAAAATAAACATTCAATATATATATATATATATATATATATATATATATATATATATATATATATATATATATATATCATTTAATAGGCAAATTTAGTTAATATAAAATCTAATTTTAAATCAAAATAAACTCCTTTATTTTAATCCAAATTTAAATCAAAATAAACCTATTTTATTTTAATTTATCATATTTTGAATAAAATAAACTATTTTATTTTAATCAAAATTTTTAATCAAAATAAACTCTTTTATTTTAATTAATTATGGAATCCAATTCCAAGTAAAAAAAAACTCATTTCTTAAAGGAAACACAAATTCTCTTTCCTATTCATAAATAAACTCCTTTATTTTGAATAATATGAAATATTATTCCATATCTAAATAAACTCCTTTATTTAAGAAAATATGAATTATCTTTCCTATTCACAAATAAACGCTTTTATTTTGAATAATATGAAATCTTATTTCATATCTAAATAAACTCATTTATATAAGTAAACATGGAATCTAATTTTAACTCCAATTAATTATCATGGAATCTAATTCCAACTCTAATTAGTTAGCATGAAACCTAATTTTAAAATTAAAATAAATTTTTTATTTTAATTATAAAATAATGAATAATATTATATATATATATATATATATATATATATCCGTGATTCGCCAGACGGTTATTATATACATACTATTCAAATAAATAAAATCATATAATCTATACGTGGGATGATCTCCTGATCCCATAACATTTATGGATTCACCTGATACATGGTATCCTGCTTGAATGACATATAATATATATATATATATATATATATATATATATATATATATATATATATATATATATATATGAATCCGTGAAGCATCTTTTCAAAACAAGATCACATATATATTAACCATACGGATTCGTAAATCCTTTTACTTTTTTTTTAAAATAAATTTTATACAATAAAATTATATCCAATTAAATTATCAAATTAAAACAATTAATAATTCGCATAAAAGTTTGGCTTTGATACCACTGTTAGGTTTGTAATATTCATGAACGCAATCAAATTGCACAAAATAAGCGGAAACGTGTAAAAATCAGAATTTAAAATTTTACAAACCATATATCCGGATCATCATTTATGCACAATTATTAATTAAACGAAAAAAATAAAGAATTAGAATCATACCCTTGAAGATTCGAGCTTCCTCAGGTACAAGTTCACCTCCAAAGTGTTCAACTTGAATCCACCGAGTTGAGTTTCTTCATTTGATCAACGTTAGCCACCCAAGTGTTTGACCTCTAGAGGTGATTCACCAAGGAAGAAGAAATTTTTAAGAAGAAGTGTATTTGGCAAAACCCTAGTTTTTCTATCTCTATTAGAAAAAGAGCGTACTCTCCCAACTATTAGAATTACGTCTGTTGTGAAAAAGTCAACAATCACACTCACCCATAATAAGACTCATCTTATTTATAGATGTGGGCAACCCTACTTAACAATTAAGGAATTGGGTTTTATTTTAATTAATTAAATTACTTTAATTAATTAGGCTCCCAATCATATTAGGAATAAATGAGAGTACTTTTATTAATTAATTCTGAAACTCCTTTAAGAATTAAATAATAATAATAATAATAATAATAATAATAATAATAAGACCCCTCTTATTAATTTATATTTAATATTTCTAAAATATTAAATAATAAATATTAAGCTATTTAATTTATGCTATCACCATAGATTCAATTAAATGTACTTAACTTATTATTACGATTATGTCATTCGCTTTTTAAATAATTATTCTTCTTTTTATGGTGTGACCCTTTAGGTTCTCCATATTAAACCGGTTGTGAATAAATCAATTAGAACAATTTTAATCTTATTTAAATAAATAAATTAAACTATTAATTTATTTAAATAAATAATATTTATTTTACAATAGGGATAAGCCTCTCTAGCGTTTAACGACTTTCCAGATAATATAGATTTCAACATTAATCATAAAAGAACCTTTGAGTAAATAGTTACCGTACAATTCCATCCTTCCACCATACAATGTCTCAATTAAATATAAGACATGAAATTATTGTCAAGTCTTAATTTATTTAATTATACGTATTTCGACTCTTAAATGCACAACTTCAAATAATCCAAATTAGAAACTCATTTCTAATTTCATTCTGCCTTGGCCAAGGACTACTGGGTTGTCATTTATCGAATCACATAGGACATTTCTCTTCTTTTACTAGAAGTGGTAGATTCTTTATTGATCATACATTAACTCCATATACAACTTTTTATATCCAAGCATACCCTTTGATATACCCTAAGAGTCTTAAGGAATACGTCAAAGTATAACTCACCATACACAAGATACTATGATGATCTCAAATTCAATGATCACTTGTACTACTATCACTACAAGAATTCCTATTAACAAGCAAGTAAAACTCCATTAGGTATTCCTTAGCTAGCCACATTCAATGAACTTATTCTCTAATAAGCACCTACATACCTGCTTTAGTGTTTCTACACAAATGATCATGAGATCAATCATCATCGTCCAATGAGCAAGCAACGTATGTACCAATCTATCTGGATTCACTAATCCCCAATTTAGTAATCCAACGATTGGGAACTATTTTAGTTTTAAGCTTTTTAAGAATTTAGATCTCATTAGAATGATCATCATCATTATTCTAAAAGCATTGCTTAAAACTACGGGTTTATCACATATTATCAAACAACATCATATAGATAATTAAAAGTCTTTAATTAATTAATACTTTTTATTAATAAATGGATAAGATTGTTACAAAATATATGCTTTATCATCAAACATGATTGGCTTGTGTGAATAATACTTTTAAAGTTGACAAACGGATCTCCAATCCCGGCTAGAAAAACGGACCAAGATGCAGGATCTGTACACTCCGTAGGCTGAAAGGAATACGACATAGCTATCTCATGGGTGAAATAATGCCTGTGTCATCTGAATATGCCAATCGGTCTCAAGTGTGACATAAACTACACGTACAACATGACCGAACTACTTGTGAATACTCCTACAAGGTAAGTCCTGCAAAATGTGGCCAACCTCAGTGTCTCTGCAATGATCATCAGAATAATGGTACGGCCCTCCCTGAGAGCTCTCACTGCCATAATGACGCCAATGTCCAACTCATCCATGTATCGTGGCATATATACGTATGATAATATACACAACAACAATGCATCCACTCTGGCCAAATGCCACTGGTCCTCTAGTATGATGAAATCCCCAGAATACCGAGCATAGCTGTCCTCATAGCCAAATCTGTCAATCAAAAAACGTTGGGATATCACGTGGCCGGATGTGATCTCATCCTGCACAACTCTCTGCCTCAGCCCGGCACATCAACCCGGACTGGACGTATCACCGCCTCCACCAAACGATGAGGTTGTCTAACAGAGCGGGGTCAAGGCACTTCAGAAGCACTCCTACATACACCAGAAGTGGTCCTGCGGGAACTACTCGGCTGATCCGAATCCATAATATTTGGACAACAAGTCTCCAAATCACCTTAGAAAGGGTGTGGTATTTTCTAACCTAGAGCTTTTCAAAATGCATTTAATGACTACATGCATGCATGCATTATTTTAACATACGTCTACAGTAGAGTTAAAAATGCATGACTAATCAATGCCTGCATTTTGAAAAATTTTGGCATATTTTCCTTTATAAATAGGACTATTCACATGCACATAGGCATGACTAGGTGGCCATTCAGTAGCACACCTGCCCACAGTCATTGTTACATTAAAAAATCAAAGTCATCAATCTATAAGGGTAGCCTAATTACCAGGATTACTTTACTTTATCACCTTTGCTCATTTATCCTCAAATAGGATAAGAAATAACAGAAAAAGGTGCTAATTTGACTTTCTCAAAAGTCAAAGTTTTTCACATCATTATGTTCAGCATGGTTTAATACTAACATTTACTATGTTGAATATTTTTTATCAAGTCATTTGAGCATGCATATTCACTACTATGTGTTTAGTTGCATTTCATATGATAAGTCATTTTCCAACGGATAAAAACAGGAAAAGAAGGCATGTATACGTTACCAGGACAGTGTAGAACACTTGTACGGTGACAGAATTTGTAGAAAGACGTCTGAACTCAGCAGATCTGAGGAAGAGCTCTCAGATTTCCTTCGCGGCGCAACATGAAATGACTTAAGAAAGCAAACTGCAGCATTAATAGCCATTCACGGTTGGCCGTAGGTCCACCTATGGCTGCTACAGGTGTACCTGTGGCACCCCTACGTGGGTCCCACCCCTCCGGCTTGATCCAATTCGAGTTGCAAAAGAGTTCTCACAAGCTAAAAAGGCCAAATCAGGGATAAAAACGCTATGCGATTGAGTGGAATAGCCTGAAATCTTAGTTTTTCTAGGCCCGACTGTGGCAGGGTGTACTATACCGATGATCCAAATAGTTGCAGATCACATTCAGCAATACCGTATAGAGGCCAATGCAGTCAATTCAGGGTCGTCACTCGAATCTTTTCAAATAGATCCCGGCGGGGGTTACAACGCATGGTCATCTGTCCAAAAACAGATCCCCGACGGGGGTTACAATGCATATTGTCTGTTGACACATACGTCAGCGAGGATCAAATGGATCCTCGGCGGGGGTTACGACGCATACTTTTCGTTGATATACATGTCAACGAAGGTCAAGCAACCTTGACGTCAGTTCAACCATTGGTAAGTAAACCCAATGACGCATCAGAAGCCATCCGATGATTGCATCAATTGATACACACATCAACAAAGGCCAAGCAGCCTTGTCATTTATCCCCAACAGAGAGTTCATCCGTTGATATACACATCAGCAGAAGTCAAGTAGATCCCTGTTGGGGGTTACAACGCTTGGGTATCCGTTGGTTCACACGTCAACGAAGGTCAGTCAGCCTTGACAACACATACTGTTGGCAGTAAATCCAACGGAACATTGAAATGTCCTGGCGATATAAACTAGGAAGGATCAACATCATCGGGGAAGATCGATGATGGAATATGTTATACACATCCTCAAGCAGACAAAAGCTTTATACCCACAGGTCTCTTGTACACGAGAGGCACATCTTTGGAATAAAGTCTGTATCAAGGATTCAGGAATTTGGTGATAGCCTCAACGTCAACATCCTAAGAAGTTTGGATCATACATCCAAGCTTGTCATCATTGCCATCACCGGTTGAAGCGACAGGGAGCCAGCAATCATCCCCAACATGTGGGAAAACAATCCATATGCATCATACATTTGCATCATGTTACTACACATGACATCATATTTATCTTGTTGCATTTTAAGTGCCTAGGATTCTTTATCCTATCCATGCCATTACATTGTATGAATATGATAACGTGGGGCATCTGTAGACACTCAAATTTTTTTGCACACCTATTACTGACATTGCAAGAGGGCAAATTCGTTTTTCTGAGATAACCCTGGAAGACAGCTCACATCCAGTCTGGATACTACCGAAAGTTCAGTTTCAACCTCGGAACACACACCGGGAGTATCAGTTTCAACCTCAGAGATAACCCCGAGGCTTGTAGTTCCAATACCGAAAACTCCACCAGAGAAAGCCGATTCATCCCGGAGATAACCCCGAGATATTCAGTCTTAGTCCCGACACCAGAAATAGTAGCGCCAACCTTGGAGATAACCCCAAGGAATGCATTTGCAGTTCCGGAGATAACCCAGGAAATGCTTGTTTCAAAGCCATACAAATAACTTTAGAACACTCGGCACTCACACCGAGGCACTCAATACAAGACCCAGAGATAACCCCGGGAAGATAGGCACACCTCAGAGATGATATTGAGGACCTTCGACACTTGGCAGTCCAATCTCAGAGATAACCCTGAGCAACGTCTACCTTATTAGCCCAAATCGGAGATAACCTCGGTGAAGGGCAAAGTCGTTATCTTGCCACCTTGACGCCATATCACACCATCTCAACATTTTAGACATACATTTCTACACAGCAATATCCCACAAGAACCAAGGAAGTCCAATCCTGAGTGACCATTACGCATGGTAACGGCTAAAATTTGAAGCATGAAGACCGGAGGGCATGGTCCCATCTTCCTGACTTCGTACAACCTCTAATCCCATGTCATTGCGTAACTCTCGACAACGGCAATCTGAAATAGGTCTTACACACCTCAGTCGGGTTCCTGGATTGAAGTTCTGAAAGTTCAAGTGGACATCACGTTGCACGCGTGTAAGTATTTCGAGACGGCAGGACCCACGAAGCACGGGGCACCCCGGGCAGTCGCAGGTACACCTGTGGCTCCCCCCGTCTATAAATAGAGGGCTTGGGGTGGCCATTTTATAAGAGAAAAAGGCGAGGAAGCCCTGTCCAATTTGCTCAATACACACCCTAAACTGAGTGTTTTCTCATTTTAAATACTTGTAAGCTCATATATAGCTACTTTTTACCTGCGGGAGCCGAGTGTTCATCCACTTAAAGCTATAGAAGTCTTCTTTGACAGTCCACTATAAGCCTTCTTACACACTTTAAAGCCTTTCTCTTCATCGTTGCACACGCTATTCTTCACATTGAGAGTCGTGTTGTGTGTGTATGCCCGGACTTCGGTCTGCGGTTTCATTTCAGTTTGTATATATATATATTCTTTTATATATATATATATATATATATATATATATATATATATATATATATATATATATATATATATATCGTCACACCTGGAGTTTACTTCGTGGCGGTTGACCGATTTTATTGCTTTCTGTACATTTCGTCCTGCTTAGAGTTTTCTCCGTGCCAGTTGATCGCTTTTACAGCTTTATTTATATTTCTGATCCCCCATGGAGGTACTTCGTGGTGGTTGATCATGTCAATATATATATTTATCGCTTTTATATATTTATATTTTCGATCCCCATTGAGGTGCTTTGTGGTGGTTGATCATGTCTGTATATATATATATATATATATATATATATATATATATATATATATATATTTATAGCTTTTATATATATAACTGCTTACAGTTTTCATATAAATTGTGTTATCATGTGCGCCTAGGAATCATGTGATCACAGATTCACTTTGCTGAATCTAGATTCGGTTCCCATGATGTACATTTTCAGTTGTAATCAGCTTGTAAATTTATTCACGGTGTTTGGATTTTCTCAGATGATTTTCATGCCCACGAGGAGTTCGACACTGCTTTGTATATTATTTTCTCAAAGATGCTTCGTATCTCAAAAATAAAAGCAATCAAGTCGAATATTTAACAAAATAGAAGTATCAAAGGCCTCAATTACTATTGAGCACACGGGTTTGAAAAACCTCTTTTATAAAACATCATTGCTATATCTTGTTTAAAACTAAATTTTTACACAAATTCAAACCCTTTGTATATAGGTGCAAACGAGGCATAGCACTACTTCCAAATAACAGCACATTGACCTACACACACACACATTCATATGACAGTTTCTTAAAAAGTGGTGGTCACCGTTGAAACACAGATGTCGGGGGGTGCCTAACACCTTCCCTCCGCATAAGCAAGTCCCCAGACCCTAATGAATCTCGATTTCACAGACCCGTTTAGCATTGTCACATCACTAGGTCAATGTGCAAACCTTTTCTCGGTTGTGTTGGTACAACTAGATAAAAAACCAACTGGCAACTCTTAACAGTCCATCGTCGACATTATATATGTCGGACCTTTTTCACTTGTTTTTTTCAAACAAATCTCACCTAAAATGAGAACACCAAAGAACAAGAATAGAAAAGGGACAAATAAAAATCTCGACGTCGACACCGTGTATACTTGCATGTAATTGTTGATTGTAAAATTAACCAACATCTAGCTTCAAAGGTTTTGTCATTATGTCAGCCAACTGATCCTTTGAGCCATAATGCACCAACTCTACTACTCCATCATTTACCAAGTCTCGAAGAAAATGAAATCAAACATCGATATACTTACTTCTACCATGCATAATAGGATTCTTCGAGAGTTTAATGGCTGAGTTATTGTCACAAAATATAGTGCACTTACATTGCTTAAGTCCAAGCCTCCCAATAACTCGCTGAATCCACACACTTTGACAAGCACACACAACAACAACAATGAACTCTGCTTCTGTGGTGTAAAGTGACACAACTGGTTGCTTCTTGGAACTCCATACTACAACTCCAGAGCTCATTTTAAAAACATACCCTGAGGTGCTTTTGCGGCCATCAAGATCACTAACATAATCACTATTAGAATAAGCAAACAAGTTCTCTTCTCCTCCTTTCTTGTAAAATATTCCCAGTTCAGTTGTTCCCTTCAAATATCGAAACACTCTCTTCACTGCTTGTTGATGCAACACAGTAAGAGCCCCCATGTAACGAGTTATCAAGCTCACTACATGCATAAAATTCGGTCTGGTGGCAGTCAAGTACATAAGACTACCCACCATTTGCTTGTAAATTGTGGAATCAAACCTTGTGCCTCCTTCATCTTTAGCAAGTTTACTTCCAGGAAAAATAGGATTTTTCACAGGATTACAATGCTCCATTCCAAATCTCTCCAGTACCTCATTGGCATATTTCTTTTGGCTTATGAAAATCCCAGCTGAGCTTTACACCACCTCCACTCCATGGAAGTATTTCATACAACCAAGATCAGACATGTCAAATTCTTCTTTCATTGAACTCTTGAACTTCTCGAACATCTGCTCATTGTTTCCTGTGAAAATAAGGTCATCGACATACAAGTTGACTATAAGAATACCTCCATTTTCGTCCTTCTTTGTAAAAAGTGTGTGATCACTCAAGTATCTCTCAAACCACTCCATGATGAAATTGGATTCAATCTTATTGAACCAGGCTCGTGGGGCTTGTTTATGCTCGTAGAGTGTTTTCTTTAACTTGTACACTTTGCTCTTTCCACCCTTCACCTCATAACCCCACGGATGTTCCACAAACACCTCCTCACTGATCTCACCATGCAAAAATGCACTTTTAACATCGAGTTGGTATACTTTCCACCCTCGATTAGTTGCAAGTGCAGGTATTAGTCAAATAGTATCCCAACGATCTACCGGAGTAAATACCTTAGTGTAGCCGATACCGGCTTGCTGTGTGTATCCCTTTGCTACAAGTCGGGCTTGTATTTATCCACCTCTCCTTTCTCATTCAACTTGGTCTTGAAAACCCATTTAACACCTATCTTCTTTGCTCCTCTTGGCAACTCAGTTAGTTCCCAAGTACCATTCCTCTATATAGCTTGAATTTCTCGGTCTATAGCTTCTCTCCAAGTTGAACTCTTAGCAGCTTCTTCCAACATTGTTGGATAATTTGAAGTAAACATGACAAGTTGTAACATCTCCATAGCTAGTTGTTGTACATCATCTTCCTCCTCGGACATGCCTTCACCACTCACATAGTTCTCCATCCACACCGGTTCTCTTCTTCTTCTACCTTGAACTGGATTATTCACATCAATTGGTGTAGGCGGGTATAAATTGCTGGCTCTATTCTCTTCTTCTTCACTTTCTTTTCCTTTATCTCCCTACTCAAGACCATCACAACAAGCTTCTTCACTTGTTTTGCCCCAGCTCCATTTTTTTTCCTCTTCAAAAAACACATTTCAGCTTATGACAATCTTCTTGGACTCCGGATCATATATTCAAAAAGCTTTGGATTCTTCACTGACCCCCAAGAACACACACTTGAAGGTTTTATCATCAATCTTCTTTCTTATGACATCAGGTATGTGAACATGCCCTATGCATCCGAACACTTTGAAGTACTCCACCGAAGAATTGATTCCTTTCCATGCTTCCTCAAGTGTTTTATCTTGTATTGCTGAAGTGGGACACCTATTGAGCACATGCACTGCACAATTTACTGCTTTCGCCCATTATTCTTTTTGAACCTCCTTTGTAATCAGCATACACCATACCATGTTCATTAGGGTTCAATTTCTTCTCTCTACGACTCCATTTTGTTGTGGAGAGTAAGCCGTAGTGAGTTGTCTACCAATCCCATTTGAACTAAAAGAGTTTTTGAACTCAGATGAGGTGAACTCCCCACCTCGGTCAGTACACAAACAACAAGCATGTCTTCCTCCTTTGCTTCAGACCTATCACCTCCTGTGACTTTCAAAACTTGTTCTTCTACGCTGCTCTTCTGAAACTTCTATTCATGGACTAGTAACGAGCTCTGTAACTCATCCACTAAAAGATTATCAATGTCTTTCGACTCCTCTATAGATCATACAATGTAATTGAACCTTTCTGTAAGTGTGCGTAAGATTTTCTCAACTATTTTCACATCTTGCATGTCTTCTCTTGCGTTCCTCATATCATTTGCTACCAGCATCACTTTGGAGAAGTTATTATTCACATACTCACCAGTTTTCATCTCCAAGACTTTAAATTCCCTGCGAAGCGTCAGTAGTTGAGCTCGTTAAACTCGAACACTCCCCTGATATTTTCTCTTCATGGAGTCCCATAGCTACTTGGAGGTGTCTTTTTGAATGATTGTTTTGATAATGTATTTGTCAATCGAATGGAATAAGTAATTTTTCACCCTCAAATCCTTTAGCTTCTGGTCCTCCAAGGTTTTTCGTTGTGCAGTTGTTATCACTTCTTCGGCGTCAGGCTCAGTGTAACTATTCTCGATGAGGCTCTAATACTCTTTTGACCACAATAAATTTTCCATCAATATTGACCAATTATCATAGTCCCCATCAAATTTGGGAATGCTCATGACATTATTTCCTTTAGCCATCTCTCCCTCTTTCTTTCCTCACAATGTTTCACTCAAACACTCATTCTCTCAATATTTCACTCGCTCACTACTTCACAAATCAGGCTCTGTTGTGTGGCTCTGATAACACTATTTAAACTGGAAATAGAAGACTCAGTTTGTAACACTTAAGCTTATGTTATTCATTAACTTAAAAGAGGCTTTTATACAGCCATTACAAAACAGGAATGATATCAACTGCATCCATGGTTCACATGATCTATATTGTGGCTATGTTTAAGGAAGAATAAATCAACAACTAATCTCACCCTATAATTTTGGGTTTATTCAACAAACATGAAACGAAAACAAAATAGCTATTAAGACTCAATCAACAATTGACCAAGTTTCCCAACAGCAAGTAGAAAAAGTGATTTGGTCTGTAAATTAATTAATAAAAATATATGGGTAATGGATTAATATGTTTACTCGCAACAAAAGTGAATTCTCAGCTACATGTCTTTGTAGATATGATCTGGCATTTAGCAAATATTGGACACTTAAAGGGTAAATAGGAACTGTACACACAAATATATGTGCATAGAAGCAATGACAATGTAATGATAAATAAACAAGAAGTAAAAATATAGGAGAACTGTGACGCCCCCAAATCCGGCTATCTTCCAACCCGACAAATGGTGCTACACGGTACTCATAATTGTACATTCATTCTACTGAAACGACATCAAAATGTATGTTACAATGACATTCTTATTACATTAATAATAATAAATCCCGTTCCCAGGTTCTTAAACCATTACATTCTTTGTTCATCATAATATAATACATAAACTTACTAGTCTATTACAAGATAAACTAATAAATCATCTTCGCCTTGCCTTTATCTCTACTGGAAACCTCAATTCTCTCGTCCTTAGCTACATTCATATGGTTCAAGCAATAATTTTATCTATTGGTCTTTATTAACTAAAAATTCACCTGTTAGTCCATTTTTATCGAAAACGATAAACGTTCGTGAACGTTCAACGTTCGTTTCTTTGTTTTAAGTCGGAATACGGTCATTTTCGAGTCCGTAACTCTATAATGCCAAATAAGACTTGTCTCCATCGAAAACCAACATTTCTGAGTTCAAACACAAAATCCGACTTCCATTCTGAGAATTTCACGAATTCGACGATTATCGTCTAATCGTGTGAATTCCGGCAAAACTTTGTTACTAATGATTTATTCATTGTTTCAAATGGATTCAATCCATCATACTAACATCTTAACATACATATTACATGAACTTATTTATATGATAAGTTATTACTTGCTCTTCATGAGTTTATTACTTATAAAAGTATAAACTACTTATGATTTCTTTTCTCATGACTTATGATGGCTTAAATCTTTTAACCACCATCCTTGTTTCTTCTTATCATACCAACTTTATTATTATTAACATATAACAAGTTCTTACTTAGTTCATAACTTATATCAATACGAATAGCTTATCCATGACTTATACGGCTTAAGTCCACTAATTAATCATTATTACTACTTCTTAGCCTACAAATCCCACCACTACTCACTTTTCTAACAAATGAAGAGAAAGAGATTCATGGTTCAAGATCTTACCCATGAAGTTCTCTTGCTAATCCTTCTTCTTCCTTCTTGGATTACAAAGTCTAACCTTCTAGCTTTTTTAGCTTTTTCTCTCAAGCCAATAAGCACCTTATAAGTTGTAAAATGTTGGATGAAATAAACAACCAACAAATGAAATGCAAGCTTGCTATTTATAGGAGTTACTAGGTTAGGTTATAATGGTAAAAAAGCCATCCACCTACTTACTATTCCAAGCTTAACCATCAAGTAAACTTGCTCCTTAATTTAATTACTTGGCCATCACAACACTTAGCCCTTAAGTTACTTTACTTGGCCACCACAACACTTAGCCATTAAGTTACTTTACTTGCTCCCTACTGTGGTTCATCCATGGTTTGCCCCATGGGTTTAAACCATCCTATAACCCATAGGTTCATACTATGGGCTTCTAGCATAATTTGCTTAACTTATACATTGGGCTTTGTATTTAATAAACGCATGGGCTTGGTCATTAATTTACTTTGGACCTTAACCTTTAATTCCAATTGGACTTTTCTATTTCCTACATAATCCTTCAAATTCAATACATTTTGCTTAAAGCCTTATAACGTATAATCTACGTATTATTCTCGTATTCTAACTCGTATTCTTATTTATATACGCCATATCATCATTCATACATACTCGTATAATACCTCGTATCATACTCGTATTTATTACCTCGTACAATACCTACGTATTATACGATCATCGCTTAATTCATTATACGCATTTAAATTCCTTCTCAGAAATCACTTTCCCTAACCGTTAGATTTTAAGTCCGCAGGCGAAAAACTGCGTTTGCCATAAATGAAATATTATTAGATATTCCATCTCTCCTCGATATTCTATCGTTACGTATTTCTCGGAAGTTAAAAAATAATTCCCAAGCAGAAATGCGTGAATAATATTTTTCAGAAAATTTCTCGGAAAGCTTTTATTTTCGTCTTGAAAATTCAAACACTTTAATTCCTTCACGTAACCAAAATACTACGATGTTCTGACGTGTCTAGGTCATAGAACGACCTTCAATTAGCTTACTCCCATAAATAATTAATTAAATTCATTTAATCCAGATAATCAAATAAAAATTTAATTCTCATAAAATTTAATTTTTTTCTAGGGCATTACAAGAACTAATATTTTCACACGGGAGGGCCTTCAAACATGAATATTAAGAGTATTTACATATCTATTCACATGAATAGCAAGTAGAATGCACATTCAACTAGACGTGAGATGCATTATCAAATGAAAGTAAGAGATACATTGTCAAAATTATCTCATGAAAATATAAAATTTCTTTCGTGGATATAAAAATCCATGCACAAATTTTAACCAGCAACAAGACAGTGTTTGGGAGGAAAAATTTAGTCTTTCTTAACTACGACTCGGTGTTCTTCATAACAGAACAATACTTGAATTTATTCTTGTAATTGGAGAAAATGGCCACAAAGTTTATCCAATCTCCAATCCCTTCTTCCAAAGAAGTTCCAACAATACCCAATATCACAAAAATGATGAGAACTCACAGATAAATTTCGGCCACTCTCCTATTCAACAACAATAACGGCAGGATTGGGCAGTACCCAAATGGGTTTAGATTCATTTCCACCATTAAAGTTGCAGAAGGAAGCTCTGGTGTAATTGGAGATGATGAAGAGATTAAAAGAACCCCCAAATTATAAGACAATTGCCTAAGTAAAAGCACAACTTTATGATGCATTAAAAGGTAAACTATACACTTTTTTTTCTCATTTCTTGATAATATTGCTATGAATTTTGTAACAAGTTTGATATAAAGATTAATTGGGGTTTTTAACTTGTTGAAGATAGGTCAATAGAGGAATTTTCAAATTTCTTAAGTTTTGCACTTTTATTTTATAATTTTTTGAAGTATGATTGTTATTTTCATTTCTTAAATTTTGCACTTTTTTAAAAATAAAGATTAAAAAAATAATTGATATTATTTCTATAAATTTTGTAGCAAGTTTGATATAAAGATTAATGGGTGCTTTTTTATTTGTCTAAAAGGCATTAATAGAGGAATTTCGAATTCCCAACAACATAAAAATCTGAGATTGAAGATGATCTTGTCAAGCTGCTGGAATCACAAAATTCAACTCCAGATCTAACTTAGCATCTAGAGAAGGTGCATCAAGTTCATACAAAAGATTCAATTTTTTTACATTGGGGAATGAAGAGCTAAGCTCATTTACTTTGATTCTACATTATATCACTCAAGTATATAAGAGATCTAACCATATAATACTAGATTTATATTGAATCTATTGGATTTTTGATGTTAGACCCAAGTTCTTTCTCTCTCTAGATGTTATTTTCTCTCTTTTAAAAATGGGTTCTCCTTTGCAAATGAGCTGATGATGTCTATATATAGGGCCCCAGAGCCAACCGCAAGTCTTGTAGCTAGTCGTGGTTGATCCTGTGGCTGAAAATTATGGGTCCCACAGGCTCAAAGTTCGTGCATTTGGTTGTTGCACGGTTTATTAAAAAGTCTGTATCTTTTAATAAGGGAATAGTTGGGAGATGTATTATACCATTTCGGAAAGATCTTTCCGAGGGCTACATAATGACATCATGTTTGACCATTTCTAGATCTAGAAAGATGAAGTAGAAAGTAGAAAAGTATCTTCCGGAATTTGTGGAGCAGTCAACTAGTTTGCCTTTGGTAGTCTGCGGCTTGGGGATTGCTATGGTGGCTTCTTATGATCTCATCCTTAGCTTCGTGATCCTTGCTTGAACACATTGCTAGGGTGAAATTACGCTTTTGCCTTCTTGCATGGTTAATAAAAGAGAAAGCGCAATTTCGGGTGTTTACTGATGCCCTTCTTTATCATGTTTATGAAATCCAATGAAATGAACATGAAAAAGATAATAGACACCTGATGCATGACAAAAGCATATTAATGATGCAATGGCATTTTACTAAATATGCCAAAGTGCTAATTTTTAATATCACTCCCATCTACTGGGGAGGATGGTTGTCGTATTGCTACTACCGGGTATTATCTCTGATGCCTTCGACGGGTATTGTCTTCTTCAAATTACATTACCACTGGGTATTATCTCCAATGTCTTCGCTGGGTATTGTTTCCAATAGATTGATTATCACCATGTATGGTCTTATATGCCTTCGCTAGGTATTGCCTCCAACGTGTTGATTGCCACCGAGTATTGTCTCCGATGCCTTTTCCTGATATTATCTCCAACGGATTGATTACCACGTGGTACTGACTCCGATGCCTTTGCCAGGTATTGTCTCTAACGGATTGATTAACATCGGGTACGAACTCCGATACCTTTACCGGGTATTGTCTCCAACGGATTGATTACCACCGGGTATTGCCTTCAATGCCTTCATCGGATGTTGTCTCCAATGGATTGATTACCACCGGGTATTGCCTCCGATGCCTTCATCGGATGTTGTCTTTAACGAATTGATTACCACCAGGTCTTATCTCTGATGCCTTTGTCAGATGTTGTCTCCATCGAATTGATTATTGATTAAAATAGGTGAACCTCTATTTCTTTGCTCTCGGTTGTTTTTTATGCAGTTTTTAATTGTTTATCTCAATTATTATGCCTTAAGGCTTTTTAATACCATTTTAGTGTTTTCACGGACCTTTATTGGCTAATAATGGATAATTTACGAGTCAAAAGTACATTTTTCTTTTTGAGTGCACCTTTCTGTACCCAAAATGACACATTTTGACCTTAATTTTACCAAAAGAGGAGGCATGGGACCCACCAGGTCAAGCTGCAGAAGCACCAGCGGCTAGCCACGGGTAAATCCGCGACCAGATACGGATGGGTTAACCCCCATATCTCTTGTCTTTCATTCGTTACATCTGGCCGCAGATGTACCCGCGACTAGCCGCTGGTGCATCTGTAGCTAGACCTGGTGGGTCCCATGACTCCTCTTCTCCGTTACCGTAGACTTGATTATTGCACTACGGGTAATGTATACATTCATTTCTTTTGTGTTTTCGTTAAGTTTTTGTCATGTTTCAATTGTCAACTAGTTTAAACGTAATGTACCATAAATGTATGCATAAATGACTTGATAAAAATGTTTTTACTTGATATATGCTTATATTTTATCATATGGAATGCCCGAATGTAAAATTTTCATATTTGGACATCGATTTTTGGTGCATATTTTGTGAGTCAGATTGTTTGTTTTAGATAAAAGCGAGTTTTTGACTTTGTGGTATCTTTTTATCGTTTTCATATGTATGTATTATTTTTTTTAGTTTTGTTATATTGAAAATTTATATATTGTTGTTGGGTTGTTGTTAGGTTTGCTAGAAACATGTATATGCAATCAAATCACATAAACGAAGCGGAAGTGGAAGCGAAAGCGTAATAAAAATGGATTTTAAAATTTTCTTACAAACCATAAACCAAGATCGTTCTTATGCTTGATTATCAATCTATAAAAGAGTATATAGGAGAATCAAAATCATACCCTTAAAGATTCGAGTTTTATCAGGTACAAGTTCAACTTCTTATCCTTTGTGCTCTCCTTGAATACGCGGGTTTGATTCCTTCCTTTGAACAATGTTAGGCACCCAAGCGTTTGGTCTCTAGAGGTGATCCACCAAGAAAGAACAAGAATCAAGAAGAATGGTGTTTTGGCTCAAACCCTAGTTTTCCTATCTCTGTAGAAAAAGGGTGTACTCTCCAACAATTGGAATCACGTCTCTTGATATCAGTTAACCATTCTTATCTAATTAGAAATTAGGGTAATATTTAATTAATTAAATTTTTTAATTAATTAAGCTCCCTAATCTTATTAGGGATAATTAATTTAACTCTTTTAATTAATTTTTCTCATAATCTTATTAGGAATAAATGAGAGTACTTATATTAAATTAATTCCCAAACTCCTTTAGAAATTAAAATAATAATAATTGTAATAACATTAATAAGACTCTTCTTATTAATTAATATTTAATATTTTCAAAAGATTAAATAATTAATATTAATTTATTTAATTTATTCTATCACCATAGATTAAATTAAATATACTTAACATATTATTACGATTATGTCATTAACTTCTTAAATAATTATTCTTCCTTTTATGGTGTGACCCTTTAGGTTCTCCATATTAAACCGGTTGTGAATAAATCAATTAGAACAATTCTAATCTCATTTAAATAAATAAATTAAACTATTAATTTATATAAATAAATAATATTTATTCTACAATAAGGATAAGCCTCCTTAGCTATCAACTACTTTCCATATAATATAGATTTTAACATTAATCATAAAAAGAACCTTTGAGTAAATAGTTACCGTACAATTCAATCCTTCCACCATACAATGTCCCAATTAAATATAAGACATGAAATTATTGTTAAGTCTTATTTTATTTATTTATATGTATTTCGATTCCCAAATGCACAACTCCGAATGAATGCAAATTAGAAACACCTTTCTAATTTCATTCCACCTTGGCTAAGGATTCCTGGGTTGTCATTTATCGAATCACATAGGACATATCTCTTCTTTTACTAGAAGCGGTATATTCTTTATTAATAATTCATTATCTCCATATATAACTCATTATACCCAAGCATACCCTTTGATATACCCTAAGGGTCTTAAGGAATAAGTCAAAGTTTAAATCATTATATACAAGATATTATGATGATCTCAAGTTTAAGGATTACTTGTATTACTATCACTTCAGGAATTTCGGTTGACAGGCAAGTAAAACTCCATTAGGCATTCCTTAGCGAGTCACGTTCAGTGAACTTATTCTCCAATAAGCACTTACATACTTGCTTTAGTGTCTCAACACAAATGATCATGAGATCAACCATCCTCATCCAATGAGCAAGTAACGTATGTACCAATCTATCTGGATTCACTAATCCCCTTTTTAGTAATCCACTGATTGGGAACATTTTAGTTTTTAAGCTATCTAAGAATTTAGATCTCATTAGCATGATCTCATCATGATTCTAAAAGCATTTCTTAAAACTATGGGTTTATCACATATTATTAAAATAATATCATGTTGATAATCAAATGCCTTTAGTAAATAAATACTTTAATTAAATAATAAATAAATAAGATTGTTTATATAGTATATGCTTTGTCATCATACATTATTGTCTTGTATGCATACTACTTTAAGTTTTTCCCTGGGTGCCTATAAATGCCCATACATGCATGCCTACGTGCATATGGATAGTCCATATTATAGGGGAGACTCTGGTAAAAAAAATTGTGGGTTGGGTTAGATGAATGTATACGCATGTTTTTATTATGTTAGGGTATACATAAAAGTGGTGTAAACTTATGCTAACGCGCGTGCAGACCATGCATGATGCAATGACCTAAATTTTATCCCTAGGAATATATTGTCTCTAGGTTCGTGCAGATGCTGATTGAAAATTCGATAGGATAGGAACATAACTTGTCTTATGCCATGTGTCATGATGTTTTTGTTTTGGCATGGATTTCGATAGACCCAATAGTTCCTCCTTTTATATGGCTTCTTCTAGGTTTCGCCTGTAGGATTGCTTCGACTGTGCCTGCTCCTAGAATTACCTGCTAGGTTCTCCGACTCATGGAGTTTTCCATTCGGTCCATTCGCGTTAATTGGGTTGATGTTTCTGATGTAGAGGATGGTCTTCCTGCCCACTGAGGTTCCTACTCAACCCGCTCTGCGTAGGGTTCTTTTGGGCATTCATGTTGTTATTCCCAATCTTTTGGGCGTTGATCTTAGCCACCATCCATCGGTTCATTTGCACGCTAACGAGGTTTAAGAGACTTTTTTGTTAAGTTGTTTTATATCCCCCATCCTTAGCAAGAGATTGTTTCTGATTTTCATGTAATACAAGTTCCATATTTCATCTAACCTAGCGGAACTGGTTCAGCATTTTTGCGTTGTATGAGAACCTTCACTCCGACTATCAAGTTTGGGTCGATTCTTGGCGTTTGACTGCTTTCTTTACTATCGCTCCCCGTCACTGTCCGTAGGGTTATCTTCGCGCTTTATTCGAGAGATGGTTCCACCAGAGTCAGTCTCTTCATCTTTTGGACTGCGAGGTGGTGATTAACACACGCATGAGGGGGTCAAATTTTTTGACAATATTTCAATTCGAGCTTCAAGGGTTCAACAAATGTTCTTAAGAGATTGGGCTCAAATCGACTAAAGGATGCTTACATTGGAGCTTAATTCAAATGTACCACGAGGGGAGGATCATTAATTTGTTTTGGGGTTGATAGATACCATCTATTTAGCAAGTCCAAAACAACGTAAGTTAAATCATTTTATAATGCACAGAACAAAAGAGAAGGAGCGAAGCTACATAACAAAGCGTTCATCGTTGAATTTGATTCTGAGTTCATTTATTTGGTTCATACAAAGCTTCATGTTTGGGGGGGAAAGGAGAACAGATGGACAAAGGATCGAGTTTAGGACTCAAAGGCATCAAAAACAACGATGGAATCAATTATGATCAACCAGTGCGCCACGTGCCAGGATTGGACTGGGTGCAGCACGCCCCGCTCCAGGAGGTGGAAGAGGTTCGGTAAGTCCAGCACGCCCCACGCCAAGAATATATCGGGACCGACGCGCCTCGAGCCAAGGCGACAGATTTTTTGGGCACGTTTTTTGAGGCAATGCAGTTTTGACTTTTTAACCAAATTAATTCCTTATTTTGAGGGATTTTCACATCTTTCCATAATTCTAATATATCTAGGATATTTATTAGATATGATTTAGTTTTCCATATTAGTTTGTTAACTAGGATGTAGATTTCCATTGAAATTCTATTCATTATAGGAATTAGGGTTTCATGTTATTAGTATAAATATGAATCTTATGATACATGGTTCATGTAATATTAAGACAACTTTTGATAAATAAAACTTATGAGATTATTCTCCTTTTGGTTCTTTGAGAACTCCTAAATTTTTCATAGTTTTCTGTGAGATTCATTATCGACTTATCATACAACAATACATAGTTGTGTGTGACGTCTTCTATCACATCAATCGTTTATTGTACCAAGGTTACCGCTTACATATAAGCGAGGGGTCAAGGTGCCATTGATGTTCCATTCAACATAACTTCTTTGCACGATCAATTGTACTAAGGTTCTCGCCTCTTTATAGGCGTTGGGTTACGGTGTCGTGAGAATTCCACCTTACGACTTTGCTAGAAATGATCCGGGCAATGACCACCTCACGCAAATGTGTCGTGGAGTCCATCATTTGGTATCAAAGCTTTGCCTTTCTAGCGAGTTACTTATCTTAATTTTCTGTTGAATATATATTGCAAAAAAAATCGTGGGTATAAAAAAAAGTGCGTTAAGAAAATTTTCAGATTTTGTTTCAATTGTGCTAACAAACTTATAGCACACCATTAATTCCACCCATTACGATCAACCGAAATTTTATCCAAATCCATCATCATCAGTTCTGATTAAAGTGCATCCGTACTCTAAAATTCAATCTGTGAAGGCTGTTCAGTTTCGAAGTGGGTTATAATTGCCAAATCTAACAGATACAAGGAATTCACGATTGTGTCTGTATTCTGAGATCTACACCTTCTATATTTCGTCTTGATCAGTTACTTTTGAATTGCATTGTAAAACTGTGAATTAATTTGGTGAATTAAAAAAGAACCTATAAGAGGGAATATTAAGAGGTAAAAGGTAAAAATGTGAGCTTAATAGAGGGTAAAAGCCTATTGAGCTATACACGAGCGTAAAATTGAGCGATACATTGTTTTGAGCGAAACACGTAAAGGAGCGTGTGAGGAAAATTATTAGTTTTTACTAATTCTTATTTTACAGGAAATATGTCTAGCTTAAAGGACATCTTCTATACTAGATTTCTAGGGTAAGAAAAGGTGTGCATTGTGAAAATTGATTGTGAAATTGGTACTAACATTGCTAGCACTACAATGGTGGAAAAACTAGGGTTGTCAATAGTTGCACATCCTTGGCCTTACAAGATGTAAGGGATCATCGATTCTGAGGAGGTAATGGTGACTAGGCGAGTGTCAGTTTCTTTTCCCATTGACAGATATTAAGATGAAATATTATGCGATTTAGTTCCAAACCATACTTGCCATTTATTACTTGGGAGGCCTTGGCGACATAACAGGTGTGCGAAGCATAATAGTTGTACTAATAAGTATTCATTGGTACACAATCGAATAAGAGTCAACCTTTGTCCGATGATGTCCGAGCAAGTTCGTGACGATCTAATGTACTTACAAAAAGATCGTGATCAAAGGCAAGAAAAAGAACGACAAAAAGAAATTACTCAAAAGATTGATAGTGAGAAACAAAAAGTTGAAAAGAATGAGAGATAAAAAAAAGAGAGATTAAA
The DNA here is from genome assembly GCA_016801055.1 of Panax notoginseng. Classification (NCBI taxonomy): domain Eukaryota; kingdom Viridiplantae; phylum Streptophyta; class Magnoliopsida; order Apiales; family Araliaceae; genus Panax; species Panax notoginseng. The sequence goes on from CM029016.1 coordinate 117,024,899, forward strand.
AAAAATAAGTTTGAAAATATATGAGAGAAAAACAAACGAGAGGGTGAGCATAAAGAAGAGAGAGAAGAAATATTTGACTATGAAAAAAATAATGAGTTGGAAAGTGAGCTGTATTTTGAAAAGCCAATGATTGTACATTCATACAAGACGACACTTTTGAATACTAACACTAATGATTCTTCTTTATCTAGTTCTGTTTTGTCTCTTGTACGGGTTGTTAATGATATACCCCGTGCTATTATTCCATACCGATTAGCTGATAGTGTAACAACCGAGAAAATCAAATTATAATGTAAAATAATTTTATTTTAACAAATAATGAATAAAGTTGTAGTATATGTTGTTTATAACAACTAAGCGTGATGAAGTTTGTTCTATAACATAAAGGAGGAATAATATCGTAGTATTCTGGCTAAGTGCTAGAATTAAGGTGGTTGAATTTTGATGAGTGGGATTATACCTGCGAATAGGATACTTTATGACTTAAATAGTTGTCTGATCTCGTAGATTTTACATAGTTTTATATGATTATAGTGTTATTATGCTTAACCGACGTATTGCAGGGCTTTACAAGACTTTTCTAGCTTTCAAGGGCAAAATGGTCATTTTTGCCACACTCGCGCCGTGACGCCAAAGCCTAACTTTAAGCTCGCGCCGCAGCGCCACCCTCCTGCCTTGCTGATGTCATCCCGGCGCTGCAGCTCCATGGTTCATTCATGGACTCGCGCTGCAGTGCGAGCTCTGGTGTTTTCCAAGCTGACGTGGCGCCGCAGTGCCATTCATAGGCCTATTGCCCGCGTCACATCGCTAGCTCCGGTGCCCAGGTAGAGAGGGGATTGGTTTGACCTAGCTAAAGAAGGAAACAGATATATCTATATATATATATATATATATATATATATATATATATATATATATATATATATATCAACAGAGCCTCTGCAATAGAAATCAGACATCATATATGATATAGTCACATAGCTTAGCTTAGGATAGATTAGTTTTTCTCTTTTTTTCTGTATTTTCTCTCTCTAGTTCTTAGTTGATGTCTGTAAATATAGATTAGGGAGAAGTCTGGGATTTCCTTGGAGCATCAAGAGCAGTAAGCTACACGGATTAGAAAGCATGAGAGGAGCAAAATGCTTGGAGACTGAAGAACCTCGACAGAGTTTATTCTTATCTATTTATTTCCTCTGATTTTGTAATCCATTAATATTGTATTTATTGCTACTTATATTTTGTTCAATAGCTATGAACTGAGTATTGGATCTAAGGTTATAATGGAACCCTTTGTTATTTAAATTGACTGTCTTATCTCTTTGGTTGGCACCATATGGTTTGGTTTAATATATTCATGCTTAATGATTCTCACTAAGACATTAGTGATGATTTTGGTAATCTATATGATATCGACAGAAAGATTATAGATTTACACCTAAATATATTGGCATGTGATTATGGGTTTGGACTGCATAAGTTGTGCGTACAATAGACATATATCTGTGCGCCACGTGCGACCTAATTGAGAACTTATGCCTAAATCGTTGTTAGGTTAATTCGCATAGACATGTGTAGGATTATCACCTAGCTTGGACGTTCTTGTCTGTTCTTTTCCCTATCGGGTGGAATTGGAGAGGATATGTTTGTGCATACCTCGACAGAGGTGTATGAGCACCTATGTGTTCTCGGTCGATAAATTATCGTGACCATTAAGACCAAAGAGAGAAGGGTAGGTAGTTTAATTAAGCATAGCACGCCAGGTGTTCGACAGAATGCCTGTGTGGGGTGAAATTATAACCTTAGCTTGTAATTCCTTCGATTACCATTCGTTATCCATTTACTTACTTTGATAATTAGTTATAACTAGATTATTCACACTTCCATTTATTGATGTTAGAATAAGATTTTAGCGATACAAAGTCGGTACTTGGTAAATATTAGTGATAGTTCCTCGTGGGTTGATGAGTAGAATTTATACCCGCGAATCGGATACTTTATAACTTAAATAGTTGCCTTTTCTCGTAGATTTTATATGGTTTAACATGATTATAGTGTTATTGTGCTTAATCGATGAATTGCAGAGCTTCACAGGTGTTTTCTAGCATTTAGGGGCAAAACGGGCATTTTAAAGCATAGCCGCGCCGCGGCGCCAATGCCAAGCCTATTGGCCGCGCCGCAGCGCCACCTCCGTGTCCATGCTGATGTCACCCCGCGCCGCAACGCCACTTACCCTGTATTGGCTCGCGCCGCAGCGCGAGCTCCGGTTTTTCCAAAATTACATGGCACCGCAGCGCCACTCCTAGGTCTATTGCCTGCGCCGCAGTGCAAGCTCCGGTGCCCAGGCAGAAATGACTGATTTTGACCTAGCCAAAAGGAGGGGATGCGTATAAGAGAAGCAAGCCTCTACATCTGATATATCTCATAACCTATAACATAGGAGACCTTAGAATAGCAGTAATATAGCTTAGATTAGTTTTCTTTTGTTTTTCTCTTTCATTCTCATGAATGTAAATATAGATTAGGTAGATTAGGGAGAAGTCTGATGTATCCTTGGAACAACAAGAGCATTGAGCGACACGGATTGGAAAGTTGGAAAGGAGCGGATTGCTTGGAGACCGAAGGGCTTTGACAAAGTTTCTTCTTATCCATTTATTTCCTCTATTATTGTAATCCATAAATGGTGTCTTTTCTGCTACTTGTATTTGGTTTAATAATCATGAACTGAATATTTTCTCTAAGGTTATAATGGAACCCTTTGTTATTTAAATTGACTATCTTATCTCTTTGGTTGGCACCATATGATTTGGTTTAATATATTTGTGCTTTATGATTCTCGCTAAGACATTAGTGATGATTTTGGTAATCTACATGATATCGACAGAAGAATTGTAGATTTACACCTAATTATATTAGCATGTGATTGTGGGTCTCGACTGCATAACTTGTGCGTAGAGTAGACATATCTCTGTGTGCCACGTGCAACCTCATTGAGAACTTATGTTTAATTCCTTGTTATGATTGATTCGCATAGACATATGTAGGATTGCATTTAGCTTGGACGTTCTTTTTTGTTCTATTCCCTTTTGGGTGGATCTGGAGAAGATATGTTTGTGCATACCTCGACAGAGGTGCATAAGCACCTGTGTGTTCTCGGTCGACAAATTGTCGTGACCATTTAGACCAAAGAGAGAAAGGTAGCTAGTTTAATGAAGCATAGCACGCCAGGTATTCGACAGAATGCCTATGTGGGGGTGAAGTTGTGACCTTAGCTTGTAATTCATTAGATTACCATTCGTTATCCATTTACTTGCTTTGTTAATTAGTTAAATAGATTAATTACACTTCCATTTATTGTTATTCGAATAAGACTTTAACGATACATAGTCGGTATTTAGTAAATATTAGTCATAGTTCCTCATGGGTACGACACACTTCTTATCACTGTATTACGTGTTAGACCACGTATACTTGCATGTGTTTAGTGATCGGTTTTCTGACTAACAAGTTTTTGGCGCCGCTGCCGGGGAACTATAATTCTAATATTGTCTAATATTGAATTAAATCAATTTAGTCTTACTTTGAACTTGTATATATTTATTTCTTTTATTTGTTTGATCTTCCTTTCTTTTTGTTTTTAAGTTTACAGATTATGGACGATCAATGTTATCAATGGCCCTATGAGGGAACAACACAACCAAGCTCTGAATAAGGACTCGAGAAATTGCAACTTCAAATTGCTAATGCCTTGAGGTTTTCTGACAATCTTGAGTGTCAGTCCATTCAGAATGCCTACTCTCAGGAACGAGCTGACTATGAACCGATTCCCTATCATCCAAACTGCCAGGGTTATCCAAACTCTTGGGGCTAGAGCAGGAGCCATATCATGATCCGAATCATGCCTCTCTATTTGACTATCAGTCTCCGCCGCACTAAGCATTGACATCTCAGCCCAATGATAGCTTTTCTGCGTACTCAACACAAGAAGAAGAGAACAGGCTTGGGGACCTTCTCACCAACTTTATTGAGAGAAATGAGGTTCGAATGGCAAGCCAAGAAGCCGCATTGCACAGCCTTGAGAATCAATTAGGGCAACTCGTCAATGTCATCACAAATCCATCGCAAGGAAATCTTTCGATCTTAATTGATCTCGACGATGAAGTAGTAGAGCATTGCACGGTGAATACACAAGGAAAATGCGATGAGTCTCGCATAGTTGTTAAGGGAGACGTTATAGTGCAAACTAGCCAACCGGTGGAGTTTGAAGTTGGAGACAAAATGATAAATAGTGGTTGTATAGTCATTACTGATATACAATCAGAAACCACGCTCCTGACTGTGAAAACCCTAGAGGGCCCGCTAGAGCATGAAGAACGCTTTCAATTTAATGAAATAGGCGAATTAGTGGATAATTCGAGTGGCGAAAGATTCTTTGTGCCTAATGATGATTGGATGGACGAAGGAAAGGAGAATGGCCAGTCATCTATGTCTGCCAAAAATCCAAAGGAACTGACGAATAGGCGACATGAGAAGGTCATTTTCGCTTATGAGCCGGATTGAGCGGTGTCGGTATAGTCAAGCCGACGACTTTAAAATAAGCGCTTGGTGGGGAGGCACCCTCATCTCGGTATAAACTCTATCTGTTTTCCTTTCCTTAAGATAGTTTACTCTGTTGTTAGTTATTATATTGTTTGTAATAATGCATATTTGATTCGTAGTGTTTTCTGTTATACTGGTCTTGGTATGTGCAGATAACAGATAGAAAATTTCAGAAAATGGCATTCGCGGCGCCACCAAATACACTGCATCTCGCGCCGCAGCACCGACACTTATTGCTAAGACTTTCTACTTTGCGCTGCAGCGTCACATCTCGCGCCGCAGTGCTGATGCTTATTTACCCATCCTCTCCCATCCGCGCCGTAGCACCGAAGAACAAAGCAACACTCACGCCGCGACGCCAAAGCGAGCCTGGCCCCCTGCTAACTTGCACCGCAGCGCCAACCAACATAGGGAAGGCCACGTCGCGGTGCCGGCAGCGAATTTTTGTTTTTAAAAACTGATGTTATCAGAAGTTAGAGCACATTACTCCCATTCTCTCGGCACTATAGCACAAAAGACCCCCTGCGTTCCCATCAGCCGTTTCATTCTCAAAAGGAGTTAACATTGATCATTTCTCTTCTCAAACCCAACAACATCCATCAAATTGCTTGTCAGATTTAACGCCCACACGATTTCTCACATAGGGTTTTTCTCACTCAAGGTATTTTTAGATTTCGTTCAATTAGTAAAGTGATTTGCTCGAATTGTGGAATTTGTGCATTCTTGCTGTGTTCTTCTTCATGTTTGTTTGGGTGATTTCCATTGACAAAAATTGGGTTAGAGCACTTTCAAACAAAGGTTGTCCAAATTAAGTTTTCGGAACTCACGCAAGGTGTTTGTTAATTTGCCTAAGAGAGAAGTTAAACTATTTTGGCTTAAATTCAATGGGATCGCATTGGGGATTTGCTGTGTTTGCTTAGAGGGAAGTTTCTACAGAATTTTGGCACTGCTTAGGGACTGCTTTTGCATCAAACCAACTAAAAAATAGACATGGCACAAAAGAGGCAACGCCTTATAATGGGAGGTTCGTCATCCGCGGCACCACCAACGGCTTGGGACATAGCCAAATTCATAAATGAGGAGGCATGGAAAAGATATAAAACCTCTTTTGCCACGCGAAACCTGATTCCAGAGCGGGGGTTGAGGCATAACAAAGAGGATAACGAGTTGTTGGCCATGATTTCGAGTCGCCAATGGATTCATTTCACAAAACCACCCGGGTCAGCCAGTGTATCTGTGGTTCAGGAGTTTTACGCGAACGCCAATGCCGAAGGTGATGCAGTTATCCAAGTTAGGGGCAAGTTAGTGGCATTTTGAAGTGAAGCCATTAATGCACTGTTTGCCGCACCCAATTATGCGGGCAAGGACTATATGGAGCCGGGACTCCGCATCTATGACCTAGAGGATATCATTAGGTGACTGTCCAAGCCCAGGACTACGTGGAAGAAGAACGATTATACGGGTGTGAAGACCAGCTTCTCGACTTTAGCGCTCAGTCGCTATGGGAAAGCGTGGTTCAGCTTCATATGTGCTAACATGATCCCGACCCGTCACTTGAGCGACGTGACCAAAGATAGGGCGATTCTGCTATTCGCCATTGTCACGGGTCTGCAGGTGGATATTGGAGTTCTTATTCACGAGTCCATTCTGAAGGCAATCAAGAGTACAGTCGCTTCGGGACTTCCGCATCCATCATTGATCACTCGATTATGTAAGAAGGCAGGCATTCAGTAGGGCCCAGAGGCGATAGCCTTGTCTCCCATAGTAGTCATCGATCATCAGACGATCTCACGCTTCACTGTGTGGGATGGGGCAGAGTCGCATGTCAGAGGTGAAGGCTACGGGCCACCTATAGCACCGCCTCCTACAGTAGAGCCAGAGCAGGCACAACCTTCAGACACCGGCCCAGCTACATAGGGTCTACTAACGGACATCATGGCATCCCTCACCCTGCTGCACCAGAAACAGGATGCCGAGGCGCTGAGACAGCGGAGGCACATCGCAGCTGTGGCTCAGAGGCAGGAGATAGCGATGCAGTACCAGGTATTTATGCCTATCTCTTAGAGTCGTGTCAAGCATGTATGAGCTAGGGGTTGTTCAATCGATAAGTTTATACTGTTATTGATCCGTCCTTCTTAGCACGCACCGACCAAATGTGTTTAACTAGTTATTTTTCAAATTTAGTTCGCATGTTTATTGCTTTGAGAGTTTGTTCACTCCTATAAACTTTCATTTTTACAAGGAAAAAAAGTCGTAGACGTTTATACAGTTTTGGATCTTGGTTTCTGGCATGTTGAAAATTTAAAAAAATGAATGAAAAGAGAATAAAAATAGAAAAGAAGAGTTTATATCAAAAGTTTTGCGGTGGGTCGAGATGGAGCATAAAACGCACTCGCCCATAAACGCAAGACCGATATCGAGATGGAGCATAAAATGCATTCGCAAAATAATCTTAGTTTTTATTGTAAAATCTTAGTTGGCTTATGTTGATTACGCGGCCTTTACTGCTCGAGTTATTAGATTTATAGGGGTGTTCTACACCTAGTGCCCTAAAGTCGTCTAGCTTGGGAGTCACTGATCAAAAGCTCATTCATGGGTAGTTCTGAATAGCCTAAGGTAATTAAGTACTGTCCGAGTTAGATTTTACTATCGTCATGCTAGAGTCTTTTGATCTTTTCCTACACTTGCGTCTTATTCTTAATGCTTGTTGAATGTTTAAGTTGCGGAGTGTGCTTTATTGGTATTAGCAATCGACTGTGAGAGCTTATTTGAGCTATGATTAGTTAGGACGGTTGGTCTCCACACACACACACACATAGAATGGATCGAATACACTCTTATGCTTAAAATTGAATGAAAACCTATTCTCTGGGAGTAGCTATGATCGAGCTTTGAAGCTATGTTACTACTTTACTGTTTTATTTTTCTTTCGCGTGTGTTTTATTATTAGTGTTGTGTTAGAGTTCTGTGAAATCAATTTGTTGAATTGTTGATATGTATAACTGGTAATTATGATTATACATATTGGTGATGTTAGAGTTTGCAATTAGATAAGAATTTGTTATGCTAATTACGATTAATAAGAAAGAAAAGTGTTTACCGAGAATATTTTTCATATGGCTAATGAAAGTACAAAATTCATTGGTCAATTTGTATGATAATCTGTAAATTGAGTCTTATATATGTTAGTTCGTTAAGAAACATAGAGAACGTAGTTTGAACGAAGTGATTTGGTGAAGAATTGAAATCACAGTGTTGATTTTTGGGAAGGATGTCAAAAAAATTGAGTTTTATATGAAAATGAAAATTTTGAGAAATTAAAATAGTTAATAGTGTTGTTAAATTATTCTATGTTGATGAATATGTTAGCAATCATGTTATGATAGTTTTATATTTATTATATATGTTAATTTCACTGTTTTATGGGTGAAATTTGTGTTAGTTGGCTAAAAAAAATAGTGCCGAAAACACATTCTGCAAAATTGAAACTGGTGCGTAGCGCTGGCGCGTGGTTTTTGGCGCGAGCGCGTGGTTTTTGGCGCGAGCGCGCGGTAACCTAAGGTAATACTGGCAGTCAAAGACAGTGAAGTCTGCTACTTCTGTAGACTTTGGACATTCATTGTAACTTAGCTTAATGTTATGTTAATGTGTCAAACGTGTAATGACAAGGTTAAAACAAAATAGTATCATGTGGTTAGTAACTCTAAAATGTTAAGTTAGTAAGTTGTTGAATTGATATGTATGATTTAAGAAACTTAATGAACAATGAATAAGTGTTGTGAATTGTACACTTGTGATTCTGAAATGAATATTATAAGATATGGAATAGGGTTAATATAAAACCAATAATGATTTATAGCAAGACTTAAGCACTTGAATGAACTTCGAGTATGAAATATAGTGAGATATAAGTCGAAAGTTAACACAATCAAATTGAACATTGTGTATTGATTAATAAGAAGGGTTATGGGAGGTAGAGTAAAGTTTACATTACAATTATTATGCGTTGCTATTCGACTAATAGTTGATGTGTATGGTTATATAATTGTGTAGGGCACGTGAAGTGCAGATAACTGTAAGCTGTTAAACTATTATTGGTAAACAACGATCAAGGCAAGTCTTTCAGTTCCTATTTTCTACGTGAACTTGATAATTAACTGTTTTAAGTCTTTATTGCAAATAACATGATGTGCTATATTTATGTTGAAAGCATGAAACGTTAAAGTCAACTTATGACTACGTTGATTGAGTAAAGTATGCTGATTGAGTAAAGAACTCAATCTTTATACTTGTTATGTGAACTGTAGTCTGTATGTTATGATAGTCCAATGTTTAAGAGATGTATGTTGAGCATGATATTATATGCTACGTGATGCATGAAAACTGTTAGATTTTGTTGGGCTGTCGACCTCAACCTTGCAAATAACTATTTTTGCAGGTCAAGATTTTGAGGTAAAGTTATGTGTTACTTGAAAGACATGAATCAGATATGATACTTGAAGATTTATACACTTTGGTTGTGTTAGTATTATTTGAGCCATGTTTAAGGTTCCGAATGATGTATTAATGTTGAATTATAATATCGTTTTGTGATGTAAACTATTGTTATATTAAATTGATTCTGAGATATTTAGATGTAAAGGTTGAAGGTTTTGGGAACAAGGATAGTTTGTAATAGAAAATTTTAATTATTCTGCAAATTTTCAATGGTTGTATTATCATTTAATGATGTAAAATTTAAGGTTGAATGTATTATTAATTACTGAAATCGAGAATTTAATTGTATGAATTTTGGGGTCGTTACAGTTGGTATCAAAGCTGTAGGTTATAAACCTAGGTAGGAGTACCGTAGGCTATAACCTTAGAGAAGGAAGGTGAAGATAATGAAAAAATAAGCTCAGATAGAGTTTAAACAATAAGAAGTAAGTTAAGAAATTTATAAAGAATAGATTAGAATATGCGTGAGAGGATTCAAAGAAGAATCTCGCAGAGTTATAAGGAATATGAATGTGGGGTTACCAACTCCAATAATAAGGATGTAAGGTGATGATAAATAGACAATGTCTATAAAAAAAGAATGGAAAAGAAGTTAATAATAAAAAGTTATAGTTAAGTATGGTACAATTGTACTCTTTAGTAGTTGATGTATGGTATCTAGGCTAAACAATTCTTTCATAGAGCGGAGGTATATACGAATTAGCAACTCGGAACCTAGTTTGTTGATTGTTTGTGGGAAACCACTCAGCGTACTATATTGAAACTATTAGAGACTCGATGTGTACCAAGTATAGAAAATGGATACGTATGATGGAAATGTGGAACTCTAATGAAATGTTGAGCAACATAAATGAATTAGAAATTCTTAAAGGAAGAATTGTTATATAAACAAGAAAATTCAAAGACGAATCTTAAAGAGACATAAAGATAAGAAATGGGAGTTCCCTAACTCCAATAGCAAAGATAACGAATAATATCGTAAATGATGAAAAAAGAAAGAAAGAGGATCGTAAAACAAAACGATCACGAGTTAAGAAAAGAATTTTAAGGGAGATGATTATAGAATAAGATCACAACGTAATCTGTTTAAGTTATAGAAGAAAGATGGTCTGTAATGTTTGAATAATTATAGCATAATGCTATGAAGATGGTGTACTATGAAATAGTACGAGATAACTCACGAGGAGTTATAGATGATGTGATATGAGAAATTCGTATCGAGCAAAGAGCAAGTTAAGAGTAAGATAGAGTTAGGTGGGATTTCAATTGAGACTCATGTGATGGCTGAGTTGTACAAACCTTTGTATGGGCGAGAGTTTTGTGCTTGCACTCAGCTTATCACATTGATAATCATTAGAATGTTGGTGTCGCGCTATCAATGTATATGTGGTGAAAAGGTGATTCTTTTCTCATGTGTATGGTTGATAATTAGAAACTATTAAGATTAGTCAGATATTATTAGGATTAGGTGCAGTTCTTAAAACTAATGTATATGGTATGTTTGTGACTCATAATAATATGGTATGTTTTTGAACCCCTCAGCGAATGGACGCCTATGGTCTGACTAGGATAAGTTCTTAAACTCATATTATTGTGGTAAGTTCCTGAATTTTCGATGTGTAGTAAGTTTGATGAACTGGGGTATAATTAAGTGTGAATGGAGTATTAAGGATGATAGGAATAGATAGACCTATTAAGCAATGGATCATTATAGAAAGTGGAGTTGATGGTGAAAGCACGGGTATTCCAAATCTTCTAGCTATGCTAGACTTCAAAATTTTTAACATCAAGCTAAATTCGCACTATCTGCCTTTTTAAAATAAATTTTCTCTCAATGCATGGTGACAAATGTGTATGTGTGGACTTCGAGACACTGACACATCGTTACCTGTTGAGATATGATATCACTAAAATTGATTTTTAAAGATTTTTGAACTGTTTAAAGAATGGTCTATGCTAATTGTTTCGGCTAGATAAAAATGATTTGAAAATATCGTAATGTATTTTATATCATTAATGCGCCATGGAACCTGGTGCAAAGATGATAAAAATGATGGAGTCATCAATGCAGTATTACTTAGTATTTGATGTGATCTAAGGATTGTCAACCCACTATGGTATGATGTAGTATGATAAAATTATCAAATGACGGAATCCTCAAATAGACTGTAAATACAGTGCGGTATCACGACGTCATAAAAAGATTTTTGAGGCTTCTTTAAGATATGAGAATATATATATATATATATATATATATATATATATATATATATATATATATGTGTGTGTGTGTGTGTGTGTGTGTGTGTGTGTGTGTGTGTGTGTGTGTGTGTGTATTCTCATATATACAGTGCGGTATCATGACGTCATAAAAAGATTTTCGATTGATGTTCGAATTGTTGTAGAAGTCTATGATATTTGATTCAGCTAGACAATTATTGAAACATGTTCATGAAATTCAAGCGTTTATTGAAAAGTTATGCCAAACCAAATTATTTTGGTGTGGATTCAGTTGTTGAAAAGCTGAGGTGAACAACCCTATAAGGGGACATGTTTTCGGGGACAATAGTTCTGACCGTCACATATATAGTCGTTACAAAACACTACGTTACAGCCCAACGTAGTGGTACAATAGGCTGGCCACCTAGTGTACGTGTGGAGGGTGTTTTCAGTCTTTGTGATTGATATACACTCTGGTTTGTAGTGTAAAGGATTGAGTTGAAGCACTAATAGAGTTCACGGTCTTGTGACCCCTCAGCATGATTTGGAATCTTTTAAATTCCTGAGTTATTCATACTGTTTCCCAATTATTGAGAAATTGTGGAAGATTCTTGCTATTCAAAAAGGCGAACGTGGTAAGGATGATATTCCTTAGAAAGAAGTAAGTCGTAAAATGCGACACGGAATGATAAATATATTGAATAAGTGAGAAAATAAATTTTTGAAATGAGAAGGAGATGAGTTATCAAAGAATAATGTAAAACTTTTAATAGAAAAGTTTAATAATTATAGAAAGATCTTTGTGGGAAGAAGTGGTTATAAAACCCAGTGAAGAAATAAAGTATTAACGTAAAATCTATTTTGATAGATTGAATAAATGAGGATTAATAAATAAAATTTTAAGGACGAAATTCTTAGAAGAATGGGTGAATGTAATATCCCGAGTGTTTGTGTATCGATCCTTAGAAAAGAAAATTAATGGGTTAAAGAATATATAATACTCAAAATAAAATTGAGTCTAAGTAAAAGAAATCACTAGAATTTTTATCAAGAATGGTGGGGGTAGGAAATATAAAACCTATATTAAGGTAAAGTGTTGAAGTTATTCAACGAAGAGATTTGATGAAAACCTGAGTAAGATAGGGTTTCGGTAATTCCGAGGACGGAATCCTTATAAGGAGGGAAGGATGTGACAACCCGAATTTTTATAAGTTATTAAAATATGAATTTAATAATTAAAATTCTTATTATGAGATGTGTTGAGTTTGAGTATGTATATATACGTGCTTTATATTTTAAAATATGTGATCTAGTGTGAAGAGAAATATATAGTCATATATTGGGAAAGTGAGGTTTAATAGTACCTGAATTATTTGTTTAATTTGTATTTTCGATTCTGGGGACAGAATCTTTGTAAGGAGGGAAGAATGTGACAATCCAAGATTTTAGTAATTATAATTTAAAATATTTATTAAATAAAATAAATATTTTAATGATGTGGTTATTATTAGTAAATATTTATGACTAGATAATATTCTAAATTAAATTAATTTATAATTTAAATAGTTGTAAAATAACATAAGATGTTATATTATTGTTTTAATTTAATAATTCAAGATGGCATGATAAGTTATTAAATAAAAATTATAATGAGATTATAATTTTGTGATATTTGTTTAAGTGGAATATTTACTTTAATTATTGTATGTGTAATTAATTTATTTGATTATTATTGGATATGGAAATCCAAATAAACAATATGTAATTATAAATTATAAACTAAATTGTTTATTAAATAATTTAGTTTTGCCAAACAAGGTTTAAATATATTAAGTCTTTAGATTTTAAAGGGTTTTGCCAAACAAAGCCTTATAGTTTTTGGATTTTAATTTTTTAAAATTTAAATAATCTAAATAAAATAAATTAATTAATAAATAAAAGGTATTTATAATCTATACGTTTATATAGTATGCAACTGATATACTTATTATGTGAGTTAAGGCCATGTCAGTTTTATTTTGTTTTACGCATTGGTTTATCAATTTGGTTATACGCGTTCTAGTTTTTGTTAAGCCTAAGAACATTCAGAGAGTTTAACAAATTCAGAGAATTTGAGAGAACTTGAGAAGAGAAGAACAATTTCACTGTTTAACAAAGAGGATTAGGAGGCTAATTGAAGGTATTTTTATATAACCTCAATCATATATGTATATATACATGTATATGTGTTTCACGATAAGATTTTCTTATGTTCTGTGAAATCAATTTGTTGAATTATTGATATGTATAACTGGTAATTATGATTATACATGTTGGTGATGTTAGAGTTTGCATTTAGATAAGAATTTGTTATGCTAATTACGGTTAATAAGTAAGAAAAGTGTTTATAGAGAATATTTTTCATATGTCTTATGAAAGTACAAAATTCGTTAGTCAATTTGTATGATAATCTATGAATTGAGTCTTGTATATGCTAGTTCGTTAAGAAACGACGAGAATGTAGTTTGAACGAAGTGATTTGGTGAAGAATTGAAATCACAGTGTTGATTTTTGGGAAGGATGTCAAAAAAATTGAGTTTTATATGAAAATGAGAAATTTGAGAAATTAAAATAGTTAATAGTGTTGTTAAATTGTTCTATGTTGATTAATATGTTAGCAATCATGTTATGATAGTTTTATATTTATTGTATATGTTAATTTCACTGTTTTTGTGGGTGAAATTCGTGTTAGTTGGCTTAAGAATAGTGTCGAAAACACATTCTGCAAAACTGAAACAGGTGTGTAGCGCGGGCCTGCGGTAACCTAAGGTAATACTGGCACGGCCGCGCCAGTAGTCAATCACAGATAGTGAAGTCTGCTACTTCTGCAGACTTTGGACATTCATTGCAACTTAGCTTAAAGTTATGTTAATGTGTCAAACGTGTAAATGATATGTATGATTTAAGAAACTTAATGAACAATGAATAAGTGTTGTGAATTTTACACTTGTGATTCTGAAATGAATATTATAAGATATGGAATAGGGTTAATATAAAACCAATAATGATTCATAGCAAGACTTAAGCACTTGAATGAACTTCGAGTATGAAATATAGTGAGATATAAGTCGAAAGTTAACACAATCAAATTGAACATTGTGTATTGATTAATAAGAAGGGTTATGGGAGGTAGAGTAAAGTTTACATTACAATTATTATGCGTTGCTATATGACTAATAGTTGATGTGTATGGTTATATAATTGTGTAGGGCACGTAAAGTGTAGATAACTGTAAGCTGTTAAACTGTTATTGGTAAACAACAATCAAGGCAAGTTTTTCAGTTCCTATTTGCTACGTGAACTTGATGATTAACTATTTTAAGTCTTTATTGCAAATAACATGATGTGTTATATTTATGTTGAAAGCATGAAACGTTAAAGCCAACTTATGACTACGTTGATTGAGTAAAGCATGCTGATTGAGTAAGGAACTCAATCTTTATACTTGTTATGTGAACTGTAGTCTGTATGTTATGATAGTCTAATGTTTAAGAGATGTATGTTGAGCATGATATTATATGCTACGTGATGCATGAAAACTGTTAGATTTTGCTGGGCTGTCGACCTCAACCTTGCAAATAACCATTTTTGCAGGTTAAGATTTCGAGGTAAAGTTATGTGTTACTTGAAAGACATGAATCAGATGTGATACTTGAAGATTTATACAATTTGGTTGTGTTAGTATTATTTGAGCCATGTTTATGGTTCTGAATGATGTATTAATATTGAATTGTAATGTAGCTTCGCGATGTAAACTATTGTAGTATTAAATTGATTCTGAGATATTTAGATGTAAAAGTTGAAGGTTTTGGGAACAAGGATAGTTTGTAATAGAAAATTTTAATTATTTCGTAAATTTTCAATGGTTGTATTATCATTTAATGATGTAAAATTTGAGGTTTAATGTATTATTAACGACTGAAATCGAGAATTTAATTGTATGAATTTTGGGGTCGTTACACTTACCCTGTATTGGCTCGCGCCGCAGAGCGAGCTCTGGTTTTTCCAAAAATACGTGGCGCCGCAGCGCCACTCCTAGGTCTATAGCCCGCACCGTAGCGCAAGCTCCGGTGCCCAGGCAGAAATGACTGATTTTGACCTAGCCAAAAGGAGGGGACGCCTATAAGAGAAGCAAGCCTCTGCATCTGATATATCTCATAACCTATAACATAGGAGACCTTAGAATTATGAAGACCCCAAACTCAGGAACTTGAAACCCGAACTCGGTTCATCACGATACCATTTCTATGAGCGGAATAATACTAATAATAGTAACAATAATATAAATATCAAACTTAACTTACATTTATCAGAGTCTAATCCCAAGTACGTAACCTTTAAACATTCGTTACAAACCATGATAGATAATATATATCATACTTGTCTTAATAGTATTAAACTATTACGTAAGATAACGTTCATTCATTCATTCAGCAACCTTTTCCTTTTTCCTTGTTCTAAGCAGAGCTCTCTGATCATTCACACTTAGCTGAAAATATTTAAATTAAGCAAGGATGAGCATTTAGTTGCCCAGCAAGTAATAACAATTATGAATATATTTATCTGAAATAAATAAATGTTTTCTTTGAACATCACTTCCACAACGAATTTATAGTTGTGAAGTAAACTGAACTGATAATAATAACATAACAATTCTATCTCAAAATTTTGAAACTACGTATTGACTATATATAGGGTAGTCGACATTCTATGAATATTATTTTAAATTTTCGATAAGGTTAGACAGAACTTCATCTGCAAACCGTCATAATTTACGAGCACAAGGTTGTACTTCCCATGTACCCTGTATTGATCAATACTACATTACAAGAACGATGCTATCGTTCACTCTGTCCGCCTTGGGCGCATAAAAGTTTTCCAGTGTAGGGATGTTCATACTTAGTCTGGAATCCAAACTAAAACAATTTGATTGGATACAAAAAGATTTTAACTTATTCAACGATATTTCTGAATTTGTGTCTAGCTGGGTCAAATAGCTTAGACGGCTTATATATATATATATATATATATATATATATATATATATATATATATATATATATATATATATATATATATATATATATATCAACATGTGATTAAATACAATGATTATCCAAGTGGGGACACTTGTATAACCATGTTTAGAAATTAACGAACAGAATATATATCTGAATTACCATATACTAACAAGTTGATAAACAATAATCGAATATAGAATATATCACAATAGGGTTAATAATATAGCATAATAATAATATAATTCTGAGACTTCTTACTCATGTCCATTGCATAAAGGAAATGCAAAGGTAAGATACTTGCCTGGCCTGCTGCTTATAGTACGCAACTTAGTTTTATCTTTTATATCAAAACCTATCACTAATAAGATCATTTGATCGATTAGAATAACATACTATAACACATAGCATTGTTTATTGCAGTCATCACATAACTTAATCACATTATCACATATGTTCCACAACCATTGAATCACAAATAAACACATATTTAATCAAATTATCTAAGTTCAGATCAATTTTTGAAACATGTCGGTGTACCGACGACTTTATCGGGTAATCATTTAGTCTAAGACTCTATCCTGTAGTTCAATATCTGTAAGTATCGGTCATATTATTTGCAAACATTTATTATAATTTATCATGAATTTTCAAACACCGGAATCATTATTAAATGATTTAAATATTACACAATTATATTATCATTAATATTTAATTAATATTAAACTATTAATGAAACTATTACCAAAATGTTAAAGTTATTTATAATAACTTAAAATACTTTTAAAGTATTAGTATTACACTTTAATGATTTTTAAAAGAATTAAAATCATTTTTAAATAATTATCATTAATATTAAAGTATTAATGTCTTATTTATCAAAATATTAAAAGTCATTAATTATAACTTGAAATATTTTTAATTCATTTATATCATTTTTAAATGATTTTTAAATTAATAAAACCATTTTAAAACTATTTATTTAATATAATTATTAAAAAAATCTAATATCATTTAATATTAAATTAATATCATTTATTAATGAAATTATCCTTTAAATATTAAAAGTTATATTTTATAACTTAAAATATCTTTAAACACTATATTTTCATTTAAAATGATTTTTCTAATATTAAAATCATTTTTAAACTAATTTATTTAATATAATTATTAAATAATATTAATATCATTAATAATAATTAATTAATGAAATTTAACTTTAAATATTGAAAGTTAAATTTTATAACTTAAAATATTTTTAAACTATTTATTTTCATTTAAAATAATTTTTATAATATTAAAATCAATTTTAAACTAATTTATTTAATATAAGTATTAAATAAATTTAATATCATTTAATATTAAAATATTAATATTTTTCATGACAAAATATCAAAAGTCATTTTTTGTAACTTAAATAACCTTTAAATCATTTTTCTATAATTTTTACATCATTAATTCTATTTTCCATAATTTATTTAATACATTTATTAAATAACTTAATTACCATTAATATTAATTAATTATTGAAATTTCATCACAAAATATTGAAAGTTATCAAAAATAACTTAAATTATTTTCTTATACCATAATATAATTTTAAATAATTTTTCATGTATTAAAATCATTTTTAAATAATTCATTTAATATTATGATTAAATAAATTAAATACTTTTAATATTACAAAAATATTAAATATTTATGAAATATATTCAAAATAATTAAAAACTAATTTTTGAAATTTAAAATAATTTTTAAAACTATTTTTGTAATTTTTAGAATTTATTTTCTATTTTTAAAGCATTTTTCAGAATTTAAGAAATTAAATTAATTAAATCCGTCGCTAAAGGCTTTAACAACGATTTCTGTCGCAATAGGTGTTCTTGGGGGCCAAGAACACTGACATTCAGTGGCTAAGGTACCTATTTTGACCGGCTTTAACTTTCAGTCTACACATGTTCTGGACAATCTTATGGATTGATCATGTAGTGTTTATGTAATACTACATGAATCAAGCATGAAATCAGTCATACCAACACATAGCACGAAGATCTGGCCACTCAAAGGCATTGTCAGAACTTTCTGGGTTTTCCAGAAAATCCAGTTAGTTTCTAGGTCCATTTTGAGGATTTAATTTCTATACACTCTGGTTACTGTTAATGTGATCTAAAGGTTTATAATTATAGCCAAGATGTCATAGAACAACTTTGTAACAACAAAGCATCATATCATCATCAGACAAGAAAGATCAAAGCTGGTCAAACATTGTCAGAGAATATGTTCTTCCGGTTTCTGGAATTTCCAGAAAAGTAACTCGTGATTAGATGGTCAGGTTTGACCGTCCACTACCTTTGATCAGTTGATTGTTTGTGGAATATTAAGAGATGACTTTAAAGAGCATATAACAGACTATAAACTAGTTACAACAACAACATCAAAAGCTTAACTAATTGACAGATCAAGGCTTGCAAAATCTTGTCAGGCGCTGGAAAACAAGTTTCTGAGTTACCTAGAATTCAGCCGGTCATGCCCGGTCAACGGGCTTTGACCGTGAATAACTTCCAATCGGTTCATGATCTGACTTTGATTCTTGAACCAAATGAGAGATCTTATACCATACTACAAATAAAAACTTTTAAACAACAAAAAAAAACTTAATAATCAAAGATCTATGGGGTCTGACATTTGACTGTCAGACCCAAAAACCACATTTTCCAGATTTTGAAATTTTTTAATTTCGAACACTTAGGTGTTATGGATCTGCATGATACCAACCCAGATCACTTAAATAGACTACAAACAACATGTTTTAACACAAAATTATAACATTTAACATGCAGATCAAAGTCAGATTTTCAAGTTAGGGTTCTACCTCTTTTGATCAAATCCTTGATTCTAGCCACTGATTTGGTTATGGGTGATCGTGGGGCTTGATTTGTGACTGATATATCTTGATATTTTCGGAGGTGAGAGCTTGAGAGAGAGTAGTTAAGTGTTTGTGAAAAATGTAAGTAACAAATGACATTTCTCTCTCTTCAAATCTATATATACAACTTGTATGCTATGTATTTGGCTGGAAATTGGGCTTATCTGCTGAGATTTAAGGCACATGGGGTGGTTGGATTTGGTCACCAACTTCCCTTAAGGTCAAAACCTATTGCTAGCTTCAATTATACATGAGGGCAAAAATGTCTTTTGGCTTTTACAATTAAGGGCAAACTTATAAACATGGCAAACCCTTAGGGTTTAGGGTTTGGGTTAATATTTAGGGTTTGGGCCATTTTAGGATTTAAAATGATTTCTAGAATTTGCAATTTAGGGTTTATAAAAAAAATAATAAAATAATAAAATTTTAGTTTCTAAAATACAAAATTAAGGTTTCTTAATTAATTAGGTTTCCTAATCACATATACTTGATAATTAGGTTTATGTTTTACTAATTATCATTAAGCGTGCCTAATTAGCAATTAGGGTTTACAATTAGCAAATTAGGGTTTATAATTTAAATATTAGGGTTTCTAAAATTAGGATTTCAAATATTAATTAAAATTTCTCTAATTAACATTAAATTCTTTAATACACCACTCAAATCACATTACACAGTTATATAACAATCTCGAACTCAAATTGAGTTTTAAATTAATAATTATAGTTTTTCCACATAGTAATTAGGGTTTTCCTAATTAAAATTAAATTATAATAATACATGTCATTATTCATATAACACAGTGACTTAACAGATTTTAAAGTCTTATTTGACTGCAAAATTAGTGTTTATCAGTAACACTAGGGTTTTGTCATAATACATCATAATTGACCAACCATTATCAGTCCACAAGCATACAGTACATATTTATAGCACTGAAAAATTAAAATATAATATTATTATATTATTATTTTTATTCATTGATAAAAGTCCAAATTTTGGATTTCAAATCTGATTTATTCATTATATATAACATTATTAATTAAGTTAAAATAATTAACTTAATTAATCTTGCATAAATTCATATAATAAAATAAATAATTATTATAATAATTCTAAAAATCATTTCATATATTATTTAAATAATATATAATTATATTTTCATGGAAAATAATTAATAAAAATATTTCTACTATAAAATTAATTATTATAAGAATATGCTTTATAATAATCAATAATTCTAAAATAAAATTATTTACAAACATTTATGTAATAAATATATTTTTATTTATTACATAATTACATATATGCATTATCTTGCACAAATCCTTATCCTTGAAATAAAAAAAAATTTATACGCAAAATTTATGATTTAATTTTTATAAAAAATATTGGGTTGTTACATTCACCCTCCCTTATAAAGATTCTGTCCTCGGAATCACCGTTTTAAAAACCTATACATACACGGTTACATAGTATACACAATCTTTGCAAGTAGATCTTGATCATCGTTTGATCGAACTGATCTTTAACTATACACATAAAGCTTATCTTTCTGATTAAACAGGAATTTGATTTCTAAAAGAACTCAAATTTCTCCCTCAAAATTTCTTTATAAACTAATTTACTATATATAAGAAAATAATATATAAAAAATAAAATTGGTTCGAGTAATACCTGGAGTTGCATCCCCGGCTGTTACAGTTTCTTGAACGGTCAGGTTGAAGATGCTTGCGGTTGATTTCGTTGGTTTGTTTGTTGATGTTGGTCCCGTCGTCGCCAATGTCCTGCTGCCTTTTTCCCGTATTCGCATTCCTTGCCTCCATTCTCCTTCTTGGACAGTCTTCCACCTTATACTTCATTGATCCACACTTAAATCACATAGACTTGCCCTTTATCTCCTCTCCTTTTTTTATCGTATAGGTGACAAAACTATCTTTTGCCCCTTCATTATCTTAGATATTACAAATGCTTCCACCGGGTCAGTTGATCCTCTAAATCTTGGCGGTCTGATTGCCTTGAAGTCTTTGACATTCGTTGATCGATTATCTGGCTGATCTTCCGGCGACTGGTATTCTGTTCTGCATAGCTTGATCGTCCATAATCGCAAAATTCTGTATCGGGTCTGGTCATCTTCCAGCTTTGTCGACAGGTTCTTCTGTCCGTGAATTTCGTTTTTCGTCTTGGCGGCATTATCACACTTTATTCTTACATTCTAAGCCTTATCGTATACGTATAATCATATAACACAAAACTTTCTATTCCAATAATCATGTACTCAAAATATTAGATTTTGAAAATTTTGTTTACTGTAGTAACCAGTATACAGATAAATATCTACTTTCTTTATACCAACTTATTTCATTAATCCATCATAGACTCATATTCATAACACTTGACATACCATATAACATATTGCTTTAATCATACGCTATCCCTTTTGTGACTTCAAAAGTTGGGAATTGCTGACACAACTTATTCAAATTTGAAAAACATTACCTTATACAAACATACCTATAATATACATAACATAACATAGAATCATACTTATTCAAGTAATACTAGTACTACTTATTTCTTATGCATTCACTAATGTTCAGTTGCTTAGTATTCTATATAGTCCCATCATCCTCAATAATCCCTTCACACCTAACTACACCTAGTCCGTCCAACTTACCATACATTATGAGTTTAAGAACTCACCACAAACATATGAGTTTAAGAACTCGACATTGACCACATATTCTTTAACTATACTTTACCTTTCAGTTATACTATCGTTTCAAGGTCTGGTACTATACTTTTCAAAATAACCACCCCATTGAGGTAGCTTTCAATGTGAGCCTCTATTTCAGCTATTGGCTTTGATATTGGCTCGATTTTGGAGGTTGACTTCTTCTTTACAATTTGAGGGTATTCTAATTCTTTCTATCCGATAACTATACACAAAAATTATCTAGACTAGCATACAATATATACACACAACAATTTATAGTTTTATATAAGTTATCTTTTATTTTGTTTGACGATGAACTTATCTGATTCATCTCCTTTTTTAAACTCTATATGAGTTATTTGTATTTTCAACGTTTTCCTCTGTTCTAAGGTTATAGCTTAAGGTCTAACCCACCTAAGGTTTCAAACCCTAAGCTCTGATACCAACTTGTGAAGACCCCAAACTCAGGTACTTGAAACCCGAACTCGGTTCATCACGATATCATTTCTATGAGCGGAATAATACTAATAATAATAACAATAATATAAATATCAAACTTAACTTACATTTATCAGAGTCTAATCCTAAGTACGTAACCTTTAAACATTCATTACAAACCATGATAGATAATATATATCATACTTGTCTTAATAGTGTTAAACTATTACATAAGATAACGTTCATTCATTCATTCAGCAACCTTTTCCTTTTCCCTTGTTCTTAGCAGAGCTCTCTGATCATTCACACTTAGCTGAAAACATTTAAATTAAGCAAGGATGAGCATTTGGTTGCCCAGCAAGTAATAACAATTATGAATATATTTATCTGAAATAATTAAATGTTTTCTTTGAACATCACTTCCACAACGAATTTATAGTTGTGAAGTAAACTGAACTGATAATAATAACATAACAATTCTATCCCAAAATTTTGAAACTACGTATTGACTATATATATAGGGTAGTCGACATTCTATGAACATTGTTTTAAATTTTTGATAAGGTTAGACAGAACTTCATCTGCAAACCGTCATAACTTACGGGCACGAGGTTGTACTTCCGATGTACCCTGTATTGATCAATACTACATTACAAGAACGATGTTATCGTTCACTCTGTCTGCCTTGGGCGCATAAAAGTTTTCCCGTGTAGGGATGTTCATACTTAGTCTGAAATCCGAACCAAAACAATTTGATTGGATATAAAAAGATTTTAACTTATTCAACGATATTTCTGAATTTGTGTCTAGCTGGGTCAAATAGCTTAGACGGCTTATATATATATATATATATATATATATATATATATATATATATATATATATATATCAACATGTGATTAAATACAATAATTATCTAAGTGGGGACACTTGTATAACCATGTTTAGAAATTAACGAACAGAATATATATCTGAATTACCATATACTAACAAGTTGATAAACAATAATCGAATATAGAATATATCACAATAGGGTTAATAATATAGCATAATAATAATATAATTCTGAGACTTCTTACTCATGTCCATTGCATAAAGGAAATGCAAAGGTAAGATACTTGCCTGGCCTGCTGCTTATAGTACGCAACTTAGTTTTATCTTTTATATCAAAACCTATCACTAATAAGATCATTTGATCGATTAGAATAACATACTATAACACATAGCACTGTTTATTGCAGTCAGCACATAACCTAATCACAGTGTCACATATGTTCCACAAACATTGAATCACAAATAAACACATATTTAATCAAATTATCTAAGTTCAGATCAATTTCTGAAACATGTCGGTGTACCGACGACTTTATCGGGTAATCATCAAGTCTAAGACTCTATCCCGTAGTTCAATATCTGTAAGTATCGGTCATATTATTTGCAAATATTTATTATAATTTATCATGAATTTTCAAACACCGGAATCATTATTAAATGATTTAAATATTACACAATTCTATTATCATTAATAATTAATTAATATTAAACTATTAATGAAACTATTGCCAAAATGTTAAAGTTATTTATAATAATTTAAAATACTTTTAAGTATTAATATTACACTTAAATGATTTTTAAAAGAATTAAAATCATTTTTAAATAATTATCATTAATATTAAAGTATTAATGTCTTATTTATCAAAATATTAAAAGTCATTAATTATAACTTGAAATATTTTTAATTCATTTATATCATTTTTAAATGATTTTTAAATTAATAAAACTATTTTAAAAATATTTATTTAATATAATTATTAAATAACTTTAATATCATTAATAATAATTAATTAATAAAATTTAACTTTAAATATTGAAAGTTATATTTTATAACTTAAAATATTTTTAAACTATTTATTTTCATTTAAAATGATTTTTCTAATATTAAAATCAATTTTAAACTAATTTATTTAATATAAGTATTAAATAAATTTAATATCATTTAATATTAAAATAATAATATTTTTCATGACAAAATATCAAAAGTAATTTTTTTATAACTTAAATAACCTTTAAATCATTTTTCTATAATTTTTACATCATTAATTCTATTTTTCATAATTTATTTAATACATTTATTAAATAAACTATTAATATTAATTAATTAATGAAATTTCATCACAAAATATTGAAAGTTATCAAAAATAACTTAAATTATTTTCTTATACCATAATATAATTTTAAATAATTTTTCATGTATTAAAATCATTTTTAAATAATTTATTTAATATTATAATTAAATAAATTAAATACTTTTAATATTACAAAAATATTAAATATTTATGAAATATATTCAAAATAATTAAAAACTAATTTTTGGAATTTAAAATAAGTTTTAAAACTATTTTTGTAATTTTTAGAATTTATTTTCTATTTTTAAAGCATTTTTCGGAATTTAGGAAATTAAATTAATTAAATTCGTCGCTAAAGGCTTTAGCAACGATTTCTGTCGCAATAGATGTTTTTGAGGGCCAAGAACACTAACATTCAGTGGCTAAGGTACCTATTTTGACCGGCTTTAACTTTCAGTCTACACATGTTGTGGACAATCTTATGGATTGATCATGTAGTGTTTATGTAATACTACATGAATCAAGCATGAAATCAGTCATACCAACACATAGCACGAAGATCTGGCCACTCAAACTCATTGTCAGAACTTTCTGGGTTTTCCAGAAAACCCAGTCAGCTTCTAGGTCCATTTTGAGGCTTTAATTTCTATACACTCTGGTTACTGTTAATGTGATCTAAAGGTTTATAATTATAGCCAAGATGTCATAGAACAACTTTGTAACAACAAAGCATCATATCATCATCACACAAGAAAGATCAAAGCTGGTCAAACAATGTCAGAGAATGTGTTCTTCCGGTTTCTGGAATTTCCAGAAAAGTAACTCGTGATCAGATGGTCAGGTTTGACCGTCCACTACCTTTGATCAGTTGATTGTTTGTGGAATATTAAGAGATGATTTTAAAGAGCATATAACAGACTATAAACTAGTTACAACAACAACATCAAAAAGCTTAACTAATTGACAGATCAAGGCTTGCAAAATCTTGTCAGGCGCTGGAAAACAAGTTTCTGAGTTACCCAGAATTCAGCCGGTCATGCCCGGTCAACGGGCTTTGACCGTGAATAACTTCCAATCGGTTCATGATCTGACTTTGATTCTTGAACCAAATGAGAGATCTTATACCAGACTACAAATAAAAACTTTTAAACAACAAAAAAAAACTCAATAATCAAAGATCTATGGGGTCTGACATTTGACTGTCAGACCCAAAAACCACATTTTCCAGATTTTAAAAAATTTTAATTTCGAGCACTTAGGTGTTATGGATCTGCATGATACCAACCCAGATCACTTAAATAGACTACAAACAACATGTTTTAACACAAAATTATAACATCTAACATGCAGATCAAAGTCAGATTTTCAAGTTAGGTTTCTACCTCTTTTGATCAAATCCTTGATTCTAGCCACTGATTTGGTTATGGGTGATCGTGGGGCTTGATTTGTGATTGATATATCTTGATATTTTCGGAGGTGAGAGCTTGAGAGAGAGTAGTTGAGTGTTTGTGAAAAATGTAAGTAACAAATGACATTTCTCTCTCTTCAAATCTATATATACAACTTGTATGCTATGTATTTGGTTGGAAATTGGGCTGATCTGCTGAGATTTAAGGCACATGGGGTGGTTGGATTTGGTCACCAACTTCCCTTAAGGTCAAAACCTATTGCTAGCTTCAATTATACACGAGGGCAAAAATGTCTTTTGGCTTTTACAATTAAAGGTGAACTTGTAAACATGGCAAACCCTTATGGTTTAGGTTAAGGTTTAGGGTTTGGGCCATTTTAGGGTTTAAAATGATTTCTAGAATTTGCAATTTAGGGTTTATAAAAATATAATAAAATAATAAAATTTTAGTTTCTAAAATACAAAATTAAGGTTTCTTAATTAATTAGGTTTCCTAATCACATAGACTTGATAATTAGGTTTATGTTTTACTAATTATTATTAAGCGTGCCTAATTAACAATTTGGGTTTACAATTAGCAAATTATGGTTTATAATTTAAATATTAGGGTTTCTAAAATTAAGATTTCAAATATTAATTAGAATTTCTCTAATTAACATTAAATTCTTTAATACACCACTCAAATCACATTACACAGTTATATAACAGTCTCGAACTCAAATTGAGTTTTAAATTAATAATTATAGTTTTTCCACATAATAATTAGGGTTTTCCTAATTAAAATTAAATTCTAATAATACATGTCATTATTCATATAACACAGTGACTTAACAGATTTTAAAGTCTTATTTGACTGTAAAATTAGTGTTTATCAGTAACACTAGGGTTTGGTCATAATACACCATAATTGACCAACCATTGTCAGTCCACAAGCATACAGTACATATTTATAGCACTGAAAAATTAAAATATAATATTATTATATTATTATTCTTATTCATTGATAAAAGTCCAAATTTTGGATTCCATATCTGATTTATTCATTATATATAACATTATTAATTAAGTTAAAATAATTAACTTAATTAATCTTACATAAATTCATATAATAAAATAAATAATTATTATAATAATTCTAAAAATTATTTCATATATTATTTAAATAATATATAATTATATTTTCATGGAAAATAATTAATAAAAATATTTCTACTATTAAATTAATTATTATAAGAATATGCTTTATAATAATCAATAATTCTAAAATAGAATTATTTGCAAACATTTATGTAATAAATATATTTTTATTTATTACATAATTACATATACACATTATCTTACACAAATCCTTATCCTTGAAATAAAAATAAAAAAAAAATTTATACGCAAAATTTATGATTTACGTTTTATAAAAAATATTGGGTTGTTACAAGAATATCGAGAATATAGCTTATATTAGTTTTCTTCTATTTTTCTCTTTCATTCTCATGAATGTAAATATAGATTTGGTAGATTAGGGAGAAGTTTGTTGTATCCTTGGAGCAACGAGCGCATTAAGCGACACGGATTGGAAAGCTTGAAAGGAGCAGATTACTTGGAGACCGAAGGGCTTTAACAGAGTTTCTTCTTATCCATTTATTTCCTCTATTATTGTAATCCATAAATGTTGCCTTTTCTCCTACTTGTATTTGGTTTAATAATCATGAACTGAATATTTGCTCTAAGGTTATAATGGAACCCTTTATTATTTAAATTAACTGTCTTATCTCTTTGGTTGGCACCATATGATTTGGTTTAATATATTTGTGCTTTATGATTCTCGCTAAGACATTAGTGATGATTTTGG
The DNA here is from genome assembly GCA_016801055.1 of Panax notoginseng. Classification (NCBI taxonomy): domain Eukaryota; kingdom Viridiplantae; phylum Streptophyta; class Magnoliopsida; order Apiales; family Araliaceae; genus Panax; species Panax notoginseng. The sequence goes on from CM029016.1 coordinate 117,052,729, forward strand.
TAATCTACATGATATCGACAGAAGGATTGTAGATTTACACCTAATTATATTAGCATGTGATTATGGGTCTCGACTGCATAAGTTGTGCGTAGAATAGACATATCTCTGTGCGCCACGTGCCACCTCGTTGAGGACTTATGTTTAATTCCTTGTTATGATTTATTCGCATAGACATATGTAAGATTGCATCTAGCTTGGACGTTCTTTTCTGTTCTATTCCCTTTTGGGTAGATCTGGAGAGGATATGTTTGTGCATACCTAGACAGAGGTGCATAAGCACCTATGTATTCTCGGTCGACAAATTGTCGTGACCATTTAGACCAAAGAGAGAAGGGTAGCTAGTTTGATGAAACATAACACGCCAGGTATTCGACAGAATGCCTGTGTGGGGTGAAGTTGTGACATTAGCTTGTAATTCCTTAGATTACCATTCCTTATCCATTTACTTTCTTTGTTAATTAGTTAATTAGATTAATCACACTTCCATTTATTATTGTTCGAATAAGACTTTAGCGATACATAGTCGGTATTTGGTAAATATTAGTTATAGTTCCTCGTGGGTACGACACACTTTTTATCACTGTATTACTTGGTAGACCGCGTATACTTGCGCGTGTTTAGTGATCGGTTTTCCGACCAACATGTTTTTGACGCCGCTGCCGGGGAACTATTATTCTAATATTGTCCAATATTGATTTAAATCAATATAGTCTTAATTTTAACGTATATATATATATATATATATATATATATATATATATATATATATATATATATATATATATATATATATATATATATATTTCTTTTATTTGTTTGATCTTCCTTTTTGTTTTTAAGTTTACAGGTTATGGACGATCAATGTTATCAATGGCCGTAGGAGAGAACAACACAACCAAGCTCGGAAGAAGAACTCGAGCAATTGCAAGTTCAAATTGCAAAGGTCTTGAGGTTTTTTGACAATCTTGAGTGTCAGTCCACTCAGAATGCCTATTGTCAAGATCGAGCTGACATTGAACCGATCTCCTATCATCCAAACTGTCAGGGTTATCCATACTCTTGGGACTACAGTCAAAAGAAATTTCATGATCCGAATTATGCGTATCAAGTTGAATATCAGTCTCTGTCGTATTATGAGTAGACGTCTCGACCCAATGAGAGCTTTTCTGAGTACACAACACAAGAAGAAGAGAACAGGCTTGAATAGCTTCTCACTAACTTTATTGAGAGAAATGAGGTTCGGATGGCAACCCAAGAAGCCGCATTACAAAGCCTCGAAAGTCAATTGGGGCAACTCGTCAATACCATTACAAATTCACCGCAAGATAATCTATCGGTCATAATTGAGTTCAACGATGAAGTAGTAGAGCAGTGCACAGTGGATTCGCGAGGAGAAGGCGATGATTCTCACCAAGTTGTTGAGGGTAATGTCAAGGTGCAAATTTACCAACCTGTGGAGGCAGAACTAGAAGAAAAGAGGATCAACAGTGGGTACACTGTCAAGAGTAATCAACGGTTAGAAACCAAGCTCACGACTGTGGAAACCTTGGAGGGCCCACTAGCATATAAAGAAGCTTTCAACTTGATGAACAAGGTGAATTAGTGGATAATTCCAGTGGTGAAAGATTCTTCGTGCCAATGGGTGAAGAAAATGGGGATGACCAATCATCCATGTCTACCAAAAATTTAAAGGAATTGACGAATAGGCGTCATGAAATGATCATTTTCACTTATGAGCCAGATTGAACGGTATCGAAATAGTCAAGCAGACGACTTTAAAACAAACACTTGGTGGGGAGGCACCCCCATCTCAGTATCAATTTATCTGTTTTCCTTTACTTATGTCTAGTTTACTGTGTGTCTTTTCCTATTAGTTTGTTAACATAGCTGCCAGTTTAATTATACTGCAATGTCATAATCTCAGATGCATGTTTTTGTGGCTATAGAATGCAGACAACATGTGATGTTATTGCATATATAGTAGTATAGTTAAGCTAGTTATTATGTAGGTTAATATATATATATATATATATATATATATATATATATATATATATATATATATATATATATATATATATATACGGTCAGGATCAAGAACATTCTCCTTAAATAGCATTCTGCCTTAAATAACATTCTTTTATTAAAACTACGTCGTTTTGGAAGGACGCGGTGGCATTTTTATAAATACAATGCCACCGCGTATTTACAAAAATACCACCGCGTCCTTTCAAAACGACGTAGTTTTAATAAAAGAATGCTATTTAAGGCAGAATGCTATTTAAGGAGAATGCTCTTGATCCTTACCGTATATATATATATATATATATATATGTGTGTGTGTGTGTGTGTGTGTGTGTGTGTGTGTGTGTGTGTGTGTGTGTGTGTGTGTGTTTGTGTGTGTGTGTGTGTGTGTGTAATATATGTTAGCTAATGCATGGCTTTTGTGCAGGAAAAACACAGAAAATAGTCCTCGCGCCGCAGCGCCAACAAATACACTGTAACCCGCATCGCGACGCCATGTTCATTGTCCATAATTCAAACCTCGCGCCGCAGCGCCAAGGTACAAAGAGGTTCTCGCGTCGCTAACAAGTCCAACATTCTGCTAACTCGCGCTGCGACGCCAAGCAAAGAAGGCCAGCTCGCACCGCAACGCCGGCAGTGAGTTTTAATTTTTAAAAACTGATTTTAGCCAGCATTCAGGCCACTACTCCTATCTTTTCTCTCGGCACAACTCGGTAGCACAAGCGAACCAACCATCTCTTTTCTCCACAAAACCCCCACCCTCTACAAAGCATAACCGATTCACGATATCATTCATAGAATCAGACTAACCTCAAGTCAGGCGTGAATCCAAAAAGAGATCAGTAGCAACTAGGGTTTTTCCCCCTTCAAGGAAGTTCATTTGGATTTCAGTCATTCACTAAGATTTTGATAGAATTGTGGGTTGGTGCTTGGTGTTTTTCTTGTTGTGTAATTGGGGTGATTTCCACTGACGAAAATTGGGCTAGAGCACTGTCAAGCAAGGGCTGTCCAAATTTGATTTTTAGAGCGCACGCCAGGTGCTTGATAAATTTCTTAAGAGAACAATTAGACTGTTTAGGCTATTTTGGCATTAGAAATTGTTGGGATTATTCTAGCCTAAGTTTGGGGGAGTTTTGAATTGGGTTTCCTGCTTGTGTTCATACCAATTGCTGAAATTTTGACATGGCATCAAAAAGGCAACGCCTTAGTGTCGACGGGTCCTCGTCCGCAGCACCAACGGCTTGGGACAACACCAAGCTCATCAACGAAGAGGTCTGAAAATGATACAAAAGCTCGTTTGCTGCACGAAATTTGATTCCTAAGCGGTGTTTGAGGCCGAACAGAAAGGATGGCGAGTTGGTAGCCATGATTACGGGACGCCAGTGGATCCACTTCACAAGGTCACCTGAATCGACAATCGTTTCTGTAGTTCGTGAGTTCTACGCAATTGCTAGTGCTGAGGGTCCTTCTGTTGTCCAAGTCAGGGGGAAATCAGTGGATTTTGGAAGCCAAGCTATCAACGCACTATTCGCGATGCCTGGATTTGAGGGCAGTGACTATATGGAGTCGGGACTCCGCAGCTATGACCTTGAGGATATTATTAGGAGGCTCTACAAGCTCGAAACTACATGGAAGAAGAATGACTACACGGGTGAAAAGACCAATTTCCCGACATTAGCACTCAGTCGCTATGGGAAGGCATGGTTCAGCTTCATTTGTGCTAACATGATTCTGACCCGTCACCTGAGCGACGTGACTAAGGATAGAGCAATCCTCTTATTCGCCATTGTCACGGGCCTGAACATAGATATTGGAGTTCTCATCCATGAGTCGATCATGAAGGAGATCAAGAGCGCCACCTCATCGGGACTTCCACATCCATCTTTGATCACCCAGCTGTGCAAGAGGGTAGGTATCCATTGGTGGCCAGAAGGGACCAGACTATCGCACGCTTCAATGTGTGGGACGGGGCAGATTCTCATGTCAGAGGCGAAGGCTACGGGCCACCCACCGAGCCACCTCCTACAGCTGAGCCCAAGCCATCGCACCCACCAGACGCAGGCCCAGCTTTACAGGGACTACTGGTAGATATTATGGCATCCCTCACCTTGCTGTATCAGAAACACGACGCCAAGGCACAGAGGCAGCAGAGGCACATTGTAGCAGTGGCCCATAGGCAAGACATAGCTATGCAGTATTAGGCTGAGCTGGTCAACACGATGTAGAGCATATACACCGTGTACAGTGGCGAGGATGCTGAGTTCATGCCATTTCAGTTCCCAAAGCCTCCTGTCTTCCCACTCTACCCTCCACCATCACCGCCCGCCGAAGCTAATGAGGACGGTGCCGCTGCTGAGTGAGCGATCTTCAGGGAAGCCCTCTTGCATAGATTGATATATGTTTAGCAATGAGGGCATTGCTCACCTTAAGTTTAGGGGTGTTAGGGCTTATTATCTATTTATTTATGTCTATTGCCATGTTAGGTTGCTATTTCAGTGCTTTGCTTATGTTTTTATCAGTATTGTGGTGTAGTAGTTTTGAACTGCGGGATTATGTTTTGGATTTTTATTATTATGGATGCCATGAACTGTTTTTGGCTATTATTTATTAATGCTTTGATTATTATCAGCATGGTTGTTGGTTTATAGCCATCTTTTTGGGACTTTCACATATTTATATGCTTGTGCCATATGAATGGCCTTTTTACCCTATTTTGAGCTGCTATTAAGCAAGGGTGTTATATTTATCATTAATTTTTGATTGTGGCTTATGACAAGCGCCAAATAATTATGTCTATCTCTTATAGTCGTGCCAAGCATGTATAAGATAGGGGTTTGTTCAATCGATAAGTTTAGACTGTTATTGATCTGTCCTTCTTAGCAAGCACCGACCAACTGTGTTAACTAGTTATTTTTTGAATTTAGTTCGCGTGTTTATTGCTTTGAGAGTTTGTTCACTCTTATAAACTTTCATTTTTATAAGGTAATAAAAGACTTAGACGTTTATACAGTTTTGGATCTTGGATTCTGGCATGTTGACGTATTAAAAAATAAAAAATGAATGAATGAAATGAGAATAAAAAGAAAAGAAAATTTAATATCAAAAGTTTTGCGGTGGGTCAAGATGGAGCGTAAAACGTACTAGCCCATAAACGCAGGATCGATGTTGAGATGGAGCATAAAATGCACTCGCCGAATAATCTTCATTTTTCGTAAAGTCTCAGTTGGCTTATGTTGATTACGTGGCCGTTACTGCTCGAGTTATTAGATTCATAGGGGTGTTCTACACCTAGTACCCTAAAGTCATCTGGCTTGGGAGTCACTGATCAAAAGCTCATTAATGGGTAGTTCTGAATAGCCTAAGGTAATTAAAGACTGTCCGAGTAAGATTTTACTGTCTTCATGGTAGAGTCTTTTGATCTTTTCCTGCACTTGCGTCTTATTCTAAATGCTTGTTGAATATTTAAGTTGCGGAGTGTGCATATTGATATTAACAATCGATTGTGCAAACTTATTTGAGCTATGATTAGTTAGGACGGTTGGTCTCCACACACACATAGAATGGATTGAATACAGTCTTATGCTTGAAATTGAATGAACCCTTACTCCTATCAATGTTTGCCCTTTTCTCTAGGAGTATCTATGATCGAGCTTAGAAGCCATGATACTAGTTTACAATTATATTTTTCTTTCGCGTGTGTTTTATTAGTGTTAGTGTTGTGTTAGATAGTTTACTCGAGGACAAGCAAAGACTTAAGTTTGGGAGTATTTGATGAGTAGGATTTATACTCGCAAATCAGATACTTTATGACTTAAATGGTTGTCTGATCTCGTAGATTTTACATAGTCTTACATAATTATAGTGTTATTATGCTTAACTGACGTATTGCAGGGCTTTACAGGACTTTTCTAGCTTTCAGGGGCAAAATGGTTATTTTTGCCACACTCGCGCCGCGGCGCCTGTGACAATTCGAATTTTCATAAGTTATTAAAATAAAAATTTAATAATTAAAATTCTTATTATGAGGTGTATATATTTTGAATTATGTGATTTGGTATGAAGAGAATTATTTATTGAGATTATGTGATTAATATGGAGTAATGTAACTAAGTGTATTATATTAATTAGATGATTATTTAATATTTAATTAATATGTAATGATTTTATGTTTTAGTTCTAATATTTAATTGAGATAATGTAGTGATGTGGTAATTGTTACATGAAGTTATAATTAGCGAGTAATTATAATGTGACAATTTTATGTGATTAATTGATGTTAAACTTTTAATTAATTAAATTAATATTAAGATTTAATTAATTAAAGGATAACATTAAGAATATGTAACGCCCCCAAATTCAGGTACTTAAAACCCGAACTCGGTGCTTCACGATACCATTTCTATGAGCGAAATAATACTAATAATAATAACAATAATATAAATACCAAACTTAATTTTCATATGCATCAGAATCTAAATCTCATGTACGAGACCTTTAAACATTCATTACATCATCAATAATAAATATCATTGTCTTAATAAACTTTAACTATTACACAGAATATTATAAAACTCAATCGAACAGCTTTCTTTTCCCCTTGCTCTTGCATAATCCTTCGGGTTGATCATACTTGTCTGAAAATATTTAAATTTAAAGCAAGAATGAGCATTTGATTGCCCAACAAGTAATAACAACAATAGATATTAGTTGAAAGAATTAAATGTTTTCTTTGAATGATACTTCTACAACGAATCAACAGTTGTGAAGTAAGCTAAACCAATAATAACAACATATTAATCTTATATCAAATTTTTAAAACTACGTACTGACTATAACTGGAGATCAGTTAACAGACTATGAACATTATTTTCTATTTTCGAAAAGGTTAAATAGAACTTCATCAGTAAATCGTCATAACTTACAGGCACGGGGGTGATCAGCCCGTTATGCCCTGTATTGATCAATACTACATGCAAGAACGATATTATCGTTCATCTTATCCATCTTAGGTGCACAAAAGTTTTTTCATGTTCGGGATGTTCATACTTAGTCGGGAATTCGAACCAAAACAATCTGGTTGGATACAATAAAGTTCTATCTTGCTCAACAATATTTTTAAGTTTATGTCTAGCCAAATCAAATAGCTTAGACGACTTTTAAGTCAACGTATACATACTCGAAATCAATAAGTATGTATCAACATGTGATTAAATACAATGATTATCCAAGTGGGGACACTTGTATAACCATATTTAGAAACTAACGAATAGAATAAATATCTGGATTATGCACTAATACTGTGTTGATAAACAATGATCGGATAATTTAAGAACTTGTATAAATATGAATAATTGGATACATAATCAATAACAATAGAGTTAATAATCTAGCACAATAGTATGATTCTGAAACTTTCTTACTCATGTCCATTGCATAAAGTAAATGTAAATTTAGGATACTTGCCTGAGCTACTGCTTACAATAACGCAACTTAGTTTTATCTTTTATACCGAAACCTATCATTAATAAGATAGTTTGTTCCATTAAAATAATTTATCATATCGCATAATACTTTTATTTGCAGTCAACACATAACCTAGTCACATAGTTATATCAGTTATTGATTCACAAGCATATACGTATCTAGTCTAATTATCTAAGTCCGGATCAATTTCTAAAATATTTTGGTGTGCCGACGGCTTTACCGGGTAATTAATGAGTCCAAAACTTCATTCAGTAATTCACTAACTGTAAATATCAGTCATATTATTTTTAAACGACTTATAATAATTTTTAAATAATTATCATGATTTTTCAAACATCGGAATCTTTATTAAATGATTTAAATATTAACTAATTCTATTATCATTAATATTTAATTAATATTAAACTAATAATGAAACTATTTTCTAAAATATTAAAGTTATTTATAATCACTCAAAATATTTTTATTATCCTTAAATGATTTTTAAAATATTTAAAATTATTTTTAAATAATTACCATTAATATTTAAATATTAATGTATTATTCATCAAAATATTAAAAGACATTTATTATAACTTAAAATATTTTTAATTCATTTATATCCTTTTTAAATGATTTTTAAATCAATAAAACCATTTTTAATTTATTTATTCAATATAATTATTAAATAAATCAAATATCATTAATATAAGATTGTTAATGAAATTTACCTTTAAATATCAAAAGTTATATTTTATAATTAAAATATTTTTAAATTATTTATTTTCATTTAAAATGATTTTTATAATATTAAAATTATTTTTAATTAATTTATTTAATAAAATTACCAAATAAATCTAATATCATTAATATTTAATAATTAATGAAACTTATCTTAAAATATTAAAAGTTATGTTTTATAACTTAAAATATTATTAAATACCTTATTATCATTTAAAATAATTTTTAATATAATAAAATCTTTTTTAATTAATTTATTTAATGCATTTATTAAATAAATTAAATATCAATAATATTCAAATAAATAATAATATTTATGAAAAATATGTCAAATTATTAAAATTTAATTTTTTTATAACTTACATTAATTTTTTAAAACTATTTTTGTAATTTACAGAATTAAATTTCTATTTTTAATTGATTTTAGGAAATTTAATTAAATAAACTGTCGCTATATCTTATAGCGACAAAAAGTGTTGCAATAGGTGTTCTCTATCACTAAGAACACTCAAAGTCAGTTATCCAGTTGCTATGTTTGACTATGATTAATTCATTGTGTATTGTGTTTCTGGGCAAACTTATGGTCAGATCTTGTAGTACGAGTGTAATAATACACGATCCAGCCATTAACATGTTCATATCATAACACACCCGCAAGATTTAGAGTTTTGAAATCACTATCAGACATGTTCTTCACGTTTCTGGGCTGCCTAGAAACTCTGGTCATGGCCGGTCAACGCTTTTCATGACCTTATATTATGAAATCTGTTCATGTTATGGGTGGTCTAGACGCCGGGCTATGAAGAGAAACTAACAGAGAACATGTATTGAACATTAGTCAAGTCTAAACATAAACAAAGAGAAAGATCTAAGGCCTTAAATAAACTGTCAGAACTGTTCTTCATTTTCTGGGTTACCCAGAAATGAAGAACAGTTCGTGCAAACATATTTGGGCCTTCACAACTTGTGATCCCGGTAATGATTTAGTGATCTAATGGATCAAATGTGTAGCCAACATGTAATGGTATAAATATAAAACATAAAACACATAAAACAACACATACATAAACAGATCTTGGTCAGTCAAACCTTGTAAGACATCACGCTCTTGAGTTTTCTGGGTTACCCAGAAAACTCAAGTCGTGAACATTCTGCTTGGTTTGACCATCTAGAACATCTAACCTGTTTGAAGTTAAGGTGTTCTAATAGCATGAAACTATAGTCCAAGTAACAAACTACAATCCAGATACAACATACATAACAAAGAATTAATCAACAGAAAGATCTAAGTCCATATATTTCTTGTCAGAACCTTTTGGGCAATAATCTGGGTTACCCAGAATGGTCAAGTCGAGGCCGGTCAATGTAGTTTGACCATCAATAACTTTCAATTTATAGCAGAACTGATCTTGATTCAAGTTTTAGAGTAAAGCCCACATGACATACTACAAGTACAAACCTTTAACACATACAAGTCATTAACGAGCACGGATCTATGAGGTCTGACATTAGGTTGTTAGACTTCATTTTTCCAGATTTCCAGATTTCATAAAACTTCAAATCCGAGCCTCTAGATGTTATGGATCTAACATATAGCAACCCAGATCATCATTATACACTACCTACAACATATTTTAACACTAAAACACAAAATTTAACATAAGATTAAAGATCAACTTCTAGGGTTAGGTTTTATACCTTTCTAAGAAAATCTTGATTCTGACTTCTGATTTGGTTATATGTATTTGTGGGGCTTGGTTTGTGACTGATATTAGCAATGAAATTCGGAGGTTTTTAGAGAGAGAAGTTCTAGGATGAGAGTTGTGAACAAATTAGCATAATTGTGACCTTTTCTCTCTCTTGATCTATACAAATAATGGCACAAGGCACATGGCTGGTGAATTGAATCTGATTTGCTGGAATGCTATAGCTCATAGCTAGACTAGGGTAACGATTTTGCCAAGATTTGGCAAGATTTCCTAGAAATAATGCAAGAATGTGACAAAAGGGGTATTTAAGTCATTTTGCTTATAATTTTAAGGGTATTATTGTCCAATGTACTTAAATCTAGGGTTTAATCACTAGATTTTAAACCTTAAGGTTTCCCAAATAATTTTTAGGGTTTGAAAAATTAAGTTTAAAGTCTAATAAAATTTTAATTAGACTTACTAATTAAAATTAGAGTTTTTAAATAGAAATTAGGGTTTCAAATAATTAGGGTTCCTTAATATTATTATGGTTCCCAAATTAACAATTCAATTTATTAAAATAATAATTAGGGTTTCTAATTTTAGCAATTAGGGTCCCTAATTAGCAAATTAAGGTTTCTAATTTTAATTTGGATTTTCAAATATTAATTAGGGTTTTCCTAATTAACAGAAATTCTATAATATGCACCATAATTCATATAACATAATTTCTGACTAATCTTAAACTCCAGTTTTGAGTTTCCAATTATGGTTTATGACAGTAATACTAGGGTTTGTCGTGATGCACCATAATTGACTAACCATTAACAGTCTACACATATACAATATATATTTATAACACTAAAAAATAATATTATATTTAATATAATATTATTATTCTCATTCATTGCTCAAAATCCAAAATTAGGGTTTGGATTCTATATCTGATTTATCTTTCATATATAACATTATTAATTAAGTTAAAATACTTAATTTAATAATCTGAACTAAAATTCATATAATAAAATAGTAATTATAATAATTCCAATAATCATTTCATATATTATTTAAATAATATAAAAATCATATTTTCATAGAAAATAAATAATAGGGACATTTCTACAATAAAATTAATTATTATAAGAATATACTTTATAATGATCAATAATTCTAAAGTAAAATTATTTGAAATTATTCATGTAATAAATAAATTTTATTTATCACATATATACAGACACATTACTTGGCACATATTCCCATTTTTAAAATAAAAAAAAATTTATATGCACAATTTCTCATTTATTTATATAGAAAATATCGGGTTATTACAGAATATGTGTTAAAGGATCTATTAAAAGAGCTATTAAAACCGTTTTTCCAAACAATGCATTAACTATTAAAAACCTGAATTTAAAATAATATGGTTTTGCCAAACAAGCCTTATGGCTTTTAAAGTTCTAATTTTTGTAACTTATATATTAAATTGATAATTAGTATATGTAATACTATTGAGAGTTACATATTCTATAATTATATGTATTATATGGATATTGTATATACACTAAGTTACGTTAGTTTTCTAAACCTAAGTCTAAACTAAGAACAAAGAGAAGAAGAAGAGGAAGAAGAAGAAGAAGGGAAACCTTGAGAAAACAAAAGAAAAGCTTTCATCTCAATCTTTTCTCCTAATTCAACCTAGAAAGGTATCAAACTAACTCTTATACTAAATTAAGATGTTTTGTATTTAGTCTTTGTAAAATTAGGTTTTCATGATTATGAATTTATATTTATATATGGTGTTCATATGTTTTTATATGTGATTGTATGCCATGAAAGGATTTTCACAGTACAAGTGTTGTAAAAACAAGTTTTAAAATCATGTTCTTCTATGTTTTCATAGTTTTAGAGTTCTATGTAAAAATATTTTGGTGAAACTTCATAATTTTGATATGTGAATGGGATGTGTGTGTGTATGTGTGTGTGTGTATATATATATATATATATATATATATATATGTATATATATATATATATATATATATGTATGTATACGCTTACATGAGATTTTTTTAGTTGTTCAAAAGTTTCAATTCACAAAGATATGATGAACATGATGAAATCATGTTCATAGTGTTTGATTATGAAGTTACGTTGAAAATTGTGCTTAAATCTTTGATGTGAGCATGAGTTATGTGTAATATGGGTTATATTATGATATATTATGAGTTATATGGTTGTTCTAGCAATTCAATCCATGTAATTTTGATAAACAAGAGGAATTTTGTTCATAATGATTTTCTATTAATTAATTTCTTAAAATGGCTTTTAAAACTATCAAATTGATGTTTGGTTATGATTTATTGTTGAAATTAATCATGTATTATGTTAGTATGTTAAGAATATAAGTTATCACAATTAGAATTACTTGAATTGGTTTAAAAACGAATTCACAGTGAAGAATTTTGCTATGAATGTCGAAAGAAGAGGAAATAAGAGAAATAGTGAAAATTAAAGGTTGTAATCTTGATGTTTATGTTGTTTATGTGATTAGAAACGTGTTAGAAACATTAGTTTATGTTTTTGTAAACATATTACACCTTGGGTAAGTTGGTATGGTTGTTAGAAAGGAGTTTGAAGGACTAATTTGGCTTTCTGTAGTGTTCTAGATCATAAGTCGTGAAAACGCAGAAGGGACCCCTACCCCGGCGGGCTCCCCTAGAACAAAAACCCCCGTCCCAGAGGGGGGGGGTAGTCTGTCTAGCAAAATTTTTGAAAAAATAGAACTAACCGGACAAGTTTTACTAAAATAAGCATAACTTTTTCATACGAACTACGATTGCGGAGATTCAAGGTGATCCGGAACGCGGACGAATAGGCCTACAACTTTTATTCTTTAAGTTTTTCAATTTGAAGTCGGAAATAAGGGTCAAAATTGTCATCTTTAGGACAATTATGTTTTCAGAGGTAATCGGAGGGCGTCGGGCATGCACGTATGCAAGTGTAGTGCTTCTTGTGACGCCCCCAAATCCGGGTACTTGAAACCCGAACTCGGTGCTTCACGATACCATTTCTATAAGCTGAATAATACTAATAATAATAACAATAATATAAAATTCAAACTTAATTTACATATGCATCAAAGTTTACTCCCAGGTACGAGACCTTTAAACATTCATTACATTATAGATAATAAATAACATTGTCTTAATAAACTATAACTATTACACAACATATTAGAAATCTCATTCGAACAGCTTTCCTTTCCCCTTGTTCTTGCCTGAGCCTTCTGGTTGATCATACTTAACTGAAAATATTTAATTTAAGCAAGAGTGAGCATTTGAGTGCCCAGCAAGTAGTAACAATTATAAACATTAGCTGAAGGGGTTATATGTTTTCTTTGTACTACCCTTCTACAACAAGTCAATAGTTGTGAAGTAATCTGAACCGATAATAATAACATAACAACTCTCTATTAAATTTTTGAAACTACGTAATGACTATAATTAGGGTTAAGGTGACATACTATGAACATTATTTTCTATTTTCAAAAAGGTTAAACAGAAATTCATCTGCCAACCGTCATAACTAATAGGCACAGGGGTGATCAGCCCGTTATGCCCTGTATTGATCAATACTACATGCAGGAACGATGTTATCGTTCACTCTGTCCACCTCGGGTGCATAAAAAGTTTTCCCGATAAGTGATGTTCATACTTGTCTGGGTTCCAAACCAAAACAATTCAGTTGGATAATAATAAGGTTTTATCTGTTCAACAATAATCTATAATTCAACATATATATATATATATATATATATATATATATATATATATATATATATATATATATATATATATATATCTAAATTACCATATACTAACATGTTGATAATCAATGAGCGTATATAATATAAGGTTAATAATCTGTACAGCAATAATATAATTCAGAAACATTCTTACTCATGTCCATTGCATAAATAAAATACAAAGGTAAGATACTTGCCTGATACGCTGCTTACAGTTCGTAACTTAGTTTTATCTGTTATATAATCACATATCAGTAATAAGATCATTTTACTGATTAGAACAACATATTATAACTCATAGCACTCCTTATTGCAGTCAGCACATTACCTAATCACATTGTTACATATGTTTAACAACCATTGAATCCCAAATAAATACTTATCAAGTTAAATTATCTAAGTCCAGATTAATTTTTGAAACATATCGGTGTACCGACTGCTTTATCGGGTACTTATCGAGTCTAAAACTCTATCCTGAAGTTCAATAACTGAAAATATCAGTCATATTACTTGTAAATGACTTATAATAATTTTTAAATATTTATTATAATTTATCATGAATTTTCAAACATTGAAATCATTATTAAATGATTTAAATATTCATTAATTCTATTATCATAAATATTTAATTAATATTAAACTATTAATGAAACCATTGCCAAAATATTAAAGTTATTTATAATAACTCAAAATATTTTTAAAGTATTAATATTACCCTTAAATGATTTTTAAAATATTTAAAATCATTTTTAAATAATTTACATTAATATTTAAGTAATAATGCACTATTTATCCAAATATTAAAAGTCATTAATTATAACTTAAAATATTTTTAATTCATTTATATCCTTTTTAAATAATTTTTAAATAATTAAAATTATTTTAAAACTATTTATTTAATATAATTATTAAATAAATTTAATATCATTAATGTTAAATTAATATCATTAATATTAAATTATTAATAAAATTATCCTTTAAATATTAAAAGTTATATTTTATAACTTAAAATACCTTTAAACATTTTATTTTCATTTAAAATAATTTTTATAATAATAAAATAATTTTTAAACTAAATTATTTAATATATTCGTTAAATAACTAATTATCATTAATATTAATTTATTAATGAAATTTATCACAAAATATTAAAAGTCATTAAAATAACTTCAAATATTTTTCTTATACGATAATATATTTTTAAATGATTTTTCATGTATTAGAATCATTTTTAAATAATTTATTTAATATTATACTTAAATAAATTAAATACCTTTTATATTTTAAAAATATTAAATATATATGAAATATATTTAAAATAATTAAAAACTAATTTTCTGACTTTAATATAATTTTTAATAATTTATTATGTATTTTCCATAATTAAAACTATTTTTTTATTTTTAATTAAAATAATTAATTTAGAAATTAAACTGTCGCTAAAGGTACATTAGGCGACAAAACTGTCGCTAATGGTGTTCTTCGCTCAAACCCAGATTTTCATGTCAGATTTCGAGTGAGGTACTTTGACTAAGATTTGATATCAGATCGTGGTGTTTCTGGACTAAATAATGATCATAGTTTGCAGAACTAATGTAATACTACAAGATACACTAACAATTAAGGTCATATCATGCATCAAATGAAAGATCTAAGCTAACCAAAACACTGTCAGAGCTGTTCTTCATTTCTGGGTTTGCCCAGAAATGAAGAATAGTTCGACTGTTCACCTTTGAGCTCCCACTACATGATGGTTGTGCAACATTTTTGTGATCTAAAAGTTCTAGGTTGTATACCACATGTAACTAAATAGATCTATTACAAAACATCACTAAAACAACAACACAACAAGAAGATATAATCTGGTCAAACTATGCTAGAGAAACTGTTCTTCATGAATCAGGGTTTTTCTCAAAAACTCATAAGGCTGGTGGTCAACCCTAGTTTGACCACCCATATCTTTGATCATGTAACAGATCTGGTTGTTCTATGGGTTTTAAGATATAGTATTCGTGTCAAACAACAAGTCTATAACAACAACATGGCCTAAAGAATTACAAGGAGCAAGATCAGAGGCCATCAAAATGCTTGTCAGACTTTCTAGGCAAATTCTGGGCTTCAAGAACAGCCAGTCAATGTCGGTCAACCCACTTTGACCTTAAATAATTTTTAATCTACAACAGATATGACCATGATTCAAGTTACAAATTAAATATCTCCTAACAGACTACAAGTACAAACTTTCAAAACACAAAAATACATAACCGATTGAGATCTATGGGGACTGACATTCACTATCAGAACCTTATTTTTACAATTTCCAAATTTTTGAAAAACTTAATTTTGAGCACTTTAATGTTATGGATCTAACAAATACTAACCCAGATCAACTATATGGACTACAAATAACATGTTTTAACAATAAATCATAACATCTAACACAAGATCAAAAGTCAAATTTCTAAATTAGGTTTTACCTCTTTATGATCAAATTCTGATTTCTATACTTCTGATTTGATGTTAGTTGTAAGACCCCAAATTATTAATAAATGAAATTTAATTTCCTCTATTTATTATTTTGAAATAGTAAGGGTTGATTTGATTAATGTGGTTAGTTATGGGTGAAATGCGCAAATATTTTAAATAAGCAAGTGGTTATAAAATATTCATTGTTGTCGGAGAATATTCGTACGACGACGCAGTCTTTTGTGGGCCCCATAACGAAAAGCGATTGAATGAAGAAAACGACAAAAATAAGTTGTTTATAAATAACGACGTAGTTATTACCGTTAATACTGTTGGAATACCCGGTGGTTAAAACGCAGTAATACGCGTTGTTGCACAGTAGCACACGGTATTGCACCAATTATTGATTCTTACGCAAGAAGGCAGTACTCAATAATTGTTACAGTAATTACTGTTCAATATTGTATTTTATTGATTCAATAATTGTTGTGTTGATATTTTATATTACTGTTGTTTTAATAATTGTCACTACACAATATTTTCTATTATCAGAACAATAATTCATATCATCTAAATAATATTATTAGATAACATTATTGGAAATGTCTAGAAAGTTCTGTCTAAGGAGAGGTTTGGTCATCTAATTGCGCGCCAGTAAGGAGAGATCCTTATTGGAAAGCCCCCTCTTTCCTGGGAACGATCTAGTTGCCAGTACTGTGGTTCTGTAATATTATTTGTGTATAATTAATTATTGATTTATATGATGAGGAAAATATTAATTTTATGTGGATATAGATGGAAAAATTTTTAATGTGACAATTGTTGAAAATTAATATTTTATCTTTTTCTGATAAAATAATTCATTTAAATATATTATTTTAATAATATATTGATGATGATATTTTTACAATGAATGTGGGATATATGAGTATATGAGGAGGAAGAGTATTTTTGTGGCATTAAATGATTAACACATGTTTTGTGTGTTGATGGACACAATTCTTGACCGAAAATTTATTATTGACTGTAAAATCGTCCGTTTGTGGATTTCGGTCAATTTCTGTTTGGAATTTGGAAAAACTTTCTTCTGCAAAGTTGTAGAGAATTGAATTTCCTATAAAAACTCGCCAGATTCGAATTTTCTGATAAAAGGCTATTTATTATGAATTATTGAAGTTTCGAAGTTCTGAAATAATTGATTTTTGGAGTTTAAAATGTTTTTTTTAAGAAAAACGTTTTTTGTTGCAATTGAGTGGCTCACATGTGTTATACATGATCTGAAATCAGATTTCTTAGGTGGGCTTGACAATTTTGTAAATATAATATTATTATATTCAATTTTCTGCTTTGGTGTTCTAAGTATTTTCCTATAAATAGGGTGCTTAGGTTAGAATTAAAAATCACACTAGAAACACAAGTTTCTCTCACTTTCTCTCTCTGTATCGAGCGTATTCTTGTGAGTATTTGATACTTTGAGTGTTGCTATACGGTGCAAGTTTCCTTCAGCACTATATCTAGTATTCCAGTCAGAAGTACAGTATTTCCGAGGTAAGGGATGTTATTTCTTCTTAAATGATATTATTTTCTTCAATATCATTATGTCGAAGTATTGATTCGAACTTTTTATCAAATTTAGAACTTTTCATGTCGGGGTTACTATTCATGAGTTACTATTCACGAGTTACTATTCACGAGTTACTATTCACCGAAAAATGAAATTTTCTTCTTTTCGTCCAAAATATCTATTCTAGATACTAGCTTTGATTGTATCCATGTTTTGATCATTCTTGAATTTCACTCCACTATGATTATTTATGAGGTATTTTTGGACATGGAATAGCTGAAATACGAATCCTTAATATTTATTATTTTGTTTCACTGGATTCGTTTCCTTTAAAATATTTTTCATCATCCTCAGTCCTAAATGATGATGTTACTGAATATCTTTGGCCTGTAGTGCAAAGATTGATGATTTTATGATGAATATCTTTGGCCCGTAGTGCAAAGATGAACAGGTGTTGAGGTGAACATGACCAACTGATGAATATCTTTGGCCTGTAGTGCAAAGATGACTATTTGATTCAAGATATTTATTGATTGATGTTACAGGGATAAAATGTTGATGATGGGCTTTTAAATTCATAGATAATCGTAGATTTCATTCTCTACGTAACTTCTCTATGAATTATTATTTTCCGCTGCGAATATTGATTGAAAACTTGTTGTCTATTGTATTCTATTAAATTTTTCCCTGTTGAAGACTAACGATAATTTGTTGTATATTATCTTAGTCATAATATTCTTTACTGGGCTAGTTGAGCTCACCCTTTTTCTTGTTGTTCCATTTTTCTTCTCAGGAGGCGAGAATGTAGCGAGTACTAGTCGGGGTGTGGAATGATGGTTCAAGACAGTTGTTTTAGTAGTCCTCACTATTTTGTAAAATAGTATATCAATAAGTATAATGAGTTCTTAATTGAGTATGAATACTGTCTAGATGACAATATTTGTATTTAAACTCACAGTATATGTGTTGTCGTATTTTGCACGACAATTGTAATAATAAAGTTGTAGTTATTTTCTGTACCATGTATTTGGCGACTCAGAATGGGTTGGGTGGAATGGACCTATTTTGGGGGCGTCACAGTTGGTATCAGAGCTTAGGGATATGATCTCTGAAGGAGATCGGGGAATAGAACTAGGAGAGGAGAGACGAGTAAATCCTTCGCTAGTATGTCCTACCTAAGCTTATCTGTTGGTCGGTCATAATATAGGGATATTATGTGATTTGTTAATTTGTTAAATTAACCCTTGTTTATGGCAGTATTTGAGAATGTCGATTGAGAATGTTAACAGTGGAGTAAATGAGACCGTGAAGACACCTTTGCTCACCAACGAGGAGAACGTGCAACAGGTTGGCAATATTCCTCCTGTAAACAACACCACTGAACAGACGATGAACGACGGGATGTTTAGGAGTTTTTTTCAGTTCATGCAAAACCAGACGAGGGAGACTCGTGTACAAAATACGTGTAGAAATGATAGCAACGCGCGGCTTGTCACGGCAAAGCAGTTCAAGGAGTTAGGACCACCAGAATTCTGGGGAAAGCCGGATCCGATTAAGGCAGCGACGTGGGTCAAACAAATTATCAAGATATTCGATGTCTTGGGATGCACGGAGGAACAGAAGGTTCCATTCGCCACCTTTATGTTTCGTGGCGAGGCAGACTACTGGTGGGAGTCTGTGAAGCGTACCCATCCAGCCGCACTCAACATGTCTTGGGAGACATTTCAGAAACTATTCAATGACAAGTACTTTCCTGAAAGTATTCGTCATATGAAGGAGGTAGAGTTTGTTAGACTGGAGCATAATAACATGACGGTGTCCCAATACGAGGCGAAATTTGCAGAGTTGTCCAAGTTTGCACCTCATTTGGTAGAGAATGAGGAACGTATGACGCGGATGTTTCTGAGAGGTTTGAAACCCTGCATACGTCAATATCTCATTTCTCATAAATTTTCTCTCTATTCAGATGTTGTCAGCAGGGCTCAATTATTAGAGCGAGATAGCGAGTACGGTCAATCGAGGGACCACAACCAGGATCATACCGGTAACAGCAGTCATCAGAACAACGATAACCAGCAGAGAAAGAAGAATACGGACAAGAACGGCAACCACTCTGGTGGTAATCGTGGCCATGAATATAGAAGAAGCGAGTTGGGAGGAGATTTTAAAAAGAGGAGATTCAACAATGATAATACGAAGACGTCAGCACCAGCAGCAACTGGTTCCAAGGGAGGAGAACGACCACCGATTATATGCTATAAGTGCGGAAAAGAAGGACATATCAGCCCAAACTGCCCACAACAGTTTAAGGTATGTTATAACTGTGGAAAGGAAGGACATATCGCTCGAGATTGTACTGTAGCAAAACCAAGTCTAACGGGGGTGGTGACTCAAAAAGTTATCCCAGAAAAGTCAAAGTCAACGGTTCCTGGAAGAGCGTTTTTCGTGACTGGTCAGAATGCGAGGAACCCGAACGAAGTTAACACGGGTTAGTTAATTATAAATTTTTGCGAAGTCTATACCTTATTAGATACCGGTTCTACCCATTCTTTTATCTCTCTTGCTTGCGTTCAACGTTTAAACTTGACTCCGGAGAAATTAGACTTTGACCTATCTGTGAAAACTCCGTTAGGAGAAACTTTCGTTACATCCACTGTTTATAAATCTTGTTTGATCCAAGTTGGCACCATCACATTACTTGTTGACCTTATTTCTTTAAAGATACTTGCTTTTGATGTGATTTTAGGAATTGATTGGTTAACTACTCATCATGCCAAAATTGATTGCTTTCGTAAGGTTGTTAGTTTTCATATTCCTAAGCAACCTGTTATTCAAATTCAAGCAACCAAACTATTGAAGTCAAACTCTTTCATATCAAACAGTAAAGTCATTCGTTTATTGAAAAACGGATGTCAAGCTTTCTTAGCCCATGTCATGGACTTGAACAAAAATACGTCAGATTTGAGTGATATTTCTGTTGTTTGTTTCCTGACGTATTTCCTGAAGAATTTCTTGGCTTACTCCCAAAGCGTGATATTGAATTTTGTATCGACTTTGAACCCGGTACAAAACCCATTTCTAAAATCTCATATTGAATGGCTCCTATTGAACTTCAGGAGTTAAAAACATAACTGTAGAAGTTTGTACCCGAGCCTCTATCTGGTGACTTCTTTTGTGGAATGCACTGAAGCCAAACTCTCCGTAGGGGACGCCATATTCGTGCGATAGTAAACTGATAGGTGTCATTGTGACGTGCTATCCAAGATTGGGATATGAGTCACAGTTGAGAGCAACCTAAGTCAGTAATCGAAATACATAGCTTTCTAGGCTTAGCTGGTTATTATCGGAGATTTGTAAAAGGATTTTCTCGAATCGCTACTCCGTTAACTCAGCTGACTCGAAAAGATACAAACTTCGAATGGATCGAGAAATGCGAGAAGAGCTTCCAAGAATTCAACATGCGACACCGACGTTGGCTCGAGTTGTTGAAAGATTTCGATCACACCATCCAATACTATCCTAGAAAAGTAAACGTGGTAGCTGACACATTGATCGTATGCGAGTACGAGTGCGATATTGTTGAACACAAAGACCTATTTTGTAAAATTTATAAATGATAGAGATAGAGTTAATGACTCTAGGGATCCACGTGATGATATACGAGTAAAATCGACTTTAATCGATAACGTTAAAGCCACTCAAGCTACAGACCTGGAGCTGATGAATATAAAGAAGAAGGTGCAAGAATGTGTTATTCTAGAAGTAAGAGTCGATGAAGAGAAGAAAGCTCAAGCCTTCGATTTATTTGAAATCCTCGATCGAGTAGGAACTGTGGCCTATAGACTCGCCTTAACGCTAAGTATGTCACGTGCTCATAACGTTATTTACGTATCGATGTTACGTAAATATGTGGACGACCCGAACCACATTATTGAGTTAGAACCAAACGAGATAGCTGAAGACTTAACGTACGAAGAGGTACCTGTCAAGATCTTGGATATGAAGGAGCATGCCCTACGCACGAAGGTCTTACCACAAGTTAAAGTTTTGTGGAGAAACCATGCTATTGAGGAAATGACCTAGGAGTTGGAAACGGAAATGAAAGCGAGGTATCCTCATCTTTTCGAAACACCAGGTACGTATGTCAATTTCGAGGACGAAATTTCATAAGGAGGGGAGGTTGTAAGACCCCAAATTATTAATAAATGAAATTTAATTTCCTCTATTTATTATTTTGAAATAGTAAGGGTTGATTTGATTAATGTGGTTAGTTATGGGTGAAATGCGCAAATATTTTAAATAAGTAAGTGGTTATAAAATATTCATTGTTGTCGGAGAATATTCGTACGACGGCGCAGTCTTTTGTGGGCCCCATAACGGAAAGCGATTGGATGAAGAAAACGACAAAAATAAGTTGTTTATAAATAACGACGTAGTTATTACCGTTAATACTGTTGGAATACCCGGTGGTTAAAACGCAGTAATACGCGTTGTTGCACAGTAGCACACGGTATTGCACCAATTATTGATTCTTACGCAAGAAGGCAGTACTCAATAATTGTTACAGTAATTACTGTTCAATAATGTATTTTATTGATTCAATAATTACTGCGTTGATATTTTATATTACTGTTGTTTTAATAATTGTCACTACACAGTATTTTCTATTATCGGAACAATAATTCATATCATCTGAATAATATTATTAGATAACATTATTGGCAATGTCTAGAAAGTTCTGTCTAAGGAGAGGTTTGGTCATCTAATTGCGCGCCAGTAAGGCGAGATCCTTATTGGAAAGCCCCCTCTTTCCTGGGAACGACCTAGTTGCCAGTACTGTGGTTCTGTAATATTATTTGTGTATAATTAATTATTGATTTATATGATGAGGAAAATATTGATTTTATGTGGATATAGATGGAAAAATTTTGAATGTGACAATTGTTGAAAATTAATATTTTATCTTTTTCTGATAAAATAATTCATTTAAATATATTATTTTAATAATATATTGATGATGATATTTTTACAATGAATGTGGGATATATGAGTATATGAGGAGGAAGAGTATTTTTGTGGCATTAAATGATTAACACATGTTTTGTGTGTTGATGGACACAATTCTTGACCGAAAATTTATTATTGACTGTAAAATCGCCCGTTTATGGATTTCGGTCAATTTCTGTTTGGAATTTGGAAAAACTTTCTTCTGCAAAGTTGTAGAGAATTGAATTTCCTATAAAAACTCGCCAGATTCGAATTTTCTGATAAAAAGGCTATTTATTATGAATTATTGAAGTTTCGAAGTTCTGAAATAATTGATTTTTGGAGTTTAAAATGTTTTTTTTAAGAAAAACGTTTTTTGTTGCAATTGAGTGGCTCACATGTGTTATACATGATCTGAAATCAGATTTCTTAGGTGGGCTTGACAATTTTGTAAATATAATATTATTATATTTAATTTTCTGCTTTGGTGTTCTAAGTATTTTCCTATAAATAGGGTGCTTAGGTTAGAATTGAAAATCACACCAGAAACATAAGTTTCTCTCTCTTTCTCTCTCTGTATCGAGCGTATTCTTGTGAGTATTTGATACTTTGAGTGTTGCTATACGGTGCAAGTTTCCTTCAGCACTATATCTAGTATTCCAGTCAGAAGTACCGTATTTCCGAGGTAAGGGATGTTATTTCTTCTTAAATGATATTATTTTCTTCAATATCATTATGCCGAAGTATTGATCCGAACTTTTTATCAAATTTGGAACTTTTCATGTCGGGGTTACTATTCATGAGTTACTATTCACGAGTTACTATTCACGAGTTACTATTCACCGAAAAATGAAATTTTCTTCTTTTCGTCCAAAATATCTATTCTGGATACTAGCTTTGATTGTATCCATGTTTTGATCATTCTTGAATTTCACTCCACTATGATTATTTATGAGGTATTTTTGGACATGGAATAGCTGAAATACGAATCCTTAATATTTATTATTTTGTTTCACTGGATTCGTTTCCTTTAAAATATTTTTCATCATCCTCAGTCCTAAATGATGATGTTACTGAATATCTTTGGCCTGTAGTGCAAAGATTAATGATTTTATGATGAATATCTTTGGCCCGTAGTGCAAAGATGAACAGGTGTTGAGGTGAACATGATCAACTGATGAATATCTTTGGCCTGTAGTGCAAAGATGACTATTTGATTCAAGATATTTATTGATTGATGTTACAGGGATAAAATGTTGATGATGGGCTTTTAAATTCATAGATAATCGTAGATTTCATTCTCTACGTAACTTCTCTATGAATTATTATTTTCCGCTGCGAATATTGATTGAAAACTTGTTGTCTATTGTATTCTATTTAATTTTTCCCTGTTGAAGACTAACGATAATTTGTTGTATATTATCTTAGTCATAATATTCTTTACTGGGCTAGTTGAGCTCACCCTTTTCCTTGTTGTTCCATTTTTCTTCTCAGGAGGCGAGAATGTAGCGAGTACTAGTCGGGGTGTGGAATGATGGTTCAAGACAGTTGTTTTAGTAGTCCTCACTATTTTGTAAAATAGTGTATCAATAAGTATAATGAGTTCTTAATTGAGTATGAATACTGTCTAGATGACAATATTTGTATTTAAACTCACAGTATATGTGTTGTCGTATTTTGCACGACAATTATAATAATAAAGTTGTAGTTATTTTCTGTACCATGTATTTGGCGACTCAGAATGGATTGGGTGGAATGGACCTATTTTGGGGGCGTCACATTAGTGTTCACGGGGCTTGATTGGGGACTGATCTAGCAAGGAGATTTCGGAGGTTTGGTCTTGAGAGAGTATGGCTAGGTATTTGTGAACAAATTAGGCCAAGATGAGGATTTTCTCTCTCTTAAATTATGTAATGAATTGATACAATGAATTTGTAATGGCTGATGTGTTGTTAATCTAGCTGCTAGGTTGATAAGGTAGGGTGGCTGCAGATTTGCAAAGATTTGTTAGCCAATAATTCAACTAATGGGATAAAAATGGTATTTTAGTAATTTCATTTTAATCTCAAGGGTATTCTTGTCCAAGGTTCTTGAATCTAGGGTTTAATCACTAGATTTTAAGCCTTAAAATTTCTCAAATAATTTCTAGGGTTTGAAAAATTAAAATTGAAGTGTAATAAAATTTTAATTAAACACGCTAATTTAAAATTAGGGTTTTTAATAGAAAATTAGGGTTTTTTTAAATTAGGGTTCCTTAATATTATTAGGGTTCCCAAATTAACAATTAGGATTTCCTAATTATCATTATAATTTACAAAAATAATAATTAGGGTTTCTAATTTTAGTTAATTGGGGTTTTCAAATAATAATTAGGGTTTCTCCTAATTACAGAAATTCTATAATACACAGTAAAATTTATATAACACAATTACTACTCAGTCTTAAACTCATAACTGAGTTTAACAATTAGGGTTTAATAACACGATATGAGGGTTATGACATAATTTATCATATTTGACTAACCATTATCAGTCTACACATATACAGTACATATTTATAGCACTTAAAAATCAAAATATAATTAATATTATATTATTATTCTCATCCTTTGATCAAAATCCAAATTTAAGGTTTGGATTCCATATCTGATCTATTTTTCATATGCAACATCAATAATTAAGCTAAAATAATTAACTTAAATATTCTGAACAAATTCATATAATAAAATATTTATTATTATAATTCTAATAATCATTTCATATATTATTTAAATAATATAAAAATCATATTTTCATAGAAAATAAATAATAAAGACATTTCTACTATAAAAATTAATTATTATAATAATATACTTTATAATGATCAATAATTCTAACATTAAATTATTTAAAATTATTCATGAAATAAATAAATTTTATTTATCACATAAATACATACACATTACTAGACACTTATTCTCATCATTAAGATAAAATAAAAAAAATTATATGCAAAATATCAGGTTATTACATTCACCCTCTCTTATAAGGATTCCGTCCCCGGAATCACCGTTTTAAAACTCATACATATAAGGGTACATAACATACACAATCATTGCAAATAGATCTCGATTATAATTGATCGAACAAATCTTTATCTATACAACATAAAGCTTGTCTGTCTGTCTGATTTTGATTTATATAGGAAAATCATATGTATGTGAAAATTAAAGTTATTCGAATATTACCTGGAGTTCCATTCCCAGCTGCCACAGTATCCTAGACCGTCATATTGAAAACTCTAGCAGTTGGTTTGTTGGTTGAAGTCGGTCCTATGATTGCCAGAGTCCCGCTGCCTTTTCCCGTGGTTATACTCCCTGCCTCCATTTTCCTCTTTGGACAATCCTTCACCTTATGTTCAGTCGATTTAAATAGAAAACACCCACTGTTCATCCTTGGGTTGGGGCAGTTGGGAGAGATATGGCCCTCCTGCCCGCACTTGTAACATACAAACTTACCCTTCAAACACTCACCAGAGTGATTCTTCCCGCAATTCTTATACTGCACAGTCTATTTCTTCACACCTTCCTGCTTCACCTGAACATTCCTAAAAAAATTCCCCTTTCTTTTCTCACCCCTATTTCCACTATTACCTTCCACCTTCACAACTCCTCCAGCCTTGCTTTTGTTCCTCTTCTCTTTGTTATAGAGGCTTATGGCCTCAGTCCCCTCCTCAGCTATGATAGCCTTTTCCATGAGTACTGCAAAAGTATTGATTTGCAACACTGCCACCTTATTGTAGAGCTAGGATTTTAATCCCAGCTCAAACCTCCTTACCTTCCTAGCCTCCGTATCAACTTGATGTAGAGCGAACCTAGCCAACTCATTAAACTTTGCGGTATACTCCGCAACAGTCATGTTATCCTGCTTCAACTCCAAAAATTTCACCTCCATCCTAGCCTGCATACTAGCTGAGAGATAGTTTTCAAAAAATAAAGTCTTAAACCTAGCCCAAGTAACTACTCCTTCTCCTGCCCTAGTTTGATTTGCCTCCCACCAAAATTTAGCCTCCCCTTTCATCATATAAGTGGCAAAAGCAGTCTTTTTCTCCTCATCTACCCTAGCAATTACGAACGCCTTTTCTATCTCGTTAACCCATGTCCGGGCTTCTATAGGGTCAGCTGATCCCCTGAATTCTGGTGGTCCTACTACCTTGAAGTCTTTAAATTTTGCCAAACGATTATCTGGCTGGTTCCCTGCAGCTGGTATTCCCTGCTGCATAGCTTGAGCTACCATGTTCGTAAAGTTTTGCATCGGGTCTTGCTGTTGTCCCTCAGCATTGTTAACAGATTCTTCTGCCCTTTGATTTCGAGTTCGACGTCTTGGCGGCAGTGTCTGATAAAATCATAAATTTAACTCACATTCTAAATCTTATCATATAAGTTATATATATTAAACTTGGTTCATTACTTAAACATAGATTCATATTCATTTAGTGAATATTTTACATAACATAGCACATACTGTTTTAAACATCAGCTATCCCTTTGTGACCATAAAATTCAGGATTTACAGCCTTGACTAATACAAAAGTTGGGAAAATTACATTACACAGACATACTTATCATATCTATTACATTAAACAAACCTACACAACAGAACCTATACTACCTATTTAGTACTCCCTTTTTTTTCTCTTGGACAACCTTTCACCTAATGACCTTCTATCCCACAGATAAAATATGCACCTGGTTTGTAGTCAGGACAATACAGAGTGGTATGTCCCTCATAGCCGCAAATGTAACATATTCTTTTCCCTTTCTTCTTATCAGATTTTCCTACGTCGTGGTATTCTATCTTTCTTTTTCCCTTATTGCTTGGAGTTGTACATGATATGTTTCTTGTGGCTCCCATTTGACCAATTTGGATTTTAAGCTTATCTTGTTCTTCCATTGTTTCTATTAATGCCTGACGCAGTTGACTATTAGCAGCTTTTCTATTTCCCACAACTTTTCCAGAGATGAAGCCTTGTTCCTCAGATCCTGCACCTCCGTTGATGCTTGATCAGCTTCAACTTTAGTGTCTGTATCACTATCTGTCAGCTCCAACATCTCCGGATCTGGTACTACGTTTTTTATAATAACCACCTCCTCAGAGTTGGTTTCATTGTGAGCCTCTATTTCAGCTATTGGCTTCGATATTAGCTCGGGTGTATGGATTTGATCCTCCTTTATGCTATAAGCATATAACAAGCCTTTTCCACCAGACATCTACACATATAAATTATCCTGATTAGCATATAGTATATACACATAATAAACAATAGTTTTATAAAAGTTATCTTTTATTTTGTTTAACGATGAATTTATTCAATTCATCTTCTTTTAAACTCTATATGAGTTATTTATATTTTCAACGTTTCCCTCTATTCTAAGGTTATAGCCTAAGGTCGATCCCACCTAAGGTTTCTAACCCTAAAGCTTTGATACCAACCTGTGACGCCCCCAAATTCGGGTACTTGAAACCCGAACTCGGTGCTTCACGATACCATTTCTATAACCTGAATAATACTAATAATAATAACAATAATATAAAATTCAAACTTAATTTACATATGCATCAAAGTTTACTCCTAGGTACGAGACCTTTAAACATTCACTACATCATAGATAATAAATAACATTGTCTTAATAAACTATAACTATTACACAACATATTAGAAATCTCATTTGAACAGCTTTCCTTTCCCCTTATTCTTGCCTGAGTCTTCTAGTTGATCATGCTTAACTGAAAACATTTAATTTAAGCAAGAGTGAGCATTTGAGTGCCCATCAAGTAGTAACAATTATAAACATTAGCTGAAAGGGTTAAATATTTTCTTTGTACTACCCTTCTACAACAAGTCAATAGTTGTGAAGTAATCTGAATCGATAATAATAACATAACAACTCTCTATTAAATTTTTGAAACTACGTAATGACTATAATTAGGGTTAAGGTGACATACTATGAACATTGTTTTCTATTTTCAAAAAGGTTAAACAGAAATTCATTTGCCAACCGTCATAACTTACAGGCACGGGGGTGATCAGCCCGTTATGCCCTGTATTGATCAATACTACATGCATGAACGATGTTATCGTTCACTCTGTCGTCCTTGGGTGCATAAAAAGTTTTCCCGGTAAAGGATGTTCATACTTGTCTGGGTTCCAAACCAAAATAATTCAGTTGAATAATAATAAGGTTTTATCTGTTCAACAATAATCTATAATTCAACATATATATATATATATATATATATATATATATATATATATATATATATATATATATATACGGGTAATTGACAAAGGTGTATCAACATGTGATTAAATACAATAATTATTCAAGTGGGGACACTTGTGTAACCATTTATAGAAATTAACGAACAAAATATATATATCTGAATTACCATATACTAACATGTTGATAATCAATGAGCGTATATAATATAAAGTTAATAATCTGTACAGTAATAATATAAGTCAGAAACATTCTTACTCATGTCCATTGCATAAAGAAAATGCTAAGGTAAGATACTTGCCTGATACGCTGCTTACAGTTCGTAACTTAGTTTTATCTGTTATATAACCACATATCAGTAATAAGATCATTTTACTGATTAGAACAACATATTATAACTCATAGCACTGCTTATTGCAGTCAGCACATTACCTAATCACATTGTCACATATGTTTAACAACTATTGAATCCCAAATAAACACTTATCAAGTTAAATTATCTAAGTCCAAATCAATTTTTGAAATATATTAGTGTACCGACTGCTTTATCGGGTACATATCGAGTCTAAAACTCTATCATGAAGTTCAATAACTGAAAATATCAGTCATATTATTTGTAAATGACTTATAATAATTTTTAAACATTTATTATAATTTATCATGAATTTTCAAACATCAGAATCATTATTAAATGATTTAAATATTTATTAATTCTATTATCATAAATATTTAATTAATATTAACCTATTAATGAAACCATTGCCAAAAATATTAAAGTTATTTATAATAACTCAAAATATTTTTAAAGTATTAATATTACCCTTAAATAATTTTTAAAACATTTAAAATTATTTTTAAATAATTTACATTAATATTTAAGTATTAATGTACTATTTATCCAAATATTAAAAGTTATTAATTATAACTTAAAATATTTTTAATTCATTTATATCCTTTTTAAATGATTTTTAGATAATTAAAACCATTTTAAAACTATTTATTTAATATATTTATTAAATAAATTTAATATCATTAATGTTAAATTAATATCATTAATATTAAATTATTAATGAAATTATCCTTTAAATATTAAAAGTTATATTTTATAACTTAAAATACCTTTAAACATTTTATTTTTATTTAAAATGATTTTTATAATAATAAAATTATTTTTAAACTAAATTATTTAATATATTTGTTAAATAACTAATTATCATTAATATTAATTTATTAATAAAATTTATCACAAAATATTAAAAGTCATTAAAATAACTTCAAATATTTTTCTTATACCATAATATATTTTTAAATAATTTTTCATGTATTAATATCATTTTTAAATAATTTATTTAATATTATACTTAAATAAATTAAATACCTTTTATATTTTAAAAATATTAAATATATATGAAATATATTTAAAATAATTAAAAACTAATTTTCTGACTTTAATATAATTTTTAATAATTTATTATGTATTTTCCATAATTAAAACTAATTTTTATTTTTTCATTAAAATAATTAATTTAGAAATTAAACTGTCGCTAAAGGTACATTGGCGATAAAACTGTCGCTAATGGTGTTCTTCGCTCAAACCTAGATTTTCATGTCAGATTTCGAGTGGGGTACTTTGACTAAGATTTCATATCAGATCGTGGTGTTTCTGGACTAAATAATGATCATAGTTTGTTGAACTAATGTAATACTACAAGATACACTAACAATTAAGGTCATATCATGCATTAAATGAAATATCTAAGCTAACCAAAACACTGTCAGAGCTATTCTTCATTTCTGGGTTTGCCTAGAAATGAAGAACAGTTCGACTGTTCACCTTTGAGCTCCCACTACATGATGATCGTGCAACATTTTTGTGATCTAAAAGTTCCAGGTTGTAGACCACATGTAACTAAATAGATCTATTACAAAACATCACTAAAACAACAACACAATAAGAAGATATAATCTGGTCAAACTATGCCAGAGAAATTGTTCTTCATGAATCTGGATTTTTCCTAGAAACTCATAAGGCTGGTGGTCAACCCTAGTTTGACCACCCATATCTTTGATCATGTAACAGATCTGGTTGTTCTATGGGTTTAAGATGTAGTATTCGTGTCAAACTACAAGTCTATAACAACAACATGGCCTAAAGAATTACAAGGAGCAAGATCAGAGGCCATCAAAATGCCTGTCAGACTTTCTAGGCAAATTCTGGGCTTCAAGAACAGCCAGTCAATGTCGGTCAACCCACTTTGACCTTAAATAACTTTTAATCTACAACAGATATGACCATGATTCAAGTTGCAAAGTAAATATCTCCTAACAGGCTACAAGTACAAACTTTCAAAACACAAAAATACATAACCGATTGAGATCTATGGGGACTGACATTCACTGTCAGACCCTTATTTTTACAATTTCCAAATTTTTGAAAAACTTAATTTTGAGCATTTTGATGTTATGGATCTAACAAATACCAACCCAGATCAACTATATGGACTACAAATAACATGTTTTAATAATAAATCATAACATCTAACACAAGATCAAAAGTTAAATTTCTAAATTAGGTTTTACCTCTTTATGATCAAATTCTGATTTCTATGATTCTGATTTGATGTTAGTGTTCGTGGGGCTTGATTGGGGACTGATCTAGCAAGGACATTTCGGAGGTTTGGTCTTGAGAGTGTATGGCTAGGTATTTGTGAACAACTTAGGCCAAGATGAGGATTTTCTCTCCCTTAAATTATGTAATGAATTGATACAATGAATTTGTAATGGCTGATGTGCTGTTAATCTAGCTGCTAGGTTGATAAGGTAGGGTGGCTGCAGATTTGCAAAGATTTGTTAGCCAATAATTCAACTAATGGGACAAAAAGGGTATTTTAGTAATTTCATTTTAATCTCAAGGGTATTCTTGTCCAAGGTGCTTGAATCTAGGGTTTAATCACTAGATTTTAAGCCTTAAAATTTCCCAAATAATTTCTAAGGTTTGAAAAATTAAAATTGTAGTGTAATAAAATTTTAATTAAACACACTAATTTAAAATTAGGGTTTTTTTAAATTAGGGCTCCTTAATATTATTAGGGTTCCCAAATTAACAATTAGAGTTTCCTAATTATCATTATAATTTATAAAAATAATAATTAGGGTTTCTAATTTTAGCAAATTAAGGTTTTCAAATAATAATTAGGGTTTCTCCTAATTACAGAAATTCTATAATACACAGTAAAATTCATATAACACAATTACTACTCAGTCTTAAACTCATAACTTAGTTTAACAATTAGGGTTTAATAACACGATATGAGGGTTATGACATAATTTACGATATTTGACCAACCATTATCAGTCTACACATATACAGTACATATTCATAGCACTGAAAAATCAAAATATAATTAATATTGTATTATTATTCTCATCCTTTGATCGAAATTTAAATTTAAGGTTTGGATTCCATATCTGATTTATTTTTCATACGCAACATCAATAATTAAGCTAAAATAATTAACTTAAATATTCTGAACAAATTCAGATAATAATATATTTATTATTATACTTCTAATAATCATTTCATATATTATTTAAATAATATAAAAATCATATTTTCATAGATTATAAATAATAAAGACATTTCTACTATAAAAATTAATTATTATAATAATATACTTTATAATGATCAATAATTTTAACATTAAATTATTTAAAATTATTCATGAAATAAATAAATTTTATTTATCACCTAAATACATACACATTACTAGACACTTATTCTCATCATTAAGATAGAAAAAAAATTATATGCAAAATATCGGGTTATTACACTTCTGACAGTAAAAGATGTTTTCCTAAGTTATAAAACATGAATGTTAGTATATATAATGATGATTAACATTAATAAATGATGAAAATATAGATTAAAGTTGTATTGTTAACGATCGAGAACGAGAATATTATTGTATGAATTTTGGGGTCGTTAAAGTTGATATCAAAGCTGTAGGTTATAAACCTTAGGTATGAGTACCTTAGGCTATAACCTTAGAGAAGAGAGGTGAAGATAATAAAAGAATAAGCTCAGATAGAAGTTGAACAATAAGAAGAAATTTAAGAAATTTATAAAGAAGGGATTAAAACATGCGTGAGAGGATTCAAAGAAGAATCTCGCAAAGTTATAAGGAATATTAGTATGGGGTTACCCAACTCCTATAATAAGGATGTAAGGTGATAATAAATAGACAATGTCTATAAGAAGAGAATGATAAAGAAGTTAAGAATAAAAAGTTATATTTAAGTATGGTAAAATCATACTCTTTAATAGTTGATGTATGGTATCTGGGCTAAACAATTCCTTCATAGAGCGGAGGTATATACGAACTAGTAACTCAGAACCTAGTTTGTTGGTTGTTTGTGGGAAACCACTCAGCGTACCATATTGAAACTATTAGAGACTCGATGTGTACCAAGTATAGAAAATGGATACATATGATGAAAATGTGGAACTCGAATGAAATGTAGAGCAATGTAAATGAAGTTAGAAATTCTTAAAGGGAGAATTGTTATATAAACAAGAAAATTCAAAGAAGAATCTTGAAGAGATATAAAGATAAAAAATGGGAGTTACCTAACTCCAATAGCCGAGATAACGAATAATGTCGTAAATGATGAAAAAGGAAAGAAAGAGGATCACAAAACAAAACGATCACGAGTTAAAAAAAGAATTTTAAGGTATATGATTATAGAATAAGATCATGACATGATCTGTTTAAGTTATAAAAGAAAGATGATTTGTAATGTTTGAATAATTATAGCTTGATACTATGAAGATAATGTACTACGATATAGTACGAGAGAAACTCACGAGGAGTTATAGATAATGTGATACAAGGAGTGTGTAGTGAGTAAGTTAAGGGAAAGTTGTTAAGAGTAAGTTAAAGTTAGGTGGGAATTTCAATTGAGGACTCATATGGTGACTAAGTAGTACAAACCTTTGTATGGGCAGATATTTTGTGCATGTACTTGGTTTATCACATTGATAATCATTGGAATGTCGGTGTTGCGCTATCAATGTATATGTGTTGGAAAGGTGATTCTTTTTTCATGTGTATATTTGATAGTTAGAGGCTTTTAAGATTAGGTTAGATGATATTAAGATTAGGTACGGTTCTTAAAACTAACGTATATGGAAAGTCCGTGACTCATAATAATATGGCATGTTTTGAACCCAGCACCGAATGGACGCCTATGGTCTGACTAGGATAAGTTCTTAAACTCATATTATTGTGGCAAGTTCTTAGATTTCCAAAGTGTGGTAAGTTTGATGAACTATATTGGGTAGAAACGGTTATAGTATAGAGAGCATTGATGAAGTTGAAGATAAAAAGAATTGGTTAAATAATGAAGTAATGGAGTAAAGATTGAAGTTGATGGATACCTGGATATTCTAAATCTACTAGCTATGCTAGACTTTCGAAATTTGTTGACTTCGTGCTGATGTTTGCACTTCTATTTTCTTGAAAAACATTGGATCAAATGATGAAACCAATGAGTTTTAAAAATAATACCGTTATTCGTATGTCTATTCTAATTGCTTCGGCTAGATAAAAATGATGTGAAATATATCAAAATGTATTTTTCTATATCATCAATTCATCATGGAACCTGGTGCAGAGATGATAAAAACGATGGAGTCATCAATGCTGTATTACTTAGTGTTGGATGTGATCTAAGGATCGTCAGCCCACTATGGTATGATGTAGTATGATAAAATCACCAAATGACGGAATCCTCAAACGGACTGTAAATAAAGTGCGGTATCATGACGTCATAAAAAGATTTTTTAGATTTCTTTAAGATATGAGAATATATATATATATATATATATATATATATATATATATATATGTATGTATGTATATGTATATGTATATTTCGATTGATTTTAGAATTGTTGTAGAAGTCTATGCTATTTGATTCAGCTAGACTAATATTGAAAAATGTTCATGAAATTCAAGTGTTTCTTGAGAAGTTATGCCAAACCAAATTTTTTTGGTGCAAATTTAGATGTTGAAAAGCTGAGATGAACAACCCTATTATAGGGGAGTTATTTTACGTAATGTGTTTAGATGTTTGTGCACAATACATTGTACGAAGGGCTGATCCCCCTAAGTACGAGGAGTCCCTATAGTCTTATAACTGTTAAAGTTTAAGTTGAAAGAATACTTATAACTATGGACATATGCGCATAACGTTTAGATGTTTGTGCACAATACATCGGACGAAGGGCTTAACACCCTAAGTACTGGAGTCCCTATAGTCTAATGACTGTTAAGGTTTAAGTTGAAAGAGTACTTATAACCGTGGACATAGTTCAAGATCTTATTACCCCTCAGCATGATTTGAAATCTTTTAAATTCATGAGTTATTCATACTGCTTCCTAATTATTGAGCAATTGTGGAAGATTCTTGCAATTCTAAAAGGCAAATGTGGTAAGGATGATATTCCTTAGAAAGAAGTAAGTCGTAGAATGCGACACTGAATGATAAATATATTGAATAAGTGAGAAAGAAACTTTTGAAGTGAGAAGGAGATGAGTTATCAAAGAATAATGTAAAACTTTTAATAGAAAAGTTAATAATTGTAGAAAGATCTTTGTGGAAAGAAAGTGGTTATAAAACCCAATGGATGAATAAAGTATTAACGTAAAATCTATTTTGATAGATTGAATGAATAAAGATTAGTAGATAAATTTTCGAGGACGAAATGTAATATCCCGTTAAATTTTGAAAAGAGATTTGGTGAAAATCGAGTAAGGGAGGTTTCTTTGATTCCAATGATGGAATCCTTATAAGGAGGGAAGGATGTGACAACCCAAATTTTTATAAGTTATTAAAATAAGAATTTAAAAATTAAAATTCTTATTATGAGGTGTATATATTTTGAATTATGTGATTTGGTATGAAGAGAATTATTTATTGAGATTATGTGATTAATATGGAGTAATGTAACTAAGTGTATTATATTAATTAAATGATTATTTAATATTTAATTAATATGCAATGATTTTATCTTTTAGTTCTAATATTTAATTGAGATAATGTAGTGATGTGGTAATTGTTACATGAAGTTATAATTAGCAAGTAATTATAATGTGACAATTTTATGTGATTAATTGATGTTAAACTTTTAATTAATTAAATTAATGTTAAGATTTAATTAATTAAAGGGTAACATTAAGAATATGTGTTAAAGGATCTATTAAAAGAGTTAAAATAGTTTTTAAAACCGTTTTCCCAAACAAGGCATTAACTATTAAAACTTGATTTTAAATTAATATGGTTTTGCCAAACAAGCCTTAGGGCTTTTAAAGTTCTAATTTTTGTAACTTATATATTAAATTGATAATTAGTATATGTAATTATATTGGGAGTTACATATTCTATAATTATATGTATTATATGTATAATGCTTATACACTAAGTTACGTTAGTTTTCTAAACCTAAGTCTAAACTAAGAACAAATAGAAGAAGAAGGGGAAGAAGAAGAAGGAAAACCTTGAGAAAATAAAAGAAAAACTTTCATCATCTTTATCTTTTCTCCTAATTCAACCTAGAAAGGTATCAAATTAACTCTTATATTAAATTAAGATGTTTTGTATTTAGTCTTTGTAAAATTTGTATTAAGACTGATTTTCAGCCTGGTCCAATTGGTATTCTTAATCCCTTGAGTTAATAGCTAGTGGATTCACGGGTATTCTCAGATCTTGGTGGGAAAGACATCTCACGGAAGATACTAGACTATCTATTATTCATTCTATCCAGTTAGACGATGACGGCAACCCCATCTTTGATGAAGATGTTGGTATTGGTCCGCTAGATGGAGTAAATACTTTGATTTTCACCATAATAAAACATTTTGTAGGAACTCCTAGTAACATAACAGAAAGGATTCACGATCAACTCAGTAATCTCACTTGTCCCACTCTTAGTGACTTCAGATGGTACAAAGATGTGTTTACCTCTAGAGTTATGCTGCGAAATGATAGCAACAAGCCTTTCTGGAAAGAAAAGTTTGTAAATGGTTTGCCTTCATTGTTCGCTCATAAAGTTAGAGAAGAGTTGAGTAAAAATTTAGGATATATTGATTATGATAATCTCACTTATGGTGACATAATCAGTTATATTCAAAAAATAGGTTTAAAAATGTGCATTGATTTTAAATTAGCTAAACAAGCTAGTAAAGATAAGAAAAAAGCAAAATATGAGTTAGGAACATTTTGTGAACAATATGGTCTGCCTCCCATTGCTCCCTCTAGAAGAAAGCATAAACACAGATATATTGATCATCCTAAAACACATAAACGTCACAAACGAAAACATACTTATAAAAAGGATAATAATCAGAACGATTATTACAATAAACCCAAGCCAGTTAATAAAAAATATAATAAACGGAATAAAAAATGTGATAAGAGTAAAATCGTTTGCCACAATTGTGGGCAAAAAGGCCACTACAAAAATGAATGTAAAGTGAAACAAAAATTATCTCAGTTAAATATCTCTAATGAAGATACAGAACAATTATTAGAATTAATGAGAATAGAGAACAATACAGATAATAATGAAGAATCTGACATCCCCTATTCTTCTAATAGCAGTACCAGCAACAATGAATCTGATAGTAATGAAGAAGAGGTCACTATTTGTGCTAATAACTGTAATGAAAATTGTTGCACTAAAAGATTAAGTGTTATTACCAAAGAGGATGAAGAAAGCTCTTTGTTAATCGACTTAATTAGTAAAATTTCTGACCCTGAACTTAAAGTTCAATATACTAAGCAATTAAAAGATTTATTAACCAAAGATACTAGAGTTAGATTCCATTGCGCCGATCATGCTAGGATAATAATTCAAGAATCGTGCATCTCTAAGGCAGAGATAAATGCTTGAATTAATTCCTTTAATATTTAATGGTTTAACTGCCACTTGAACTAATCCAATGTGAATAAAATTATAACCTTTCTTTTTGTGTTTTTTGATGACTTCGGGATCCAAAAGGCTACAATTTTCGTATTCTTTATTAATGGCATAAACCTTTTCAACAGTTTTGACATTATAATCTATTTTAAAATTGTCTAAAAATGTTGAGTGATAAATTTCCTTAGGGGAGACCCAAGGTATATTCCAATTATGGAAGGCTTGACTGATATTTTCATAACTGTGAAGTTCCTGGTTAACTATGTCTGGGACAGGAGGCAATATTGACCGGTTACTAGTTGAGGAGTTAGATTTAAACAATTTATTCATTTTTACCAGGTTCAAAATAAATTTTTATTCATTATTCTTCCATTCATACCCTATTACCTTAAGCAGACTCATACCTATGTTCAAAAACCAACACTGCTCACCCAAGAGACTTATAAAGGTTTGAAAGTCATTTCCCATATTGGTTTTCCCATTGGTGGTCGAGATTTGGTTCTACCTATGACCTTCTTTCCGATCCCCTGAAAGTTCAACTCAATCATTTTTGCAATCACAAAAAATTAGATTCAGCATATGAAGGTGTCCCAGTCCTTCTTCAATTTGTAAGTAAATATAAGATTCCCTGGATTCTCCGATGGGAATACAGCATTCAAAACCCCACTAGTGAAATCAGTCACAATGCTTCCCCTACATCTCCATCGGCAGATCCTTTTCCCCTAGTCACTCGCCAATGGTTTGTCAAATGGTGGGATAAATTTGACGTCAATAGAATCGTAGGTCAAGTTCAGTTAGAATTCCCTACTTCTCCTCTCAAGGTTCTCCTAGTTTCTACAGCAGAACCTTCTAGTCAAAAATCAAAAGAGTCAAGTGTCAGTAAAAAATCAAAAGAGTCTAGAGTCAGTCCCACTGGTTCGTCTTGTTCCCGTAGCATTTCTGATTTTAAGGATTGTTCCGGAAAAGAGTTAAAATTAATTGCCCAGGCATTAAATAAAAGAATTGATGAATTACATGAAGAAGCCTCTACAGGTTCTTCATCAGCTTCCCTCAGTCAGTATGAAGAAGATGATGACCCTTATGGCACCATCAATCTACAGGATGCTCAGGACCCATTTGCCTGACATTTCTTCTCAGTCACATGCACCTGCTCCCTGCAGCCAGTCAAAAGATGCCCTCAGCCGAAAGCAGACTCGTCTTTTCCACCGAAAGCATCTCCTTTCCACCGAAAGCATCTCTCAAGTCAAAAGTTGTGGCCACTTTGTCAAAAGTTGCCAGACGCGTCAATGAATAGTAAAAAAGTCAGCACTGTTCATGAATAGTAACTTTTGTAATCATTTATTTTGTAATAGTAACTTTGTAATAGTTCTTTCCTTATTCTATAAAAGGAAACCGAACTTAGTTATTGAGGCAGACTTCGAAAGACTCTGAGATCCTTCTCAGATGAATCTTTAGCCTCCACCGCTGTTAAGCTTTTCTTAGCCCCTCCTTCTACTATTCTAATTTTCTTAAATGTTCTGAGTAAGTCAATTCAATTTGTAATCAGTTTGTATAAGTCAATTCAATGGGGGAGGATTGTCTTGCAAACGCTGAAAAAGAGGTTTGCAAATTTTCCTGAGGTTTTTATAGAACTTGCCAATATAATTGAGCGAGCCCAGAAACCTCTGCAGTTGGGTTTTATGGGTAATTTTATTTGGAAATCTGTCGGCGAATTGAATAGCTCTATCAATTGGCCGTATGAGTCCGCGATATATAATTAATCCAAGAAACCGAACTTTAGCTTGGAACAAGCTGCATTTGGAAAGTGAAAGAACAAGTCCATTGTCTTTGACCGTTTTAAAGAACGATTTCAAATGTTTGACATGTTCTTCAATGGAATTGGAAAAAATGAGAATATCGTCAATGTATACAACAATAAAATGACTGAAAGGGTTCAAAATGTCATTGAGGATATTTTGGAATTCACTTGGAGCATTTTTTA
Source organism: Panax notoginseng (assembly GCA_016801055.1). Taxonomy (NCBI): domain Eukaryota; kingdom Viridiplantae; phylum Streptophyta; class Magnoliopsida; order Apiales; family Araliaceae; genus Panax; species Panax notoginseng. Next base: position 117,092,687 of record CM029016.1, read on the forward strand.
AGCCAAATGCTTGGACATTCTGTTAGAAAAAGATGTTGAAAACATAGCTTCTTTATTAGCTGAAACAGAGAATTGTTTGTCTAGGTTTCTCTCTTCGAATTGGAGATCCGGAGGAGTAGGCCTAGAATACCAATTCCTGGTTAAACAATTTTCTCACTCGGGAATTTATTAACACAGGTACCGTGCACCCTTCATGAGTATCCGTGGTGCATCAACCTCTCGTGGTCCGGGTCGCCCTACTGGCCCTAGTAATCAGCCAAGAGGAGCCTTGGCTCCTCATCCAGTTAACCCAATTTACCAAACCAGTAACAAGTTCACTATTCTTAGGACAATGCCCAAGCCCTATAGTTCAGCTTTAGCTAGTAACCCAATTCCCGTAGACCCCTTTCAGTCCAAAGCCTCTAGTTCAAACCCCAGTAATCCTCTCTCTGAGTACATGCTTAGATGGACTAATTTCTTATTTCATATTGAGCCTCACATGAAACCCATAAATGACCCAGTAAAGTTGATTTCCCAGTTTTTCCCTTCTGGTTGGCATTTCATGCCTCTTGCTCCTTATAAATCAAGGTCAAGCTAGTCACCCATGTTATACTCAAAAGGATCTAGTAGAAGAAGAAAGTTCTTCCTCTCCTACTCCTTCTGAGCTTCCCACTCAGTCTGATTTTGAAATTCCGATTAACAATTAGTTAAGAGTTATTAAAAAAGATTTTATTCTTGATTGGGATAATCTTGTAAAAGATTTTAATTCCAAACATAATAAAGATAAAAGACATTTATTTCATTCAAATCATCCAACAGAAAAGGAGCGAGATAAAATTGTTAATAGATGGAAACGATTCATAAAAAATGAAAAAATAAACAATACTTTTTATGAATGGTATGATCAATACCAATGTAGGTGTAAAGTTATAACAAAAAGTCAATGGGTAAAAGAAGATAAGTCTAAGGTCTGTTCTAGTCATCCCCCGCTAGAAACGATCCTTATTCCAGTTAAGAACACATTTGTTGTTGCCAGTCCCTTTAAAATTTCTGATGGCAATAAAGATGATAAAAAAATTATTGAACAATTAAATTTTAGTAATCAATATCTAGCAACTGTTGGAAGACAGCTTGATAGAATTGAAGAAAAATTTGAAGAAAAACCCCAGTCATTGTTAAACAGACGTTTACAACTGTTCATTTTCAACCGTTTTCAAAATTTCTCTTTTATTCTTATTCCGAAGTCACCTGATTTACTGTAGTCCACCTTGTTCGTTTCAAACCTTTGTAAGTCTCTTGGGTGAGCATTGTTGATTTTTGAACATAGGTATGAGTCTGCTTAAGGTAATAGGGTATGAATGGAAGAATAATGAATAAAAATTTATTTTGAACCTGGTAAAAATGAATAGATTGTTTAGATCTAACTCCTCAACTAGTAACCGGTCAATATTGCCTCCTGTCCCAGACATAGTTAACCAGGAACTTCACAGTTATGAAAATATCAGTCAAGCCTTGCACAATTGGAATATACCTAGGGTCTCCCCTAAGGAAATTTATCACTCAACATTTTTAGACAATTTTAAAACAGATTATAATGTCAAAACTGTTGAAAAGGTTTATGCCATTAATAAAGAATACGAAAATTGTAGCCTTTTGGATCCCGAAGTCATCAAAAAACACAAAAAGAAAGGTTATAATTTTATTCACATTGGATTAGTTCAAGTGGCAGTTAAACCATTAAACATTAAAGGAATTAATTCAAGCATTTATCTCTGCCTTAGAGATGCACGATTCTTGAATTATTATCCTAGCATGATCGGCGCAATGGAATCTAGTCTGCATAATGGACCTATCCATTTCAATTGCTTAAGAATACCTCCGAATCCAATATCAGAGGCGTCAGTTTCAACAATCTTAAATGCAGAATCATTTGAAATACCAAGACAGGGCAATGTCTTGACGTATTTTTTGACTTGTTGGACGACAGAAGTATGAATGTCAGTCCATGGGGGAGGATTGTCTTGCAAACGCTGAAAAAGAGGTTTGCAAATTTTCCTGAGGTTTTTATAGAACTTGCCAATATAATTGAGCGAGCCCAGAAACCTCTGCAGTTGGGTTTTATGGGTAATTTTATCTGGGAATCTGTCGGCGAATTGAATAGCTCTATCAATTGGCCGTATGAGTCCGCGATATATAATTAATCCAAGAAACCGAACTTTAGCTTGAAACAAGCTGCATTTGGAAAGTGAAAGAACAAGTCCATTGTCTTTGACCGTTTTAAAGAACGATTTCAAATGTTTGACATGTTCTTCAATGGAATTGGAAAAAATGAGAATATCGTCAATATATACAACAATAAAATGACTGAAAGGGTTCAAAATGTCATTGAGGATATTCTGGAATTCACTTGGAGCATTTTTAAGCCAAATGCTTGGACATTCCATTCATAATGACCAAATGGAGTGGTGAATGTAGTTTTATATCTGTCTTCTGGGTGAATAGCAATTTGCCAGAAACCAGATTTGAGGTCAAATTTACTAAAGATGGTGGCATTACTCAACCGGTTAATGAGGTCATCCTTATTAGGTAGGGGGTACCTAATCCATTCTAGGACTTTGTTCAATGGCTTGTAATTGATTACTAACCTGGGAACACCTCTTTCCTTTTCTGCTTCATTGTTAACATAAAAGGCGGGACATGACCAAGGGGATTTACTAGGTCTAATCAAATTTTTACTAAGGAAATCATTAATTTCCTTTTTGCATAACTCCATTTGATCGTGATTCATTTGCATAGGCCTGGCCTTAGTAGTAATCAAATGTTCTTTGAATTCCTTAGCGTAAGGGAGCCTTACAACATGTTTTTTCCGATGCCAAAAGGCATTAGGAGAATCAGAACAAAGGTTGTCCTTTATGTTTTCGTTTGTGACGTTTTTGTGTTTTAGGATGATCAATATGTCTATGTTTATGCTTTCTTCTAGAGGGAGCAATGGGAGGCAGACCATATTGTTCACAAAATGTTCCTAACTCATATTTTGCTTTTTTCTTATCTTTACTAGCTTGTTTAGCTAATTTAAAATCAATGCACATTTTTAAACCTATTTTTTGAATATAACTGATTATGTCACCATAAGTGAGATTATCATAATCAATATATCCTAAATTTTTACTCAACTCTTCTCTAACTTTATGAGCGAACAATGAAGGCAAACCATTTACAAACTTTTCTTTCCAGAAAGGCTTGTTGCTATCATTTCGCAGCATAACTCTAGAGGTAAACACATCTTTGTACCATCTGAAGTCACTAAGAGTGGGACAAGTGAGATTACTGAGTTGATCGTGAATCCTTTCTGTTATGTTACTAGGAGTTCCTATAAAAAGTTTTATTATGGTGAAAATCAAAGTATTTACTCCATCTGGCGGACCAATACCAACATCTTCATCAAAGATGGGGTTGCCGTCATCGTCTAACTGGATAGCATGAATAATAGATAGTCTAGTATCTTCCGTGAGATGTCTTTCCCACCAAGATCTGAGAATACCCGTGAATCCACTAGCTATTAACTCAACAATTTCTGGTTGTGACAGATTGTTGAATTTAGTAATATAGCTATTTGCTACCATAGACATGTGATTTAAACGTATCATGTGATTTAAACAATATGCAGCTTTGGATTAACTTAAATAGAAAAGAAAAGATTAAGAAGATGACCGGTAAATGTTAAAAACATTTAACTAAGTTAAAAACATTTAACTTAAAGTAAAAGCAAAAGTTATTCTTTTACTTTTACATTTACTAAAGTAAAAGACTTTTGCTTTAGGTAAAAGCAAAAGCTGATTGATGGCTGTCGGCCATCAGTGTTGATTGATGATGGCGTGGGCCATCATTGTTGACTGAAGATGCCTCTGGCGTCTTCGTTGACTGACCGGCGGTGACTGTTGCGTCGTCTTCTCCGGCGGCTCCTCCGGTTGACTTGTCCGTCTCCTGCGGTTGCCGGATGGAACTGCTGATCGTCTTCTCCGACGAGTCATCACCTACATACATTTCCACCTCAAAATTTTTATCCAGGAAATAACCCTTTCACGCCCAAAAATTTTGGTTACAAAAAGAAGGAGAGGAAAATTTTTTCACCAAAAAATGGTCAAAATCTTCAAAATTTCTTTGATTTTGTAAAAGATTTTTTGTTTAAAAATAAATCAGATGAAATCTGAAACAAAAGGATCACTCGATTGGTCCTGATCTATCAGTGAAATCGGTCTAAACAGTTTGACAAAACCCAAACCGTTTAAACAAAAAATCTTTATCTTGAAGGTCCACTTAAAAGGCCTTACTTGCCGTTGAATCATACCCCTTAGATCTAATGATTCCCTTTGGCCTTACACTGTTCTCTTACTAGAGTCTTACAAACAGGCACTAATCGGGACTTAAGCGATCTTGGGTGTTTAACGGCGAAGGTCCGGTTACTAAAAGTGGAGCAAGAAAAATAAAAGTTTGTTAAAACGTTTAAAAACCAAGAACAAACTGTTTTTTCTTCGAAATCGCCGATAGCATCAAGAACCAACCGTGTGGCTCTGATACCATATAACAGCGGATAAGTTTTTAAAAGAAAAACTTAAACAGAAAAGAAAAGATTAAGAAGATGACCGGTGAATCGGTAAAGTAATCTCTTTCTTTTATTTATAAACAGTTGAGGAAGGATAACATTAATTCCTAGACTAACTGTTTGAGGAAGATCGAAGTATGAAAGACTTCGACTTCATCTTCTAACTAAGAAGATCGAAGCTGGAAGCTTCGTCTCCGGCTAACTCTAGAGAGAAGGGAGAGCGGACCTCAGGTGAGGTTTTCTTACAAAAGAAAAGCCTGAAGAACTCTAACACTTCGAGTTCTTTAAATAGAAAACTGAAAAGTAAATTACTATTTGATTCACGCAGGAATCATTATTACAATGACTGGAAGTAAAAGTAATTTACTTAAGTAAAAGTAAAACGTAAGAAACATTTTACATTTACTTTTACATTGGTAAATGTTAAAAACATTTAACTAAGTTAAAAACATTTAACTTAAAGTAAAAGCAAAAGTTATTCTTTTACTTTTACATTTACTAAAGTAAAAGACTTTTGCTTTAGGTAAAAGCAAAAGATGATTGATGGCTGTCGGCCATCAGTGTTGATTGATGATGGCGTGGGCCATCATTGTTGACTGAAGATTCCTCTGGCGTCTTCGTTGATTGACCGGCGGCGACTGTTGCGTCGTCTTCTCCGGCGGCTCCTCCGGTTGACTTGTCCGTCTCCTCCGGTTGCCGGATGGAACTGCTGATCGTCTTCTCCGACGAGTCATCACCTACATACATTGAACTTATGGTCAAATTGAACAAACCAAGAATGACTGTGTGACTCATTTTGATGGAGGAAAACTTTATACCAAGCTTCCATATAATCATAATAACAAAAAGAGTTATCCTGATTAGAAAGCTGCATAAGATCAGAGGGATGTTTTCCCCATTCGGACATCTGAATAAACTGTTTAATACCATATAACAGCGGATAAGTTTTTAAAAGAAAAACTTAAATAGAAAAGAAAAGATTAAGAAGATGACCGGTGAATCAGTAAAGTAATCTCTTTCTTTTATTTATAAACAGTTGAGGAAGGATAACATTAATTCCTAGACTAACTGTTTGAGGAAGATCGAAGTATGAAAGACTTCGACTTCATCTTCTAACTAAGAAGATCGAAGCTAGAAGCTTCGTCTCCGGCTAACTCTAGAGAGAAGGGAGAGCGGACCTCAGGTGAGGTTTTCTTACAAAAGAAAAGCCTGAAGAACTCTAACACTTCGAGTTCTTTAAATAGAAAACTGAAAAGTAAATTACTATTTGATTCATGCAGGAATCATTATTACAATGACTGGAAGTAAAAGTAATTTACTTAAGTAAAAGTAAAACGTAAGAAACATTTTACATTTACTTTTACATTGGTAAATGTTAAAAACATTTAACTAAGTTAAAAACATTTAACTTAAAGTAAAAGCAAAAGTTATTCTTTTAATTTTACATTTACTAAAGTAAAAGACTTTTGCTTTAGGTAAAAGCAAAAGCTGATTGATGGCTGTCGGCCATCAGTGTTGATTGATGATGGCGTGGGCCATCATTGTTGACTGAAGATGCCTCTGGCGTCTTCGTTGACTGAACGGCGGCGACTGTTGCGTCGTCTTCTCCGGCGGCTCCTCCGGTTGACTTGTCCATCTCCTCCAGTTGCCGGATGGAACTGCTGATCGTCTTCTCCGACGAGTCATCACCTACATACATTTCCACCTCAAAATTTTTATCCAGGAAATAACCCTTTCACCCCCAAAAATTTTGGTTACAAAAAGAAGGAGAGGAAAATTTTTTCACCGAAAAATGGTCAAAATCTTCAAAATTTCTTTGATTTTGTAAAAGATTTTTTGTTTAAAAACAAATCAGATGAAATCTGAAACAAAAGGATCACTCGATTGGTCCTGATCTATCAGTGAAATCGGTCTAAACAGTTTGACAAAACCCTAACCGTTTGAACAAAAATTCTTTCTCTTGAAGGTCCACTTAAAAGGCCTTACTTGCCGTTGAATCATACCCCTTAGATCTAATGATTCCCTTTGGCCTTACACTGCTCTCTTACTAGAGTCTTACAAACAGGCACTAATCGGGACTTAAGCGATCTTGGGTGTTTAACGGCGAAGGTCCGGTTACTAAAAGCGGAGCAAGAAAAATAAAAGTTTGTTAAAACGTTTAAAAACCAAGAACAAACTGTTTTTTCTTCGAAATCGCCGATAGCATCAAGAACCAACCGTGTGGCTTTGATACCATATAACAGCGGATAAGTTTTTAAAAGAAAAACTTAAACAGAAAATAAAAGATTAAGAAGATGACCGGTGAATCGGTAAAGTAATCTCTTTCTTTTATTTATAAACAGTTGAGGAAGGATAACATTAATTCCTAGACTAACTGTTTGAGGAAGATCGAAGTATGAAAGACTTCGACTTCATCTTCTTTGACTTGTCCGTCTCCTCCGGTTACCGGATGGAACTGCTGATCGTCTTCTCCGACGAGTCATCACCTACATACAAACCCTTAATGTTATCCTTCCTCAACTGTTTATAAATAAAAGAAAGAGATTACTTTACCGATTCACCGGTCATCTTCTTAATCTTTTCTTTTCTGTTTAAGTTTTTCTTAGATGGGTGGATTTACAATTTAATAAATTTAATGATTTAGAAATGGACTCTTCTTGAATGAATTTTAAATCTCTTTCTTTTGGTTTAATAAGAAATTTAAATGTTATTATTTTACCTAAATGTTTACAGCTTAATCCTTCATTGCTGGTAGTAAATGGATATAATAAATATATAAATGGTAACCCTAAAATGATTTTATCAGTAAGATTACGAATTAAAACAAATGATGTTTTAAAACACATATCATCTTGACAGATATGCACTTTAGGCAGTTTATATTTTATTTCCATCTGACTACCATTAGCTGAATTTAATTTTTCATTAGTTTTCTTATAATATTTGGTTGGAATAAGACCTTCCTGGATACAATTTAAATCCGCACCAGTATCGACTAAGGCGGGAAGTTTTATTGAAAAGGTTTTATCAACAACCAAATTAATGGAGATATACCATTTTTGAATGGTAATATCTTTAACTCTTTTAAGAGAAAGACCTTGAACGAATAGATCTGGTTCTTCCTTGATTCCTGAAGATTCTGGCTCATCGTGATCTTCATCACTAGAGGAGGAATCATGAATTTGAAGATCAGATTTCTGACTCTCTAAGTCTTTTCTTAAATTAGAAACTTCTATTTTTAAATTAGAGATTTCTTTTTTAAGTTTATTAACTTCTTGATTTAATTCTGGAAGGGTAACTTCTTTGATAAGTTTTTCACAAAGAAATAGATGTAGGGGAAGCATTGTGACTGATTTCACATATAACAACGGATAAGTTTTTAAGAAGAAAAACTTAAACAGAAAAGAAAAGATTAAGAAGATGACCGGTGAATCGGTAAAGTAATCTCTTTCTTTTATTTATAAACAGTTGAGGAAGGATTACATTAATTCCTAGACTAACTGTTTGAGGAAGATCGAAGTATGAAGAACTTCGACTTCATCTTCTAACTAAGAAGATCGAAGCTGGAAGCTTCGTCTCCGGCTAACTCTAGAGAGAAGGGAGAGCGGACCTCAGGTGAGGTTTTCTTACAATATAACAGCGGATAAGTTTTTAAAAGAAAAACTTAAACAGAAAAGAAAAGATTAAGAAGATGACCGGTGAATCGGTAAAGTAATCTCTTTCTTTTATTTATAAACAGTTGAAGAAGGATAACATTAATTCCTAGACTAACTGTTTGAGGAAGATCGAAGTATGAAAGACTTCGACTTCATCTTCTAACTAAGAAGATCGAAGCTGGAAGCTTCGTCTCCGACTAACTCTAGAGAGAAGGGAGAGCGGACCTCAGGTGAGGTTTTCTTACAAAAGAAAAGCCTGAAGAACTCTAACACTTCGAGTTCTTTAAATAGAAAAACTGAAAAGTAAATTACTATTTGATTCACGCAGGAATCACTATTACATTGACTGAAGTAAAAGTAATTTACTTAAGTAAAAGTAAAACGTAAGAAACATTTTACATTTACTTTTACATTAGTAAATGTAAGAAATATTTAACTAAGTTAAAAACATTTAACTTAAAGTAAAAGCAAAAGTTATTCTTTTACTTTTACTTTTACATTTACTAAAGTAAAAGACTTTTGCTTTACGGAAAGCAAAAGCTGATCTGATGGCTGTTGGTAATCAGTGTTGACTGAAGGCGACTGTTGCGTCGTCTTCTCCGGTGACTCCTCCGGTTGACTCCGGTGACTGTTCTGTCGTCATCTCCGGCGACTTATCCGGTTTACTTGTCCCCGTCTCCTCCGGTGCCGGATGGAACTGCTGATCGTCTTCTCCGACGAGTCATCACCTCCATACATTTCCACCTCAAAATTTTTATCCAGGAAATAACCCTTTCACCCCCAAAAATTTTGTTTACAAAAGAAGGAGAGGAAAATTTTTTCACCGAAAAATTGGTCAAAATCTTCAAAATTTCTTGAATTTTGTAGAGATTTTTTGTTTAGAAACAAATCAGATGAAATCTGAAACAAAAGGATCACTCGATTGGTCCTGATCTATCAGTGAAATCGGTCTAAATAGTTTGACAAAACCCAAACCGTTTAAATAAAAAATCTTTATCTTGAAGGTCCACTTAAAAGGCCTTACTTGCCGTTGAATCATACCCCTTAGATCTAATGATTCCCTTTGGCCTTACACTGTTCTCTTACTAGAGTCTTACAAACAGGCACTAATCGGGACTTAAGCGATCTTGGGTGTTTAACGGCGAAGGTCCGGTTACTAAAAGCGGAGCAAGAAAAATAAAAGTTTGTTAAAACGTTTAAAAACCAAGAACAAACTATTTTTTCTTCGAAATCGCCGATAGCATCAAGAACCAACCGTGTGGCTCTGATACCATATAACAGCGGATAAGTTTTTAAAAGAAAAACTTAAACAGAAAAGAAAAGATTAAGAAGATGACCGGTGAATCGGTAAAGTAATCTCTTTCTTTTATTTATAAACAGTTGAGGAAGGATAACATTAATTCCTAGACTAACTGTTTGAGGAGGATCGAAGTATGAAAGACTTCGACTTCATCTTCTAACTAAGAAGATCGAAGCTGGAAGCTTCGTCTCCGGCTAACTCTAGAGAGAAGGGAGAGCGGACCTCAGGTGAGGTTTTCTTACAAAAGAAAAGCCTGAAGAACTCTAACACTTCGAGTTCTTTAAATAGAAAAACTGAAAAGTAAATTACTATTTGATTCACGCAGGAATCACTATTACATTGACTGAAGTAAAAGTAATTTACTTAAGTAAAAGTAAAACGTAAGAAACATTTTACATTTACTTTTACATTGGTAAATGTAAGAAACATTTAACTAAGTTAAAAACATTTAACTTAAAGTAAAAGCAAAAGTTATTCTTTTACTTTTACTTTTACATTTACTAAAGTAAAAGACTTTTGCTTTACGGAAAGCAAAAGCTGATCTGATGGCTGTCGGTCATCAGTGTTGACTGAAGGCGACTGTTGCGTCGTCTTCTCCGGTGACTCCTCCGGTTGACTCCGGCGACTGTTCTGTTGTCATCTCCGGCGGCTTATCCGGTTTACTTGTCCGTCTCCTCCGGTGCCGGATGGAACTGCTGATCATCTTCTCCGACGAGTCATCACCTCCATACATTTCCACCTCAAAATTTTTATCCAAGAAATAATCCTTTCACCCCCAAAAATTTTGTTTACAAAAGAAGGACAGGAAAATTTTTTCACCGAAAAATTGGTCAAAATCTTCAAAATTTCTTGAATTTTGTAGAAAGTTTTTGTTTAAAAAATAAATCAGATGAAATCTGAAACAAAGGATCACTCGATTGGTCCTGATCTATCAGTGAAATCGGTCTAAACAGTTTGACAAAACTCTAACCGTTTAAACAAAAATTCTTTCTCTTGAAGGTCCACTTAAAAGGCCTTACTTGCCGATGAATCATACCCCGTAGATCTAAAGATTCCCTTTGGCCTTACACTGCTCTCTTATTAGAGTCTTACAAACAGGCACTAATCGGGACTTAAGCGATCTTTGGTGTTTAACGGCGAAGGTCCGATTACTGAAAGCGGAGCAAGAAAAATAAAAGTTTGTGAAAACGTTTAAAAACCAAGAAAAAACTATTTTTTCTTCGAAATCGCCGATAGCATCAAGAACCAACCGTGTGGCTCTGATACCATATAACAGCGGATAAGTTTTTAAAAGAAAAACTTAAACAGAAAAGAAAAGATTAAGAAGATAACCGGTGAATCGGTAAAGTAATCTCTTTCTTTTATTTATAAACAGTTGAGGAAGGATAACATTAATTCCTAGACTAACTGTTTGAGGAAGATCGAAGTATGAAAGACTTCGACTTCATCTTCTAACTAAGAAGATCGAAGCTGGAAGCTTCGTCTCCGACTAACTCTAGAGAGAAGGGAGAGCGGACCTCAGGTGAGGTTTTCTTACAAAAGAAAAGCCTGAAGAACTCTAACACTTCGAGTTCTTTAAATAGAAAAACTGAAAAGTAAATTACTATTTGATTCACGCAGGAATCACTATTACATTGACTGAAGTAAAAGTAATTTACTTAAGTAAAAGTAAAACGTAAGAAACATTTTACATTTACTTTTACATTAGTAAATGTAAGAAATATTTAACTAAGTTAAAAACATTTAACTTAAAGTAAAAGCAAAAGTTATTCTTTTACTTTTACTTTTACATTTACTAAAGTAAAAGACTTTTGCTTTACGGAAAGCAAAAGCTGATCTGATGGCTGTCGGCCACCAGTGTTGACTGAAGGTGACTGTTGCGTCGTCTTATCCGGTGACTCCTCCGGTTGACTCCGGCGACTGTTTTGTCGTCATCTCCGGCGGCTTATCCGGTTTACTTGTCCGTCTCCTCCGGTGCCGGATGGAACTGCTGATCGTCTTCTCCGACGAGTCATCACCTCCATACATTTCCACCTCAAAATTTTTATCCAGGAAATAACCCTTTCACCCCCAAAAATTTTGTTTACAAAAGAAGGAGAGGAAAATTTTTTCACCGAAAAATTGGTCAAAATCTTCAAAATTTCTTGAATTTTGTAGAAAGTTTTTGTTTAAAAAACAAATCAGATGAAATCTGAAACAAAGGATCACTCGATTGGTCCTGATCTATCAGTGAAATCGGTCTAAACAGTTTGACAAAACTCTAACCGTTTAAACAAAAATTCTTTCTCTTGAAGGTCCACTTAAAAGGCCTTACTTGCCGATGAATCATACCCCGTAGATCTAAAGATTCCCTTTGGCCTTACACTCCTCTCTTACTAGAGTCTTACAAACAGGCACTAATCGGGACTTAAGCGATCTTGGGTGTTTAACGGCGAAGGTCCGGTTACTAAAAGCGGAGCAAGAAAAATAAAAGTTTGTTAAAACGTTTAAAAACCAAGAACAAACTGTTTTTTCTTCGAAATCGCCGATAGCATCAAGAACCAACCGTGTGGCTCTGATACCATATATCAGCGGATAAGTTTTTAAAAGAAAAACTTAAACAGAAAAGAAAAGATTAAGAAGATGACCGGTGAATCGGTAAAGTAATCTCTTTCTTTTATTTATAAACAGTTGAAGAAGGATAACATTAATTCCTAGACTAACTGTTTGAGGAAGATCGAAGTATGAAAGACTTCGACTTCATCTTCTAACTAAGAAGATCGAAGCTGGAAGCTTCGTCTCCGGCTAACTCTAGAGAGAAGGGAGAGCGGACCTCAGGTGAGGTTTTCTTACAAAAGAAAAGCCTGAAGAACTCTAACACTTCGAGTTCTTTAAATAGAAAAACTAAAAAGTAAATTACTATTTGATTCACGCAGGAATCACTATTACATTGACTGAAGTAAAAGTAATTTACTTAAGTAAAAGTAAAACGTAAGAAACATTTTACATTTACTTTTACATTGGTAAATGTAAGAAACATTTAACTAAGTTAAAAATATTTAACTTAAAGTAAAAGCAAAAGTTATTCTTTTACTTTTACTTTTACATTTACTAAAGTAAAAGACTTTTGCTTTACGGAAAGCAAAAGCTGATCTGATGGCTGTCGGCCATCAGTGTTGACTGAAGGCGACTGTTGCGTCGTCTTCTCCGGTGACTCCTCCGGATGACTCTGGCGACTGTTCTGTCGTCATCTCCGGCGGCTTATCCGGTTTACTTGTCCGTCTCCTCCGGTGCCGGATGGAACTGCTGATCGTCTTCTCCGACGAGTCATCACCTCCATACATTTTCACCTCAAAATTTTTATCCAGGAAATAACCCTTTCACCCCCAAAAATTTTGTTTACAAAAAAAGGAGTGGAAAATTTTTTCACCGAAAAATTGGTCAAAATCTTAAAAATTTCTTTAATTTTGTAGAAAGTTTTTGTTTAAAAACAAATCAGATGAAATCTGAAACAAAAGGATCACTAGATTGGTCCTGATCTATCAGTAAAATCGGTCTAAACAGTTCGACAAAAGCCTAACCGTTTAAACAAAAATTCTTTCTCTTGAACGTCCACTTAAAAGGCCTTACTTGTCGTTGAATCATACCCCTTAGATCTAATGATTCCCTTTGGCCTTACACTGCTCTCTTACTGGAGTCTTACAAACAGGCACTAATCGGGACTTAAGCGATCTTGGGTGTTTAACGGCGAAGGTCCGGTTACTGAAAGCGGAGCAAGAAAAATAAAAGTTTGTGAAAACGTTTAAAAACCAAGAACAAACTATTTTTTCTTCGAAATCGCCGATAGCATCAAGAACCAACCGTGTGGCTCTGATACCATATAACAGCGGATAAGTTTTTAAGAAGAAAAACTTAAACAGAAAAGAAAAGATTAAGAAGATGACCGGTGAATCGGTAAAGTAATCTCTTTCTTTTATTTATAAACAGTTGAGGAAGGATTATATTAATTCCTAGACTAACTGTTTGAGGAAGATCGAAGTATGAAGAACTTCGACTTCATCTTCTAACTAAGAAGATCGAAGCTGGAAGCTTCGTCTCCGGCTAACTCTAGAGAGAAGGGAGAGCGGACCTCAGGTGAGGTTTTCTTACAATATAACAGCGGATAAGTTTTTAAAAGAAAAACTTAAACAGAAAAGAAAAGATTAAGAAGATGACCGGTGAATCGGTAAACTAATCTCTTTCTTTTATTTATAAACAGTTGAGGAAGGATAACATTAATTCCTAGACTAACTGTTTGAGGAAGATCGAAGTATGAAAGACTTCGACTTCATCTTCTAACTAAGAAGATCGAAGCTAGAAGCTTCGTCTCCGGCTAACTCTAGAAAGAAGGGAGAGCGGACCTCAGGTGAGGTTTTCTTACAAAAGAAAAGCCTGAAGAACTCTAACACTTCGAGTTCTTTAAATAGAAAAACTGAAAAGTAAATTACTATTTGATTCACGCAGGAATCACTATTACATTGACTGAAGTAAAAGTAATTTACTTAAGTAAAAGTAAAACGTAAGAAACATTTTACATTTACTTTTACATTGGTAAATGTAAGAAACATTTAACTAAGTTAAAAACATTTAACTTAAAGTAAAAGCAAAAGTTATTCTTTTACTTTTACTTTTACATTTACTAAAGTAAAACACTTTTCCTTTACGGAAAGCAAAAGCTGATCTGATGGCTGTCGGCCATCAGTGTTGACTAAAGGCGACTGTTGCGTCGTCTTCTCCGGTGACTCCTCCGGTTGACTCCGGCGACTGTTCTGTCGTCATCTCCGGCGGCTTATCAGGTTTACTTGTCCGTCTCCTCCGCTTTCAGTAACCGGACCTTCGCCGTTAAACACCCAAGATCGCCTTAAGTCCCGATTAGTGCCTGTTTGTAAGACTCTAGTAAGAGAGCAGTGTAAGGCCAAAGGGAATCTTTAGATCAACGGGGTATGATTCATCGGCAAGTAAGGCCTTTTAAGTGGACCTTCAAGAGAAAGAATTTTTGTTTAAACGGTTAGAGTTTTGTCAAACTGTTTAGACCGATTTCACTGATAGATCAGGACCAATCGAGTGATCCTTTGTTTCAGATTTCATCTGATTTGTTTTTTAAACAAAAACTTTCTACAAAATTCAAGAAATTTTGAAGATTTTGACCAATTTTTCGGTGAAAAAATTTTCCTCTCCTTCTTTTGTAAACAAAATTTTTGGGGGTGAAAAGGTTATTTCCTGGATAAAAATTTTGAGGTGGAAATGTATGGAGGTGATGACTCATCGGAGAAGACGATCAGCATTTCCATCCGGCACCGGAGGAGACGGACAAGTAAACCGGATAAGCCGCCGGAGATGACGACAGAACAGTCGCCGGAGTCAACCGGAGGAGTCACCGGAGAAGACGAAGCAACAGTCGCCTTCAGTCAACACTGATGGCCGACAGCCATCAGATCAGCTTTTGCTTTCCGTAAAGCACAAGTCTTTTACTTTAGTAAATGTAAAAGTAAAAGTAAAAGAATAACTTTTGCTTTTACTTTAAGTTAAATGTTTTTAACTTAGTTAAATGTTTCTTACATTTACCAATGTAAAAGTAAATGTAAAATGTTTCTTACGTTTTACTTTTACTTAAGTAAATTACTTTTACTTCAGTCAATGTAATAGTGATTCCTGTGTGAATCAAATAGTAATTTACTTTTCAGTTTTTCTATTTAAAGAACTCGAAGTGTTAGAGTTCTTCAGGCTTTTCTTTTGTAAGAAAACCTCACCTGAGGTCCGCTCTCCCTTCTCTCTAGAGTTAGCCGGAGACGAAGCTTCCAGCATCGATCTTCTTAGTTAGAAGATGAAGTCGAAGTCTTTCATACTTCGATCTTCCTCAAACAGTTAGTCTAGGAATTAATGTTATCCTTCTTCAACTGTTTATAAATAAAAGAAAGAGATTACTTTACCGATTCACCGGTCATCTTCTTAATCTTTTCTTTTCTGTTTAAGTTTTTCTTTTAGAAACTTATCCGCTGATATATGGTATTAAATATCTTACTGGCAACTAGAACAGAAACAACATGGCTCTGATACCATTTTGGGCGGAATGAGATGAATCAGAGATGCAAATAGTTTAACAGTTTAATTACTCATTTTGGGCGGAAGGAGATGAATCAGAGATGCAAATAGTTTAACAGTTTAATTACTCATTTTGGGCGGAAGGAGATGAATCAGAGATGCAAATAGTTTAACAGTTTAATTACTAAAACATATACTTTTATTGATCAAAAATAAAACTGTTTACAAATATACAAACTGATTACAAATTGAATTGACTTATACAAACTGATTGCAAATTGAATTGACTTATACAGAACATTTAAGAAAATTAGAATAGTAGAAGGAGGGGCTAAGAAAGGCTTAACAGCGGTGGAGGCTAAAGATTCATCTGAGAAGGATCTCAGAGTCTTTCGAAGTCTGCCTCAATAACTAAGTTCGGTTTTCTTTTATAGAATAAGGAAAGAACTATTACAAAGTTTCTATTAAAAAATAAATGATTACAAAAGTTACTATTCATGAACAGTGCTGACTTTTTTACTATTCATTGACGCGTCTGGCAACTTTTGACAAAGTGGCCACAACTTTTGACTTGAGAGATGCTTTCGGTGGAAAGGAGATGCTTTCGGTGGAAAAGACGAATCTGCTTTCGGTTGAGGGCATCTTTTGACTGGCTGCAGGGAGCAGGTGCATGTGACTGAGAAGAAATGTCAGGCAAATGGGTCCTGAGCATCCTGTAGATTGATGGTGCCATAAGGGTCATCATCTTCTTCATACTGAATGAGGGAAGCTGATGAAGAACCTGTAGAGGCTTCTTCATGTAATTCATCAATTCTTTTATTTAATGCCTGGGCAATTAATTTTAACTCTTTTCTGGAACAATCCTTAAAATCAGAAATGCTACGGGAACAAGACGAACCTGTGGGACTGACTCTAGACTCTTTTGATTTTTTACTGACACTTGACTCTTTTGATTTTTGACTAGAAGGTTCTGCTGTAGAAATTGGGAGAACCTTGAGAGGAGAAGCAGGGAATTCTAACTGAACTTGACCTACGATTCTATTGACGTCAAATTTAT
Organism: Panax notoginseng; assembly: GCA_016801055.1. NCBI lineage: Eukaryota > Viridiplantae > Streptophyta > Magnoliopsida > Apiales > Araliaceae > Panax > Panax notoginseng. The sequence goes on from CM029016.1 coordinate 117,109,342, forward strand.
CCCACCATTTGACAAACCATTGGCGAGTGACTAGGGGAAAAGGATCTGCCGATGGAGATGTAGGGGAAGCATTGTGACTGATTTCACTAGTGGGGTTTTGAATGCTGTATTCCCATTGGAGATTCCAGGCAATCTTATATTTACTTACAAATTGAAGAAGGACTGGGACACCTTCATATGCTGAATCTAATTTTTTGTGATTGCAAAAATGATTGAGTTGAACTTTCAGGGGATCGGGAAGAAGGTCATAGGTAGAACCAAATCTCGACCACCAATGGGAAAACCAATATGGGAAATGACTTTTGAACTTATGGTCAAATTGAACAAACCAAGAATGACTGTGTGACTCATTTTGATGGAGGAAAACTTTATACCAAGCTTCCATATAATCATAATAACAAAAAGAGTTATCCTGATTAGAAAGCTGCATAAGATCAGAGGGATATTTTCCCCATTCGGACATCTGAATAAACTGTTTAATATACAACGAATGGTAAAGAACTTTGGCTTTATCATTGTTGGCATAAATGGGTTTAATGAAGATTGACTTTGTTTCGACAAGAATGTCCTTATAATACACAAGGGATTTATAAGGAGCAAGAGGCATGAAATGCCAACTAGAAGGGAAAAACTGGGAAATCAACTTTACTAGGTCATTTCTGGGTTTCATGTGAGGCTCAATATGAAATAAGAAATTGGTCCATCTAAGCATGTACTCAGAGGGAGGATTACTGGGGTTTGAACTAGAGGCTTTGGACTGAAAGGGGTCTACGGGAATTGGGTTACTAGCTAAAGCTGAACTATAGGGCTTGGGCATTGTCCCAAGAACAGTGAACTTGTTACTGGTTTGGTAAATTGGGTTAACTGGATGAGGAACCAAGGCTGCTCTTGGCTGATTACTAGGGCCAGTAGGGCGACCCGGACCACGAGAGGTTGATGTACAACGGATACTCATGAAGGATGCACGGTACCTGTGTTAATAAATTCCCGAGTGAGAAAATCAGGAATGGAATTGTTACTGCCTTTAATGTATTCAATTTCAAAATCAAAGATACTCAAAAGGGCTTGCCATCTAGCAAAGGAGTGTTTAGAAGCTATGTTTTTAACATCTTTTTCTAACACATATTTTGCAGATTTTCAGTCAATTCGAACTAAAAATTTTTGATTTAATAAATTAATTTGAAATTTATTAATACATAATACAAGAGAAAGTATTTCTTTTTTAATAGTGCTGTAATTTAACTGTGTACTATTCCATGCACCAGAATGAAAACGAACGATCTGTTTTGGGGAATCTGGAGTTAATTTTTGCTTAAGAATACCTCCGAATCCAATATCAGAGGCGTCAGTTTCAACAATCTTAAATGCAGAATCATTTGAAATACCAAGACAGGGCAATGTCTTGACGTATTTTTTGACTTGTTGGACGACAGAAGTATGAATGTCAGTCCATGGGGGAGGATTGTCTTGCAAACGCTGAAAAAGAGGTTTATAAATTTTCCTGAGGTTTTTATAGAACTTGCCAATATAATTGAGCGAGCCCAGAAACCTCTGCAGTTGGGTTTTATGGGTAATTTTTTCTGGGAATCTGTCGGCGAATTGAATAGCTCTATCAATTGGCCGTATGAGTCCGCGATATATAATTAATCCAAGAAACCGAACTTTAGCTTGAAACAAGCTGCATTTGGAAAGTGAAAGAACAAGTCCATTGTCTTTGACCGTTTTAAAGAACGATTTCAAATGTTTGACATGTTCTTCAATGGAATTGGAAAAAATGAGAATATCGTCAATATATACAATAATAAAATGACTGAAAGGGTTCAAAATGTCATTGAGGATATTCTGGAATTCACTGGGAGCATTTTTTAAGCCAAATGCTTGGACATTCCATTCATAATGACCAAATGGAGTGGTGAATGCAGTTTTATATCTGTCTTCTGGGTGAATAGCAATTTGCCAGAAACCAGATTTGAGGTCAAATTTACTAAAGATGGTGGCATTACTCAACCGGTTAATGAGGTCATCTTTATTAGGCAGGGGATATCTAATCCACTCTAGGACTTTGTTTAATGGCTTGTAGTTGATAACTAACCTGGGAACACCTCTTTCCTTTTCTGCTTCATTGTTAACATAAAAGGCAGGACATGACCATGGGGATTTACTAGGTCTAATTAACTTTTTATTAAAGAGATCGTTAATTTCCTTTTTACATAGCTCCATTTGTTCATGATTCATTTGAATAGGCCTGGCCTTAGTAGGAATCAAATGTTCTTTGAATTCCTTAGCGTAAGGGAGCCTTACAATATGTTTTTTCCGATGCCAAAAGGCATTAGGAGAATCAGAACAAAGGTTATCTGTTAAATAAGTTTTTAACTCTTCAATTTTTTCAAGAACATCTTTATTTTGAAGTTGTTCTTCTATTCTTTTGTATTTAATTTCTTCTTTTAAGAAATTTAGATGGGTGGATAATCCATTCTAGGACTTTGTTCAATGGCTTGTAATTGATTACTAACCTGGGAACACGTCTTTCCTTTTCTGCTTCATTGTTAACATAAAAGGCGGGACATGACCAAGGGGATTTACTAGGTCTAATCAAATTTTTACTAAGGACATCTCTGATTACAAGCATCGCCCAAAATGGTATCAGAGCCATGTTGTTTCTGTTCTAGTTGCCAGTAAGATATTTACAACTGTTCATCTTCAACCATTTTCAAAATTTCTCTTTTATTCTTATTCTGAAGTCACCTGATTTACTGTAGTCCACCTTGTTTGTTTCAAACCTTTGTAAGTCTCTTGGGTGAGCAGTGTTGGTTTTTGAACATAGGTATGAGTCTGCTTAAGGTAATAGGGTATGAATGGAAGAATAATGAATAAAAATTTATTTTGAACCTGGTAAAAATGAATAGATTGTTTAGATCTAACTCCTCAACTAGTAACCGGTCAATATTGCCTCCTGTCCCAGACATAGTTAACCAGGAACTTCACAGTTATGAAAATATCAGTAAAGCCTTGCACAATTGGAATATACCTAGGGTCTCCCCTAAGGAAATTTATCACTCAACATTTTTAGACAATTTTAAAACAGATTATAATGTCAAAACTGTTGAAAAGGTTTATGCCATTAATAAAGAATACGAAAATTGTAGCCTTTTGGATCCCGAAGTCATCAAAAAACACAAAAAGAAAGGTTATAATTTTATTCACATTGGATTAGTTCAAGTGGCAGTTAAACCATTAAACATTAAAGGAATTAATTCAAGCATTTATCTCTGCCTTAGAGATGCACGATTCATGAGGCGCAATGGAATCTAGTCTGCATAATGGACCTATCCATTTCAATTGCTTTCCTGATTTCACATTGAGCCTAAGTGATAAAAATTTATTAAAAGCCTTGACATTAAATATTAAAACTGCTGGAGAAATTACTCAAATGATTGAGGGTTCTCAGCCGATAGCTTTGATTTACCGGATTTATTATAAGACCATGAAAACTAACTTAAACGTTCATGCTCTCAATAAAAGTCCGAAAGATCAAACTGTCTTAATTCAAAGTTCAACTAGTGATGCTAATATTCAAATCCCGAGAACCATTCTCTGGAAAGATATTACTCTTCCTAGTCAATGGACTTTACCTAGTGAAATACCTGAACAACCTATAGTTAACAATCTAATAAACCTTGAAAATGTTAGACAATTTTCAGATGGAACCGTAAAAATAAGTTTTGAACGCAGTAAAAGACCGATTATTATTGAAGACTCTGCTAGTACAATAGCATCTTCAAGAAGAGACACTGAAATTCTTAATAACCCTTCTTTAAGAGATCTTAAATTAAAAGGTATTTTAAATCAAGGTCAAGCTAGTCACCCATGTTATACTCAAAAGGATCTAGTAGAAGAAGAAAGTTCTTCCTCTCCTACTCCTTCTGAGCTTCCCACTCAGTCTGATTTTGAAATTCCGATTAACAATCAGTTAAGAGTTATTAAAAAAGATTTTATTCTTGATTGGGATAATCTTGTAAAAGATTTTAATTCCAAACATAATAAAGATAAAAGACATTTATTTCGTTCAAATCATCTAACAGAAAAGGAGCGAGATAAAATTGTTAATAGATGGAAACGATTCATAAAAAATGAAAAAATAAACATTACTTTTTATGAATGGTATGATCAATACCAATGTAGGTGTAATGTTATAACAAAAAGTCAATGGGTAAAAGAAGATAAGTCTAAGGTTTGTTCTAGTCATCCCCCGCTAGAAACGATCCTTATCCCAGTTAAGAACACATCTGTTGTTGCCAGTCCCTTTAAAATTTCTGATGGCAATAAAGATGATAAAAAAATTATTGAATAATTAAATTTTAGTAATCAATATCTAGCAACTGTTGGAAGACAGCTTGATAGAATTGAAGAAAAATTTGAAGAAACAAGCATTAAAAAACCAGATGCAAAAATTGAACATCCTTTGATTAACTTACCTTAAAATAGAAGTAAATTAGGTTTACCTAATGATGATAGCAACCTAATTAAATCTATTGACAAGTTATTCAAAAAACTAAAAATTGAACCTGGTCCAAGTGGTACTGTTTCTACTTTGGATCAAGTTGAGACTGAAGTTGAAAGTGAAAGTCAAGCTAACTGTTCTGATTCTACTTCAATCCCAGATTTTAATGATCAATTAAACAAGTTAACAGTCAAAAACACTAGTTTAACCAGGAATTGGTATTCTAGGCCTACTCCTCCGGATCTCCAATTCGAAGAGAGAATCCTAGACAAACAATTCTCTGTTTCAGCAAATAAAATTTATGAATGGAACATTGATGGTCTTAGTGAACAAGAAATTTTAAACAAATTAAATCACATGTCTATGGTAGCAAAATAGCTATATTACTAAATTCAACAATCTGTCACAACCAGAAATTGTTGAGTTAATAGCTAGTGGATTCACGGGTATTCTCAGATCTTGGTGGGAAAGACATCTCACCGAAGATACTAGACTATCTATTATTCATGCTATCCAGTTAGACGATGACGGCAACCCCATCTTTGATGAAGATGTTGGTATTGGTCCGCCAGATGGAGTAAATACTTTGATTTTCACCATAATAAAACATTTTGTAGGAACTCCTAGTAACATAACAGAAAGGATTCACGATCAACTCAGTAATCTCACTTGTCCCACTCTTAGTGACTTCAGATGGTACAAAGATGTGTTTACCTCTAGAGTTATGCTGCGAAATGATAGCAACAAGCCTTTCTAGAAAGAAAAGTTTGTAAATGGTTTGCCTTCATTGTTCGCTCATAAAGTTAGAGAAGAGTTGAGTAAAAATTTAGGATATATTGATTATGATAATCTCACTTATGGTGACATAATCAGTTATATCCAAAACATAGGTTTAAAAATGTGCATTGATTTTAAATTAGCTAAACAAGCTAGTAAAGATAAGAAAAAAGCAAAATATGAGTTAGGAACATTTTGTTAACAATATGGTCTGCCTCCCATTGCTCCCTCTAGAAGAAAGAATAAACACAAACATATTGATCATCCTAAAACACATAAACGTCACAAACGAAAACATACTTATAAAAAGGATAATAATCAGAACGATTATTACAATAAACCCAAGCCAGTTAATAAAAAATATAATAAACGGAATAAAAAATGTGATAAGAGTAAAATCGTTTGCCACAATTATGGGCAAAAAGGCCACTACAAAAATGAATGTAAAGTGAAACAAAAATTATCTCAGTTAAATATCTCTAATGAAGATACAGAACAATTATTAGAATTAATGAGAATAGAGAACAATACAGATAATAATGAAGAATCTGACATCCCCTATTCTTCTAATAGCAGTACCAGCAACAATGAATCTGATAGTAATGAAGAAGAGGTCACTATTTGTGCTAATAACTGTAATGAAAATTGTTGCACTAAAATATTAAGTGTTATTACCAAAGAGGATGAAAAAAGCTCTTTGTTAATCGACTTAATTAGTAAAATTTCTGACCCTGAACTTAAAGTTCAATATACTAAGCAATTAAAAGATTTATTAACCAAAGATACTAGAGTTAAAGACAAGATTTTCAAAGCCAAAGATAAACCGATATTCAGCCTTAATAAAACTCTAGAACGATTTAAAACCCCAGTCAAAGAAGTTACCCTTCCAGAATTAAATCAAGAAGTTAATAAACTTAAAAAAGAAATCTCTAATTTAAAAATAGAAGTTTCTAATTTAAGAAAAGACTTAGAGAGTCAGAAATCTGATCTTCAAATTCATGATTCCTCCTCTAGTGATGAAGATCACGATGAGCCAGAATCTTCAGGAATCAAGGAAGAACCAGATCTATTCGTTCAAGGTCTTTCTCTTAAAAGAGTTAAAGATATTACCATTCAAAAATGGTATATCTCCATTAATTTGGTTGTTGATAAAACCTTTTCAATAAAACTTCCCGCCTTAGTCGATACTGGTGCAGATTTAAATTATATACAGGAAGGTCTTATTCCAACCAAATATTATAAGAAAACTAATGAAAAATTAAATTCAGCTAATGGTAGTCAGATGGAAATAAAATATAAACTGCCTAAAGTGCATCTCTGTCAAGATGATATGTGTTTTAAAACATCATTTGTTTTAATTCGTAATCTTACTGATAAAATCATTTTAGGGTTACCATGTATATATTTATTATATCCATTTGCTACCAGTAATGAAGGATTAAGCTGTAAATATTTAGGTAAAAGAATAACATTTAAATTTCTTATTAAACCAAAAGAAAGAGATTTAAAATTCATTCAAGAAGAGTCCATTTCTAAATCATTTAATTTATTAAATTGTAAATCCACCCATCTAAATTTCTTAAAAGAAGAAATTAAATACAAAAGAATAGAAGAACAACTTCAAAATAAAGATGTTCTTGAAAAAATTGAAGAGTTAAAAACTTATTTAAAGGACAACCTTTGTTCTGATTCTCCTAATGCCTTTTGGCATCGGAAAAAACATGTTGTAAGGCTCCCTTACGCTAAGGAATTCAAAGAACATTTGATTCCTACTAAGGCCATGCCTATTCAAATGAATCACGAATAAATGGAGTTATGCAAAAAGGAAATTAATGATCTCCTTAGTAAAAATTTGATTAGACCTAGTAAATCCCCTTGGTCATGTCCCGCCTTTTATGTTAACAATGAAGCAGAAAATGAAAGAGGTGTTCCCAGGTTAGTAATCAATTACAAGCCATTGAACAAAGTCCTAGAATGGATTAGGTACCCCCTACCTAATAAGGATGACCTCATTAACCGGTTGAGTAATGCCACCATCTTTAGTAAATTTGACCTCAAATCTGGTTTCTGGCAAATTGCTATTCACCCAGAAGACAGATATAAAACTGCATTCACCACTCCATTTGGTCATTATGAATGGAATGTCCAAGCATTTGGCTTAAAAAATGCTCCAAGTGAATTCCAGAATATCCTCAATGACATTTTGAACCCTTTTAGTCATTTTATTGTTGTATATATTGATGATATTCTCATTTTTTCCAATTCCATTGAAGAACATGTCAAACATTTGAAATCGTTCTTTAAAACGGTCAAAGACAATGGACTTGTTCTTTCACTTTCCAAATGCAGCTTGTTTCAAGCTAAAGTTCGGTTTCTTGGATTAATTATATATCGCGGACTCATACGGCCAATTGATAGAGCTATTCAATTCGTCGACAGATTCCCAGATAAAATTACCCATAAAACCCAACTGCAGAGGTTTCTGGGCTCGCTCAATTATATTGGCAAGTTCTATAAAAACCTCAGGAAAATTTGTAAACCTCTTTTTCAGCGTTTGCAAGACAATCCTCCCCCATGGACTGACATTCATACTTCTGTCGTCCAACAAGTCAAAAAATACGTCAAGACATTGCCCTGTCTTGGTATTTCAAATGATTCTGCATTTAAGATTGTTGAAACTGACGCCTCTGATATTGGATTCGGAGGTATTCTTAAGCAAAAATTAACTCCAGATTCCCCAAAACAAATCGTTCGTTTTCATTCTGGTGCATGGAATAGTACACAGTTAAATTACAACACTATTAAAAAAGAAATACTTTCTCTTGTATTATGTATTAATAAATTTCAAATTGATTTATTAAATCAAAAATTTTTAGTTCGAATTGACTGTGAATCTGCAAAATATGTGTTAGAAAAAGATGTTGAAAACATAGCTTCTAAACACTCCTTTGCTAGATGGCAAGCCCTTTTGAGTATCTTTGATTTTGAAATTGAATACATTAAAGGCAATAACAATTCCATTCCTGATTTTCTCACTCGGGAATTTATTAACACAGGTACCGTGCATCCTTCATGAGTATCTGTGGTGCATCAACCTCTCGTGGTCCGGGTCGCCCTACTGGCCCTAGTAATCAGCTAAGAGGAGCCTTAGTTCCTCATCCAGTTAACCCAATTTACCAAACCAATAACAAGTTCACTGTTCTTGGGACAATGCCCAAGCCCTATAGTTCAGCTTTAGCTAGTAACCCAATTCCCGTAGACCCCTTTCAGTCCAAAGCCTCTAGTTCAAACCCCTGTAATCCTCCCTCTGAGTACATGCTTAGATGGACCAATTTCTTATTTCATATTGAGCCTCACATGAAACCCAGAAATGACCCAGTAAAGTTGATTTCCCAGTTTTTCCCTTCTGGTTGGCATTTCATGCCTCTTGCTCCTTATAAATCCCTTATGTATTATAAGGTCATTCTTGTCGAAACAGAGTCAATCTTCATTAAACCCATTTATGCCAACAATGATAAAGCCAAAGTTCTTTACCATTCGTTGTATATTAAACAGTTTATTCAGATGTCCGAATGGGGAAAACATCCCTCTGATCTTATGCAGCTTTCTAATCAGGATAACTCTTTTTGTTATTATAATTATATGGAAGCTTGGTATAAAGTTTTCCTCCATCAAAATTAGTCACACAGTCATTCTTGGTTTGTTCAATTTGACCATAAGTTCAAAAGTCATTTCCCATATTGGTTTTTCCATTGGTGGTCGAGATTTGGTTCTACCTATGACCTTCTTCCCGATCCCCTGAAAGTTCAACTCAATCATTTTTGCAATCACAAAAAATTAGATTCAGCATATGAAGGTGTCCCAGTCCTTCTTCAATTTGTAAGTAAATATAAGATTGCCTGGAATCTCCAATGGGAATACAGCATTCAAAACCCCACTAGTGAAATCAGTCACAATGCTTCCCCTACATCTCCATCGGCAGATCCTTTTCCCCTAGTCACTCGCCAATGGTTTGTCAAATGGTGGGATAAATTTGACGTCAATAGAATCGTAGGTCAAGTTCAGTTAGAATTCCCTGCTTCTCCTCTCAAGGTTCTCCCAATTTCTACAGCAGAACCTTCTAGTCAAAAATCAAAAGAGTCAAGTGTCAGTAAAAAATCAAAAGAGTCTAGAGTCAGTCCCACTGGTTCGACTTGTTCCCGTAGCATTTCTGATTTTAAGGATTTTTCCGGAAAAGAGTTAAAATTAATTGCCCAGGCATTAAATAAAAGAATTGATGAATTACATGAAGAAGCCTCTACAGGTTCTTCATCAGCTTCCCACAGTCAGTATGAAGAAGATGATGACCCTTATGGCACCATCAATCTACAGGATGCTCAGGACCCATTTGCCTGACATTTCTTCTCAGTCACATGCACCTGCTCCCTGCAGCCAGTCAAAAGATGCCCTCAACCGAAAGCAGATTCGTCTTTTCCACCGAAAGCATCTCCTTTCCACCGAAAGCATCTCTCAAGTCAAAAATTGTGGCCACTTTGTCAAAAGTTGCCAGACGCGTCAATGAATAGTAAAAAAGTCAGCACTGTTCATGAATAGTAACTTTTGTAATCATTTATTTTGTAATAGTAACTTTGTAATAGTTCTTTCCTTATTCTATAAAAGGAAACTGAACTTAGTTATTGAGGCAGACTTCGAAAGACTCTGAGATCCTTCTCAGATGAATCTTTAGCCTCCACCGCTGTTAAGCCTTTCTTAGCCCCTCCTTCTACTATTCTAATTTTCTTAAATGTTCTGTATAAGTCAATTCAATTTGTAATCAGTTTGTATAAGTCAATTCAATTTGTAATCAGTTTGTATATTTGTAAACAGTTTTATTTTCGATCAATAAAAGTATATGTTTTAGTAATTAAACTGTTAAACTATTTGCATCTCTGGTCCGCTCTCCCTTCTCTCTAGAGTTAGCCGGAGACGAAGCTTCCAGCTTCGATCTTCTTAGTTAGAAGATGAAGTTGAAGTCTTTCATACTTCGATCTTCCTCAAACAGTTAGTCTAGGAATTAATGTTATCCTTCATCAACTGTTTATAAATAAAAGAAAGAGATTAATTTACCGATTCACCGGTCATCTTCTTAATCTTTTCTTTTCTGTTTAAGTTTTTCTTTTAAAAACTTATCCGCTGATATATGGTATTAAATATCTTACTGGCAACTAGAACAGAAACAACATGGCTCTGATACCATTTTGGGCGGAAGGAGATGAATCAGAGATGCAAATAGTTTAACAGTTTAATTACTCATTTTGGGCGGAAGGAGATGAATCAGAGATGCAAATAGTTTAACAGTTTAATTACTCATTTTGGGCGGAAGGAGATGAATCAGAGATGCAAATAGTTTAACAGTTTAATTACTAAAACATATACTTTTATTGATCAAAAATAAAACTGTTTACAAATATACAAACTGATTACAAATTGAATTGACTTATACAAACTGATTACAAATTGAATTGACTTATACAGAACATTTAAGAAAATTAGAATAGTAGAAGGAGGGGCTAAGAAAGGCTTAACAGCGGTGGAGGCTAAAGATTCATCTGAGAAGGATCTCAGAGTCTTTCGAAGTCTGCCTCAATAACTAAGTTCAGTTTCCTTTTATAGAATAAGGAAAGAACTATTACAAAGTTACTATTACAAAATAAATGATTACAAAAGTTACTATTCATGAACAGTGCTGACTTTTTTACTATTCATTGACGCGTCTGGCAACTTTTGACAAAGTGGCCACAACTTTTGACTTGAGAGATGCTTTCGGTGGAAAGGAGATGCTTTCGGTGGAAAAGACGAATCTGCTTTTGGCTGAGGGCATCTTTTGACTGGCTGCAGGGAGCAGGTGCATGTGACTGAGAAGAAATGTCAGGCAAATGGGTCCTGAGCATCCTGTAGATTGATGGTGCCATAAGGGTCATCATCTTCTTCATACTGACTGAGGGAAGCTGATGAAGAACCTGTAGAGGCTTCTTCATGTAATTCATCAATTCTTTTATTTAATGTCTGGGCAATTAATTTTAACTCTTTTCCGGAACAATCCTTAAAATCAGAAATGCTACGGGAACAAGATGAACCAGTGGGACTGACTCTAGACTCTTTTGATTTTTTACTAACACTTGACTCTTTTAATTTTTGACTAGAAGGTTCTGCTGTAGAAACTGGGAGAACCTTGAGAGGAGAAGCAGGGAATTCTAATTGAACTTGACCTACGATTCTATTGACGTCAAATTTATCCCACCATTTGGCAAACCATTGGCGAGTGACTAGGGGAAAAGGATCTGCCGATGGAGATGTAGGGGAAGCATTGTGACTGATTTCACTAGTGGGGTTTTGAATGCTGTATTCCCATCGGAGATTCCAGGCAATCTTATATTTACTTACAAATTGAAGAAGGACTGGGACACCTTCATATGCTGAATCTAATTTTTTATGATTGCAAAAATGATTGAGTTGAACTTTCAGGGGATCGGGAAGAAGGTCATAGGTAGAACCAAATCTCGACCACCAATGGGAAAACCAATATGGGAAATGACTTTTGAACTTATGGTCAAATTGAACAAACCAAGAATGACTGTGTGACTAATTTTGATGGAGGAAAACTTTATACCAAGCTTCCATATAATTATAATAACAAAAAGAGTTATCCTGATTAGAAAGCTGCATAAGATCAGAGGGATGTTTTTCCTATTCGGACATCTGAATAAACTGTTTAATATACAACGAATGGTAAAGAACTTTGGCTTTATCATTGTTGGCATAAATGGGTTTAATGAAGATTGACTCTGTTTCGACAAGAATGACCTTATAATACACAAGGGATTTATAAGGAGCAAGAGGCATGAAATGCCAACCAGAAGGGAAAAACTGGGAAATTAACTTTACTGGGTCATTTCTGGGTTTCATGTGAGGCTCAATATGAAATAAGAAATTGGTCCATCTAAGCATGTACTCAGAGGGAGGATTACAGGGGTTTGAACTAGAGGCTTTGGACTGAAAGGGGTCTACGGGAATTGGGTTACTAGCTAAAGCTGAACTATAGGGCTTGGGCATTGTCCCAAGAACAGTGAACTTCTTATTGGTTTGGTAAATTGGGTTAACTGGATGAGGAACCAAGGCTCCTCTTGGCTGATTACTAGGGCCAGTAGGGCGACCCGGACCACGAGAGGTTGATGCACCACGGATACTCATGAAGGATGCACGGTACCTGTGTTAATAAATTCCCGAGTGAGAAAATCAGGAATGGAATTGTTACTGCCTTTAATGTATTCAATTTCAAAATCAAAGATACTCAAAAGGGCTTGCCATCTAGCAAAGGAGTGTTTAGAAGCTATGTTTTCAACATCTTTTTCTAACACATATTTTGCATATTTGCAGTCAATTCGAATTAAAAAATTTTAATTTAATAAATTAATTTGAAATTTATTAATACATAATACAAGAGAAAGTATTTCTTTTTTAATAGTGCTGTAATTTAACTGTGTACTATTCCATGCACTAGAATGAAAACGAACGATCTGTTCTGGGGAATCTGGAGTTAATTTTTGCTTAAGAATACCTCTGAATCCAATATCAGAGGCGTCAGTTTCAACAATCTTAAATGCAGAATCATTTGAAATACCAAGACAGGGCAATGTCTTGACGTATTTTTTGACTTGTTGGACGACAGAAGTATGAATGTCAGTCCATGGGGGAGGATTGTCTTGCAAACGCTGAAAAAGAGGTTTGTAAATTTTCCTGAGGTTTTTATAGAACTTGCCAATATAATTGAGCGAGCCCAGAAACCTCTGCAGTTGGGTTTTATGGGTAATTTTATCTGGGAATCTGTCGGTGAATTGAATAGCTCTATCAATTGGCCGTATGAGTCCGCGATATATAATTAATCCAAGAAACCGAACTTTAGCTTGAAACAAGCTGTATTTGGAAAGTGAAAGAACAAGTCCATTGTCTTTGACCGTTTTAAAGAACGATTTCAAATGTTTGACATGTTCTTCAATGGAATTGGAAAAAATGAGAATATCGTCAATATATACAACAATAAAATGACTGAAAGGGTTCAAAATGTCATTAAGGATATTCTGGAATTCACTTGGAGCATTTTTTAAGCCAAATGCTTGGACATTCCATTCACAATGACCAAATGGAGTGGTGAATGCAGTTTTATATCTGTCTTCTGGGTGAATAGCAATTTGCCAGAAACCAGATTTGAGGTCAAATTTACTAAAGATGGTGGCATTACTCAACCGGTTAATGAGGTCATCCTTATTAGGTAGGGGGTACCTAATCCATTCTAGGACTTTGTTCAATGGCTTGTAATTGATGACTAACCTGGGAACACCTCTTTCCTTTTCTGTTTCATTGTTAACATAAAAGGCGGGACATGACCAAGGGGATTTACTAGGTCTAATCAAATTTTTACTAAGGAGATCATTAATTTCCTTTTTGCATAACTCCATTTATTCGTGATTCATTTGAATAGGCCTGGCCTTAGTAGGAATCAAATGTTCTTTGAATTCCTTAGCGTAAGGGAGCCTTACAACATGTTTTCTTCGATGCCAAAAGGCATTAGGAGAATCAGAACAAAGGTTGTCCTTTAAATAAGTTTTTAACTCTTCAATTTTTTCAAGAACATCTTTATTTTGAAGTTGTTCTTCTATTCTTTTGTATTTAATTTCTTCTTTTAAGAAATTTAGATGGGTGGATTTACAATTTAATAAATTAAATGATTTAGAAATGGACTCTTCTTGAATGAATTTTAAATCTCTTTCTTTTGGTTTAATAAGAAATTTAAATGTTATTCTTTTACCTAAATATTTACAGCTTAATCCTTCATTACTGGTAGCAAATGGATATAATAAATATATACATGGTAACCCTAAAATGATTTTATCATTAAGATTACGAATTAAAACAAATGATGTTTTAAAACACATATCATCTTGACAGATATGCACTTTAGGCAGTTTATATTTTATTTCCATCTGACTACCATTAGCTGAATTTAATTATTCATTAGTTTTCTTATAATATTTGGTTGGAATAAGACCTTCCTGTATATAATTTAAATCTGCACCAGTATCGACTAAGGCGGGAAGTTTTATTGAAAAGGTTTTATCAACAACCAAATTAATGGAGATATACCATTTTTGAATGGTAATATCTTTAACTCTTTTAAGAGAAAGAACTTGAACGAATAGATCTGGTTCTTCCTTGATTCCTGAAGATTCTGGCTCATCGTGATCTTCATCACTAGAGGAGGAATCATGAATTTGAAGATCAGATTTCTGACTCTCTAAGTCTTTTCTTAAATTAGAAACTTCTATTTTTAAATTAGAGATTTCTTTTTTAAGTTTATTAACTTCTTGATTTAATTCTGGAAGGGTAACTTCTTTGACTGGGGTTTTAAATCGTTCTAGAGTTTTATTAAGGCTGAATATCGGTTTATCTTTGGCTTTGAAAATCTTGTCTTTAACTCTAGTATCTTTGGTTAATAAATCTTTTAATTGCTTAGTATATCGAACTTTAAGTTCAGGGTCAGAAATTTTACTAATTAAGTCGATTAACAAAGAGCTTTCTTCATCCTCTTTGGTAATAACACTTAATATTTTAGTGCAACAATTTTCATTACAGTTATTAGCACAAATAGTGACCTCTTCTTCATTACTATCAGATTCATTGTTGCTGGTACTGCTATTAGAAGAATAGGGGATGTCAGATTCTTCATTATTATCTGTATTGTTCTCTATTCTCATTAATTCTAATAATTGTTCTGTATCTTCATTAGAGATATTTAACTGAGATAATTTTTGTTTCACTTTACATTCATTTTTGTAGTGGCCTTTTTGCCCACAATTGTGGCAAACGATTTTACTCTTATCACATTTTTTATTCCGTTTATTATATTTTTTATTAACTGGCTTGGGTTTATTGTAATAATCGTTCTGATTATTATCCTTTTTATAAGTATGTTTTCGTTTGTGACGTTTATGTGTTTTAGGATGATCAATATGTCTGTGTTTATGCTTTCTTCTAGAGGGAGCAATGGGAGGCAGACCATGTGACGCCCCCAGAATAGGTATACAACACCCATTCTGAGTCGCCAAATACATGATACAGAAAGCAAACTACAACTTCAATAATACAATTGTCGTGCAAAATACGACAACACATACTGTGAGTTTAAATACAAATATTGTCTTCTAGACAATATCCACACTCAAATAAATCTTCATTACAATTATTCAAACACTATTTTACAAAAATAGTGAGGACTGCTAATACATCTTTCTAGAACCATTACTCCATACCCCGACTAGATCCTGCTATGTTCTCACCTCCTGAGAAGAAAAATGGAACAAAAAGGAAAAGGGTGAGCTCAACTAGCCCAGTAAAGAATATTATGACTAAGATAATATACAACAAATTATCGTTAGTCTTCAACAGGGAAAAATCTGATAAAATATAATCGACAACAAGTTTTAGATCAACAACTGCAGCGGAAACAACAAACCATTAGAAGAGTCAAGTAGAGAAAGAATTCTACTATCTTCTAAGATTTAAAAGTCCATCATCAATATTTTATCCCTGTAACATCAATTAATAATCATCTTTAACCAAATATTCATCTTTGCACTACAGGCCAAAGATATTCATTTGTATCATCAGTCGGTCATGTTCATCTCAACACCTGTTCATCTTTGCACTACAGGCCAAAGATATTCATCAAGTAATTATACATCTTTGCACTACAGGCCAAAGATATTCATTTGTATCATCATTTAGGACTGAGGATGATGAAAAATATCTTAAAGAGAACGAATCCAATGAGACAGAAGGACAAATAGTAGGGATTCGTATAACAGTTTATCCAAGATCAATAATACTTCATAATAATCAATTGTGAAGCAGAATTCAAAAATAAAGATCAAAACATGGATACAATCAAAGATAGTAACCATAATAGACATCTTGGACAAAAAGGGAAAATTTTATTTTTCGGTGAATAGTGCCGTATTCGTGAATAGTGCCGTATACGTGAATAGTGCCGTATACGTGAATAGTAACCCCCGACACAAAAAGTTCCAAATTTGATAAAAACTCATATCAATATTTCAGCATAATGATATTGAAGAAAATAATATCATTAAGAAGAAAATAATATCCCTTACCTCAAAATATCAGTACTTCTGGTCGGAATACCGGTATAAGGCTGAAAGAAACTTGCTCTGATGAATAGAAACTCTCAAAGTATCTAAATACTCACAAAATACACTCAATAATCTAGAGAGAGAAAGAGAGAAAACTTGTTTCTGGTGTAATTTTCAATTCTAACTTAGCCCTCTATTTATAGGAAAATTTTGGTAGGTTTGACCTGCAACCTGATGGCTTTACCTGCTACTATTCCCACCTACCACATTTGAAATATAATTCAGCACATTTCTTCACCAACCACAAGTGGGGCCCACCAATTCTAGAATTTTCCATCAAAATGATAAACTCCGAAAATTCAACAATTTCTGAACCAGTCATCTTGTAAAATTCATAATAAATCATACGTTCATTTTTAACGGTTCAAAATTTGTGGGCATATACTCAACTTATATATGTATAACATATCCAAAAATTACCACGATCCAACGGTCGGATTAAAAATTATAACCCCCGCAAAATATCTCAAAAACCCTGATTTTTAATACCTCCATTCTGACAAAAATACGGATAAAAATCTCAACATTAACTCCTTCATTTTTAACCACAAAAATATATTCCTCATTTATATCCACATAAAATAAATATTTTCTTATCATATGAATCAATAATTAATTATTCACAAATAATATTACAGAATCACATTTATGACAACCAGGCCGTTCCCAGGAAAGAGGGGGCTTTCCAATAAGGATTTTTCCTTACTGGCGCACAATTAGATGACCAAACCTCTCCTTAGACAGAACTTTCTAGACATTGCCAATAATGTTATCTAATAATATTATTCAATTAATATGAATTATTGATCTGATAATGAAAAATACTGTGCAACAACAATTATTGAAACAACAATAATATAAAATATCAACGCAGCAATTATTGAATCAATAAAATAAAATATTGAATAATAACTACTGTAACAATTATTGAGTAGTGCCTTCTTATGTAAGAATCAATAATTGGTGCAATACCGTGTGCTACTATATTTTAACCACCGGGTATTCCAAAAGTATTAACGGTAACAACTACGCCATTATTAATAAACAACTTATACTTGTCGTTTTCTTCATCCAATCGCTTTCCGTTATGGGGCCCCCACAAGGCTGCGTCGTCGTACGAATATTCCCCGACAGCAAGAATATTCCACGACCAACCGAATATTCACCGACCAAAAATAAATATTTTATAACCACTTGCTTATTTTGTAAAATTTGCACATTTCACCCATAACCAAAGTATTATATCAAATTAACCCCTTATTATTCACAATAATATTTAAAGAAAATTTGATTTTATTCATTAATAAGTTGGGGTCTTACAACCTCCCCTCCTTATGAAATTTCGTCCTCGAAATTAACGTACGTACCTGATGTTTCAAAAAGGTGAGGATACCTCGCTTTCATTTCTGATTCCAACTCCCAGGTCATTTCTTCAATAGCATGGTTTTTCCACAAAACCTTAACTTGTGGTATAACCTTCGTGCGTAGGACATGCTCTTTCCTATCCAAGATCTTAACAGGTACCTCCTCGTACGTTAAATCTTCAGCTATCTCGTCTGGTTCTAACTCAATAATGTGGTTCGGGTCTTTAACATATTTACGAAGCATAGATATGTGAAAAACATTATGAACACGAGACATGCTTGGAGGTAATGCGAGTCTATATGCCACATTTCCTATTCGCTCAAGAATCTCAAATGGACCAACAAATCTTGGATTGAGCTTTCCTCTCTTCCCAAATCTTGTAACTCCCTTCCATGGTGCAACACGTAACAATACATGATCCCCAATATTAAATTCCACGTCCTTCCGATGAAGATCCGCATAACTCTTTTGTCGATCCTGTGCCGTTTGTATACGTTGTCGAATCGTTTGGATCTTCTCTGTAGTAATGCGTACCAATTCTGGTCCCAACAATGTTGCTTCACCCACCTCGTCCCAGCATATTGGAGAACGACATTTTCTTCCATACAACGCCTCAAATGGAGCCATCCCTATGCTCGCCTGATAACTGTTGTTGTAGGAGAATTCCACCAATGGTAGGTACTTATCCCAACTCCCTTTGAGATCTAAGACACAAAGTCTTAATAGATCTTCAAGAGTTTGAATAGTCCTCTCTGATTGTCCGTCCGTTTGAGGATGGTATGCTGAACTGAATCGTAAATCCGTGCCCATAGCTTTCTGCAAGCTAACCCAAAATCGTGAAGTGAATCTTGGGTCACGATCCGAAACTATGGATACTGGCATGCCATGCAATCTCACAATCTCGTTCACGTACATACTAGCAAGACGTTCAAGGGAATAAGTCTCACGTATCGGCAAGAAATGAGCGGACTTGGTTAATCTATCAACAATAACCCAAATCGCATCTATGCCTTGAGAAACCTTGGGAAGACCTGTAACAAAATCTATAGTAATGTGTTCCCACTTCCATTTCGGGATCTCAAGTGGTTGCAATGGACCCTTTGGCACTTGATGCTCCGCCTTTACACGTTGACAAGTTAAACACCTCGAGATAAACTCCGCGATCTCTCTTTTCATATTGCTCCACCAAAATGTATGTCGAAGATCGTGATACATTTTGGTACTCCCAGGATGGATTGCAAACGGTGTGTTGTGTGCCTCCATCATTATTCTATGCTTCAAGTCAAAATCGTTAGGAACACAAAGTCTGGAGTTGACTCGAAGTATTCCTTCTTCATCGATTCTTGCTTCTGGAATAGCACCTTCTTGCACTTTCTTCTTCATACGCATCAGCTCTATATCCGTAGCTTGAGCAGCTTTAACTTTATCGATTAAAGTCGGTTCTACTCGTATATTTGATATCATCACGTGGGTACTTGGAGCCTTCATCTCTATCTCCATCCTTTGCAAGTCATACAAAATGGGCCTTTGTGTTAAAAACATTGCACTCATACCCGCATATGATCTTCTACTCAATGCGTCAGCTACTACGTTTGCTTTTCCAGGATGGTATTGGATGGTATGATCGTAATCTTTCAACAGCTCAAGCCAACGTCGTTGCCGCATGTTGAGTTCCTTTTGGGTGAAGAAATATTTGAGGCTTTTATGATCTGTATAGATCTCCACTTTCTCCCCATAAAGGTAGTGTCTCCAGATCTTCAACGCAAAAACGACTGCTGCCAACTCCAAATCATGAGTAGGATAATTCCTCTCATATTCTTTGAGTTGTCGTGAGGCATAGGCTATGACTTTCCCATGTTGCATGAGAACACATCCTAACCCTTTGCCTGAAGCATCGCTGTAGATAACAAATCCATCCGAACCAGATGGTATTGTCAAAACAGGTGCCGAAATGAGTCTCCTCTTGAGTTCTTGGAAACTCTTCTCGCATTCCTCACTCCATACGAATTTTGTATCTTTCCGAGTCAGCTGAGTTAACGGAGTAGCGATTCGAGAAAATCCTTCCACAAATCTCCGATAATAACCAGCTAAGCCTAGAAAGCTACGTACTTCGGTTACCGACTTCGGTTGCTCCCAACTTTGTATGGCTTCAATCTTCGCCGGGTCGACAGATACTCCATGTTTTGACACCACGTGCCCAAGGAATGCTACTTCCTCAAGCCAGAACTCGCATTTCTTCAGTTTGGCATATAGCTTGTTTTCACGAAGCCTTTGCAGTACCAGCTTCAAATGGCGCTCATGATCTTCACGGCTTTTGGAATAGATGAGGATGTCATCAATAAAGACAACAACGAACTGATCCAAATATTCTTTGAATACACGGTTCATCATATCCATGAAGGCAGCAGGAGCATTAGTCAATCCAAAAGACATTACTAAGAATTCATAATGCCCGTACCGAGTTCTGAAGGCAGTCTTTGGAATATCCTCAGTTTTAATCTTCAGCTGATGATATCCAGAACGAAGATCGATCTTTGAAAAGAATTGTGCTCCTTGCAACTGGTCAAACAGGTCATCAATGCGAGGTAGCGGATACCTATTCTTGATGGTGACATGGTTCAATTCTCGATAGTCAATACAAAGTCGCATACTCCCGTCTTTCTTCTTTACGAATAAAACAGGAGCACCCCAAGGAGACGTACTAGGACGAATAAAACCGATGTCCAACAACTCCTGTAGTTGGACTTTTAACTCCTGAAGTTCAATAGGAGCCATTCGATATGGGGTTTTAGAAATGGGCTTTGTACCGAGTTCAAGGTCAATAAAGAATTTAATTTCTCGTTCCGGGAGTAGACCGGGAAGTTCTTCAGGAAATACATCGGAAAATTCTCTAACAATAGAAATATTATTCAAATCTGACTTGTCTTTGTTCAAATCCATAACATGGGCTAAGAAAGCTTGACATCCGTTTTTCAATAAACGAATAGCTTTGTGGCTCGATATGACAGTGACTGATTTTAGTGGTTTAGTAGTTTGAATTCGTATGACAGGTTGGTTAGGAATATGAAAACTAACAACCTTACGAAAACAATCAATTTTAGCATGATGAGTGGTTAACCAATCAATTCCTAAAATCACATCAAAAGCAAGTATCTTTAAAGAGATAAGATCAACAGGTAATGTGATAGCGCCAACTTGGATCATGCAAGATTTATAAACTGTAGATGTAACGAAGGTTTCACCCAACGGAGTTTCAACAGATAAGTTAAAGTCCAATTTCTCCGGAGTCAAGTTTAAACGTTGAGCACAAGCAGGAGAGATAAAAGAATGGGTAGAACCGGTATCTAGTAAAGTATAAACTTCGTAAGAATTCAAGATTAGCTTACCCGTGATCACCTCGTTCGGGTTTCTCGCGTTTTGGCCAGTAACGACAAACGCTCTTCCAGGAACCGCTGATTTCGCCTTATCCGGGACAGCCCTTGGAATCACCACTCCCGCTGAACTTGGTTTCGCTATAGTACAATCTCGAGCGATGTGGCCTTCCTTCCCACAGTTGTAACACACCTTGGATTGTTGTGGACAGTTTGGGCTGATATGTCCCTCTTTCCCGCATTTGTAACATCTAACTGGCGGTCGTTCTCCTCCCCTAAAATTTGTTGTTGGTGCTGGTGCTGGTGCTGATGTCTTCCCGTCATTGTTGAATCTCCTCTTTCTGAAATTTCCACTTGACTCACCTCTCCTATTATCATGGCCACGATGACCACCCGAGTGGTTACCGCCTTTGTTCGTATTTTTCCCTCCTCGTTGGTTATCATCGCTCTGATGATTGCTGTCACCGGTATGACCCTGGTTGTGGTCCCTCGGTTGAGTATACTCATTATCTCTCTCTAATAATTGGGCCCTGTTGACAACGTCTGAATACAGAGAAAATTTATGAGAGATAAGGTATTGACGAATCTCAGGTTTTAAACCTCTCAGAAACATCCGCGTCATTCGTTCCTCATTTTCGACCAAATGAGATGCAAACCTGGATAACTCTGCAAACTTCGCCTCGTACTGGGACACCGTCATGTTGTTTTGTTCCAGTCTAATAAACTCAACCTCCTTCATATGACGAATACTTTCGGGAAAGTACTTGTCATTGAACAGTTTTTGAAATGTTTCCCAGGACATGTTGAGTGCGTCAGGCTGGGTACGCTTCACAGACTCCCACCAGTAGTCTGCCTCACCGCGGAACATAAATGTGGCGAATGGAACCTTCTGTTCCTCCGTGCATCCCAAGACATCAAATATCTTGGTAATTTGCTTGACCCACGTTTCCGCCATGATCGGATCCGGCTTTCCCTTAAATTCTGGTGGTCCCAATTCTTTGAACTGCTTAGCTGTGACAAACCGCGCGTTGTTATCATTTCCACCCGTATTCTGCACACGAGTCTCCCTCGTCTGATTTTGCATGAACTGCAAAAAACTCCTAAACATTCCATCATTCATCGTTTGCTCGGTAACGTTGTTTACAGGAGGAATATTGCCTTCCTGTTGCACGTTCCCCTGGGTAGTGATCAAAGGTGTCTCCACGGTCTGATTTACTCCATTATTAACGTTCTCAGCTGCCATTCTTAAATACTGCCATAAAACAAGGGTTAATAGTCATGTCATATATTATCCCTATACTCTGACCGACCAAATAAACACCAAATAAACTTAGTCAGGTCATACTAGCGAAGGAATTCCCCGTCTCTCCCCTCCTAGTTCTTTTCTCACATCCCAGCCAGGGATCATATCCCTAAGCTCTGATACCAACTGTGACGCCCCCAGAATAGGTATACAACACCCATTCTGAGTCGCCAAATACATGGTACAGAAAGCAAACTACAACTTCAATAATACAATTGTCGTGCAAAATACGACAACACATACTGTGAGTTTAAATACAAATATTGTCTTCTAGACAATATCCACACTCAAATAAATCCTCATTACAATTATTCAAACACTATTTTACAAAAATAGTGAGGACTGCTAATACATCTTTCTAGAACCATTACTCCATACCCCGACTAGATCCTGCTATGTTCTCACCTCCTGAGAAGAAAAATGGAACAAAAAGGAAAAGGGTGAGCTCAACTAGCCCAGTAAAGAATATTATGACTAAGATAATATACAACAAATTATCGTTAGTCTTCAACAGGGAAAAATCTGATAAAATATAATCGACAACAAGTTTTAGATCAACAACTGCAGCGGAAACAACAAACCATTAGAAGAGTCAAGTAGAGAAAGAATTCTACTATCTTCTAAGATTTAAAAGTCCATCATCAATATTTTATCCCTGTAACATCAATTAATAATCATCTTTAACCAAATATTCATCTTTGCACTACATGCCAAAGATATTCATTTGTATCATCAGTCGGTCATGTTCATCTCAACACCTGTTCATCTTTGCACTACAGGCCAAAGATATTCATCAAGTAATTATACATCTTTGCACTACAGGCCAAAGATATTCATTTGTATCATCATTTAGGACTGAGGATGATGAAAAATATCTTAAAGAGAACGAATCCAATGAGACAGAAGGACAAATAGTAGGGATTCGTATAACAGTTTATCCAAGATCAATAATACTTCATAATAATCAATTGTGAAGCAGAATTCAAAAATAAAGATCAAAACATGGATACAATCAAAGATAGTAACCATAATAGACATCTTGGACAAAAAGGGAAAATTTTATTTTTCGGTGAATAGTGCCGTATTCGTGAATAGTGCCGTATACGTGAATAGTGCCGTATACGTGAATAGTAACCCCCGACACAAAAAGTTCCAAATTTGATAAAAACTCATATCAATATTTCAGCATAATGATATTGAAGAAAATAATATCATTAAGAAGAAAATAATATCCCTTACCTCAAAATATCAGTACTTCTGGTCGGAATACCGGTATAAGGCTGAAAGAAACTTGCTCTGATGAATAGAAACTCTCAAAGTATCTAAATACTCACAAAATACACTCAATAATCTAGAGAGAGAAAGAGAGAAAACTTGTTTCTGGTGTAATTTTCAATTCTAACTTAGCCCTCTATTTATAGGAAAATTTTGGTAGGTTTGACCTGCAACCTGATGGCTTTACCTGCTACTATTCCCACCTACCACATTTGAAATATAATTCAGCACATTTCTTCACCAACCACAAGTGGGGCCCACCAATTCTAGAATTTTCCATCAAAATGATAAACTCCGAAAATTCAACAATTTCTGAACCAGTCATCTTGTAAAATTCATAATAAATCATACGTTCATTTTTAACGGTTCAAAATTTGTGGGCATATACTCAACTTATATATGTATAACATATCCAAAAATTACCACGATCCAACGGTCGGATTAAAAATTATAACCCCCGCAAAATATCTCAAAAACCCTGATTTTTAATACCTCCATTCTGACAAAAATACGGATAAAAATCTCAACATTAACTCCTTCATTTTTAACCACAAAAATATATTCCTCATTTATATCCACATAAAATAAATATTTTCTTATCATATGAATCAATAATTAATTATTCACAAATAATATTACAGAATCACATTTATGACAACCAGGCCGTTCCCAGGAAAGAGGGGGCTTTCCAATAAGGATTTTTCCTTACTGGCGCGCAATTAGATGACCAAACCTCTCCTTAGACAGAACTTTCTAGACATTGCCAATAATGTTATCTAATAATATTATTCAATTAATATGAATTATTGATCTGATAATGAAAAATACTGTGCAACAACAATTATTGAAACAACAATAATATAAAATATCAACGCAGCAATTATTGAATCAATAAAATAAAATATTGAATAATAACTACTGTAACAATTATTGAGTAGTGCCTTCTTACGTAAGAATCAATAATTGGTGCAATACCGTGTGCTACTATATTTTAACCACCGGATATTCCAACAGTATTAACGGTAACAACTACGTCATTATTAATAAACAACTTATACTTGTCGTTTTCTTCATCCAATCGCTTTCCGTTATGGGGCCCCCACAAGGCTGCGTCGTCGTACGAATATTCCCCGACAGCAAGAATATTCCACGACCAACCGAATATTCACCGACCAAAAATAAATATTTTATAACCACTTGCTTATTTTGTAAAATTTGCACATTTCACCCATAACCAAAGTATTATATCAAATTAACCCCTTATTATTCACAATAATATTTAAAGAAAATTTGATTTTATTCATTAATAAGTTGGGGTCTTACAGACCATATTGTTCACAAAATGTTCCTAACTCATATTTTGCTTTTTTCTTATCTTTACTAGCTTGTTTAGCTAATTTAAAATCAATGCACATTTTTAAACCTATTTTTTGAATATAACTGATTATGTCACCATAAGTGAGATTATCATAATCAATATATCCTAAATTTTTACTCAACTCTTCTCTAACTTTATGAGCGAACAATGAAGGCAAACCATTTACAAACTTTTCTTTCCAGAAAGGTTTGTTGCTATCATTTCGCAGCATAACTCTAGAGGTAAACACATCTTTGTACCATCTGAAGTCACTAAGAGTGGGACAAGTGAGATTACTGAGTTGATCGTGAATCCTTTCTGTTATGTTACTAGGAGTTCCTACAAAATGTTTTATTATGGTGAAAATCAAAGTATTTACTCCATCTGGCGGACCAATACCAACATCTTCATCAAAGATGGGGTTGTCGTCATCGTCTAACTGGATAGCATAAATAATAGATAGTCTAGTATCTTCCGTGAGATGTCTTTCCCACCAAGATCTGAGAATACCCGTGAATCCACTAGCTATTAACTCAACAATTTCTGGTTGTGACAGATTGTTGAATTTAGTAATATAGCTATTTACTACCATAGACATGTGATTTAATTTGTTTAAAATTTCTTGTTCACTAAGACCATCAATGTTCCATTCATAAATTTTATTAGCTGAAACAGAGAATTGTTTGTCTAGGTTTCTCTCTTCGAATTGGAGATCCGGAGGAGTAGGCCTAGAATACCAATTCCTGGTTAAACTAGTATTTTTGACTGTTAACTTGTTCAATTGATCATTAAAATCTGGGATTGAAGTAGAATCAGAACAGTCAGCTTGACTTTCACTTTCAACTTCAGTCTCAACTTGATCCAAAGTAGAAACAGTACCACTTGGACCAGGTTCAGTTTTTAGTTTTTTGAATAACTTGTCAATAGATTTAATTAGGTTGCTATCATCATTAGGTAAACCTAATTTACTTCTATTTTAAGGTAAGTTAATCAAAGGATGTTCAATTTTTGCATCTGGTTTTTTAATGCTTGTTTCTTCAAATTTTTCTTCAATTCTATCAAGCTGTCTTCCAACAGTTGCTAGATATTGATTACTAAAATTTAATTATTCAATAATTTTTTTATCATCTTTATTGCCATCAGAAATTTTAAAGGGACTGGTAACAACAGATGTGTTCTTAACTGGGATAAGGATCGTTTCTAGCGGGGGATGACTAGAACAAACCTTAGACTTATCTTCTTTTACCCATTGACTTTTTGTTATAACATTACACCTACATTGGTATTGATCATACCATTCATAAAAAGTAATGTTTATTTTTTCATTTTTTATGAATCGTTTCCATCTATTAACAATTTTATCTCGCTCCTTTTCTGTTAGAAGATTTGAACGAAATAAATGTCTTTTATCTTTATTATGTTTGGAATTAAAATCTTTTACAAGATTATCCCAATCAAGAATAAAATCTTTTTTAATAACTCTTAACTGATTGTTAATCGGAATTTCAAAATCAGACTGAGTGGGAAGCTCAGAAGGAGTAGGATAGGAAGAACTTTCTTCTTCTACTAGATTCTTTTTAGTATAACATGGGTGACTAGCTTGACCTTGATTTAAAATACCTTTTAATTTAAGATCTCTTAAAGAAGGGTTATTAAGAATTTCAGTGTCTCTTCTTGAAGATGCTATTGTACTAGCAGAGTCTTCAATAATAATCGGTCTTTTACTGCGTTCAAAACTTATTTTTACGGTTCCATCTGAAAATTGTCTAACATTTTCAAGGTTTATTAGATTGTTAACTATAGGTTGTTTAGGTATTTCACTAGGTAAAGTCCATTGACTAGGAAGAGTAATATCTTTCCAGAGAATGGTTCTCGGGATTTGAATATTAGCATCACTAGTTGAACTTTGAATTAAGACAGTTTGATCTTTCGGACTTTTATTGAGAGCATGCACGTTTAAGTTAGTTTTCATGGTCTTATAATAAATCCGGTAAATCAAAGCTATCGGCTGAGAACCCTCAATCATTTGAGTAATTTCTCCAGCAGTTTTAATATTTAATGTCAAGGCTTTTAATAAATTTTTATCACTTAGGCTCAATGTGAAATCAGGAAAGCAATTGAAATGGATAGGTCCATTATGCAGACTAGATTCCATTGCGCCGATCATGCTAGGATAATAATTCATGAATCGTGCATCTCTAAGGCAGAGATAAATGCTTGAATTAATTCCTTTAATGTTTAATGGTTTAACTGCCACTTGAACTAATCCAATGTGAATAAAATTATAACCTTTCTTTTTGTGTTTTTTGATGACTTCGGGATCCAAAAGGCTACAATTTTCGTATTCTTTATTAATGGCATAAACCTTTTCAACAGTTTTGACATTATAATCTGTTTTAAAATTGTCTAAAAATGTTGAGTGATAAATTTCCTTAGGGGAGACCCTAGGTATATTCCAATTGTGCAAGGCTTGACTGATATTTTCATAACTGTGAAGTTCCTGGTTAACTATGTCTGGGACAGGAGGCAATATTGACCGGTTACTAGTTGAGGAGTTAGATCTAAACAATCTATTCATTTTTACCAGGTTCAAAATAAATTTTTATTCATTATTCTTCCATTCATACCCTATTACCTTAAGCAGACTCATACCTATGTTCAAAAACCAGCACTGCTCACCCAAGAGACTTACAAAGGTTTGAAACGAACAAGGTGGACTACAGTAAATCAGGTGACTTCGGAATAAGAATAAAAGAGAAATTTTGAAAACGGTTGAAGATGAACAGTTGTAAATATCTTACTGGCAACTAGAACAGAAACAACATGGCCTACATACACATAACTCCGAAGTAGGTGTAATCACTTTCCAAAAGCAGCTTGTTTCAAGCTAAAGTTCGGTATCTTGGATTAATTATATATCGCAGACTCATACGGCCAATTGATAGAGCTATTCAATTCGCCGACAGATTCCCAGATAAAATTACCCATAAAACCCAACTGCAGAGGTTTCTGGGCTCGCTCAATTATATTGGCAAGTTATATAAAAACCTCAGGAAAATTTGCAAACCTCTTTTTCAGCGTTTGCAAGACAATCCTCCCCCATGGACTGACATTCATACTTCTGTCGTCCAACAAGTCAAAAAATACGTCAAGACATTGCCTTGTCTTGGTATTTCAAATGATTCTGCATTTAAGATTGTTGAAACTGACGCCTCTGATATTGGATTCGGAGGTATTCTTAAGCAAAAATTAACTCCAGATTCCCCAGAACAGATCGTTCATTTTCATTCTGGTGCATGGAAGAGTACACAGTTAAATTACAGCACTATTAAAAAAGAAATACTTTCTCTTGTATTATGTATTAATAAATTTCAAATTGATTTATTAAATCGCCGATAGCATCAAGAACCAACCGTGTGCCTCTGATACCATATAACAGCGGATAAGTTTTTAAAAGAAAAACTTAAACAGAAAATAAAAGATTAAGAAGATGACCGGTGAATAGGTAAAGTAATCTCTTTCTTTTATTTATAAACAGTTGAGGAAGGATTACATTAATTCCTAGACTAATTGTTTGAGGAAGATCGAAGTATGAAGAACTTCGACTTCATCTTCTAACTAAGAAGATCGAAGCTGAAAGCTTCGTCTCCGGCTAACTCTTAGAGAGAAGGGAGAGCAGACCTCAGGTGAGGTTTTCTTGCAAAAGAAAAGCCTGAAGAACTCTAACACTTCGAGTTCTTTAAATAGAAAAATTGAAAAGTAAATTACTATTTGATTCACGCAGGAATCACTATTACATTGACTGAAGTAAAAGTAATTTACTTAAGTAAAAGTAAAACGTAAGAAACATTTTACATTTACTTTTACATTGGTAAACGTAAGAAACATTTAACTAAGTTAAAAATATTTAACTTAAAGTAAAAGCAAAAGTTATTCTTTTACTTTTACTTTTACATTTACTAAAGTAAAAGACTTTTGCTTTACGGAAAGCAAAAGCTGATCTGATGGCTGTCGGCCATCAGTGTTGACTGAAGGCGACTGTTGCGTCGTCTTCTCCGGTGACTCCTCCGGTTGACTCTGGCGACTGTTCCGTCGTCTTCTCCAGTTGACTGATCTGTCTCCTCCGGTGCCGGAAGGAACTGCTGATCGTCTTCTCCGACGAGTCATCACCTCCATACATTTCCACCTCAAAATTTTTATCCAGGAAATAACCCTTTCACCCCCAAAAATTTGTTTACAAAAGAAGGAGAGGAAAATTTTTTCACCGAAAAATTGGTCAAAATCTTCAAAATTTCTTGAATTTTGTAGAAAGTTTTTGTTTAAAAAACAAATCAGATGAAATCTGAAACAAAGGATCACTCGATTGGTCCTGATCTATCAGTGAAATCGGTCTAAACAGTTTGACAAAACTCTAACCGTTTAAACAGAAATTCTTTCTCTTGAAGGTCCACTTAAAAGGCCTTACTTGCCGATGAATCATACCCCGTAGATCTAAAGATTCCCTTTGGCCTTACACTGCTCTCTTACTAGAGTCTTACAAACAGGCACTAATCGGGACTTAAGCGATCTTGGGTGTTTAACGGCGAAGGTCCGGTTACTGAAAGCGGAGCAAGAAAAATAAAAGTTTTTTTAAAACGTTTAAAAACCAAGAACAAACTGTTTTTTCTTCGAAATCGCCGATAGCATCAAGAACCAACCGTGTGGCTCTGATACCATATAACAGCGGATAAGTTTTTAAAAGAAAAACTTAAGCAGAAAAGAAAAGATTAAGAAGATGACCGGTGAATTGGTAAAGTAATCTCTTTCTTTTATTTATAAACAGTTGAGGAAGGATTACATTAATTCCTAGACTAACTATTTGAGGAAGATCGAAGTATGAAGAACTTCGACTTCATCTTCTAACTAAGAAGATCGAAGCTGAAAGCTTCGTCTCCGGCTAACTCTTAGAGAGAAGGGAGAGCAGACCTCAGGAAAATTTACAAACCTCTTTTTCAGCGTTTGCAAGACAATCCTCCCCCATGGACTGACATTCATACTTCTGCCGTCCAACAAGTCAAAAAATACGTCAAGACATTGCCCTGTCTTGGTATTTCAAATGATTCTGCATTTAAGATTGTTGAAAATGACGCCTCTGATATTGGATTCGGAGGTATTCTTAAGCAAAAATTAACTCCAGATTCCCCAGAACAGATCGTTCGTTTTCATTCTGGTGCATGGAAGAGTACACAGTTAAATTACAGCACTATTAAAAAAGAAATACTTTCTCTTGTATTATGTATTAATAAATTTCAAATTGATTTATTAAATCGCCGATAGCATCAAGAACCAACCGTGTGGCTCTGATACCATATAACAGCGAATAAGTTTTTAAAAGAAAAACTTAAACATAAAAGAAAAGATTACGAAGATGACCGGTGAATCGGTAAAGTAATCTCTTTCTTTTATTTATAAACAGTTGAGGAAGGATTACATTAATTCCTAGACTAACTGTTTGAGGAAGATCGAAGTATGAAGAACTTTGACTTCATCTTCTAACTAAGAAGATCGAAGCTGAAAGCTTCATCTCTGGCTAACTCTTAGAGAGAAGGGAGAGCAGACCTCAGGTGAGGTTTTCTTGCAAAAGAAAAGCCTGAAGAACTCTAACACTTCGAGTTCTTTAAATAGAAAAATTGAAAAGTAAATTACTATTTGATTCACGCAGGAATCACTATTACATTGACTGAAGTAAAAGTAATTTACTTAAGTAAAAGTAAAACGTAAGAAATATTTTACATTTACTTTTACATTGGTAAATGTAAGAAACATTTAACTAAGTTAAAAACATTTAACTTAAAGTAAAAGTAAAAGTTATTCTTTTACTTTTACTTTTACATTTACTAAAGTAAAAGACTTTTGCTTTACGGAAAGCAAAATCTGATCTGATGGCTGTCGGCCATCAGTGTTGACTGAAGGCGACTGTCGCGTCGTCTTCTCCGGTGACTCCTCCGGTTGACTCCGGCGACTGTTCCGTCGTCTTCTCCGGTTGACTGATCTGTCTCCTCCGGTGCCGGATGGAACTGCTGATCGTCTTCTCCGACGAGTCATCACCTCCATACATTTCCACCTCAAAATTTTTATCTAGGAAATAACCCTTTCACCCCCAAAAATTTGTTTAGAAAAGAAGGAGAGGAAAATTTTTTCACCGAAAAATTGGTCAAAATCTTCCAAATTTCTTGAATTTTGTAGAAAGTTTTTGTTTAAAAAACAAATCAGATGAAATCTGAAACAAAGGATCACTCGATTGGTCCTGATCTATCAGTGAAAACGGTCTAAACAGTTTGACAAAACTCTAACCGTTTAAACAAAAATTCTTTCTCTTGAAGGTCCACTTAAAAGGCCTTACTTGCCGATGAATCATACCCCGTAGATCTAAAGATTCCCTTTGGCCTTACACTGCTCTCTTACTAGAGTCTTACAAACAGGCACTAATCGGGACTTAAGCGATCTTGGGTGTTTAACGGCGAAGGTCCGGTTACTGAAAGCGGAGCAAGAAAAATAAAAGTTTTTTTAAAACGTTTAGAAACCAAGAACAAACTGTTTTTTCTTCGAAATCGCCGATAGCATCAAGAACCAACCGTGTGGCTCTGATACCATATATCAGCGGATAAGTTTTTAAAAGAAAAACTTAAACATAAAAGAAAAGATAAAGAAGATGACCGGTGAATCGGTAAAGTAATCTCTTTCTTTTATTTATAAACAGTTGAGGAAGGATAACATTAATTCCTAGACTAACTGTTTGAGGAAGATCGAAGTATGAAAGACTTCGACTTCATCTTCTAACTAAGAAGATCGAAGCTGGAAGCTTCGTCTCCGGCTAACTCTAGAGAGAAGGGAGAGCGGACCTCAGGTGAGGTTTTCTTACAAAAGAAAAGCCTGAAGAACTCTAACACTTCGAGTTCTTTAAATAGAAAAACTGAAAAGTAAATTACTATTTGATTCACGCAGGAATCACTATTACATTGACTGAAGTAAAAGTAATTTACTTAAGTAAAAGTAAAACGTAAGAAACATTTTACATTTACTTTTACATTGGTAAATGTAAGAAACATTTAACTAAGTTAAAAATATTTAACTTAAAGTAAAAGCAAAAGTTATTCTTTTACTTTTACTTTTACATTTACTAAAGTAAAAGACTTTTACTTTACGGAAAGCAAAAGCTGATCTGATGGCTGTCGGCAATCAGTGTTGACTGAAGGCGACTGTTGCGTCGTCTTCTCCGGTGACTCCTCTGGTTGACTCCGGCGACTGTTCTGTCGTCATCTCCGGCGGCTTATCCGGTTTACTTGTCCGTCTCCTCCGGTGCCGGATGGAACTGCTGATCGTCTTCTCCGACGAGTCATCACCTCCATACATTTCCACCTCAAAATTTTTATCCAGGAAATAACCCTTTCACCCCCAAAAATTTTGTTTACAAAAGAAGGAGAGGAAAAATTTTTCACCGAAAAATTGGTCAAAATCTTCAAAATTTCTTGAATTTTGTAGAAAGTTTTTGTTTAAAAAACAAATCAGATGAAATCTGAAACAAAGGATCACTCGATTGGTCCTGATCTATCAGTGAAATCGGTCTAAACAGTTTGACAAAACTCTGATCGTTTAAACAAAAATTCTTTTTCTTGAAGGTCCACTTAAAAGGCCTTACTTGCCGATGAATCATACCCCGTAGATCTAAAGATTCCCTTTGGCCTTACACTGCTCTCTTACTAGAGTCTTACAAACAGGCACTAATCGGGACTTAAGGCGATCTTGGGTGTTTAACGGCAAAGGTCCTGTTACTGAAAGCGGAGCAAGAAAAATAAAAGTTTGTGAAAACGTTTAAAAACCAAGAACAAACTGTTTTTTCTTCGAAATCGCCGATAGCATCAAGAACCAACCGTGTGGCTCTGATACCATATTTCAGCGGATAAGTTTTTAAAAGAAAAACTTAAACAGAAAAGAAAAGATTAAGAAGATGACCGGTGAATCGGTAAAGTAATCTCTTTCTTTTATTTATAAACAGTTGAGGAAGGATAACATTAATTCCTAGACTAACTGTTTGAGGAAGATCGAAGTATGAAAGACTTCGACTTCATATTCTAACTAAGAATATCGAAGCTGGAAGCTTCGTCTCCGGCTAACTCTAGAGAGAAGGGAGAGCGGACCTCAGGTGAGGTTTTCTTACAAAAGAAAAGCCTGAAGAACTCTAACACTTCGAGTTCTTTAAATAGAAAAACTGAAAAGTAAATTACTATTTGATTCACTCAGGAATCACTATTACATTGACTGAAGTAAAAGTAATTTACTTAAGTAAAAGTAAAACGTAAGAAATATTTTACATTTACTTTTACATTGGTAAATGTAAGAAACATTTAACTAAGTCAAAAACATTTAACTTAAAGTAAAAGCAAAAGTTATTCTTTTACTTTTACTTTTACATTTACTAAAGTAAAAGACTTTCGCTTTACGGAAAGCAAAAGCTGATCTGATGGCTGTCGGCCATCAGTGTTGACTGAAGGCGACTGTTGCGTCATCTTCTCCGGTGACTCCTCCGGTTGACTCCGGCGACTGTTCTGTCGTCATCTCCGGCGGCTTATCCGGTTTACTTGTCCGTCTCCTCCGGTGCCGGATGGAACTGCTGATCGTCTTCTCCGACGAGTCATCACCTCCATACATTTCCACCTCAAAATTTTTATCCAGGAAATAACCCTTTCACCCCCAAAAATTTTGTTTACAAAAGAAGGAGAGGAAAATTTTTTCACCGAAAAATTGGTCAAAATCTTCCAAATTTCTTGAATTTTGTAGAAAGTTTTTGTTTAAAAAACAAAGCAGATGAAATCTGAAACAAAGGATCACTCGATTGGTCCTGATCTATCAGTGAAATCGGTCTAAACAGTTTGACAAAACTCTAACTGTTTAAACAAAAATTCTTTCTCTTGAAGGTCCACTTAAAAGGCCTTACTTGCCGATGAATCATACCCCGTAGATCTAAAGATTCCCTTTGGCCTTACACTGCTCTCTTACTAGAGTCTTACAAACAGGCACTAATCGGGACTTAAGGCGATCTTGGGTGTTTAACGGCGAAGGTCCGGTTACTGAAAGCGGAGCAAGAAAAATAAAAGTTTGTGAAAACGTTTAAAAACCAAGAACAAACTGTTTTTTCTTCGAAATCGCCGATAGCCTCAAGAACCAACCGTGTGGCTCTGATACCATATATCAGCGGATAAGTTTTTAAAAGAAAAACTTAAACAGAAAAGAAAAGATTAAGAAGATGACCGGTTAATGATCAATAACCAAATTGCCAGTAAGATATATCCAAATTGGTCAAAATCTTCAAAATTTCTTGAATTTTGTGGAAAGTTTTTGTTTAAAAACAAATCAGATGAAATATGAAACAAAAGGATCACTCGATTGGTCCTGATCTATCAGTGAAATTGGTCTAAACAGTTTGACAAAACCCTAACCGTTTCTTCAAAAATTCTTTCTCTTGAAGGTCCACTTAAAAGGCCCTACTTGCCATTGAATCATACCCCTTAGATCTAATGATTCCCTTTGGCCTTACACTACTCTCTTACTAGAGTCTTACAAACAGGCACTAATCAAATGAAATCTAAAACAAAAGGATCACTCGATTGGTCCTGATCTATCAGTGAAATCGGTCTAAACAGTTTGACAAAACCCTAACCGTTTAAACAAAAATTCTTTCTCCTGAAGGTCCACTTAAAAGGCCTTACTTGCCGTTGAATCATACCCCTTAGATCTAATGATTCCCTTTGGCCTTACACTGCTCTCTTACTAAAGTCTTACAAACAGGCACTAATCGGGACTTAAGCGATCTTGGGTGTTTAACGGCGAAGGTCCGGTTACTAAAAGCGGAGCAAGAAAAATAAAAGTTTGTTAAAATGTTTAAAAACCAAGAACAAACTGTTTATTCTTCGAAATCGCCGATAGCATCAAGAACCAACCGTGTGGCTCTGATACCATATAACAGCGGATAAGTTTTTAAGAAGAAAAACTTAAACAGAAAAGAAAAGATTAAGAAGATGACCGGTGAATCGGTAAAGTAATCTCTTTCTTTTATTTATAAACAGTTGAGGAGGGATAACATTAATTCCTAGACTAACTGTTTGAGGAAGATCGAAGTATGAAAGACTTCGACTTCATCTTCTAACTAAGAAGATCGAAGCTGGAAGCTTCGTCTCCGGCTAAGTCTAGAGAGAAGGGAGAGCGGACCTCAGGTGAGGTTTTCTTACAAAAGAAAAGCCTGAAGAACTCTAACACTTCGAGTTCTTTAAATAGAAAAACTGAAAAGTAAATTACTATTTGATTCACGCAGGAATCACTATTACATTGACTGAAGTAAAAGTAATTTACTTAAGTAAAAGTAAAACGTAAGAAACATTTTACATTTACTTTTACATTGGTAAATGTAAGAAACATTTAACTAAGTTAAAAACATTTAACTTAAAGTAAAAGCAAAAGTTATTCTTTTACTTTTATTTTTACATTTACTAAAGTAAAAGACTTTTGCTTTACGGAAAGCAAAAGCTGATCTGATGGCTGTCGGCCATCAGTGTTGACTGAAGGCGACTGTTTCGTCGTCTTCTCCGGTGACTCCTCCGGTTGACTCCGGCGACTGTTCTGTCGTCATCTCCGGCGGCTTATCCGGTTTACTTGTCCGTCTCCTCCGGTGCCGGATGGAACTGCTGATCGTCTTCTCCGACGAGTCATCACCTCCATACATTTCCACCTCAAAATTTTTATCTACGAAATAACCCTTTCACCCCCAAAAATTTTGTTTACAAAAGAAGGAGAGGAAAATTTTTTCACCGAAAAATTGGTTAATGAAAAACTAATGGGCGGAAGGAGATGAATCAGAGATGCAAATAGGATATATTGATTATGATAATCTCACTTATGGTGACATAATCAGTTATATTCAAAAAATAGGTTTAAAAATGTGCATTGATTTTAAATTAGCTAAACAAGCTAGTAAAGATAAGAAAAAAGCAAAATATGAGTTAGGAACATTTTGTGAACAATATGGTCTGCCTCCCATTGCTCCCTCTAGAAGAAAGCATAAACACAGACATATTGATCATCCTAAAACACATAAACGTCACAAACGAAAACATACTTATAAAAAGGATAATAATCAGAACGATTATTACAATAAACCCAAGCCAGTTAATAAAAAATATAATAAACGGAATAAAAAATGTGATAAGAGTAAAATCGTTTGCCACAATTGTGGGCAAAAAGGCCACTACAAAAATGAATCTAAAGTGAAACAAAAATTATCTCAGTTAAATATCTCTAATGAAGATACAGAACAATTATTAGAATTAATGAGAATAGAGAACAATACAGATAATAATGAAGAATCTGACATCCCCTATTCTTCTAATAGCAGTACCAGCAACAATGAATCTGATAGTAATGAAGAAGAGGTCACTATTTGTGCTAATAACTGTAATAAAAATTATTGCACTAAAAGATTAAGTGTTATTACCAAAGAGGATGAAGAAAGCTCTTTGTTAATCAACTTAATTAGTAAAATTTCTGACCCTGAACTTAAAGTTCAATATACTAAGCAATTAAAAGATTTATTAACCAAAGATACTAGAGTTAAAGATAAGATTTTCAAAGCCAAAGATAAACCGATATTCAGCCTTAATAAAACTCTAGAACGATTTAAAACCCCAGTCAAAGAAGTTACCCTTCCATAATTAAATCAAGAAGTTAATAAACTTAAAAAAGAAATCTCTAATTTAAAAATAGAAGTTTCTAATTTCAGAAAAGACTTAGAGAGTCAGAAATCTGATCTTCAAATTCATGATTCCTCCTCTAGTGATGAAGATCACGATGAGCCAGAATCTTCAGGAATCAAGGAAGAACCAGATAAAAGAAAAGCCTCACCTGAGGTCTGCTCTCCCTTCTCTCTAAGAGTTAGCCGGAGACGAAGCTTTCAGCTTCGATCTTCTTAGTTAGAAGATGAAGTTGAAGTTCTTCATACTTCGATCTTCCTCAAACAGTTAGTCTAGGAATTAATGTAATCATTCCTCAACTATTTATAAATAAAAGAAAGAGATTACTTTACCGATTCACCGGTCATCTTCTTAATCTTTTCTTTTCTGTTTAAGTTTTTCTTTTAAAAACTTATCCGTTGTTATATGGTATCAAAGCCATGTTGTTTCTGTTCTAGTTGCCAGTAAGATATTTACAACTGTTCATCTTCAACCGTTTTCAAAATTTCTCTTTTATTCTTATTCCAAAGTCACCTGATTTACTGTAGTCCACCTTGTTCGTTTCAAACCTTTGTAAGTCTCTTGGGTGAGCAGTGTTGGTTTTTGAACATAGGTATGAGTCTGCTTAAGGTAATAGGGTATGAATGGAAGAATAATGAATAAAAATTTATTTTGAACCTGGTAAAAATGAATAGATTGTTTAGATCTAACTCCTCAACTAGTAACCGGTCAATATTGCCTCATGTCCCAGAAATAGTTAACCAGGAACTTCACAGTTATGAAAATATCAGTCAAGCCTTGCACAATTGGCATCGGAAAAAACATGTTGTAAGGCTCCCTTACGCTAAGGAATTCAAAGAACATTTGATTCCTACTAAGGCCAAGCCTATTCAAATGAATCACGAATAAATGGAGTTATGCAAAAAGGAAATTAATGATCTCCTTAGTAAAAATTTGATTAGACCTAGTAAATCCCCTTGGTCATGTCCCGCCTTTTATGTTAACAATGAAGCAGAAAAGGAAAGAGGTGTTCCCAGGTTAGTAATCAATTACAAGCCATTGAACAAAGTCCTAGAATGGATTAGGTACCCCCTACCTAATAAGGATGACCTCATTAACCGGTTGAGTAATGCCACCATCTTTAGTAAATTTGACCTCAAATCTGGTTTCTGGCAAATTGCTATTCACCCAGAAGACAGATATAAAACTACATTCACCACTCCATTTGGTCATTATGAATGGAATGTCCAAGCATTTGGCTTAAAAAATGCTCCAAGTGAATTCCAGAATATCCTCAATGACATTTTGAACCCTTTCAGTCATTTTATTGTTGTATATATTGACGATATTCTCATTTTTTCCAATTCCATTGAAGAACATGTCAAACATTTGAAATCGTTCTTTAAAACGGTCAAAGACAATGGACTTGTTCTTTCACTTTCCAAATGCAGCTTGTTTCAAGCTAAAGTTCGGTTTCTTGGATTAATTATATATCGCGGACTCATACGGCCAATTGATAGAGCTATTCAATTCGCCGACAGATTCCCAGATAAAATTACCCATAAAACTCAACTGCAGAGGTTTATGGGCTCGCTCAATTATATTGGCAAGTTCTATAAAAACCTCAGGAAAATTTGCAAACCTCTTTTTCAGCGTTTGCAAGACAATCCTCCCCCATGGACTGACATTCATACTTCTGTCGTCCAACAAGTCAAAAAATACGTCAAGACATTGCCCTGTCTTGGTATTTCAAATGATTCTGCATTTAAGATTGTTGAAACTGACGCCTCTGATATTGGATTCGGAGGTATTCTTAAGCAAAAATTAACTCCAGATTCCCCAGAACAGATCGTTCGTTTTCATTCTGGTGCATGGAAGAGTACACAGTTAAATTACAGCACTATTAAAAAAGAAATACT
Organism: Panax notoginseng; assembly: GCA_016801055.1. Taxonomy (NCBI): domain Eukaryota; kingdom Viridiplantae; phylum Streptophyta; class Magnoliopsida; order Apiales; family Araliaceae; genus Panax; species Panax notoginseng. Next base: position 117,148,215 of record CM029016.1, read on the forward strand.
TTCTCTTGTATTATGTATTAATAAATTTCAAATTGATTTATTAAATAAAAAATTTTTAGTTCGAATTGACTGCAAATCTGCAAAATATGTGTTAGAAAAAGATGTTGAAAGCATAGCTTCTAAACACTCCTTTTCTAGATGGCAAGCCCTTTTGAGTATCTTTGATTTTGAAATTAAATACATTAAAGGCAGTAACAATTCCATTCCTGATTTTCTCACTCGGGAATTTATTAACACAGGTACCGTGCATCCTTCATGAGTATCCGTGGTGCATCAACCTCTCGTGGTCCGGGTCGCCCTACTGGCCCTAGTAATCAGCCAAGAGGAGCCTTGGTTCCTCATCCAGTTAACCCAATTTACCAAACCAATAACAAGTTCACTGTTCTTGGGACAATGCCCAAGCCCTATAGTTCAGCTTTAGCTAGTAACCCAATTCCCGTAGACCCCTTTCAGTCCAAAGCCTCTAGTTCAAACCCCAGTAATCCTCCCTCTGAGTACATGCTTAGATGGACCAATTTCTTATTTCATATTGAGCCTCACATGAAACCCAGAAATGACCCAGTAAAGTTGATTTCCCAGTTTTTCCCTTCTGGTTGGCATTTCATGCCTCTTGCTCCTTATAAATCCCTTGTGTATTATAAGGACATTCTTGTCGAAACAGAGTCAATCTTCATTAAACCCATTTATGCCAACAATGATAAAGCCAAAGTTCTTTACCATTCGTTGTATATTAAACAATTTATTCAGATGTCCGAATGGGTAAAACATCCCTCTGATCTTATGCAGCTTTCTAATCAGGATAACTCTTTTTGTTATTATGATTATATGGAAGCTTGGTATAAAGTTTTCCTCCATCAAAATGAGTCACACAGTCATTCTTGGTTTATTCAATTTGACCATAAGTTCAAAAGTCATTTCCCATATTGGTTTTCCCACTGGTGGTCGAGATTTGGTTCCACCTATGACCTTCTTCCCGATCCCCTGAAAGTTCAACTCAATCATTTTTGCAATCATAAAAAATTAGATTCAGCATATGAAGGTGTCCCAGTCCTTCTTCAATTTGTAAGTAAATATAAGATTCCCTAAATTCTCCGATGGGAATACAGCATTCAAAATCCCACTAGTGAAATCAGTCACAATGCTTCCCCTACATCTCCATCGGCAGATCCTTTTCCCCTAGTCACTCGCCAATGATTTGTCAAATGGTGGGATAAATTTGACGTCAATAGAATCGTAGGTCAAGTTCAGTTAGAATTCCCTGCTTCTCCTCTCAAGGTTCTCCCAGTTTCTACAGCAGAACCTTCTAGTCAAAAATCAAAAGAGTCAAGTGTCAGTAAAAAATCAAAAGAGTCTAGAGTCAGTCCCACTGGTTCGTCTTGTTCCCGTAGCATTTCTGATTTTAAGGATTGTTCCGGAAAAGAGTTAAAATTAATTGCCCAGGCATTAAATAAAAGAATTGATGAATTACATGAAGAAACCTCTACAGGTTCTTCATCAGCTTCCCTCAGTTAGTATGAAGAAGATGATGACCCTTATGGCACCATCAATCTACAGGATGCTCAGGACCCATTTGCCTGACATTTCTTCTCAGTCACATGCACCTGCTCCCTGCAGCCAGTCAAAAGATTCCCTCAGCCGAAAGCAGATTCGTCTTTTCCACCGAAAGCATCTCCTTTCCACCGAAAGCATCTCTCAAGTCAAAAGTTGTGGCCACTTTGTCAAAAGTTGCCAGACGCGTCACTGAATAGTAAAAAAGTCAGCACTGTTGATGAATAGTAACTTTTGTAATAATTTATTTTGTAATAGTAACTTTGTAATAGTTCTTTCCTTATTCTATAAAAGGAAACCGAACTTAGTTATTGAGGCAGACTTCGAAAGACTCTGAGATCCTTCTCAGATGAATATTTAGCCTCCACCACTGTTAAGCCTTTCTTAGCCCCTCCTTCTACTATTCTAATTTTCTTAAATGTTCTGAGTAAGTCAATTCAATTTGTAATCAGTTTGTATAAGTCAATTCAATTTGTAATCAGTTTGTATATTTGTAAATAGTTTTATTTTCGATCAATAAAAGTATATGTTTTAGTAATTAAACTGTTAAACTATTTGCATCTCTGATTAGACCTAATGGACCAAATCTTCATCATTAGGTAAACCTAATTTACTTCTATTTTCAGGTAAGTTAATCAAAGGATGTTCAATTTTTGCATCTGGTTTTTTAATGCTTGTTTCTTCAAATTTTTCTTCAATTCTATCAAGCTGTCTTCCAACAGTTGCTAGATATTGATTACTAAAATTTAGTTGTTCAATAATTTTTTATCATCTTTATTGCCATCAAAAATTTTAAAGGGACTGGCAACAACAGATGTGTTCTTATTCTGATCTTCAAATTCATGATTCCTCCTCTAGTGATGAAGATCACGATGAGCCAAGAAGAACCAGATCTATTCGTTCAAGGTCTTTTGAATAACTTGTCAATAGATTGGCTCATCGTGATCTTCATCACTAGAAGAGGAATCATGAATTTGAAGATCAGACATTTTGATGGAGGAAAACTTTATACCAAGCTTCCATATAATCATAATAACAAAAAGAGTTATCCTGATTAGAAAGCTGCATAAGATCAGAGGGATGTTTTCCCCATTCGGACATCTGAATAAACTGTTTAATTACCAGATCTATTCGTTCAAGGTCTTTCTCTTAAAAGAGTTAAAGATATTACCATTCAAAAATGGTATATCTCCATTAATTTGGTTGTTGATAAAACCTTTTCAATAAAACTTCCCGCCTTAGTCGATACTGGTGCGGATTTAAATTGTATCCAGGAAGGTCTTATTCCAACCAAATATTATAAGAAAACTAATGAAAAATTAAATTCAGCTAATGGTAGTCAGATGGAAATAAAATATAAACTGCCTAAAGTGCATATCTGTCAAGATGATATGTGTTTTAAAACATCATTTGTTTTAATTCGCAATCTTACTGATAAAATCATTTTAGGGTTACCATTTATATATTTATTATATCCATTTACTACCAGTAATGAAGGATTAAGCTGTAAACATTTAGGTAAAAGAATAACATTTAAATTTCTTATTAAGCCAAAAGAAAGAGATTTAAAATTCATTCAAGAAGAGTCCATTTCTAAATCATTAAATTTATTAAATTGTAAATCCACCCATCTAAATTTCTTAAAAGAAGAAATTAAATACAAAAGAATAGAAGAACAACTTCAAAATAAAGATGTTCTTGAAAAAATTGAAGAGTTAAAAACTTATTTAAAGGACAACCTTTGTTCTGATTCTCCTAATGCCTTTTGGCATCAGAAAAAACATGTTGTAAGGCTCCCTTACACTAAGGAATTCAAAGAACATTTGATTCCTACTAAGGCCAGGCCTATTCAAATGAATCACGAACAAATGGAGTTATGCAAAAAGGAAATTAATGATCTCCTTAGTAAAAATTTGATTAGACCTAGTTAATCCCCTTGGTCATGTCCCGCCTTTTATGTTAACAATGAAGCAGAAAACGAAAGAGGTGTTCTCAGGTTAGTAATCAATTACAAGCCATTGAACAAAGTCCTAGAATGGATTAGGTACCCCCTACCTAATAAGGATGACCTCATTAACCGGTTGAGTAATGCCACCATCTTTACAAATAAACATTTAGGATATATTGATTATGTGATTACACCTACATTTGGAAAGTAATTAATCCAAATTGCCAGAGGCATCTCTGATTACACCTACATTGGTATAACATTAAACTATTTGGTCAAAACCTCATCTGTTCTAGTCATCCCCCGCTAGAAATGATCCTTATCCCAGTTAAGAACACATCTGTTGTTGCCAGTCCCTTTAAAATTTCTGATGGCAATAAAGATGATAAAAAAATTATTGAACAATTAAATTTTAGTAATCAATATCTAGCAACTGTTGGAAGACAGCTTGATAGAATTGAAGAAAAATTTGAAGAAACAAGCATTAAAAAACCAGATGCAAAAATTGAACATCCTTTGATTAACTTACCTGAAAATAGAAGTAAATTAGGTTTACCTAATGATGATAGCAACCTAATTAAATCTATTGACAAGTTATTCAAAAAACTAAAATTTGAACCTGGTCCAAGTGGTACTGTTTCTACTTTGGATCAAGTTGAGACTGAAGTTGAAAGTGAAAGTCAAGTTGACTGTTCTGATTCTACTTCAATCCCAGATTTTAATGATCAATTGAACAAGTTAACAGTCAAAAACACTAGTTTAGCCAGGAATTGGTATTCTAGGCCTACTCCTCCGGATCTCCAATTCGAAGGGAGAAACCTAGACAAACAATTCTCTGTTTCAGCTAATAAAATTTATGAATGGAACATTGATGGTCTTAGTGAACAAGAAATTTTAAACAAATTAAATCACATGTCTATGGTAGCAAATAGCTATATTACTAAATTCAACAATCTGTCACAACCAGAAATTGTTGAGTTAATAGCTAGTGGATTCACGGGTATTCTCAGATCTTGGTGGGAAAGACATCTCACGGAAGATACTAGACTATCTATTATTCATGCTATCCAGTTAGACGATGACGGCAACCCCATCTGTGATGAAGATGTTGGTATTGGTCCGCCAGATGGAGTAAATACTTTGATTTTCACCATAATAAAACATTTTATAGGAACTCCTAGTAACATAACAGAAAGGATTCACGATCAACTCAGTAATCTCACTTGTCCCACTCTTAGTGACTTCAGATGGTACAGCAGATGTGTTTACCTCTATTATTCCAGAAAGGCTTGTTGCTATCATTTCGCAACATAACTCTAGAGGTAAACACATCTTTATACCATCTGAAGTCACTAAGAGTGGGACAAGTGAGATTACTAAGTTGATCGTGAATCCTTTCTGTTATGTTACTAGGAGTTCCTACAAAATGTTTGGAATTAAAATCTTTTACAAGATTATCCCAATCAAGAATAAAATCTTTTTTAATAACTCTTAACTGATTGTTAATCGGAATTTCAAAATCAGACTGAGTGGGAAGCTCAGAAGGAGTAGGAGAGGAAGAACTTTCTTCTTCTACTAGATCCTTTTGAGTATAACATGGGTGACTAGCTTGACCTTGATTTAAAATACCTTTTAATTTAAGATCTCTTAAAGAAGGGTTATTAAGAATTTTAGTGTCTCTTCTTGAAGATGCTATTGTACTAGCAGAGTCTTCAATAATAATCAGTCTTTTACTGCGTTCAAAACTTATTTTTACGGTTCCATCTGAAAATTGTCTAACATTTTCAAGGTTTATTAGATTGTTAACTATAGGCTGTTCAGGTATTTCACTAGGTAAAGTCCATTGACTAGGAAGAGTAATATCTTTCCAGAGAATGGTTCTCGGGATTTGAATATTAGCATCACTAGTTGAACTTTGAATTAAGACAGTTTGATCTTTCGGACTTTTATTGAGAGCATGAATGTTTAAGTTAGTTTTCATGGTCTTATAATAAATCCGGTAAATCAAAGCTATCGGTTGAGAACCCTCAATCATTTGAGTAATTTCTCCAGCAGTTTTAATATTTAATGTCAAGGCTTTTAATAAATTTTTATCACTTAGGCTCAATGTGAAATCAGGAAAGCAATTGAAATGGATAGGTCCATTATGCAGACTAGATTCCATTGCGCCGATCATGCTAGGATAATAATTCATAGTTTTAGAGTTCTTTGTAAAAATCTTTTGGTAAAACTTCATAATTTTGATATGTGAATTGGATGTGTGTGTGTGTGTGTGTGTGTGTATATATATGCTTACATGAGTTTTTTATAGTTGTTCAAAAGTTTCAATTCACAAAGATATGATGAATATGATGAAATCATGTTCATAGTGTTTGATTATGAAGTTATGTTTAAAATTGTGCTTAAATCTTTGATGTGATCATGAGTTATGTACAATATGGGTTATATTATGATATATTATGAGTTATATGGTTGTTCTAACAATTCAATCCATGTAATTTTAATAAACAAGAGGAATTTTGTTCATAAATATTTTCTGTGAATTAATTTCTAAACATGGCTTTTGAAATTATCAAATTGATTTTGGTTATGATTTATTGTTGAAATTGATCATGTATTATGTTAGTATGTTAAGAATATAAGTTATCACAATTGGAATTACTTGAATTGGTTTAAAAACGAATTCACAATGAAGAATTTCGCTATGAATGTCAAAAGAAGAGGAAATAAGAGAAATGGTGAAAATTAAAGGTTGTAATCTTGATGTTTATGTGATTAAAAAGGTGTTAGAAACATTAGTTTATGTTTCTATAAATATATTACACATTAGGTAGGTTGGTATGGTTGTTAGAAAGGAGTTTGTAGGCCTAATTCGGCTTTCTATAGTGTTCGGGATGATAATTCGTGAAATTACAGAAGGGACCCCTGCCCCGGCGGGTTCCCCTAGAGCTAAAACCCCGCCCCTTCGGGGGGGGGGTAGTCTGTCTAGCAAAAATTTTGAAAAATAAAATTGACCGGACATGGTTTACTAAAATGAGCATAACGTTTTCATACGAACTCCAATTGAGGCAATGCAAGATGATCCGGAACGAGGACGAATAGACCTACAACTTTTATTCTTTAAGTTTTTCAATTTGAGGTCGGGAACGGGGGAAAAAATTGTCATCTGTTGGACTGTTGTGTTTTCAGGGATAATCGGAGGGCATCGGGCATGCACGTATGCAAGTGTAGTACTTCTGACGATAAAAGATGTTGTTCTAAGTTATAAAACATGACGTAAATATAATGATGTTTAACATTAATAAATGATGTATTAAATAAGTTGTATAAGCATACTAAGCATACACAAGAGAGACAAATCGGGCGTGTGACGAATGAGCGTCGAAATGCCGTGACAAGTGTTAATGAACATAAAAAGTGTTTTAAATCAAATGAAATGAATATTATAAGATGGTGAATAGGGTTAATATAAAACCAATAAGTAGTCCTAACAAGAGTTAAACACTTGAATGAACTTCGAGTATGAAATATAGTGAGATGTAAGTCGAAAGTTAACACAATCAAATTGAACATTGTGTATTGATTAATAAGAAGGGTTATGGGATGTAGAGTAAAGTTTACTTTACAACTACTATACGTTGCTATCTGACTAATAGTTGATGTGTATGATTATATAATTGTGTAGGGCACGTGAAGTGCAGATAGCTGTAAGCTGTTAATCTGTTATTGGTAAACAACGATCAAGGCAAGTATTTCGGTTCCTATTTTCTACGTGGACTTGATGAACTATTTAAAATTGCATGATATGTTATATGTGTTGTAAGCGAGCATAATATGTTATACATGTTGTAATCATGAAATGTTAAAGTCAATTTATGACTACATTATTTTGGTTAAATAATGATGATTGAGTAAGGAACTCAATCTTTATATTTTCTATGTGAATTAAAGCATGTATGACATGTTACTTTAATTATTATGATATGTATGTTGAGCATATTATTATATGCTAAGTGATGCATGAAAACTATTAGAACTTGTTGAGCTGTCGAGCTCACTCTTGCAAATAATAATTTTTGCAGGTCAAGATTTCAAGGTAAGGATATGTGCTAAGTGAATTATAGAGATCCATATTCATGAAGATTACTTATGTTTTATGAGAAATGTATTTAATATTTTGAATGTAACATGTTGTTGAATTGTAAGTTGAGCTATCCGGTGTATATGGATATCTATTTATGATGTAAGACTTTGTATGGTCATTTTGTTGTAACGATTCATGATATAAATTTGAATCGAAGAGATGTAATGTAAAGGTTGCGATTTAGGGCAATACAGAAGGAAATGTATAAAACTTTTAAATATTCTACATTTTTAGTGATTTTAATATCGAATAATGATGTAAAGATAGAATAAAGTTGTATTGTTAACGATCAAGAAGGAGAATATTATTATATGAATTTTGGGGTCATTACAGTTGGTATCAAAGTTGTAGGTTATAAACCTTAGGTAAGAGTACCTTAGGCTATAACCTTAGAGAAGAGAGGTGAAGATAATGAAAGAATAAGCTCAGAAAGAGGTTGAACAATAAGAAGTAATTTAAGAAATTTATAAAGAAGGGATTAAAACATGTGTGAGAGGATTCAAAGAAGAATCTCGCAGAGTTATAAGAAATATTAATGTGGGGTTACCCAACTCCAATAATAAGGATGTAAGGTGATAATAAATAGACAATGTCTATAAGAAGAGAATGATAAAGAAGTTAAGAATAAAAAGTTATATTTATGAGGTGTATATATTTTGAATTATGTGATTTGGTAAGAAGAGAATTATTTATTGAGATTATGTGATTAATATGGAGTAATGTGACCAAGTGTTTTATATTAATTAAGTGATTATTTAATATTTAATTAATATGTAATGATTTAATGTTTTAGTTCTAATATTTAATTGAGATAATGAAGTGATGTGGTAATTGTTACATGAAGTTATAATTAACGAGTAATTATAATGTGACAATTTTATGTGATTAATTGATGTTAAACCTTTAATTAATTAAATTAATGTTAATATTTAATTAATTAAAGGATAACATTAAAAATATGTGTTAAAGGATCTATTAAAAGATTTAAAATAGTTTTTAAAAACTTTTTCCCAAACAAGGCATTAACTATTAAAACCTGATTTTAAAATAATATGGTTTTGCCAAACAAGCCTTAGGGCTTTTAAAATTCTAATTTTTGTAACTTATATATTAAATTGATAATTAGTATATGTAATTATATTGGCAGTTACATAATCTATAATTATATGTATTATATGTATATTGTATTTACACTAAGTTACGTTAGTTTTTTAAACCTAAGTCTAAACTAAGAACAAAGAGAAGAAGAAGAGGAAGAAGAAGAAAAAGGGAAACCTTGAGAAAACAAAAGAAAAGTTTTCATCATCTCCATCTTTCTCCTAATTCAACCTAGAAAGGTATCAAACTAACTCTTATACTAAATTAAGATGTTTTGTATTTAGTCTTTGTAAAATTATGTTTTAATGATTATGGAATTATATGTATATATGGTGTTCATATGTTTTCATAAGAGATTGTATGCCATGAAATGATTTTCACAATACAAGTGTTGTAAAAACAAGTTTTAAAATCATGTTCCTCTATGTTTTCATAGTTTTAGAGTTCTATGTAAAAATCTTTTGGTGAAACTTCATAATTTTGATATGTGAATGGGATGTGTGTGTGTGTGTGTGTGTGTGTGTGTGTGTATATATATATATATATATATATATATATACACACACACACACACACACACACATATATATATATATATATATATATATATATGTATGTATACGCTTACATGAGATTTTTATAGTTGTTCAAAAGTTTAGATTCACAAAGATATGATGAATATGATGAAATCATGTTCATAGTGTTTGATTATGAAGTTATGTTAAAAATTATGCTTAAATCTTTGATGTGAGCATGAGTTATGTGTAATATGGGTTATATTATGATATAATATGAGTTATATGGTTGTTCTAGCAATTCAATCCATGTAATTTTGATAAACAAGAGGAATTTTGTTCATAATGATTTTCTGTGAATTAATTTCTAAAAATGGCTATTGAAACTTTCAAATTGATGTTTGGTTATGATTTATTGTTGGAATTGATCATGTATTATGTTAGTATGTTAAGAATATAAGTTATAACAATTGGAATTACTTGAATTGGTTTAAAAACAAATTCACAGTGAAGAATTTCTCTATGAATGTCAAAAGAAGATGAAATAAGAGAAATAGTGAAATTAAAGGTTGTAATCTTGATGTTTATGTAATTAGAAACATGTTAGAAACATAAGTTTATGTTTCTGTAAACATATTACACCTTGGGTAGGTTGGTATGGTTGTTAGAAAGGAATTTGTAGGCTGAATTTGGCTTTTTGTAGTGTTCTAGATCATAAGTCGCGAAAATGCAGAAGGGACCCCCGCCCTAGCGGGCTCCCCTAGATCAAAAACTCCCGCCCCGGTGGGGGGGGTAGTCTGTCTAGCAAAAATTTTGAAAAAATAAAACTGACCGGATATGTTTTACGAAAATGAGCATAACCTTTTCATACGAACTCCGATGGAGGCAATTATAGATGATACGGAACGAGGACGAATAGACATACAACTTTTATTCTTTAAGTTTTTCAATTTCAGGTCAGGAACAGTGGTCAAAATTGTCATCTTTAGGACTGTTGTGTTTTCGGAGGTTATCGGAGGGCGTCGGGCATGCACGTATGCAAGTGTAGTGCTTCAGACGATAAAAGATATTTTCCTAAGTTATAAAACATGAATGTTAGTAAATATAATGATGATTAATATTAATAAATTATGTATTAGATAAGTTATGTACGCATACTAAGCATACACAAGAGAGACGATTCGGGCGTGTGACGAATGAAAATCGAAACGTCGTGACAAGTGTTAATGAACATTATAAGATATAGAATGGGTTAATATAAAACCCATAAGTATTCCTAGCAAGACTTAAACACTTTAATAAATTTCGAATATTACATAAGTCAAAAAGTTAACACAATCTAATTGAACATTGTGTGCTAATTAACAGGAAGGATTATGAGATGTGGAGTAGAGTTTATATTACAATTACTATATGTTGCTATGTGACTAATAGTTGATGTGTATGATTATATAATTGTGTAAGGCACGTGAAGTGCAGATAGCTATAAGCTGTTAATCTGTTATTGGTAAACAACAATCAAGACAAGTCTTTCTGTTCATATTTGCTATGTGAACTTGATGATTAACTGTTTTAAATCTTTATCGCAAAGAGCATGATGTGTTATATATATGTTAAATGTATGAAGTGTTAAAGTCAATTTATGACTACGTTGATTGACTAAAGCATGCTGATTGAGTAAGGAACTCAATCTTTATACTTGTTATATGAACTGTAGCATGTATGTTATGTTAGTCTAATGTTTCTGAGATATATGTTGAGCATGTTATTACGTGCTACGTGATGCATGAAAACTGTTAGATTTTGTTGGCTGTCGAGCTCAACCTTGCAAATAACCACTTTTACAGGTTAACAATTCAAGGTAAAGTTATGTGCTACTTGAAAGACATGAATCCGATGTGATACTCGAAGATTTATACACTTTGGCTGAGTTATTATTATTTGAACCATGTTTAAGGTTCCAAATAATGTATTAATGTTGAATTGTAATATCGTTTTGCGATGTAAACTCTTGTAGTATTAAAATGATTCTGAGATATTTAGATGTAAAGGTTGAAAGTTTTGGAAACGAGAATAGTTTGTAATAGAAAATTTTAATTATTCCGCAAATTTCAATGGTTGTATTATCATTTAATGATGTAAAATTAGAGGTTGTATGTATTTAAAATTACAGTTGATATCAACGCTGCTAGGTTAGAAACCTTAGGTAAGAGTACCTTAGGCTATAACCTTAGAGAAGAGAAGTGAAGATAATGAACGAATAAGCTCAAATAGAGTTTGAACAATAAGAAGTAATTTAAGAAATTTATAAAGAAGGGATTAAAACATGCGAAAGAGGATTCAAAGTAGAATCTCGCAGAGTTTTAAGGAATATGAATGTGGGGTTACCCAACTCCAATAATACGGATGTAAGGTGATAGTAAATAGACAATGTATATAAGAAGTTAAGAATAAAAAGTTATATCTAAGTATGGAACAATTGTACTCTTTAATAGTTGATGTATGGTATCTGGGCTAAACGATTCCATCATAGAGCGGAGGTATATACGAACTAGTAACTCAGAACCTAGTTTGTTGGTTGTTTGTGGGAAATCACTCAGCGTACCATATTGAAACTGTTAGAGACTCGATGTATACCAAGTATAGAAAATGGATACGTATGATGAAAATGTGGAACTCGAATGAAATGTTGAGTAATGTAAATGAAGTTAGAAATTCTTAAAAGAAGAATTGTTATATAAACAATAAAATTCAAAGAAGAATCTTGAAGAGATATAAAGATAAGAAATGGGAGTTACCTAACTCCAATATCCAAGATAACGAATAATGTCGTAAATGATGAAAAAAAAATAAAGAGGATCGTAAAACAAAATGATCACGAGTTAAGAAAAGAATTTTAAGGGAGATGATTATAGAATAAGATCACGACGTGATCTGTTTAAGTTATAAAAGAAAGATAGTTTGTAATGTTTGAATAATTATAGCTTGATGCTATGAAGATAATGTACTATGATGTAGACGAGATAAACTCACGAGGAGTTATAGATAATGTGATACGAGGAATTCGTATTGAGCAAGTTAAGGATAAGTTGTTAAGAGTAAGTTAATGTTAGGTGGGGATTTCAATTGAGGACTCATATGGTGACTAAGTTGTACAAACCTTTGTATGGGCAGAGATTTTGTGAATGTACTTGGTTTATCACATTGATAATCATTGGAATGTTGGTGTTGCGCTATCAATGTATATGTGGTGGAAAGGTGATTCTTTTCTCATGTATATATTTGATAGTTATAGGCTTTTAAGATTACGTTAGATGATATTAAGATTAGGTACGGTTCTTAAAACTAACGCATATGGAAAGTTCGTGACTCATAATAATATGATATATTTTGAACCCCTCAGCGAATGGATGCCTATGGTCTGACTAGGATAGTTCTTAAACTCATATTATTGTGGCAATTTCTTAGATTTCCAAAGTATGGTAAGTTTAATGAACTATATTGGGTAGAAAACGGTTATAGTATAGAGAGCATTGATGAAGTTGAAGATAAAAAGAATTTGTTAAGTAATGAAGTAATGGAGTAAAGATTGAAGTTGATGGATACCTGAATATTCTAAATCTACAAGTTATGCTAGACTTTCGAAATTTATTGACTCCGTGCTGATGTTTGCACTTTTATTTTCTTGAAAAATATTGGATCAAATGATGAAACCAATGAGTTTTAAAAACAATATCGTTATTCGTATGTCTATTCTAATTGCTTCGGCTAGATAAAAATGATTTGAAATATATCAAAATGTATTTTTTATATCATCAATTCATCATGGAACCTGGTGCAGAGATGATAAAAACGATGGAGTCATCAATGCAGTATTACTTAGTGTTGGATGTGATCTAAGGATCGTCAGCCCACTATGGTATGATGTAGTATGATAAAATCACCAAATGACGGAATCCTCAAACGGACTGTAAATAAAGTGCGGTATCATGACGTCATAAAAAGATTTTTTAGATTTCTTTAAGATATGAGAATATATATATATATATATATATATATATATATGTGTGTGTGTGTGTGTGTGTGTGTGTGTGTGTATTTGTATATTTCGATTGATTTTTGAATTGTTGTAGAAGTCTATGCTATTTGATCCAGCTAGACGAATATTGAAAAATGTTCATGAAATTCAAGTGTTTCTTGAGAAGTTATGCCAAACCAAATTTTTTTGGTGCAGATTCAGATGTTGAAAAGCTGAGATGAACAACCCTATTATAGGGGAGTTATTTTACGCAATGCGTTTAGATGTTTGTGCATAATACATTGTACGAAGGGCTGATCCCCCTAAGTACGAGGAGTCCCTATAGTCTTATGACTGTTAAAGTTTAAGTTGAAATAATACTTATAACTATGGACACATATGCATAGCGTTTAGATGTTTGTGCACAATACATCGTACGAAGTTCTTAACACCCTAAGTACGGGAGTCCCTATAGTCTAATGACTGTTAAGGTTTAAGTTGAAAGAGTACTTATAAACGTGGACGTAGTTCAAGGTCTTATGACCCCTCAGCATGATTTAGAATCTTTTAAATTTCTGAGTTATTCATACTACTTCCCAATTATTGAGCAATTGTGGAAGATTCTTGATATTTTAAAAGGCGAATGTGGTAAGGATGATATTCCTTAGAAAGAAGTAAGTCGTAGAATGCGACACTGAATGATGAATATATTGACTAAGTGAGAAAATAAATTTTGAAGTAAGAAGGAGATGAGTTATCAAAGAATAATGTAAAACTTTTAATAGAAAAGTTAATAATTGTAGAAAGATCTTTGTGGAAAGAAAATGGTTATAAAACCCAATGAATGAATAAAGTATTTAAGTAAAATCTATTTTGATAGATTGAATGAATAAAGATTAGTAGATAAAATTTTGAGGACGAAATTCTTAGAAGAAAGGGTGAATGTAATATCTCGATAAATTTTGAAAAGAGATTTGGTGAAAATCGAGTAAGGGAGGTTTCTTTGATTCCGAGGACGGAATCCTTATAAAGAGGGAAGGATGTGACAACCCGAATTTTCATAAGTTATAAAAATAAGAATTTAATAATTAAAATTTTTGTTATGTGGTGTATATATTTTGAATTATGTGATTTGGTATGAAGAGAATTATTTATTGAGATTATGTGATTAATATGGAGTAATGTAACTAAGTGTATTATATTAATTAAATGATTATTTAATATTTAATTAATATGTAATGATTTTATATTTTAGTTCTAATATTTAATTGAGATAATGTAGTGATGTGGTAATTGTTACATGAAGTTATAATTAGCGAGTAATTATAATGTGGCAATTTTATGTGATTAATTGATGTTAAACTTTTAATTAATTAAATTAATATTAATATTTAATTAATTAAAGGATAACGTTAAGAATATGTGTTAAAGGATCTATTAAAAGAGTTAAAAGAGTTTTTAAAACTGTTTTACCCAAACAAGACCTTAACTTTTAAAACATGATTTTAAAATACTATGGTTTTGCCAAACAAGCCTTAGGGCTTTTAAAATTCTAATTTTGTAACTTATATATTAAATTGAAAATTAGTATATGTAATTATATTGGGAGTTACATATTCTATAATTATATGTATATTGTATATACACTAAGTTACATTAGTTTTCTAAACCTAAGTCTAAACTAAGAACAAAGAGAAGAAGAAGAAGAAGAAGAAGAAGAAGAAGAAGAAGAAGAAGAAGAAGAAGAAGAAGAAGAGGAAGAAGAAAAATAAGGGAAACCTTGAGAAAACAAAAGAAAAGCTTTCATCATCTCCATCTTTTCTCCTAATTTAACCTAGAAAGGTATCAAAATAACTCTTATACTAAATTAGGATGTTTTGTATTTAGTCTTTGAAAATTAGGTTTTCATGATTATGATTTTATATGTATATATGGTGTTCATATGTTTTTATATGTGATTGTATGCCATGAAAGGATTTTCACAATACAAGTGTTGTAAAAACAAGTTTTAAAATCATGTTCTTTTATGTTTTCATAGTTTTAGAGTTCTATGTAAAAATCTTTTGGTGAAACTTCATAATTTTGATATTTGAATGGGATGTGTGTGTGTATGTGTGTGTGTGTATGTGTGTGTGTGTGTGTGTGTGTATATATATATATATATATATATATATATATATATATATATATATATATATATACGCTTACATGAGATTTTTATAGTTGTTCAAAAGTTTCAATTCACAAAGATATGATGAACATGATGAAATCATGTTCATAGTGTTTTATTATGAAGTTATGTTGAAAATTGTGCTTAAATCTTTGATGTGAGCATGAGTTATGTGTAATATGGGTTATATTATGATATATTATGAGTTATATGGTTGTTCTAGCAATTCAATCCATGTAATTTTGATAAACAAGAGGAATTTTGTTCATAATGATTTTCTATGAATTAATTTCTAAAAATGGCTTTTGAAACTATCAAATTGATGTTTGGCTATGATTTATTGTTGAAATTGATCATGTATTATGCTAGCATGTTAAGAATATAGGTTATCACAATTAGAATTACTTGAATTAGTTTAAAAATGAATTCACAGTGAAGAATTTCGCTATAAATGTCAAAAGAAGAGGAAATAAGAGAAATAGTGAAATTAAATGTCGTAATCTTGATGTTTATGTTGTTTATGTGATTAGAAACGTGTTAGAAACATTAGTTTATATTTTTGTAAACATATTACACCTTGGGTAGGTTGGTATGGTTGTTAGAAAGGAGTTTGTAGGCCTAATTTGGCTTTCTGTTGTGTTCTAGATCATAAGTTGCGAAAACGCAGAAGGGACCCCCTCCCCGGCGGGCTCCCCTAGAGCAAAAACCCCCGCCCCAGTTGGGGGGGGTAGTCTGTGTAGCAAAAAATTTGAAAAAATAAAACTGACCGGACATATTTTACTAAAATGAGCATAACGTTTTCATACGAACTCCGATTGAGGCGATTCAAGATAATCCGGAACGATGACGAATAGAACTACAACTTTTATTCTTTAAGTTTTTCAATTTGAGGTCGGGAACAGGCGTCAAAATTGTCATCTTTAGGACTGTTGTGTTTTTAGAGGTAATCGGAGGGCGTCGGGCATGCACGTATGCAAGTGTAGTGCTTCTGAGGATAAAAGATGTTTTCCTAGGTTATAAAACATGAATGTTAGTAAATATAATGATGATTAACATTAATAAATGATGTATTAGATAAGTTATGTATGCACACTAAGCATACACAAGAGAGACGATTCGGGCGTGTGATGAATGAAAGTCAAAACATCGTGACAAGTGTTAATTAACATTATATGATATGCAATGAGTTAATATAAAACTCATAAGTATTCCTAGCAAGACTTAAACACTTGAAAAAATTTTGAATATTACATAAGTCGAAAAGTTAACACAATCTAAATGAATATTGTGTGCTAATTAACAGGAAGGATTATGAGATGTGGAGTAGAGTTTACATTACAATTACTATGTGTTGCTATGTGACTAATAGTTGATGTGTATGATTATATAATTATATAGGGCACGTGAAGTGCAGATAGCTGTAAGTTGTTAATCTATTATTGGTAAACAACGATCATGGCAAGTCTTTCAGTTCTATTTTCTATGTGAACTTGATGATTAACTATTTTAAATCTTTATTGCAAAGAGCATGATGTATTATATATATGTTAAATGTATGATGTGTTAAAGTCAAATTATGACTATGTTGATTGACTAAAGCATGCTGATTGAGTAAGGAACTCAATCTTTATACTTGTTATATGAACTGTAGCATGTATGCTATGTTAGTCCAATGTTTATGAGATATATGTTGAGCATGTTATTACGTGCTACGTGATGCATGAAAACTGTTAGATTTTGTTGGCTGTCGAGCTCAACCTTGCAAATAACCACTTTTAGAGGTTAACAATTCAAGTTAAAGTTATGTGCTACTTGAAAGATATGAATCCGATGTGATACTCGAAGATTTATACACTTTGGCTGAGTTATTATTATTTGAACCATGTTTAAGGTTCCGAATAATTTATTAATGTTGAATTGTAATATCGTTTTGTGATGTAAACTCTTGTAGTATTAAAATGATTCTGAGATATTTAAATGCAAAGGTTGAAGGTTTTGGAAACGAGAATAGTTGTAATAGAAAATTTTAATTATTCCACAAATTTCAATGGTTGTATTATCGTTTAATGATGTAAAATTAGATATTGAATGTATTGTGTAACGACCCCAAAATTCATACAATAATATTCTCCTTCTCGATCGTTAACAATACAACTTTAATTAATCTTTACATCATTATACGATATTAAAATTACTAAAAATGCGGAATATTTAAAACTTTTATACATTTCTTTCTGTATTGCCCTAAATCGCAACCTTTACATAACATCTCTTTGATTCAAATTTATATCATGAATCGTTACAACAAAATGACTATACAAAGTCTTACATCATAAATAGATATCCATATACACCGGATAGTTCAACTTACAATTCAACAACATGTTACATTCAAATTATTAAATACATTTCTCATAAAACATAAGTAATCTTCGTGAATATGGATCTCTATAATTCACTTAGCACATATCCTTACCTTGAAATCTTGACCTGCAAAAATTATTATTTGCAAGAGTGAGCTCGACAGCTCAGCAAGTTCTAACAGTTTTCATGTATCACATAGCACATAATAATACACTCAACATACATATCCTAATAATTAAAGTAACGTAGCATACATGCTTTAATTCACATAGTAAATATAAAGATTAAGTTCCTTACTCAATCATCATTATTTAACCAAAACAATGTAGTCATAAATTGACTTTAACATTTCATGATTACAACATGTATAACATATAATGCTAGCTTACAACGTATATAACATATCATGCAATTTAAAACAGTTCATCAAGTCCACATAGAAAATAGGAACCGAAAGACTTGCCTTGATCGTTGTTTACCAATAACAAATTAACAGCTTACAGTTATCGGCACTTCACGTGCCCTAAACAAATATATAATCAACACACATAAACTATTAGTTACATAGCAACGCATAGTAGTTGTAAATTAAACTTTAGCCTACATCCCATAACCCTTCTTATTAATCAATACACAATGTTCAATTTGATTGTGTTAACTTTCGACTTACATCTCACTATATTTTATACTCGAATTTCATTCAAGTGTTTAAGTCTTGCTAGGACTTCTTATTGGTTTTATATTAACCCCATTCACTATCTTATAATATTCATTTCATTTGATTTAAAACACTTTTTACGTTCATTAACACGTGTCACGTCGTTTCGACGTTCTTTCGTCACACGCCCGATTTGTCTCTCTTTTGTATGCTTAGTATGCTTATACAACTTATCTAATACATCATTTATTAATGTTAAACATCATTATATTTACTAACATTCATGTTTTATAACTTAGTAAAACATCTTTTATCGTCAGAAGCACTACAGTTGCATACGTGCATGCCCGACGCCCTTCGTTTACCTCTGAAAACACAACAATCCTAAAGATGACAAGTTTTACCCCTGTTCCCAACGTCAAATTGAAAAACTTAAAGAATCGAAGTTGTAGTTCTATTCGTCCTCATTCCGGTTCATCTTGAATCGCCTCAATCAGAGTTCGTATGAAAACGCTATGGTCATTTTAGTAAAACATGTCCGATCAGTTTTTTTTTCAAAATTCGACTAGACAGACTACCCCCAATATAATTCATCAAACTTACTACACATTTGAAGTTCAGGAACTTGACACAATAATATGAGTTTAAGAACTTATCCTAGTCAGACCATAGGCGTCCATTCGCTGAGGGGTTCAAAACATACCATATTATTATGAGTCACGAACTTATCATATGCATTAGTTTTAAGAACTCACACCTAACCCTAATAACATCTAACTAATCTTAATAGTTTCTGACTATCAAATATACATATGAGAAAAGAATCACCTTTTTGCCACATATACATTGATAGCGCGACACCAACATTCCAATGATTATTAATGTGATAAACTGAGTGCAAGCACAAAACCCTCGCCCATACAAAGGTTTGTGCAACTTAATCACCATATGAGTCCTCAACTGAAATCCCCATCTAACATTACCTTACTCTTAACTTGCCCTTAACTCGCTCAATACGAATTCCTCATATCATATTATCTATAACTCCTCGTGAGTTTATCTTGTACTATGTCATAGTACATTATCTTCACAACATCAAGCTATAATTATTCAAACATTACAGACCATCTTTCTTTTATAACATAAACAGATCATGTCGTGATCTTATTTTATAATCATCTCCCTTAAAATTATTTTCTTAACTCATGATCGTTTTGTTTTACGATCCCCTTTCTTTCCCTTTTCATCATTTACGACATTATTCGTTATCTTGGCTATTGGAGTTAGGTAACTCCCATTTCTTATCTTTATATCTCTTCAATATTTTTCTTTAAATTTTCTTGTTTATATAACAATTCTTCCTTTAAGAATTTCTAACTTCATTTACGTTGCTCAACATTTCATTCGAGTTCCACATTTTCATCATGCGTATCCATTTTCTATATTTGGTATACATCGAGTCTCTAACAGTTTCAATATGGTACGCTGAGTGGTTTCCCACAAACAACCAAGAAACTAGGTTCTGAGTTACTTGTTCGTATATACCTCCGCTCTATGAAGGAATCATTTAGCCCAGATACCACACATAAACTATTAAAGAGTACAATTGTACTATACTTAAATATAATATTTTATTCTTAACTTCTTTATCATCCTCTTCTTATAGACATTATCTATTTATTATCACCTTACATCCTTATTATTTGAGTTGGGTAATCCCACATCTTATAACTCTACAAGATTCTTCCTTGAATCCTTTCACGCATGTTTTAATCCCTTCTTTATAAATTTCTTAAATTACTTCTTATTGTTCAAACTCTATTTGAGCTTATTCGTTCATTATCTTTACCTTTTTTCTCTGTTAACCCAGTCATGGGTAACTACTGATAACTCCCACTAAGGGCATGTTTGGCTAGTTTTTTTTAAAAAAAAAAACTTAATCCCATTTAATTTAATAACTATTTTATCATATAGTTTAAAAAAAAATGTCACACTCCTTATAAAATAAATTCAATATTTTATTTAATTTACTTTAAATAAAATATAATAATTTCTCATAAATTCACATAGACACATAATTAAATTTCTCATTAATAAATAATGTCAAATTATTAACTCTCTAATTAATAATTAAATTAATTAAAATACCAATAGGCTTATTAAATATTTTTTTTAATACAATAAGCTCACATAATCATATATTTTGATAATAAAAACTCTCCACATTAATTTAATAAATGATACACATATAATTAAATTAATCTACCACAATTGCATCATTTAATTCTTTAATCTAATAATTAAATCATCGAAAATATTTTTTTACTTCAATAAATATTAAAATTAAATTATAAAAATCTCATTCGTCACAAGCTATGTATGGTTTAAAGGTAGGTACAGATAAAGATTTTGAGAAATGTACTTGATAAGTCACAATGATTATATAATGATAAACTGTCAAGTTTGAGTTATCTTATATGTAAAGGTTATCGGATTGAAATGTAAAATTTTATATAATAACTTTGATGAAGCGAATTATAAAACAACTTGATTCAAAGATGTGTCTATGATAAATGTTGATTCAGGGAATTAAAGTAAGAAGATAGAAAAAATAAAATTATTCCGTATTTTATTAAGTTTAACATCGAATAATGATGTAAAATCATAAGTTAAAGTATTATTAACGACTGAGGTCGAGAGATGAATGGTATGAATTTTGGGGTCGTTACAGTTGGTATCAAAGCTGATAGGTTAGAAACCTTAGGTAAGAGTACCTTAGGCTATAACCTTAGAGAAGAGAGGTGAAGGTAATTAACGAATAAGCTCAGATAGAGTTTGAACAATAAGAAGTAATTTAAGAAATTTATAAAGAAGGGATTAAAACATGCGTGAGAGGATTCAAAGAAGAATCTCGCAGAGTTATAAGGAATATGAATGTGGGGTTACCCAACTATAATAATAAGGATGTAAGGTGAAAATAAATAGACAATGTCTGTAAGAAGAGAATGATAAAGAAGTTAAGAATAAAAAGTTATATTTAAGTATGGTACAATCGTACTCTTTAATAGTTGATGTATGGTATCTAGGATAAACGATTCTTTCATAGAGCGGAGGTATATACAAACTAGCAACTTGGAACCTAGTTTGTTGGTTATTTGTGGAAAACCACTCAGCGTACCATATTGAAATTATTAGAGACTCGATGTGTAACAAGTATAGAAAATAGATACGTATGATGAAAATGTGGAACTCGAATGAAATGTTGAGCAATGTAAATGAAGTTAGAAATTCTTAAAGGAAGAATTGTTATATAAACATGAAAATTCAAATAAGAATCTTGAAGAGATATAAAGATAAGAAATGAGAGTTACCTAACACTAATAGCCAAGATAACGAATAATGATGAATAGACAAAGTCTGTAAGATTAAAAGCATAAATGAGATCGTAAATAATGAAAAAGAAAAGAAAGAGGATCGTAAAACAAAACGATCACGAGTTAAGAAAAGACTTTTAAGGGAGATGATTATAGAATAAGATCACGACATGATCTGTTTAAGTTATAAAAGAAAGATTGTCTGTAATGTTTGAATAATTATAGCTTGATGCTATGAAGATAATGTACTATGATATAGTACAAGATAAACTCACGAGGAGTTATGGATAATGTGATGCGAGGAATTCGTATTGAGCAAGTTAAGGGTCAGTTGTTAAGAGTAAGGTAATGTTAGGTGGGGATTTCAATTGAGGACTCATATGGTGACTAAGTTGTTCAAACTTTTGTATTGGCAGAGATTTTGTGCGTACTTGATTTATCACATTGATAATCATTGGAATATTGGTGTCGCGCTATCAATGTATATGTGGTGGAAAGGTGATTCTTTTCTCATGTGTATATTTGATAGTGAGAGGCTTTTAATGTTAGGATAGACGATATTAAGATTAGGTACGGTTCTTAAAACTAATGCATATGGTAAGTTTGTGACTAATAATAATATGGTATGTTTTGAACCCCTCAGCGAATGGATGCCTATGGTCTGACTAGGATAAGTTTTTAAACTCATTATCGTGGCAAGTTCCTGAACTTCCAAAGTGTGGTAAGTTTGATGAACTATACTGGGGTATAGATAAGTTGTGAATGAGGAATTGAGGATTATAGGAATAGATAGAATTGTTAAGCAATGGATCAGTATAGAAACTGGGATTGGTGGTGGAGACATAGATTTTCCAAATCTTCTATCTTTGCTAGATTTTCGAAATTTATTGACTTTGTGCTGATGTTTGCACTTCTATCTTTCTTGAAAAACATTGAATTAAACGATGGAACCAATGAGTTTTAAAAATAATACAATTATTCGTATGTCTATGCTAATTGTTTCGGCTAGACAAAAATGATTTAAAAATATCAAAATGTAATTTTTTTTTGTAGTCATTAAGGCATCACTAAATATGATGCTGATTTGACAAACGAGAAAGTCGTCAATGCAATTGAACCTGATGTTAGATGTGATCATAAGATCGTCAGTCCACTATGGTATGATGTAGCATGATAAAGTCATATGATAACTGAATCCTCAACGTACTTTCGAGATAGTACGGTATCATGTTATCATAAAAGGATTTTTGGTTTTCTTTAAACTAAGAAAGGTATGCCATATGAATTGGATAAAATTATTTCGATTGATGTCCGAATTATTGATAAAAGTCTATGCTATTTGATTCAGATGGACAAATATTGAAAGATGTCTATCCAGTTCAAGCGTTTCTTGAGAAGTTATGACAAACCAAATTATTTTGGTGCGGATTCAGATGTTGAAAAGCTGAGATTAACAACCCTTTTATAGGGGATTACGTGTAAGCGTTTAGATGTTTGTGCACAATACATCGTACGAAGGGTTGAACACCCTAAGTACGGGGAGTCCCTACAGTTATGACTATTTAGGTTAAAGTTGAAAGATTACTTATAACCTTGGACATATTTTACGCAATGCGTTTATATGTTTGTGCACAATATGTGGCAACCCCAAAATAGGTATACATCACCCATTCTGAGTCGCCAAATACATGGTACAGAAATAAATACAACTTCAATAATATAATTATCGTGGAGAATATGACAACACATATACAGTGAGTTTGAATACAAATATTGTCTACTAGAGAGTATACAAACTCAAAAGGAGTCCTCATTACAATTATCACACTATTTCACATAATAGTGAGGACAACTAATGCAACCATCTGGACCGTCAATCCATTCCCCGACTAGTCCCATCTATATTCTCATTTCCTGAAGAGAACAGTGAAAGAAAGGGTGAGCTCAACTAGCCCAGTAAAAAATATTATGACTAAGATAATGTACAACAAATTATCATTAGTCTTCAACAGGGAAAAATCTGATAAAATATAATAGACAATAATTTTTAGATCAACAACTGCAGCGGAAAAAGGAATCAACTAGAAGAGTCAAGTAGAGCATAAAACCTACTATCTTCTATGATTTAAAAGATTTATCATCAATTTTATTGCTGAGATTCAGCTTAACAAATAATCCACATCATCGAATCATCCCTGCACTACGAGCCAAAGATAATCGTGTTTTCATCAACGGTCATGATCATGCTATAAAACAATTCATCTTTGCACCCTTGGCCGAAGAGAATCCACGGCCATAATCATACCAAAAATTATCCATCAATGCACTATAGGCCAATGAGGACTTTTACCACATCATTTGTAACATTACGGTCATGATTATACCGAATAATCCCTGGTCATAATCATACTAAGTCCATCTATGCACTACAGGCCACAGATGACTTTCAGCAGAATATAAACATGAGGATGATAACAATGATATAATAATTCAATTAAACAAGTTCAAGAATAAATTTTAAAGATTTATAATTTAATTTATCCAGAAATCAATAACGTCCAAATTGTCAACATGATATTACTTTGTGGAGTAAAATTCAAGAATAATATTCAGTTGGTCATGTTCATCTCAACACCTGTTCATCTTTGCACTACGGGCCAAAGATATTCATCAGGTAATCATTCATCTTTGCACTACATGCCAAAGATATTCAGTAATATCATCATTTAGGACTGAGGATGATGAAAAATATTTTAAAGAAAACGAATCCAGTGAGATAAGAACAAATATTAGGGATTCGTATTACAGTTTATCCAAGTTCAATAATACTCCGAAATAACCAATTTCGAAGCAGAATTCAAAAATAATGATCAAAACATGGATATAATCAAAGATAGTAACCATAATAGCCATCTTGGATAAAAAGAAGAAAATTTCATTTTTTGGTGAATAGTGTCGTATACGTGAATAGTGCCGTATACGTGAATAGTAATCCCGACACAAAAAGTTCCAAATTTGATAAAAAGTTCAAACCAATATTTCAGCATGATATTGAAAGAAATCATATCATTTACGAAGAAAATAACATCCCTTACCTCAGAATAACTGTACTTCTGACTGAATTTTAGATATAGTACTGACAGAAACTTGCGCTGAATAGCAACTCTCAAAGTATCTAAATACTCACTAAAATACGCTCAAGAATATAGAGAGAGAAAGAGAGAAAATTTATGAATTCTGGTGTGATTTTTAATTCTAACTTAGCCCTCTATTTATAAGAAAATGTTAGCACGCCGAAGCAGGCTTGACCTGCAACCTGATGGCTTTACCTGCTACTATTGCCACCCACCACATTTGAAATAAAATTCAGTACATTTCTTCACCAACCACAAGTGGGGCCCACTCAATTCTAGAATGTTCCACCAAAATCATTTATAAACCTAATTTTCGAATCAGTCACCTCATAAAATTCATAACAAATCATACGTTTATTTTTAACGGTTCAAAATTTGTGGACATATACTCAACTTATATATGTATAACATATCCAAAAATCACAACGATCCAATGGTCGGATTAAAAATTATAACTCACGCAATATATCTAAAAAATACTAATTTGATTTTTAATACCTCCATTCCGACAGAAATACTGATAAAACACCTCAACATTAATTCCTTCAATAATAACCACATAAATAAATCCATCATTTATATCCACATCAAATAAATATTTCCTTATCATATAAATCAATAATTAATTATTCACAACTAATATTACGGAATCACAATTATGACAACTAGGCCGTTCCCATGAAAGAGAGAGCTTTCCAATAAGGATTTCTCCTTATTGGCGCGCAATTAGATGACCAAACCTCTCATTTGACAGAACTTTTTAGACATTCTCAATAATGTTATCTAATAATATTATTCAAATAATATGAATTATTGATCTGATAATGGAAAATACTGTGCAGCGACAATTATTGAAATAACAATAATATAAAATATCAACGCAGCAATTATTGAATCAATAAAATAAAATATTAAACAGTAATTACTGTAACAATTATTGAGTAGTGCCTTCTTACGTAAGGATCAATAATTCAAAAATACTGTGTAAAACCGTGTGCTACTGTGCAACCACGCGTATTACTGTATTTTAACCACCGGGTATTCCAACAGTGTTAACGGTAACAACTACACCGTTATTTATAAAAACTCAATTTTGTCATTTTCTTCATCCGACCATTTTTCGTTATGGGGCCCACAAATAGTTTCGCCGTCGTACGAATATTCTCCGACATAAAGAATATTCCACGACCAAACAAATATTCCCCGACAACAATGAGTATTTTATAACCACTTGTTTATTTTGCAAAATTTGCACATTTCACCCATAACCAAAATATTATATCAAGTTGACACCTTATTATTCACAATAATAAATAGAGGAAATTTGATTTTATTCATTAATAAGTTGGGGTCTTACAACCTCCCCTCCTTATGAAATTTCGTCCCCGAAATTTACGTACGTACCTGATATACTGAACAGATGGGGATACCTTGACTTCATTTCAGATTCTAACTCTTAAGGTATCTCCTTATACGTTAAATCTTTCGCTATCTCGTCCGGTTCTTAATCAATAATGTGGTTCGGATCATCCATATATTTACGTAATATCGATACAAAATAAACGTTATGAACACGCGATATACTTGGCGTTTAAAACGAGTCTATAGGTCACAGTTCCTACTCGATTGAGGATTTCAAATAGACCAATAAAATCGAGGGTTGAGATTTTCTCTCTTTATCGACTCTTGCTCCTAGAATAACGCCCTCTTGAACCTTCTTCTTTACATTCATCAGCTCTGAGTCTGTAGCTTGAGCGGCTTTAACTTTATCGATTTAAAGTCGATTCTAATTGTATATTTGCTATCTTCACGTTGGTTAGTATATTCGCACTCGTAAATGCATACGATCTTCTGCTCAATGCGTCAGCTACCACGTTCACTTTTCCCACGATGGTATTAAATGGTATAATCGTAATCTTCAACAGCTTGAGCCAACGTCTTTAGCGCATAATACGTTCGTTTTAGGTGAAGAAATATTTTAAGAGTTTTAGAAATGGGTTTTATACTGGGGTCAAATTTAAACGTTGAGCGCAAGTAGGAGAAATAAAAGAATATGTAGAACCGGTATTGAATAAGGTATAAACTTCGTAAGAGTTTATGATTAACTTACCCGTGATAATTTCGTTCGGGTTCCTGGACAAACGCTCTTACTTAAACTACCGACTTTAACTTGTCTGGGACATCCTTTGGCATCACTATCCCCGCTGGACTTGACTTCACTACAGGACAAAATCGAGCTAGGTGACCTTCTCTTCTGCAATTGAAACACACTTTGGGTTGCTGCGTACAGTTTGGACGGATGTGTCTCTCTTGTCCGCATTTGAAACATATGACCGGTGGTCGTTCTTCTTCTTTTGAAATGGGTGCTGGTGTTGCTGTCTTTCCATCATTATTGAACCTCATCTTCTTGAAATTTCCACTTCTATTATCCTGATCATGATTACCACCGAAGTGGTTACCATTTTTGGCATGATAATTTCCTCCACGATTGTTGTCACCGCTTCGATGACTAGTACCATTGGTATTATCATTTTGCCGACTGCTTTCTCTTGGTTGGGTTGACTCCTTATCGCGCTCCAATAACTGAGCCCTATTTACAACATCTGAATGCAAACACAGTTTGTGAGAAATTAGGTATTGACGTATCTCGGGTTTCAAACCTCTTAGAAACATCCGCGTCAATCTCTCCTCGTTATCAACTAAGTGGGACGCAAACCGGGATAACTCGGCAAACTTAGCTTCGTACTGCGACACGGTCATATTGTTTTGCTCCAGCTAAATGAATTCCACTTCCTTCATGTGATGAATACTTTCGGGAAAGTACTTGTCGTTAAACAATTCTTGGAACTTCTCCCAAGACATCTTGAGTGCGTCAGGCTTTGTACGTTTTACAGATTCCCACCAATGATCTGCTTCTTCATGCAACATAAAGGTGGCGAATGGAACCTTTTACTCCTCTGAGCATTCCAAGACATCAAATATCTTGGTGATCTGCTTTATCCATGTCTCTGCCTTAAGTGGTTCTGGCTTTCCCAAAAACTCCGGTGGTCCTAGCTCCTTGAACTGCTTAGCGGTGACCACCAACCGTGGGTTGCCAGTGTTTCCACCTGCATTATGAACAGGAGTCTCTCTCGTTTGGTGTTGCATGAATTCTAAAAAGCTCATAAACGTACCGTCGTTCGTCATTTGGTCGGTGTCGTTGTTCACCTGAGGATTGTTGCCTTCCTAATGCACATTATCCTGAGTATTGATCTGTGGTGACTCAACAGTCTCCTGAGCTCCATTGTTATTCTCAACATTCTCGGATGTCATTTTCAAATACTGTCACAAAACAAGGGTTAATTGACATGCAACATATTATCCCTATATTCTGTCTGACCAAACAAATACCAAATAAACTTAGTCAGGTCATACTAGCGAAGGAATTCCCCGTCTCTCCCCTCCTAGTTCTTGTCTCACATCTCAGCCAGGGATCATATCCCTAAGCTCTGATACCAACTGTGACGACCCCAAAATAGGTATACATCACCCATTCTGAGTTGCCAAATACATGGTACAGAAACAAATACAACTTCAGTAATACAATTATCGTGCAGAATACGACAACACATATACTATGAGTTTGAATACAAATATTGTCTACTAGAGAGCATACAAACTCAAAAGGAGTCCTCATTACAATTATCACACTATTTCACAGAATAGTGAGGACTACTAATGCAACCATCTGGACTGTCAATCCATTCCCGGACTAGTCCCAGCTGTATTCTCATTTCCTGAAGAGAACAGTGAAAGAAAGGGTGAGCTCAACTAGCCCAGTAAGAAATATTATGACTAAGATAATGTACAATAAATCTGACAAAATATAATAGACAACAAGTTTTAGATCAACAACTGCAGCGGAAAAAGCAATCCATTAGAAGAGTCAAGTAGAGCATAAAACCTACTATCTTTTATGATTTAAAAGATTTATCATCAATTTTATTGCTGAGATTCAACTTAATAATTACTCCACATCATCGAATCATCCATGCACTACGGGCCAAAGATAATCGTGTTTTCATCAACGGTCATGATCATGCCATAAAATAATTCATCTTTGCACCCTTGGCTGAAGAGAATCCATGGTCATAATCATACCAAAAATTGTCCATTAATGCACTACGGACCAATGAGGACTTTTACCACATCATTTATAACATTACGGTCATGATTATACCGAATAATCCCTGGTCATAATCATACCAAGTCCATCTATGCACTACAGGCCACAGATGACTTTCAACAGAATATAAACATGAGGATGATGACAATGATATAATAATTCAATTAAACAAGTTCAAGGATAAATTTTAAAGATTTATAATTTAATTTATCCAGAAATCAATAACGTCCAAATTGTCAACATGATATTATTTTGTGAAGTAAAATTGAAGAATAATACTCAGTTGGTCATGTTCATCTCAACACCTGTTCATCTTTACACTACGGGCCAAAGATATTCATCAGGTAATCATTCATCTTTGCACTACAGGCCAAAGATATTCAGTAATATCATTATTTAGGACTGAGGATGATGAAAAATATCTTAAAGAAAACGAATCAAGTGAGATAAGAACAAATATTAGGGATTCGTATTACAGTTTATCCAAGTTCAATAATACTC
The DNA here is from genome assembly GCA_016801055.1 of Panax notoginseng. Taxonomy (NCBI): domain Eukaryota; kingdom Viridiplantae; phylum Streptophyta; class Magnoliopsida; order Apiales; family Araliaceae; genus Panax; species Panax notoginseng. Next base: position 117,177,852 of record CM029016.1, read on the forward strand.
CGAAATAACCAATTTCGAAGCAGAATTCAAAAATAATGATCAAAACATGGATACAATCAAAGATAGTAACCATAATAGCCATCTTGAATAAAAAGAAGAAAATTTCATTTTTTGGTGAATAGTGTCGTATTCGTGAATAGTGTCGTATACGTGAATAGTGTCATTTACGTGAATAGTAACCCCGACACAAAAAGTTCTAAATTTGATAAAAAGTTCAAACCAATATTTCGGCGTGATATTGAAAGAAATAATATCATTTACGAAGAAAATAACATCCCTTACCTCAGAATAACCGTACTTCTGACTGAATTTTGGATATAGTGCTGACAAAAACTTGCACTGAAGAATAACTCTCAAAGTATCTAAATACTCACTAAAATACGCTTAAGAATATAGAGAGAGAAAGAGAAAAAACTTATGAATTCTGGTGTGATTTTCAATTCTAACTTAGCCCTCTATTTATAGGAAAAGGTTAGCACGCCGAAGCAGACTTGACATGCAATCTGATGGCTTTACCTGCTACTATTGCCATCCACCACATTTAAAATAAAATTCAATACATTTCTTCATCAATCACAAGTGGGGCCCACTCAATTCTAGAATTTTCCACCAAAATCATTTATAAACCAAATTTTTGAATCAGTCACCTCATAAAATTCATAACAAATCATACGTTTATTTTTAACGGTTCAAAATTTGTGGACATGTACTCAACTTATATATGTATAACATATCCAAAAATTAAAACGATCCAACACGATCGGATTAAAAATTATAATCACGCAATATATCTGAAAAATACTGATTTGATTTTTAATACCTCCATTCCGACAGAAATACTGATAAAACATCTCAACATTAATTCCTTCAATAATAACCACATAAATAAATCCATCATTTATATTCACATCAAATAAATATTTTCTTATCATATAAATCAATAATTAATTATTCACAAATAATATTACAGAATCACAATTATGACAACCAGGCCGTTCCCAAGAAAGAGGGGACTTTCCAATAAGGATTTCTCCTTACTGGCGCGCAATTAGATGACCAAACCTCTCTTTTGATAGAACTTTCTAGACATTACCAATAATGTTATCTAATAATATTATTCAAATAATATGAATTATTGATCTGATAATGGAAAATACTGTGCAACGACAATTATTGAAACAACAATAATATAAAATATCAACGTAGCAATTATTGAATCAATAAAATAAAATATTAAACAGTAATTACTGTAACAATTATTGAATAGTGCCTTCTTACGTAAGGATCAATAATTCAAAACTACTGTGTAAAACCGTGTGCTACTGTGAAACCATGCGTATTACTGTATTTTAATCACCGGGTATTCCAACAGTGTTAACAGTAACAACTGCGCCGTTATTTATAAAAACTCAATTTTGTCATTTTCTTCATCCGTCCATTTTCCGTTATGGGGCCCATAAATAGCTGCGCCGTCGTACGAATATTCCCCGACAGAAAGAATATTCCACGACCAAACGAATATTTCCCGACAACAATGAGTATTTTATAACCACTTATTTATTTTGTAAAATTTGCACATTTCACCCATAACCAAAATATTATATCAAATTGACATCTTATTATTCACAATGATAAATAGAGGAAATTTAATTTTATTTATTAATAACTTAGGGTCTTACACAATACATCGTACGAAAGGGCTCCCTAAGTATGGGAGTCCCTACAGTCTAATGACTGTTTAGGTTTAAGTTGAAATAAATACTTATAACCGTGGACATAGTTTAAGGTCTTGTGACCCATCAGCATGATTCGAGAATCTTTTAAATTCCTGAGTTATTCATACTGTTTCCCAATTATTGAGCAATTGTGGAATATTCTTGTTATTCTAAAAGGCGAATGTGGTAAGAATGATATTCCTTAGAAAGAAGTGTTACAACCTGAGAATTTATACGATTAATAAAATCTTAATTTATTAAATAAAGGTTGAATAATAAGACCTAGACTGGAAATAAGGTATGTATTTAAATTTTTTTGTGAAAGACTTAAATGGTTTTGTGTATTGTTATATGTGAGTAAATGCATATGAATAATATGTGTTTATTTTTATTTGTTTATTATAAACAAATAAAAGAAACTAAGGTAACCTAATTATATATTAGGAATGAAAAATTTAATAACTTAAGGGTTATGATACGTGAGAATATTAGTATATAAAATATATACTAATTTTAAGATATTTATTTTATACATCTCAGTTAATTAATTTTATAACCTAATTATAGCAAGTTTAATTGGGTTAAGAAATTAAGGGCATGTAAGTAAGGAATTAAATTATAATTGAGGAAATAAAAACCCTAATTAAATAATCAGGGAATGGTAATATTAAAAGTATTAGACCTAATCTATTTTCATAGCCCAAGAAATTAATTTAGAGGCCCAAAAGATTATAAATGGTGGCCTAAGTGTTGGCCCAATTATGGAGGAAATTTTAGACATTTGTTATACTAAGTGGAGCAATAAAAATCAAAGCAAAACTTGGATAAGATTAAGGACACTTGGCCGGATGGTGAGTGGAGGAGAAAAGGAGAGGAAATGGTGAAAACATATCATCAATTTTAAACACCACATGTGGCAAAAGATATTTCATCCAAATAGCTAGGTGTCAAATGTTTTAAGCAGCCACATTTCTTAATACTCATCCACATATTATGTAATGATTATTAATGAGAGAGAGAGAGAATTGGTGGAGAATTGTGAAGAATTAATGGCCACATGGCCGGTGGGTTAGTGGAAGAGAAAGGAGAGGAGCATGTGAAGATATTGTGATATATCAAGTATACTAAAATAAAGTTATCTTAATTTTCTCTTTCATCTCCTTCATCTAGCTAACACAAAGAAAAAAAACAATTAGAGGGAGAGAGAAAGACGAGGTTCGGCAACCATGGAGGAGAGGAAGAGAAGTTTTTGGTGAGACACCAAAGCTCCATAATCAAGCCATGAAGAAGAAGAAGGAGAGTATGGTAATCAAAAGGTATAAATACATTTTGTTTATATAATTTGTGATGATTGTAAATCAAACCTTGAATCTACATTTCTAAACTCAAAAACTATGAATATACATGTTAATGAGTGTTTCATATTTAGATATACCCATATTGGGTGTTGTTTTTGTTGGAAATTAAAAGTAAAGAAAAGTGATTTTCTAGTTTATAAACCATAAAATTTCTATATACTTTAGATTTTCACCATTTTTGATCTACACCCTCTTTTTGCGACCCATCAAAGAGAGGTGCTAGATAATAAGTTAAATACTAAACTCAAGTGGTAGCACTCAAAAATGTTGAGTACACAATCCGTAGTGACTGTTTTAGCCAAAAGAGAGAAAAGAAGATTATTTTTGGATAGTCAATGGTAGGGGTAGTTTCGTTATTTTTTTGACATTCAAAAATTCTGGAAAACTTTGGGAGGAGACTATGATAAGTTTTCTAACATCTCCAAGTGGAATCACTGAAAAAGGAGCTATAGATTTCCGTTCGGATTATTTTTAACAAAGTAGGAAAAAGTAAAAAATTTCAAAAAGCTACTGCCCAGAAATTTATAGGGGCTGTTTTGGCCACTTAATTTGTGAAATAAATTTCAACCTTTTTGACATGAAAATATATGGTATAAAGTACCTCCTATCCAAAAACGAGCACATTCCGACTTAAAATGACTAAGTTATGACCATTTCAATTTTTATGATTTTCTCACAAAAATGGCTATAACCGGAGTTCTATAACTCTGATTGCCACAAAATTTAAACTGGAGGCTCACGTTAACACGTATAAGATTGTGTCAAGAGATGAGAATTTCTGGAGTTGAGCATGATAGGGCTAATTTCTTAAGCTACGAACTAAATATGAATTTTAAAAAAATACTAAAGAAAGTGAGAAAATTATGGAAAAATACTTTTTGTGTATGAAATATATGTATATATGTTTGGACAAAGGATAGAAAAATAATAAGTTGATTTGGTATTTTCATGAAAAGGATAATGAATCCAGCTTGCTGGATTGAAAAATCTGATGAATCCAGCTTGCTGAATTCAAAAGCAGTTTACTGAATTGAAAATATGTTGAATCTAGTTTTCTAGATTGCAAACTGGTTGCTGGATTTAGAATCTAGTTTGCTGGATTGCAGTTTGGTTTGCTGGATTGCCATCTAGATGTTGGATTTAGAATCCATGTTGCTGGATTTGGAATCCAGGTTGCTGGATTGCAATCTAGTTTACTGGATTTCAATCTGGATTGATGGGTTGGTATTTGACTTATTAGAGTTTAAAGAAAAACTTATAATATATAAGATTAGAATGTTAAATCATAATGTATATGATATAGTGATTAAAGAATTATCAAAGGATGATAATAATACTAATGTTGTAAGGTGTTGTCTAATATTTAATTATGTGATTAAGTGTTAGATAATTGATTGATAAAGTAGTTGTATTATGATATAAAGTGTCGACGTCGGGATTTTTATTTGTCCCTTTTCTATTTTTGTTCTTTTGTGTTCTCATGTTAGGTGAGATTTGTTTGAAAAAATAAGCGAAAAAAGTCTGACATGTATATGTTGACGATTAGACTATAAGAGTCACCAGTTGGTTTTTAACTGGTTGTACCAAAACAACCAAGAAAAGGTTTGCACATTGACCCAGTGATGTAACACTGTTAAACGGGTCTGTGAAACTGAGATTCATTAGGGTCCGGGGACTTGCTTATGCAGAGGAAAGGTGTTAGGCACCCCCCCCCCCGACATCCGTGTTACCACGGTGACCGCCACTTTTCAAGAAACTATTATATGAATGTGTGTGTGTGTGGGTCAATGTGCAGTTATTTGGAAGTAGTATGAGGCCTCGTTCGCACCTATATACACAGAGTTTGAATTTGTATAAAAATTCAATTTTAAATAAGATATAGCAGTGAAGTTTTATAAAAGAGATTTTTCAAACCTTGATGCTCAATAGTAATTGAGACCTTTTACACTTCTATTTTATTAAAATGTTCATTTTGATTGCTTTTATTTTCGAGATACGAAGTGTAAGACCCCGAATTTTATGAAATAAAAGTATTCAATTTTTTCTTATAATTAATATTCAGTAAATGGTTAAATTGATAAAAGTTTAAAGTTATAGGTGAAATGTGAAAATTTTGCAAAGTAAGCAAGTGGTTATAAAATATTCATTGTTGTCGGGGAATATTTGCTTGGTCGTGGAATATTCTTTCTATCAGGGAATATTCGTACGACGGCGCAGCCATTTGTGGGCCCAATAACGAAAAACGGTCGAATGAAGATAACGAAAAAAATTGAGTTTTTATAAATAACGACGTAGTTGTTACCGTTAACACTGTCGGAATACCCAGTGGGTAAAGTAAAGTAATACGCGTTGTTACACAGTAGCACACGGTATTGCACAGTATTTTTGAATTATTGATTCTTACATAAGAAGGCACTACTCAATAATTACTACAGTAGTTACTGTTTAATATTTTATTTTATTGATTCAATAATTGCTGCGTTGATATTTTATATTATTGTTGTTTCAATAATTATTGCTGCACAGTATTTTCTATTATTAGATCAATAATTCATATTATTTGAATAATATTATTAGATAGCATTATTGGTAATGTCTAGAAAGTTCTGTCTAAGGAGAGGTTTGGTCATCTAATTGTGCGCCAGTAAGGAGAAATCCTTATTGGAAGCCCCATCTTTTCTGGGAACGGCCTGGTTGTCATAATTGTGATTCTGTAATTTTATTTATGAATAATTAATTATTAATTTATATGATAAGGAAATATTTATTTTATGTGGATATAATTGATAGATATATTTATTTTATGTGAAGGAATTAATGTTGAGGTATTTTTGTCGGAATGGAGGTATTAAAAGATAAATCACTGTTCTTGAGATATATTGCGTGAGTTATAATTTTTAATCCGACCGTTAGATCGTTGTGATTTTTGGATATGTTATCCATATATAAGTTGAGTATATGTCCACAAATTTTAAACCGTAAAAATTGAACGTATGATTTGTTATGAATTTTAAGAGGTGACTGATTCAGAAATTAGGTTTATAAATAATTTTGGTAAAAAAATTCTAGAATTGAGTGGGTCCCACTTTTGGTTGTTGAGGAAGATGGCTGATTTTTGGTGGGTGTAATAGTAGCAGGTAAAGCCTGCTTCGACGTGCTGACATTTTCCTAAAAATAGGGTGCTAAGTTAGAATTTAAAATCACACCAGAATTCATAAGTTTTCTCTCTTTTTCTCTCTAGATTATCGAGTGTATTTTGAGAGTATTTAGATACTTGGTGAGTTACTATTCATCAGTGCAAGTTTCCTTCAGCGTCATATCCGATGTCTAGTCAGAAGTACTGCTCTTTTAAGGTAAGAAATAGTAAGGGATATTAAGGGATGCTATATTCTTCATAATGATGTTATTCTTTCAATATCAGTATACTGAAATATTGGTATGGATTTTATTATAGAATTTTTACCTTTTTGAGTCGGGATTACTATTCACGTATACGGCACTATTCACGTATACGGCACTATTCATGTATATGGCACTATTTACGTATATGACATTATTTACGTATATGGTACTATGTACGAATACGGAATATTATTCACGAGTTACTATTCATGAGTTACTATTCACGAGTTACTATTCACGAGTTACTATTCACAGGTACTATTCACAACAAAAATTGGTTTCTTTTTCTAACCAAATTATCGTTGCTTTATGATTGTTGCTCTTGAAAATAAATGTAGTTATTGATCATATTATTTTTATTATCATATATAATATTTTTATAACCGTGATGTTGAATTTCTCTTTCACTTGAGTGTAAAGATGGGTAAATTATTGGTATGATCGTGACTGAGGAATATCTTTGGCCTGTAGTGCAAAGATGAATTGTTAACTGGTATGATCATAACCATTGAATTTATAATTGAATATCTTTAGCTTAAGTGTAAAGATGACATGGTTATAATTATTGTTTATATAAATTCTGAAATGATTAAATATTTCTTTGAGATATGAATATATTTGGCCTGTAGTGCAAATATGAACTGTTGAGGAATATCTTTGGCCTGTAGTGCAAAGATGAATTGTTGATGAATATCTTTGGCCCGTAGTGCAAGGATGACCTGTTGTTGAATATCTTTGCCCTGTAGTGCAAAGATGGTCTGTTGATGAATATCTTTGGTCGTAGTGCAAAGATGAAATTGTTAGTATGATTAGAAACAGGAACTGTGATTTGGTATAACCATGATCTTTGATGTTTCAGGTAAAGACATGTGATGAAAATTATCTTCGTCCTGGATGCGAAGAGGAATTTAGAATTACAATTATGATTATGAGTTATTCATATAATTGTGGAAATGAACTGTTGATTAATGTTACAGGAATAAAATATTGTTGGTGGACTTTTAATGTGGAGAAGATAATAGACTTTATGGTCTATTTGACTCTTCTAATGGATTGCTCGTTCAGCTGCAACTATGGTTGAAAATTTTTATCATCTACCATATGTTCTAAATCTCTGATTTATTACTGTTGAAGGCTATTGATAATTTATTTATCTTTAGTCATGATATTCTTTACTGAGCTAGTTGTGCTCACCCTTCTGTTTCAAATTTCATTTCAGGTAATACGAGTGTAGCTGGGTCTTTGGTGAATCAAATAGGGTGAGGCGAACACAACGTTGGAAGGGTGTTTTGTCACTATCATACAAGATGTCTAATGACATACAACCCCGTGTCATTATAAGACACGGTTGTGCGCATCCACTTTCTCAGTATATTTACGAGCACTACCTATATAATATTGGTGTTTGTTTGAAGTATAATTTACGATTAGAGACAGTGGAGATAATGATATGTCAAGAGAAGACTCATTATTGGAAAGAATATGATAGTAATCTTCTTATTTTTCTTTGGGGTCTATTAGGTCAACCAAGGATAACTTTGTGGACATGTGATATCTATCATAACCTGGAAGTATGGGCTCCCATGTACGAAGGTTTCCTTGAGCACTTCCCAAAGATTCTAATTTCTAAAATAGTTTTTGACTATACCTTTATGTAGGTATCACTGTGAGGTGTTGTCCACTGATGGGACATTTGTCACATTACGGTTGGGGCACGAGTCACAGTTGGTATATATTTGTATCCAAACTCACAACATATGTGTTGTTGTATTTTGTACGACAATTGTTGTAATAAAGTTGTATTTGTTTTCTGTACCATCTGAGGAAATCCAAACACCGTGAATAAATTTACATGCTGCTTACAGCTGAAAATGTCTATCACGAGAACCGAATCTAGATTCAGTAAACTGAATCTGTGATCACATGATTCCTAGGCTCACATGATAACGCAGTTTATATGAAAGCTATAAGCAGTTATATATATATATATATATATATATATATATATATATATATATATATATATATATATATATAAGCTGTAACTGTATATATACAGGCATGATCAACCACCACGAAGCACCTCCACGGGGGATCAAAAATATAAATATATATAAGCGGTAAATATATATATACAGACATTATCAACCACCACGAAGCACCTCCATGGGGGATCGAAAATATAAATAAAGCTGTAAAAGCGATCAACCGGCACAGAGGAAACTCCAGGCGGGACAAAATATATAGAAATCAATAAAAAACGGTCAACCGCAACGAAGTAAACTCCAGACGGGACGAAATCCAGGCTCATCGAACAAAGTCTGACAACAGTTCATATATAAATATATATATATATATATATATATATATATATATATATATATATATATATATATATATATATATATATATACTTATATATATGAACTGTGTGTCGAACTCTGTTCGATGAGCCTAGACTTATGTTTGGAGCGTTTAACTGCTTTCATATATATATATATATATATATATATATATATATATATATATATATATATATAAACTGAAATGAAATCACAGGCCGAAATCCGAGCATACACATGCAACACGACTCTTAACGTGAAGAATAGTGTGTGCAAAGATGAAGAGAAAGGCTTTAAAGTGTGTAAGAAGGCTTACAGTGGGCTACCAAAGAAGACTTCTATAGCTTCAAGTGGATGAACACTCGGCTCCCGCCTACAAGTGTTCAGAATGAGAAAGCACTCAGTTTAGGGTGTGTACAGAGCAAGTTGGATAAGGCTTCCTCGCCTTTTTCTCTTATAAAATGGCCACCCCAAGCCCTCTATTTATAGAGGGGAGCCGCAGGGGTACCTGCGGCTGCCCGGGATGCCCCGGGCTCGGTGGGTCATGTCGTCTCGAAGTACGTGCATGCATGCAACGTGATGTCCGCTCGAACTTTTAGAACTTTAATTTGGGCATCCGACTGAGGTGTATAAGACCTATTTCGGACCGCCGTTGTCGAGAGTTACTCAAGGACATGGGATTAGAGGTTGTATGAAGTCAGGAAGATAGGACCATGCCCTCTGGTCTTCAAGCTTCAAATTCTATCTGTTGTCCTGCTCAATAGTCACTCGGGATTGGACTTCCTTGGTTCTTGTGGGATATTGCTGTGTAGAAATATATGTATTAGATGTTGAGATGGTGCGATGTGGCGTCAAGGTGGCAAGATGACGACTTTGCCCCTCACTAGGGTTATCTCCAGTTTGGGCTGATAAAGCAGACGTTGATCAGGGTTATCTCTGAGATTGGACTGTTGCAAGTGTTGAAGTTCCTCAGTGTCATCTTTGAGGTGTGCCTGTCTTCCCAATGTTATCTTCGGGTCTTGTACTGAGTGCCTCGGTGTGAGTGTCGAGTGTTCTAAAGCTGTTTGCATGGCTTTGAAATAAGCATTTTTGGGGTTATCTCTGGAACTGCAACTGCATTCCTTGGGGTTATCTCCTAGGTTAGTGCTGCTATTCCCGGTGTCGGGACTGAGACTGAATACCTTTGGGTTATCTCTAAGATGAATCGGCCTTCTCCGGTGGAATTTTCGATTTTAGAACTGCATGCCTCGGGGTTATCTCTGAGATTAGAACTGATACTCCCGGTGTGTGTTCCGGGGTTGAGACTAAACTTTCAGTAGTATCCAGATTGGATATGAGTTATTTTCCAGGGTTATCTCTGAAAGACGAATCTGCCCTCTTGCAATGTCAGTAACAGGTGCGCATAAAATTTTTAGTGTCTACAAATGCCCCTCTTTATAATATTCATGCAATGTAATGGCATGGATAGGATAAAGAATCCTAGACACTTGAAATGCAACAAGATAAACATGATGTCATGTGTAACAACATGATGCAAATGTATGATGCATATGGATTGTTTTCCCACATGCTAGGGATGATTACCGGTTCCCTATTGCTTCTATTGGGGATGGCAATAAATAAGCAGCCTGATGAACTGTCATGGATGTGCGATCCACAGCTAATAGGAATCTCTATGATTGTTGACATTGCGGTTATCACCAAAATCTTGAATCCTTGATACAGACTTTATTCCGAAGATGTGCCTCTCGTGTACAAGAGATCTGTGGGGATAAAGCTTTTGTCTACTTGAGGATGTGTATAATATATTCCATCATCGATCCTCCCTAATGATATTGATCCTCCCTGGTTTTTATCACCAGGACATATCAATGTTCTGTTGGATTTACTGCCAACAACATGTGTTGTCAGGGCTGCCTGACCTTTATTGACGTGTGAACCAACGGATGACCATGCGTTGTAACCCCCGTCGGGGATAAATGCCAAGGCTGCTTGACCTTTGTTGATGTGTATCAACTGATGCAATCATTGGCTAGCTTCTGATATGTCGTTGGTTTTACTTGCCAATGGCTGAAGTGACGTCAAGGTTGCTTGACCTTCATTGGCATGTTTATCAACGAAAAATATGCTTTGTAACCCCCGAGGATCTATTTTTGGACAGATGACCATGCGTTGTAACCCCCACCGGGGATATGTTCGATCCTCGCTGACGTGTGAATCAACAGAAAATGCGTGATACCCCCGTCGGGGATATGTACTTCGACATATGAAAACGCGTGATGCCCCAGTCGGGGAAATGGTTTAAGAATGCGTGCTGCCCCCACCGGGGATGCGTACTATAGAATACTGACCCCAAACTGGCGGCATTGGACCTTTGTCCGGTATTGCCGAATGTGATATGCAAATGCTGAGATCATTGGTATAATATACCCTATGTTTTGGGCAAATACCAATGAATGATATGAAAGCCACAGTCGGGTCTAGGAAAACCAGGATTTCAGGCTATTCCGCTCAATCGCGTAGCGTTTTTATCTCTAATTTAGCTTTTTCAGCTTGTAAGAACTCCTTTGCAACTCGAACTGGACCGAGCCAGAGGGATATGACCCACGTAAGGGTGCCACAGGTACACCTACAGCAGCCGCAGGTACACCTGCAGCAGTTACAGGTGGACCTACGGCCAGCCGTAGATGGCTATTAATGGGCTGGTTTGCTTTTGTAAGTCATTTAACGTTGTGTCGCATAGGAAATTTGAGAGCTCTTCTTCAGATCTACTGAGTTCGGACGTCTTTCTGCAAATTATGTCACCGTACAAGTGTTATACACTGTCCTGGTAACGTATGCATGTCTTCTTTTCCAATTTTTATCCGTTAGAAAATGACTTATCACATGAAATGCACCTAAACACATAGTAGTGAATATGCATGCTCAAATGACTTGATAAAAAATATTCAACATAGTAAATGTTAGTATTAAACCATGTTAAACGTAATGATGTGAAAAAAATTTAACTTTTAAAACAGTCAAATTGGCACCTTTTTCTGCTATTTCTTATCCTATTTGAGGACAAATGAGCAAAAGGTGAAGATGCAAAGTAATCCTGATAATTAGGCTATCCTTATGGATTGATGACTTTGACTTTTTAATGTAAATAGTATGTATATGGCTGTGGATAGGTGTGCTACTGAATGGAAACCTAGTCATGCCTATGTGCATGTGGATAGTCCTATTTATAGAGGAAACTATGGCAAATTTTTTCAAAATGTAGGCATGCATTTTTAACTCTATTGTAGATGTATGTTAAAGTAATGCATGCATGCATTTAGTCATAAAATGCATTTTGAAAAGAAAGCTCCAGGTTTCAGAATTACCACACCCTTTCTGAGGTGATTTGGAGACTTGTTGTCCAGATATTATGGATCTGGATCTGCTAAGTAGTTCCCGCAGGACCACTTCTGGTGTACGGATGAGGGCTTCTGAAGTGCCTCGACACCGTTCTGTTAGATAGCCTCGTCGTCTGGTGGAAGCGGTGATACGTCCAGTTCGGGTTGATGTGCTGGACGTCGAGGACGAGGAGGAGGATGTTCCGATTGAGGACCCCGCTCCTGCTGCACATGTTCCCCATAGGGACCTCCCGAGTATTCAGGTGGTAAACCCAGAGCTTCTGGGTGATCTGAGTCGACATCCCTTGATGTATTTGCACTCCAACGAGGTATAAAGTTAGATCTTAATCTTCCTTCTTTCCTATTGATGAGGAGTAAAGGATTTTGATGTCGATCTGCATTTTATATAGGTTACCGATTTTACACAGTCTCGAGGGAACTGGTTCAGCATTCACTCCATGTACCAGGCTCTACATCCTAACTATAGAGTGATTATGCATGACTGGGGATTTCACCATACCAGAGGATTAGTGGTGTTTGGCCAAAGTAGATGTATTGCTGCTGTGTGTATTATCATACGTATACATGCCACTATACATGGATGAGTTGGACATCGGCGTCATTATAGCAGTGAGAGCTCTCAGGGAGGGTCATACCATTATTTCGATGATCATGGCAGAGACACTGAGGTCGATCACATTCTGTAGGGCTTACCCTGCAGGGGTATTCACAGGTAGTTTAGTCATGCTATACGTGTGGTTTATGTCACACCTGAGACTGATTGGCACATTCAGATGACAAGGGTATTGTTTCACCCATGAGATAGCTATGTTGTATTCCTTCCAGCCTACAGAGTGTACAGATCCTGTATCTTAGTCCGATTTCCTAGCTGGGATTGGAGATTCATTTGCTATCTTGCCATGTACAAGGCTTAGTTCGCCTTACAGTTTTATTACTCATGCTCCGAGCATGGATTATCTCCCTCTGGCTGGTTTGAGGGGCATGACTACCTACCACCCACTGGCAATGATGTCGCAGTTTGACCAGTTCCACGATTTTCATCCTTTTGATGGGGCGTTAGGTCAGCGCTTAGCTTCTTGCCACTTGTCAGTAGAGGACGAATCCCGAGTGTATGCTTATTGGGATCAACGTGAGATAATAGCTTTTTCTGTTAGCCATCTGGGTTGTTCTCTAGAGTATTCTGCGTGGATAGAGACAGAGACTTCATCAGATGCGGAAGTATCCACAGTGTCGGGCAGTGATTCAGATGATGGAGAGCCCATGGAGGATATTGATTCTCACACCGAGGAGGAGCCATTTACTGGGTTGCCAATAGCTCTCTTAGATTCTCCCAGTACTAGTACTGTCATGATCCAGCATTCAGCATAGTACTTTAAGCAGAATCTTCATTTGATGACCTTCGAGAGAGATCAGGCTAGAGCCCTGATGTTGACAGCTCTTGATGGGAGAGACGTAACTCTGTTAGAGAGAGACGAGGCGTTAGCTCGTAGAGATGCCACTGTTGTTGAGCAGAATGAGGCCATATCAGCCAGAGATGCCGTAATCATTGAGCGGGATGCTGCCCTATCTGATAGGGATGTAGCTGTTGCGGACAGTACTTCAGTGAGATCCTGGACCACTGGTATGCTTGCCGAGATGAGTGCATATATTGATGAGCATCACGTCACCATGCAGATGGCCTCGGACTTGCTGGCTCGTGTGGATATCCTTGTACAGGAGACCATAGCGTTACCTCCTTCTTCGGATAGAGATGCTATGTTAGATCTGCTAGCCCGCATGCATACCGATCTGTAGATAGCCTTGTATTTTCTTGCACAGACTAGTTTAGCCATTTTGTCATATACAATTTACATTATGTATATCAAACAGTATTATATATAGCATAGAAATACATTTTTGATCACTTACCTTTTAAATATGCCTGAATACTTGCTTGATATTTGCCTGCTTCTTCAGGGCTTATGATCTTGAGGTATTCTGAATACCTCCTTGTTGGATGGACATTGAGTTATCTCTAGACAATTCAGAATGGATCATTGATCTATGTGTATCCCTACCATCTTTGGTGTCTTGGGACTGGTTTCTTTATAGAAATATGGAGAGGAGTGTGGCTTTCCTCTCTGAGATTGACCGCACCACAGATGGTCGCCAGTACTCCTATTTAGGAGGAGCCTAATTAATTCCATCTCTTATGGATTGATATTGCACTTCAAGGTACAACCGCAGCTTAGATGGTCGCCGAGTCTCCCGTTTACATGGGGAGGTCAGGTAATTCCAACCCTTTGGTCTGAAGCCAATGAAATGTGGTGGATTGAAGTTTGATCCCAGTACCGTTGACAAGTATTTGTGTTTTGGTAGGGGGTTAGACCAAACCATAAATGGCTGCCTACGTACTTGTGACAACCCGATATTTTCTATAAAAATAAATCATAAATTTTGCATATAAATTTTTTCCTTTTTTTATTTATTAAAATAAATATGGATGATATGTGCCAAGGTAATGTGTAATTATAATTATATGTGTGATAAATAAAATTTATTTATTACATTAATTATTGCAAATAAATTTATTTTTAGAAATATTGATTATTATCAATTATATTCTTATAATAATTGATTTCATATTAGCAATGTTTTATTAATTACTTTTCCATGAAAATATAGGTATATATTATTTAAATAATATAAGAAATGATTTTAGAATAATTAGAATAATTATTTTATTATATGAATTTTGTTCAGGTTATTAAGTAAATTATTTTTACTTAATTATAAGGTTAATTATGGCAGATAAAATTAGATATGGAATCCAAACCCTAATTCTGAGTTTTGATCAGGAAATAATAATAATATTATAATGTTATAATATTTTGATTTTTCAGTGCTATAAATATGTACTGTAAAAACGTACTGTTGATGGTTGGTTAATTATGGTATATTGATCAAACCCTAGCATTAATTGATTTAATCCTATTTATCAATTTAAATGGGAAATTTAAGATTATTTAATATATGTGTTATATGATATGTGTTATGTGTTACTTCGTGTTATGCTAATTAGGAAACCCTAATTATAAATTTAAAACTCTAATTATATGAATTTCTATTAAACCCTAATCCGGAAACCTAGACCGGAGGTTTGATCTGTCAAGAATTGTGTTACAGTGATTAATGTCAGGTATAATAGATTTTATATCGCTAATTTAAATAAACCTAATTAGTGATTTAAGACCATAATGATTAAAACCCTAAATTTAAAATCGAAACCTTAATCGCGAAATTAAAACTCTAACCGATATTTCTTGGAACCCTAATTGCTAATTTTAAACACTAATTGTTTAAATAGCAAAGTTAATTATGTTATAATACCCTAATGTTCTTGTATAATAAAATTATTAATTTAATCTAATTAATAATTTTAATTTTTCAAATTTTGGAAACTAAATTTAGTTTATAATTTTACAAACTCTAGTTGCTAAATAGTATTTTTGCTTTTTACTAAACATTAGGGTTAGACCCTAATGGTCAAACCCTAAGGGTTTGTCAAGTTTCATTTTTGGGCATTAAATTGAATTATTAAATGTCTTTTATGCCCTTTTTAATTCTTTAAGAAGCTTGCTTGCAATTCTTGCTAAAATTGGAGTTGTTGAACAACTTAGATCACCCCATGTGCCTTAAATCTCAGCCATCAGCCATTTAATAAGCCAAATACATTGGGCATGTGTTCTATAAATAGATCAAGAGAGAGAAAAAGATCAATTGTTAGCCATTTTGCACAAACACATATCCAAGAGCTCCTCCTACTAAAACCCACGAAATATTGAAGTGTACCAGTCACAAAACTAAGCCCCACGAAAATCATTAACAGATCAGGAAGCCAGAAATCAAAATCGATCAAGAAGGTATAAAACCCTATTCGGAAATCTGACTTTTGATCCTATGTTAGATGTTAGGATTTTATGTTAAAACATGTTGTTTGTAGTCTATTTAAGTGATCTGGGTTGACACATGTCAGATCCATAACACCTAAGTGCTCGAAATTAAAATTTTTCAAAATCTGGAAAATGTGATTTTTGGGTCTGACAGTCAAATGTCAGACCCCATAGATCTTTGGTTGTTAAGTGTTTTTGTTGTTTAAATGTTTTAAGTTGTAGTATGTCATGAGATCTTTCATATGAAACTTGAATCAAGACCATAGAATCAGTATATTGAAAGTTATTAAGGGTCAAAGGTCGTTGACCGACCATGACCGAACGAATCTGGGTAACCCAGATTACCCAGAAAAGTCTGACAACCATTTTGAAGTCCATGGATCTTGTTGTGTTTACGCTATTTTGCCATGTTGATGTTATATACTTGTAGATTGTCATGAATACTACACATTAAAACCCAGGTAACAACCAGATCCTTTACCTGATCAAAAATATGGGTGGTCAAACTAGGGTTGACCACCAGCCTTATGAATTTCTGGGAAAAACCCAGATTCGTGAAGAACACATTTTCTGGCATGGGTTGACCAGCTTTGATCTTACTCATGTGTTGTATTTAGGTTGATTTAGTGTTATTATTCTGTTCTATCACATATGTACTACAATTTGGTATCATAACACTTAAAACATGACCAGACATCGGAGTAATCAAGGCCCAAAAAGGAACCCTTGAAACTGCTTGAGTTTCTGGGCAGCCCAGAAACTCAAGAACACGCCTGACATGATATTTGGAACCTCCGATCTCTTTCGTTTTATGTTGTTTATTCGTGTTTGTTGTTGAATCGTATAGTATTACATTAGTTCTACACACTGTGATCAATAGATAGACGAGAAACATCATGATCTGATTGTTAAGCTTGGTCAAAGTAGCATCCTCGTTAACTGACTATGCATTCTGGGTTTCATGAAGAACACGAAGAACACCTATAGCGACGGTTCTGTCGCTATAGGCAGTCTTTAGCGACAGTTTATTTTTAAAATTAATTAAATAAATAGAAAAATTAGTTTTTAATTATTAAAAATACAAAATAAATTATTAAAAATTATTTTAAAGTCCGAAAATTATATTTTAATTATTTTGAATATATTTCATAAATATTTAATATTTTTGGAATATTAAAAGTATTTAATTTATTTAATTATAATATTAAATAAATTATTTAAAAATAATTTAAATACATGAAAAATCATTAAAAATTATATTATGATATATGAAAATATTTGAAGTTATTTTTAATGACTTTTAATATTTTGTGATAATTTTCGTTAATAAATTAATATTAATGATAATTAAGTTGTTTAATAAATGAATTAAATAAATAATTTAAAAATGATTTTATTATTTTAAAAATTATTTTAAATAATAATAAGATATTTAAGAATATTTTAAGTTATAAAATATAACTTTTAATATTTAAAGATAAAATTTATTAATTAATTATTATTAATGATATTAAAGATATTTAATATTTACATTAAATAAATTAGTTTAAAAATGATTTTAATATTTTAAAAATCATTTTAAATGAAGATAAAATGTTTAAAGATATTTTAAGTTATAAAATATAACTTTTAATATATAAAGGATAATTTCATTAATAATTTGATATTAATGATATTAATTTAACCCTAATGATATTAAATTTATTTAATAATTATGTTAAATAAATAGTTTAAAAATAGTTTTATTAATTTAAAAATCATTTAAAAAGGGATATAAATGAATTAAAAATATTCTAAGTTATAATTAATAACTTTTAATATTTAGATAAATAGTTCATTAATAATTTAATATTAATGGTAATTATTTTATAATGATTTTTAAATGTTTTAAAAATTATTTAAGGGTAATATAAATGTTTTAAAAATATTTTAAGTTATTATTAATGACTTTAATATTTTGGCAATAGTTTCATTAATAGCTTAATATTAGTTAAATATTAATGATAGTAGAATTGTTTATTATTAAATCATTTAATAATGTTTCTGATATTTCAAAATTATGATAAATGGTAATAATTATTTAAAAATTATTATAAGGCCATGAAAAATAGTGCGACGGGTGTTTAAGTTATCCAAATGAATATTGAACTACTGTATAGAGTTTTAGACTCGATATTACCCGATAAAGCTGTCGGTAGACTGACATATTTCAGAAATTGATATGGACTTAGATAGGATGATTGGATAACTGTTTATTTGTGATTCAATGGTGTTAAAGTTATGTGACAATGTGATTAGGAATGTGCTGACTACAATAAGCAGTATTATATGATATGATATGTTATTCTAATCAGACCAATGATCTATTTAATGATAGGGATTGATAGAAAAGATAAATCTAAGTTGTGTAAGCAGCTGACAAGGCAAGTATCTAACCCTTTGCATTTACTTTATGCAATGGACATGCGTAAGATAATATCTGAATTGTTCATATCAATTGTTCAAATATTTCAACCTTTGTATATACTTATGCAATGATTCTGTATAAGTAAGCTATTAAGCAATAATTGTTGTACAATTTCCTTTATCCTGTTAATATTGATCAAGTTATTTATTCTGTTCGTTAATTTCTATAACATGGTTATACAAGTGTCCCCACTTGGATAATCATTATATTTTATCACATGTTGATACATACTTATAGTTGCCTAGTATGTATACGTTGAAATAAAAGTCGTCTAAGCTATTTGATCCAGCTAGACATAAAATTTAAAGTTGTTGTTGAACAAGATAAAACTAATCCAACCGAATTGTTTTGGTATGGATTCAAGACTGTCATGAACATCCCAATCATGGGAAATTTTTATGCGCTAAGGCGGACAAAGGATGAACGATAATATCGTTCTAGCAATGTAGTATTGATCAATACAGGGCATAACGGGCTGATCACCCCCGTGCCCGTAAGTTATGACGGTTTACAGATGAATTTCTATTTAACTCTTTCGAAAATAGAAAACAATATTCATAATCTGTTAATTGATCCTCATTTATAGTCAATACGTAGTTTCTAAAAATTTGAAATAAAAATGATATATTGTTATTTATTGGTTCAGCTTACTTCACAACTGTTGCTTCGTTGTAGAAGTATCCTTCCAAGAAAACATTTAATTCATTCAGTTAACTATTATTGTTGCTATTACTTGTTGGGCACTCAAATGCTCATCCTTGCTTTAATTTAAATATTTTCAGCTAAGGGTGAGCAACCCGAAGGATCTGCCAAGAATAAAGGGAAAGGAAAAGTTGCTGAATGATTGTTTATGTTATCTTTTGTAATAATCAAACTTTATTAGGATATGGATGATAAATATTATTATTATCATGTAATGAATGTTGAAGGTTTCGTACTTGGGATTTGGGAAACTCTGATAATATGTAAATTAAATTTGATAAATCTATATTATTGTTATTATTATTAGTATTATTCCGCTCATAGAAATGGTATCGTGAAGCACCGAGTTCGGGTTTCAGGTATCTGAATTTGGGGGCGTCACAGTACTCCTGTTGAAGAGGAGATCAGGTCTGTGTAGTTCGAACCTGGTGTAAGAGGTTCAACACTGTATGTGGCATAAAGGGTGTAGGAATGTTTTTGTTATTTTTGTAATGAGAAAGGTGTAGAAGTGTTTTTGTTTTTTTTATTTTATTGCGAGAAGGGTGTAGAAGTGTTTTTGTTTTTGTTTTTTTTATTACGACCGGGCCATATAAAATATGGTTGCCTACGTACTCCCGTGTATCAAGGAGATCAGGTCGACGTAGTTCGCCGTTTAGGATGATTTGTAGCCAACGAAAAGTTTGATCCTATGTAGAGGACAAACTGCGGGGGGGGGAAGAAAGTTTAATCCTAAGTTCAGGATAAACTGCAGGTGTGAAAAGTTTGATCCCATGTTTGGGGACAAACTGTAAGTGCGAAAGGTTCAATCCCTAGTGGGATAACCGAAGTTGAGTAAGGGTTAAAAAACTGAGTGGAGAGGAAAGGATTTGATGATCCGAAAACCATTCTGCTGGCTTGAAAAGTGTGTTTCCCTGAGGGGCACAGTGTGGAAAAGAGTTGTATGTAATGAAGGGTTAAAGAACCGGAATGACTGGTGATCTGATGATCCAACACCAGGATATTTTCTTGATAGTAACTTCAGACATAGTACCGTTTCACGGTGTCCGAGTTGATGAGTTGCGAAAATTCATCGTCATCTATTTCCTGCAATCTCAGAGCACCTCCTGTCAATACCTCCTTGACAACAAATGGGCCTTCCCAGTTAGGAGCGAATTTTCCTATAGACTAATCTTGATTGTCAATGATCTTCTTCAAAACCAAGTCATGGTGATACCTGTCTTGTACCCATTGGTCTTCATCCAGCTGAGCGTCTATCAACACTCTGAGGGATTCCATTTTTACCTCTATGGGGAGTACTGCTTCCATCCCATAAGTTAATGCGTAAGGGGTTGCCCCAGTTGAAGTGCGCATTGATGCTCTGTAAGCTAACAGAGTAAGAGGTAATAAGTCAGGCCATCCTTTGTGATTGGCGGACATCTTTTGCATGATCTTCTTGATGTTTTTGTTAGCCGCTTCAACAACATCATTCATATTTGGACGGTAGATGACGGAGTTAAGATGTTTGATGTGGAATTTACTACATAACTCCTCTATCATTCTGTTGTTGAGGTTCTTAGCATTGTCTGATATAATTACCTCTGGTTGTCCATATCAACAAATGACATTGCTTCTGATAAAAGCAATGATGACTTCTTTGGTAACCCTGGGGAAGGAGGTTGCTTCTACCCACTTGGTGAAGTAATCAATCATGGTGAAGATAAAGCGATGTCCATTACTGGCTTTGGGCTCGATGGGCCCGATCACATCCATTCCCCACATTAAGAAGGGCCGAGGCGAACTCATATTATGGAGCTCCCGTGGAGGGGCGTGAATAGCATTCCCATGAATTTGGCATTGATAACATCTCTTGACGTGGTCATTGTAGTCAGCCTTGAGAGAAAGCCAGTAATGTCCTGTTCTAAAGATCTTCTTTGCAAGTAAAGGGTCGCTTATGTGTGGGCCACATACTCCACCAGGGACCTCATCCATGAGTCTCTGAGCTTGATCCTTGTCCAGGCATCTGAGGAGACCTAGTCCTGCATCTCTCTTGTAGAGTGCATCTCCGCTCAGGTAAAATTTCATAGCAAGTCGATAATCCGCCTTTGCTCAGTTAGTCTCGCCTCAGCGGGTGTAGATCCATCTCGCAAGTACTCCTTAATATGTTGATACCAAGGTTGTCGGATGGGAGGCAGCTCATCCAATACTTCTCCAACATAGTTCCCATAGGCTGGTGCCTTTTGCAGGGCCAATGTGACGCTTAGCACATGTTCCTTGTCAGGTATGTGAATCAAGTAGGCCAAAGTTGCTAGAGCGTCTGCAAAATCATTCGTATTACGAGGAATGTGTAGAAAGGAGATCTCTTCGAACTCTAAACCCATCTGTAAAACTTACCAATGGTAAGGCAACAAATGTAGCTCTTTAGTTTGATAGATTCCCATGGATTTTTTGACTACCAGTTCTGAATCCCCAAAGACAGTTAATCGCCTGATGCCCATTGAACTGGCAAATTTTAGCCCCATGATACAGCCTTCATAATTAATTATGTTATTGGTGCAGACAAACTATAATTTGACGGCAACGAAATACTGCTCCCCCGTACCGGATACTAGAACTACTCCAGCTCCAGAACCATCCGTATTAACAGCTCCATCAAAATATATGTTCCATGTTTGGCGTGTATCGTACTGATGGTGTTGCTGAATTGTCATTACCCCTTCATCGGGGAAGTATGTTTCTAAGGGTTTAAAATCCCCTGAAGGTGCGACGGCCAGTTGATCCACGATTCCTTGACCTTTAATAGACTTTTGCGTCACGTAAACGATGTCAAATTGTTGCAGAATCGACTGCCATCTAGACAGCCAATAATTCAGTATGGGCTTGCTGAACACATACTTAAGAGGATCCACGCGGGATATGAGATTGGTTGTGTGCCCATGGTGGTAATGTTATAACCTCATGGCAGCCCATGCTAAAGCATAACAAGTCTTCTCAATCAGAGTGTACTTGTGTTCACTGCTGCTGAATCTTTTGTTGAGGTAATAGATAGCTCGTTCTTGGCCTCTATCATCTTTTTGACCTAGCATGCAGTCCATGGCATTGTCACTTATGGACAGGTACATAAACAGGAAAACATCATCCTTGGGTGGTACCAAGACAGGAGCTTTGACTAGCTGCTCTTTGATTGCAAAGAAGGCCTTCTGGCACTCATCATTCTATTTTATGGAGAAGTTCTTCCTTAATAGCTTGAAGATAGGCTCACAGGTTGCTGTGAGTTGAGAAATAAACCTACTAATAAAGTTGACTTTTCCCAAAAATTCTCGTATTTCCTTCTGTCTGTGGAATGGACATTTCAGTGATGGCCTGGATTTTGGTGGGATCCAGTTCAATCCTTTTGTGACTGACTAGAAATCCTAGCAACTTGCCTGATTTAATGCTAAAGGCGCACTTGGCTGGATTCAACTTCAAGTTGTACTTATGCAACCTGTTGAAGAGCTTTTTGAGATGGTCTAGGTGGTCTTCCTCCCTTCAGGATTTAAAGATAATGTCATCCACGTAGATCTCTATCTCTTTGTGCATTAAGTCATGGAAAAGAGCCATCATGGCTCGCTGGTAGGTAGCTCCAGCATTGATGAGGCCTAAAGACAGCTGTCTGTAGGAAAAGGTTCTCCAAGGTGTGATGAAAGAAGTTTTCTCATGATCCTCCTTAGAAACCATGATCTGATGATACCCCGCAAAGCAATCAGCGAAGGAGTACATGCCGTATTGAGCAGTATTGTCAATGAGAATGTGGATAAATGGCATGGGAAAGCTATCCTTAAGGCAAGCTTTATTCAGATCCCTATAATCTATGCAAACTCGCACCTTTCCTCCAGGCTTAGGCACGGGAACAATGTTGGATATCCATTCAGGATATGTGGACACCATGATAATACTAGCTTGAAATTGTTTCACAATTTCTTCTTTCACCTTTAAACTCCACTCAGGTTTCAATCACCTGAGTTTCTGCTTGACTGGCTTGAATCCCTCTTTAATGGGAAGGCGATGAAGGACAATGTCAGTGGACAAACCCACCATGTCTTCATGAGACCATGTAATCATCCTAGAATTGGATTAGTAGTGTAACCATGCCATTCCTCTGGTTTGGGGTAAGGTCTAAACCAATATGGATTAACTTAGGGCTTTCTAAGGTTCCAAGATTGAAGGAGGTGGTTTGATCAAGGTTGGGTTTAGGTTTATCTTCGACCCATTCTTTCATCTCCTGAGGCACCTCAATGTCCTCTTGTATTTCCATCAAGTCTGAGTCCAACTTTTCATCAAAGTTACAATCCTTGTGGAGAAGAGGCATCTTATCAGCAAGTACATGCACATCTAAGTTCAGAGTCCTGAAACAAAATATGCTTTCACTTAATATATATGAAACTGTTTAATCATACAAAGTGTTAGCATGTACGGACAAAACAACTGCTAATACTGTACAGAAGAATAAGCAGTTACGATATCTATAGGGCAGAAAGAAGTCATACCCGTTTTATCCTTGTCGACCAATGCAAGGAGTGCTGCTCCAATTGGCAAGGGCAAAGTCTTAGTGAACTGAAGTAATGGAGGGGCTGTCATCGTCCTCTTTCTCCCGAATGATGACCATTACGTCTGGGCAATCATCGTCTGGGGTGTATCTATTTGTATGTTCATCATGGACAATGATACATATGCCTGACATCATTCGGACGATGTCTTGTTTGATTCTTCGTTCCTCTTCTTCCACCTTAAGATCTGGAACAAAGACTTCCTTCTCCTTTACCGGTATCGGTTTGGGAAATAATATAGCCATTATATTAGCTGACACCTTTACCGGAGGTTGAGCGGACTCTAGATTTACAGGTGGAAATGATCGTCGTACGGCTGAAACTGAAGGAATCTGCTTATGATTATGCGGGTTCCTGTAACTGGAACTGGCAGAATAGCCTAGTCCGGCTGTCCCAGTTTGACTAGACACTTGAATTGGGTGCTTAATACCCTGATTATTTTTACCCAGCCCTTGTCCTGGCTTGTGTCCCAATGCCATCATTTCTTGAGTAGCTGTCATTACTTCGGCAGAAATCTTGGGTACGAGAAATGGCGTCCCAATGGAATGGTATTGAGTGTTGCTCATTTCCAAGGTATGAAAACTGACCGACTCAACATCGAAATTAAAACTGATGATTGGCATGTCCCCATGTTGAGGACATTTCGGTTCAGCATTGACTTTGACTAGGCTATTATTGATAATGTATTTAAGTTGCTGATGAAGAGTGGAAAGGATTGCCCCGACCATGTGAATCCACGGTCTCCCTAGAAGCAGGTTGTATCCTGTATCTATTTTGAACACATGAAAAGATACACAGAATGTATGGGGACCAATCTCGATTGGCAGCTCAATCTCTCCGACTGAATTTCGACGGGATCCATCAAAAACTTTAATAATTGTATGGCTATTTTGGATCCATCTAAGATTGACGTTCATCTTTACCAACGTAGCGTAAGGACAAATATTCAGTGATGAACCTCCATCTATCAAAACTCTAGCTACCATGTATCTGGAGGACAAAACCGTAATGTGTCACGGCTTGCAATGACCGGTCCCTTCGGGCGGTATGTCATCATCAGTGAAAGATATCACATTATTGTTGAAAATGTGATCAACCAGATGTTAAAACTTTTCCACATCCACTAATTTTGATAAATATGCTTCTTCCAAAACCTTCAATAGAACCTTCCTGTGATCCTCAGAAGTTAAAACCAAGTCCAGTATTGAAATTTGATGTGGAGTTTCTCTTAAGCTTAAAACCACCTTGGCTTCATTATGACCTATAGTACGGAGGAATTTTTTAATCTTCTCCATGAGAATTTTCCCCTTTGACTTGATGGTATGCTTTATCACCCGTTGGGGAAGACACAGTGGATTTTCCTTTGACACTGCAGCAGTTGTATAAGAGGTGGATCCTTCAGGTTGTCCATAATTCCAGGGAACTTTTCATAAATAGGATATTGTGATCTAAATGGTAGGTTAATTGGCTCGGGTGCAGCCACTTTCAAAGGATTGACAATTCCTTTGAGTTGAATTGCTTGTATTGTGAATGGTTTGACAGTCCCATCAGCCTCAGCGGATATAACTGCTACCAGTCCCTTCCATTTAATGGGACAAGTATTTTCACTCTCAAATAGTACAATATCATTGTCTGCCAGTTGCAGGACACCGCTATCAATTAGATTCTGAATAAGGTGGTGGAGTGCCCAGCATTCTTCTGTGTTGTGACAGCGAGAATGGGAGTGATATTGGCATACTCCATCAGAATTAAACCATCCTGAACAGGGATTGATTGGAGGTAGGAGGGAAGTGATCCTTCCTTCATTGATTAACATCTGAAGTATCTCCTCCATAGGTTGGCTTAGGTATATAAATTCCCTTCTATTGGCAAAATTTCGACGGGCTTTGGCAGTTGCTCTCTTCGTCACTTTGTCCTCTAATGTTTCATAGTTTGAATGTGACAAGGGAGTATTCATAACCAAGGGGAGGAAACTAGCATGCTACTGGCTAACTAATTGGCGTGTGACTTGATGCTGATAGGTCACCAATTTGGCTAATTGCTCAATCTATTTACACTGAGCTTTCATCTTTCGTTCCATCATAAATTGGAACTTTTCATAATCTCATTTGTCAACACCATCTTTGATGATCTGAGATGATTCACAATTAAAATTGGAACTCTGTCCACTGCTCCAATTAATCATGTTGTCCTCTTCCTCTTTGTGTTAAGAAAGAGGGTTGTCTTGTACGTGAGGTTGATCTGGCTTGGTGACCACGATCTCACCGTTGTCTATCAAATCTTGGATCTTGTGTTTTAAGGCCCAACAATCTTGAGTATCATGTCCAGGTGTCCCGGCATGATAAGCACATTTCCGAGTAGCATTGAAACTCTTCCCATTAGGGTTGGTTGGTGGAAGAAGATGCATAATTTTCTTCTGAGTGGTCAGAAGATTGAGAATGTTCTCGAGTGAGTCCCCTAGGGGTGTAAATACTCGAGGGCATTTGAATTCTCCACCTTTAGGTAATGGAGAGTTTGAAGACTGTGCTTAAAAAGGAGTGTAATTTCTCCTCTGAATAGGCATATTCTAATTACCCTTTTGACCTTAGAGTATCAAGGAAACATCATCCTCTTTCTTTTTATAGACCCTCCGGGGGTTGTTTCAATAAGTTCCGGCCTGGATGTGTTCAACAACAACTTTAAGAGCGGCTAGGTCTTGAATCTTTCCTGACTTCAACCCCATCTCAGCCATCTCTCCATGTTTGATCATTTCAGAAAATAGTTTACCAATGCCAGCTAAAACTCTCTCATAGAAAGGAGCTTCTTGTATGTCGATAAAGGCCATGACCATTTCTGACTCCGTCATAAAAGGAATAACTTGAGTAGCAAGGCGCCTCCACCTTTGAGCATACTCTCTGAAAGACTCATTAGACTGTTTCTTGACCTTGGTAATCTGGTACCGGTCAGGAGCCATCTGAGAGTGGAAGCTGTATTGTGTAAGGAAGGCATGAGCTAGTTCTTCCCAACTATGGATTTTTGAGTTATCTAGTATGGTATACCATGAACGAGCTTTTCCAGTCAGACTCTTTTGGAACAGCTGCATTCTGAACTTCTCATCCTCTGCATAAGATCTAAGCTCTCCAATGAACACCTTTAAATGTGTGTAAGGATCTCCTAATCCGTCATACTTTTTGAAGTCAGGAGTTTTGAACTTTTCTGGATAATGAACACCATGGAATATACAAAGGTCAGCATATGAGACACTCCTATGTGCTCCAATTCCTTTGATAGAACAAAGAGTTTCTTCCATTTGAAGGACCTTTTTCCTGATGTCACCAATGTATAGATCTCTTTTGAGATTGGTGTTTTCAGGATTTTTGTCTGTGGTAAGCAATTGTAGTTCAGGATCTATTTTCTCCGAACCTTTAGTTCCTCCCTGTGTAGAGGATTCAGCATGTATGGGTATCTTCGTACCCTGAGTGGACTGATGTAGTTCTTTAAGTAGAACAACCAAATCTATAATTTGTTTACTTAATCCGTCAAATTCTTCGCGAGAAACTGGATTAGATTGGTTAGATGAAGAAATGAT
Organism: Panax notoginseng; assembly: GCA_016801055.1. Lineage (NCBI taxonomy): Eukaryota > Viridiplantae > Streptophyta > Magnoliopsida > Apiales > Araliaceae > Panax > Panax notoginseng. The sequence continues at coordinate 117,205,301 of CM029016.1, forward strand.
TGGCTGTAGGCCTGCGGCCTTTTTGGACTTTGAACGGGTAATAGGTCTGATTGCTTCCCTGAGACAAAACTTGCATAGTTTAGTCTTAGGGATTGTGTAAATGTTTACATGCTATGTGATGTGCCCGTTTTAGGATTATTATCCTCCAAAACGGATGTTAGTTGTTTGTAATACAGGATAGCATGTTAATTTAAAAATATGTAATACAGGATAGCACATATTTCTTCATATTTCTCATTACATGGAGATGAATATGGAATGAAATTACAAGTAATTTGAAATGAGAAAGCATGAAGAGACTTTCCTCCGCGTTTGGTTTATCAGAGGCTGACCTATCTTAGGTTACTCTCGCGGCTTTTTGGCATGAAGGTTCCCAAATCATTGCAATTTACTCAACGGGAAGTTAATCCGGTCTTTCAACTGGAGCGAATTTGGGTGGTGCCTTTCCTGAGCCTCGTTGGAATTAGTCTTCCTACGAGTCCAGTAATCAAACACCGACAGGATAGCCTCCTGGTGGAGGAACCACACAGCATACATTCACATACAACATGTCTCACCGTTTATGAAAATGATGACATGTGTGAAGCACTAATATCACAGACAGATATATTGCAGTGCAGTAAAAATGCATTCGTACACATTCATCAAATGTAAATGCAACATCCACACACAAACGTATAACAGTTTTGAAAAGCTTGTAATAGCGGTTTAAGTCCTCTTACTGGTCGTCCCCAGCAGAGTCGCCACCTGTCGACGTCGGGATTTTTATTTGTCCCTTTTCTATTCTTGTTCTTTTGTATTCTCATGTTAGGTGAGATTTGTTTGAAAAAATAAGCGAAAAAGGTCCGACATGTATATGTCGACGATTGGACTATAAGAGTCGCCAATTGGTTTTTTAACTAGTTGTACCAACACAACCGAGAAAAGGTTTGCACATTGACCCAGTGATGTAACACTGCTAAACGGGTCTATGAAATTGAGATTCATTACGGTCCAGGGACTTGCTTATGCAGAGGGAAGGTGTTAGGCACCCCCCGGCATCCGTGTTACCACGGTGACCGCCACTTTTCAAGAAATTATTATATGAATGTGTGTGTGTGTGTGCGTGTGTGTGGGTCAATGTGCAGTTATTTGAAAGTAGTGCGAGGCCTCGTTCGTACCTATATACACAGGGTTTGAATTTGTATAAAAATTCAATTTTAAACAAGATGTAGCAGTGAAGTTTTATAAAAGAGGTTTGTCAAACCCTGATGCTCAATAGTAATTGAGACCTTTTACACTTCCATTTTATTAAAATGTTTAGCTTGATTGCTTTTATTTTCGAGATGCGAAGCATCTTTGAGAAAATAATGTACAAAGCAGTGTCGAACTCCTCATGGGCATGAAAACCATCTGAGGAAATCCAAACACCGTGAATAAATTTACAGGCTGCTTACAGCTGAAAATGTCCATCACGGGAATCGAATCTAGATTCAGTAAACTGAATCTGTGATCACATGATTCCTAGGCTCACATGATAACGCAGTTTATATGAAAGCTGTAAGCAGTTATATATATAAAAGTTATAAATATATATATATACAGACATGATAAACCATCACGAAGCACATCCATGGGGGATCGAAAATGTAAATATATAAAAGCGGTAAATATATATATACAGACATGATCAACCACCACGAAGCACCTCCATGGGGGATCGGAAATATAAATAAAGCTGTAAAAGCGATCAACCGCCACGGAGGAAACTCCAAGCGGGATGAAATGTACAGAAAGCAATAAAAAACGGTTAACCGCCACGAAGTAAACTCTAGGCGGGACGAAATATAAATATATATATATATATATATATATATATATATATATATATATATATATAAGTAGGTAAACGCACCAGATATAAAATCCATGCTCATCGAACAAAGTCCGGCAACAGTTCATATATATAAATATATATATATAAAAGCAGTAAACGCACCAGATGTAAAATTCAGGCTCATCGAACATAGTTCGACATACAGTTCATATATATATATATATATATATATATATATATATATATATATATATATATATATATATAGGTAAACGCATCGGATATAAAATCCATGCTCATCGAACAAAGTCCGACAACAGTTCATATATATAAATATATATATACAAAAGCAGTAAACGCACCAGATGTAAAATCCAGGCTCATCGAACATAGTTCGACATACAGTATATATATATATATATATATATATATATATATATATATATATATATATATATATATATATATATATACACACACACACACACAAAAGCAATTAAACGTTACAGACATAAGTCTAGGCTCATCGAACAGAGTTCGACACACAATTCATATATATAAGTATATATATATAAGTGTATATATATATATATATATATATATATATATATATATATATTCACCTATTACCTTAATCAGTCTGAGCTGTGATTGTAATTTAACTGTAAGATATTTGCACCTATTATTCTTGTATCGTCCCTTTCGCCCCAAATGGTATCAGAGCCATCGTTGTTTCTGTTCTAGTTGCCTGTAAGATATTTACAACTGTTCATCTTCAACCGTTTTCAAAATTTCTCTTTTATTCTTATTCCGAAGTCACCTGATTTACTGTAGTCCACCTTGTTCGTTTCAAACCTTTGTAAGTCTCTTGGGTGAGCAGTGTTGGTTTTTGAACATAGGTATGAGTCTGCTTAAGGTAATAGGGTATGAATGGAAGAATAATGAATAAAAATTTATTTTGAACCTGGTAAAAATGAATAGATTGTTTAGATCTAACTCCTCAACTAGTAACCGGTCAATATTGCCTCCTGTTCCAGACATAGTTAACCAGGAACTTCACAGTTATGAAAATATCAGTCAAGCCTTGCACAATTGGAATATACCTAGGGTCTCCCCTAAGAAAATTTATCAGTCAACATTTTTAGACAATTTTAAAACAGATTATAATGTTAAAACTGTTGAAAAGGTTTATGCCATTAATAAAGAATACGAAAATTGTAGCCTTTTGGATCCTGAAGTCATCAAAAAACACAAAAAGAAAGGTTATAATTTTATTCACATTGGATTAGTTCAAGTGGCAGTTAAACCATTAAACATTAAAGGAATTAATTCAAGCATTTATCTCTGCCTTAGAGATGCTCGATTCTTGAATTATTATCCAAGCATGATCGGCGCAATGGAATCTAGTCTGCATAATGGACCTATCCATTTTAATTGCAGACTAGATTCCATTGCGCCGATCATGCTTGGATAATAATTCAAGAATCGAGCATCTCTAAGGCAGAGATAAATGCTTGAATTAATTCCTTTAATGTTTAATGGTTTAACTGCCACTTGAACTAATCCAATGTGAATAAAATTATAACCTTTCTTTTTGTGTTTTTTGATGACTTCAGGATCCAAAAGGCTACAATTTTCGTATTCTTTATTAATGGCATAAACCTTTTCAACAGTTTTAACATTATAATCTGTTTTAAAATTAGAGGGGCTAAGAAAGGCTTAACAGCGGTAGAGGCTAAAGATTCATCTGAGAAGGAACTCAGAGTCTTTCGAAGTCTGCCTCAATATATATATATATATATATATATATATATATATATATATATATATATATATATATATATATATATATATATACAAACTGAAATGAAACAACGGACCGAAGTTCGGGCATACACACGCAACACGACTCTCAACGTGAAGAATAGTGTATGCAAAGATGAAGAGAAAGGCTTTAAAGTGTGTAAGAAGGCTTACAGTGAGCTACCAAAGAAGACTTCTATAGCTTTAAGTGGATGAATACTCGGCTCCTGTCGGTAAAAAGTAGCTATATATGAGCTTACAAGTGTTTAAAATGAGAAAGCTCTCAATTTAGGGTGTGTACAGAGCAAATTGGACAGGGCTTCCTTGCCTTTTTCTCTTACAAAATTGTAAGACCCCGAATTTTATGAAATAAAAGTATTTAATTTTTCTTATAATTACAATTCAGTAAATGGTTAAATTGATAAAAAGTTAAAGTTATGGGTGAAATGTGAAAAGTTTTCAAAATAAACAAGTGGTTATAAAATAATCATTGTTGTCGGGGAATATTCGTTGGTCGTGGAATATTCTTTTTGTCAGAGAATATTCGTACGACGGCGCAGCTATTTGTGGGCCCCATAACGGAAAACGGTCGGATGAAGATAACGACAAAAATTGAGTTTTTATAATTAACGGCGTAGTTGTTACCGTTAACACTGTTGGAATACCCGGTGGTTAAAAATACAGTAATACGCGTTATTGCACAGTATTTTTGAAATTATTGATTCTTACGTAAGAAGGCACTACTCAACAATTGTTACAGTAGTTACTGTTCAATATTTTATTTTATTGATTCAATAATTGCTGTATTGATATTTTATATTATTGTTGTTTCAATAATTGTCACTGCACAGTATTTCCCATTATCAGATCAATAATTCATATTATTTGAATAATATTATTAGATAACATTATTGGTAATGTCTAGAAAGTTCTGTCTAAGGAGAGGTTTGGTCATCTAATTGCGAGCCAGTAAGGAGAAATTCTTATTCGAAAGCCCCCTCTTTCTTGGGAACGGCCTGGTTGTCATAAATGTGATTCTGTAATATTATTTGTGAATAATTAATTATTAATTTATATGATAATGAAATATTTATTGTGGATATAAATGATGGATTTATTTATGTGGTTAAAAATGAAGGAGTTAATGTTGAGATTTTTATCAGTATTTTTGTCGGAATGGAGATATTAAAAATCAGGATTTTTGAGATATTTTATGGGGGTTATAATTTTTAATCCGACCGTTGGATCGTGGTAATTTTTGGATATGTTATACATATATAAGTTGAGTATATGTCCACAAATTTTGAACCGTTAAAAATGAACGTATGATTTGTTATGAATTTTACGAGATGATTGGTTCAGAAATTGTTGAATTTTCGGAGTTAATCATTTTGGTAGAAAATTCTAGAATTGGTGGGCCCCACTCTTGGTTGGTGAAAAAATATGCTGAGATTTTTATTCAAATGTGGTGGGTGGAAATAGTAGCAGGTAAAGCCATCAGGTTACAGGTTAAGTCTGCTTCGGCGTGCTAACAATTTCCTATAAATAGAGGACTAAGTTAGAATTGAAAATCATACCAGAAATAAGTTTTCTCTCTTTCTCTCTCTAGATTATCGAGTGTATTTTATGAGTATATAGATACTTGGTGAGTTGCTATTCATCAGTACAAGTTTTCTTCAGCGTCATATCCGATATCCAGTCAGAAGTGCTGCTCTTTCGAGGTAAGGGATAGTAAGGGATAGTAAGGGATATTAAGGGATGTTATATTCTTCATAATGATGTTATTCTTTCAATATCATTATACTGAAATATTCGTATGGATTTTATTGTGGAATTTTTACCTTTTTGAGTCGGGGTTACTATTCACGTATACGACACTATTCACGTATACGGTACTATTCATGTATATGACACTATTTACATATATGACATTATTTACGTATACGGTACTATGTACGAATACGGAATACTATTCATGAGTTACTATTCATGAGTTACTATTCACGAGTTACTATTCACGAGTTACTATTCACGGGTACTATTCACGATAAAAATTGATTTCTTTTTCTGACCAAATTATCGTTGATTTATGATTGTTGCTCTTGAAAATAAATGCAGTTGTTGATCATATTATTTTTATTATCATATATAACAATTTTATAACCCTGATGTTGAATTTCTCTTTCACTTGAGTGTAAAGATGGGTAGATTATTGGTATGATCATGACTAGGGTTCTCTTTGGCCAGTAGTGGAAAAGTTGAATTGTGACTGGTATGATCATGACCATTGAATTTATAATTGAATATATTTAGCTTAAGTGCAAAGGTGAATTGATCAACATGGTTATAATTATTGTTTATATAAGTTCTAAAATGATTATATATTTCTTTGAGATATGAATATATTTGGCCTGTAGTGCAAATATGAACTGTTGAGGAATATCTTTGGCCTGTAGTGCAAAGATGAATTATTGACGAATATCTTTGGCCCGTAGTGCAAAGATGAATTATTGATGAATATCTTTGGCTCGTAATGCAAAGATGACTTGTTGTTGAATATCTTTGGCCTGTAGTGCAAAGATGAGGTGTTGATGAATATCTTTGGCTCGTAATGCAAAGATGACCTGTTGTTGAGTATCTTTGGCACGTAGTGGAAAGATGACTTGTTGATGAATATCTTTGGGTCGTAGTGCAGAGATGAATTTATTAGTATGATTATGAACATAAACTGTGATTTGGTATAACCATGATGTTTGATGTTTCAGGTGATAAAAATTATCTTTGTCCTAGATGAGAAAAGGAATTTAGAACTACAATTACGATTATGAGTTATACACGTGATTGTGGACAGAAATTGTTGATTGATGTTACAGGGATAAAATATTGTTGGTGGACTTTTAACGTGAAGAAGATAATAGACTTTATAGTCTATTTGACTCTTCTAATGGATTGCTCGTTCCGCTGCAACTATGGTTGAGAAGTTTTATCATCTACTATATGTTCTAAATCTCTAATTTATTACTGATGAAGGCTATTGATAATTTAATTATCTTTAGTCATGATATTCTTTATTGGGCTAGTTATGCTCACCCTTTTGCTTCACAATTCCTTTCAGGTAATAAGAGTGTAGCTGGGTCGAGCGGGGGTAACAAGGGAATAGAACAGTGGTCTCTAGCTGTGGAGTTCTCCCTAAGAAGTATAGAAAAGTTCATTTAGTAGTTATATTTGGTGAATCCAATAGGGTAAGGCGTACCCAACGTTGGAAGGGTGTTTTGCCACTATCATACAAGATGTCTAATGATATACAACCTCGTGTCATCATAAGACAGGATTGCACTCATCCACTTGCTGAGTATATTTACGAGCACTACCTATATAATCTTGGTGTTTTTTTTAAGTATAATTCACGATTAAAGACAGTGGAGATAATGATAAGTCAAGAGAAGACTCACCATTGGGAAGAATATGATTGTAATCTTATCATTTTCTTTGGGGTCTATTGGGTCAACCAAGGATAATTCTGTGGCCATATGATATCTATCATAACCTAGACGCATGGCCTCCCATGTACGAAGGTTTCCTTGAGCACTTCCCAAAGATTCTAATTTCTAAAACAGTTTTTGACTATACCTTTATGTAAGGTGTCATTGTGACGTGCTATCCAAGGTTGAGATAAGAGTCACAGTTGGTATATATTTGTATCCAAACTCACAGCATATATGTTGTTGTATTTTACACGGCAATTGTTGTAATAAAGTTGTAGTTGTTTTCTGTACCATGTATTTGGCGACTCAGAATGGGTTGGATGGAATGGACCTATTTTGGGGTCGTTACATTTTGGTATCAAAGCTATATGTAAAGAGCCCCGAGCCTCTCGCTGGTGACTTCCTTGTGTGGGATGCACCGAAGCCAGACTCTCCGTAGGGGACGCCGTTCTGCGGTGGCAAACTGATAGGTATCAATGTAAGGTGCTGACACAAGTTGGTGTCCAGAGTTACATTTTGGTATCACAACTTAGGGATATGATCTCTGGCGGAGATCAGGAAATAGAACTATGAGGTGAGAGATGAGTAAATCCTTCGCTAGTGTGTCCTACCTAAGCTTATTTGTTGGTCAGTCATAATATCGGGATATTATGTGATATGTTAATTTGTTCAATTAACCCTTGTTTTGAAGCTGTATTCTAGAATGATATCTGAAATACAGGAGATGAGCAATGAAGAAATTATGATGACAAGGAAGATGGAATCTGAAATGAAAGCAAGGTATTCTCAACTCTTTAAAATACCAGGTACGTAAATTTTGGGGACGAAATTTCATAAGGAGATGAGATTGTAAGACCCCGAATTTTATGAAATAAAATTATTCAATTTTTCTTATAATTACAATTCAGTAAATGGTTAAATTGATAAAAAGTTAAAGTTATGGGTGAAATGTGAAAAATTTTCAAAATAAACAAGTGGTTATAAAATAATCATTGTTGTCGGAGAATATTCGTTGGTCGTGGAATATTCTTTTTGTCGGGGAATATTTGTACGACGGCGTAGCTATTTATGGGCTCCATAACGGAAAACGGTCGGATGAAGATAACGACAAAAATTGAGTTTTTATAATTAACGGCGTAGTTGTTACCGTTAACACTGTTGGAATACCCGGTGGTTAAAAATACAGTAATACGCGTTATTGCATAGTAGCACACGGTATTGCACAGTATTTTTGAAATTATTAATTCTTACGTAAGAAGGAACTACTCAATAATTGTTACAGTAGTTACTGTTCAATATTTTATTTTATTGATTCAATAATTGCTGCATTGATATTTTATATTATTGTTGTTTCAATAATTGTCACTGCACAGTATTTTCTATTATCAGATCAATAATTCATATTATTTAAATAATATGATTAGATAACATTATTGGTAATGTCTAGAAAGTTCTGTCTAAGGAGAGGTTTGGTCATCTAATTACGTGCCAGTAAGGAGAAATTCTTATTGGAAAGCCCCCTCTTTCCTGGGAACGGCCTGGTTGTCATAAATGTGATTCTGTAATATTATTTGTGAATAATTAATTATTGATTTATATGATAATGAAATATTTATTGTGGATATAAATGATGGATTTATTTATGTGGTTAAAAATGAAGGAATTAATGTTGAGGTTTTTATCAGTATTTTTGTCGGAATGGAGGTATTAAAAATTAGGGTTTTTGAGATATTTTACGGGGATTATAATTTTTAATCCGACCGTTGGATCGTGGTAATTTTTGGATATGTTATACATATATAAGTTGAGTATATGTCCACAAATTTTGAACTGTTAAAAATGAACATATGATTTGTTATGAATTTTACGAGATGATTGGTTCAGAAATTGTTGAATTTTCGGAGTTAATCATTTTGGTAGAAAATTCTAGAATTGGTGGGCCCACTTTTGGTTGGTGAAGAAATGTGCTGAGATTTTTATTCAAATGTGGTGGGTGGGAATAGTAGCAGGTAAAGCCATCAGGTTGCAGGTTAAGTCTGCTTCGACGTGCTAACATTTTCCTATAAATAGAGGGTTAAGTTAGAATTAAAAATCACACCAAAAATAAGTTTTATCTCTTTCTCTCTCTAGATTATCGAGTGTATTTTATGAGTATATAGATACTTGGTGAGTTGCTATTCATCAGTGCAAGTTTCCTTCAGCGTCATATCCGATATCCAGTCAAAAGTGCTGCTCTTTCGAGATAAGGGATAGTAAGGGATATTAAGGGATGTTATATTCTTCATAATGATGTTATTCTTTCAATATCATTATACTGAAATATTATTATAAATTTTATTGTGGAATTTCTACCTTTTTGAGTTGGGGTTGCTATTCACGTATACGACACTATTCACGTATACGGCACTATTTATGTATATGGCACTATTTACATATATGACATTATTTACGTATACGGTACTATGTACGAATACGGAATACTATTCATGAGTTACTATTCACGAGTTACTATTTACGAGTTACTATTCATGGGTACTATTTACGACAAAAATTGGCTTCTTTTTCTGACCAAATTATCGTTGATTTATGATTGTTGCTCTTGAAAATAAATGCAGTTGTTGATCATATTGTTTTTATTATCATATATAACATTTTTATAACCCTGATGTTGAATTTCTCTTTCACTTGAGTGTAAAGATGGGTAGATTATTGGTATGATCATGACTAGGGTTCTCTTTGGCCAGTAGTGAAAAAGTTGAATTGTGACTGGTATGATCATGACCATTGAATTTATAATTGAATATATTTAGCTTAAGTGCAAAGGTGAATTGATCAACATGGTTATAATTATTGTTTATATAAGTTCTAAAATGATTATATATTTCTTTGAGATATGAATATATTTGGCCTGTAGTGCAAATATGAACTGTTGAGGAATATCTTTGGCCTGTAGTGCAAAGATGAATTATTGATGAATATCTTTGGCCCGTAGTGCAAAGATGAATTATTGATGACTATCTTTGGCTCGTAATGCAAAGATGACTTGTTGTTGAATATCTTTGGCATGTAGTGCAAAGATGAGGTGTTGATGAATATCTTTGGCTCGTAAAGCAAAGATGACATGTTGTTGAATATTTTGGCACGTAGTGCGAAGATGACTTGTTGATGAATATCTTTAGGCCGTAGTGCAAAGACGAATTTATTAGTATGATTATGAACATGAACTGTGATTTGGTATAACCATGATGTTTGATGTTTCAGGTGATAAAAATTATCTTTGTCCTAGATGAGAAAAGGAATTTAGAACTACAATTACGATTATGAGTAATACACGTGATTGTGGACAGGAATTGTTGATTGATGTTACAGGGATAAAACATTGTTGGTGGACTTTTAACGTGAAGAAGATAATAGACTTTATAGTCTATTTGACTCTTCTAATGGATTGCTCGTTCCGCTGCAACTATGGTTGAGAAGTTTTATCATCTACCATATGTTCTAAATCTCTGATTTATTACTGATGAAGGCTATTGATAATTTAATTACCTTTAGTCATGATATTCTTTACTGGGCTAGTTATGCTCACCCTTTTGCTTCACAATTCCTTTCAAGTAATAAGAGTGTAGCTGGGTCGAGCGAGGGTAACAAGGGAATAGAACGGTGGTCTCTAGCTGTGGAGTTCTCCCTAAGCAGTATAGAAAAGTTCATTTAGTAGTTATATTTGGTGAATCCAATAGGGTAAGGCGTACCCAACGTTGGAAGGGTGTTTTGCCACTATCATACAAGATGTCTAATGACATACAACCCCGTGTTATCATAAGACAGGATTACGCTCATTCACTTGCTGAGTATATCCACGAGCACTACCTATATAATCTTGGTATTTTTTTGAAGTATAATTCACGATTAAAGACAGTGGAGATAATGATAAGTCAAGAGAAGTCTCACCATTGGGAAGAATATGATAGTAATCTTATCGTTTTCTTTGGGATCTATTGGGTCAACCAAGGATAATTCTGTGGCCATATGATATCTATCATAACCTAGACACATGGCCTCCCATGTACGAAGGTTTCCTTGAGCACTTCCCAAAGATTCTAATTTCTAAAACAGTTTTTGACTATACCTTTATGTAAGGTGTCATTGTGACGTGCTATCCAAGGTTGGGATAAGAGTCACAGTTGGTATATATTTGTATCCAAACTCACAGCATATATGTTGTTGTATTTTACACGACAATTGTTGTAATAAAGTTGTAGTTATTTTTTGTACCATGTATTTGGCGACTCAGAATGGGTTGGATGGAATGGACCTATTTTGGGGTCGTTACAAAAATAGCCACCCCAAGCCCTCTATTTATAGAGGGGGGAGCCGCAGGTACACCTGCGGCTGCCCGGGGTGCCCCAGGCTTTGCGGGTCCCTCTTTCTCGAAGTACGTGCACGCATGCAACGTGATGTCCACTCGAACTTTCAGAACTTCAATCTGGGCATCTGACTGAGGTGTATAAGACCTATTTCGGACCGCCGTTATTGAGAGTTACACAATGACATGGGATTAGAGGTTGTACGAAGTCAGGAAGGTGGGACCATGCCCTCCGGTCTTCAAGCTTCAAATTCTATCCGTTGTCCTGCGCAATAGTTACTCGGGATTGGACTTCCTTAGTTCTTATGGGACATTTCTGTGTAGAAATGTATGTATTAGATGTTAAGATGGTGCGATGTGGCGTCAAGGTGACAAGATGACGACTTTGCCCCTCACTAGGGTTATCTCCAATTTGGACTGATAAAGTAGACGTTGCTTAGGGTTATCTCTGAGATTGGACTGTTACAAGTGTTGAAGGTCCTCAGTGTCATTTCTGAGGTGTGCATGTCTTTCCGATGTTATCTCTGGGTCTTGTACTGAGTGCCTCGGTATGAGTGTCGAGTGTTCTAAAGCTGTTTGCATGGCTTTGAAATAAGCATTTCTGGAGTTATCTTTAGAACTGCAATTGCATTCCTTGGGGTTATCTCCAAGGTTAGTGCTGCTATTCTCGGTGTCAGGACTGAGACTGAATACCTCGGAGTTATCTCCGAGATGAATCGGCCTTCTCCGGTGGAATTTCTGGTATTGGAACTACATGCCTCGGGGTTCTCTCCGAGGTTGGAACTGATACTCCCGGTGTGTGTTCCGTGGTTGAGACTGAACTTCTGGTAGTATCCGAACTGGATATGAGCTGTCTTCCAGGGTTATCTCTAAAAGACGAATCTTCCCTCCTGCAATGTCAGTAACAGGTGCGCAGAAAATTTCGAGTGTCTACACAAAGTATGATGCTAATTGATAGATCGATCTTATTAATGATAGGTATTACAAAAGAAGTTAACTTAAATTGTGTAGCAGTAGTCAACGAATCAGGCAAGTTTCCTTAACTCAACCTTGAGTTATATCTTTTCAAATATTATGGTGGTTAATTATTGTTGATTAGACCACGTCTGAGAATTTTTGTTGATTATTCGCAGTTAGTGCATGTTTCTTAATTCAAATTGAATTAGTGATTCTGAGAATATACTTGGAAAATAAATGTTGTTGGATATTCACATCCATAGGAGCTATTATTAATTTCAAGTAGTATAAATAATTACTGTCTATCGTTGAATCGTATTGAGATATGTCTTAGCCAATTGTTCTGGCTAGATAAACTTTTGTTGAAACCAGATAGGTTCGAGAAGAGAACTCAATTATTATTAACAGGTTGATGCCAATAGTTTCAGCTAGATCGATAAAGCAAACCTGATAGGTTCGAGAAGAGAAGAGAAGAGAAGAGAAGAGAACTCAATTATTATTGACATATCGATGCCAATTATTTCGGTTAGATCGATAAAGCAAACCTGATAGATTCGAGAAGAGAAGAGAACTCAATTATTATTGACAGATCGATGCCAATTGTTTCGGTTAGATCGATAAACCAAACCTGATAGGTTCTAGAAGAGAAGAGAAGCGATTAGAAATTGAAATCAGCGTATTTCGTTGTTATAATTCAAATTCTGATTATAAGACTGAGAAGAACAACCTTTTTATATAAAAGAGAACCTTTTGGTCGTATATTCGGCCATTGCGCGTGTTTTAAGTATTACGCATAATATAGGGTATGATGAGTTGGCCGCTCTAAGTACTTGCTGGGGGGTATGATTTAATCTTTATGGTTATCTGATACACCTAGGTATATCAAAGTAAATCTTTGATAGTTACTCGAGAAAAGAAGTTCAAGATCCATTTGGATCACTCAGCATAAACTTTGAAAAATATTTCCATCTTGTTATTTAATTGAATATTATAGAAACCTTGAAAGCGTTGTACTCTTTCATTATCGAATTATTGTGTTGCATAGGTTGCAAGAAGACTTGTTAGTGATTAACAAATTGTTCAGCTATTTCAAAGTTCCCCGAACTTTGGTGTCATTCTACCGAAATTGATAGTATGTTAATCTTGATTCTTATACATTCATTGTATGTCTTAACTTGCGGGGCAAATTTGTTGCTCACTCTTGCTAGATAAAATATTTCAGCTAGGAACGAAGAAGCCGGAGGGCCAGAGAAGAACAAGGGCAAAGGTGTTTTACTGGATTAGTTGTAATGAACATTACTTATTATATTGTATTTGTAAACCCTTTTGTATATCTAAGGGGTATGTTTGTAAAGTCATGGTTAGATAACCTGGGATAATGTATTAAGTATATATGTTAATGAGATGTGTATTGCTATTTATCAATGAATAGGTAGTTAGATGTTATTTATATGTTGGATCGTGAGCACCAAACTCGGGGGTCAGGTAACCCGAATTTGGGGGCGTCACAAGAAATAAGTCGTAGAATGCGACACTGAATGATGAATATATTGAATATGTGAGAAAAGAAATTTTTAAATAAGAAGGAGATGAGTTATCAAAGAATAATGTAAAACTTTTAATAGAAAAGTTAACAATTGTAGAAAGATCTTTGTGGAAAGAAAGTGGTTATAGAACCCAAGGAATGAATAAAGTATTAACGTAAAATCTATTTTGATAGATTGAAAGAATGAAAATTAAAAAAAAAAAATTAAAAAATTCGAGGACGAAATTCTTAGAAGAAGGCGTGAATGTGATATCCCAAGTGTTTATAAGTTGAATAAAAGATAATGGATGGGTTAAAGAATGTATAATACTCAGAATATAGTTAAGTCTAAGTAAATGTTAAAAAAAAACTTTCAAGAATTGTTGAGAGGAACAGAAAATATAAAACCTATAATAAGGTAAGGTGTTGAAGTTATTCAACGAAGAGATTTGATGAAAACCTGAGTAAGGTAGGGTTTCGGTGATTTCGAGGACGAAATCCTTATAAGGGGGAAGAATGTAACAATCCAAAATTTTATTTATAATTTCAAATATTTATTGAATGAAATAAATATTTTTAATTGATGTGTTGTTGTTTAGTAGATATTTGTTGGATTATTTATTAGTAAGTAAATAATTCATGAGGTATAGAAATTAACTTAATTAAGATAAAAGAGTGATAAATTAAATTTATGAGATAATACTCTAATTTAACTTAATAACTAAATTAGAAAGTTATTAAGGATTACATGGTTTGCTAGAATGTTGTTTTAATTTAATTTAGTAATTAAAGTGATATGTAATTTATTAAGTAAAATTATAATGAAAATTATAATTTTGTGGTAATCAGTTTTGTTTATTTAATTAAGATTGGATATGGAAATCTAAATAAATAATGTAGGACTATAAACTATAGTATAAATGATTTATTGAAATAATTATGGCTTTTGAATTTGAATTTGAATTAAAAAAATAAAAATAAAAATAAAAATATATTAAATATTTTTATAACTGATATATGATTATAATATTTAATAGTACGTCAGTTTTAGACGTTTAGTTTTTTTCTGCATTGGTTTTTACGTAAACTTTTGGCCTAAGCCTGAGAAAAGAGAGAATGGAATTTACAGAGAAAAATAGAGAGAAAAGAGAGAATTCTCTGAGAATTGGAGAAGAGCTTTGGAAGAACAAGAAAAAAAATAACCTTATTCATCATCTAATTAGGTTAAGAAGGAATCAAAAGGTATTAATCCAACCTTAAAATTCTCAACTTTTGTTTGCCTCAAATATTAGGTTTCTATAAAATTAGTTTGGGTTGATGAAAGATAAAGATATATTTGTTTGTAGGTGTGTATAATTTGTGGTATGTCATCTATAAACGATTTTAGAGTTGTCAAATTCATGAAAATCATGTTAAGGATGAAGAGTATGAGTTTTGTTTAATATATGTATTTTGGGTCTGTTTTGAGACTAAAATTGGTTAGAAGTTTATGTTATAATTATAAAATTTGTGATGGATTCTGTTAATACGATAAGAAACGAAAAGAACGCAAGTTGAATGAATCAATTTGGTTAAGAAACGAATTCGTAGTGAATGAATTCGCTAAACATGTTAAAACATAAAAATTTAGTATGAACATGAATTTTGGGTCAAGATTTAGGCTAGTTAGTATTTTTGTAAATTTTTATAATTCTAGTATATTGTAGTTCTATGAATTACGAATCCATAGAATTAAAAACGGACTAATTTAGATGTGTATAACTCAAGTTATGAAGATTAGAAGGAGAAAAGGTTCAAAAATCGCGAGAACAGTGAACTACAGAGTCCCGATTCTGCTATCCTCTAAGTCATTTGGGGTGCAACTACCCTCTAGGGCGCAACTGCACCCAAAGTGTGTCAGGTGTGACTGTTTTGACCTATTTTAGTAAAATAGGCATAACATTTTCATACGAACTCCAATTGAGGCAATTCAAGATGATCCGGAATGAGGACGAATATACCTACAACTTTTTTTTCTTTAAGTTTTTCAATTTGACGTCAAAAATAGGGGTTAAAATGGTCATCTTTAGGATAATTGTGTTTTCGGGGACAATCAGAGGGCGTTGGGCATGCACGTATGCAAGTGTAGTACTTTTGACAATAAAAGACGTTGTTCTAAGTTATAAAATATGTATGTTAGTAAATATAATGATGCTTAACATTAATGAATGATGTATTAAATCATTTGTATAAGTATACTAATCATACACAAGAGAGACAAATCAATAATGATTCCTAGACAAATCAATAATGATTCCTAGCAAGACTTAAACACTTGAATGAACTTCGATAATGAAATATAGCGAGATATTGTGACGCCCCCAAATCCGAGTTCTCAAACCTCGGGTTTGGTTCTCACAATCTAACATCATCATAAGCATTCTATAAACTATTATGGAATAATAAACATACATTGTTCATTATAATAAAGTCTTCCAACATTATCCCAAGGTCTATTAACCTTAACTTATACATACCTTAATTAAGTTACCGTTAGTAACACAAAAAGATTACATTACCAATGTGCATAATATAATATAATACATAAATATTCTTCTTATCTATTCCTGCACTTTTCCTTTGCCTTTGTCCCTCATGAACGTCTCTGGCATGGCTGAAATAAATGTCATGATATAGCAAGGGTAAGCAACAAATTTGCTTAGCAAGTTTAAGTACGAAAAAGATATATCATGATTAGCAAGAAATTTATTGTTTAATGGTGAACAACAAAAATTAATTGTGAAAGAACATAAATTAAGTCTTGATAACTGAATATTTGAATAGTTGAATAACAGATGTTGAGTGGTCATAGTGACCATGAACATATACTAAAGTTGTCAGTATTTAAACTGGTCCTTTTAATAAGTTTTGGTAATCAAGGGGATCAGCCTTTCATACCCGGTGTATTATGCATAAACACTAAATGTACAAGCAATAATTGTTTTTCAATAATGCTTTAATCAAATTGTTATTGTTCTCAGTCTTGAGTCCTTACCAAGTCAATTGGTGAAGAACAACTTTTAACAACATATTTGATTTAACAAATTTAAACATACTTGATCTAGCTGATACAATGAGCATAGATCCATATCTTAAACAGTTCATGAGTAAAAGAACTTTAACAAATTCACAGTTCAACAATAATAGAATAGGAATTTAATTGCACCGAGTGCGAGTATCAATAATCAATATCGATGTGAATAATCAACAATAATTATTCACTAACATGTTTTCAAATTAATAACTCAAGTTTGAGTCAGAGAACTTGCCTCGACTGCGATCTACTGCCACACAATTTAATTTAATCTCTTTATTGTAAAGACTTATCATTGTTAAGATTGATCTTAAAATCAGCATATCATACTTTATATTATAATACAATTACTCTATCAGCGATTTAGTTTACACTTAACCACATAATCAATTACCTCAAAACATCTTTATTTTTATCATTTTTTGATAATATACTAATTACTTTTTCAAATACCTCATGATTTAACACTTAATCTTTCCTTTTATTAGCTCTTCTTTATAATCTAGTAAGCTTAATACTAACATCATAGTCTAGACTATACAAACATGCAATCCAGTCACCTAGATTGGCTAACCCAGCAAACTGGATTCAACAAACTTCTAATCCAGGAAACCTGGATTCTAAATCTTTCAATCCAGCGAGCCTGGATTTCAAATCCTTCAATCCAGCAAACTGGATTCAACTAGTTTTCAATCCAGCCAACTGGATTCCATATCTCCTTTACAAAAATACAAAATCAACTTATTATTTTTCTATCCTTTGGTCATACTTATATACATGTATTTCATACACAAAAAGTATTTTTCTATAATTTTTCAATTTCTTTTAGTATTTTTTAAAAATTATTTTTAGTACGTAGCTTAAGAAATTAGCCCCATCACGTTTAACTCCAGAAATTCCCATCTCTTGGCATAATGTTATACGTGTTAACATGACCCTCCAGTTTAAATTTCATGCCATCGGAGTTATAGAACTCTGGTTATAGCGATTTTCGTCCGAAAAAACCCAAATATTGAAATGGCCATAACTTGCTCAATTTAAGTCGGAATGGGTTCATTTTTTGACATGAGCTACCTTATATCATATATTTTCATCTTCGAAAAGACCGGAATTTATTTCACAAATTAAGTAGCCGAAACAGCCCCTACAATTTTTTGGACAGATTGTTTTTGGGAATTTCGGCTTTAACCTACTTTGCTAAAATTAATCCATACGGAAATCTACAACTCTTTTTTCAGTGATTCCACTTGGGTTTGAAAGATAACTCATCATATTACTCTGCCAATTTTTTTCAGAATTTTTAAATGTCAGAAAAATGATGAAACTGCCTCTAGCATTGACTGTCCAAAAATAGTTTATTTTTCTTTCTAAAGACAAAACTATTTTTGCTAAAATAGTTGCTACAACTTATGTATTCAACATTTTTGAGTGCTACCACTTGGGTTTAGTAGTTAACTTACATATCTAGCACCCTCCTTCGACGGATCACAAAAAGAATGTGTAGATCAAAAACGGTAGTCGATCAAAGGAAGTGAAAAAAACTAGAGTTTTCTAATAAAACAAAACTAGTTTATCTTCTATCCTTTTGATTTACTTTCTAACACTCAGATATGTTAGAACCATAAATGAAACCATATAAAACATGTAGATAGAGGGTTTTAAACTTCAATATCATAAATATTAACTAACCAAAATGTGACAACCCCAAAATAGGTCCATTCCATCCAACCTATTCTGAGTCGCCAAATACATGGTACAGAAAATAACTACAACTTTATTACAACAATTGTCGTGCAAAATACAACAACATATATGCTGTGAGTTTCGATACAAATATATACCAAATGTGACTCATGTCCCAACCGTGGACAACACCTCACAATGACACCTTACATAAAGGTATAGTCAAAAATTGTTTTAGAAATTAGAATCTTTGGGAAGTGCTCAAGAAAACCTCGTACATGGGAGGCCATGCGTCTAGGTTATGATAGATATCATATGGCCACAGAATTATCCTTGGTTGACCCAATAGACCCCAAAGAAAAACTAGAAGATTACTATCATATTCTTCCCAATGGTGAGTCTTCTCTTGACTTATCATTATCTCCACTGTCTTTAATCGTGAATTATACTTCAAACAAACACCAAGATTATATAGGTAGTGTTCATAGATATACTCAGCAAGTGGATGAGCACAACCATGTCTTATGATGACACGAGGTTGTATGTCATTAGACATCTTGTATGATAGTGACAAAATACCCTTCCAACGTTGGGTTCGCCTCACCTTATTTTCTTCACCAAATATAACTACTAAATAATGACCACCGTACTATTCCCTTGTTACCCCGTCTCGACTCAGCTACACTCTTATTACCTGAATGGAATTGTGAAAAAAGGGTGAGCACAACTAGCCCAGTAAAGAATATCATGACTAAAGAGAAATAAATTATCAATAGTCTTCATCAGTAATAAATCAGAAATTTAGAACATATGGTAGATGATAAAAAATTCAACCATAGTTGCAGCGGAACGAGCAATCCATTAGAAGAGTCAAATACACTATAAAGTCTATTATCTTCTCCACGTTAAAAATCCACCAACAATGTTTTATCCCTATAACATCAATCAACAATTCCTATCCACAATCACGTGTATAACTCATAATCGTAAATGTAGTTCTAAATTCTTTTTCTCATCCAGAACAAAGATAATTTTCATCACCTGAAACATCAAACATCATGGTTATACCAAATCACAGTTTCTGTTTACAATCATACTAATAATTTCATCTTTGCACTACGGGCCAAAGATATTCATCAACAGTTCATTTTTGCACTACAGGCCAAAGATATTCAACCACAGATCTTCTTTGCACTACAGGCCAAAGATATTTATCAACAATTCATCTTTGCACTACAGGCCAAAGATATTCCTCAACAGTTCATCTTTACACTACAGGCCAAAGATATTCATCAATAATTCATCTTTGCACTACGGCCAAAGATATTCATCAACAATTCATCTTTGTACTACAGGCCAAAGATATTCCTCAACAGTTCATATTTGCACTACAGGCCAAATATATTTATCAACAGTTCATATTTGCACTACAGGTCAAATATATTAATATCTCAAAGAAATATATAATCATTTATATAAATAATAATTATAACCATATTGATCATTTCACCTTTGCACTTAAGCTGAAGATATTCAATTATAAATTCAATGGTCATGATCATACTAGTCAATAATTCAACTTTGCACTACTGGCCAAAGAGAGCCCAAAGTCATGATCATACCAATAATCTACCCATCTTTACACTCAAGTGAAAGAGAATTTCAACATCAAGGTAATAAAAATGTTATATATGATAATAAAAAATAATATGATCAACATATAGATTTAATCTCAAGAATAATATTCATAAATCAACTATAATTTGGTCAGAAAAAAAAAAGCAAATTTTGTCGTGAATAGTAACTCGTGAATAGTAACTTATGAATAGTAACTCGTGAATAGTAACTCATGAATAGTAACTCGACATGAAAAAGGTAGAAATTCCACAATAAAATTTAAACCAATATTTCGGTATAATGATATTGAAAGAATAATATTTCTTAAGCTTATAAACAATTTATTTTAATTGTTTACATTTTACTAAACAATGCATTTAATCATCATAAAATGTCAAACTCATAAGATTTCATCACCAATAACCAAAACCCTCATAAAAATATTCATATACTTCATATAGGATTCTCAAGCCATAAAATCCTATTTTTCAATTTTCTTACTTCACAAAACATATTTAATTCATTTACTCATAACTAGACTATTTTCATGAAAAATACCAAATCAGTTCTAAAAATATTTTTTTTTTGGGATTTAGCATAATATAGTCCCATAGTGAACATATATTTTTTTCAGAATTTTTAAAAGTCATTTACTATTTTTCATATGGCCAAAATAGCCGAATATTTAGACATTTATCAAAAATTGTACTTTTATCTAAAAATTCTGAAATTCACAGAGTATACTCCTATCATATACATGTACTCCTAATAAAAATTTTATCAATTTTGGAGTTAACCACAAGGAGTTATAAGCGGTTACTTTTAAAATAGTCTTTCCCCGTAAAATTCATAACTCTTAATCTATACATTCAAAAATTATTATTTTTGACACAATCAATAAAACTCATCAAAATATCAATTCAAATTTTTCCAAAATTTTCTGAAGTTCAAAAAAATTACGAAACTGAAAATCATAACAACCCATAAAATCTCTTACTATCCCTTACCTCAAAAGAGCAGCACTTCTGACTGGATATCGGATATAACACTGAAAAAAACTTGCACTGATGAATATCAACTCATCAAGTATCTAAATACTCACAAAATACACTCAATAATCTAGAGAGAAAAAGAGAGAAAGCTTATGTTTCTGGTGTGATTTTCAATTCTAACTTAGCTCTCTATTTATAGGAAAATATTAGCACGCCGAAGCAGACTTAACCTGTAACCTGATGGCTTTACCTGTTACTATTCCCACCCACCACATTTGAATAAAAATCTCAGCACATTTCTTCACCAACCAAGAGTAGGGCCCACCAATTCTAGAATTTTCCACCAAAATGATTAACTTCGAAAATTCAACAATTTCTGAACCAGTCATCTCGTAAAATTCATAACAAATCATACGTTCATTTTTAACGGTTCAAAATTTGTGGACATATACTCAACTTATATATGTATAACATATCCAAAAATTACCACGATCCAACGGTCGGATTAAAAATTATAACCCTCACAAATTATCTAAAAAACCCTAATTTGATTTTCAATACCTCCATTCCGATAAAAATACTGAAAAAACACATCAACATTAACTCCTTCATTTTTATCCACAATAAATATATCCAACATTTATATCCACATATAATAAATATTTCCTTATCATATGAATCAATAATTAATTATTCACAAATAATATTATAGAGTCACAATTATGACAACCAGGCCATTCCCAAGAAAGAGGGGGCTTTCCAATAAGGATATCTCCTTACTAACGCGCAATTAGATGATCAAACCTCTCCTTAGACAGAACTTTCTAGACATTACCAATAATGCTATCTAATAATATTATTTAAATAATATGAATTATTTATCTGATAATAGAAAATGATGTGCAGTAATAATTATTGAAACAACAATAATATAAAATATCAACGCAGCAATTATTGAATCAATAAAATAAAATATTAAACAGTAACTACTGTAACAATTATTGAGTAGTGTCTTCTTACGTAAGAATTAATAATTGAAAAAAATACTGTGCAATACCGTGTGCTACTGTGCAACTACGCGTATTACTGTATTTTAACAACCAGGTATTCCAACAGTGTTAACGGTAACAACTACGCCGTTATTTATAAAAACTAAAATTTGTCGTTTTCTTCATCCAATCGCTTTCCGTTATGGATCCCACAAATAGATGCGCCGTCGTACGAATATTCTCCGACAAAATGAATATTTTATAACCACTTGCTTATTTTAAAAAATATTCATATATCACCCTTAACTTTAACTTTTTATCAATTTAACAATTTACTAAATAGAAAAATTGAATACTTTTATTTTATAAAATGTGGGGTCTTACAATCTCCCCTCCTTATAAAATTTCGTCCTCGAAATTTACGTACCTGATAATTCAAAGAGTTGAGAATACCTTGCTTTCATTTCAGATTCCATCTTCCCTGTCATCATGATTTCTCCATTGCTCATCTCTTGTATTTTAGATATCATTCTAGAATACAGCTTCAAAACAAGGGTTAATTGAACAAATTAACATATCACATAATATCCCGATATTATGACTGACCAACAAATAAGCTTAGGTAGGACACACTAGCGAAGGATTTACTCATCTCTCCCCTCCTAGTTATATTCCCCGATCTCCTCCAGAGATCATATCCCTAAGCTCTGATACCAAAAATGTAATAACCCCAAAATAGGTCCATTCCATCCAACCTATTCTGAGTCGCCAAATACATGGTACAGAAAACAACTACAACTTTATTACAACAATTGTCGTGCAAAATACAACAACATATATGCTGTGAGTTTCGATACAAATATATACCAAATGTGACTCATGTCCCAACCGTGGACAACACCTCACAATGACACCTTACATAAAGGTATAGTCAAAAACTGTTTTAGAAATTAGAATCTTTGGGAAGTGCTCAAGAAAACCTCGTACATGGGAGGCCATGCGTCTAGGTTATGATAGATATCATATGGCCACAGAATTATCCTTGGTTGACCCAATAGACCCCAAAGAAAAATGAGAAGATTACTATCATATTCTTCCCAATGGTGAGTCTTCTCTTGACTTATCATTATCTCCACTGTCTTTAATCGTGAATTATACTTCAAACAAACACCAAGATTATATAGGTAGTGTTCATAGATATACTCAGCAAGTGGATGAGCACAACCATGTCTTATGATGACACGAGGTTGTATGTCATTAGACATCTTGTATGATAGTGACAAAATACCCTTCCAACGTTGGGTTCGCCTCACCTTATTTTCTTCACCAAATATAACTACTAAATAATGACCACCGTACTATTCCCTTGTTACCCCCGCTCGACTCAGCTACACTCTTATTACCTGAATGGAATTGTGAAAAAAGGGTGAGCACAACTAGCCCAGTAAAGAATATCATGACTAAAGAGAAATAAATTATCAATAGTCTTCATCAGTAATAAATCAGAAATTTAGAACATATGGTAGATGATAAAAAAATTTAACCATAGTTGCAGCGGAACGAGCAATCCATTAGAAGAGTCAAATACACTATAAAGTCTATTATCTTCTCCACGTTAAAAATCCACCAACAATGTTTTATCCCTATAACATCAATCAACAATTCCTATCCACAATCACGTGTATAACTCATAATCGTAAATGTAGTTCTAAATTCTTTTTCTCATCCAGAACAAAGATAATTTTCATCACCTGAAACATCAAACATCATGGTTATACCAAATCACAGTTCCTGTTTATAATCATACTAATAATTTTATCTTTGCACTACGAGCCAAAGATATTCATCAACAGTTCATCTTTGCACTACAGGCCAAAGATATTCAACCACAGATCATCTTTGCACTACAGGCCAAAGATATTCATCAACAATTCATCTTTGCACTACAGGCCAAAGATATTCCTCAACAGTTCATCTTTGCACTACAGGCCAAAGATATTCATCAATAATTCATCTTTGCACTACGTCCAAAGATATTCATCAACAATTCATCTTTGTACTACAGGCCAAATATAATTATCAACAGTTCATATTTGCACTACAGGCCAAATATATTAATATCTCAAAGAAATATATAATCATTTATATAAACAATAATTATAACCATGTTGATCATTTCACCTTTGCACTTAAGCTGAAGATATTCAATTATAAATTCAATGGTCATGATCATACTAGTCAATAATTCAACTTTGCACTACTGTCCAAAGAGAACCCAAAGTCATGATCATACCAATAATCTACCCATCTTTACACCCAAGTGAAAGAGAATTTCAACATCAGGGTTATAAAAATGTTATATATGATAATAAAAAACAATATGATCAACATATAGATTTAATCTCAAGAGTAATATTCATAAATCAACTATAATTTGGTCAGAAAAAGAAGTCAATTTTGTCGTGAATAGTAACTCGTGAATAGTAACTCATGAATAGTAACTCGTGAATAGTAACTCATGAATAGTAACTCGTGAATAGTAACTCGACATGAAAAAAGTAGAAATTCCACAATAAAATCCATACCAATATTTAGGTATAATGATATTGAAAGAATAATATTTCTTAAGCTTATAAATAATTTATTTTAATTGTTTACACTTTACTAAATAATGTATTTAATCATTATAAAATGTCAAACTCATAAGATTTTATCACCAATAACCAAAACCCTCATAAAAAATCTTCATATACTTCATATAGGATTCTCAAGCCATAAAATCCTATTTTCTAATTTACTTACTTCACAAAACATATTTAATTCATTTACTCATAACTAGACCATTTTCATGAAAAATACCAAATCAGTTCCAAAAATATTTCTTTTCTGGGATTTAGCATAATATAGTCCCATAGTGAACATATATTTTTCTCAGAATTTTTAAAAGTCATTTACTATTTTTCATATGGCCAAAACAGCCGAATATTTAGACATTTATCAAAAATTGTACTTTTATCTAAAAATTCTAAAATTCACAGAGTATATTCCTATCATATACATGTACTCCCAATAAAAATTTCATCAATTTTGGAGTTAACCACAAGGAGTTATAAGCGGTTACTTTTAAAATAATTTTTCCCCGTAAAATTCATAACTCTTAATCTATACATTCAAAAATCACCATTTTTGGACACAATCAATAAAACTCATCAAAATATCATTTCAAATTTTTCCAAAATTTTCTGAAGTTCAGAAAAATTACGAAACTGAAAATCATAACAACCCATAAAATCTCTTACTATCCCTTACCTCAAAAGAGCAGCACTTCTGACTGGATATCGGATATAAGCTGAAGGAAACTTGCACTGGTGAATATCAACTCATCAAGTATCTAAATACTCATAATATACTCAATAATCTAGAGAGAAAAAGAGAGAAAGCTTATGTTTCTGGTGTGATTTTCAATTCTAACTTAGCCCTCTATTTATAGAAAAATATTAGCACGCCGAAGCAGACTTAAACTGTAACCTGATGGCTTTACCTGTTACTATTTCCACCCACCACATTTGAATAAAAATCTCAGCACATTTCTTCACCAACCAAGAGTGGGGCCCACCAATTCTAGAATATTCTACCAAAATGATTAACTCCGAAAATTCAATAATTTCTGAACCAGTCATCTCGTAAAATTCATAACAAATCATACGTTCATTTTTAACGGTTCAAAATTTGTGGACATATACTCAACTTATATATGTATAACATATCCAAAAATTACCACGATCCAACGGTCGGATTAAAAATTATAACCCTCGCAAAATATCTAAAAACCCTAATTTGATTTTCAATACCTCCATTCCGATAAAAATACTGATAAAACACCTCAACATTAACTCCTTCATTTTTAACCACAATAAATATATCCAAAATTTATATCCACATAGAATAAATATTTCCTTATCATATGAATCAATAATTAATTATTCATAAATAATATTATAGAGTCACAATTATGCCAACCAGACCGTTCCCAAGAAAGAGTGGGCTTTCCAGTAAGGATTTTTCCTTACTAGCGCGCAATTAGATGACCAAACCTCTCTTTAGACAGAACTTTCTAGACATTACCAATAATGCTATCTAATAATATTATTTAAATAATATGAATTATTTATCTGATAATAGAAAATACTGTGCAGTAATAATTATTGAAACAACAATAATATAAAATATCAACACAGCAATTATTGAATCACTAAAATAAAATATTGAACAGTAACTACTGTAACAATTATTGAGTAGTGCCTTCTTATGTAAGAATTAATAATTAAAAAAAATATTGTGCAATACCGTGTGCTACTGTGCAACTACGCGTATTACTGTATTTTAACCACTAGGTATTCTAATAGTGTTAACGGTAACAACTACGCCGTTATTTATAAAAACTCAAATTTGCCATTTTTTTCATCCAATCGCTTTCCGTTATAGGGCCCACAAATAGATGCGCCGTCGTATGAATATTCTCCGACAAAATGAGTATTTTATAACCACTTGATTATTTTGAAAAATATTCATATATCACCCTTAACTTTAACTTTTTATCAATTTAACCATTTACTAAATAGAAAAATTGAATACTTTTATTTTATAAAATTTGGGGTCTTACACAAAATCAAACAAAATAAAAAGAATAAGCTAGTTTAGTTTACACCTTGATTGTTGGGCACACTTTCTTTCTCTTCCAAAGTAGAAGATGAATTTATAGAGCATAAATGGTGGATCTCCTCCCTCTTTCTCTCTTCATCCCCACCGAATTCTATATCTCTCTTTTCTCTCTCAACTTTGCTTGTTTAGTTGAAAGAAATAAAAGAAATAGAAACTAGATTTTTTGTTGTAGTAAAAAAAATGTATAGATATAAGATATGTATGTAAAGATATTTCCCATCTTCTTATCTCTTTCTCTCTCATTAATCATCACCTTTTTACCTACTAGATTATATGAAAGTGGTGGCTTCATAACAAGAATGATACCTAGCTAAGTTGGTGAGATATCTTTAGAAAAAATGTGGCTTAAATGATGACATGTTTCCACCTTTTCTCTCCACTTACATGGCCGGCTATGTGGCCATTTTATCATCCAAATTTGGTTTTCATTTAATGTATTATCTAGTATACTAAATGTCTAAAGTGCCCCTCTTCAATTGGGCTTTAATTTGGGCTATTATTTCATCTTTTGGGGCTTTCAATTAACTTATTTGGGCCATGGAAAATTAACATATTCTAATGCCTTTCCATTTTATCATACCCTAATTATTTAATTAGGATTTCCATTCCACACATTTGGAATTTAACTCATTACTCTTGTACATTAAATTTTATAACACAATTAGACTTGCTCAACTTAAGTTATAAAAATTAATAATTTGAGATAGTAAAATATATCTCTTATATTAGTATAATTTTAAATATTATATTCTCACACACCATAACCCTTAGGTTATTTAAATTTCCATACCTAATGTGTAATTAGGTTATGAAACCTTTCCTTTTTAATTTCTTTCTTTTATATAACTTAACACACAGTCACAATTACAAACCACATAACTATATTACTTCCTAATCATTCCACACGTATTACCATGTTTTTTATATCATTAATATTTAATTAATATATCTATTTACAATGTGACTAAGAATTCTTGGCTATTACATTCTCCCCTCATTATAAGAATTTCATCCCCGGAATTTCATCTAAGGTAACTCAAAAAGATTTGGAAAATCTTTCCTCATCTTTTCCTCGAGTTCCTACGTAGTTTCTTCAGCATTGTGGTTCCTCAAGAGTACTTTGACAGAATGTATAACCTTATTTCTTAATCTCTACTCCTTCCTATCCAAAATTTCTACAGGGATTTCTTTGTATGATAAGCCCTTTTCGACTTGAATCGGCTCATACGATATCACATGCTTATAATCTGGCTTGTACAGACATAACACTACACATGAAACACATTATGAATATGTTCCAATTCAGGAGGTAGAGCTACCTCGTGCGCCACTTCCCCTATCTTCTTTAGTATTTCGAATGGTCCAATAAACCTTGGACTTAGTTTACCTTTCTTCCCAAATCTTATCTTCCCCTTCCAAGGAGATACCTTCAAAAATGTGTAGCTTCCTACTTCGAAATCTCTTTTCTTGCGATGAATATCTACGTACTTCTTTTGTCGATCCTGAGCTAGTATCAGTCGAGCTCTTATCACTTTGATGATCTCCACAGTCCGCTACACCAATTCTGGCCCCAACAATCTTCTTTCACCTACCTCGTCCCAACATAAGGGTGTTCTGCACTTTCTCCCATACAAGGCTTCATACGGCGGCATTCCAATGCTTGCATGATAATTATTGTTATATGCAAACTCCACCAATGGAAGATGATCTTCCCAGCTTCCCTTGAAATCCATCACACAGGCTCTGAGTATGTCTTCTAATGTTTGAATTGTTCTCTCGCTTTGCCCATCTGTCTGTGGATGATACGCAGTACTCAACCTTAAATGTGTCCCCATTCTTTCTTGAAGACTCCTCCAAATGTTTGACGTGAAATGTGGATCTCTATCAGACACGATTGATACTGGCACTCAATGTCTCGAAATTATCTCCTTGATATACAACTTGGCTAACTGATCCAAAGTATACCTGATCTTGATCGACAAAAAGTGTGCTAACTTTGTAAGACGGTCAACAATCACCCATATCGCATCGTAACCCTTCTGTGTTGTTGGAAGTCTCACCACAAAATCCATCGTGACGTGGTCCCACTTCCATTCTGGAATCTCCAATGACTGTAATAACCCGCTAGATCGTTGATGCTCTGCCTTGACTCTCTAACACGTTAGACATCTGCTGATGCATTCTGTAACTTCTCTCTTCATGTTCGGCCACCAGTAATGTTGACGCAAATCTTGGTACATCTTTGTGCTTCCCGGGTGCATCGAATATCTCGTATTGTGCGCATCTTGTAAAATCTCTTCTCATAACTCTGGAACTGTAGGTACCCATACTCGTCCTTCAAATCTTAGCAATCCAGTGTCATCAATCTTATACTTCAGCTCTTCGCCTTCAGCCAATCGCTTCTTTATGTTACCGCATTCTTCATCATTCCCTTGTGATTCTTTTACCTTATCTAATAAAGTCGGACTCGCTTCCATTTCTATTACTTTATCCGAATCCTTCGGATTTTTCACCTCCAACTCCATTTTCTCTATTTCTCTTACTAATTCTTCCTGGTCTGTCAATACAAACAACTTTTCTCTGCTTTTCCTGCTTAAAGCATTTGCTACTACATTAGCCTTCCCGGGATGATATAGAATATCACAATCATAGTCTTTGATCAATTTTAATCATCTCCTCTACCTCATATTTAATTCTTTATGTGTAAAGATGTACTTCAGACTCTTGTGATCTGTGTATATCTCACACTTTTTTCTGTAGAGATAATGTCCCTAAATCTTAAGGGCAAATACTATCGCAGCTAATTCAAGGGCATGGGTAGGGTATCCCTTCTCATAGTCTTTTAACTGTCGTGACGCGTACGCAATGACTTTGTCATTCTGCATTAATACGCAACCTAGTCCTTTGTGTGATGCGACACTATACACTGTAAAACCTCCCTTATTATCTGGTAAAGATAACACATGTGCTTCACTTAATCTTTTCTTCAATTCCTGAAAACTATGTTCACCCTTCTCTATCCACACATACTTAACAGTCTTCCTCGTCAGATTAGTTAATGGTGTCGCTATCTTTGAGAAATCTTGAATAAACCTTCGGTAATATCCTGCCAATCCTAAGAAGCTTCTAATCTCTGTCGGTGTCTTCGGTTGTCCCCAATTTTTCACCGCTTCTACTTTAGCTGGATCAACAGAAATTCCCTCGTTATTAATTACATGTCCCAAAAATTGAACTCTCTTCAACCAGAACTCACACTTTGAATATTTTGCATATAGCTTCTCCCTTCTCAACACTTCCAACACCATCCGTAGATGTTCAGCATGCTCCTCTTCAGTCTTTGAATACACCAAAATGTTGTCAATGAACACCACCATAAATTTATCCAAATACGGTTTAAATACTCTATTTATCAAGTCCATAAAAGTTATTGGCGCATTCGTCAGCCCAAATGACATCACTAAGAACTCATAATGACCGTAACGAGTTCTAAATGTTGCCTTTGGTACATCCTCTGTTCTCACCCTCAACTGATGATAACCAGTTCTCGGGTCCATCTTTGAAAAATATCTCGCTCCTTTAAGTTGATCAAACAGATCGTCTATTCTTAGTAACGGATACTTGTTCTTGATTGTCACCTTATTCAGTTCTCTATATTCCATACATAATCTCATCGAACCGTCTTTCTTCTTTACAAATTACACTGGTTCTCCCCACGGAGATACACTAGGTTGAATGTACTTCTTATCCATCAACTCATGTAGCTGGATCATTATATCTTTCATTTCTACCGGAGCCATCCTATATGGTGCTTTCGATATCGGTGTTGTCCCCGGTACTAAATCAATCACAAACTCTATTTCTCTATCTGGAGGAAGTCCCGGAAGTTCTTCTGGAAAGATATCCCCAAACTTATTAACTACAGGTATCTATCCCATGTCCGAATTCACCATTCGTGTATCCACTACATGAGCCAAATAACCTTCACACCCTTTCCATAGCATTCTTTTGGCCTGCATCATCGTCAGACAACTCGTTTGTCTTGCTGACTTGCTACCATAAAATACAACCTTAGACTTATTCGGTGTCTTAAGACATATACTCTTCTCTTGACAGTCTATAACTGCCTCATGGTTAAACAACCAATCCATCCCTAAGATAACATCAAATTCTCCTAAGCATATCGGAATCAAATTCACGCTTAACTTATGTTCCCTTATTTCCACACCACAGTTGTTATGGATAAACTCTACACGGATAACTTCTTTGTTTGCAACTTCTATATTCATTGGGTTCTTTAACTTTTCACGTGGTAGTTTAATCTTTTAGCAAATTCATCAGGCACAAATGAACAGGTAGCTCCCGAATCAAATAATGCGTAGGCATTTATATTATTGATCGGAATAATACCTGACTCTACCTCCTTTGATGCAACTGCATCTTGCACAGTCATGTTGAACGTTCGGGCTGTCGGCTTGCTCTGCTGCGTCTGCCCTCTAATAATTAACTTTTTAGAACTGCTCTTGTTTTAACTTCCTCCATCTGTATTCTTCTTTGATGGACAATCCTTGAATCGATTCCCCGTTCCTCCACAAGAAAAATAACCACCTTTCTTCGGCTTAGGACAATTTGGTGAAATATGTCCTTCCTGACCACAATTATAACATACGTTTTTCCCTTTAATACACTCTCCTGAGTGATTCTTTGAACACGTTGACTTCTTCTGCTGAGTATTTCCTTGTTGCGTTCCTGATTTATTACCACTGTTGTTCCACTTGCGTTTCTTGTTGTTACTGCCACCACTGCTGGCACCCTGATTTCCACCCTCCACCTTCTTCTTATTCTTTTCCCTATTATACTTGGAAACCGCTTCACTACCACCTTCTACAATGATAGCCTTTTCCAACAACGTTGAAAACGTATTAATCTGCAAAACTGCCACCTTACTGTATATCCAAGGTTTCAATCCATTCTCAAATCTGCGCGCCTTTCTTGTCTCTGTGTCCACCTAATGTGATACAAATCTTCCTAGCTCGTTGAATTTGGCTGCATATTCTGAAACTATCATATTCTCTTGCTTCAATTCAAGAAATTTCACTTCCATTCTGGCTTGCATGCTTGGCGAGAAATAATTCTCGAAAAATAACTCCTTAAACCTTGTCCAAGTTACCACTGCTATTCTGGCTCTCGCCTGGTTTGATTCCCACCAATAATTAGCTTCACCTTTCATTAAATCGGTAGCAAAAGCTACCTTTTTCCCCTCTGCGACTCTAGCAATCACAAATCCTTTTTCCATCTCCTTCACCCAGGTCTGAGCTTCAATAGGGTATGTGGTTCCCTTAAAGTCTAGTGGTCCGACTGCTTTAAAATCTTTAAAATTTGCCAATCCAACATCTGGCCTGCCTCTAGCTGCTAGTGCTCGATTTTGCATAGCCTGAGCTAATATATCAACAAAGTTCTGTATTGGGTCCTGACCTTCTTTATTATTTACAGATCTTTCCTCCCTCTGGTTACGATTTTGACGTCTTGGAGGCATTATCTAATTAAACAAAACCTTAATTTATTACATCGAGTTTAATTATATGATATATCTTCTAAGTGTTTAAAATATAACATGTAATTTAAACTCTAACAATAATATTATCATGATGTTGTATTATCGAATTCAACCTGCTGAATTAATTAATTCAGCTTGCTGAATTAATTAATTCAGCTTGCTGAATTAACACAACTTACTGAATTAACATATTTAGCTTACTGAATTACATATTCAGCTTACTGAATAACACATTCAACTTGCTAAATTAACATATTCGATTTACTGACTTTTCAAATCATCAAACAGATAGCTTCTCATTTTAATTCTTAATACTTATCTATTTAATCACACATGTAATTATAACATTGTATTTATATTCATATACCAAATCTTAACATCATACACTTACATACTTGGCATATTTTTATAAATGCTAACTATCCCATTTTTAAACATCAAAAGATGGGATCTACAAAAATTTACTCCCCTATTCACATAAATGGGGTTACATCATATTCACATACTACCTCACACCTACTGAGGTTTACATAAAGCTTAAAACCCTAATACACAATAGGGGTTCTACTGCATCTATATACAATAGAAAGCTATTAAACTACCACTGCACGTCCGGAGAGGGTGTGCCTGCATGCTCCTGCTCTGGTGGAATGAGTTCATTCATAAGTCGACGCCTAACAGATCGACTCGACTCGCCAATCTCGAGGTATGACCTCCTTTCTCCTACTTAGGGACCAGTATATGTTGCATCTAAAGCCCGTCCCAAGGACTCCATCTTAACTCCTCCGGCCTTCGCCTCATCCTCTAACTGATCCACTTTTCTCGCTGCTCGGACCCAGGCATCCTCAACTCAGATCCTATCAGCGATCTCTAAGTCCAACCTCAGGTGCAACGCCTGATGCTCAATATTGCAAACTTATTCTTCTCCTGCTCTAGTCTGGCTTTCATCTCTGCTAGATCTTGCTGAGCCTGATAAGCTACATCCAAGTATTGCTGCTCAGTAAATTGAATAGTATGATTCTCCATCTCTAACTGTGCCACTCTTTCCTCTAACTCCGTGTTTCTTGCCATTAAATCTCCTATCAAAACATCCTCTGCGGTGTCCTCCGCCTCTATAGGCTCCTGTACAGGGACCACCTGATTCTGCTCCACTGAATGACTCTCTTGTCTCTCTTCGGACATCCTACAATATCAAAATGACAAAACAACATCAGTATCATAATAAAATATATTCATTGATGAAATGAAATAAAATTTTATTATGTACTACTCATACTCGATGAATTTCCTTAATTCATTTCTTAACATACTCTATACGAGTTTTCTTCTAAGGTTATAACCTAGGTTTCGCATCCTAAAGTTTATAACCTACGGCTTTGATACCAATCTGTGACGCCCCCAAATCTGAGTTCTCAAACCCTGGGTTTGGTGCTCACAATCTAACATCATCATAAGCATTCTATAAACTATTGCGGAATAATAAACATACATTGTTCATTATAATAAAGTCTTCCAATATTATCCCAAGGTCTATTAACCTTAACTTATACATACCTTAATTAAGTTACCCTTAGTAACACAAAAGGTTTACATTACTAATGTACATAATATAATATAATACATAAACATTCTTCTTATCTATTCCTGCACTTTTCCTTTACCTTTGTCCCTCTTGGACGTCTCTGGCATGGCTGAAATAAATGTCATGATATAGCAAGGGTAAGCAACAAATTTGCTTAGCAAGTTTAAGTACGAAAAAGATATATCATGATTAGCAAGAAATTTATTGTTCAATGTTCAACAATAGAAATTAATTGTGAAAGAACATGAATTAAGTCTTGATAACTGAATATTTGAATAGTTGAATAACAGATGTTGAGTGGTCATAGTGACCATGAACATATGTTAAGGTTGTCAGTATTTAAACTGGTCCTTTTAATAAGTTTTGGTAATCAAGGGGATCAACCTTTCATACCCGGTGTATTATGCATAAACACTTAATGTACGAGCAATCATTATTTTTCAATAATGCTTTAATCAAATTGTTCTTATTCTCAGTCTTGAGTCCTTACCAAGTCAATTGGTGAAGAACAGCTTTTAACAACATATTTGATTTAACAAATTTAAACATACTTGATCTAGCTGATACAATGAGCATAGATCCATATCTTAAACAGTTCATGAATAAAAGAATTTTAACAAATTCACAGTTCAATAATAATAGAACAGGAATTTAATTGCACCGAGTGCGAGTATCAATAATTAATATCGATGTGAATAATCAACAATAATTATTCACTAACATGTTTTGAAATTAATAACTCAAGTTTGAGTTGGAGAACTCGCCTCGACTGCGATCTACTGCTACACAATTTAATTTAATCTCTTTATTGTAAAGACCTATCATTGTTAAGATTGATCTTAAAATTAGCATATCATACTTTATATTATAATACAATTACTCTATCAGCAATTTAGTTAACACTTAACTACATAATAAATTACCTAAAAACATCTTTATTATTATCATTCTTTGATAATATACTAATTACTTTTTCAAATACCTCATGATTTAACACTTAATCTTTCCTTTTATTAGCTCTTCTTTATAATCTAGTAAGCTGAATACTAACATCATAGTCTAGACTATACAAGCATGCAATCCAGCCACCTAGATTGGCTAACCCAGCAAACTGGATTCAACAAATTTCTAATCCAGCAAATCTGGATTCTAAATCCTTCAATCCAGCAAGCCTGGATTTCAAATCCTTCAATCCAGCAAACTGGATTCAACTAGTTTTCAATCCAGCCAGCTGGATTCCGTATCTCCTTTACGAAAATATCAAATCAACTTATTATTTTTCTATCCTTTGGCCATACTTATATATATGTATTTCATACATAAAAAGTATTTTTCCGTAATTTTTCAATTTCTTTTAGTATTTTTCAAAAATTATTTTTAGTACGTAGCTTAAGAAATTAGCCCCATCACGCTTAACTCCAAAAATTTCCATCTCTTGTCATAGTGTTATAAGTGTTAACGTGACCCTCCAGTTTAAATTTTGTGGCTATCGGAGTTATAGAACTCCGGTTATAGCGATTTTCGTCTTAAAAAACCAAATATTGAAATGGCCAGAACTTGCACAATTTAGGTCGGAATGAGCTCATTTTTGGACAGGAGCTACCTTATAATATATATTTTCATCTCATAAAAGACTGGTATTTATTTCACCAATTAAGTGGCTGAAACAGCCCTTACAATTTCTTGGACAGTTTATTTTTGAGATTTTTGGCTTTTACCTATTTTGCTAAAATTAATCCATACAGAAATCTACAACTCCTTTTTAGTGATTCCACTTGGGTTTGAAAGATAACCCATCATATTACTCTCCCAAATTTTTTCAAAATTTTTAAATGTCAGGAAAATGACAAAACTGCCCCTAACATTGACTGTCCAAAATAATTTTTTTTTCTTTCTAAAGACAAAACTATTTTTGCTAAAATAGTTGCTACAACTTGTGTATTCAACATTTTGAGTGCTACCACTTGGGTTTAGTAGTTAACTTATATATCTAGCACCCCTCTTTGACGGATCACAAAAAGAAGGTGTAGATCAAAAACGGTAGTCGATCAAAGAAAGTGAAAAAAACTAGAGTTTTCTAACAAAACAAAACTAGTTTCTCTTCTATCCTTTTGATTTACTTTCTAACACTCAAATATGTTAGAATCATACATGAAACCATATAAAACACGTAGATAGATGGTTTTAAATCACAAGATCATAAACCTTAACTAACCAAAATCAAACAAAATAAAAAGAATAAGCTAGTTTAGTTTTCACCTTGATTTTTGGACACACTTTCTTTCTCTTTCAAAGTAGAAGATGAATTTATAGAGCATAAATGGTGGATCTCCTCCCTCTTTCTCTCTTCCTCCCCACCGAATTCTATCTCTCTCTTTTCTCTCTCTATTTCTCTCTCTAACTTTGCTTGGTCAGTTGAAAGAAATAAAAACTAGATTTTTTGTTGTAGTAAAAAAATGTATAGATATAAGATATGTATGTAAAGATATTTCCCATTTTCTTATCTCTTTCTCTCTCATTAATCATCACCTTTTTACCTACTAGATTATATGAAAGTGGTGGCTTCATAACAAGAATGACACCTAGCTAAGTTGGTGAGATATCTTTAGAAAAAATGTGGCTTAAATGATGACATGTTTCCACCTTTTCTCTCCACTTACATGGCCAGATATGTGGCCATTTTATCTTCCAAATTTGGTTTTCCTTTAATGTATTATGTAGTATAACAAATGTTTAAAGTGCCCCTCTTCAATTGGGCTTTAATTTGGGCTATTATTTCATCTTTTGGGGCTTTCAATTAACTTATTTGGGCCATGGAAAATTAACATATTCCAATGCCTTTCCATTTTATCATACCCTAATTATTTAATTAGGATTTCCATTTAACACATTTGGAATTTAAATCATTACTCTTGTACATTAAATTTTATAACCCAATTAGACTTGCTCAACTTAGGTTATAAAAATTAATAATTTGAGATAGTAAAATATATCTCTTACATTAGTATAATTTTAAATATTATATTTGTGACACCCCCAAATTCGGGTTACCTGACCCCCGAGTTTGGTGTTCACGATCCACAATATAATAATATCTAACTACCCATTCATATAGAAATAGTATTACATAATTCATTAACATAGGTTGTTAATGCATTAATCCCAGGTCTGCTAACCTTAACATTACAAACATACCCCTTAGATATACAACAAGGGGTTACAATACATAATAATAATAATAAGGTTCATTATAATAATTTATCACTATGCCTTTTCCTTTGTTCTTCTTCGCAGCACTTTCTGCAACTTCGTACCTAGCTAAAAAGTTTTATATATAGCAATGGCGAGCAACAAGTTTGCCCCATAAGTTAAGACATACAGTAAAGGTATAGAAATTAATATCAAGTCTTCTCACATTCTCCGCAACAATAATCTGATAATAAAAGAGTACAACGCTTTCAAGGTTTTCTATGATATTCAAATTAATAATCAAGAATTAATTCTACGAAATAACAAAGTGAAAGGTTTTCCATATTTATGCTGAGTGATCCGTTGGATCCTGAACTTTTCTTCTCGAGTAACTATCAAAGGTTGGACTTTGATATACCCAGGTGTATCAGATAACCATAAAGATTAAATCGTACCCCTATGCAAGTATATAAAGTGATCAGCTCTAGTATACCCTATATTATATATAATACTTAATCGTGCGCAAAGGCCGAATATACGACCAACAAAATGTTCCCTTTATATAAAAGGTTGTTCTTCTCAGTCTCAAAATCAAGATTTTGATTTAACAACGAAATACTGTGATTTCAAATTCTAGTTACTTCTCGATCTAGCTGAAAATAATTGGCATTGATCTGTCAACAATAATTGGATTCTCTTCTCGAACCTATCAAGTTCTAACAAATGTTCGTCTAGCCAGAATGATTAGCCAAGACATTTCCCAACATAATTCGATAATAACAAGAATTATATGTACTGTCAATTCTATCTTCTACGGATACGAATATCCAACAACAGTTATTCTACAAATGTATTTTTTCGAATCAGTAATTCTATTTGAATTATTAAACATGCACTAACTGCGAATAATCAACAATAATTTCCCTGGACATGGTATAATTAGCAATAATTAACCACTGTAATAATTGAATGAATATAACTCAAGATTGAGTTAGGAAACTTGCCTCTTTCGATGATTACAGCTACATAATAAACTTATCTACGTTCGTAAGACTTATAACCAATAATGTCGGTCTCACCATTAGCACAATATTTCACAACACACAACACTATAATTCATAGTTAATCTTCTTCTAGACACATTACCACATAGTCACATCAGTGTTTATAACTTATATAAACACTTATCAAGTCTAACTATTTCGGTCTGGTTGGACTTCGGTCCATTCTCGGTGCCTTGGTCACCCTATCCGATAATTAACACTTATATTGTCCATTAAACTCGGTCTCTAAGCTTCAATATTATTTTAGATAAGTCAAATATCATTTATAATATTTTTCAGAAGCTTTTATTAACTTATAAATAATTATTATAATTTATAATAATTTTCCAAACACTTAAATCATTTTTAAATGATTTAATTATCAAATAATCTTATCATCATTAATATTTAATAATATAAAAATATTAATGTTATTCTTGTCAAAATATTAAAGTTATTTTTAATAACTTAGAATATTTTTAAATAATTAATATTCAACTTAAATGATTTTTAAAGTAATTAAAATCATTTTTAAATCATCACCATTAATATTTAAATATTAATAAAATTATTATCTAAATATTAAAAGTCATTAATTATAACTTAAAACATTTTTAAAACATTTTTCTCATTTTTAAATTAATAAAATCATTTTTAATTCATTTATTTAATATAATAATTAAATAAATCAAATATCATTAATATTAATTTATTAATGAAAATTCTCCAAAAATATTAAAAGTTACATTTTATAACTCAAAATATTTTTAAATACATTATTCTTATTTAAAATGATTTTTTATACTATTAAATCATTTTTCTCTAATTTATTTAATACACTAATTAAATAAATTAAATAGCATGAATATTCAAATAATTATTGATGAAAAATATTCCAAATAGTCAGAAAGTATTTTTCATAATTTAAAACAATTTTTAAACCATTTTTTGGCAATTTTTAGAATTTATTTCTATTTTTAAATAATTTTCGAAATATTCTGAAATTAGAAAATAATAAAACCGTCGTTAATTGCCTATAGCGACACTAAGCGTCGTTGTTGGTGTTCTTGAGCTCAAGAACACTGACAGCTTCGTGTTCAAGACTACTACTTTGACCACGTTTAATCTTCTGCCTATTTTGTTTCTGGGCTAGCTTGAACCCTGTTCGTGTAGCTGGAATGTAATACTACAACTAGAAATCATCAACTTGGTCATAACACAAAACATCATGAAAATCTGGGCAATTAAACTCGTTGTCAGACGTCACCTGGGTTTTCCAGAAACCCAGGTAGTTCGAGTGGCTATATTGAAGCTCGATTATCTAAGTGTTCCAGTCATGATTTATGTGATCTCATGGTTCCAATAGGTACTCCTTGTGTCAAGGAACATTTACAAAGCAACAGATCAGATAAACAACAACATAACAGCCAGATTTAATCCAGTCAAATGTTGTCAGAAAATAAGTTCATCCCATTTCTGGGTTTTCCAGAAATTTAAACCGTGATCGAGTGACATGGTTTGACCACTTACTACGTTCGATATACTGATGATTTACATGATCTAAAGCCATGTATTTAAAGAAAATATAACAGGGTATAAACTTGTTACAACATCAACATCAAAACACATAAAAACGGACAGATCTGGGAGCTTGAAATCGTTGTTAGACGCTGAAATCTATTTCTGGGTTACCCAGAATTTCTCTCGATCATGGTCGGTCAACCGAATTTGACCGATTATAACTCACGATCTAGACATCTGATGGTTGTACTACCACTTCCAAATTAAAGACAACATAATAAGCTACAGATCCAAAACTTCAAACAACTTAAATCTTAAACACATAAAAATCTAGAGCGACTGACATTAGCTTGTCAGGCGATTTTAGAGTTCAAGAACAGTTTTGAAAAAAATCACTTTTTACCCATTTTGATGCTATGGATCTATGGTAGATCATCATAGATCACCATAAAACATCCTTTAGCAATATTCTAAACACATAAACACAAAATCTTTCTTAGCATTTAAGATCAAAAGGGCTTAGCGCTTTATACCTTTCTTGTCCAATGTTTGATCTCAACTCTCCAGATTTGACCTTGGTGTTCTAAGAGCTGTTAATGGGACTGATTCACATAAGGAATTCAGAGGTTAGGAGAGAGAAAAAGTTTGTTGAGTCTTTGATAGCAAAATGAGCAAAAGTTAAGACTTTTTCTCCATTTAATCCTTTAAATTATATACATTGAATGTATGTAATGCAAGGTGTCTCCTAGATTAGATTTGGCTGAGATAAGAGTCAAAAAGGCTAGCTTTAGTTGGTGAACAACTAAAAGTATTGGCCATTTTTACAAGTATCCTTACTAAAAAATGTAAAAAAGGTATTTTTGTCATTTACAAAATAATTTTAAGAACATTCTTGCCATTTGCCACACCCTTAGGTTTTAACCCTAAGGTTCTAAACCTTAGGTTTTACACCCTTATTTTTCTAGAATTTTCTAAATTAGGATTTTAAAATAGAAAATTAAAATTTCAAATATATAATTAGGGTTTTAAATAGAAAATAATATTTCTAAAGTATAATTAGGGTTTCCTAATTATATTAACGTTTAATAAACACATTTGGCTTGCCAATTAGGATTAGGGTTTCCTAATTAGGGTTTAGGATTCCCAATTTTAAAATTAGGGTTTACCGGCATACGATTAGGGTTTCTAACTGCGCGTTAGGATTTCTAATCTTAAGATAGGGTTTTAAATCCCTTATTAGGGTTTACTAATATTATACCCTACCCGATCAATTATTGATCAATAAATATCTTCGGTACAAACACATACTCATTAATATAATTAGTTTAATTATATTTTCTATCGAATCCCTATCCGAGCTTAGGGTTAAGGTTTTTAAAGCTGTTAAGCACAACTCTACTCTATTTTCTCAGTCAATACACAGATTGACTAATTCTCGAGACTCGTATTACAGATACACAGTACAATATTAACAGTCAATGTCAATATTAAATAAAAAAAATTTAATCGTGAAATTTGGATTATTTGAAATCCCGGGTTATCACATTCACCCTTCCTTAAAAGGATTCCGTCCTCGGAATCACCACTTTCTTATTCTCTACAATCTTTTAAAGCTATATCATCAATTCATTTTTTTTCAACACAATATTAATTTGTGTTTCAAATTCTAACATGTGACTTGAATCTATAAAAGAAAATAGTTCATAGAAATATCTGACTCATATTGCTCGCGTAATGAAAATTCTAAACTAAATCGCTACCTGTTGCGACCTCCTGAGTAGTAACTACATCCTACGCCATCATGTTAAATGTACGGGCCGTCGGTCTTCCTAGCTATGCAGGTCCTTGAAACCTGGTCTCTTGTTGCCACTTTCCTTCTCCGCATTCCTCTTCGGACAATTCTGAACCATATGATTAGTTGATCCACAGGCAAAATAACCTTATATCTTTTTCGGATTGGGACAATTGGGTGGCATGTGCCCCTCTTGTCCGCAGTTGTAACAAACTCCCTTCTTCTTTAGGCAAACTCTAGCATGGTTTTTCTCATAAGTCGTACATGGCTCCGTCCCTTTCCTATTCTCTTAAGTTTTGCTATCCGATTGGGTATTCTCACTCCACTTCCTCTTATTTGGGTTACTACCACCACTGCTTCCACCATCATTGGTCTTCTTCTTCTTTTCCTGATAAAATCGAGATGCAGCCTCGCTCCCTCCTTTAGCAATTAATGCTTTCTCCATCAATGTCACGAACGTATTGATCTGCAATACTGCTACCTTGTTGAATATCCCCGGATTCAGCCCATTCTCAATTCTTCTCGTTTTTCTTGCTTCTGTTTCTACATGATGAGGTGCAAATCTTGCCAACTCATTAAATTTGGCAGCATACTCAGAAACAAACATATTCTCCTACTTTAGTTCTAAGAACTTAACTTCCATCCGAGCTTGCATACTCGGTGAGAAGTAGTTCTCAAAAAATAATTCCTTGAATTTGGTCCATGTCACTATAGCTTTTCCAGCTCTCGCCTGATTAGTCTCCCACCAGTAATTAGCTTCTCCCTTCATTAAGTATGTCGCAAAAGCCGTCTTCTGCTCCTCCGCTACTCTGGCGATAACGAATACTTTCTCCATCTCCTTCACCCATGTTTGGGCTTCAATCGGATCTGTGGTCCCTTTGAATTCAGGCAGTCCTACCGCTTTAAAGTCCTTGAAGTTAGCCAATCTATCAACTGGCTGATTTCTCGCTCTTTCTCTTGTTGGAGTCCTAGTTTCCATATCTTGGGCTAGCATGTCTACGAAATTTTGCATTGGGTCGGCTTGACCTCCTTCGTTATTCACTGACTGTTCTTCTTATTGATTTTGATTTTGTCGTCTAGACGGCATGATCTGATCGAAATAAAAATCTTATATTAATTCTCTTTCTTTACCCAAATTCTTAACACAATGAGAATTCAACACATAGTTCTCATGTAATTGCATATTTATTCAAATAGCACATAGTACATTTAGTACTTAACACATTTACTATCCCTTTCTAAATCATATCAGGATTAACCACACAACTTTACACAAAAAGTTGCAATTATCCATTCACACATAGTTATTACAGTTCGTCAAACTTACCACACTTATGAGTTTAGGAACTTGCCACAATTATATAAGTGTATGAACTTATCCTAGTCAAACCTTTGGCGTCCATTCGCTGAGGGGTTCAGAACATTTCATATAATTATGAGTCATTAACTTACCATAAGTATAAGTTTTAAGAACACACAAATTAATCTTAATCTTATATTCATATAGAAAATAAAGATTTCATTCATAAAACATATATATTTACATATGCTTAAACATCATTCTCGATATTACAACACTTAATATCAGAAACTTCTACCAAAAGATACTATCACATATATCTAAGTTGTCTACCAACCACTCCCTTCACCAGTCTTATTCTTGTTGGGACACTTGTTGAATCCGTGACCCGTTCTCTCACATGAGAAATACTTCCTCATATTCGGCTTAGGACAATGAAAAAAATATGTCCTTCCTGCCTATAGTTGAAACAGTCATTCTTCTACATCATACATTCTCTAGTGTGAGTCTTTCCACACTTTATACAGGCTTGCTTC
Source organism: Panax notoginseng (assembly GCA_016801055.1). Classification (NCBI taxonomy): domain Eukaryota; kingdom Viridiplantae; phylum Streptophyta; class Magnoliopsida; order Apiales; family Araliaceae; genus Panax; species Panax notoginseng. The sequence continues at coordinate 117,248,843 of CM029016.1, forward strand.
TTCTTCGGGTTTGAATTTTTAGAGTTTTCACTGTCTTTTTCCCACTTTCTCTTCTTCTTGTCCTTCTTGCTGGTTCCTTCAGACGATACACCACCTTCAGCCTTCATTCTGTCCACCTGCGCCTTCAACTCGTTTTGTTCTTCAATCATTTTGCGTAACGCCCGCTCCGTCTTCCATAACTCCTCAAGAAGAAATAATTTACTTCGGAGTTCCTGGACTTTTGCAGATAGCTGATCTTGTTCTCTAACTTTGATCTTATTCTTTAACTACACCTTAGCTTCTTTAGACTCCGCCTCCTCATCACTACTCAGATACATCTCGGGATAATCATTATGATCACTCCCGAGATTAACCATGGGTTCAACTTTTCCCACTTCTTCAACTGACTCGCTCTGTGCTGGCACCTCGGCTACGGCACTGGTGTGACAGCCGTTGGCACTCCGTACTCATCTTATCTTCTCCCGACATCTTACAATCAGTTTAAACAGCTTGATTAGTACTTCACCAATACAAAATTCTCACACTATGCGTCCACTTATCTCATTATTGTTGCACTCCGACAATCCCTCACTTAGAACTCTAAATGAGTTTTATCTATCTCTCTTATGGTTATATTCCTAGGGTTTTCCCCACCCCACTTAAGATTTATAACCTACAACTCTGATACCAACTTGTGACACCCCCAAATCTGGGTTACCTGATCCCCGAGTTTGGTGTTCACGATCCATAATATAATAATATCTAACTACCCATTCATATAGAAATAGTATTATATAAGTCATTAACATAGGTTGTTAATGCATTAATCCTAGGTCTGCTAACCTTAACATTACAAACATACCCCTTAGATATACAACAAAGGTTTACAATACATCATAATAATAATAAGGTTCATTATACTAATTTATCACTATGCCTTTTCCTTTGTTCTTCTTCGCAGCACCTTCTGCAACTTCGTCCCTAGCTGAAAAGTTTTATATATAGCAGGGGTAAGCAACAAGTTTGCCCCGCAAGTTAAGACATACAGTGAAGGTATAGAAATTAATATCAAGTCTTCTCACATTCTCCACAACAATAATCTGATAATGAAATAGTACAACGCTTTCAAGGTTTTCTATGATATTCAAATGAATAATCAAGAATTAATTCTACGAAATAACAAAGTGGAAGGTTTTCCAGATTTATGCTGAGTGATCCGTTGGATCCTGAACTTCTCTTTTCGAGTAACTATCAAAGGTTGGACTTTGATATACCCAGGTGTATCAGATAACCATAAAGATTAAATCATACCCCTATGCAAGTATATAATGCATAATACTTAATCGCGCGCAAAGGCCGAATATACGACCAACAAAATGTTCCCTTTATATAAAAGGTTGTTCTTCTCAGTCTCAGAATCAAGATTTTGATTTAACAACAAAATACTGTGATTTCAAATTCTAGTTACTTCTCGATCTAGCTGAAATAATTGGCATTGATCTGTCAACAATAATTGGATTCTTTTCTCGAACCTATCAAGTTCTAACAAATGTTCATCTAGCCAGAACGATTAGCCAAGACATTTCTCAACATAATTCGATAATAACAGGAATTATCTGTACTGTCAATTCTATCCTCTACGGATACGAATATCCAACAACAGTTATTCTACAAATGTATTTTTTCGAATCAATAATTCTATTTGAATTATTAAACATACACTAACTGCGAATAATCAACAATAATTTCCCTGGACATGGTATAATTAGCAATAATTAACCACTGTAATAATTGAATGAATATAACTCAAGATTGAGTTAGGAAACTTGCCTCTTCCGCTGATTACAGCTACACAATAAACTTATCTGCGTTCGTAAGACCTATAATCAATAATGTCGGTCTCACCATTAGCACAATATTTCACAACACAAAACACTGTAATTCACAGTCAATCTTCTTCTAGACACATTATCACATAGTCACATCAGTGTTTATAACCTATATAAACACTTATCAAGTCTAACTATTTCGGTCTGGTTGGACTTCGGTCCATTCTCGGTGCCTTGGTCACCCTATCCGACAATTAACACTTATATTGTCCATTAAACTCGGTCTCTAAGCTTCAATATTATTTTAGATAAGTCAAATATCATTTATAATATTTTTCAGAAGCTTTTAATAATTTATAAATAATTTTTAAAATTTATAATAATTTTCCAAACACTTAAATCATTTTTAAATGATTTAATTATCAAATAATCTTATCATCATAAATATTTAATAATATAAAAATATTAATGTTATACTTGTCAAAATATTAAATTTATTATTAATAACTTAGAATATTTTTAAATCATTAATATTCAACTTAAATGATTTTTAAAGTAATTAAAATCATTTTTAAACCATCACCATTAATATTTAAATATTAATAAAATTATTATCTAAATATTAAAAGTCATTAATTATAACTTAAAATATTTTTAAAATATTTTTTTCCATTTTAAATAATTTTTAAACTAATAAAATCATTTTTAATTAATTTATTTAATATAATAATTAAATAAATCTAATATCATTAATATTAATTTATTAATAAAAATTCTCCAAAAATATTAGAAGTTACATTTTATAACTCAAAATATTTTTAAATACAGTATTCTTATTTAAAATGATTTTTCATAATATTAAATTATTTTTCTCTAATTTATTTAATACACTAATTAAATAAATTAAATAGCATTAATATTCAAATAATTATAATTATTAATGAAAAATATTCCAAATAGTCAGAAATTATTTTTCATAATTTAAAACAATTTTTAAAACCATTTTTGGTAATTTTTAGATTTTATTTCTATTTTTAAATAATTTCCGGAATATTCAGAAATTAGAAAATAATAAAACCGTCGCTAATTGCCTATAGCGACACTAAGCGTCGTTGTTGGTGCTCTTAAGCTCAAGAACACTGACAGCTTCGTGTTCAAGACTACTACTTTGACCACGTTTAATCTTCTGCCTATTTTGTTTCTGGGCTAGCTTGAACCCTGTTCGTGTAGCTGGAATGTAATACTACAACTAGAAATCATCAACTTGGTCATAACACAAAACATCATGAAAATCTGGGCAATTAAACTCATTGTCAGACGTCACCTGTGTTTTCCAGAAACCCAGGCAGTTCGAGTGGCTATATTGAAGCTCGATTATCTAAGTGTTCCAGTCATGATTTATGTGATCTCATGGTTTCAATAGGTACTCCTTGTGTCAAGGAACATTTACAAAGCAACAGATCAGATAAACAACAACATAACAGCCAGATTTAATCCGGTCAAATGTTGTCAGAAAACAAGTTCATCCCATTTCTGGGTTTTCCATAAATTTAAACCGTGATCGAGTGACATGGTTTGACCACTTACTACGTTCGATATACTGATAATTTACATGATCTAAAGCCATGTATTTAAAGACCATATAACAGGGTATAAACTTGTTACAACATCAACATCAAAACTCATAAAAACGGACAGATCTGGGAGCTTGAAATCGTTGTCAGACGCTGAAATCTATTTCTAAGTGACCCAGAATTTCTCTCAGTCATGGTCGGTTAACCGACTTTGACCGATTATTACTCATGATCTAAACATCTGATGGATGTACTACCACTTCCAGATTAAAGACAACATAACAAGCTACATATCCAAAACTTAAAACAACTTAAATCATAAACACATAAAAATCTAGAGCGTCTGACATTAGCTTGTCAAGCGATTTTAGAGTTCAAGAACAGTTTTGAAAAAAAATCACTTTTTACCCATTTTGATGCTATGGATCTTTGGTAGATCATCAAAGATCACCATAAAACATCTTATAGCAATATTCTAAATACATAAACACAAAATCTTTCTTTGCATTTAAGATTAAAAAGGCTTAGGGCTTTATACCTTTCTTGTCCAATGTTTGATCTCAACTCTCCAGATCTGACCTTGGTGTTCTAAGAGCTGTTAATGGGACTGATTCACTTAAGGAATTCGGAGGTTAGGAGAGAGAAAAAGTTTGTTGAGTCTTTGATAGCAAAATGAGCAAAAGTTAAGACTTTTTCTCCATTTAATCCTTTAAATTATATACATTGAATGTATGTAATGCAAGGTGTCCCCCTAGATTAGATTTGGCTGAGATAAGAGTCAAAAAGGCTAGCTTTAGTTGGTGAACAACTAAAAGTATTGGCCATTTTTACAAGTATCCTTACTAAAAAATGTAAAAAGGGTATTTTTGTCATTTACAAAATAATTTTAAGAACATTCTTGTCATTTGCCACACCCTTTGGGTTTAACCCTAAGGTTCTAAACCTTAGGTTTTGCACCCTTATTTCTCTAGAATTTTCTAAATTAGGATTTTAAAATAGAAAATTAAAATTTCAAAAATATAATTAGGGTTTTAAATAGAAATTAATATTTCTAAAGTATAATTAGGGTTTCCTAATTATATTAACGTTTAATAAATACATTTGGCTTGCCAATTAGGGTTAGGGTTTTCTAATTAGGGTTTAGGATTCCTAATTTTAAAATTAGGGTTTATCGACATACGATTAGGATTTCTAATTATGCGTTAGGATTTTTAATCTTGATATTAAGGTTTCAAATCCCTTATTAGGGTTTACTAATATTATACCCTACCCGATCAATCATTGATCAATAAATCTCTTCAGTACAAACACATACTCATTAATATAATTATTTTAATTATATTTTCTATCGAATCCCTATCTGAGCTTAGGGCTATCTTTTAAGCACAGCTCTACTCTATTTTTTCAGTCAATACACAGATTAACTAATTCTCGAGATTCGTATTACAAATACACAGTACAATATTAACAATCAATGTCAATATTAAATAAATAAAAAATTTAATCGTGAAATTTGGATTATTTGAAATCTCGGGTTATCACAATATTCTCCCACACCATAACCCTTAGGTTATTTAAATTTCCATACCTAATGTATAATTAGGTTATGAAACCTTTCCTTTTTAATTTTTTCTTTCATATAACTAAACACATAGTTACAATTACAAACCACATAATTATATTACTTCCTAATCATTCCACACGTATTACCATGTTTTCGATATCATTAATATTTAATTAATATATCTATTTACAATGTGACTAGGAATTCTTGGCTATTACAGATATAAGTCGAAAGTTAACACAGCCAAATTGAACATTGTGTATTGATTAATAAGAAGGGTTATGAGATACAGAGTAAAATTTACATTACATCTTATGCGTTGCTATGTGATTAATAGTTGATGTGTATGATTATATAATTGTGCAGGGCACGTGAAGTGTAGATATCTATAAGCTGTTAAACTGTTATTGGTAAACAACAATCAAGGCAAGTCTTTCAGTTCCAATTTGCTATGTGAACTTGATGATGAACTGTTTTAAATGTTTATTGCAAATAGCATGATGTGTTATATATATGTTGAAAGTATAAAATGTTAAAGTTAACTTATGAGTACGTTGATTGAGTAATGAATGCTGATTGAGTAAGGAACTTAATCTTTATACTTGTTATATGAACTACAACATGTTTGTTATGTTAGTTTAATGTTTATGGGATGTGTCAACGTCGGGATTTTAATTGTCCCTTTTCTGTTCTTGTCTTTTGGTGTTCCCAAGTTAGGTGAGTTTTTTTTGAAAAAACAAGTTGTGAAAAGGTCCGACATTTATATGTTGACGATTGGACTGTAAGAGTCGCCAGTTGGTTTTTTAAATGGTTGTACCAACACAACCGAGAAAAGGCTTGCACATTGACTTAGTGATGTGACACTGCTTAATGAGTCTGTGAAAATAAGATTCATTAGGGTCTGGAGACTTGCTTATGCGGAGGGAAAGTGTTAGGAACCCCCCGACATCCGTGTTACCACGGCGACCGCCACTTTTTAATTAAACTTTTATATGAATGTGTATGTGTGTGGGGGTCAATGTGCAGTTATTTGGAAGTAGTGCTATGTCTCGTTCGCACCTATATACACAGGGTTTGAATTTTATATAAAATTCAGTTTTAACAAGATATAGTAGTGATGTTTTGTAAAAAGAGTTTTTTAAACCCTGTACTCAATAGTAATTGAGGCCTTTGATACTTTTATTTTTATTAAATGTTCGGCTTGATTACTTTTATTTTCGAGATGCGAAGCATCGTCGAGAAAATAATATACATAGTAGTGTCGAACTCCTTGTGGGCATGAGAGCCATCTAAGGAAATTTGAACAACGAAAATAATTTACAAGCCGTGCATAGCTGAAAATGTCCATCACGAGAACCGAATCTAGATTCAGTAGACTGAATCTGTGATCACATGATTCATAACATGATGTAGCAATTTATATGAAAGTTGTAAGCAATTATATATATATATATATATATATATATATATATATATATATATATATATATATATATATATATATATATATATATATATATATATATATATATATATATATACGGTCCGTCTCTAAAGCGAACCTTAAAGAGCGAACCAAAGACGAACCGTCGTCTTTGGTGTCTATGGCGACGGTTCGATCCGTCGCTATAGCCATGTAGTCTTTGGCGACGGGTCGAACCGTCGCCGTAGACACCAAAAACGACGGTTCGTCTTTAGTTCGCTTTTTAAGGTTCGCTTTAGAGACTCTCCGTATATATATATATATATATATATATATATATATATATATATATATATATATATATATATATATATATATATATATATATATATATATATATATATATATATACAGACAGACAAGATCAACCGCCACGAAGCACCTCCATGGGGGATCAGAAATGTAAATATATAAAAGCGGGAAATATATATAGAGAGACATGATCAACCACCACGAAGCACCTCTATGGGGGATCAGAAATGTAAATAAAGCAATAAAGCGATCAACTACCTTGAAGTAAACTCCATGTGGGACAAAATGTAAATAAAGCAGTAAAAGGCCACGAAGTAAACTCCAGGCCTGACAGAAATGTATATATATATATATATATATATATATATATATATATATATATATATATATATATATGGACTAACATTATCGAGTTATGCCTCGATTGATCCTGGATTCACGTCCAGGCTCAATTCATATATATGCCTCGATTGAGCGTTTGTTTGCTTATATATATATATATATATATATATATATATATATAATATAAAAAGAAATAAAAGCCACGGACCGAAGTTCGGGCATACACACGCAACACAACTCTCAAAGTACAGAACTGTGTGTACACAGTAGTGGAGAAAGGATTTAGAAAATGTAAGAAGGCTTACAGTGGACTGCCAAAGAAGACTTCAATGACTTTAAACTGATGAACTCTCGGCTCCTGCCGGTAAAAATATAACAATATATAAGCTCACAAGTGTTTAAAATGAGAAAGCAGTCAGTTGATAGTGTGTACGGAGCAAATTGCATAGGGCTTCCTCGCCTTTTCTCTATACAAAATGGCTGCCCCAAGCCCTCTATCTCGTCATCTCGAAGTACGTGCACGCGTGCAACGTGATGTCCGTTCAAACTTTTAGAACTTTAATTCGGGCATCCGATCGAGGTGAATAAGACCTTTTACGACATGCTATTGTCGAGAGCTACACAATGACATGGGAATAGAGGTTGTATGAAGTCAGAAAGATGGGACCATGCCCTTGGTCTTCAAGCTTCAAATTCTATCTGGTGTGTTGTCTTGTGCAGTAGTCACTCGGGAATGGAGCACTTTGATTCTTGTAGGATATTGCTATGTAGAATGTATGTATGAATGCTAAGACGACACAATGTGGGATTGAGATGGCAAAATGACAGTTTTGCCCTTCACCAAGGTTATCTCCAGTTTGAACTATTTTTAGCGGTCGTTGCTCAGGGTTATCTCTAAGATTGGACTGCTGCGGGTGTTGACCGTCCTCAGGGTTATCTCTTAGGTGTGCCTGATCTCCCGAGGTTATCTCCGGACTTGGGGAATGAGTGCCTCAGTGTAAGACCCCAACTTTTTAATGAATAAAATCGAATTTTCTCTATTTATTATTGTAAATAATATGGTGTTAATTTGATATAATGCTTTAGTTATGGGTGAAATGTGTAAATTTTTCAAAATAAGCAAGTGGTTATAAAATATTCATTGTTATCGGGGAATATTCGTTTGGTCGTGGAATATTCTTTCTGTCAGGAAATATTCGTACGACGGCACAGCCATTTGTGGGCCCCATAACAGAATAACTGTCAGATGAAGAAAACGACAAATTTGAAATTTTATAAATAACAGCGTAATCGTTACGGTTAACACTGTTGGAATACCCGGTGGGTGAAGTAAAGTAATACGTGTTGTTGCACAGTAGCACACGGTATTGCATAGTATTTTTTGAATTATTGATTCTTACGTAAGAAGGCACTACTCAATAATTGTTACAGTAATTATTGTTTAATATTTTATTTTATTGATTCAATAATTGCTACGTTGATATTTTATATTATTGTTATTTCAATAATTGTCACCGCACAGTATTTCCCATTATCAGATCAATTCATATTATTTGAATAATATTAATAGATAGCATTATTGGCAATGTCTAGAAAGTTCTGTCTAAGAAGAGGTTTGGTCATCTAATTGTGCGCTAGTAAGGAGAAATCCTTATTGGAAAGCCCCCTCTTTCCTGGGAACTGTCTGGTTGTCAGTATTGTGATTCTTAATATTATTTGTGAATAATTAATTATTGATTTATATGATAAGGAAAATATTCATTGTATGTGGATATAGATGGAGAAAATTTTTAATGTGACAATTGTTGAAAATTAATATTTTATCTTTTTTTGATAAAAAATTCATTTAAATATATTATTATATTATAATAATATAATAATGGTGATATTTTTATAATGAATATGGGATATATGAGTAAATGAGGAGGAAGAGTATTTTTGTTATTAAAAATATTTAAAACATGTTTTTCATGTTTGTGGACCCCATTTCTTGATTGAAATTTGATTTTAGCATGTAAAATTGTCCGTATGTGGATTTCGGTCAATTTCTGTTTGGAATTTAGAAAAACTTAAACTTACAAAGTTGTAGAGAATTAAATTTCCTATGGAAGGACATAAGATTCGAATTTTTCTGATAAAAGGACTATTTATTGTGAATTATTGAAGTTCCGGAATAATTAATTTTTTTTTTTGAAGTTTTAAATGGTTTTTATATGAAAAACGTTTTTGGGTGAGTTGGCACATTTGTGGTTGATGTTTTGGATCAGTGGAGGTGTGCGTAGGAATTTATAATATATATATTAATACTTTATTAAATTTTCTGCTTTGGTGTTCTAAGCATTTTCTTATAAATAGGGTGCTTAAGTTAGAATTGAAAATCACACCAGAAATATAAGTTTTCTCTTTCTATAATATCAAGCGTGTTTTTGTGAGTATTTAGATACTTTGAGAGTTGTTATTCAGTGCAAGGTTCCTTCAACTTTTCATCCGATATTCTAGTCAGAAATACTGCTCTTTTGAGATAAGAGATTTTAAGGGTTATTATGTTTTTCAGTTTCGTAATTTTTCTGACCTTCAAAAATTCTGAAAAAATTTGAAATGATAATTTGATGAGTTTTCTAGATTGTGTCCAAAAGTAGCAATTTTTGGATGTATAGATTAAGAGTTATGAATTTTATAGGAAAAGACTATTTTAAAAGTAAACCCTTATAACTCCTTGTGGTTAACTCCAAAATTGGTAAAAATTTTATTGGGAGTACATGTATATAACAGAAGTATACTCTGTAAATTTCGAAATTTTTACACAAAAGTACAATTTATGATTAATGTCTAAATATTTGACAGTTTTGGCCATATGAAAAATAGTAAATGAATTTTAAAAATTCCGAGAAAAATATATGTTCAATATGGGACTATATTCTGCTAAATCTCAGAAAAGAAATATTTTTGGGACTGATTTGATATTTTTCTTAAAAATGGACTAGTTATGAGTAAATGAATTAAATATGTTGTAGGAAGTAAAAAAATTAGAAAATAGGATTTTATGGCTTTAGAATCCTATATAAGGTATACACAGATTTTTGATGAGTGTTTTGGTTATTAGTGATGAAATTTTATGAGTTTGGCATTTTAGGATGATTAAATGCATTATTTTGTAAAGTGTAAACAATTAAAATAAATTATTTATAAGTTTAAGAAATGTTATTCTTTCAATATCATTATACCGAAATATTAGTATGAATTTTATTGTAGAATTTTTACCTTTTTCATGTCGGGGTTACTATTTATGAATTACTATTCATGAGTTAATATTCACAAGTTACTATTCACGGGGTACTATTCACGACAAAATTAGTTTCTTTTACTGACCAAATTATCGTTGATTTATGAATCTTACTCTTGAGATGAAATCTATATGTTAATTATATTATTTTTATTATCATATATAATATTTTTATAACCATAATGATGATATTTATCTTTGACTTGAGTGTAAAGATGGGTAGATAATTGGTATAATCGTGACTATGGGTTCTCTTTGGCCAGTAGTGTAAAGATGAATTGTTGACTGGTATGATCATGACTATTGAAGTTATAATTGAATATCTTTAGCTTAAGTGCAAAGGTGAATTGATCAACATGGTTATAATTATGGTTTATATAAATTTTGAAATGATTATGTGTTTCTTTGAGATATGAATATCTTTAGCCGTAGTGCAAAGATGAACTATTGTTGAATATCTTTGGCCTGTAGTGCAAAGATGAACTGTTGATGAATATTTTTGGCCCGTAGTGTAAAGATGAATTTATTAGTATGATTATAAACAGGAAATGTGATTTGGTATAACCATGATCTTTGATGTTTCAGGTAAAGACATGTGATAAAAATTATATTCGTCTTGGATGTGAAGAGAAATTTAGAATCACAATTATGATTATGAGTTATTCATATGATTGTGGACCAGAACTGTTGATTGATGTTACAGGGATAAAACATTGTTGGTGGATTTTAAACATGGAGAAGATAATAGACTTTATGGTCTATTTGACTCTTCTAATGGATTGCTCGTTCCGCTGCAACTATGGTTGAAAATTTTTATCATCTACCATATGTTCTAAATCTCTGATTTATTACTGTTGAAGGCTACTGATAATTTATTTATCTTTAGTCATGATATTCTTTATTGGGTTAGTTGAGCTCACCCTTTTACTTCACAATTCCTTTCAGGTAATAAGAGTGTAGCTAGGTCGAGCGTGGGTAAAAAGAAAATAGAACAGTGGTCTCTAGCTGTGAAGTTCTCCATAAGCAGTATAGAAAAGTGTGTTATATTTTATACATCATTTAGTAGTTATATTTGGTGAATCCAATAGGGTGAGACGAACCCAACGTTGGAAGGGTATTTTACCACTATCATACAAGATGTCTAATGACATACAACCTCGTATTATCATAAGACAGGATTGTGTATATTCACTTGCTGAGTATATCTACGAGCACTACCTATATGATCTTGGAGTTTATTTGAAATATAATTTTCAACTGGAGACGGTGGAGATAGTTATATGTCAAAAGAAGACTCACCATTGGAAAGGACATGATAGTAATCTTCTCGTTTTTCTTTGGGATCTATTGGGTCAACCAAGGATAATTCTGTGGGCATATGATATCTATCATAACCTAGACGCATGGGCTCCCATGTACGAAGGTTTCCTTGAGCACTTCCCAAAGGTTTTAATTTTTAAAACAATTTTTGACTATACCTTTATGTAAGGTGCCATTGTGACGTGCTATCCAAGGTTGGGATGAGAGTCACAGTTGGTATATATTTATATCAAAACTCACAGCATATGTGTTGTTGTATTTTGCACGATAATTGTTGTAATAAAGTTGTAGTTGTTTTAATTTGGCGACTCAAAATAGGTTGGATGGATTGGACCTATTTTGGGGGCATTACATTTAGTATCAGAGCCATAAGTAAAGAGCCCCGAGCCTCTATCTGGTGACTTCCTATTGATGGGGGATGCACCGAAGCCAGACTCTCCGTAGGGGACGCCGTTCTGCGGTGGCAAACTGATAGGTATCATTGTGAGGTGCTGACACAAATTGGTGCCCAAAGTCACAGTTGGTGTCAGAGCTTAGGGATATAGTCTCTGGCGGAGATCGGGGAATAGAACTAGAAGGGGAGAGATGAGTAAATCCTTCGCTAGTGTGTCATACCTAAGCTTAATTGTTGGTCGGTCATAATATATGGATATTATGTGATATGTTAATTTGTTTAATTAACCCTTGTTTTATGGCAGTATTTGAGAATGGCAGCTGAGAATGTTAACAATTGAGTGAATGAGACCGTGGGGATACCTCTAATCACCAACCATGATAATGTGATGTCAAGCGAAGAAGGAATTGGAGATATTCTTATGGTAAGGGAAGAATTAATAGTTGCACCCGAGCTAGTCGCAGAGGTAGCAGCCGAGAGTAAGGAAGAAGAAGAACCTGAGGAGAATTTATTAGAAGAATTTTATGATCGAAATGTAGAATTGCAAAATCGTATTCATTAATTAGAAGAGCAGGTTGAAGAACGGCAGGCGGTCGTGGAGCAAAAGGATGCAACAATTCAAGCTTGTGTTACCCGATATGTGATGCTTAAATAGAAGCATTCTTTGGCAGAGTATAAGATGATAAAGTTGGAATATGAGCTGAAAGAAGAAACAACTGAACGAGTGAGAATGAGTGATGCATGGGTAAAAGCCACACGACGCGTTGATATTGTGGAAAGAGATGTCCGATCTAAGAAGGCTAAAATAGATGATATATATTTCTCTTTTTGGACAGCAATTGGGAGAACCCAACATCGAGTTTTGAATTACCCTGTACAGAGTGGTCAATCTCAATTCGATATGGATCGAAGATTGATGATTCAAATCATGAATCAGGAGTACGACGAAGCAGTTGAGGGTGGAATATGCCCTATAGAAAAGTATATTTCAACGGTAGTGATGACACCAAATGCTGCCCCAGACAAGTCAAAACCGGGTAGTTCAAGGGAGGGCGGTTGTCATGACTTCCCAACAAGTGGGGAACCCAAATGAAGTTATCACGGGAGATGAGCAATGGAGAAATCATGATGGCTGGGGAGATAAAATCTGAAATGAAAGCAAGGTATTCTCAACTCTTCGAAATACTATGTACGTAAATTTTGGGGACAAAATTTCATAAGGATGGGAGGTTGTAAGACCCCAACTTTTTAATGAATAAAATCAAATTTTTTCTATTTATTATTGTGAATAATAAGGTGTTAATTTGATATAATGCTTTGGTTATGGGTGAAATGTGCAAATTTTTCAAAATAAGTAAGTGGTTATAAAATATTCATTGTTGTTGGGGAATATTCGTTTGGTCGTGGAATATTCTTTCTTTCAAGAAATATTCATACGACGGCACAGCCATTTGTGGGCCTCATAACAGAATAATTGTCGGATGAAGAAAATGATAAATTTGAATTTTTATAAATAACGGCGTAATCGTTACCGTTAACACTGTTGGAATACCCGGAGGGTAAAGTAAAGTAATACGCGTTGTTGCACAGCAGCACACGGTATTGCACAGTATTTTTTGAATTATTAATTCTTACGTAAGAAGGCACTACTCAATAATTATTGCAATAATTACTATTCAATACTTTATTTTATTGATTCAATAATTGTTACGTTGATATTTTATATTATTGTTGTTTCAATAATTGTCACTGCACAGTATTTTCTATTATCAGATCAATTCATATTATTTGAATAATATTATTAGATAGCATTATTGGTAATGTCTAGAAAGTTCTGTCTAAGGAGAGGTTTGGTCATCTAATTGCGTGCCAGTAAGGAGAAATCCTTATTGGAAAGCCCCCTCTTTCCTGGGAACTGCCTGGTTGTCAGTATTGTGATTCTGTAATATTATTTGTGAATAATTAATTATTGATTTATATGATAAGGAAAATATTCATTGTATGTGGACATAGATGGAGAAAATTTTTAATGTGACAATTATTGAAAATTAATATTTTATTTTTTTCTGATAAAAAATCATTTAAATATATTATTATATTATAATAATATAATAATGGTGATATTTTTATAATGAATATGGGATATATGAATAAATGAGGAGGAAGAGTATTTTTGTTATTAAAAATATTTAAAACATGTTTTTCATGTTTGTGGACCCCATTTCTTGATTGAAATTTGATTTTAGCATGTAAAATTGTCCGTATGTGGATTTCGGTCAATTTCTGTTTGGAATTTAGAAAAACTTAAACTTACAAAGTTGTAGAGAATTGAATTTCCTATGGAAGGACATAAGATTCGAATTTTTCTGATAAAAGGACTATTTATTGTGAATTATTGAAGTTCCGAAATAATTAATTTTTTTTTTTTTTGAAGTTTTAAATGATTTTTATATGAAAAACATTTTTGGGTGAGTTGGCACATGTGTGGTTGATGTTTTGGATCAGTGGAGGTGTGCGTAGGAATTTATAATATATATATTAATACTTTATTAAATTTTCTGCTTTGGTGTTCTAAGCATTTTCCTATAAATAGGGTACTTAAGTTAGAATTGAAAATCACACCAGAAATATAAGTTTTCTCTTTCTATAATATTGAGCGTGTTTTTGTGAGTATTTAGATATTTTGAGAGTTGTTATTCAGTGCAAGGTTCCTTCAACTTTTCATCCGATATTCTAGTCAGAAATACTGCTCTTTTGAGATAGGAGATTTTAAGGGTTATTATGCTTTTCAGTTTCGTAATTTTTCTGACCTTCAAAAATTCTGAAAAAAATTGAAATGATAATTTGATGAATTTTCTAGAGTGTGTCCAAAAATAGCGATTTTTGGATGTATGGATTAAGAGTTATGAATTTTATGGGAAAAGACTATTTTAAAAGTAAACCCTTATAACTCCTTGTGGTTAACTCCAAAATTGGTAATATTTTTATTGGGAGTACATGTATATAACAGAAGTATACTCTGTAAATTTTGAAATTTTTGCACAAAAGTACAATTTATGATAAATGTCTAAATATTCGGCAGTTTTGGCCATATAAAAAATAGTAAATGAATTTTAAAAATTTTGGAAAAAATATATGTTCAATATGGGACTATATTCTGCTAAATCCTAGAAAAGAAATATTTTTGGGACTGATTTGGTATTTTTCTTGAAAATAGACTAGTTATGAGTAAATGAATTAAATATGTTATGGGAAGTAAGAAAATTAGAAAATAGGATTTTATGGCTTGAGAATCCTATATAAGGTATATGCAAATTTTTTATGAGTGTTTTGGTTATTGGTGATGAAATCTTATGAGTTTAGCATTTTAGGATGATTAAATGTATTATTTCGTAAAGTGTAAATAATTAAAATAAATTATTTATAAGTTTAAGAAATGTTATTCTTTCAATATCATTATACCGAAATATTGGTATGAATTTTATTGTGGAATTTCTACCTTTTTCATGTCGGAGTTACTATTCATGAATTACTATTCATGAGTTACTATTCATGAGTTACTATTCACGGGATACTATTCACGACAAAATTGGTTTCTTTTACTGACCAAATTATCGTTGATTTATGAATCTTACTCTTGAGATAAAATCTATATGTTGATTATATTATTTTTATTATCATATATAACATTTTTATAACCCTAATGATGATGTTCATCTTTAACTTGAGTGTAAAGATGGGTAGATTATTGGTATAATCGTGACAATGGGTTCTCTTTAGCCGGTAGTGCAAAGATGAATTATTAACTGGTATGATTATGACCATTGAAGTTATAATTGAATATCTTTAGCTTAAGTGCAAATGTGAATTGATCAACATGGTTATAATTATGGTTTATATAAATTCTGAAATGATTATGTGTTTCTTTGAGATATGAATATCTTTGGTCGTAGTGCAAAGATGAACTATTGTTGAATATCTTTGGCCTGTAGTGCAAAGATGAACTGTTGATGAATATCTTTGGCCCGTAGTGCAAAGATGAATTTATTAGTTTGATTATAAACAGGAACTGTGATTTGGTATAACCATGATCTTTGATGTTTCAGGTAAAGACATGTGATGAAAATTATATTCGTCTTGGATGCGAAGAGGAATTTAGAATCACAATTATGATTATGAGTTATTCATATGATTGTGGACCAGAACTGTTGATTGATGTTACAGGGATAAAACATTGTTGGTCGATTTTTAACATGGAGAAGATAATAGACTTTATGTTCTATTTGACTCTTCTAATGGATTGCTCGTTCCGCTGCAACTATGGTTGAAAATTTTTATCATCTACCATATGTTTTAAATCTCTGATTTATTACTGTTGAAGGCTATTGATAATTTATTTATCTTTAGTCATGATATTCTTTACTGGGCTAGTTGAGCTCACCTTTTTGCTTCACAATTTCTTTCTGGTAATAAGAGTGTAGCTGGGTCGAGCGTGGGTAACAAGGGAATAGAATGGTGGTCTCTAGCTGTGAAGTTCTCCCTAAGCAGTATAGAAAAGTGTGTTGTATTTTATACATCATTTAGTAGTTATATTTTGTGAATCCAATAGGGTGAGGCGAACCCAACGTTGGAAGGGTGTTTTACCACTATCATACAAGATGTCTAATGACATACAACCTCGTGTTATCATAAGACAGGGTTGTGTACATCCACTTGCTGAGTATATCTACGAGCACTACCTATATGATCTTAGAGTTTATTTGAAATATAATTTTGAACTGGAAACGGTGGAGATAGTTATATGTCAAGAGAAGACTCAGCATTGAAAAGGACATGATAGTAATCTTCTCGTTTTTCTTTGAGGTCTATTAGGTCAACCAAGGATAATTATGTGGGCATATGATATCTATCATAACCTAGACGCATGGCCTCCAATGTATGAAGGTTTTCTTGAGCACTTCCCAAAGGTTTTAATTTCTAAAACAGTTTTAGACTATACCTTTATGTAAAGTGCCATTGTGACGTGCTATCCAAGGTTGGGATGAGAGTCATAGTTGGTATATATTTGTATCAAAACTCACAGAATATGTGTTGTTGTATTTTGCACGATAATTGTTGTAATAAAGTTGTAGTTATTTTCTGTACCATGTATTTGGCGACTCAAAATAGGTTGGATGGATTGGACCTATTTTGGGGGCGTTACACTCGGGGCCATTGCTGAGTGTTGAAGCTGATTGCATGGATTTGAAACAAGTATTTATGGGGTTATCTCCGGAACTGCATCTGCATGCCTCGGGGTTGTCTCCGAGGTTGATACTATTTTTTCCAGTGTTGTTTCTGGGACTGAGACTGAGTATCTCGAGGTTATCTCCGAGATGACACGGTCTTCTCCGATATGATTTTCGGTATTTGAACTGCATTCCTTGGGGTTATCTCCGAGGTTGAAACTGAAACTTCCTATGTTGTTTTCGGGGTTGAGGTTGAAACTTCCAGTGGTATTTCTGGGACTGAGTTGGATGTCTCGGGGTTATCTCCAAGATGGTAATACTGAATATCCTAGGGTTGTCTCTGGGATTGAACTGAGCTGTCTTCCAGGGTTATCTCTGAAACACGATTCTGCCCTCTTGCAATGTTAGTAACAGGTATGCAAAAAATTTTGTGTGTCTACAAGATGTATGATAATCATGTTATTATGTGTTACGTGATGCATGAAAATTGTTAGATTTGCTGGGTTGTCGAGCTCAACCTTGTAAATAATCACTTTTGTAGGTTAAGGATTCAAGGTAACATTATGTGCTACTTGAAAGACATGAGTCAGATGTGATACTTGAAGATTTATACACTTTCGCTGAGTTATTATTATTTGAACCATGTTTAAGGTTCCGAATAGTGTATAATGTTTAATAGATGTTGAGTTATAAAGTTTAAGTTTTGTTTGTTGTATGAAAGGGTATTGAACCTGGATGTAAGTTTTATTTATTAACTATGATAAGGTGAGTAATAAGATATGTATGGTTTAAAGGTAGGTAAAGATAAAGGTTTTAAGAAATATTCTTGATAAGTCACAATGATTATGTAATGATAAACTGTCAAGTTTGAGTTATCTGATATGTAAAGGTTATTAGATTGAAATGTAAAATTTTATATAATAACTTTGATGAAGTGAATTATAAAATAACTTGATTCAAAGATGTGTATATGATAAAGGTTGATTCAGGAAATTAAAGTAAGAAGATAGAAAACTTTAAATTATTCCGCATTTTATTAAGTTTAACATCGAATAATGATGTAAAATCATAAGTTAGACGTATTATTAACGACCGAGGTCGAGAGATGAATGGTATAAATTTTGGGGTCGTTACAAAACTTGCACCGTATAACGACACTCAAAATATCTAAATACTCACAAAAATATGCTCGATATTATAGAGAGAGAAAA
Organism: Panax notoginseng; assembly: GCA_016801055.1. Taxonomy (NCBI): domain Eukaryota; kingdom Viridiplantae; phylum Streptophyta; class Magnoliopsida; order Apiales; family Araliaceae; genus Panax; species Panax notoginseng. The sequence continues at coordinate 117,267,302 of CM029016.1, forward strand.
CTTCATATTCTGGTGTGATTTTTAATTCTAACCTAAACACCCTATTTATAGGAAAATGCTTAGAATGTCGAAGTAGAAAATTTAATAAAATATTATTAAATTTAATTTTTTTTCTTACGCACAACACATCACAGTCTCAGCACTCCACAAGTGGGGCCCACCTTACAAAAAACGTTTTTCTTAAAAAAATATTTTTAACTCCAAAAATTAATTATTCTGAAACTTCAATAATTCATAATAAATAGCTCTTTTATCAGAAAAAATTCGAATCTTATGTCCATTCCATAGGAAATTTAATTCTGTACAAATTTGTAGAAGAAAGTTTTTTCAAATTCTAAACAAAAAATGACCGAAATCCACATATGGATGATTTTCAACAACTCTATTCCAACAAAATATTGATAAAACACCTCAGCGTTAATTCCTTCATTTATATCTGCATAAAATAAATATTTTCTTATCATATAAATCAATAATTAATCATTCACAAATAATATTACAGAACTACAATGCTGATAATTAGGTCGTTCCTAGGAAAGAAGGGGCTTTTCGATAAGGATTTCTCCATACTGGCACGCAATTAGATGACCAAACCCCTTTCCTATACAGAACTTTCTTAGACATTGCCAATAATGCTATCTAATAATATTATTTAAATAATATGAATTATTAATCTAATAATGGAAAATATTGTGCAGTGACAATTATTGAAACAACAGTAATATAAAATATCAACATAGTAATTATTGAATCAATAAAATAAAATATTTAACAGTAATTACTATAACAATTATTGAGTAGTGTCTTCTTACGTAAGAATCAATAATTAGAATTATTGTGCAATACCGTGTGCTACTGTGCAACAATGCGTATTACTGTATTTTAACCACCGGGTATTCCAACAGTGTTAACGGTAACTAACTACGCCGTTATTTATAAAAAAAACTCAAACTTGTTGTCTTCTTCATCCAACAATATTCCGTTATGGGGCCCACAAATGGCTACGTCATCGTATGAATATTTCCCGACAACAAGTATATTCCACGACCAAACAAATATTCCCCGACAACAATGAATATTTTATAATCACTTGCTTATTTAAAATATTTGCGCATTTTACCCATAACTAACCACATTAATAAAATCAACCCCTTACTATTTCAAAATAATAAATAGAGGAAATTTAATTTAATTTATAAAAAGTTGGGGTCTTACATAGGCTATAACCTTAGGATAGAGGGAAGCGTTGAAAACACAAATAACTCAAATAGAGTTTAAAGGAGATGAATTAAATAAATTCATCGTAAAATAAAATAAAAAGTAACTTATATAAAACTATTAGTTGTTGTGTGTATATAATATGTATTATGTACTAATCAAGACAATTTATATGTAGATGTCAGGCGAAAAAGGATTAGGATACTCTCAGATCGTAAAGGAGCAAATCACTCCAACCGAGCCAATATCTAAGCCAATAGCTGAAATAAAGGCTCACATTGAAAGCAACCCTGAAGAGGTGATCATATTGGAAAATGTAGTATCGAAACCAGAAATAGTGGTACTAACAAATAGTGATTTAGACACGGAAGTTGGAGCTGATCAAGCATCAACGGAAGTGCAGAATCTGTGGAACAAGGTTTCTTCTCTGGAAAAGTTGTGGGAAATAGAAAGACTATTAAATAGTCAATTGCAAAAGGAGTTAATCGAAATAATGGACGAACAAGCTAAACTGAAGATCCAAATTGATCAGATGGGAGCCAAATGCAGCATATCGTGTGCTGCTCCAAGCAAGAAGGGGAAAAGAAAGATGAATGACCGTGATCTAGAAAATTTTGATTATAACCAATGGAACTTTAAAAGAATAGGAAAGTGTACAAACCGTAAAAGAAAACATTTATTTCTTTCAGCTAACGTCTATTAATTGATATTACTTGTTGGGCAATTAAATGTTCATTCTTGCTTTAAATTTAAATGTTTTCAGCTAAGCTTGATCGACCAGAAGGTTCTGGCAAGGACAATGGAAAGGGAAAGCTGAAGGGATCAGATAGATCATATTGTGCTATTTGTAATAAATGTAGTTATGTATTATAATAATTTACTATTTATCATGTAATGAATGACTTAAAGGTTATCGTAGCTGGGAAGTAGACAACTTTGATATAATATCTATACTTAATTAATATATTAAGTAGTTTGAATAAATGTTATCGTGGAGCACCAAGTACAGGTTTCAAGTACCCGGATTTGAGGGCGTCACAATTCCCCTCCTCTTCAAAAGGATTTGTCCTCACATCTGGCACCTCCTCCTTTCGAAAAAATTTGTCCACAAATTTGATCCTACACCCAAACATACTAAGTTAGTAGCATCAAACAAAACACACACACCAATCTCAACTTGCAAATGATATACATAAGAAATATCAACAATACAAGTATGAATATGAGAAAAATCATTAAAAACTCCAACTCCTTTAAAGAAAAAAGCAAGATGATGCCCTTCCACTCGTAGATCAGTTACTTCCAAAACATTAACTATATAAACTAATCTACTATCTACTAAAATAATCATGAATGCAATACAAATAAGAATATTAAAAGTCCTATATCCTCCTGGATCAAAAGTCATCACGCATAACTCTTCATGTGGTCGATTCTCCCAATGATGAATCCCCGGATCAAAAGTCAATCTAATGATCTCGTCCATTCGTAAATAAAATAACGTCAATGATCTTGAGTCAAATGTCAACTTTTAAAACTCATCATGTCGGATAAGCCCATACACCTAAATTCCTAAATTAAACACAAAACAAAACAAATCAACAAGTTCTTTTTATCTAATCACAAAGAAATCAAATAACTCAAAATCACATTAATATTCTACTAGAACAAAAATCTTAACACTTCCCAGTAGACTCTCAATGCAATGCTCGAATTGATTTGCAAGATCCATGATTCCCTCGATGAATATGATCCTATCACGAATCTGTAAAACACAAACAACCTTCCTCTTTCCATTGACGTTAACACAGTCAAGATCAAATAATAGCACCAATGGATTAAAAAGGTCACAATCACAAGTTGAAAATTCAATAACATATTTACGATGATTACAAACAAACTCAACACATGCTAAAGAATTTTCCAAATTGTTGACAAAAATTGGAATATCATCAAAATAGACATGATCAATTTTCCCCATGAAAGAATGCAAAATATGATTAAATATGAAAACATTTAATGCATTAGCTATTCCGAATGATTTAACTAAACATGCATGTAACCCATATTGCACCATATCTTGGTAATAATCACTTTTCAAAACAATACCATATGATAGCAAATTATGCAATGAAAATTTCTCGAACGAACAAGCATGAACACTACCATTGTCAACTAATGACAAATCATGTAAAGATTGACTAGAATGAAAATCTAATTCAACATATGGATAAGAAAATCTAGAATAAATTTCATGCAAGTAATAACGTTGAGAACGAGAAAACATATCATGATCATAAACTAACTCAAAAAAGATCAAATATCCGCCATAGCTTATGATAAAACTGATTCTACCCTTAAAATAGCTAACAACAAATTTTCCAATGGAAGAATGCAAAACATGTTTTAAATAACTCTTGAAAACACTAGATGCATTAGTTAATCTAACAGAAATAACTATCCATCTATACAATTCACATGTTAAAATAATTTTCTAATTTCCATATTCTCTCATACTAAATTGATTAGGCATTATCGTCACATGATCATCATATTTAGACGAAACACAAGTATTATGCGATTTATCAATCATATTATCTAAACAAAGAAAGGAATAACGATACTTGTTTACTAATTCAAAATCGATGAATAAACTCGTTGTCCCATCCTCCTTAAGAACTATGATCTCAGCACACGAACTCATGTCTTCATCCACGATACCCACTTTCACCAACTCTCCAACCCGCCTCGGTAACTCCGTCATCTTCTCGGGAATACTATCTGTGATGCCCCCAAATCTGGATATCTTCCAACCCGACAGATGGTGCAACACGGTGCTACTGTTCACACACACATTCAATTGAAATACCTCAAAAGAGTGAATATGTCTTCTATATATTACAAAATAATATTTCCCTTCCCAGGTTCTTTGTAACCATTACATATGTTCTTCGTCATAGTATCAAATAAATACGACATTCATACTATATTATTACAAGGACAACTACTTATCCACTTTAGCCTTTCCTTTATCCTTACTGGATCCTCCGGTCCGTTCATTCTTAGCTGCATTCATATGGTTCAAGAAAGGGTGAGCATAACTAGCTCAGCATGTATAACAATTTCATTTGAGCAATATGTTTGAATCATATATATGTATACATACATATATATATATATATATATATATATATATATATATATATATATCTTCTATAACTGAATCAATAGTTATGAAGTACTATGGATAATTCAAAATAGCACTTCTCTTTTCTTTAAAATGTTTAACAATGAACCACATCTGTTGAACCTTGATTTTGGTCCAAGACCTTGAGCATTTCATTCTTTCTTTAAAAAGGACAACCCGACACCAAGTCCGTAAGTACGACATTTCTTACAAGCACGTCTAGGTGATCAGCCTATAGTACTCTATGTTGTACAACAATACTTCATTAAACATATTTACGTTTAAGTTTTGGCAACCTCACGTGCCTGTTGATTGACGATAAAACATTTATTTAGTCATACTCAGTCTTTCTTTGAATCCATACCAAACTGTTGGCATAAGGTAGCAACATCAATAATATTTTGATAGATGGTAATGAAATCCACAAATTACATTAAGTCTAGCCGAAGGAATTGGCTTCGACTTCTTTGTACATCAATTAATGCGAAAATTCATGAATCGTAAAGATTGTCTGCAATAAACATAGACAAGGGTTTAGATCACTTGCCTTTAGCATCTTCTACTATTAATTCACTTCTCTTTTGAGTCTTTATAGATTCTACATCACGTGATTACATAGCATACAACATTTGGTCCTAAACGATCATCAAGTATTGACATTAACTTATCTTCTGATTCTTCTCGGTCTAATTATCCATTTGCTTAACTAACATTCATTAGGTTAGTTAACGTTCATTACGGTTTTATAACATATTATTGTTATAGGTAATCTTATTCATTCAATGCTTAAGTAATTACATTTCAAGTAAACTCAACCATTTATTCAACGTGCGTACGATTTTCGTATTAATAAACTTACTTTGATTTTACGTTTTCGTAACCTTTCGTTAACTTTTAATTGTTAATCATAAGGTTTTAATCATCCTTAATGATATTACTCTAATTAAAGTCATAATTCACCTTCAATCAACTTCTCCTTTCTTTATATTCATTATCATTCTTCTCTGCCTCTTGCCTAGTACAGGCGCTGCGACGCCAGTTTCCTTCTTATATGTCGCACTGCAGTGCGACTCATCAGTGTCAGGGATCTGGGCATGGCGCTGCAGCACCATGTTCATAGGCTTGGGTGGCGGTGCGACGCTGACCCTGAGCCTTTAATTTTTTTTAAAGTTTTTCAATTTCAATCCTTTCCGGGCTCGTAACTTAATCGTTATAAGTTAGAATTGGCTCGTTCAAAAGTCGTTATCTCATATATCTTGTATACTATGTTTTCATTAGGATAACTTACATTTTCGAATTCGTTAACATTAAATTCATTATTTAAATTTCTTATTACGCGTTCGTTAAACGTTCGTGAGCGTTTATAGCTCGTTTCTTCGTTTTAAGTCAGAACTCGACCATTCTTAAGTCCACAACTCTTGAATGTAAAGTTCTACGATACACCATCAAAAACTAAGGTTTTCGAGTTAAACGACGACTTTTAAATTTCATTCCGAGAATTTTATGAATTCAAAGATTATCGTCTAATCTCGTAAATTTTGTCATAACTTCGTTACTTGAGTTTTTTACTCCGTTTCTAATGGATTCATTCCATTAGCACAACATATATCATATAATCCAACATCTGATGGTTTTAAACTTGTCCATCAACAACATATGATAAATTTTCATGTGTTCTTCATTCATTCATATTTCTATTAGTATGATTCCACATGTAACATGGTTTATTAATGTTCAAATTCACTAATAACCATCCTTGTTACTCCTTATGATACATGTTCCACCAATATCCACTTCTATATCATGACTATAAATGAAGATATGAAGATTAATGGTTAAAGATTTATTACCTTTGATGTTCTTGCTTTTCTTCTTTTTCTTTGATTAGTTGAATTAACTGCCACTTCTCTCTCAATATTAGTGCTCTAAGATGTTGGTGATTTGGACAAGCAACAAATGATTCACCAAGCTCTCTACTTATAAGCTTTGTAAAGTGAGGGCAAAAGAGTAAAAAGGCCACCCCACCTCCTTACTATTCCACCTCCTTACTATTCCTAACTTGTTAACAAAGTCACCTCTTTTTCTTGGCCACCAAATGGCCAGCTATGACTAACCATGGGGGGCCCACATGGGTTTCCCCATGGGTTTTTCTCACCTGGTGCCCCATCAGTTCGATCCATGGGTTTGGTTCTTGGTTTGGGCTTAGGTTTAATTAACTTTGGACCTAACATTAGGCTTGCATTTAATTATCCTTGGGCCTTAACATATTCCACTTGGGCTTGCTGTGACGCCCCCAAAATAGGTATATATCACCCATTCTGAGTCGTCAAATATATGGTACAAAATTTAAATACAAACTTTATTTATACAATACGACAAAAGCGTAGCTGAGTGTTTTTACATGAATATTATCTCATAGACAATATCCAAACTCAAATGGAGTCCTCATTACACTTATTATCACACTATTTCATAGAATAGTGAGGACTACTATAGCCACCTATCCTGGACCATCACTCAGTTTTTTGACTCGTCCCAGCTATATTCTTATTTCCTGAAGAGAACAATGAAAGCAAAGGGTGAGCTCAACTAGCCTAGTAAAGAATATTATGACTAAGATAATACAGGATAAATTATCGTTAGCCTTCAACAGTGTTAAACTAATAGAATACAATAAACAACAAGTTTAACTGCAGCGAAACACACAATCCATTAGAAGAGTCAAGTAGAGCATGATATCTACTATCTTATATGATTTAAAAGTTTATCATCAATTTTATCCCTGAGACTTAGCTTAATAAATAATCCACATCACTGAATTATCCATGCACTACGGGCCAATGATATTCATTAGTATCACATCCACAAATTATCCATTCACTACGGGCCAAGGATATTCGTGTTATCACCCATGGTCATGATCATGCCAACAACTATCCATCAATGCACTATGGGCCAATGAGGACTTTTACCACATCATTTGTAACATTACAGGTCATGATTATATCAAATAATCCCTGGTCATAATCATACCAATCAGCAGTCCATCTATGCACTACGAGCCAAAGATGACTTTCATCACAATATAAGCATGAGGATGATGACAAAGATATAAGAATTCAATTAAATGAGAGTAAGGATAAATTTTACAGATTTATAATTTAATTTATCCAGAATTTAATAATGTCCAAATGGTCAACATGATACTGCTTTGTGGAGTAAAATTCAAGAATCATATTGTATCAAAAATAATTTGGACCGAAAAGAAATTAATTTTTGTCATGAATAGTGCCCCGGGTGAATAGTACCTGAGTGAATAGTATCCCGTGAATAAGTGTCGACGTCGGGATTTTTAATTGTCCCTTTCCGTTACTTGTTCTTTGGTGTTCTCATTTTAGGTGAGATTTGTTTGAAAAAACAAGTGAAAAAGGTTCGACATGTATAATGTCGACGATGGACTGTTAAGAGTCGCCAATTGATTTTTTTAAATGGTTATACCAACACAACCGAGAAAAGGTTTGCACATTGACCCAGTGATGTGACACTGCTAAACGGGTCGGTGAAACCGAGATTCATTAGGGTATGGGGACTTGGTTATGCGGAGGGAAGGTGTTAGGCACCACCCCCCCCCCCGACATCCGTGTTACCACGGTGACCACCTCTTTTCAAGGAACTGTTATCTGAATGTGTGTGTGTGGGTCAATGTGTTGTTATTTAGAAGTAGTATGAGGCCTCGTTCTCACCTATATACACAGGGTTTTAATTTTATGTAAAAATTCAATTTTAAGCAAGATATGGCAGTGATGTTTTATAAAAGAGGTTTTTCAAACCCTGATGCTCAATAGTAATTGAGACCTTTTACACTCCCATTTTATTAAGTGCTCAGCTTGATTGATTTTATTTTACGAATGCGAGGCATCCGTATGAAAATAATGTACAAAAAGGTGTTGAATTCCTCGTGGGTATGTAAACCATCTGAGGAAATCCAGACACCGCAGAATAATTTACAAGCTGCTCACAGCTGAAAATGTTCATCACGGGAACCGAATCTAGATCCAATGGGATGAATCTGTGATCACATGATTCCTAGGCTCACATGATGCCGCAATTGATATAAACGCAGTAAGCAGGTATATATATAAAAGTTGTAAATATATATATATATATATATATATATATATATATATATATATATACATGATCACCAACCACGAAGTACCTTCATGGGGGATCAGAAATATAAATAAAGCTGTAAAAGCTATCAACCACCACGGAGGAAACTCCAGGCGGGAGGAAATGTACAGAAAGCTATAAAAACGGTCAACCACCACGAAGTAAACTCCAAGTGGGATGAAATATAAATATATATATATATATATATATATATATATATATATATATATATATATATATATATAAAAGCATGAAAACGCACCGGATATAAAATTCAGGCTCATCGGACAAAGTCCAACAACAGTTAATATATATAAGTATATATATATTAAAGCAGTAAACGCACCGGATGTGAAATCCAGGCTCACCGAACAAAGTTCGATAGCAATTCATATATATAATTATATATATAAGAAAGCCATTAAATGCACCAGACATAAGTCTAGGCTCATCGAACAGAGTTCGACACGCAGTTCATATATATAAATGTATATATATACAAAAGCAATTAAACGCTCCAGACCGAAGTCTAGGCTCAATCGAGGCATAACACGATAATGTTAGTCCATATATATAAATACATATATATAAATATATATGTATATACAAACTAAAAATAAACCACGGACCGAAGTCCGGGCAAAATGTGCAACACGACTCTCAACGTGTAGAAGGGTGTGTGCAAAGATGAAGAGAAAAACTTTAAAGTGTGAAAGAAGGCTTATAGTGGGCTGCCAAAGAAGACTTCAATATCTTTAAAGTGGGTAAACACTGGCTTTTGTAGGTATAAAATAAGCTATATGTGAGCTCACAAGTGTTTAAAATGAGAAAGCACTCAGTCTGGGGTGAGTACAGAGCAAATTGGGCAGGGCTTCCTCGCCGTTTTCTCTTACAAAATGACCACCCCAAGCCCTCTATTTATAGAGGGTGGAGCCGCAGGTGTACCTACGGCTGAGCCGCAAGTGTACCAGAGGCAACCCGGGTGGGCCCAGGTTTTTTGGCTCGGGTCGTCTCGAAGTACGTGCACTCAGGCACTGTAATGTCCACTCGAACTTTTAGAAGTGCAATCCGGGCATCCGTTTGAGGTATACAAGACCTATTTTAGACCGCCGTTGTCGAGAGTTGTACGATAGCATGGGATTAGAGTTTGTGCAAAGTCATTGAAGATGGGACGGTGCCCTCCGGTCTTCAAGCTTCAACTTTCATCTGTTACCCCGCACAATAGTCAATCAGGATTGATTAGTCTTGTGGGACATTATTGCGTAGATATGTTGAGGCGACGTGGCGTGACATCGTGTTGGTCAGATGACGATGTTGCCCCTCACCGGTGTTATCGTCGGATTGGGCTGATAAAGCAGACGTTGCTCAGCTTCGCTGAGATTGGACTGCTGTAATTTGTTGAAGGTCCTCATTGTCATCCTTGAGGTGTGTCTATCTTCCCGATGTTATCGTCGAGCTGGTACAGTGGATCTCGTTGTGAGCGTCGAGATTGAAGCTGGTTGCATTTGTAACAAGTATTTTTGGGGTTATCGCCGAAATTGCATTCCTTGGGGTTATCACCAAGGTTAGTGGCTATTCCCATGGTTAGGACTGAAACTGGATACCTCGGAGTTATCTCCGAGATTAATCGGTCTTCTTTGGTGTGTGTTCCGGTATTGTATCTGCATGCCTTGGGGTTATTTCCGAGATTATTACTCCCAGATTGCGATCCGAGGTTGATGCTGAACTTTCGGTAGTATCCGACATGGATATGGATCGTCTTCCAGGGTTCCCTCTTAAAAGACGAATCTGCTCTCCTGCAATATTAGTGACAGGTGTACAGAAAATTTCGAGTGTCTATAGATGCCCCTCTTTATCATACTCATGCATGGCGATGCATGGGTAGGATAAAGAATCCTAGACACTTGAAATGCAAAATGCAACAAGATAAACGTGATACTATGGATAGCAACATGATGCAAATGTATGATGCATGTGTATGGGGTTGTGGCCCAACATGTTGGGGATGATTACTGGCTCCCTGTTACTTCAACTGGGGGTTGGCAACGATGACCAGATTTGATGTGTAATCCGAATCTGTTAGGACGTTGATGTTGGAGTTATCACCAACTTCCTGGATAATGACTTGATCCTGCAGCTGTACCTCTTATGTGTAAGAGATCTGTGGGGATAAAGCTTGATCTGTTTGAGGATGTGTATAACATATTACATCATCTATCCTCTTTGATGACATTGACCTCTCCTGGTTAGTATCGCCAGAATGTGCCAAGATTCTGTTGGGTTTACTGTCAACAGCAAATGTTGTCAGGGATGTCTGACCTTCGTTGACGTGTACTTCACCGACATGTGAATCAACTGCTAAAAAATCCTGTAGGATATGCTGTCAAGGCTACTTGACCTCCGCTGACATGTGAATCAATGGAACATTGTGTTGTGACCCCCGCCGGGGATCTGAGCGGTCAGGTGTGAAAACCTCGAATAGCTTCAAAGCTTTGATAGGTTTAAATCGCTATCGGCTGTAATAATATCAAGGCTACTTGAACTTCATTGATTTGTGTGTCAACGAATGAGCATGCGTTGTAACCCCCGCCGGGGATTTCACGTTGTAACCCCCGTCGGGGATTTCACGTTGTAACCCCTGTCGGGGATTGCTTGTGTGAAAAGATTAGGGTGACAACCTTACGCTGACGGCATCGGACCTCTGTACGGTATTACCGAATGTGGTATGCAAAGACTTGAATCATCGGTATAGTAAACCCTGTGTTCGGGGGAATACCAATGGATGAAAAGAAAGCCACAGTTGAATCCAGAAAAACTAAGGTTTCAGGCTATTCTGCTCAATCGCGTAGCGTTTTTATCCTGGGTTTGACCTTTTCAGCTTCTAAGAACTCCTTTGCAACTCGAACTGGACTGAGCCAGAGTAATGGGATCCGCATAGGAGTGTCGCAGGTGCACCTACTGTAGCCGCAGATGGGCCTGCGGCCAACCGTGGATGATAAATTCCAGCTGGTTGGTCTCACAAGTCACTTTCAACTTGCTTCGCATAGAGAAAACAGCGAGCCATCTTCAGATCTACTAAGTTCGGGCTGCTTTCTACAAATTCTATTACCGTACGAGTGTTCTACACTATCCTGGTAACATATGCCTGTATTTTCTCTCATTTCTGTCCGTTGGATTTTGAGTTATCGCATGAAATGCATCTAAACACATAGCAGTGATTATGTATGCACAAATGACTAGATAAAAAATATTCAACATAGTAAATGTTAGTATTAAACCATGCTGAACATAATGATGTGAAAATTTTTGACTTTTGAGACAGTCAAATTGGCACCTTTTTTGCTATTTTTTGTCCTTTTTGAGGTCCAATGAGCATAAGGTAGCAAGACAAAATACTCCTAGTATTGAGGTTGGCCTGATGCATGATGATTTTAATTTTTAATGCATATATTATGTATATGACTTTGGGGCAGGTGTGCTACTGATTGACCACCTAAACATGCCTGTATGCATGTGGATAGTCCTATTTTCAGAGAGGACTATGGCAAAAATTTTCCAAATGTAGGCATTGGGTAGTCATGCATTTTAACTCTACTATATATGTTAAAGTAAATGCATGCATGCATATAGTCATAAAATGCATTCTAGAAAGCTCCAAGTAAGGAAATACCACACTCTTTCTGAGGTGATTTGGAGACTTGTTGTCCAGATACTATGGATCTGGATCAGCCGAGCAGTTCCTATAGGACCACTTCTGGTGTACGGCGGAGGGCTTCTGAAGTACCTCCTCCCTGTTCTGTCAGACAGCCTCGACGATTGGTGGAGGCCGTGATACGTCCTGTCCAGGTAGATGTTCCAGACGTTGAGGACGAGGAGGCGGATATTTCGATAGAGGATCCCGCTCCTGCTGCACATGTCCCTCGCAGGGAGCTTCCGAGCATTCAGGTGGTGAACTCAGAGTTGCTGGGTGACTTGGGCAAACATCCATCGATGTATTTGCATGCTAACGAGGTATGGCGTTAGACTTTGATATTCCTTCTTTCCTATTGATGAGGATTAAAGGGTTTTGATGTTGATCTGCATTTCATGCAGGTTCCTGGTTTTACACAGCCTCAAGGGAACTGGTTCAGCATTCACTCCATGTATCAGGCGCTTCATCCTGACTATAGAGCGGTAGTGCATGAGTGGGGTTTTGGGGCATTTTTCTCCATCATTCCCCGTCGTTGTCCCTGGGGTTACCTCAGGGCATTGTTTGAGTGATGGTTTCATCAGACTCAGTCACTCTATTTGTTGGATTGCGAGGTGATGATGACGCCTATGGATTGGCAATTTATCACAGGTATGGAGTTTGGAGGGGAGCCAGTGCCTTGTATGGCAAATATTACCCCTACTGCCATTAGATCCTTATTAGGAGTTCCGGCGGTAGCGCTCAAAGGCAGGACTGTCCGTTCAGGTCCTTTGAGCGTAGATGCTATGAGTGGGCTATTGAGTGAGCCTATGCCTGATGATGTCAGAATCAAGGATCGCGTTTTGCAGCGATTATTCCTGATGATCATTAGAGGCTGCTTCATAGCAGATAACTCTTCCACGGTATCTTTCGCTTTGATCAGCTATACACGTGATGTGGACCGTATTGGAGAGTATGATTGGGGCTCCTACACCTTTGCCTATTTCCTCCGGGGCATGCGTATGCACTCACAGGGTTTGACCGAGGCTTGGCTAGGATTTTACCCATTTCTGCTGGTGAGTATTTCTCTTGTCATTTACCATGTATAGGTTAAGAGTGTTAACTGATAGAAGATGTTTGCCTTTGTGTTGGTAGTTTTGGGCCTATGAGAGCCTTCCATGCTTGCGTCCTGTGAGTGTGTTAGGTTTAGACACCTATCCACGAGGACGACGATGGCATCATTCGATTCTGCCAGAGGTCCCTGTGGCTGAGGGATTCACTCATTGCTGTATGCAGCTGGAGTTACTGACGGCCGACACCATCACATGGCTTCCCTATTTCGGGGAACACCTGACCGTGGATTTTGAGGATGGATACCCGACTGGAGTCGAGTATGTGATTTCCACCAGGAGAGTTCCTCTCTTCACAGATGGAGGCTGGGAGCTCTATTTAGGAGAGCGTGCTATTAGGAGCACCACAGGGGAGATTCGTATACTGATCTTATCTCCTGCCAGGCGTTATTGGCCTGTATCGCAGTCGCCCGCCATTGATATCCCATTGTTGGGGGTTGACGGTTTTGCATTGTCATAGGGTCCATATACTCAGGAGACGTTCCATCGGTGGTGGTCCCCTCGCACTATTGGAGCTCAGTCCCGCGCCACACAGTTTATAGGGGATATGGTTCCAGGATCCTTGATGATGAGGGATTGGATAGCTTGTGTCCGAGATCCGACTCGTATGACCCAGATTGATAGTTTGACCCGGCAGTTGGACCAGGCACATATATTTATCCGGCATTTGGGCAGAGATCCAGCAGAGGCGGCTTCATTTGATCCTTCTAGCTCCGGCGCTGGCCCCTCAGGTGACCCATTCAGTTTTGCCGACGCAGATCCTCCTCTATATAGGCCTGACATTCCTGTTGATAGAGATCCAGTGACTCAAGAGGAGTTACATCAGGTGGATAGGATTGATGATGTGGACATCGACACCATTGTCTTCTTCTGATGTATATTCTCGTTATATATTTTGATAGGCCTCTATTAGATATTGGGTGGCTATGCCCCATTCTCGCTATATTTTTTGATAGGCCTTTGTTAAATATTGGGTGGTTGTGCCCCATTTCCCTGTATTTGTAGCTGTACAGAGATGATGTATTAGATGATGATATACTTAGGAATGTATGCACTATTTTTTTCATTCCCTATATCATATTGCCATCTATTATCTGTTATGCATGTATCATGTTATGCATATGTATGTATGTCCAGAGATATTTGGTATTGACCCCTGGATGGTCTTATGACAAGGCCAGCACAGATGTCTTCTTCGACAGTTAGCCGCGTAGATCATACCCCACCGTCAGTGGTGGTATCAGGTATGAGATCGTGGTATGATAGCATGTCACCACCAGACAGGGTGACTGTAGATCATTTATTGCAGCATACCATGACCTTTTTTACTTTTCAGGTTCCCGCAGGATTTGTGGATGGGATAATAGAGCATTGGCTACCGGATAGGCAGGTATTTTGATTCGGCATCCATGAGTTGACTCCTACGCTGGAGGAGTATGCACGATTGACGATGCTGCCTCTAGACAGACCTTGCGTGCATTTGGCTTTGGGAGACATGAGCAGACGATTCATGACTCTCACAGGATTGAGGCGCAGAGTGGTACAGGATGAGTTGACATCTGGCCACGTGATATCCCAGCATTTTCTGTACGACAGATTTGGCTCGGAGGATAGCTATTCACGACATTCTGGGGATTTCACCACACCGGAGGCTCATTGGCGCTTGGCCAGAGTTAACGTATTGATGCTATATGTATTATCATATATGTATATGTTGCGGTATATGGATGAGATAGATATAGGCATTGTCATGGCCGTGAGAGCTCTCAGGGAGGGTCGTACCATTGTACCTATGATTGTAGCAGAGACCCTGCGGTCGGCATCATATTGTTGCACGTATCCTGCAGGAGTGTTCACAGGTAGCTTAATCATGTTATATGTATGGTTCATGTCACACTTGAGACCGATTGGCACTTTTAGACGGCATGGGTACTGCTTCACCCATGATGTAGCTATGTCATACTCTTTTCAGCCATCAGAGTGTATAGATGCTCTGTCCTGGTCCACATTCTTGGCAGATATCAGAGATCCATTCAGCATATTGCTGTGTTCGGGGCTTAGCTCACCATACAGCTTCATTACTCATGCTCCGATCATGGACTATCTCCCTCTGGCTGGTTTGAGGGGAGTGACCACTTATCACCCATTGGCCGTGATGTCGCAGTTCGACCAGTTCTAGGATTTTCATCCTTTTAAGGGGGCAACAGGTCAGCGTTCAGCTTCTCGGTACCTCTTAGCAGAGGACCGATCTCGGGTATATGCTTGCTGGGATCGGCGTGAGATAGTAGCTTTTTCTGTCAGTCATCCTGGTTATTCCGCATAGTATTCCGCGTGGATGGAGACAGAGATTTTATCGGCTGCAGCAGTATTTGCAGTACCGGAGCGTGAGTTAGATGATGTAGAGCCCATGGAGGACATTGATACCTACATTGAGGAGGAGCCTACTGCTGGGTTGCCAGCATTTCTTCCGGATTCTCCTAGTACCAGTACTGTTGTGATTCAGCACTCGGCACAGTACTTAGAGTAGAGTCTTCATCTGATGACCTTTAAGAGAGATCAGATTCGATCTATGATGTCGACTGCTCTTGATGGGAGGGAGGCCGCTCTTTTGGAGAGAGACGAGGCCTTGGCTCGTAGAGATGTCACCATCGTTGAGCGTGATGAGGCTATATCAGCCAGAGATGTAGTGATAGTTGAGCGGGATATCGCCATATCTGCCTGGGATGTAGCCGTCACAGATAGTACTGCAGTGAGGTCCCTTACCACTGGCATGATCGCAGAGATGAGCACATATATTGATGATCATATGGTCACCATGCAGATGGCTACAGATCTGTTGGGTCGTATGGATATTCTCATACAGGAGACCACAGTTTTACCTCCATCTTCTGAGAGGGACGCCATGTTGGGCTTGTTAGCTCGCATATACCCTGACTTGTAGGTGATCTTGTATTTTTCTGCACAGACTAGCTTAGCCATTTTGTCATGTACAGTTTACATTGTGAATATCAAACAGCATTATATATATGACATGGAAATATATTTTTGATCACTTCCCTTTTAGATATTCCTTGCTGCTTGCTTGATATTTTGCCTGTTGCTTCAGGGCTTGTGATCGTGATGTATTATGAATTCCTTCTCAATGGATGGACATTGAGTTGTCTCTAGATAGTTCAGAATGGATCATCGATCTGTATGTATCCCTACCATCTCTCGGTGTCTTGGGACTGGTTTCTATATGGAAATGAGGAGAGGAGTGTGGCTTTCCTCTCTGAGATTGACCGCACCACAGATGGTCGCCAGCACTTCTATTCAGGAGAAGCCTAGTTAATTCTATCTCTTATGGATTGGTGTTGCTCTTCGAGGTACAATCGCCGCTTAGATGGTAGCCGAATCTCCTATTTGGGAGGAGTTCAGGTAATTCCACCCCTTTGGTCTGAAGCCGGATGAAACGTAGTGGATTGAAGGATGATCCCAGTACCAACTGACAAAGGTTTGTGTTTTGGTAGGGGTGAGACCGCACCATGAATGGCTGCCTACGTACTCCTATTGAAGAGGAGATCAGGTCTGCGTAGTTCGAACCTGGTGTAAGAGGTTCAACGATGTATGTGGCAGGAATGGTGTGGGAATGTTTTTGTTGTTTTTGTTTTATTGTGACCGGACCATATGAAATGGTTACCTACGTACTCCTATTGAAGAGGAGATCAGGTCGACGTAGTTCGCCCCTCAGGGCGAGATAAAAAGCGTAATCTCATGTGCAGGTCAGAGTGCGGGGAAGAGAAAGTTTAATCCTAGGTTGAGGATAAACTGCAGGTGAAAAGTTTGATCCCAGGTATGGGTAGCCAAACTGTATATGCAAGAGGTTCAATCCACGGTGGGATGACCTAAGTTGTAGGAACGCAAAGGAGAAAGCCAGGCTGCTGGCTTGAAAGGTATGTTTTCCTGAGGGGCAAAGTGTAGAAAAGTTGTTTGTGGTAAAGGTTTAAAGAATCGGAATGACTGGTGACCTGATGGTCTACCACCAAGATGTTTACTTGATGGTAACTTCAGACATAGTACCGTTTCACGGCGTCTGAGTTGATGAGTTGCGCAAATTCATTGTCGTCCATTTCTTGCAATCTGAGAGCGCCTCCTGTCAATACTTCTTTGACAATAAACGGGCCTTCCCAGTTAGGAGCGAATTTTCCCTTGGACTGATCTTGGTTGTCCAATATTTTCTTCAAAACCAAGTCATGTTGTCTGAATTGCCGTAGCCGGACTTTTTTGTTATAGGATCGGGCGATCCTTTGTTGATATAACTGACCATGGAAGATAGCCGCGGTTCGCCTTTCGTCTATTAGAGACAATTGGTGATACCTATCTTGTACCCATTGGTCTTCATCCAACTGAGTGTCTATCAATACTATGAGGGATTCCATCTCAACTTCTATGGGGAGCACTGCTTCCATCCCATAGGTCAATGCGTAGGGGGTTGCCCCAGTGGAAGTGCGCATTGAGGTTCTGCAGGCTAACAGAGTCAGAGGCAATAGGTCAGGCCAATTTTTGTGATTGGCGGACATCTTTTGCATAATCTTCTTGATGTTCTTGTTAGCCGCTTCAACAGCACCATTCATCTTCGGACGATAGATGACTGAGTTGAGGTGTTTGATGTGGAATTTACTGCATAATTCCTCCATCATTTTGTTGTTGAGGTTCTTGGCATTGTCAGACACAATCACCTCTGGTTATCCATATCGACAAATGACATTGTTTCTGATGAAAGCAATGATGACTTCTTTAGTAACCCTGGGGAAGGAGGCCGCTTCTACCCACTTGGTGAAGTAGTCGATCATGGTAAAGATTAATCGATGACCATTACTGGCTTTAGGCTCAATGGGCCCGATAACGTCCATTCCCCACATTGAGAAGGGCCAAGGTGAACTCATATTGTGAAGTTCCCGTGGAGGGGCGTGTATAGCATTCCCATGAATCTGGCACTGATAGCATCTCCTGACGTGGTCATTGTAATCAGCTTTGAGAGATAGCCAATAATGTCCCGTCCTGAGGACTTTCTTAACAAGGAGGGGGCCACTCATGTGAGGGCCACAGACTCCGCCATGGATTTCATCCATAAGCCTTTGGGCTTGATCTTTGTCTAAACATCTGAGGAGACCCAATCCTGCATCTCTTTTGTAGAGCGCATCTCCACTCAGGTAGAATTTCATAGCAAATCGATGGATCCGCCTTTTCTCAGTCGGGCTCGCCTCAGCGGGTGTAGATCTATCTCGCACATATTCCTTGATATGCTGATACCAAGGATGTTGGATGGGAGGTAGCTCATCCGATACTTCTCCAACGTAATTCCCGTAGGCTGGGGCCTTGTGCAGGGAAATTGTGACGCTTAGCAAGTGTTCCTTGTCTGATATGCGAATCAAGGAGGCCAAAGTTGCTAACGCGTCTGCGAAATCATTCCCATTACGAGGAATGTGTAGAAAGGATATTTCTTCGAATCCCAAAGCCATCTTTAAAACCTGCCGATGGTAAGGCAGCAAATGTAGTTCCTTGGTTTGATAGATTCCAGTGGATTGTCTGATTACCAACTCTGAATCTCCAAGGACAGTTAACCGCCTGATGCCCATTGAATGGGCAAGTTTTAGCCCCATAAGACAGCCTTCATACTCAGCCGTATTGTTGGTGCTGACAAACTATAATTTGACGGCGACGGGATACTGCTCCCCCGTATCAGATACTAGAACTGCTCCAGCTCCAGAACTTTCCATATTAGCAGCTCCATCGAAATACATCTTCCACGTTTGGCATGTATCGTACTGATGGTGTTGTTGAATTATCATTATTTCTTCATCAAGGAAGTATGTCTCCAAGGGTTTGAAATCCCCTGATGGTGCGGCGGCCAGTTGATCCACAATTCCTTGACCTTTGATGGACTTTTGAGTCACATATACGATGTCAAATTGTAGTACGATCAATTGCCATCTGGACAGTCGACAATTCAGTATGGGTTTACTGAATACGTACTTGAGAGGATCCACGCGGGATATGAGATGGGTTGTGTGACCATGGAGGTAATGTTGTAACCTCATGGCAGCCCATGCTAAAGCACAACACGTCTTTTCGATCAGAGTGTACTTGTGTTCACTGCTACTGAATCTTTTGCTGAGGTAATAGATAGCTCGTTCTAGGCCTCTATCGTCCTTCTGTCCCAGCAGGCAGCCCATGGCATTGTCACTTACGGACAGATACATAAACAGGGGAACATCATCCCTGGGTGGTACCAAGATGGGAGCTTTAATTAGCTATTTCTTGATTGTAAGGAAGGCAGTCTGGCATTCCTCATTCCATTTCATGGAGGAGTTCTTCCTTAATAGCTTAAGATTGGCTCACAGGTTGTTGTGAGTTGAGAAATAAATCTGCTAATGAAGTTGATTCTTTTTAAAAATCCCCGTATTTCCTTTTCTGTCTGAGAAATGGGCATTTCAGTGATGGCTTGGATTTTGGCAGGATCCAGCTCTATCCCTTTGTGGCTGACTAGAAATCCTAGCAACTTGCCTGATTTAACGCCAAAGGCGCACTTAGCTGGATTCAACTTCAAGTTGTACTTACGCAACCTATTGAACAATTTCCTGAGATGGTCTATATGGTCATCCTCCTTCCGGGATTTGACAATAATGTCATCCACATAGATCTCGATCTCTTTATGCATTAAGACATGGAAAAGAGCCATCATAGCTCGTTGATAGGTAGCTCCAGCATTGATGAGGTCGAATGACAACCGTCTATAGCAAAAAGTTCCCCAAGGAGTGATGAAAGCATTTTTTTCACGATCTTCCTCGACAACCATGATCTGATGATACCCCGCAAAGCAATCTGCAAAGGAGTACATGTCGTATTGCGCAGTATTGTTAATGAGAATGTGGATAAATGGCACGGGAAAGCTATCTTTTAAGCAAGCTTTGTTCAAGTCCCGGTAGTCCACGCAAACTCGCACCTTTCCTCCAGGTTTAGGTACGGGCACGATGTTGGATATCCACTCAGGATATGTAGACACCATTATGATGCTAGCTTGAAATTGTTTCACAATTTCTTCTTTCACCTTTAAACTCCATTCAGGTTTCAATCGTCGGAGCTTTTGCTTGACTGGTTTGAATCCCTCTTTGATGGGAATGCGATGAAGGACAATGTCAGTGGACAAACCCACCATATCTTTATAAGACCATGCAAACACATCCTGGAACTGGGTTAATAGCGTAACCATGTCATTCCGTCGGTTTGGGGTAAGGTCTGCACCAATCTGGATTAATTTAGGGTTTTCTAAGGTTCCGAGATTGAAAGGAGTGGCTTGATCAAGGTTGGGTTTGGGTTTGTCTTTGACCCATTCTTGAATTTCTAGAGGCACCTCAATGTCATCCGATATATCCACCAAGGCTGAATTCATCTCTACATCAAAGGTACAATCCTTGTGGAGAAGAGGCACCGTATCAGTAAGTACAGGCACATCTAAATTCAGAGTCCTGAAACAAAATATGCTTTCACTTAGTATATATGAAATGTGTTGATCATACACAGTGTTAGCATATACTGGCAAAATAAACCGCTAATACTGTACAGAAAAGTAAGCAGTTATTATATCTACAGGGCAGAAAGAGTTTTCACCTGCTTTACCCTTGACGACCAATGCAAGGAATGCTATTCCAATTGGCAAGAGCAAATTCCGGGTGAACCACAGTGATAGAGGGATTATCATCATCTTCCCTATCCTGAATGATAGCCATTACGTCTGGGCAATCATCGTCTGGGGTGTATCTATTGGTATGCTCATCATGAATGATGATGCGTATACCGGACATCATCCTGATGACGTCTTGCTTTATTCTTCGTTCCTCTTCCTCCACTGTGGGATCTGGAACAATGATTTCTTTCTCCTTCACCGGTACCGACTTGGGAAATAACATTGCCATTATATTGGCTGGCACCTTTACGGGAGGTTGTGCGGACTCGGAGCTTGAAGGCAAAGCTAAACGCCGCATGGTCGAAGCTGAAGGAATCTGCTGATGCTTATGAGGATTCCTGTGACTAGAGCTGGCAGAATAGCCTAGTCCAGCTGTCCCAATTTGCTTGGTTAAGCAAATAGGGTACTTGACACCCTGGCAATCTTTACCCAACCCTTGTCCTGGTTTATGACCCAACGACATCATTTCTTGTGTGGCCGACATTACCTCGGCAGAAATTTGGGGTTCGGGCAGTGGCGTTCCAATAGCATGGTATTGGGTATTGCTTATTTCCAAAGCATGAAAACTAATTGGCTCAACATCCTTATTGGCATTGATGAGCGGCATGTCCCCATGCTGAGGAATCTCCGGTTCAGCGTTGACTGTGACCAGGCTATTATTGATGATGTATTTCAACTGTTGGTGAAGAGTGGAGGGGACTGCCCTGCTATGTGAATCCACGGTCGTCCCAAAAGCAGGTTGTATCTCGAATCTATCTTGAGCACATGGAAGGATACGCAGAATGTATGAGGACCAATCTCAATTGGCAGCTCAACTACTCCGACCGAGTTACGGCGGGCTCCATCAAAAGCTTTGATGATGGTATGGCTACTCCGAATTCGATTGGGATTGATATTCATCTTCACCAAGGTAGCGTATGGGCAGATTGTAAGACCCCAACTTTTATAAATAAAGATGAATTTTCTATAAATATCATTTTTAAATATTATGGAGTTAATTTGATATAATGTTATAGTTGTGGGTAATATTTATAAATTTTACAAAGTACGCAAGTTGTTATATAATATTCGATTGGTCGGGGAATATTCGTTTTAACATGGAATATTCGTACAACGGCACAATCATTGGTGGACCCCACAACGGAATTATTGTCGGATTGAGAAAACGACAAAAATATTTTATTAAAAATAACGGCGAAAGTTTTACCATTGTTACTGTTGAACTACTCGGTAGTAAAAGTACAGTAATACGTGTGGTTACATAGTAGCACACGGTATTGATTATTAATGCTTATGTGAGAAGTCACTCAGTTTGATTCAATTATTGTCAGTTAATAATATGAATTATTTAGCGATAATGACGTTTTGTTTTATTCGTATTATTAACGTAATAAAACAGAAATATCTTTTTATATAAAACAGAATACTTTATTAAAGTTATTCTATAAATAGAATATATTATATTTTATTTAAAAGATTTTTCTTTAAATATGGACCGTCAGATTAAAGTAATCAATCTGGACCGTTCATGGATTAGTTACTATGCATTCTATTTTTCTATAAATAGCAGCTCATTCCTTCATTATTTCTTACGAATTCACTGAACTCTAGAGAGAGAAACTATAGAGAGAAACTATAGAGAGAGAGAAGAAGAGTATTCTGCTACTTAACTACTTCCTTATTTCAGCTCTTCTTTAAAACGGTAAGGGGTGTTATTCTTTCTTATTCATGAAGAGAACTGTTGTTATTCCATTTCTTATTATTCTGTTGGAATAACCTGTATACGCGGTCTACCCTATACTTGGTGACATTCTTCTGTTATTCTGTTGGAACATCCTATCTGTGTGTTTTACACCGGACCTGGTTCCGTTTTTATTATTATTCTGTTGGAACATCCTGTCTGTGTGTTTTACACCGGACCTGGTTCCGTTTTTATTATTATTCTGTTGGAACATCCTGTCTGTGTGTTTTACACCGGACCTGGTTCCATTATTTATTATTCTGTCGGAATAACCTGTCTGTGCGTTTACGCCGGACCTGGTTCCATTATTTATTATTCTGTCGGAATATCCTGTCTGTGCGTTTACGCCGGACCTGGTTCCATTATTTATTATTCTGTTGGAATAACCTGTCTGTGCGGTCTATCGCATTCATGGTGATTTCTTTTGTTATTCCATTCTTTATTGTACTCAGTTGGTTAAGTTTTAACTTCTATACTCCATGAAATTAGTGGAATATCCTTGATAATTGCGGTTCATCCAGTATCTTTTCATGAAAATATTCTTCTAAGTATTCTTGAATTTTACTCCACAAAGCAGTATCATGTTGACAATTTAGACGTTGTTAATTCTTGGATAAATTAATTCTTGAACTTGTTTTATTGAATTCTTATATCATTGTCATCATCCTCATGTTTATAAAATATTGAAAGTCATCTGTGGCCTGTAGTGCATAGATGGACTTGGTATGATTATGACCAGGGATTATTCGGTATAATCATGACCGTAATGTTACAAATGATGTGGTAAAAGTCCTCATTGGCCCGTAGTGCATTGATGGACAGTTGTTGGCATGATCATGACCATTAATGAATACACGAATATCCTTGGCCGTAGTGCAGGGGTGATTCGATGATGTGAATTATTTTATTAAGCTGAGTCCCAGCGATAACAGTGTTGAAAAACCTTTTAAATCATAAAAGATAGTAGAGTTTATTTTCTACTTGACTCTTTTAATGGATTGCTTGTTCCGCTGCAGTTAAACTTGATGTCTATTATATTTTATCAGTTTAACATTGTTGAAGGCTAATGATAATTTATTCTGCATTATCTTAGTCATAATATTTCTTACTGGGCTAGTTAAGCTCACCCTTTCTTTCACTGTTCTCTTCAAGAAATGAGAACGTAGCTGGGGCAAGTCGGGGAACGGAGTGATGGTTCGAATGATGGTATTAGTTAGTAGTCCTCACTATTCTATATAATAGTGTGTTAATAAATGTAATGAGGACTCCTTTTGAGTATGAATACTCTCTAGAAGATAATATTTGTATTCAAACTCGCAGTTTATGTTTTGTCGTATTGTACACGACAGTTGTATTAGTAAGTTGTATTTGTATTCTGTACCATGTATCTGGCGACCCAAGATGGGTGATGTATACCTATTTTTGGGGGCGTCACAGTTGGTATCAGAGCTTAGGGATATGATCCCTGGCTAAGATGTGAGAATAGAACTAGGAGGGGAGAGACGGGGAATTCCTTCGCTAGTATGACCTACCTAAGTTTATTTGCATGGTATTTAATTGGTCGGTCATAATATAAGGATAATATATGACATATCAATTAACTTTTATTTTGTGGCAGTATCTAAAAATGGCATCTGAGAATGTTGAGAATAGCAATGGAGCACAGGCGACTGTTGATTCACCACATATCAATAATCAGGATAATGTGCATCAGGAAGGTGACAATCCTCATGCAAACAACAACACTGACCAGATGATGAATGATGGAATGTTTAGAAACTTTATGCAGTTCATGCAACAGCAGGCGAGAGCGGCTCCTGTCCAAAATATAGGTGGAAACACTGAGAACTCTCGGATGGTCACCGCTAAACAGTTCAAGGAGCTGGGACCACCAGAGTTTAAGGGAGAGCCAAAACCACTTATAGCGGAAACATGGATAAAGCAAATTACCAAGATATTTGATGTCTTGGGATGCTCCGAGGAGCAAAAGGTTCCCTTTGCCGCCTTTATGTTGCGAGGAGAGGCAGATTACTGGTGGGAATCGATTAAGCGTACTCAACCTGCCGCACTGAAGATGTGACCGTCACATGAAGGAGGTGGAGTTCATCAAATTGGAGCAGAATAATATGACCGTGTCGCAGTATGAGGCTAAAGTTGCTGAGTTGTCCCGGTTTGCGTCCCACTTGGTGGATAATGAAGAGCGAATGACGCGAATATTTTTGCGAGATTTGAAACCTGAGATACGTCAACATCTTAGTTCTCATAAACTGTGTTTGTATTCAGATGTTGTGAATAGGGCTCAGTTAGTGGAGCGCGATAACGAGTCAACGCAACTAAAAGAGAGCAGTCGGCAAAATGATAATACCAGTGAGAGTAGTCATTTAAGCGGTGACAACAAGCGTGGAGGGAATCAATAAGCCAGAAATGGTAACCACTTCGGTGGTAATCAGGGCCAAAATAATAAGAATGGTCATTTCAAGAAGAGGAGATTCAACAATGAAAGACGTCAGCACCAGCACCCGTTGTTAAGGAAGGAGAACGACCACCTATCATATGTTTCAAATGCGGAGGGGAGGGGCACATCAGTCCAAACTGCGCGATGTCGTCTAAAGCATGTTATAATTGTGGAAGAGAAGGTCATTTAGCTCGATTTTGTCGTTTACCAAAAACAAGTTCAGCCAAGATGGAGACACCAAAGGCCGTCCCAGAAAAGTCAAAACCGGTAGTGCAAGGGAGAGCGTTTGTTGTGACCTCCCAGAAAGCAAGGAACCCGAATGAGGTCATCACGGGTAAGCTTATCATAAACTCTAACGAAGTCTATACTTTATTTGATACCGGTTCTACCCATTCTTTTATTTCTCCTACTTGCGCTCATCGATTAAATTTGACTCCGGAGAAATTAGACTTTGATTTATCTGTTGAAACTCCATTGGGAGAAACCTTCATTACATCCACGGTTTATAAGTCTTGTTTGGTTCAAGTTGGTACCCACACATTACCTGTCGATCTTATTTCATTAAAAATACTTGCATTTGACGTGATTCTAGGGATTGATTGGTTAACTACTCATCATGCAAAAATTGATTATTTTCGTAAGGTTGTTAGCTTTCATATTCCTAATCGACCTATTATGCGAATTCAAGCAACCAAACCATTAAAATCAATCGCTGTCATCTCAAGCCATAAAGCTATTCGTTTATTGAAAAACGGATGTCAAGCTTTCTTAGCTCATGTCACGGATCTAAACAAAAATACGTCAGTTTTGAATGATATTTCTATTGTTAATAAATTCCCTGACGTATTTCCTGAAGAACTTCCTGGCCTACCCCCAGAGCGTGAAATTGAATTTTGTATCGACCTTGAACCCGGTACAAAACCCATTTCCAAAGCCCCATATCGAATGGCTCCTATTGAACTTCAGGAGTTAAAGATCCAACTGCAGGAATTGTTAGACATTGGCTTTATTCGTCCTAGTACTTCTCCTTGGGGTGCTCCTGTTCTATTCGTGAAGAAGAAAGATGGAAGTATGCGACTTTGTATTGATTATCGGGAGTTGAATCATGTCACCATCAAAAATAGGTACCCATTGCCACGTATTGATGACCTGTTTGACCAGTTGCAAGGAGCACAATTCTTTTCAAAGATCGATCTTCGTTCTGGATATCATCAGCTGAAGGTTAGAACTGAGGATATTCCAAAGACGGCTTTTAGAACTCGGTACGGGCATTATGAATTCCTAGTCATGTCCTTTGGATTGACTAATGCTCCTGCTGCCTTCATGGATATGATGAACCGGGTATTCAAGGAATATTTGGATCACTTTGTGGTCGTCTTTATTGATGACATCCTTATTTATTCCAAAAGCCGTGAAGATCATGAGCAACACTTGAGGCTGGTACTCCAAAAGCTTCGTGAATACAAGCTTTATGCCAAGTTGAAGAAATGCGAGTTCTGGCTGGAGGAGGTAGCATTCCTTGGGCACGTAGTATCAAGTCGTGGAATATCGGTTGACCCGGCAAAGATTGAAGCTATTCAAAGCTGGGAGCAACCTAAATCAGTGACCGAAGTACGTAGCTTTCTTGGTTTAGCTGGTTATTATCGGAGATTCGTGGAAGGATTTTCTCGAATCGCTACTCCATTAACTCAGCTGACTCGGAAAGATACAAAGTTCGGTTGGAGCGAAGAATGTGAGAAGAGTTTTCAAGAACTCAAGAGGAGACTCATTTCAGCACCTGTTCTAACAATACCATCTGGCTCGGAGGGATTTGTCATCTACAGTGATGCTTCGAGCAAAGGGTTGGGATGCGTTCTCATGCAACATGGAAAAGTCATAGCCTATGCATCAAGACAACTCAAGGAATATGAGAGAAATTATCCTACTCATGATCTAGAGTTGGCAGCTGTTGTCTTTGCACTTAAAATTTGGAGGCATTACTTGTATGGGGAGAAGGTGGAGATCTTTACGGATCATAAAAGCCTCAAATATTTCTTCACTCAAAAGGAACTCAACATGCGACAACGACGTTGGCTTGAACTGTTGAAAGATTATGATCATACCATTCAATACCATCCTGGAAAAGCGAACGTGGTAGCTGACGCATTGAGTAGAAGATCATATGCAAGTACGAGTGCAATATTGTCAACACAAAGGCCCATTTTGTGTGACTTGCAAAGGATGGAGATAGAGTTAAAGACTCCAGGGACCCATGTGATGATGGCGAATATACGAGTAGAACCAACTTTAATCGATAAAGTTAAAGCTGCTCAAGCTACAGACCTGGAGCTGATGCGTATGAGGAAGAAAGTGCAAGAAGGTGCTATGCCGGAAGCAAGAATCGATGAAGAAGGAATACTTCGAGTCAACTCCAGACTTTGTGTTCCTAACAACCCTGATTTAAAGTATGAAATCATGATGGAGGCGCACAACACACCGTTTGCAATCCATCCTGGAAGTACCAAAATGTATCATGATCTTCGTCATACATTTTGGTGGAGCAATATGAAGAGAGAGATAGCGCTGTTTATCTCAAGGTGTCTAACTTGTCAACGAGTCAAAGCGGAGCATCAAGTACCAAAAGGTCCATTGCAACCACTTGAAATTCCAGAATGGAAGTGGGAGCACATTACCATGGATTTCGTTACCGGTCTTCCTAAGGTTTCTCAAGGTATAGATGCGATTTGGGTCATTGTTGATAGATTGACCAAGTCTGCTCATTTCTTACCGATACGAGAAACTTATACACTTGAACGTCTTGCTCGTATGTACATAAACGAGATTGTAAGACTGCATGGTATGCCAGTATCCATAGTTTCTGACCGAGACCCAAGATTCACTTCACGATTTTGGGTTAGTTTACAAAAAGCTATGGGCACGGATTTACGATT
This sequence comes from Panax notoginseng, assembly GCA_016801055.1. Lineage (NCBI taxonomy): Eukaryota > Viridiplantae > Streptophyta > Magnoliopsida > Apiales > Araliaceae > Panax > Panax notoginseng. The sequence goes on from CM029016.1 coordinate 117,295,529, forward strand.
TAGTTCAGCATATCATCCTCAGACGGACGGACAATCAGAGAGGACTATTCAAACTCTTGAAGATCTATTAAGACTCTGTGTCTTTGACTTCAAGGAAAGTTGGGACAAGTTCTTACCATTGGTGGAGTTTTCCTACAACAACAGTTATCAAGCAAGTATTGGCATGGCTCCATTCGAAGCATTGTATGGAAGAAAATGTCGTTCTCCAGTATGCTGGGATGAGGTGGGTGAAGCAACGTTGTTGGGACCGGAGTTGGTACGTATGACTACAGAAAAGATTCAAACGATCCGACAACGTATAAAAACCTCACAAGATCGACAAAAGAGTTATGCTGATCTTCATCGAAAGGACGTGGAATTTGATGTAGGAGATCATGTGTTCTTACGTGTTGCTCCATGGAAAGGAGTTACGAGATTTGGAAAGAGAGGAAAGCTCAATCCTCGATTCATCGGTCCATTTTTAATCCTCGATCGAGTAGGAACTGTGGCTTATAGACTCGCTTTACCGCCAAGTATGTCTCGTGTTCATAACGTTTTTTACATATCCATGTTACGCAAATATGTGGAAGACCCGAACCACATTATTGAGTTAGAACCGGACGAAATAGCGGAGGATTTGACGTATGAAGAAGTTCCTGTTCAAATCTTGGATAAGAAGGAACATATTCTACGCTCCAAGGTTATACCTCAAGTCAAAGTTTTGTGGAGAAACCACGATGTTGAGGAAATGACTTGGGAGTTAGAATCTGAAATGAAATCAAGGTATCCTTACCTCTTCGACATACCAGGTACGTACCCTAATTTCGAGGGCGAAATTTCATAAGAAGGGGAGGTTGTAAGACCCCAACTTTTATAAATAAAGATGAATTTTCTATAAATATCATTTTTGAATATTATGGAGTTAATTTGATATAATGTTATAGTTGTGGGTAATATTTATAAATTTTGCAAAGTACGCAAGTTGTTATATAATATTCGATTGGTCGGGAAATATTCGTTTTAACAGGGAATATTCGTACAACGGCACAATCATTGGTGGACCCCACAACGGAATTATTGTCGGATTGAGAAAACGACAAAAATATTTTATTAAAAATAACGGCGAAGTTTTACCATTGTTACTGTTGAACTACTCGGTAGTAAAAGTACAGTAATACGTGTGGTTGCATAGTAGCACACGGTATTGATTATTAATGCTTATGTGAGAAGTCACTCAGTTTGATTCAATTATTGTCAGTTAATAATATGAATTATTTAGCGATAATGACGTTTTGTTTTATTCGTATTATTAACGTAATAAAACAGAAACATCTTTTTATATAAAACAGAATACTTTATTAAAGTTATTCTATAAATAGAATATATTATATTTTATTTAAAAGATTTTTCTTTAAATATGGACCGTCAGATTAAAGTAATCAATCTGGACCGTTCATGGATTAGTTACTATGCATTCTATTTTTCTATAAATAGCAGCTCATTCCTTCATTATTTCTTACGAATTCACTGAACTCTAGAGAGAGAAACTATAGAGAGAGAGAAGAAGAGTATTCTGCTACTTAACTACTTCCTTATTTCAGCTCTTCTTTAAAACGGTAAGGGGTGTTATTCTTTCTTATTCATGAAGAGAACTGTTGTTATTCCATTTCTTATTATTCTGTTGGAATAACCTGTATACGCGGTCTACCCTATACTTGGTGACATTCTTCTATTATTCTGTTGGAACATCCTGTCTGTGTGTTTTACACCGGACCTGGTTCCGTTTTTATTATTATTCTGTTGGAACATCCTGTCTGTGTGTTTTACACCGGACCTGGTTCCGTTTTTATTATTATTCTGTTGGAACATCCTGTCTGTGTGTTTTACACCGGACCTGGTTCCATTATTTATTATTCTGTCGGAATAACCTGTCTGTGCGTTTACGCCGGACCTGGTTCCATTATTTATTATTCTGTCAGAATATCCTGTCTGTGCGTTTACGCCAGACCTGGTTCTATTATTTATTATTCTGTTGGAATAACCTGTCTGTGCGGTCTATCGCATGCATGGTGATTTCTTTTGTTATTCCATTCTTTATTGTACTCAGTTGGTTAAGTTTTGACTTCTATACTCCATGAAATTAGTGGAATATCCTTGATAATTGTGGTTCATCCAGTATCTTTTCATGAAAATATTCTTCTAAGTATTCTTGAATTTTACTCCACAAAGCAGTATCATGTTGACAATTTGGACGTTGTTAATTCTTGGATAAATTAATTCTTGAACTTGTTTTATTGAATTCTTATATCATTGTCATCATCCTCATGTTTATAAAATGTTGAAAGTCATCTGTGGCCTGTAGTGCATAGATGGACTTGGTATGATTATGACCAGGGATTATTCGGTATAATCATGACCGTAATGTTACAAATGATGTGGTAAAAGTCCTCATTGGCCCGTAGTGCATTGATGGACAGTTGTTGGCATGATCATGACCATTAATGAATACACGAATATCCTTGGCCGTAGTGCAGGGGTGATTCGATGATGTGAATTATTTTATTAAGCTGAGTCCCAGCGATAACAGTGTTGAAAAACCTTTTAAATCATAAAAGATAGTAGAGTTTATTTTCTACTTGACTCTTTTAATGGATTGCTTGTTCCGCTGCAGTTAAACTTGATGTCTATTATATTTTATCAGTTTAACATTGTTGAAGGCTAATGATAATTTATTCTGCATTATCTTAGTCATAATATTTCTTACTGGGCTAGTTGAGCTCACCCTTTCTTTCACTGTTCTCTTCAGGAAATGAGAACGTAGCTGGGGCAAGTCGGGGAATGGAGTGATGGTTCGAATGATGGTATTAGTTAGTAGTCCTCACTATTCTATGTAATAGTGTGTTAATAAATGTAATGAGGACTCCTTTTGAGTATGAATATTCTCTAGAAGATAATATTTGTATTCAAACTCGCAGTTTATGTTTTGTCGCATTGTACACGACAGTTGTATTAGTAAGTTGTATTTGTATTCTGTACTTTGTATCTGACGACCCAAGATGGGTGATGTATACCTAATTTTGGGGGCGTCACACAAATATTCAGAGAGGAACCTCCATTTATTAAAACTCCCGCCACCATATATCCAGAGGACAAGACCGCAATGTGCAACGGTTTGCAATGACCGGTCCCTTCGGGCGGTATGTCATCATCAGTGAAGGATATCACATTGTTGTTGAAACTGTGATCAACCAGATGTTGAAACTTTTCCGTATCAACTGATGTCGGTAGATAGGCTTTTTCTAAAACCTTTAACAAGACCTTCCGGTGATTCCCAGAGGTCAGGACCAAGTCCAAGATTGATATCTGTTGTGGAGCTTCTTTCAAGCTTAAAACCACCTTGGCTTCGTTATGACCCATAGTGCGGAGGAAATTTTTAATCTTCTCAATGGGTACTTTCCCCTTAGACTTGATGACAGGTTTCATTACCCGTTGGGGAAGATACAGTGGATTCTCCTTCGACACTGCAACAATTATATGCGAGGTGGATCCTTCACCTTCTCCATAATTCCATAGAACTGCGCGCAAGCTAACAATAGGATATTGTGCTCTACACAGCAAGTTGATTGGCTCGGGAGCGGCCACTTTCAAAGGATTGTTGATTCCCTTGAGTTGAATTACTAGCATGACAAGTGATTTGTTAACCCCGTCATTTTCAGTGGATATGACTGCTACTACACTCTTCCACTTAGTAGGACACGAATCCTCACTTACCCGTAACACAGTGTCGTTATCTGCTAGACGCAGTACGCCACTGTCGATTAAATTTTGAATAAGGTGGCGGAGTGCCCAGCATTCTTCTGTGCTGTGACCGCGAGATTGAGAATGATATTAACATACTCCCTCAGAGTTGTATCGTCCTGAACGGGGGTTGATTGGAGGTAGAAGGGAACTAATCCTTCCTTCATTGATTAACATATGAAGGATTTCCTCCATAGGTTGGCCTAAATATGTGAATTCCATTTTGTTGGTAAAATCCCGACGGGCCTTCGCATTCACTCTCTTCGTTACTTTGTCTTCCAGCATTTCATTTTCTGAAAGTGAAGAGGGAATATTCATGAAAATAGGTAAGAGACTGGCATGCTCCTGGCTGATTACCTGACGAGTCACTTGATGCTAATAAGTCACCAGTTCCGCCAATTGCTCAATTTGTTTACAAAGAGCTTTCATCTTTCGTTCCATTGTGAATTGGAACTTGGCATAATTCCATCTGTCATCACCATCTTTGGGGGTCTGGGAGGATTCACAGCTGAAATTGGAACTTTGTCCACTGCTCCAATTGATCATATTGACCTCTTCTTCCTTGTGTTGAGGAAGAGGGTTGTCTTGAACGTGAGGCTGATCGGGTTTGGTGACCATGATTTTACCATTGTCTATCAGGTCTTGGATTTTGTGTTTCAAGGCCCAACAATCCTGAGTATCATATCCAGGTGCCCCGGCATGATAAGCACATTTTCGAGCAGCATTAAAACCCCGACCATTAGGGCTGGCTGGTGGAAGAAGATGCGTGATTTTCTTCTGTATTGTTAGAAGATTGAGAATGTTCTCGAGGGTGTCCCCTAAGGGTGTGAATACTCGAGGTCGTTTGACTTCTCCACCTTTTGGTACTGGAGGGTTCGCAGACTGTGCTTGAAAGGGAGTGTAATTTCTCCTATGGATAGGCATGTTTTGACTGCCTTTTTGACCCTGTAGTATCAGGAAAACATCCTCTTCTTTCTTTTTATGGACCCTCTGGGGGTTGTTCCCATAATTTCCAGATTGGATGTGATCAGCAACAGCTTTGAGTGCAGCTAGGTCTTGAATCTTTTCAGATTTCAATCCCATTTCAGCCATCTCCCCATGTTTGAACATTTCAGAAAATGGTTTGTCGATGCCGGCTAAAACTCTTTCATAGAAAGGTGGTTCTTGTATATCTATGAAAGTCATGACCATCTCTGATTCTGTCATGGAAGGACTAACTTGGGCAGCCAGGTGTCTCCACCTCTGAGCATACTCTCTGAAAGACTCATTAGACTGTTTCTTGATCTTGGTAATTTGATACCGATCAGGAGCCATTTGAGATTGAAAGTTCTATTGGGTGAGGAAAACGTGTGCTAGCTCTTCCCAACTATAGATCTTTGAATTGTCTAATCTTAAGTACCATGAACGGGCTTCTCCAGTTAGACTTTTTTGGAACAGTTGCATTCATCTGCATAAGATCCAAGTTCTCCAATAAACACCTTTAGATGTGTGTAAGGATCTCCTAACCCGTCATATTTTTCAAAGTCAGGAGTATTAAACTTTTCTGGATAATGAATACCAGGGAAAATACACAAATCAGAATATGAAACACTCCCGTGTGTTCCAATTCCTTTGATAGTGCGAAGAGTCTCTTCCATTTGGAGGACTTTCTTTTTGATGTCACCAGTGTCTGGGTCTCCAGTGGGTTGGGAAACATCATGAGTTTTGTTGGTCGGATCCAACTGCAGTTCAGGTATTGTAACGACCTGGGTTCCCCCTCGTGTGGAGGATTCAGCATGTACGGGTATTTTCTGACCCTGTGTAGACTGGTGTAATTCTTTTAGTAGAACAGCCAAATCTGTAATATGTTTGCTTAATCCGTCGAATTCTTTGCGAGAAACTGGATTAAGTTCAGTCTGGTCGGATGACAACATGATTGACTGTAGGCATGTTGCCTTTTTGGACTTTGAACGGGTGGTAGGTCCGATTGATACCCTGCAAAAGACTTGCATAGTTTAGTCTTTAGGGTGGATAATAACATGCTATACAATGTGTCCAGTTTAGGAATTTTATCCTGCAAAACGGATGTCAGCTGTTTATAGCATGTATGTGTACACATTTCTTCATATTTCTCATTACATGGAGATAGATATGGAAGATAATTACAAGTAATTGTACTTTACAAGTAATTTGAAATGAGAGCATGAAGAGACTTTCCTCTGTTTTGGGTTTATCAGAGGCTGACCTATCTTAGGTTACTCTCGCGACTTTTTGGCATGAAGGTTCCCAAATCATCGCAATCTACTTGACGGGAAGTTAATCCGGTCTTTCAACTGGAACGAATTTGGGTGGTGCCTTTCCTGAGCCTCGGAGAATTAGTCTTCTCACGAGTTCAGTAATCAAACACCGACGGGATAGCCTCCTGGTAGGGGGACCACACAACATACATTCACATACATCGCGTCTCACCGTATGACATGATGACATGTGCGAAGCACTAATATCACAAGTAGTTTATAGTGCGAAGCACTAATATCGCAGGCAGTTTATAGTGTGAAGCACTAAGTAAGGAAATGCATTCGCACACATTCATCATAAAATGTAAATGCAACAACCACACAGAAGCAGATAACAATTTTAAAAAAATTGTAATAGCGGCTTAAGTCCTCTTACTGGAGTCCCCAACAGAGTCGCCACCTGTCGACGTCGGGATTTTTAATTGTCCCTTTCCGTTACTTGTTCTTTGGTGTTCTCATTTTAGGTGAGATTTGTTTGAAAAAATAAGTGAAAAAGGTATGACATGTATAATGTCGACGATGGACTGTTAAGAGTCGCCAGTTGGTTTTTTAAATGGTTGTACCAACACAACCGAGAAAAGGTTTGCACATTGACCCAGTGATGTGACACTGCTAAACGGGTCGGTGAAACCGAGATTCATTAGGGTCCGGGGACTTGGTTATGCAGAGGGAAGGTGTTAGGCACCCCCCGACATCCGTGTTACCATGGTGACCGCCTCTTTTCAAGGAACTGTTATCTGAGTGTGTGTGTGTGGGTCAATGTGCTGTTATTTGGAAGTAGTGTGAGGCCTCGTTCGCACCTATATACACAAGGTTTGAATTTTATGTAAAAATTCAATTTTAAGCAAGATATGGCGGTGATGTTTTATAAAAGAGGCTTTTCAAACCCTGATGCTCAATAGTAATTTAGACCTTTTACACTCCCATTTTATTAAGTGCTCGACTTGATTGATTTTATTTTACGAATGCGAGGCATCCGTATGAAAATAATGTACAAAAAGGTGCTGAATTCCTCGTGGGTATGTAAACCATCTGAGGAAATTCAGACACCGCAGAATAATTTACAAGCTGCTCACAGCTGAAAATGTCCATCACGGGAACCGAATCTAGATCCAATGGGATGAATTTGTGATCACATGATTCCTAGGCTCATATGATGCCGCAATTGATATAAACGCAGTAAGCAGGTATATATATAAAAGCTGTAAATATATATATATATATATATATATATATATATATATATATATATATACATGATCACCAACCACGAAGTACCTTCATGGGGGATCAGAAATATAAATAAAGCTGTAAAAGCTATCAACCGCCACGGAGGAAACTCCAGGCGGGACGAAATGTACAGAAAGTTGTAAAAACGATCAACCACCACGAAGTAAACTCCAGGTGGGACGAAATGTAAATATATATATATATATATATATATATATATATAAGCATGTAAACGCACCGGATATAAAATTCAGGCTCATCGGACAAAGTCCAACAACAGTTAATATATATAAGTATATATATATTAAAGTAGTAAACGCACCGGATGTGAAATCCAGGCTCACTGAACAAAGTTCGATAGCAGTTCATATATATAATTATATATATAAGAAAACCATTAAACGCACCAGACATAAGTCTAGGTTCATCGAACAGAGTTCGACACGCAGTTCATATATATAAATGTATATATATATATATATATACAAAAGCAATTAAACGCTCCAGACTAAAGTCTAGGCTCAATCGAGGCATAACTCAATAATGTTAGTCCATATATATAAATATATATATAAATATATATGTATATACAAACTAAAAATAAACCACGGACCGAAGTCCAGGCAAAATGTGCAACACGACTCTCAACGTGTAGAAGGGTGTGTGCAAAGATGAAGAGAAAAATTTTAAAGTGTGAAAGAAGGCTTACAGTGGGCTGCCAAAGAAGACTTTAATATCTTTAAAGTGGGTAAACACTGGCTTTTGTAGGTACAAAATAAGCTATATGTGAGCTCACAAGTGTTTAAAATGAGAAAGCACTCAGTCTGGGTGAGTACAGAGCAAATTGGGTAGGGCTTCCTCGCCGTTTTTTCTTACAAAATGGCCACCCCAAGCCCTCTATTTATAGAGGGTGGAGCCGCAGGTGTACCTGCTACTGAGCTGCAGGTGTACCAGAGGCAACCCGGGTGGGCCCGAGTTTTTTGGCTTGGGTCGTCTCAAAGTACGTGCACTCAGGCACTGTAATGTCCACTCGAACTTTCAGAAGTGCAATCCGGGACCGCCGTTGTCGAGAGTTGTACGATGGCATGGGATTAGAGTTTGTGCGAAGTCATTGAAGATGGGACGGTGCCCTCCGGTCTTCAAGCTTCAACTTTCATCCGTTACCCCGCACAATAGTCAAACGGGATTGATTAGTCTTGTGCGACATTATTGCGTAGATATGTTGAGGCGACGTGGCGTGACATCGTGTTGGTCAGATGACGATGTTGCCCCTCACCGGTGTTATCGCCGGATTGGGCTGATAAAGCGGACGTTGCTCAGCTTCGCTGAGATTGGACTGCTGCAATTTGTTGAAGGTCCTCATTGTCATCCTTGAGGTGTCTCTGTCTTCCAGATGTTATCGTCGGGCTGGTACAGTGGATCTAGTTGTGAGCGCCGAGATTGAAGCTGGTTGCATTTGTAACAAGCATTTCCGGGGTTATCGCCGAAATTGCATTCCTTGGGGTTATCACCAAGGTTAGTGGCTATTCCCATGGTTGGGATTGAGACTGGATACCTCGGAGTTATCTCCGAGATTAATCGGTCTTCTCCGGTGTGTGTTCCGGTATTGTATTTGCATGCCTTAGGGTTATTTCCGAGATTATTACTCCCAGATTGCAATCTGGGGTTGATGCTGAACTTCCGGTAGTATCCGGCATGGATATGGATCGTCTTTCAAGGTTCCCTCTTAAAAGACGAATCTGCTCTCCTGCAATGTTAGTGACAGGTGTACAGAAAATTTCGAGTGTCTACAAATAGTACCCCATCATGAAAAGATTAAAAATTATCAAGAATGTTCAGAATAATATTTCTATGAAAAGATACTAGATGAAGCGCAAATTTTAAGGATATTCTACTAATTTCAAGAAGTATTAAAGCAATACTTAACAAAATGAGTGTAGAATTTAGAATCTGAAACAAAATAATATTACTTACATACTACAGAGTATAGAAAAAATATTATTTCATACGAATATTGAACAAAAATAATATCCCTTACCTTAAAAGGAGAGTATTTCAGACTGGTAGGACGAGGATATTCTTGAAGAAAACTTATACTTTTTCTTCGCTCAAAGCTTCCTTAAACTCTAAAGAAATACGCTCAATATTATAGACGAAGAATTCTCTGATTATGGTGTGATTTTCAATTCTAAATTAAGTATCCTATTTATAGGGGAATGGAAGGATACTATTTAGAAACGGACGCACAGTAAGGAATCACGGATTTCTGACGAATTTTTTTGATTTTACTATGCAGCACTATACAAATACTATGCAGATACTATGCATAATAAAATATAATATGTTCTATTTTTCATAAAAAATCAAAACTGATAATATATATATATATATATATATATATATATATATATATATATATATATATATATATATATATATGTTGGTGGTGGGGGGGGCAAAGGATGTCACGGGAGGGAGTACTTTTATTAAACAAAATTGGGATAACTTTCTCCTGACTATTTAAAAAATGGGTAAGTGGGGGTTCATATAATAAGCTAAATTTGTAACAAATACTTCATAAAAATCTCCTCTATTTATCTCAACTCACTTGGCTTCACAAAATATATTTTTAATAACATTCATCATTAATATTATAACTCACAATATTAACAACCAGATCATTCCCAGGAAAGAGGGGCTTTTCGATAAGGATTTCTCCTTATTGGCGCGCAATTAGGAGACCAAACCCCTTTCCTCGACAGAACTTTCTAGACATCGTTAATAATGTAAAAAAATAATATGAATAACTTTGTCGTCTTAATTATTGATTTAATAATATAAAATATTGTGACAATAATTGAAATAAACTAAGTAACTACTCACGTAAGCATCAACAATCAATATTGTGTGCTACTATACAACCACGCATATTACTATACATTTATCACCGGGTATTTCAACAGTTAACGCTAAAACCTTTGTCGTTACATTTATAAAAGTTATTTATGTCGTTTTCTAACTCCAACAATAATTCCGTTGTGAGGTCTACCAATGATTATGCCGTCGTATAAATATTCTCTGTTAAAATGAATATTCTCAGACCAATAGAATATTTTATAACAACTTGCTTCCTTTGTAAAATTTATAAATATTACCCACAACTATAACATTATATCAAATCCACGCCATAATATTCAAAAATATATTTTGAGAAAAATTCATCTTTATTCATAAAAGTTGGGGTCTTACAACCTCCCCTTCTTATGAAATTTCATCCTCAAAATTGGTGTACGTTTATGGTATGACGAAGAGGTGAGGATACCTTGATTTCATTTCAGATTCTAACTCCCAGGTCATTTCCTCAACATCGTGGTTTCTCCACAAAACTTTGACTTGAGGTGTAACTTTGGAGCGTAGAATAAGTTCCTTCTTATCCAAGATTTTTACATGTACCTCTTCATACGTTAAATCTTCCTCTATCTCATCTGGTTCTAATTCAATAATGTGGTTCAGGTCTTCCACATAATTATGTAATATAGATATATAAAAAATGTTATGAACACGAGACATACTTGGTGGTAAGGCGAGTTTATAGGCCACAGTTCCTACTCGATCGAGAATTTCGAATGGCCCACTGAATCGAGGATTGAGCTTTTCTCTCTTTCCAAATCTTGTAACTCCTTTCCATGGAGCAACACGTAACAACACATGATATCCAACATTGAATTCCACGTCCCTTCGATGAAGATCAGCATAACTCTTTTGTCGATCTTGTGAGGTTTTTATACGTTGCCGGATCATTTGAATCTTTTCTGTTGTCATGCATACCAATTCCGGTCCCAACAATATTGCTTCACCCACCTCATCCCAGCATACTGGAGAACGACACTTGCGTCCATATAACGCCTCGAATGGAGTCATGCCTATACTTGATTGATAACTGTTGTTGTAAGAGAATTCCACTAATAGAAAGAACTTGTCCCAACTTCCTTTGAAGTCAAGAACATGGATCCTTAATAGATCCTCAAGAGTTTGAATAGTCCTCTCCGACTGTCCGTCCGTTTGAGGATGATATGCCAAACTGAATCGTAAATCCATGCCCATAGCTTTTTGCAAACTAACCCAAAATCGTGAAATGAATCTTAGGTCTTGATCAGAAACTATGGATACTGGCATACCATGTAATCTTACAATCTCATTTATATATATATAAGCAAGACGTTTAAGTGAATAAGTTTCTCGTATAGGTAGGAAATGAGCAGATTTGGTCAATCTATCGACAATGACCCAAATTGCATCTATGCCTTGAGAAACCTTGGGAAGACCAGTAACGAAATCCATGGTAATGTGCTCCCACTTCCATTCTGGAATTTCAAGTGGTTGCAATGGACCTTTTGGCACTTGATACTCTGACTTGACACGTTAATAAGTTAGACACCTTGAGATAAACTCCGTGATCTCTCTTTTCATATTGCTCCACCAAAATGTATGTTGAAGATCATGATACATTTTGGTACTCCCAAGATGGATTGCAAACGGTGTGTTATGTGCCTCCATCATGATTTTATACTTCAAGTCAGAGTCGTTAGGAACATAAAGTCTGGAGTTGACTCGAAGTATTCTTTCTTCATCGATTCTTTCTTCTGGAATAACACCTTCTTGCACTTTCCTCTTCATACATATCAACTCTAAGTCTGTAGCTTGAGCAGCTTTAACTTTATCTATTAAAGTCGGTTCTACTCGTATATTAACCATCACCACGTGAGTCTCTGGAGTCTTTAACTCTATCTCCATCCTTTGTAAGTTATACAAAATGGGCCTTTGCTTTGACAATATCGCACTCGTACCCGCATATAATCTTCTACTCAACGCGTCAGCTACTACGTTCGCTTTTCCAAGATGGTATTGAATGGTATGATCGTAATTTTTTAACAGCTTGAGCCAACGTCGTTGCCACATGTTGAGTTCCTTTTGGGTGAAGAAATATTTGAGGCTTTTATGATCCGTATAGATCTCTACTTTCTCCCCATACATGTAATGTCTCCAAATTTTAAGCACAAAAACGACTGCTGCCAACTCTAGATCATGAGTAGGATAATTCCTCTTATATTCTTTGAGTTGTCGTGAGTCATAGGCTATGACTTTCTCATGTTGCATGAGAACACATCCTAACCCTCTGCCTGAAGTATCGCTGTAGATGACAAATCCCTCCGAACCAGATGGTATTGTCAAAACAGATGATGAAATGAGTCTCCTCTTGAGTTCTTGAAAACCCTTCTCACATTCCTCGCTCCAACCAAATTTTGTATCTTTTCGAGTTAGCTGAGTTAATGGAGTAGCGATTCGAGAAAATCCTTCCACGAATCTCCGATAATAACCAGCTAAGTTCAGAAAGGTACGTACTTCGGTCACTGACTTAGGTTGCTCCCAGCTTTATATTGCTTCAATCTTCGCTGGGTCAATAGATATTTCGTGATTTAATATCACGTGCCCAAGGAATGCTACTTCCTCAAGCCAGAATTCATATTTCTTCAACTTGGCATAAAACTTGTTCTCACGAAGCTTTTGGAGTATCAACCTTAAGTGTTACTCATGATCTTCAAGGCTTTTGGAGTATATGAGGATGCCATCAATAAAGACAATCACAAAATGATCCAAATATTCCTCGAATACTCGGTTCATCATATCCATGAAGGCAGCAGTAGCATTAGTCAATCCAAAAGACATGACTAGGAATTCGTAATGCCCGTACCGAGTTCTGAAAGCAGTTTTTGGAATGTCATCAGTTTAATCTTTAACTGATGATATTCGGAACGAAGATCGATCTTTGAAAAGAATTTGGCGCCTTGCAACTGGTAAAATAGGTCATCAATACGAGGTAACGGGTACCTATTTTTTGTGGTGACATGATTCAACTCCAGATAATCAATACAAAGTCGCATACTTCCATCTTTCTTCTTTACGAATAGAACATGAGCACCCCAAGGAGACGTACTAGGACGAATGAAACCGATGTCTAACAATTCCTGCAGTTAGATTTTTAACTCCTAAAGTTCAATAGGAGTCATTCTATATGGGGCTTTGAAAATGAGTTTTGTATCGGGTTCAAGGTCGATACAAAATTTGATTTCACGCTCTGGGAGTAGGCCAGGAAGTTCTTCAGGGAATACGTAAGAAAATTTATTAATAAGGAAATTTATTAACAATAGAAATATCATTCAAATCTGACGTATTTTTATTTAAATCTGTGACATGGGCTAAGAAAGCCTGACATCCATTTTTCAATAAACGAATAGCTTTATGGCTTGATATGACAGTGATTGACTTTAGTGGTTTGGTTACTTGAATTCGCATAATAGGTTGGTTAGGAATATGAAAGCTAATAACCTTACGAAAATAATCACTACACCAAAAATGGCCTCTAGTGAAGGACAAATCCTTAACTAGATGCCCTATATCACTCACAAGTGATTTATTGTGAAGAAAATATTTTCTTCACACAAGTGCTCGCATTAGACCTCCTTGCAATTTGCAATTGGGTATCTTTCGCTAAGTAGTAACTAAATATTTTTTGTGAAGGATATATTGTGAATAACTTTTTTATTCACAAATTGTATTTAGTAATTGATTATTGTTATTTAGTGAAAGATTGGTTTCCTTTACGGATAATATTTTAAGAAGGAATATTTAAAATTAGTGAATAACTTTTTTCCCTCACAAATAATATATTGTGAAGAACAAATTCAAATTAGTGAGGAAAATAATCCTTCATTAAGGACTAACTAATTAACTAAAAAAAAATTTAGTGAGAAAAATAATCCTTCATTAATGTCAATTTCTTCATTATAATATCTCATTAAAATATAAATAACAAAAAAGTGCACATAAAATTTATATATACTAAATGAGAAACTAATTATTATATCATTTCAAAAGTATATAATGTATACAAAGCTAGTATAGCCAATATACACACGAAAATTACAAGACTTGTTATCAAAAGCAAGTGTCATATCACCTACATATGTATCCACATATATTACACAAGGAAGAAAATCTCTAGCTATAAGGCGTAGTAATTGTCAGCTCCTCATTATCTACATCTTCAAGCAAGAAGGTTGAGCCTTTAATTTCACTATGCAAGAAAAATATCAAAACCTCTTCATACTGTAAGAAAAGTATCAAACCCCAATTTTACAAACATGAATAACAAAAGATTAACTAGCAAAACTTAAATTAAGAAAATAGTTCAACAAAATAAAAGAATAGAATATAACGATTACAAAAATTAAAATGTACATTGGTAGATATTGCTACGAAGACTTGTCACTAATACATAAGCCATAGGAATCTGCCCTGCTTCTTCGTCAGAATATCTGCTATAAAATAATAATGCAGATGGAGATTAAATAACAAAAGTATATTGGTGTAGAAATTAAAACCACAAGCTATTAAGTATATAAAATATAAGTAGTTTATAAATGCAAAAATATAATTGTCCGCCCAACACAAAATTCGGTTCAAGGGATTTTCTCAAACCCTCTATATTCTAGAGGAAATTTAGGTGCATATTTTTATTCTTTCGGGTTTAGTTTGGGGTGTCTGTGAACTTTCTTTCAAGTGTTCCATAAATGCATCCCATCCCATCCCATCCCATCCCATCCATCACCTTTCATAATACCATTCTAGGCCCTCATGACCATAGTTCCCTTTATTACCCAGGCTGTACTTCTTAAAACAAAAACAAAAACAAAATTAGAACTTCATGTGGCATATAATTTATAATGAAATGAAAGGATCAATGGAACAAATGAACACTTACTACAGTTCATTGCAAGGCTTTTCACTCAACCCTGTAATTTTGAATTCCATGTTGCTGTGCCTTGCCTTAACCCACATATTTTTCAGCATTTTTTTGGCCTAATGCATTCATGAATTTTCAATTCAATAAGAAACAAATAAACAGAGGCACAATTGAGATAGAGAATGGTTGGAGTTATGAACTTGCTACCTTCACCCATTCTATAGAACGAGGATCCCTTGCACCCTGATTAGGTTTTAGAAACTCAATTACAGGTCCTGGGGTAAAGATCATAGTTGTTGATTATAAAAGAAAAAAGAAACCACCACTTAAAAGAGAACCATCAAACAGGTAAATAACACTTAAATTGGAACATACAAGTCAAGTGGTACATTAACACTCCCATATTCTGAATAGTTATATAGTTGTTCAACAAAACTAGTTATGAAGAAGCTTAAATCAAACAAAAAAAGAGGATACAATCTTATGTAAATGCAATTTTGTACAACAATTATCAACAAGAATTACATAAAAGAGGCTAGAAATTTAGAAGACATTAACAAATACTTTCCCAAAATCAAACACAATTCTGTACTCAATTTGAAACATCTTTATCACAAATAATTCGGGATAAATCTAACTAAAATATCATGGAAAATATATAATGAAAATACTTATGAAGTTGTATAGTAGTCCCTCCACAAATTCTTACCTAGTTGAGGAAATGTTCATTACTACTACTTTTATTATTTACGTAATTTACAGTATGAAAATTACATATAAGAGAATCCCATATGGTAGTGGAAACTGGAAAGCAATGATACTAGGCAAAAAATAAAATCTTCCTTAGAAACCAACAACGATACACAGAGAAGCACACACAAGTAAACATGCCTAGTTCATTTTGCAAACAAGCATCCATCCAATTCAGTAACAAGGGCATCTGAAGAGCTGCTCAACATGTTAGTACTCCATTTTCACGAAGGGTTTGATTCTGCACCATAGTTTTAGTACTAGTACTCTTTTAATATTCTCTTTCAAATTGCAACTCCTATATCTCCTAATTACAAAAAAGCCCTCCATCTCGAGCTATTTTACTCATCGATGTGGGCTGCTTTTTTAAAAGGATTATTATTACAGTATAATCCAAATTGGTTGTAACATATAGCTAGCTGCTTGTCTCAACTGCGTCTTCTTTTTAAACTATGATATCTACTAGTTGTAGATATATGTAAATTAGAGGTATCAACAAGATGCTCTTTCTATAATAATAATATCTTTGGTCTGGCCTATTTTTGTTATGTGGAGTAACAAGTTCTGAACTTTTACCAGCAATGGAATTAACATTGTAGCATTTCTTGTTTCGTGACGAGCATTACAGTTTTCAACTGACAACTGATGAGAATCACATTAATTTGTATTTTGGGTGATCCAATACATGGATGCTTTTAAAGATTGATTTTTTTTCTTCGAAAGATTACCTATATGATAATTGAAGGGCATTGCATTCTCTCTAAATCTACGTCTAATTGCATTTTATGTCTGTTTTATATGCAGAAAATGGAAAAGGAGCGAGCACATACCTTGCACATTTGACGCTCATTTTCAATGACTCCTCTTAGCTTTAGCTCATCAGATAGAAGAGAGCTGGCTGAGCTTCCTGGTGTTGTTATCTTCTTCTCATTTAACTTTGAGATGCTAACAGGGTCAAAATCCTGAAATACTTCTCTGCATTCAGACACATGTCATTTGAAAATAGCTAGCTTAGAACCATTAAATGGGAATAACCACATGCAATCACATTCAGTTTCGGATTGTCAAAAGCCAAGGGACCTAAACTACACATATGCCTTTTATTGAGAATGGCAAGCCAGGTAAGTTCAGCCAAAGCAGTTGATAAGCTAAGCAATTCAAACAGCTTTCTGCAAGAGATCAACAACCATAAGATGCACACAAGTTCAGCCTTGAAATAGAAACTATAAAACAAATATCAAAAAATATAGTGATGATACATGTCATCATGTACCGGAACTCCCCATTCTTCGTCATGAAAAGCAGCATAACAAGGATCTTTGGTGTAGTGATTTTGGCCTTCTGTTGTTTCTAACTGCATATTTGGACTTTTCCATTCAACTATGCTAAGGAAAATCATTGTGTTCTCCATGTTGTTTCTCAGATGTGCAAACAATTACTATTAGTTGCGGAAGGAAAACAAAAATATTTCATCTTAAACTATAATTCACCTTGCATCTGTAGTGACATTAAACATATATTGAAGCAATTTTTTTACATCTCCCATTGACTGTAATAGGTTCCAACGCCGATGACCGCTGGAGCTATGCTCTCGCTGTTCTGCTTAAGAAAGTTGTGAAGAAATTGAAACAAGGGCATCTGAAGAGCTGCTCAACATGTTTTCAAGAGAAGTAGTTCTGGCCAATCTTGCATTTGGTGACATGGGCGGTACTCTAACAAATGAAGACCAAAAAGTTGTAGATTGAATAATATCAATCAATTATAGCAGCCCAACAGGGTTTCTTCACACCACTCCCAATATATCATACTCAAGGTAAAAAACAAGTAGATCATTGAAAGTAAAGTCTTCAAGTACCTAGAACAGTCCTCTCCTCTTCCGGGACTGAGCCCATCGAAAGAAAATTGATATACTTGTTTTAACAGCGTTAATTCCTCTGCTAGTGCAGCCCGTCTGGAAAAATATAATTTGCACATCTTCTTGCAACCTGCACTGGTATTTTAAATCGCTTAAAAGCAAGATTTTCATCTTCAAAATCCATTTAAACCAGTTGGGATTTCCTTTTGAGTTGCGTGCATAAATTCAGCTAGTTTCATGATTTCAAACTTTCCTCAAACAAGAAATATGAGGTGTTGAGAATCTATCTAGACAAAAAGAAAAAAAGAAAAAAAAGGAGACATTGGAAGAGGTTCATGCCTGAGAGCCTGATCCTCTACCAAATGGGCAAAAGCGTTTTCCATCAGCATCAAAATGGCACATGTTCTCAACTACTGCAACACATGGGACCTGTAAATGCAAACATAACGTAAGCATTTAGTCTACAGTAAAGAAGTACCTCTGCTGTATTCACATGGTCAGTCAGCAATTGTTCCTCTCACCTCCACTTCAATAATATAAAATTGTCACACTGCTATCCTCTCTTGTAAAATCCATGGGGAAGAATTAATTAATGAGTTTGCACCAAGTTTATCACCATACAAAATGTGTTTCTTATGGCAACCAAAAGAAAGTTGTTAAGAGCACAAAGAGATCCCCTGAGTTATTGTGCGAAAACAAGTTCTGGACAGGCTGGAAAATTAAGCATATAAAATCTAGAAAAAAACTACAATGCACTAGATAAAAGTCATGCCTGCAGAAAAGGTGTGGAGGTGTTTACCTTGCAACTTGAAACTGCCACTATGTTTGATATTGTTTGTAGCCCCATGGGAAGCTGCACTGTATAAACCGGTCTTGCTGGTTGAGCTGACATTGTCACACTGACCTCTTTAACCTAGGGAAGTGTTGCCACCACCTCATTAGCCTGTTGCTGGAAGGGAATGTAATACATACTTTTTCTGTTAAATTCGAAGGTTAGTTTCTTGTTTGGCTGAAGTACACCAAAACAAATTTCAACAATTTACCATACAAAAAAAACATAAAGAAGACAGAATTAGACCAACTCAAAAATAGAAAAAAAAAATAGTAACAAATCTCCATGTAATATATATATATATATATATATATATATATATATATATATATATATAACACCTTATCTCATCCTTAAATTCATAGAACCTGCAGCAGATGTATAATCACACATTCACACAAATATTGCTACCCATCACTGCATTTATACCATTCAATTACTAGTCTCTGTAATTCCTTATTGTCAGTAACAAAATCAGTTAAAAACACAGTAAATTCATTAAATATGTGAAAGAGTTTCAAGGTTATAAATTAATTTCTTGTACTTCTTGAAATTAGAAGAATTTTGATTTTGACATCTGTCCATTAAATTCGACATATGCCCCGTGTGAACTGCAGCACAAGAGATCTCTCTTCCAAAAAATTGTACAAAAGGATAAAGCTTGCATCAGGGCAAAGCATAATTCACATCCACCTTTCCACATAATATCCGAGACAACTTAGATTCATCCATTTAAATGATAAATCAAGCACATTAAGATGCAATGTTCAGAATATCAAGCATAAATGACCATATACTAGTCATAGTACATTGAATCAAGTCTTGCATCAAAGATAGACTTCAGAATAGTGAAAGAATTTTTGAACTCCAGCCATTTTCTTATGACTTCCTGCCACTATACATATAAGAATTTGGTTTCCATACTTCTAATAGCTAAAACCTCTTAAAAAATTGCATTAAGCATATTTTACTCTCAGGTGTAGGCTAGGATTATATTGATAACAAATAAAAGTTACAACATTCTAATATATATAATAATAATTCAGAAAAACATTTAATAACATATTCTAAATCCAGAACATTTGGAAGTCCAACTCAATGTAAAACGGGAAATCATTGGATACTATGTTGGCAGCATGAATATCAAGCAAAGGCAACTAAAAAAAGAGGATAGAGAAAGGAGGATATAGTATGAAAGAAGAATGCAAAACATACTCCCATGCTGATTCGATATCCTTGTTCCATATCCCCTGCAGGTTGGCTGCCTGAGTTACAGGTGTTGAACAAGGAAATAAACAGATATCGACCATATTGGAATAAAAGCCCCCCTAAAGGATATACTTCTACTGAAACTCTTCATCATCTCAATCATTCATACTGATAAAATTCAACATAACCCCTACTAATAGTGTAATGATTGTCACCATAGGTCAACCAATGAACCCAATCCTTCTAAAATCTCAAAGCCATTAATCAAAGAACAAAACAAGAGATTACCAACCCAATGGTGAATACCCAACAAGATTCAGTTAAAAAATCACAAATGCATCAAGCTTGAAGACACACAACCATTTCAAATCATTAAAACTACACCTTACACAAATTCCAAGAGTGAAAATATCAAAAGATCCAAATAATCCCTATAAGGCTATATCCAATCCAAGTACTCAAGACTCAAGAATTCAAGCTCAGTCTTTAGACCACATTTAAATCTCAACCCAGTACAGTAATGATTAGAACTCAAATGGGTATGCACAAATGCTCAAGAAAACAACCGTAATGCAAAAAAATAGTAGGTTCCAACGATTTGGGCTGAATTTGAGGAAGAAAATGATTGAATGAAATAGGAACAGAAACAGTTACCCAAATGATGAAACTGATTCGGTAATCCAACCCAAATTTCTTAGTAAAATTTCAGAGATATTACAACCTGCGAATCACCTATGTGGGAGTGAGAGATTTGAAGCGAAAGTGCCGAGATGAGAAGCGATAGTCCGATGCCTAGGGTTCCGCAATTCAAAAAATTATGGCCAATCCGAGTAGAAGATGACGAGCAGCTGATCGAGTACCGAGCGACAGACGATACTAGAGCGGCTGATCGAGTAACGAACGATAGAAAATGATTTGGGTTATAGAGGAGAGCCAGCGGTAGAAGAAGAGTAACGAGAGTACAGGAGAGAGAGGACTGAAGATTTGGGAGGAAAAATGGAGCAAAAATACTGAAATGATTTAGGGGAAAAAATGGGACTGTTTTTGTGCGTCCAAACTATTTCAAAAAATATTCGATATTATAATTTATATTCCCTACAATTAATTTAAAAAATTATTTAAAACAAGATAACAATTAATTTTGTCCCTCGCAAAAAACTTTTAAATAATGATATATAGTGAGTAATAATTCTTTCATTAAATAAATTTTTTTTTTCACAAATTTTCGTTATAAATTGGCTCCAAAAATCTTTCTATCGTCCCAATTTTGCGAGGAAATATATATAAATTGTGAAGGATGTTTATTTCGCTAATAACTATATTATCACTATACTTTTTTCCTTCATATGAAGGAATAAATTCCTTCACAAAATTTCTTTAGCTAGAGGCTATTTTTGGTGTAGTGAATCAATTTTTGTATGATGAGTAGTTAACCAATCAATCCCTAAAATTACATCAAATGCAAGTATTTTCAAAGAGATAAGATCGACAGGTAATGTGAGGGTGCCGATTTGAATCAAACAAGACTTATAAACAGTGGATGTAATGAAGGTTTCTCCCAACGGAGTTTCAACAGATAAGTCAAAGTCTAATTTCTCCGGAGTTAAATTTAAACATTGAGCGCAAGTAGGAGAAATAAAAGAATGGGTAGAACTGGTATCAAATAAGGTATAGACTTCGCAAGAGTTTATAATTAGCTTACCCGTGATAACCTCATTTGGGTTCCTCGCTTTTTGGGAGGTTACGATAAACGCACTCCCTTGAACTACCGACTTTGACCTGTTTGGGACGACCTTTGGTGTCTCCATCCTAACTGGACTTGACTTCACTGCACGACAAAAATCGGGCTAGGTGACCTTCTCTTCCGCAATTAAAACATGCTTTGGACTGCATCGTGCAGTTTGGACTGATGTGTCCCTCCCCTCCGCATTTGAAGCATATGATCGGTGGTCGTTCTCCTTCCTTGAAAATGGGTGCTAGTGCTGCTGTCTTTCCATCATTGTTGAACCTTCTCTTCTTGAAATTTTCGCTTCTATTGTCTTGGCCATGATTACCACCGAATTGGTTACCATTTCTGGCATGTTGATTCCCTCCATGTTTGTTGTCATCACTTCGATGACTGCTACCATTGGTATTATAGATTTATCGGCTGCTCTCTCTTGGTTGGGTTGACTCATTATCGCGCTCCAATAACTGAGCCCTATTCACAACATCTGAATACAAGCAAAGTTTGTGAGAAATGAGGTATTGACGTATTTCGGGTTTCAAACCTCGCAGAAACATTCGCGTCATTCTCTCCTCATTATCTACCAAATGGGATGCAAACCGGGATAACTCCGCAAATTTAACCTTGTACTGCGATACAGTCATATTGTTTTACTCCAGCTTGATGAACTCCACCTCCTTCATGTGACGAATACTTTTGGAAAAGTACTTGTAGTTAAATAGTTCTTGGAAGTTCTCTCAAGACATCTTTAGTGCGGCAGGTTGAGTACGTTTTATAGATTCTCATCAGTAATCTGCCTCTCCTCTAAACATGAAGGTGACAAAGGGAACCTTTTTCTCCTCAAAGCATCCCAAGACATCAAATATCCTTGTGATCAACTTTATCCACGTCTCTGCCTTAAGTGGTTCTGGTTTTCCCAAAAACTCTGATGGTCCAAGCTCCTTGAACTGCTTAGCAGTGACCATCTGAGAGTTGCCAGTGTTTTCACTTAAATTTTGTGCAGGAGTCTCTCTCGCCTGATGTTGCATGAATTGCAGAAAGCCTCTGAATATTCCGTCGTTCATCATTTAGTCGGTGTTGTTATTTACATGAGGATTATTGACTTCCTGATGCACATTATATCCTTGTTATTGATCATCGGTGACTCAACGGTTTCATGTGCTCCATTGCTTATCTCAATATTTTTAGATGTTATTTTCAAACACTGCCACAAAACAAGGGTTAATTGACATGCCATATAATACCACTATATTCTGACCGACCAATTAAATAACAAATAAGCTTAGGTAGGTCATACTAGCGAAGGATTTACCCGTCTCTCCCCTCCTAGTTCTAGTCTCACATCTCAGCCAGAGATCATATCCCTAAGCTTTGATACCAGCTGTGACGCCCCCAAAATAGGTATACATCACCCATTCTGAGTCGCCAAATACATGGTACATAATTTAAATACAAACTTCATTTATACAATACGACAAAAGGGTAGCTGAGAGTTTTTACATGAATATTGTCTCATAGACAATATCCAAACTCAAATGGAGTCCTCATTACACTTATTATCACACTATTTTATAGACTAGTGAGGACTACTATAGCCATCACTCAATTCTCTGACTCGTCTCAGCTATATTCTAATTTTCTGAAGAGAACAATGAAAGCAAATGGTGAGCTCAACTAGCCCAGTAAAGAATATTATGACTAATATAATGTAGAATAAATTATAGTTAGTCTTCAACAGTGTTAAACTGATAAAATACAATAGACAACAAGTTTAACTGCAGTGGAACAAACAATCCATTAGAAGAGTCAAGTAGAGCATGATATCTACTATCTTCTATGATTTAAAAGTTTGTCATCAATTTTATCGCTGAGACTCAGCTTAATAAATAATCCACATCACTGAATTATGCATGCACTATGGGCCAAGAATATTCATTAGTAGCATATCCATGAATTATCCATGCACAACGGGCCAAGGATATTCGTTTTATCACCCATGGTCATGATCATGCCAACAACTGTCCATCAATGCACTACAGGCCAATGATGACTTTTACCACATCATTTGTAACATTACAGGTCATGATTATATCGAATAATCCTTGGTCATAATCATACTAATCAATAGTCCATCTATGCACTACGGGCCAAAGATGACTTTCATCACAATATAAGCATGAGGATGATGACAATGATACAAGAATTTAATTAAATGAGAGCAAGGATAAATTTTAACGATTTATAATTTAATTTATTTAGAATTTAATAATGTCCAAATGGTCAACATGATACTTCTTTGTGGAGTAAAATTCAAGAATAATATTGTACCAAAAATAATTTGGACCGAAAAGAAATTAATTTTTGTCATGAATAGTACCCTAGGTGAAGAGTACTCAAGTAAATAGTACCTTGTGAATAGTACTTCAGGAATAGTACCCCGTGAATAGTACCTTGACATGAAAAGGTTAAAAATTATCAAGAATGTTCAGAAAAATATTTCCATGAAAAGATACTCGATAAAGCGCAAATTTCAAGGCTATTCTACTAATTTCAAGGAGTATAGAAGCAATACTTAATAAAATGAGTGCAGAATTCGAAATTTGAAATGAAATAATATTACATACATACTACAGAGTATGGAAAAAAATATTATTTCATACGAATATTGAACAAAAATAATATCCCTTACCTTAAAAGGAGAGTATTTCTGACTAGTAGGGCGATGATATTCTTAAAGAAAACTTATACTGTTTTCTACACTCAAAGCTTCCTTAAACTTTAAAGAAATACGCTCAATATTATAGAAGAAGAATTCTCTGATTCTGGTGTAATTTTTAATTCTAAACTAAGCATCCTATTTATAGGAGAATGGAAGGATACTATTTAGAAACGGACGCACAGTAAGGAATAACGGATTTCTGACGAATTTTTCAGATTTTACTATGCATCACTATGCAAATACTATGTAGATACTATGCATAATAAAATATAATATATTCTATTTTTCATAAAAAATCAAAACTTATAATATATATATATATATATATATATAATAATAATAATAATAATAATAATAATAATAATAATAAAAGTACCCCCTCTCGTGACACCCTTCCCCCCCCCCACTAACATAATTTAATATATATATATATATATATATATATATATATATATATATATATATATATATATATATATATATATATATATATAAACAAAATTGAGATAACTTTCTCCTGACTATTTTAAAAAATAGGTAAGTGGGGGTCCATATAATAAGCTAAATTTATAACAAATACTTCATAAAAATCCCCTCTATTTATCTCAACTCACTTGGCTTCACAAAACACGTTTTTAATAACATTCATCATTAATATTATAACTTACAATATTAACAACCAGATCATTTCCAAGAAAGAGGGGCCTTTTCGATAAGGATATCTTCTTACTGGCGCGCAATTAGGTAACCAAACCCCTTTCCTCGACAGAATTTTCTAGGCATCGTTAATAATGTAAATAATAATATGATTAACTTTGCCGTATTAATTATTGATTTAATAATATAAAATATTGTGACAATAATTGAAATAAACTGAGTGACTTCTCACGTAAGCATCAATAATCAATACCGTATGCTACTATGCAACCACGCGTATTACTGTACATTTATCATCGGGTATTTTAACAGTTAACGGTAAAACCTTTGTCGTTACTTTTATAAAAGTTATTTCTGTTGTTTTTTAACTCTGATAATAATTTCGTTGTGGGGTCCACCAATGATTATGCCGTCGTACGAATATTCCCTGTTAAAATGAAAATTCCCCGACCAATCGAATATTTTATAACAACTTGCTTACTTTGTAAAATTTATAAATATTACGCACAACTATAACATTATATCAAATCCACACCATAATATTCAAAAATATATTTTGAGAAAAATTCATCTTTATTCATAAAAGTTGGGGTCTTACACTTGCCCAATTCATATTAAAATCCTATTTGTCCATTACTAATGATTTAGGCTTTTAACGTATAATCCTCGTATTCCTCTCGTATACTAGTTCATATTACATTCATTGTGACGCCCCCAAAATAGGTATACAACACCCATTCTGAGTCGCCAAATACATGGTACAGAAAGCAAACTACAACTTCAATAATACAATTGTCGTGCAAAATACGACAACACATACTGTGAGTTTAAATACAAATATTGTCTTCTAGACAATATCCACACTCAAATAAATCATCATTACAATTATTCAAACACTATTTTACAGAAATAGTGAGGACTGCTAAAACATCTTTCTAGAACCATCACTCCATACCCCGACTAGATCCTGCTATGTTCTCACCTCCTGAGAAGAAAAATGGAACAAAAAGGAAAAGGGTGAGCTCAACTAGCCCAGTAAAGAATATTATGACTAAGATAATATACAAACAAATTATCGTTAGTCTTCAACAGGGAAAAATCTGATAGAATATAATCGACAACAAGTTTTAGATCAACAACTGCAGCGGAAACAGCAAACCATTAGAAGAGTCAAGTAGAGAAAGAATTCTACTATCTTCTAAGATTTAAAAGTCCATCATCAATATTTTATCCCTGTAACATCAATTAATAATCATCTTTATCCAAATATTCATCTTTGCACTACAGGCCAAAGATATTCATTTGTATCACCTGTCAGTCATGTTCATCTCAACACCTGTTCATCTTTGCACTACAGGCCAAAGATATTCATCAAGTAATCATACATCTTTGCACTACAGGCCAAAGATATTCATTAATATCATCATTTAGGACTGAGGATGATGAAAAATATCTTAAAGAGAACGAATCCAATGAGACAGAAGGACAAATAGTAGGGATTCGTATAACAGTTTATCCAAGATCAATAATACTTCATAATAATCAATTGTGAAGCAGAATTCAAAAATAAAGATCAAAACATGGATACAATCAAAGATAGTAACCATAATAGACATCTTGGACAAAAAGGAAAAATTTTATTTTTCGGTGAATAGTGCCGTATTCGTGAATAGTGTCGTATACGTGAATAGTACCGTATACGTAAATAGTAACCCCGACACAAAAAATTTCAAATTTGATAAAAACTCATATCAATATTTCAGCATAATGATATTGAAGAAAATAATATCATTTAAGAATAAAATAATATCCCTTACCTCAAGATATCAGTACTTCTGGTCGGAATACCGGTATAAGGCTGAAAGAAACTTGCTCTGATGAATAGAAACTCTCAAAGTATCTAAATACTCACAAAATACACTCAATAATCTAGAGAGAGAAAGAGAGAAAACTTGTTTCTGGTGTGATTTTCAATTCTAACTTAGCCCTCTATTTATAGGAAAATTTTAGTAGGTTTGACCTGCAACCTGATGGCTTTACCTGCTACTATTCCCACCCACCACATTTGAAATATAATTCAGCACATTTCTTCACCAACCACAAGTGGGGCCCACCAATTCTAGAATTTTCCATCAAAATGATAAACTCCGAAAATTCAACAATTTCTGAACCAGTCATCTCGTAAAATTCATAATAAATCATACGTTCATTTTTAACGGTTCAAAATTTGTGGACATATACTCAACTTATATATGTATAACATATCCAAAAATTACCACGATCCAACGGTCGGATTAAAAATTATAACACCCGCAATATTTCTCAAAAACCCTGATTTTTTAATACCTCCATTCCGATAAAAATACTGATAAAACACCTCAACATTAACTCCTTCATTTTTAACCACAAAAATATATCCCTCATTTATATCCACATAAAATAAATATTTCCTTATCATATGAATCAATAATTAATTATTCACAAATAATATTACAGAATCACATTTATGACAACCAGGCCGTTCCCAGGAAAGAGGGGGCTTTCCAATAAGGATTTCTCCTTACTGGCGCGCAATTAGATGACCAAACCTCTCCTTAGACAGAACTTTCTAGACATTGCCAATAATGTTATCTAATAATATTATTCAAATAATATGAATTATTGATCTGATAATGGAAAATACTGTGCAGCAACAATTATTGAAACAACAATAATATAAAATATCAATACAACAATTATTGAATCAATAAAATAAAATATTGAACAATAACTACTGTAACAATTATTGAGTAGTGCCTTCTTACGTAAGAATCAATAATTGGTGCAATACCGTGTGCTACTGTATTTTAATCACCGGGTATTCCAACAGTATTAACGGTAACAACTACGCCGTTATTTATAAATAACTTATACTTGTCATTTTTTTCATCCAATCGCTTTCCGTTATGGGGCCCACACAAGGCTGCGCCGTCGTACGAATATTCCCCGACAGCAAGAATATTCCACGACCAAACGAATATTTCCCGACAAAAATGAATATTTTATAACCACTTGCTTATTTTGCAAAATTTGCACATTTCACCCATAACCAAAGTATTATATCAAATTAACCCTTATTATTCAAAATAATATTTAGAGAAAATTTGATTTTATTCATTAATAAGTTGGGGTCTTACAACCTCCCCTCCTTATGAAATTTCGTCCTCGAAATTGACGTACGTACCTGATGTTTCAAAAAGGTGAGGATACCTCGCTTTCATTTCTGATTCCAACTCCCAGGTCATTTCTTCAATAGCATGGTTTCTCCACAAAACCTTAACTTGTGGTATAACCTTCGTGCGTAGGACATGCTCTTTCCTATCCAAGATCTTAACAGGTACCTCCTCGTACGTTAAATCTTCAGCTATCTCGTCTGGTTCTAACTCAATAATGTGGTTCGGGTCTTTAACATATTTACGAAGCATAGATATGTGAAAAACATTATGAACACGAGACATGCTTGGAGGTAATGCGAGTCTATATGCCACATTTCCTATTCGCTCAAGAATCTCAAATGGACCAACAAATCTTGGATTGAGCTTTCCTCTCTTCCCAAATCTTGTAACTCCCTTCCATGGTGCAACACGTAATAATACATGATCCCCAATATTAAATTCCACGTCCTTCCGATGAAGATCCGCATAACTCTTTTGTCGATCCTGTGCCGTTTGTATACGTTGTCGAATCGTTTGGATCTTCTCTGTAGTAATGCGTACCAACTCTGGTCCCAACAATGTTGCTTCACCCACCTCGTCCCAGCATACTGGAGAACGACATTTTCTTCCATACAACGCCTCGAATGGAGCCACACCTATGCTCGCCTGATAACTGTTGTTGTAGGAGAATTCCACCAATGGTAGGTACTTATCCCAACTCCCTTTGAGATCTAGGACACAAAGTCTTAATAGATCTTCAAGAGTTTGAATAGTCCTCTCTGATTGTCCGTCCGTTTGAGGATGGTATGCCGAACTGAATCGTAAATCCGTGCCCATAGCTTTCTGCAAGCTAACCCAAAATCGTGAAGTGAATCTTGGGTCACGATCCGAAACTATGGATACTGGCATGCCATGCAATCTCACAATCTCGTTCACGTACATACTAGCAAGACGTTCAAGGGAATAAGTCTCACGTATCGGCAAGAAATGAGCGGACTTGGTTAATCTATCAACAATAACCCAAATCGCATCTATGCCTTGAGAAACCTTGGGAAGACCCGTAACAAAATCCATAGTAATGTGTTCCCACTTCCATTTCGGGATCTCAAGTGGTTGCAATGGACCCTTTGGCACTTGATGCTCCGCCTTTACACGTTGACAAGTTAAACACCTCGAGATAAACTCCGCGATCTCTCTTTTCATATTGCTCCACCAAAATGTATGTCGAAGATCGTGATACATTTTGGTACTCCCAGGATGGATTGCAAACGGTGTGTTGTGTGCCTCCATCATTATTCTATGCTTCAAGTCAAAATCGTTAGGAACACAAAGTCTGGAGTTGACTCGAAGTATTCCTTCTTCATCGATTCTTGCTTCTGGAATAGCACCTTCTTGCACTTTCTTCTTCATACGCATCAGCTCCATGTCCGTAGCTTGAGCAGCTTTAACTTTATCGATTAAAGTCGGTTCTACTCGTATATTTGATATCATCATGTGGGTACTTGGAGCCTTCATCTCTATCTCCATCCTTTGCAAGTCATACAAAATGGGCCTTTGTGTTAACAATATTGCACTCGTACCCGCATATGATCTTCTACTCAATGCGTCAGCTACTACGTTTGCTTTTCCAGGATGATATTGGATGGTATGATCGTAATCTTTCAACAGCTCGAGCCAACGTCGCTGCCGCATGTTGAGTTCCTTTTGGGTGAAGAAATATTTGAGGCTTTTATGATCTGTATAGATCTCCACTTTCTCCCCATACAGGTAGTGTCTCCAGATCTTCAACGCAAAAACGACTGCTGCCAACTCCAAATCATGAGTAGGATAATTCCTCTCATATTCTTTGAGTTGTCGTGAGGCATAGGCTATGACTTTCCCATGTTGCATGAGAACACATCCTAACCCTTTGCCTGAAGCATCGCTGTAGATAACAAATCCATCCGAACCAGATGGTATTGTCAGAACAGGTGCCGAAATGAGTCTCCTCTTGAGTTCTTGGAAACTCTTCTCGCATTCCTCACTCCATACGAATTTTGTATCTTTCCGAGTCAGCTGAGTTAACGGAGTAGCGATTCGAGAAAATCCTTCCACAAATCTCCGATAATAACCAGCTAAGCCCAGAAAGCTACGTACTTCGGTTACCGACTTCGGTTGCTCCCAACTTTGTATGGCTTCAATCTTCGCCGGGTCGACAGATACTCCATGTTTTGACACCACGTGCCCAAGGAATGCTACTTCCTCAAGCCAGAACTCACATTTCTTCAATTTGGCATATAGCTTATTTTCACGAAGCCTTTGCAGTACCAGCTTCAAATGGCGCTCATGATCTTCACGGCTTTTGGAATAGATGAGGATGTCATCAATAAAGACAACAACGAACTGATCCAAATATTCTTTGAATACACGGTTCATCATATCCATGAAGGCAGCAGGAGCATTAGTCAATCCAAAAGACATTACTAAGAATTCATAATGCCCGTACCGAGTTCTGAAGGCAGTCTTTGGAATATCCTCAGTTTTAATCTTCAGCTGATGATATCCAGAACGAAGGTCGATCTTTAAAAAGAATTGTGTTCCTTGTAACTGGTCGAACAGGTCATCAATGCGAGGTAGCGGATACCTATTCTTGATAGTGACATGATTCAATTCTCGATAGTCGATACAAAGTCGCATACTCCCGTCTTTCTTCTTTACGAATAAAACAGGAGCACCCCAAGGAGACGTACTAGGACGAATAAAACCGATGTCCAACAACTCCTGTAGTTGGACTTTTAACTCCTGAAGTTCAATAGGAGCCATTCGATATGAAGTTTTAGAAATGGGCTTTGTACCGGGTTCAAGGTCAATAAAGAATTCAACTTCACGTTCTGGGGGTAGACCAGGAAGTTCTTCAGGAAATACATCGGGAAATTCTCTAACAATAGAAATATTATTCAAATCTGACTTGTCTTTGTTCAAATCCATTACATGGGCTAAGAAAGCTTGACATCCGTTTTTCAATAAACGAATAGCTTTGTGGCTCGATATGACAGTGACTGATTTTAGTGGTTTAGTAGTTTGAATTCGTATGTCAGGTTGGTTAGGAATATGAAAAATAACAACCTTACGAAAACAATCAATTTTAGCATGATGAGTGGTTAACCAATCAATTCCTAAAATCACATCAAAAGCAAGTATCTTTAAAGAGATAAGATCAACAGGTAATGTGATAGTGCCAACTTGGATCATGCAAGATTTATAAACTGTAGATGTAACGAAGGTTTCACCTAACGGAGTTTCAACAGATAAGTTAAAGTCCAATTTCTCCGGAGTCAAGTTTAAACGTTGAGCACAAGCAGGAGAGATAAAAGAATGGGTAGAACCGGTATCTAGTAAAGTATAAACTTCGCAAGAATTCAAGATTAGCTTACCCGTGATCACCTCGTTCGGGTTTCTCGCGTTTTGGCCAGTAACGACAAACGCCCTTCCAGGAACCGCTGATTTCGACTTATCCGGGACAGCTTTTGGAGTCATCATCCCCGCTGAACTTGGTTTTGCTGCAGAACACTCTCGAGCTATATGACCCTCCTTTCCACAGTTATAACATACCTTGGATTGTTGTGGGCAGTTTGGGCTGATATGTCCCTCTTTCTCACATTTGTAACATACGACCGGTGGTCGTTCTCCTCCCCTAGAAACAGTTGATGTTTGTGCTGACGTCTTCACATTATCATTGTTGTACCTTCTCTTCTTGAAATCTCCTCCCGACTCGCTCCTTCTATTATCACGACCACGATTACCACCAGAGTGGTTACCGCTTTTGTCCGAATATATTTCTCCCTGCTGGTTTTCATTGCTTCGATGACTGCCGCCACCGGTATGACCCTGGTTGTGGTCCCTCGGTTGCACATACTCATTATCTCGCTCTAATAATTGAGCTCTATTTACAACATCTGAATATAAAGAAAATTTATGAGAGATAAGATATTGTCGAATCTCGGGTTTTAGACCTCTCAGAAACATCCTTGTCATTCTTTCCTCATTTTCGACCAAATGAGGTGCAAACCTGGATAACTCTGCAAACTTCGCCTCGTACTGGGACACCGTCATGTTGTTTTGTTCCAGTATGATAAACTCTACCTCCTTCATATGACGAATACTTTCAGGAAAGTACTTGTCATTGAACAGTTTTTGAAATGTTTCCCAGGACATGTTGAGTGCGTCAGGCTGGGTACGCTTCACAGACTCCCACCAGTAGTCTGCCTCACCGCAGAACATAAAGGTGGCGAATGGAACCTTCTGTTCCTCCGTGCATCCCAAGACATCGAATATCTTGGTAATTTGCTTGACCCACGTTTCCGCCATGATCGGATCCGGCTTTCCCTTAAATTCTGGTGGTCCCAATTCTTTGAACTGCTTAGCTGTGACAAACCGCGCGTTGTTATCATTTCTACCCGTATTCTGCACACGAGTCTCCCTCGTCTGATTTTGCATGAACTGCAAAAAGCTCCTAAACATTCCATCATTCATCGTTTGCTCGGTAACGTTGTTTACAGGAGGAATATTGCCTTCCTGTTGCACGTTCCCCTGGGTGGTGATCAAAGGTGTCTCCACGGTCTGATTCACTCCATTATTAACGTTCTCAGCTGCCATTCTTAAATACTGCCATAAAACAAGGGTTAATAGTCATGTCATATATTATCCCTATACTCTGACCGACCAAATAAACACCAAATAAACTTAGTCAAGTCATACTAGTGAAGGAATTCCCCGTCTCTCCCCTCCTAGTTCTTGTCTCACATCTCAGCCAGGGATCATATCCCTAAGCTTTGATACCAACTGTGACGCCCCCAAAATAGGTATACAACACCCATTCTGAGTCGCCAAATACATGGTACAGAAAGCAAACTACAACTTCAATAATACAATTGTCGTGCAAAATACGACAACACATACTGTGAGTTTAAATACAAATATTGTCTTCTAGACAATATCCACACTCAAATAAATCCTCATTACAATTATTCAAACACTATTTTACAGAAATAGTGAGGACTGCTAAAACATCTTTCTAGAACCATCACTCCATACCCCGACTAGATCCTGCTATGTTCTCACCTCCTGAGAAGAAAAATGGAACAAAAAGGAAAAGGGTGAGCTCAACTAGCCCAGTAAAGAATATTATGACTAAGATAATATACAAACAAATTATCGTTAGTCTTCAACAGGGAAAAATCTGATAGAATATAATCGACAACAAGTTTTAGATCAACAACTGCAGCGGAAACAGCAAACCATTAGAAGAGTCAAGTAGAGAAAGAATTCTACTATCTTCTAAGATTTAAAAGTCCATCATCAATATTTTATCCCTGTAACATCAATTAATAATCATCTTTATCCAAATATTCATCTTTGCACTACAGGCCAAAGATATTCATTTGTATCACCTGTCAGTCATGTTCATCTCAACACCTGTTCATCTTTGCACTACAGGCCAAAGATATTCATCAAGTAATCATACATCTTTGCACTACAGGCCAAAGATATTCATTAATATCATCATTTAGGACTGAGGATGATGAAAAATATCTTAAAGAGAACGAATCCAATGAGACAGAAGGACAAATAGTAGGGATTCGTATAACAGTTTATCCAAGATCAATAATACTTCATAATAATCAATTGTGAAGCAGAATTCAAAAATAAAGATCAAAACATGGATACAATCAAAGATAGTAACCATAATAGACATCTTGGACAAAAAGGAAAAATTGTATTTTTCGGTGAATAGTGCCGTATTCGTGAATAGTGCCGTATACGTGAATAGTACCGTATACGTAAATAGTAACCCCGACACAAAAAATTTCAAATTTGATAAAAACTCATATCAATATTTCAGCATAATGATATTGAAGAAAATAATATCATTTAAGAAGAAAATAATATCCCTTACCTCAAGATATCAGTACTTCTGGTCGGAATACCGGTATAAGGCTGAAAGAAACTTGCTCTGATGAATAGAAACTCTCAAAGTATCTAAATACTCACAAAATACACTCAATAATCTAGAGAGAGAAAGAGAGAAAACTTGTTTCTGGTGTGATTTTCAATTCTAACTTAGCCCTCTATTTATAGGAAAATTTTAGTAGGTTTGACCTGCAACCTGATGGCTTTACCTGCTACTATTCCCACCCACCACATTTGAAATATAATTCAGCACATTTCTTCACCAACCACAAGTGGGGCCCACCAATTCTAGAATTTTCCATCAAAATGATAAACTCTGAAAATTCAACAATTTCTGAACCAGTCATCTCGTAAAATTCATAATAAATCATACGTTCATTTTTAACGGTTCAAAATTTATGGACATATACTCAACTTATATATGTATAACATATCCAAAAATTACCACGATCCAACGGTCAAATTAAAAATTATAACACCCGCAATATTTCTCAAAAACCCTGATTTTTTAATACCTCCATTCCGATAAAAATACTGATAAAACACCTCAACATTAACTCCTTCATTTTTAACCACAAAAATATATCCCTCATAAAATAAATATTTCCTTATCATATGAATCAATAATTAATTATTCACAAATAATATTACAGAATCACATTTATGACAACCAGGCCGTTCCCAGGAAAGAGGGGGCTTTCCAATATGGATTTATCCTTACTGGCGCGCAATTAGATGACCAAACCTCTCCTTAGACAGAACTTTCTAGACATTGCCAATAATGTTATCTAATAATATTATTCAAATAATATGAATTATTGATCTGATAATGGAAAATACTGTGCAGCAACAATTATTGAAACAACAATAATATAAAATATCAATACAACAATTATTGAATCAATAAAATAAAATATTGAACAATAACTACTATAACAATTATTGAGTAGTGCCTTCTTACGTAAGAATCAATAATTGGTGCAATACCGTGTGCTACTGTATTTTAATCACCGGGTATTCCAACAGTATTAACGGTAACAACTACGCCGTTATTTATAAATAACTTATACTTGTCATTTTTTTCATCCAATCGCTTTCCGTTATGGGGCCCACACAAGGCTGCGCCGTCGTACGAATATTCTCCGACAGCAAGAATATTCCACGACCAAACGAATATTTCCCGACAAAAATGAATATTTTATAACCACCTGCTTATTTGAAATATTTGCGCATTTTACCCATAACTAACCTCATTAATCAATTTAACACTTACTATTTCAAAATAATAAATAGAGGGAATTTAAATTTCATTTATTAATAATTTGGGGTCTTACATTCATCATATATGTTATATTATCTTTCGTATATACTTGTACAATACTTTGTATCATACTCGTATTCATTACCTCGTATAATAACTTTCTTATCATACGATCATCATTTATTCAAATCTTCACTTTCCTTAACATTCTCGACTTAGTACGCGGGCGAAAAATTGCATTTGTCATAATTGAATTATTATTAAATAATCCATCCTTCCTTATCATTCTATCGTTACGCATTTTTCGGAAGTTCAAAAATAATTCTCGAGCAGAAATGGATGAATAGTGTTTTTCAGAGAATTTCTCGGAAAGATTTTATTTTCGTCTTGGAAATTTAACCACCTTAATTCTAGCACTTAGCCAGAATACTACGATATTCTTCTTCTTTTAGGTTATAGAACAAACTTCATCACCCTTACTTGTTATAAATAACATATTTTATAACTTTATTCATTATTTATTCAAATAAAATTATTTTACATTATAATACGATTTTCTCGGTTGTTACATTCTTCCCCCCTTATAAGGATTCTGTCCTTAGAATATCGCCATAAGTTAGTTAAACAACTGAGGGTAATTCTTCTTCATCTTTTCTTCAAGTTCCCACGTTGCTTCTTCGGCATCGTGGTTTCTCCATACTATCTTCACCAAAGGTATAACTTTATTCCGTAGAACTTGCCCTTTTCTATAAATGATTTCCATAGACATTTCTTCATACGTCAAGTCTTTCTGAACATGAATAGGCTCATATTCTATTACGTGCTTATAATCTGGCTTATAAGGACGTAACACAAATACATGAAACACATTGTGTATGCGTTCTAAGTCTAGAGGTAATGCTACCATGTAAGCTACCTCTCCTACCCTTTTTAATATCTCGGAAGGTCCTATAAACCTTGGACTTAACTTTCTCTTCTTCCCAAAATGTATCTTTCCTTTCCACGGAGATACCTTTAGAAACACATACGAGCCGACTTCAAACTCTCTTCTCATTCGATGCGTATCTGCATACTTTTTTTTATCTGTCTTGAGCTGCTACCAGTCACATTTGTATCAACTTAACTATATTCGCTATTTGCTGCACCAATTCAGGTCCTAGCATTCGACGTTCTCCTACTTCATCCCAACACAATGGTGTTCTGCACTTCCTTCTATATAAAGCTTCGTAATGCGGCATGCCTATGCTTGCATGATAACTGTTGTTATACGCAAACTTTACTAGTGGTAGATGATCATCCCAACTACCTTTGAAATCTGTAATGCAAGATCTTAACATATCTTCTAACGTCTGAATTGTTCTTTCACTCTGCCCACTTGTCTGTGGATGATAAGTTGTGCTTAACTTCAGCTACATTCCCATCTTTTCTTGTAGACTTCTTCAGAAATTTGATGTGAATCGTGGATCACGATCTGACACTATCGAAACTGGTACCCCATGTCTTGAAATAATTTCCTTAACATAGAGTTTAGTTAACTGATCTTAGTTAAACTTGACTCTTATTGGCAAAAAGTGAGCCGACTTTGTCAACCGGTCCACTATTACCCAAATAGCGTCGTACCCTTTCTGTGTAGTTGAAAGTCCCACCACAAAATCCATCGTGATATGCTCCCACTTCCATTCTGAAATTTCCAATGACTGTAACAAGCTGCTTGGTCATTAATGTTGAGCCTTAACTTTTTGATAAGTTAAGCACCTACTTACATATTCTGCTATCTCTCTCTTCATGTTTGGCCACCAAAAACTCTGTCGAAGGTCTTGATACATCTTCGTACTGCCAAGATAAATCGAGTACCTTGAACTTTGAGCCTCTTGTAATATTTTCTCCTTCAATTCTGTTTCACTTAGAACCCAAATTCTTCCTTCAAATCTCAATAAACCCTCATTATCAAGACTATACTTTATCTCTTTTTTATCTAGTAGCCATTTCTTCATCTGATCACACTCATCATCTCTGAGTTATACCTCCTTAACTCTCTCTATAATGGTAGGTCGAGCATCCGTTGTAAATAGTTTCTGACCCAACTTACTCGGTAACTTCACCTCTAACTCCATTTTAGCAATCTCTGTTATTAACTTAGTTTGAGCTGTTAATGTAGACAACTTTTCCCGACCCTTTCTACTTAAGGCACTGGCCACTACATTTACTTTTCCTAGATGATATAGGATATCACAGTCATAATCCTTTATCAACTCCAGCCATCTCCTCTGTCTCAAATTTAAATCTTTTTGTGGGAAGATATATTTTAGACTCTTATGGTCTGTGTATATCTCACATTTTTCACCATATAGGTAATGCCTCCAAATCTTTAATGCAAATACCACTGCTGCTAGTTCCAGATCATGAGTAGGATAAACTTTCTCATAATCCTTTAATTATCGTGATGCATACGTAATGACCTTGCCATGCTGTATGAGCACGCAACCCAATCCTCTATGCGAAGCATCACTATAAACTATAAAATTCTCGGTATCATCGGGTAAAGATAATACAGGTGCTTCGCTCAAACCTTTTCTTCAGTTCTTAAAAACTAATTTCACACTTCTGAGTCCACACATACTTCACTGTCTTTCTTATCAAATTAGTCAATGAAGTAGCTATCCTAGAAAAATCTTGGATAAATCTTCGATAGTATCCTGCTAACCCTAGGAAACTCCGTACCTCGGTTGGTGTTTTTGGTTGTTCCCAATTAATCACTGCTTCCACCTTCGCTGGGTCTACTAAAATTCCATCTCGGTCGATAACATGTCCTAAAAACAGTACCCTCTTTAGCCAAAATTCACACTTAGTGAATTTCGCATATAACTTCTCCTTCCCTAGTGTCTCTAACACTAATCTTAGGTGTTCAGCGTGATTTTCTGGCGTCTTAGAATAGACTAAAATATCATCGATAAACACTATGACGAACTTGTCCAAATATTGTTTGAACACTCGGTTCATCAGATCCATAAATGCAGCTAGTGCATTCGTCAACCCAAATGACATTACCAAAAACTCGTAATGGCCGTAACGAGTCCTAAATGTTGTCTTAGGTACATCCTCCTTCCTAACTTTGAACTGATGATACCCTATTCACAAATCTATCTTAGAAAAATACGTTACCCCTTTCAATTAATCAAAGAGATCACCGATCCTGAGCAATAGGTATTTAGTCTTTATCGTTAACTTGTTCAACTCTTGGTAGTCGATACAAATTCTCAACGATCCATCCTTCTTCTTCACAAACAATATCGGTGCTCCCCACAGCAAAACACTAGGTTGAATGTATTTTATATCCAATAATTCTTGTAATTAAACCATCAACTCCTTCATTTCTACTGGCGCCATATGATACGGTGCCCTTGAAATTGGTGCCGCTCCTGGCACAATATCTATTACAAATTCGATCTCCCTATCCGGTGGAAGACCTGGTAATTCGCTTGAAAATACATCCACGAATTCTTTGACTATAAGTATTTATTCCATCATTGCTCCCACTCTCTGGGTATCAACAACATGACACAAATAACCTACACATCCATTCCTCAATATTTTCCTAGTTTGTGTCATGGTAAGACAACACAAACGTCCCGGTGACTTGGTACCATAAAACACTACCTTAGGTTACTTCAACGTTCAAAGGTTTATGCATTTATTTTGACATTCTATAATTGCACCATGTTAAACAACCAATCCATCCCAAGAATCACATCAAATTCTCCCAACTTTATCGGTATTAAATCTACCGATAATTTATAACATCACATCTCTACACAACAACGCCTATGAATATGTTCAACATGAATTATTTCTTCATTTCCCACCTTAATATTTAAAGGTATAGGCAATCTTTCGGGATGTAATCCTAATCGTCTAGCAAAATCATATGCTATAAAAGAACAAATAGCACCCGAATCAAACAACACATAAGCATTTATATCGTTGATTAGGATAATACCTACAACTGCATCCTCTGATGGAACTGCATCCTGAACAGTCATATTAAAAGTGTGGGCCATCGGCCTACTCGTCTAAGCTGGACCACTAATAGCTAACTTACCACTATTAGTGTCATTGCTACCATCCATCCCCTTTTTCGGGCAATTCTTCGCCGTGTGATCAGTTGATCCACATACGAAGCATATGTGATTCTTCTTCGGACTTGGACAATTAGGCGAAATAT
The DNA here is from genome assembly GCA_016801055.1 of Panax notoginseng. Taxonomy (NCBI): domain Eukaryota; kingdom Viridiplantae; phylum Streptophyta; class Magnoliopsida; order Apiales; family Araliaceae; genus Panax; species Panax notoginseng. The sequence continues at coordinate 117,334,990 of CM029016.1, forward strand.
GCCTTTCCTATCCACTGTTATAGCACACCGCTTTACACTTGAGACAGACTCCTAAGTGAGTCTTCCCACAATTCTTACACGCCTCCATCCTCTTCTTAGGATCTCCTTGCTTTACCCCGGTATTCCCAGAGTTAAAAGCCTTCCTCTTCTGCCCGTTGCCACTCCCGCTGACTCCCTTGGGTTTCACTCCCCTGTCTACTTTATTCTTGTTCTTCTTCTCTCTGTGGTATTGACTTAAAGCCTCATTACCACTCTCGGTAATTATCGCCTTCTCCAGAATGGTTCCAAAAGAGTTACTTTAAAACACTTATATCCGGCTATAGAGCCAGGGTTTCAAGCCCTACTCGAATCTCCTCGCTTTCCTCACCTCTGTACCTACCTAATGTGGAGTAAAGCTTGTCAGTTCATTGAACTTGGCAGCATATTGGGGAATAATCATGTCCCCTTATTTCAGTTCTAAGAATCTCATCTCCATCCTACCATACATACTCGTGGGGAAATAGTTCTCGAAGAAAATCTCCTTGAACCGTGTCCACGTCATATTCTCCACTCCAGCCCTAGCCTGGTTTGCCTCCCACCAGAAGTTGGCCTCTCCCTTCATCATGTACATGACAAAAGAGATCTTCTGTCCCTCTTCGATATTTGCAATTATAAATGCCTTTTCAATCTCTTTTACCTAAGTTTGGGTTTCTATAGGGTTCGTAGTTCCTTTGAACTCTGGCGGACCTACACTCTTAAAATCCTTAAACGTAGTAGCATGTACAACTACATGATTTACAAGTATATTTGCACCATTCCGATTAAAGGTAGCTATTAGAAAATTAACAAACTACTGCATCAGGTTAACCTGTCCCCCTTCTAGTTGATTCACGTTAGCTTCCTGATTTCGTTGTCTTCTTCTTGGCGGCATCTTTCTGTTAAAATGAATAACACTTCATTATTACTTTCTTCTTGTTAATTAGTTATTATTCATTTTTAAACAATAACTCAAACTCATTACACAACATGTTCAATAAAGGGCTTATATTGATATGCTTTCTTCTTTTGTAGTATAATACAACATCGTTCATCATTACACAACCTTGGCTGATTACATTACTTTCCCGCAATTACTTTCCAAAAATTAAGATTTACAAAAGACTACCATTTGATTATATAAAAGAGGGTTTTACGTCACTACATAGATACCCAATATTTACATATTTAAACATAACCTAGTTACTAATTAGATTACATTTGCCTAGTGGCATTCTCATAATCTGCATCGGCAAGACTGGCTACCACATCTCGACTGATAGTATGCCGAGTCTGCCCTGCCTCCACAGGATACTCAGTAACTTGTCGCTGATAGTCCTCATGAGAACTTCTATATACATAGGACATCCTACAGATCTTCTGCTTCTTGGCCTTTAGCTCCTCTCTAAGCTCAAAGACCTCGTGTTTTAACTCATGGACCTTGTCCTTAGCTAACACCTTCTTATCATGCTCTACCTCCCAAAACGTTTCCATGTCTTTCTTGACTGCCAAGATGTCATGGATCTCCTCCTTCAATTCTTTCACCTCTTTCCCTAACTGGATATTCCTATCCAACACCGTCATGAACAATGCCTTCATTGACTCCCACGGAGTCATGTCCTCTGTAGTTACTACCGTGTTAAATGATACTATCTCGACCTCCTCCTTTGACATACCATCGAACAAGGATGTAAATCCTATGTTCTCAAAATCTTCAAACTCAACCACCACCACCACTGGCAACTCAGCTACGGTTATCGGTAAAATCTCTATCTGGTTCACAGACTCTTCACTAACTACATGTATATCTCTATACATCATGTTATCTCCTGGCATCTACAACTAAACAAATTATCTTGATTAGTACACAACATTAGAATATTATAAACACATATCACATTTAATGCATTTTTAGGGTTAACTTCATCTTTTAATTCTTCAACTCTTCTTAAGGTTATGGCCTAAGGTTCTTTCCCCCCTTAAGGTTTATAACCTACAGCTTTGATACCAACTTGTGACGCCCCCAAATTTGGGTATCTTCCAACCCAATAGATGGTCTACACGATGCTACTGTTCACACATACATTCAATTGAAATACCTCAAAAGAGTGAATATGTCTTCTATATATTACAAAATAATATTTCTCTTCCTAGGTTCTTTGTAACCATTACATATGTTCTTCATTATAGTATCAAATAAATACAACATTCATACTATACTATTACAAAGACAACTACTTGTCCGCTTTAGCCTTTCCTTTATCCTTAATGGATCCTTCGGCCTGTTCATTCTTAGCTGCATTCATATGATTCAAGCAAGGGTGAGCATAACTAGCTCAACAAGTTTAAAAATTTCATATGAGCAATATGTTTGAATCATATGAATATATATATATATATATATATATATATATATATATCTTCTATAACCGAATAAATAGTTATGAAGTACTATGAATAATTCAAAATAGCACTTCTCTTTTCTTTAAAATGTTTAACAATGAACCACATCTGTTAAACCTTGATTTTGGTCCAAGACCTTGAGCATTTCATTTTTTCCTTAAAAAAGACAACCCGACACCAAGTTCGTAAGTCCAACATTTCTTACGAGCACGTCTAAATGATCGACCTATAGTACTCTATGTTGTACAACACTACTTCATTAAACGTATTTATGTTTAAGTTTTGGCAACCTCACGTGTGACGATCCGAGAATTTAGAAAATTATTTAAATCCTAAATTATTGAATAAAAGTTAAATAATAAACCTAGATAGAAAATAAGTGAATGGATTTGGTATTTATGAAAAGAAATTTTATGGATTTAAAAATTTTTGTGGTGAATTATTCAGGATTAAGTATATAAGTGTATATGTTCTGTGTGTATGGTCATATATGTGAACAGTGTGTGGTTAAGGGTCAAGGGTTGACCAGATAACCTATATCAGTGTCAAACCCTAATATTATATTAAGAACGTCAACGTTCAGTTAGAAAACCCTAACGATTAATAAGAAACCCTAGAAACCGGTTCTAAAAACTCTAATTTTAATTTCAAGAATCCAAAACCCTAAGTCAGAATTCGAAAACCCTAAATTGGGAATTTAGAGGTTCATATTTATGATTATAGACTTAATTAGGGAAACTCTAATAATTAAATTAGAAAACCTTAATTTTAAAGTTTAAAACCCTAATTGTTTCGTTAGAAACCCTAACTTTAAATTTAGAACCCTAATTGCTAAATTAACAATTTTAATTAGGAAATATTTATCCTAATTAGCAAGTTGGAATTATGATTAGGAAATCTTAGTATAATTAGAGAATTCTAATTATAATTTAGAAATATTAATTTTTTTATTTTAAAAACCTAAATTGAAAATATTAGAAAATTGATTTTTTGAGAACCTTAGGGTTAAACCCTAAGGGTTGTAGCAAATGACAAGTTAGCCATTAAATTTAAAAGCCAAATGTCTAAATTACCCTTTGTACATTATTGAAGGTAGCTTGCAATTATTACCTTATTAGTAGTTGGTGACTAGCTAAGGTATACCCATGTGCCTTAAATCAACACATATCAGCATTATTTCATCTGCAACCTCAGTTCATACATGATATTTGTAGATCAAAGAGAGAGAAAGTCAACAAATCTTGCTCATTTGCTATCTTACATTCAACTAACATTTTCTCTCTATAGACCCATGAAAATTTTAAGTTATTCAGTCCCTTGTATGATCCATAGCAAGTCATGATCAGATCATGAGGATCAGAATCAAGATCAAGCATGAAAAAGGTATAAAAACCCAAAACTTAGAAATCATATGATCTGATGTTAGATGTTGTTGTTTATTGGTTAAAGTTGTGTTATAGGATGTCCTTTAGTGATCTGGGTTGTTAGATCAAGGATCTATAACACCTAGATGCACGATTTTGAAGTTTTTAAAAATTTGGAAAAAAATTAGAAAAGTGGCCTGACAGTCATAAGCCAGAGCCTCTAGATCTTTCTGTGTTAGGTTTTAGTTGTATTTTATGTTATAGATCTGTTCTATGTTGTAAGGTCTTGGATCTGAAACTTGTATCAAACCCAGATCAAGTATATATTGAAAGTTATGAGTGGTCAAAGTGAGTTGACCGATCAAAAATTCTGAGTTTCTGGGCAACCCAGAAACCCAGAATTTTTGACAGGCATTTTTGAAGGCTTTGATCTTGCTGCTGTTAAGTGTTTTGGTCATGTTGTTGTTATATATTTGTAGACTGACATGTATGCTACCCATTAATGCCTCTAGAACCCCCAGATCATTCTCTGAATCAAAGTTATGAAAGGTCAAAGTGGGTTGACCAGACTGCCTCATAAAGGTTTTCTGGAAAACCCAGATCTTCATCAGTCGAAATATCTGACAACGTTTGACCGACTTAAATCTTGCGTTTGTGTTGTAGTTAGACTGATTAAGTGTGATGTTGTTGTACCCTGACGTAAGAGCTACAAGATAGAACCTTGATATTATAAAAACTAAACCCGGGATGCAAACGGCAGGGATTCAAAGTAGGCACTAAGAGCTGTTCTTCATTTCTGGGTAACCCAAAAAATGAAGAACAGTCTCTGACAAGACTTCGATGCCTTGAATCTCGTTATTGTGATATGTTCTGACCATAAAAATTAGTTGGGGTTGTAGTGGGACATTAGTACTACAACATCAACACTTTTATCTACCCAAAAATTAACAAGAACACTGTTTTAATTATGGTCAAACCAAGCCCCTCGGTCGCTGACATGTGTTTCTAGGCAGGCTCAAGAACACGTATAGCGACGGTTCTGTCGCAATAAGGCCCTTTAGTGACAGTTATTTTTCGAAAATTAATTATTTTATTTAATAAATAGAAAAAAATTATTTTTTTATTATTAAAAATACAAATTAAATTTCTAAAAATTATTTTAAAGTCCGAAAATTAGTTTTTAATTATTTAGAGTATATTTCATAAATATTTAATATTTTTGGAATATTAATGGTATCTAATTTATTTAATTATAATGTTAAATAAATGAGTTAAAAATAATTTGTATACTTGAAAAATCATGAAAAAATTATATTATGGTATAAGAAAATATTTTAAGTTATTTTTAATGACTTTTAATATTTTGTGATGAATTTCATTAATTAATTAATATTAATAATAATTAATTTATTTAATGAATATATTAAATAAATTATGGATGTCGACGTCGGAATTTTTATTTGTCCCTTTTCGTTTTCTATTTTTTTGTATTCTCATGTTAGGTGAGATTTATTTGAAAAAATAAGTGAAAAAGGTCCGACATGTATATGTTGACGATGGACTGATAAGAGTCGCCAGTTGATTTTTTATATGGCTGTACCAACACAACCGAGAAAAGGTTTGCACATTGGCCCAGTGATGTGACACTGCTAAACGGGTCTGTGAAACCGAGATTCATTAGGGTCTGGGGAATTGCTTATGCGGAGGGAAGGTGTTAGGCACCCCCCGACATCCGTGTTGCCACGGTGACCGCCACTTTTCAAGAAACTGTTATATGAGTGTGTGTGTGTGTGTGGGTCAATGTGCTGTTATTCGGAAGTAGTGCTATGTCTCGTTTGTACCTATATACAAAGGGTTTGAATTTGCATAAAAATTCAATTTTAAACAAGATATAACAGTGATGTTTTAAAAGAGGTTTTTAAAACCCTGTGCTCAATAGTAATTGAGGCCTTTGATACTTTCATTTTATTAAATGTTCGGCTTGATTGCTTTTATTTTCGAGATGCGAAGCATCTTCGAGAAAATAATGTACAAAGCAGTGCCGAACTCCTCGTGGGCATGAAAACAATTTGAGGAAATCCAACACTGTGAATAAATTTACAGGCTGCTTACAGCAAAAAATGTCCATCACGAGAACTGAATCTAGATTCAGTAAACTGAATCTGTGATCACATGATTCCTAGACTCACATGATGCCGCAATTGATATGAACGCAGTAAGCAGTTATATATATAAAAGCTGTAAATATATATATACAGACATGATCAACCACCACGAAGCACCTTCATGGGGGATCAGAAATGTAAATAAATCTGTAAAAGCGATCAACCGCCACAGAGGAAACTCCAGACGGGACGAAATGTACAAAAAGCAGTAAAAACGGTCAATCGCCACGAAGTAAACTCCAGGCGGGACGAAATGTAAATATATATGTGAAACCCCAGATTTTATGAATAAAGATTTAATTTTTCGAAATATTTTTTTAAATATTATGGTGTGAATTTGAGATAATGTTATAGTTGTGGGTAGTATTTATAAATTTTACAAAGTATGCAAGTTATTGTATTATATTCTATTGGTCGGGGAATATTATTTTTTATCGGTGAATATTCGTACGACGGCACAATTATTGGTGGACCCCACAACGGAATTATGGTCGGATTGAAAAAACGACAAAAATATTTTATGAAAATAACGGCGGAAGTTTTACCGTTAATACTGTTGAACTACTCAGTAGTAAAAGTACAGTAATACGTGTGGTTGCATAGTAGCATACTGTATTGATTATTGAGGCTTACGTGATAAGTCACTCAGTTTTGTTTTATTGGTATTATGAATGTAATAAAACAGAAAAGCTTTTTATATAAAACAGAATACTTTTATAAAGTTATTCTTTTTATTAGGCTAATAGAAAAATCTTTTTATATAAAACAGAATACTTTTATAAAGTTATCTATTTTATTAGACAATAATTAGAATATATTATATTTAATTATGCATAGTGTTTGCATAGTGCCTGCATAGTATTTGCATAGTAAAATCTTTTATAAAGTTATTCGTTTTATTAGATTATAAATAGAATATATTATATTTTATTTAAAAGATTTTGCTTTAAATATGGACCGTCAGATTAAAGTAAATCAATCTCGATTGTGACGCCCCCAAAATAGGTATACAACACCCATTCTGAGTCGCCAAATACATGGTACAGAAAGTAAACTACAACTTCAATAATACAATTGTCGTGCAAAATACGACAACACATACTGTGAGTTTAAATACAAATATTGTCTTCTAGACAATATCCACACTCAAATAAATTCTCATTACAATTATTCAAACACTATTTTACAGAAATAGTGAGGACTGCTAAAACATCTTTCTAGAACCATCACTCCATACCCCGACTAGATCCTGCTATGTTCTCACCTCCTGAGAAGAAAAATGGAACAAAAAGGAAAAGGGTGAGCTCAACTAGCCCAGTAAAGAATATTATGACTAAGATAATATACAAACAAATTATCGTTAGTCTTCAACAGGGAAAAATCTGATAGAATATAATCGACAACAAGTTTTAGATCAACAACTGCAGCGGAAACAGCAAACCATTAGAAGAGTCAAGTAGAGAAAGAATTCTACTATCTTCTAAGATTTAAAAGTCCATCATCAATATTTTATCCCTGTAACATCAATTAATAATCATCTTTATCCAAATATTCATCTTTGCACTACAGGCCAAAGATATTCATTTGTATCACCTGTCAGTCATGTTCATCTCAACACCTGTTCATCTTTGCACTACAGGCCAAAGATATTCATCAAGTAATCATACATCTTTGCACTACAGGCCAAAGATATTCATTAATATCATCATTTAGGACTGAGGATGATGAAAAATATCTTAAAGAGAACGAATCCAATGAGACAGAAGGACAAATAGTAGGGATTCGTATAACAGTTTATCCAAGATCAATAATACTTCATAATAATCAATTGTGAAGCAGAATTCAAAAATAAAGATCAAAACATGGATACAATCAAAGATAGTAACCATAATAGACATCTTGGACAAAAAGGAAAAATTTTATTTTTCGGTGAATAGTGCCGTATTCGTGAATAGTGCCGTATACGTGAATAGTGCCGTATACGTGAATAGTAACCCCGACACAAAAAGTTCCAAATTTGATAAAAACTCATATCAATATTTCAGCATAATGATATTGAAGAAAATAATATCATTTAAGAAGAAAATAATATCCCTTACCTCAAAATATCAGTACTTCTGGTCGGAATACCGGTATAAGGCTGAAAGAAACTTGCTCTGATGAATAGAAACTCTCAAAGTATCTAAATACTCACAAAATACACTCAATAATCTAGAGAGAGAAAGAGAGAAAACTTGTTTCTGGTGTGATTTTCAATTCTAACTTAGCCCTCTATTTATAGGAAATTTTAGTAGGTTTGACCTGCAACCTGATGGCTTTACCTGCTACTATTCCCACCCACCACATTTGAAATATAATTCAGCACATTTCTTCACCAACCACAAGTGGGGCCCACCAATTCTAGAATTTTCCATCAAAATGATAAACTCCGAAAATTCAACAATTTCTGAACCAGTCATCTCGTAAAATTCATAATAAATCATACGTTCATTTTTAACGGTTCAAAATTTGTGGACATATACTCAACTTATATATGTATAACATATCCAAAAATTACCACGATCCAACGGTCGGATTAAAAATTATAACACCCGCAATATTTCTCAAAAACCCTGATTTTTAATACCTCCATTCCGATAAAAATACTGATAAAAACCTCAACATTAACTCCTTCATTTTTAACCACAAAAATATATCCCTCATAAAATAAATATTTCCTTATCATATGAATCAATAATTAATTATTCACAAATAATATTACAGAATCACATTTATGACAACCAGGCCGTTCCCAGGAAAGAGGGGGCTTTCCAATAAGGATTTCTCCTTACTGGCGCGCAATTAGATGACCAAACCTCTCCTTAGACAGAACTTTCTAGACATTGCCAATAATGTTATCTAATAATATTATTCAAATAATATGAATTATTGATCTGATAATGGAAAATACTGTGCAGCAACAATTATTGAAACAACAATAATATAAAATATCAACAACAATTATTGAATCAATAAAATAAAATATTGAACAATAACTACTGTAACAATTATTGAGTAGTGCCTTCTTACGTAAGAATCAATAATTGGTGCAATACCGTGTGCTACTGTATTTTAACCACCGGGTATTCCAACAGTATTAACGGTAACAACTACGCCGTTATTTATAAATAACTTATACTTGTCGTTTTCTTCATCCAATCGCTTTCCGTTATGGGGCCCACACAAGGCTGCGCCGTCGTACGAATATTCCCCGACAGCAAGAATATTCCACGACCAAACGAATATTCCCCGACAAAAATGAATATTTTATAACCACTTGCTTATTTGCAAAATTTGCACATTTCACCCATAACCAAAGTATTATATCAAATTAACCCCTTATTATTCACAATAATATTTAGAGAAAATTTGATTTTATTCATTAATAAGTTGGGGTCTTACAACCTCCCCTCCTTATGAAATTTCGTCCTCGAAATTGACGTACGTACCTGATGTTTCAAAAAGGTGAGGATACCTCGCTTTCATTTCTGATTCCAACTCCCAGGTCATTTCTTCAATAGCATGGTTTCTCCACAAAACCTTAACTTGTGGTATAACCTTCGTGCGTAGGACATGCTCTTTCCTATCCAAGATCTTAACAGGTACCTCCTCGTACGTTAAATCTTCAGCTATCTCGTCTGGTTCTAACTCAATAATGTGGTTCGGGTCTTTAACATATTTACGAAGCATAGATATGTGAAAAACATTATGAACACGAGACATGCTTGGAGGTAATGCGAGTCTATATGCCACATTTCCTATTCGCTCAAGAATCTCAAATGGACCAACAAATCTTGGATTGAGCTTTCCTCTCTTCCCAAATCTTGTAACTCCCTTCCATGGTGCAACACGTAATAATACATGATCCCCAATATTAAATTCCACGTCCTTCCGATGAAGATCCGCATAACTCTTTTGTCGATCCTGTGCCGTTTGTATACGTTGTCGAATCGTTTGGATCTTCTCTGTAGTAATGCGTACCAACTCTGGTCCCAACAATGTTGCTTCACCCACCTCGTCCCAGCATACTGGAGAACGACATTTTCTTCCATACAACGCCTCGAATGGAGCCACACCTATGCTCGCCTGATAACTGTTGTTGTAGGAGAATTCCACCAATGGTAGGTACTTATCCCAACTCCCTTTGAGATCTAGGACACAAAGTCTTAATAGATCTTCAAGAGTTTGAATAGTCCTCTCTGATTGTCCGTCCGTTTGAGGATGGTATGCCGAACTGAATCGTAAATCCGTGCCCATAGCTTTCTGCAAGCTAACCCAAAATCGTGAAGTGAATCTTGGGTCACGATCCGAAACTATGGATACTGGCATGCCATGCAATCTCACAATCTCGTTCACGTACATACTAGCAAGACGTTCAAGGGAATAAGTCTCACGTATCGGCAAGAAATGAGCGGACTTGGTTAATCTATCAACAATAACCCAAATCGCATCTATGCCTTGAGAAACCTTGGGAAGACCCGTAACAAAATCCATAGTAATGTGTTCCCACTTCCATTTCGGGATCTCAAGTGGTTGCAATGGACCCTTTGGCACTTGATGCTCCGCCTTTACACGTTGACAAGTTAAACACCTCGAGATAAACTCCGCGATCTCTCTTTTCATATTGCTCCACCAAAATGTATGTCGAAGATCGTGATACATTTTGGTACTCCCAGGATGGATTGCAAACGGTGTGTTGTGTGCCTCCATCATTATTCTATGCTTCAAGTCAAAATCGTTAGGAACACAAAGTCTGGAGTTGACTCGAAGTATTCCTTCTTCATCGATTCTTGCTTCTGGAATAGCACCTTCTTGCACTTTCTTCTTCATACGCATCAGCTCCATGTCCGTAGCTTGAGCAGCTTTAACTTTATCGATTAAAGTCGGTTCTACTCGTATATTTGATATCATCATGTGGGTACTTGGAGCCTTCATCTCTATCTCCATCCTTTGTAAGTCATACAAAATGGGCCTTTGTGTTAACAATATTGCACTCGTACCCGCATATGATCTTCTACTCAATGCGTCAGCTACTACGTTTGCTTTTCCAGGATGATATTGGATGGTATGATCGTAATCTTTCAACAGCTCGAGCCAACGTCGCTGCCGCATGTTGAGTTCCTTTTGGGTGAAGAAATATTTGAGGCTTTTATGATCTGTATAGATCTCCACTTTCTCCCCATACAGGTAGTGTCTCCAGATCTTCAACGCAAAAACGACTGCTGCCAACTCCAAATCATGAGTAGGATAATTCCTCTCATATTCTTTGAGTTGTCGTGAGGCATAGGCTATGACTTTCCCATGTTGCATGAGAACACATCCTAACCCTTTGCCTGAAGCATCGCTGTAGATAACAAATCCATCCGAACCAGATGGTATTGTCAGAACAGGTGCCGAAATGAGTCTCCTCTTGAGTTCTTGGAAACTCTTCTCGCATTCCTCACTCCATACGAATTTTGTATCTTTCCGAGTCAGCTGAGTTAACGGAGTAGCGATTCGAGAAAATCCTTCCACAAATCTCCGATAATAACCAGCTAAGCCTAGAAAGCTACGTACTTCGGTTACCGACTTCGGTTGCTCCCAACTTTGTATGGCTTCAATCTTCGCCGGGTCGACAGATACTCCATGTTTTGACACCACGTGCCCAAGGAATGCTACTTCCTCAAGCCAGAACTCGCATTTCTTCAATTTGGCATATAGCTTATTTTCACGAAGCCTTTGCAGTACCAGCTTCAAATGGCGCTCATGATCTTCACGGCTTTTGGAATAGATGAGGATGTCATCAATAAAGACAACAACGAACTGATCCAAATATTCTTTGAATACACGGTTCATCATATCCATGAAGGCAGCAGGAGCATTAGTCAATCCAAAAGACATTACTAAGAATTCATAATGCCCGTACCGAGTTCTGAAGGCAGTCTTTGGAATATCCTCAGTTTTAATCTTCAGCTGATGATATCCAGAACGAAGGTCGATCTTTGAAAAGAATTGTGTTCCTTGTAACTGGTCGAACAGGTCATCAATGCGAGGTAGCGGATACCTATTCTTGATAGTGACATGATTCAATTCTCGATAGTCGATACAAAGTCGCATACTCCCGTCTTTCTTCTTTACGAATAAAACAGGAGCACCCCAAGGAGACGTACTAGGACGAATAAAACCGATGTCCAACAACTCCTGTAGTTGGACTTTTAACTCCTGAAGTTCAATAGGAGCCATTCGATATGGAGTTTTAGAAATGGGCTTTGTACCGGGTTCAAGGTCAATAAAGAATTCAACTTCACGTTCTGGGGGTAGACCAGGAAGTTCTTCAGGAAATACATCGGGAAATTCTCTAACAATAGAAATATTATTCAAATCTGACTTGTCTTTGTTCAAATCCATAACATGGGCTAAGAAAGCTTGACATCCGTTTTTCAATAAACGAATAGCTTTGTGGCTTGATATGACAGTGACTGATTTTAGTGGTTTAGTAGTTTGAATTCGTATGACAGGTTGGTTAGGAATATGAAAACTAACAACCTTACGAAAACAATCAATTTTAGCATGATGAGTGGTTAACCAATCAATTCCTAAAATCACATCAAAAGCAAGTATCTTTAAAGAGATAAGATCAACAGGTAATGTGATAGTGCCAACTTGGATCATGCAAGATTTATAAACTGTAGATGTAACGAAGGTTTCACCCAACGGAGTTTCAACAGATAAGTTAAAGTCCAATTTCTCCGGAGTCAAGTTTAAACGTTGAGCACAAGCAGGAGAGATAAAAGAATGGGTAGAACCGGTATCTAGTAAAGTATAAACTTCGCAAGAATTCAAGATTAGCTTACCCGTGATCACCTCGTTCGGGTTTCTCGCGTTTTGGCCAGTAACGACAAACGCCCTTCCAGGAACCGCTGATTTCGACTTATCCGGGACAGCTTTTGGAGTCACCATCCCCGCTGAACTTGGTTTTGCTACAGAACACTCTCGAGCTATATGACCCTCCTTTCCACAGTTATAACATACCTTGGATTGTTGTGGGCAGTTTGGGCTGATATGTCCCTCTTTCCCACATTTGTAACATACGACCGGTGGTCGTTCTCCTCCCCTAGAAACAGTTGATGTTTGTGCTGACGTCTTCACATTATCATTGTTGTACCTTCTCTTCTTGAAATCTCCTCCCGACTCGCTCCTTCTATTATCACGACCACGATTACCACCAGAGTGGTTACCGCTTTTGTCCGAATATTTTCCTCCCTGCTGGTTTTCATTGCTTCGATGACTGCCGCCACCGGTATGACCCTGGTTGTGGTCCCTCGGTTGCACATACTCATTATCTCGCTCTAATAATTGAGCCCTATTTACAACATCTGAATATAAAGAAAATTTATGAGAGATAAGATATTGTCGAATCTCGGGTTTTAGACCTCTCAGAAACATCCTTGTCATTCGTTCCTCATTTTCGACCAAATGAGGTGCAAACCTGGATAACTCTGCAAACTTCGCCTCGTACTGGGACACCGTCATGTTGTTTTGTTCCAGTCTGATAAACTCTACCTCCTTCATATGACGAATACTTTCAGGAAAGTACTTGTCATTGAACAGTTTTTGAAATGTTTCCCAGGACATGTTGAGTGCGTCAGGCTGGGTACGCTTCACAGACTCCCACCAGTAGTCTGCCTCACCGCGGAACATAAAGGTGGCGAATGGAACCTTCTGTTCCTCCGTGCATCCCAAGACATCGAATATCTTGGTAATTTGCTTGACCCACGTTTCCGCCATGATCGGATCCGGCTTTCCCTTAAATTCTGGTGGTCCCAATTCTTTGAACTGCTTAGCTGTGACAAACCGCGCGTTGTTATCATTTCCACCCGTATTCTGCACACGAGTCTCCCTCGTCTGATTTTGCATGAACTGCAAAAAGCTCCTAAACATTCCATCATTCATCGTTTGCTCGGTAACGTTGTTTACAGGAGGAATATTGCCTTCCTGTTGCACGTTCCCCTGGGTGGTGATCAAAGGTGTCTCCACGGTCTGATTTACTCCATTATTAACGTTCTCAGCTGCCATTCTTAAATACTGCCATAAAACAAGGGTTAATAGTCATGTCATATATTATCCCTATACTCTGACCGACCAAATAAACACCAAATAAACTTAGTCAAGTCATACTAGCGAAGGAATTCCCCGTCTCTCCCCTCCTAGTTCTTGTCTCACATCTCAGCCAGGGATCATATCCCTAAGCTCTGATACCAACTGTGACGCCCCCAAAATAGGTATACAACACCCATTCTGAGTCGCCAAATACATGGTACAGAAAGCAAACTACAACTTCAATAATACAATTGTCGTGCAAAATACGACAACACATACTGTGAGTTTAAATACAAATATTGTCTTCTAGACAATATCCACACTCAAATAAATCCTCATTACAATTATTCAAACACTATTTTACAGAAATAGTGAGGACTGCTAAAACATCTTTCTAGAACCATCACTCCATACCCCGACTAGATCCTGCTATGTTCTCACCTCCTGAGAAGAAAAATGGAACAAAAAGGAAAAGGGTGAGCTCAACTAGCCCAGTAAAGAATATTATGACTAAGATAATATACAAACAAATTATCGTTAGTCTTCAACAGGGAAAAATCTGATAGAATATAATCGACAACAAGTTTTAGATCAACAACTGCAGCGGAAACAGCAAACCATTAGAAGAGTCAAGTAGAGAAAGAATTCTACTATCTTCTAAGATTTAAAAGTCCATCATCAATATTTTATCCCTGTAACATCAATTAATAATCATCTTTATCCAAATATTCATCTTTGCACTACAGGCCAAAGATATTCATTTGTATCACCTGTCAGTCATGTTCATCTCAACACCTGTTCATCTTTGCACTACAGGCCAAAGATATTCATCAAGTAATCATACATCTTTGCACTACAGGCCAAAGATATTCATTAATATCATCATTTAGGACTGAGGATGATGAAAAATATCTTAAAGAGAACGAATCCAATGAGACAGAAGGACAAATAGTAGGGATTCGTATAACAGTTTATCCAAGATCAATAATACTTCATAATAATCAATTGTGAAGCAGAATTCAAAAATAAAGATCAAAACATGGATACAATCAAAGATAGTAACCATAATAGACATCTTGGACAAAAAGAAAAAATTTTATTTTTCGGTGAATAGTGCCGTATTCGTGAATAGTGCCGTATACGTGAATAGTACCGTATACGTGAATAGTAACCCCGACACAAAAAGTTCCAAATTTGATAAAAACTCATATCAATATTTCAGCATAATGATATTGAAGAAAATAATATCATTTAAGAAGAAAATAATATCCCTTACCTCAAGATATCAGTACTTCTGGTCGGAATACCGGTATAAGGCTGAAAGAAACTTGCTCTGATGAATAGAAACTCTCAAAGTATCTAAATACTCACAAAATACACTCAATAATCTAGAGAGAGAAAGAGAGAAAACTTGTTTCTGGTGTGATTTTCAATTCTAACTTAGCCCTCTATTTATAGGAAAATTTTAGTAGGTTTGACCTGCAACCTGATGGCTTTACCTGCTACTATTCCCACCCACCACATTTGAAATATAATTCAGCACATTTTTTCACCAACCACAAGTGGGGCCCACCAATTCTAGAATTTTCCATCAAAATGATAAACTCCGAAAATTCAACAATTTCTGAACCAGTCATCTCGTAAAATTCATAATAAATCATACGTTCATTTTTAACGGTTCAAAATTTATGGACATATACTCAACTTATATATGTATAACATATCCAAAAATTACCACGATCCAACGGTCAGATTAAAAATTATAACACCCGCAATATTTCTCAAAAACCCTGATTTTTTAATACCTCCATTCCGATAAAAATACTGATAAAACACCTCAACATTAACTCCTTTATTTTTAACCACAAAAATATATCTCTCATAAAATAAATATTTCCTTATCATATGAATCAATAATTAATTATTCACAAATAATATTACAGAATCATATTTATGACAACCAGGCCGTTCCTAGGAAAGAGGGGGCTTTCCAATAAGGATTTCTCCTTACTGGCGCGCAATTAGATGACCAAACCTCTCCTTAGACAGAACTTTCTAGACATTGCCAATAATGTTATCTAATAATATTATTCAAATAATATGAATTATTGATCTGATAATGGAAAATACTGTGCAGCAACAATTATTGAAACAACAATAATATAAAATATCAATACAACAATTATTGAATCAATAAAATAAAATATTGAACAATAACTACTGTAACAATTATTGAGTAGTGCCTTCTTACGTAAGAATCAATAATCGGTGCAATACCGTGTGCTACTGTATTTTAATCACCGGGTATTCCAACAGTATTAACGGTAACAACTACGCCGTTATTTATAAATAACTTATACTTGTCATTTTTTTCATCCAATCGCTTTCCGTTATGGGGCCCACACAAGGCTGCGCCGTCGTACGAATATTCCCCGACAGCAAGAATATTCCACGACCAAACGAATATTTCCCGACAAAAATGAATATTTTATAACCACTTGCTTATTTGAAATATTTGCACATTTTACCCATAACTAACCTCATTAATCAATTTAACACTTACTATTTCAAAATAATAAATAGAGGGAATTTAGATTTTATTTATTAATAATTTGGGGTCTTACATCGATCGTTCATGAGTTAGTTACTATGCAGTCCATTTTTCTATAAATAGAAGCTCATTCCTTCATTATTTCTTACGAATTTACTGAAACTCTAGAGAGAGTTATTCTTCTATAATCTTGAGCATATTTATTTAGAGTTTAAGAAAGCTTTGAGCGTAGTGCAAGTTTTCTTCGAGTATATCCTCGCCCTACCAGTCGGAATACTCTTCTTTCAAAGGTAAGAGATATTATTTATTGTACTCGTAAAGGGTATTCTTTCTTTTTTATTCATGAAGAGAACTTCTGTTATTCCATTCTTTATTATTCTGTTGGAATAACCTGTATATGCGGGCTACCCTATACTTGGTGAAATTCTTCTGTTGTTTCATTCTTTATTATTCTGTTGGAATATCCTGTCTGTGCGTTTACGCCGGACCTGGTTCTATTATTTATTATTCTGTTGGAATATTCTGTCTGTGCGTTTTACGCCGGACCTGATTCCATTATTTATTATTCTGTCAGAATATCCTGTCTGTGCGTTTTACGCCAGACCTAGTTCCATTCTTTATTATTCTGTTGGAATATCTTGTCTGTGCGTTTTACGCCGGACCTAGTTCCGTTATTTATTATTCTATTGGAATAACCTGCCTGTGCGATCTATCGCATGTATGATGATTTCTTTTGTTATTCCATTCTTTATTATACTCAGTTGGTTAAAACTTTGACTTCTATACTCCATGAAATTAGTGGAATATCCTTGATATTTGCGTTTCATCCAGTATCTTTTCATGTAAATATTATTCTGAGCATTTTTGAATTTTACTCTACAAAGCAGTATCATGTTGACAATTTGGACGTTATCAGTTCCTAGGTAAATTAATTCTTGAACTAGTTTTATTGAATTCTTATATCATTGTCATCATCCTCATGTTTATATTATGTTGAATGTTATCTGTGGCCTGTAGTGCATAGATGGACTTGGTATAATTATGACCAGGGATTATTCAGTATAATCATAACCGTAATGTTACAAATGATGTGAAAAAAGTCCTTATTGGCCCGTAGTGCATTGATGAACAGTTTTTGGTATGATTATGGCTATGGATTCTCTTTGGCCGTAGTGCAGAGATGAATTGTTTTATGGCATGATCAGGATCGTTGATGAAAACATGATTAACTTTAGCCGTAGTGCATGGATAATTCGTGGTCGTGATACTAAATAATATCCTTGGCCGTAGTGCAGGGGTGATTCGATGATGTGGATTATTTATTAAGCTGAGTCTCAGCGATAAAAGTCATGAAAAATCTTTTAAATCATAAAAGATAGTAGATTTTATTCTCTACTTGACTCTTTTAATGGATTGTTTGATGCGCTGCAGTAAAACTTGATGTCTATTGTATTTTATCAGTTTAACATTGTTGAAGACTAATGATAATTTATTTTGCATTATCTTAGTCATAATATTTCTTACTTGACTAGTTGAGCTCACCCTTTCTTTCACTGTTCTCTTCAGGAAATGAGAATATAGTTGGGACGAGTCAGAAAACGGAGTGATGGACCAGATGATAGCATTAGTAGTCATCACTATTCTATGTAATAGTGTGATAATAATTGTAATGAGGACTCTTTTTGAGTTTGTATACTCTCTAGTAGACAATATTTGTATTCAAACTTAGAGTTTATGTTTTGTCGTATTGTACACGACAGTTGTATTATTAAGTTATATTTGAATTCTGTACCATGTATCTGGCGACTCAAGATGGGTGATGTATACCTAATTTTGGGGGCGTTACAGTTGGTATCAAAGCTTAGGAAAATGATCACTGGCTGAGATGTGAGACAAGAACTAGGAGGGGAGAGACGGAGAATTCCTTCGCTAGTATGACCTACCTAAGTTTATTTGGTATTTAATTGGTTGGTCAGATTATAGAGATAATATGTGATATGTTAATTAACCCTTGTTTTGTTGCAGTATTTGAAAATGACATTTGAAAATGTTGAGATAAGCAATGGAGCACAGGAGACCGTTGAGTCTCCACAGATCAATAATTAGGACAATGTGCAACAGGATGACGATAATTCTCCTGTAAACAACAACACTGATCAATTGACGAATGACAGTAAGTTTAGGAGTTTTTTAGAATTCATGCAACATCAGACGAAGGCGGCTCTTGTTCATAATGCAGGTAAAAATAATGGCAACCCACGGTTGGTCACCGCTAAGCAATTCAAGGAGCTGGGACCACCGGAGTTTTTGGGAAAGCCAGAACCACTTAAGGCAGAGACGTGGTTAAAGTAGATCACCAAGATATTTGATGTCTTGGGATGCTTCGAGGAGCAAAAGGTTCCCTTTGCCACCTTTATGTTGCGTGAAGAGGCAGATCACTGGTGAAAATCTGTAAAACGTACCCAGCCTGACGCACTCAAGATGTCTTGGGAGAAGTTCCAAGAGCTGTTCAATGACAAGTACTTTCCCGAAAGCATTGGTCACATGAAGGAGGTGGAATTTATCAAGTTAGAACAAAACAACATGACCGTGTCGCAGTACGAAGCCAAGTTTGCCAAGTTGTCCCGATTTGCGTCCCACTTGGTTAATAATGAAGAGAGAATGACGCAGATGTTTTTAAGAGGTTTGAAGCCGGAGATACGTTAATATCTTATTTCTCATAAACTGTGTTTGTATTCAGATATTGTAAATAGGGCTCAGTTAGTGGAGCGCGATAACGAGTCAACGCAATCAAAAGAGAGCAGCCGGCAAAATGATAATACCGGTGATAACAGTCATCAAAGCGGTGACAATAAACATGGAGGGAATCAACATGCCAGAAATGGTAACCACTTCAGTGGTAATCATGGTCAAAACAATAAGAATGGACATTTCAAGAAGAGGAGATTCAACAATGATGGAAAGACGTCAGCACCAGCACCCGTTGTTAAGGAAGGAGAACGACCACCTATCATATGCTTCAAATGCGGAGGGGAGGGACACATCAGTCCAAACTGCGCGATGCCGTCCAAAGCATGTTATAATTGTGGAAGAGAAGGTCACTTAGCCCGATTTTGCCGTTCACCGAAGACAAGTTCAGCTAGGATGGAGGCACCAAAGGCCGTCCCAGAAAAGTCAAAGCCGATAGTTTAAGAGAGAGCGTTTTTTTTTGTGACAAGGAACCTGAATAAAATTATCACGAGTATGTTAGTCATAAACTCTTTTGAAGTCTATACCGTGTTAGATACCGGTTCTACTCACTCTTTTATTTCACCTAGTTGTGTTCAATGTTTCAACTTAACTCCAGAGAAGTTAGACTTTGATTTATCTGTTGAAATTCCG
This sequence comes from Panax notoginseng, assembly GCA_016801055.1. NCBI lineage: Eukaryota > Viridiplantae > Streptophyta > Magnoliopsida > Apiales > Araliaceae > Panax > Panax notoginseng. Next base: position 117,354,987 of record CM029016.1, read on the forward strand.
TTGGGAGATACCTTCGTTACCTCCACTATTTATAAATCTTGTTTGATTCAAATCAACACTTTCACGTTACCTGTCGATCGTATCTCTTTGAAAATAGTTGCATTTAATGTGATTTTAGGAATCGATTGGTTAACTACTCATCATGTTTTTATTGTAAGGTTGTTAACTTTCATACTCCTAACCAACCTGTTATGCGAATTCAAAGTAACCAAACCACTAAAGTCAATCAATGTCATATCAAGCCATAAGTAAAAAGCCCTGAGCCTTTATCTGGTGACTTCCTTGTGTGGAATGCACCGAAGCCAGACTTTTTGTAGGCGACATCGTGAATGATGATGACAAGTTGATAGGTATCAATGTGACGTGCTATCCAAGTCTTGGATGAGGGTCACAGTTTTGAACGATATTTCTATTGTTAATAAATTTCCTGAAGTATTCTTGAAGACTTCTTAGCCTACCCCAGAGCGTGAAATCGAATTTTGTATTGACCCCAGTACAAAACCCATTTCTTAAACCCTTAAATATTTCTTCAACTAAAACGAACGTATTATGCGCCACAGACGTTGGCTCGAGTTGTTGAAGATTACGATCGTACCATTCAATATCATCGTGGAAGAACGAAAGTGGTAGCTGACGCGTTAAGTAGAAGATCATATGCGAGTGAGACGTTGTTAACACAAAGACCCATTTCGTATAACTTACAAATGATGAAGATAGAGTTAAAGACTCTAGGGACCCACGTGAAGATAACGAATATACGATTAGAATCGACTTTAATCGATTAAGTTAAAGCAACTCAAGCTACATACTCAGAGCTGATGAATGTAAAGAAGAATGTTCAAGAGGGCGTTATTCTAGAAGTAATAATCGATGAAGAGAGGAAATCTCAACCCTCGATTTAATTAACCCATTTGAAATCCTCGATCAAGTAAGAACTGTGGCTTATAGACTCGTTTTACCGCCAAGTATGTCGCGTGTTCATAACATTTTTAACGTATTGATGTTACGTAAATATGTGGACGACCCGAACCACATTATTGATTTAGAACCGGACGAGATAGCGGATAATTTAACGTATGGAGATGTACCTGTTAAAATTTTAGAATGTATTCAACACTCAAAGGTTATACCTCAAGAGTTAGAATCTGACGAAGTGTCCTCACCTGTTCGGCATACCAGGTACGTACGTAAATTTCGAGGGTGAAATTTCATAAGGAGGGGAGATTATGAAACCCCAGATTTTATGAATAAAGATTTAATTTTTTCGAAATATTTTTTTAAATATTATGGTGTGAATTTGAGATAATGTTATAGTTGTGGGTAGTATTTATAAATTTTACAAAGTATGCAAGTTGTTGTATTATATTCGATTGGTCGGAGAATATTATTTTTTGTCGGAGAATATTCGTACGACGGCACAATTATTGGTGGATCCCACAACGGAATTATTGTCGGATTGAGAAAACGACAAAAATATTTTATAAAAATAACGGCGGAAGTTTTACCGTTAATACTGTTAAACTACTCGGTAGTAAAAGTACAGTAATATGTGTGGTTGCATAGTAGCATACGGTATTGATTATTGAGGCTTACGTGATAAGTCACTCAGTTTTGTTTTATTGGTATTATTAATGTAATAAAACAGAAAAGTTTTTTATATAAAACAAAATACTTTTATAAAGTTATTCGTTTTATTAGTAAAATCTTTTTATATAAAACAGAATACTTTTATAAAGTTATCTATTTTATTAGACAATAATTAGAATATATTATATTTTATTATGCATAGTATTTGTATAGTGCCTGCATAGTGTTTGCATAGTAAATTTTTTTTAAAGTTATTCGTTTTATTAGATTATAAATAGAATATAATATATTTTATTTAAAAGATTTTGCTTTAAATATGGACCGTCAGATTAAAGTAAATCAATCTCGACCGTTCATGAGTTAGTTACTATACAGTCCATTTTTCTATAAATAGAAGTTCATTTCTTCATTATTTTTTACGAATTTACTGAAACTCTAGAGAGAGAAACTATAGAGAGAGTTATTCTTCTATAATCTTGAGCGTATTTATTTAGAGTTTAAGAAAGCTTTGAGCGTAGTGCAAGTTTTCTTCGAGTATATCCTCGCCCTACCAGTCGGAATACTCTTCTTTCAAAGGTAAGGGATATTATTTGTTGTACTCGTAAAGGGTATTCTTTCTTTCTTATTCATGAAGAGAACTTCTGTTATTCCATTCTTTATTATTCTGTTGGAATAACCTGTATATGCGGGCTACCCTATACTTGGTAAAATTCTTCTGTTGTTTCATTCTTTATTATTCTGTTGGAATATCCTGTCTGTGCGTTTATGCCGGACTTGGTTCTATTATTTATTATTCTGTCGGAATATCCTGTCTGTGCGTTTTACGCCGGACCTGGTTCCATTCTTTATTATTCTGTCGGAATATCCTGTCTGTGCGTTTTATGCCGGACCTGGTTCCATTCTTTATTATTCTGTTGGAATATCCTGTCTGTGTGTTTTACGCCTGACCTGGTTCCGTTATTTATTATTCTGTTGGAATAACCTGCCTGTGCGATCTATCGCATGCATGGTAATTTCTTTTGTTATTCCATTCTTTATTATACTCAGTTGGTTAAAACTTTGACTTCTATACTCTATAAAATTAGTGGAATATCCTTGATATTTGCGCTTCATCCAGTATCTTTTCATGTAAATATTCTTCTGAGTATTCTTGAATTTTACTCTACAAAGCAGTATCATGTTGACAATTTAGACGTTACCAGTTCCTAGATAAATTAATTCTTGAACTAGTTTTATTGAATTCTTATATCATTGTCATCATCCTCATGCTTATATTATGTTAAAATTCATCTGTGGCCTGTAGTGCATAGATGGACTTGGTATGATTATGACAAGGGATTATTCGGTATAATCATAACCGTAATGTTACAAATAATGTGGAAAAAGTCCTCATTGGCCCGTAGTGCATTGATGGACAGTTTTTGGTATAATTATGGATATGGATTCTCTTTGGCTGTAGTGCAGAGATAAATTGTTTTATGGCATGATTAGGACCGTTGATGAAAACATGATTATCTTTAGCCGTAGTCCATAGATAATTCGTGGTCGTAATACTAAAGAATATCCTTGGCCGTAGTGCAGGGGTGATTCGATGATGTGGATTATTTATTAAGCTGAGTCTCAGCGATAAAAGTCATGAAAAATCTTTTAAATCATAAAAGATAGTAGATTTTATTCTCTACTTGACTCTTTTAATGGATTGCTTGATCTGCTGCAGTTAAACTTGATGTTTATTATATTTTATCAGTTTAACATTATTGAAGACTAATGATAATTTATTTTGTATTATCTTAGTCATAATATTTCTTACTGGGTTAGTTGAGCTCACCCTTTCTTTCACCGTTCTCTTCAGGAAATGGGAATATAGTTGGGACGAGTTGGGAAACGGAGTGATGGACCAGATGATAGCATTAGTAGTCCTCACTATTCTATGTAATAGTGTGATAATAATTGTAATGAGGACTCCTTTTGAGTTTGTATACTCTCTAGTAGACAATATTTGTATTCAAACTCAGAGTTTATGTTTTGTCGTATTGTACACGACAGTTGTATTATTAAGTTGTATTTGAATTCTGTACCATATATCGGTGACTCAAGATGGGTGATGTATACCTATTTTGGGGGCGTCACAATATATATATATATATATATATATATATATATATATATATATAAAAACATGTAAACGCACCGGATGTAAAATCCAGGCTCATCGAACCAAGTCCGACAACAGTTCATATATATAAATATATATATATTAAAGTAGTAAACGCACCAGATGTAAAATCCAGGCTCATTGAACAAAGTTCGACAATAGTTCATATATATATATATATATATATATATATATATATATATATATATATATATATATATATATATATACGAAAGCAATTAAACGCTCCAGACATAAGTCTAGGCTCAATCGAGACATAACTCGATAATGTTAGTCCATATAAATATATATAATATATAATAAAGAAATAAAAACCACGTAACACACGCAACACGACTCTCAACATGAAGAATAATGTGTGCAAAGATGAAGAGAAAGGCTTTAAAGTGTGTAAGAAGGCTTACAGTAGGCTGCCAAAGAAGACTTCTATAGCTTTAAGTGGATAAACACTCGGCTCCCGCCGATAAAAAGTAGCTATATATGAGCTTACAAGTGTTTAGAATGAGAAAGCACTCAGTTTATAGTGTATACAGAGCAAATTGGACAGGGCTTTCTCACATTTTCTCTTCTCAAAATGGCCACCCCAAGCCCTCTATTCATAGAGGGGGAGCTGCAGGTACCTGCGACTCATCGCAGGTGTACCTGCAGCTGCCCGGGGTACCCCGGGCTTCGTGGGTCCCGTTGTCTCGAAGTACGTGCACGCGTGCAACGTGATGTCCGCTTGAACTTTTAGAACTTCAATCCGGGCATCCGACTGAGGTGTATAAGACCTATTTTCGAATTGCCGTTGTGGAGAGTTACACAATGACATGAGTTTAGAGGTTGTACAAAGTCAGGAAGATGGGACTTTGCCCTCCGGTCTTCATGCTTCAAATTCTATCCGTTACCCTACGTAATCGTCACTCGAGGTTGGACTTCCTTGGTTCTTGTGGGACATTGCTGTGTAGAAATGTATGTCTGAAATGTTGAGACGGCGCGATGTGGCACCAAGGTGGCAAGATGATGACTTTGCCCCTCACCGGGGTTATCTCCTGTTTGGACTGATAAAGCAGACGATGCTCAGGGTTATCTCTGAGATTGGACTGATGCAAGTGTTGAAGGTCCTTAGAGTCATCTCTGAGGTGTGCCTATCTTCTCGGTGTTATCGCTGGGTCTTGTACTGAGTGCCTCGGTATAAGCACCGAGGTTGAAGCTGATTGCATGCATTTGAAACAAGCATTTCTAGGATTATCTCCAGAACTGCAACTGCCTTCCTTGGGGTTATCTCCAAGGATGGAATCTACTATTCCCAGTGTTTTGACTGAGACTGAATATCTCGGGGTTATCTCCGAGATGAATCGGCCTTCTCTGGTGGAATTTTCGGTATTGGAACTGTAGGCCTCGGGGTTATTCAGAGGTTAGAACTGATGCTCCCGGTGTGTGTTTCGGGGTTAAAATTGAGCTTTCAGTAATATCTGGACTGGATGTGAGCTGTCTTCCAGGGTTATGTCTGAAAAATGAATCTGCCCTCTTGTAATGTCAGTAACAGGTGTGCAGAAAATTTCGAGTGTCTACAGATGCCCCTCTTTATCATATTCATGTAATGTAATGGCATGGATAGGATAAAGAATCCTAGACTCTTGAAATGCAACAAGATAAACATAATGTCATGTGTAGCAACATGATTCAAATGGATGATGCATATGGATTGCTTTCCCACATGATGGGGATGATTGCCGGCTCCTTGTTGCTTCTACCGGTGATGGTAATGACGACAAGCTTGGATGTGTGATCCAAACTTCTTAGGATGTTGACGTTGGGGTTATCACCAAAGTCCTGAATCCTTGATACAGACTTTATTCCAAAGATGTGCCTCTCGTGTACAAGAGATCTGTGGGGATAAAACTTTGACTGTTTGAGGATGTGTATAACATATTCCATCATTGATCCTCTCCGATGATATTGATCTTTCCTGGCTTGTATCGCCAGGCCATAACAATGTTCTGTCGGATTTACTGCCAACAATATATATTGTCAGGGTTGCCTGACCTTCGTTGACGTGTGAACCAACGGATGAACTCCTTGTTGGGGATAAATGCCAAGGCTGCTTGGCCTTCGTTGATGTGTGTATCAACTGCTGCAATCATCAGATGGATTTCGATGCGTCGTTGGGTTTACTTACCAACGACTGAACTGACGTTAAGGTTGCTTGACCTTCGTTTCCATGCATATCAATGGAAAATATGCGTTGTATCCGTTTAATCCTCGCTGATGTGTGTGTCAACGGTCAATATGTGTTGTAACCCTCGTCGAGGATCTACTTGTGGACAGATGACCATGTGTTGTAACCCCCGTCGGGGATCTATTTATGGACAGATGACCATGCATTGTAACCCCCGCCGGGGGATCTGTTTAATCATCGCTGATATGTGTATCAGCGGAACATATATTGTAACCCCTGCTGGGGATCTGTTTGTGGACAGATGACCATGCGTTGTAACCCCCGCTGGGGAATCTTTTTGAAAAGATTAGGGTAACGACCCTGAATTGACGACATTGGATTTCTGTACGGTATCACCGAATGTGATCTGCAATGATAGGGATCATCGGTATAGTATACCCTGTGTTCAGGTGAATACCAATGAATGATATGAAAGCCACAGTCGGGCCCAGAAAAACCAGGATTTCAGGCTATTCTGCTCAATCGTGTAGCGTTTTTATCCCTGATTTAGCCTTTTCAGCTTTTGAGAACTCCTTTGCAACTCGAACTGGACCGAGCCGGAGGGGTGGGACCCACGTAGGGGTGCCGCAGGTACACCTGCAGCAGTCGTAAGTACACCTACAGCAGCTGCAGGTGGATCTGCGGCCAACCGTGAATGGTTATTTATGCTGCAGTTTGCTTTCTCAAGTCAGTTCATGTTGCATCGCGAAGAAAATCTGAAAGCTCTTCTTCAGATCAACTGAGTTTGGAAGTTTTTCTGTAAATTCTGTCACCGTACAAGTGTTCTACACTGTCCTGGTAACATATGCATGTACTCTTTTCCAGTTCTTATCCGTTGGAAAATGACTTATCACATGAAATGCACATAGTAGTGCATATGCATGCTCAAATGACTTGATAAAAAATATTCAACATAGTAAATGTTAGTATTAAACCATACAAAATATAATGATGTGAAAAAATTTGACTTTTGAAATAGTCAAATTGGCACCTTTTTTTTGCTATTTCTTCTCCTATTTGAGGACAAATGAGCAAAGATAAAAAAGCAAAGTAATCCTGGTAATTAGGCTACCCTTATGGATTGATGACTTTGATTTTTAATGCAAATAGTATTTATATGACTGTGGGTAGGTGTGATACTAAATAGCCACCTAGTCATGCCTATGTACATGTAGATAGTCCTATTTATAGAGGAAACTATGGAAAAATTTTCCAAAATGTTGGAATTGAGTAGTCATGCATTTTTAACTCTACTGTAGACGTATGTTAAAATAATGCATGCATGCATGTAGTCATTAAATGTATTTTGAAAAGCTCCAGGTTAGAAAATACCACACTCTTTCTGTGGTGATTTGGAGATTTGTTGTCCAGATATTATGGATCCGGATCAGCTGAGTAGTTCCCGCAGGACCACTTCTGTTGTACAGAGGAGGGCTTCTGAAGTGCCTCGACCTCGTTCTGTTAGACAGCCTCATCGGTTGGTAGAGGCAGTGATACGTCCAGTCCGGGTTGATGTACCGGACGTCGAGGATGAGGAGGAGGATGTTCCGGTTGCGGACCTTGCTCCTGCTGCATATATTCCCCGTAGGGACCTCCCGAGTATTTAGGTGGTAAACCCAGAGCTTTTGGGTGATCTGAGTCGACATCCCTCGATGTATTTGCACGTCAACGAGGTATAAAGTTATATCTTAATCTTCCTTCTTTCCTATTGATGAGGAGTAAAGGATTTTGATATCGATCTGCATTTTATGTCAGTTCCCGGCTTTACACATCCTCGAGGGAATTGGTTCAGCATTCACTCCATGTACCAGGCTCTGCATCCTGACTATAGAGCGATTGTGCATGACAGGGGATTTGGGGCATTCTTTTCCATCCTTCCTTGCCGCTGTCCCTGGGGTAACCTCAGGGCATTGTCTGAGCACTGGTTTCACCAGACTCAATCTCTCCATTTACTGAACTGTGAGGTGATGATGACGCCGATGGATTGGCGGTTTATCACAGGTATGGAGTTTGGAGGGGCACCAGTGCCTTGCACGACGGATATTACCCCCACTGCCATCAGATCCTTGTTAGGAGTTCCAGACGGGGCGATCAAGGGCAAGATCGTGCGTGTGGGTCCCTTGAGCATAGATGCTATGAATGGGCTGTTGAGTGAGCCCATACCAGCTGTTGTCAGAGTCAGGGATCGCATTCTTCAGTGATTGTTCCTGATGATCATTAGGGGCTGCTTCATAGCAGATAACTATTCTACGATGTTGTTCGCTTTGATCAGCGCCACGCGACATGTGGACCATATTAGAGAGTATGATTGGGGCTCCTACACCTTTGCCTATTTCCTCAGGGGCATGCATATGCGCTCGCAGGGCTTGACCGCCCATTTCTGCTGGTAAGTATTTCTCTTGTAATTTACCAAGTACAGGTTAAGAGTATTAACTGACAGCAGATGTATGCCTTCGTGTTGACAATTTTGGGCCTATGGGAGGCTCCCATGTTTACGTTCGGTGAGTGTATTAGGGTTGGATACCTATCCACAAGGACGACGATGGCATCATTCCATACTGGCGGTGTAAGACCCCAAATTATTAATAAATAAAATTTAAATTCCCTCTATTTATTATTTTGAAATAGTAAGTGTTAAATTGATTAATGAGGTTAGTTATGGGTAAAATGCGCAAATATTTCAAATAAGCAGGTGGTTATAAAATATTCATTTTTGTCGGGAAATATTCGTTTGGTCGTGGAATATTCTTGCTGTCGGGGAATATTCGTACGACGGCGCAGCCTTGTGTGGGCCCCATAACGGAAAGCGATTGGATGAAAAAAATGACAAGTATAAGTTATTTATAAATAACAGCGTAGTTGTTACCGTTAATACTGTTGGAATACCCGGTGATTAAAATACAGTAGCACACGGTATTGCACCAATTATTGATTCTTACGTAAGAAGGCACTACTCAATAATTGTTATAGTAGTTATTGTTCAATATTTTATTTTATTGATTCAATAATTGTTGTATTGATATTTTATATTATTGTTGTTTCAATAATTGTTGCTGCACAGTATTTTCCATTATCAGATCAATAATTCATATTATTTGAATAATATTATTAGATAACATTATTAGAAATGTCTAGAAAGTTCTGTCTAAGGAGAGGTTTGGTCATCTAATTGCGCGCCAGTAAGGAGAAATCCTTATTGGAAAGCCCCCTCTTTCCTAGGAACGACCTGGTTGTCATAAATGTGATTCTGTAATATTATTTGTGAATAATTAATTATTGATTCATATGATAAGGAAATATTTATTTTATGAGGGATATATTTTTGTGGTTAAAAATGAAGGAGTTAATGTTAAGGTGTTTTATCAGTATTTTTATCGGAATGGAGGTATTAAAAAATCAGGGTTTTTGAGAAATATTGCGGGTGTTATAATTTTTAATCTGACCGTTGGATCGTGGTAATTTTTGGATATGTTATACATATATAAGTTGAGTATATGTCCACATAATTTTGAACCGTTAAAAATGAACGTATGATTTATTATGAATTTTACGAGATGACTGGTTCAGAAATTGTTGAATTTTCGGAGTTTATCATTTTGATGGAAAATTCTAGAATTGGTGGGCCCCACTTGTGGTTGGTGAAGAAATGTGCTGAATTATATTTCAAATGTGGTGGGTGGGAATAGTAGCAGGTAAAGCCATCAGGTTGCAGGTCAAACCTACTAAAATTTTCCTATAAATAGAGGGCTAAGTTAGAATTGAAAATCACACCAGAAACAAGTTTTCTCTCTTTCTCTCTCTAGATTATTGAGTGTATTTTGTGAGTATTTAGATACTTTGAGAGTTTCTATTCATCAGAGCAAGTTTCTTTCAGCCTTATACCGGTATTCCGACCAGAAGTACTGATATTTTGAGGTAAGGGATATTATTTTCTTCTTAAATGATATTATTTTCTTCAATATCATTATGCTGAAATATTGATATGAGTTTTTATCAAATTTGGAATTTTTGTGTCGGGGTTACTATTCACGTATACGGTACTATTCACGTATACGACACTATTCACGAATACGGCACTATTCACCGAAAAATAAAATTTTTTCTTTTTGTCCAAGATGTCTATTATGGTTACTATCTTTGATTGTATCCATGTTTTGATCTTTATTTTTGAATTCTGCTTCACAATTGATTATTATGAAGTATTATTGATCTTGGATAAACTGTTATACGAATCCCTACTATTTGTCCTTCTGTCTCATTGGATTCGTTCTCTTTAAGATATTTTTCATCATCCTCAGTCCTAAATGATGATATTAATGAATATCTTTGGCCTGTAGTGCAAAGATGTATGATTACTTGATGAATATCTTTGGCCTGTAGTGCAAAGATGAACAGGTGTTGAGATGAACATGACTGACAGGTGATACAAATGAATATCTTTGGCCTGTAGTGCAAAGATGAATATTTGGATAAAGATGATTATTAATTGATGTTACAGGGATAAAATATTGATGATGGACTTTTAAATCTTAGAAGATAGTAGAATTCTTTCTCTACTTGACTCTTCTAATGGTTTGCTGTTTCCGCTGCAGTTGTTGATCTAAAACTTGTTGTCGATTATATTCTATCAGATTTTTCCCTGTTGAAGACTAACGATAATTTGTTTGTATATTATCTTAGTCATAATATTCTTTACTGGGCTAGTTGAGCTCACCCTTTTCCTTTTTGTTCCATTTTTCTTCTCAGGAGGTGAGAACATAGCAGGATCTAGTCGGGGTATGGAGTGATGGTTCTAGAAAGATGTTTTAGCAGTCCTCACTATTTCTGTAAAATAGTGTTTGAATAATTGTAATGAGGATTTATTTGAGTGTGGATATTGTCTAGAAGACAATATTTGTATTTAAACTCACAGTATGTGTTGTCGTATTTTGCACGACAATTGTATTATTGAAGTTGTAGTTTGCTTTCTGTACCATGTATTTGGCGACTCAGAATGGGTGTTGTATACCTATTTTGGGGGCGTCACAGTTGGTATCAGAGCTTAGGGATATGATCCCTGGCTGAGATGTGAGACAAGAACTAGGAGGGGAGAGACGGGGAATTCCTTCGCTAGTATGACCTGACTAAGTTTATTTGGTGTTTATTTGGTCGGTCAGAGTATAGGGATAATATATGACATGACTATTAACCCTTGTTTTATGGCAGTATTTAAGAATGGCAGCTGAGAACGTTAATAATGGAGTAAATCAGACCGTGGAGACACCTTTGATCACCACCCAGGGGAACGTGCAACAGGAAGGCAATATTCCTCCTGTAAACAACGTTACCGAGCAAACGATGAATGATGGAATGTTTAGGAGCTTTTTGCAGTTCATGCAAAATCAGACGAGGGAGACTCGTGTGCAGAATACGGGTGGAAATGATAACAACGCGCGGTTTGTCACAGCTAAGCAGTTCAAAGAATTGGGACCACCAGAATTTAAGGGAAAGCCGGATCCGATCATGGCGGAAACGTGGGTCAAGCAAATTACCAAGATATTCGATGTCTTGGGATGCACGGAGGAACAGAAGGTTCCATTCGCCACCTTTATGTTCCGCGGTGAGGCAGACTACTGGTGGGAGTCTGTGAAGCGTACCCAGCCTGACGCACTCAACATGTCCTGGGAAACATTTCAAAAACTGTTCAATGACAAGTACTTTCCTGAAAGTATTCGTCATATGAAGGAGGTAGAGTTTATCAGACTGGAACAAAACAACATGACGGTGTCCCAGTACGAGGCGAAGTTTGCAGAGTTATCCAGGTTTGCACCTCATTTGGTCGAAAATGAGGAACGAATGACAAGGATGTTTCTGAGAGGTCTAAAACCCGAGATTCGACAATATCTTATCTCTCATAAATTTTCTTTATATTCAGATGTTGTAAACAGGGCTCAATTATTAGAGCGAGATAATGAGTATGTGCAACCGAGGGACCACAACCAGGGTCATACCGGTGGCGGCAGTCATCGAAGCAATGAAAACCAGCAGGGAGGAAAATATTCGGACAAAAGCGGTAACCACTCTGGTGGTAATCGTGGTCGTGATAATAGAAGGAGCGAGTCGGGAGGAGATTTCAAGAAGAGAAGGTACAACAATGATAATGTGAAGACGTCAGCACAAACATCAACTGTTTCTAGGGGAGGAGAACGACCACCGGTCGTATGTTACAAATGTGGGAAAGAGGGACATATCAGCCCAAACTGCCCACAACAATCCAAGGTATGTTATAACTGTGGAAAGGAGGGTCATATAGCTCGAGAGTGTTCTGTAGCAAAACCAAGTTCAGCGGGGATGGTGACTCCAAAAGCTGTCCCGGATAAGTCGAAATCAGCGGTTCCTGGAAGGGCGTTTGTCGTTACTGGCCAAAACGCGAGAAACCCGAACGAGGTGATCACGGGTAAGCTAATCTTGAATTCTTGCGAAGTTTATACTTTACTAGATACCGGTTCTACCCATTCTTTTATCTCTCCTGCTTGTGCTCAACGTTTAAACTTGACTCCGGAGAAATTGGACTTTAACTTATCTGTTGAAACTCCGTTGGGTGAAACCTTCGTTACATCTACAGTTTATAAATCTTGCATGATCCAAGTTGGCACTATCACATTACCTGTTGATCTTATCTCTTTAAAGATACTTGCTTTTGATGTGATTTTAGGAATTGATTGGTTAACCACTCATCATGCTAAAATTGATTGTTTTCGTAAGGTTGTTAGTTTTCATATTCCTAACCAACCTGTCATACGAATTCAAACTACTAAACCACTAAAATCAGTCACTGTCATATCAAGCCACAAAGCTATTCGTTTATTGAAAAACGGATGTCAAGCTTTCTTAGCCCATGTTATGGATTTGAACAAAGACAAGTCAGATTTGAATAATATTTCTATTGTTAGAGAATTTCCCGATGTATTTCCTGAAGAACTTCCTGGTCTACCCCCAGAACGTGAAATTGAATTCTTTATTGACCTTGAACCCGGTACAAAGCCCATTTCTAAAACCCCATATCGAATGGCTCCTATTGAACTTCAGGAGTTAAAAGTCCAACTACAGGAGTTGTTGGACATCGGTTTTATTCGTCCTAGTACGTCTCCTTGGGGTGCTCCTGTTTTATTCGTAAAGAAGAAAGACGGGAGTATGCGACTTTGTATCGACTATCGAGAATTGAATCATGTCACTATCAAGAATAGGTATCCGCTACCTCGCATTGATGACCTGTTTGACCAGTTGCAAGGAGCACAATTCTTTTCAAAGATCGATCTTCGTTCTGGATATCATCAGCTGAAGATTAAAACTGAGGATATTCCAAAGACTGCCTTCAGAACTCGGTACGGGCATTATGAATTCTTAGTAATGTCTTTTGGATTGACTAATGCTCCTGCTGCCTTCATGGATATGATGAACCGTGTATTCAAAGAATATTTGGATCAGTTCGTTGTTGTCTTTATTGATGACATCCTCATCTATTCCAAAAGCCGTGAAGATCATGAGCGCCATTTGAAGCTGGTACTGCAAAGGCTTCGTGAAAATAAGCTATATGCCAAACTGAAGAAATGCGAGTTCTGGCTTGAGGAAGTAGCATTCCTTGGGCACGTGGTGTCAAAACATGGAGTATCTGTCGACCCGGCGAAGATTGAAGCCATACAAAGTTGGGAGCAACCGAAGTCGGTAACCGAAGTACGTAGCTTTCTGGGCTTAGCTGGTTATTATCGGAGATTTGTGGAAGGATTTTCTCGAATCGCTACTCCGTTAACTCAGCTGACTCGGAAAGATACAAAATTCGTATGGAGTGAGGAATGCGAGAAGAGTTTCCAAGAACTCAAGAGGAGACTCATTTCGGCACCTGTTCTGACAATACCATCTGGTTCGGATGGATTTGTTATCTACAGCGATGCTTCAGGCAAAGGGTTAGGATGTGTTCTCATGCAACATGGGAAAGTCATAGCCTATGCCTCACGACAACTCAAAGAATATGAGAGGAATTATCCTACTCATGATTTGGAGTTGGCAGCAGTCGTTTTTGCGTTGAAGATCTGGAGACACTACCTGTATGGGGAGAAAGTGGAGATCTATACAGATCATAAAAGCCTCAAATATTTCTTCACCCAAAAGGAACTCAACATGCGGCAACGACGTTGGCTCGAGCTGTTGAAAGATTACGATCATACCATCCAATATCATCCTGGAAAAGCAAACGTAGTAGCTGACGCATTGAGTAGAAGATCATATGCGGGTACGAGTGCAATGTTTTTAACACAAAGGCCCATTTTGTATGACTTGCAAAGGATGGAGATAGAGATGAAGGCTCCAAGTACCCACATGATGATATCAAATATACGAGTAGAACCGACTTTAATCGATAAAGTTAAAGCTGCTCAAGCTACGGACATAGAGCTGATGCGTATGAAGAAGAAAGTGCAAGAAGGTGCTATTCCAGAAGCAAGAATCGATGAAGAAGGAATACTTCGAGTCAACTCCAGACTTTGTGTTCCTAACGATTTTGACTTGAAGCATAGAATAATGATGGAGGCACACAACACACCGTTTGCAATCCATCCTGGGAGTACCAAAATGTATCACGATCTTCGACATACATTTTGGTGGAGCAATATGAAAAGAGAGATCGCGGAGTTTATCTCGAGGTGTTTAACTTGTCAACGTGTAAAAGCGGAGCATCAAGTGCCAAAGGGTCCATTGCAACCACTTGAGATTCCGAAATGGAAGTGGGAACACATTACTATGGATTTTGTTACGGGTCTTCCCAAGGTTTCTCAAGGCATAGATGCGATTTGGGTTATTGTTGATAGATTAACCAAGTCCGCTCATTTCTTGCCGATACGTGAGACTTATTCCCTTGAACGTCTTGCTAGTATGTACGTGAACGAGATTGTGAGATTGCATGGCATGCCAGTATCCATAGTTTCGGATCGTGACCCAAGATTCACTTCACGATTTTGGGTTAGCTTGCAGAAAGCTATGGGCACGGATTTACGATTCAGTTCAGCATACCATCCTCAAACGGACGGACAATCAGAGAGGACTATTCAAACTCTTGAAGATCTATTAAGACTTTGTGTCCTAGATCTCAAAGGGAGTTGGGATAAGTACCTACCATTGGTGGAATTCTCCTACAACAACAGTTATCAGGCGAGCATAGGTGTGGCTCCATTCGAGGCGTTGTATGGAAGAAAATGTCGTTCTCCAGTATGCTGGGACGAGGTGGGTGAAGCAACATTGTTGGGACCAGAGTTGGTACGCATTACTACAGAGAAGATCCAAACGATTCGACAACGTATACAAACGGCACAGGATCGACAAAAGAGTTATGCGGATCTTCATCGGAAGGACGTGGAATTTAATATTGGGGATCATGTATTGTTACGTGTTGCACCATGGAAGGGAGTTACAAGATTTGGGAAGAGAGGAAAGCTCAATCCAAGATTTGTTGGTCCATTTGAGATTCTTGAGCGAATAGGAAATGTGGCATATAGACTCGCATTACCTCCAAGCATGTCTCGTGTTCATAATGTTTTTCACATATCTATGCTTCGTAAATATGTTAAAGACCCGAACCACATTATTGAGTTAGAACCAGACGAGATAGCTGAAGATTTAACGTACGAGGAGGTACCTGTTAAGATCTTGGATAGGAAAGAGCATGTCCTACGCACGAAGGTTATACCACAAGTTAAGGTTTTGTGGAGAAACCATGCTATTGAAGAAATGACCTGGGAGTTGGAATCAGAAATGAAAGCGAGGTATCCTCACCTTTTTGAAACATCAGGTACGTACGTCAATTTCGAGGACGAAATTTCATAAGGAGGGGAGGTTGTAAGACCCCAACTTATTAATGAATAAAATCAAATTTTCTCTAAATATTATTGTGAATAATAAGGGTTAATTTGATATAATACTTTGGTTATGGGTGAAATGTGCAAATTTTCAAAATAAGCAAGTGGTTATAAAATATTCATTTTTGTCGGGAAATATTCGTTTGGTCGTGGAATATTCTTGCTGTCGGGGAATATTCGTACGACGGCGCAGCCTTGTGTGGGCCCCATAACGGAAAGCGATTGGATGAAGAAAACGACAAGTATAAGTTGTTTATAAATAACGGCGTAGTTGTTACCGTTAATACTGTTGGAATACCCGGTGGTTAAAATACAGTAGCACACGGTATTGCACCAATTATTGATTCTTACGTAAGAAGGCACTACTCAATAATTGTTACAGTAGTTATTGTTCAATATTTTATTTTATTGATTCAATAATTGCTGCGTTGATATTTTATATTATTGTTGTTTCAATAATTGTTGCTGCACAGTATTTTCCATTATCAGATCAATAATTCATATTATTTGAATAATATTATTAGATAACATTATTGGCAATGTCTAGAAAGTTCTGTCTAAGGAGAGGTTTGGTCATCTAATTGCGCGCCAGTAAGGAGAAATCCTTATTGGAAAGCCCCCTCTTTCCTGGGAACGGCCTGGTTGTCATAAATGTGATTCTGTAATATTATTTGTGAATAATTAATTATTGATTCATATGATAAGGAAATATTTATTTTATGAGGGATATATTTTTGTGGTTAAAAATGAAGGAGTTAATGTTGAGGTTTTTATCAGTATTTTTGTCGGAATGGAGGTATTAAAAATCAGGGTTTTTGAGAAATATTGCGGGGGTTATAATTTTTAATCCGACCGTTGGATCGTGGTAATTTTTGGATATGTTATACATATATAAGTTGAGTATATGTCCACAAATTTTGAACCGTTAAAAATGAACGTATGATTTATTATGAATTTTACGAGATGACTGGTTCAGAAATTGTTGAATTTTCGGAGTTTATCATTTTGATGGAAAATTCTAGAATTGGTGGGCCCCACTTGTGGTTGGTGAAGAAATGTGCTGAATTATATTTCAAATGTGGTGGGTGGGAATAGTAGCAGGTAAAGCCATCAGGTTGCAGGTCAAACCTACTAAAATTTTCCTATAAATAGAGGGCTAAGTTAGAATTGAAAATCACACCAGAAACAAGTTTTCTCTCTTTCTCTCTCTAGATTATTGAGTGTATTTTGTGAGTATTTAGATACTTTGAGAGTTTCTATTCATCAGAGCAAGTTTCTTTCAGCCTTATACCGGTATTCCGACCAGAAGTACTGATATTTTGAGGTAAGGGATATTATTTTCTTCTTAAATGATATTATTTTCTTCAATATCATTATGCTGAAATATTGATATGAGTTTTTATCAAATTTGGAACTTTTTGTGTCGGGGTTACTATTCACGTATACGGCACTATTCACGTATACGGCACTATTCACGAATACGGCACTATTCACCGAAAAATAAAATTTTTCCTTTTTGTCCAAGATGTCTATTATGGTTACTATCTTTGATTGTATCCATGTTTTGATCTTTATTTTTGAATTCTGCTTCACAATTGATTATTATGAAGTATTATTGATCTTGGATAAACTGTTATACGAATCCCTACTATTTGTCCTTCTGTCTCATTGGATTCGTTCTCTTTAAGATATTTTTCATCATCCTCAGTCCTAAATGATGATATTAATGAATATCTTTGGCCTGTAGTGCAAAGATGTATGATTACTTGATGAATATCTTTGGCCTGTAGTGCAAAGATGAACAGGTGTTGAGATGAACATGACTGACAGGTGATACAAATGAATATCTTTGGCCTGTAGTGCAAAGATGAATATTTGGATAAAGATGATTATTAATTGATGTTACAGGGATAAAATATTGATGATGGACTTTTAAATCTTAGAAGATAGTAGAATTCTTTCTCTACTTGACTCTTCTAATGGTTTGCTGTTTCCGCTGCAGTTGTTGATCTAAAACTTGTTGTCGATTATATTCTATCAGATTTTTCCCTGTTGAAGACTAACGATAATTTGTTGTATATTATCTTAGTCATAATATTCTTTACTGGGCTAGTTGAGCTCACCCTTTTCCTTTTTGTTCCATTTTTCTTCTCAGGAGGTGAGAACATAGCAGGATCTAGTCGGGGTATGGAGTGATGGTTCTAGAAAGATGTTTTAGCAGTCCTCACTATTTCTGTAAAATAGTGTTTGAATAATTGTAATGAGGATTTATTTGAGTGTGGATATTGTCTAGAAGACAATATTTGTATTTAAACTCACAGTATGTGTTGTCGTATTTTGCACGACAATTGTATTATTGAAGTTGTAGTTTGCTTTCTGTACCATGTATTTGGCGACTCAGAATGGGTGTTGTATACCTATTTTGGGGGCGTCACAGGCGGAGGTCCCTATAGCTGAGGGTTTCACTCATTGTCCCCGACAGCTGGAGTTATTGACAGCGGATGTTATCACATAGATTCCATATTCTGGGGAGCACTTGGCCACTGAATTTGAGGATGGGTACCCGACTGGGGTCGAGTACGTGATTTCTACCCGTAGGGTTCCTCTCTTCACAGATGGAGGATGGGAGCTCTATTTAGGAGAGCGTTCTATTAGGAGCAACACAAGAGAGATCCATATACCGATCTTGCCTCCTGCTAGGCGTTATTGACTTGTGTCGCAGTCACCCGTCATTGATATCCTATTGTTGGCTATTGACGGTTTTACATTGTCAGAGGGTCCTTGCACTCAGGATGTATTCCAGCATTGGTGGATCCCTCGTACCATTGGAGCCCACACCCGCGCCACTCAGTTCATGGGGGATATAGTTCCAAGATCCGTGATGATGACGAATTGGCTAGCCTGTGTCTAAGATCCGACTCATGTGACACAGATTGATAGCTTGACTCAGCGACTGGACCGGGCGCATTTCTTTATACGACATTTGGGTAGAGATCCGGTAGAGGCAGATTCGTTTGATCCTTCCAGCTCAGGAGCTAGCCCCTCAGATGACCTATTTGGCTTTTCCAGCGCAGATCCTCATTTGTATAGGCTTGACATCCCTATTAATAGACTAGTGACTCAGGAGGAGTTACATCAGGTGGACATGATTGATGATGTAGATATTGACACCATTGTCTTCTTCTAATGTGTATTTTCGTTATCTCTTTTGATAGGCCTCTTGTTAGATATTGGGTGGCTGTGCCCCATTCTCGCTATATCTTTTGATAGGCCTCTGTTAGTAGTAGGGCGTCTGTGCCCCATTTCCCTGTATTTTTAGTTGTACAGAGATGATGTATATAGATGATGATGTATTTTGGAATGTATGTACTATCTCCTATTCCCTACATCATATTGCCATCTATTATCTGTTATGCATGTATCATGTTATGCATATGTATATATGTCCAGAGATATTCAACATTGACCCCTGGATGGTATTATGATACGGCTCACACAGATGTCTTCTTCGACAGTCAGCCGCATAGATCACACCCCGCCATTATTGGTGGCATCCCGTCTGAGATATTGGTATGATAGTATGTCACCCTCAGATAGGGTGACTGTAGATGAGCTGTTGCAACATACCACGACCCTTTTGATGTTTCAAGTTCTCGCAGGATTTGTGGAAGGCATGCTGTTGCACTGGGTACCAGAGGGGCATGTTTTTCGATTTGGGACCC
The DNA here is from genome assembly GCA_016801055.1 of Panax notoginseng. Taxonomy (NCBI): domain Eukaryota; kingdom Viridiplantae; phylum Streptophyta; class Magnoliopsida; order Apiales; family Araliaceae; genus Panax; species Panax notoginseng. Next base: position 117,374,559 of record CM029016.1, read on the forward strand.
AGGAATTGACTCCGAATTTGGAGGAGTATGCATGTTTGACAATGCTGCCACTTGACAGACCTTACGTGCATATGGCCATTGGTGACATGAGCTGTCAGTTTATGACTCTCACCGGACTGAGGCGGAGAGTTATGTTGGATGAGATCACATCTGGCCATGTGATATCCCAGCATTTTCTGATTGATAGATTTGGCTATGAGGATAACTATGCTCGGTATTCTGGGGATTTCACCATACCAGAGGACCAGTGGCATTTAGTCAGAGTGGATGCATTGCTGCTGTGTGCATTATCATATGTGTACATGCCACGATACATGGATGAGTTAGACATCGGCGTTATTATGGTAGTAAGAGCTCTTAGGGAAGGTCACACCATTATTCCGATGATTATGGCAGAGACATTGAGGTCGACCACATTCCGCAACACTTACCCTACAGGGGTATTCATAGGCAGTTCGGTCATACTGTACATGTGGTTTATGTCACACTTGAGACCGATTGGCACATTCAGACAACACGGGTATTATTTCACCCATGAGATAGCTATATCGTATTCCTTCCAGTCTACGGAGTGTACAGATCCTGCATCTTGGTCCGTTTTCTTAGCTGGTATTATAGATTCGTTTGCTATCTTATCATGTTCAGGGCTCAGTTCGGCATACAATTTCATCACTCATGCTCCGGGCATGGATTATCTCCCTCTGGCTGGTTTGAGGGGCATGACTACCTACCACCCACTGGCCATGATGTTGCAGTTTGACCAGTTCCAGAACTTTCATCCTTTTGATGGGGCGTTAGGTCAACGCTTAGCTTCTGACCACTTGTCAGTAGAGGATCGATCCCGTGTGTATGCTTGTTGGGATCAGTGTGAGATAACTACTTTTTCTATTATCCATCCGGGTATTCGCTAGAGTATTCTGCGTGGATGGAGACAGAAACTTCATTGGCTGCGATAGTATCCACAGTGCCGAGCATTGCTCCAGATGGTGGAGAGCCCATGGAGGACATTGATTCTCACACCGAGGAGGAGCCATTTACTGGGTTGCCAGTAGTTCTTTTAGATTCTCTCAGTACTAGCACTGTCGTGATTCAGCATTTAGCACAGTACTTTGAGCAGAGTCTTCATCTGATGACCTTTGAGAGAGATCAGGCTAGAGCCCTGATGTTGACAGCTCTTGATGGGAGAGACGCAGCTTTGTTAGAGAGAGACGATGCATTGGCTCTTAGAGATGCCGCTGTTGTTGAGCGGGATGAGGCCAGATCAGCCAGAGATGCAGTGATAGTTGAGCGGGATAGTGCCATATCTGTTCGGGATGTAGCAGTCACAGATTGTACTACAGTGAGGTCCCTTACCACTGGCATTCTTGCCGAGATGAGTGCATATATTGATGAGCATCGCGATACCATGCAGATGGCCTCAGACTTGCTGGCTTGTAAGACCCCAAATTATTAATAAATGAAATTTAAATTCCCTCTATTTATTATTTTGAAATAATAAGGGTTAAATTGATTAATAGGTTGGTTATGGGTAAAATGTGCAAATTTTCAAATAAGCAAGTGGTTATAAAATATTCATTTTTGTCGGGAATATTCGTTTGGTCGTGGAATATTCTTGCTGTCGGGGAATATTCGTACGACGGCGCAGCCTTGTGTGGGCCCCATAACGGAAAGCGATTGGATGAAAAAAATGACAAGTATAAGTTATTTATAAATAACGGCGTAGTTGTTACCGTTAATACTGTTGGAATACCCGGTGATTAAAATACAGTAGCACACAGTATTGAACCAATTATTGATTCTTACGTAAGAAGGCACTACTCAATAATTGTTACAGTAGTTATTGTTCAATATTTTATTTTATTGATTCAATAATTGTTGCGTTGATATTTTATATTATTGTTGTTTCAATAATTGTTGCTGCACAGTATTTTCCATTATCAGATCAATAATTCATATTATTTGAATAATATTATTAGATAACATTATTGGCAATGTCTAGAAAGTTCTGTCTAAGGAGAGGTTTGGTCATCTAATTGCGCGCCAGTAAGGAGAAATCCTTATTGGAAAGCCCCCTCTTTCCTGGGAACGGCCTGGTTGTCATAAATGTGATTCTGTAATATTATTTGTGAATAATTAATTATTGATTCATATGATAAGGAAATATTTATTTTATGTGGATATAAATGAGGGATATATTTTTGTGGTTAAAAATGAAGGAGTTAATGTTGAGGTTTTTATCAGTATTTTTGTCGGAATGGAGGTATTAAAAATCAGGGTTTTTGAGAAATATTGCGGGTGTTATAATTTTTAATCCGACCGTTGGATCGTGGTAATTTTTGGATATGTTATACATATATAAGTTGAGTATATGTCCACAAATTTTGAACCGTTAAAAATGAACGTATGATTTATTATGAATTTTACGAGATGACTGGTTCAGAAATTGTTGAATTTTCGGAGTTTATCATTTTGATGGAAAATTCTAGAATTGGTGGGCCCCACTTGTGGTTGGTGAAGAAATGTGCTGAATTATATTTCAAATGTGGTGGGTGGGAATAGTAGCAGGTAAAGCCATCAGGTTGCAGGTCAAACCTACTAAAATTTTCCTATAAATAGAGGGCTAAGTTAGAATTGAAAATCACACCAGAAACAAGTTTTCTCTCTTTCTCTCTCTAGATTATTGAGTGTATTTTGTGAGTATTTAGATACTTTGAGAGTTTCTATTCATCAGAGCAAGTTTCTTTCAGCCTTATACCGGTATTCCGACCAGAAGTACTGATATCTTGAGGTAAGGGATATTATTTTCTTCTTAAATGATATTATTTTCTTCAATATCATTATGCTGAAATATTGATATGAGTTTTTATCAAATTTGGAACTTTTTGTGTCGGGGTTACTATTCACGTATACGGCACTATTCACGTATACGGCACTATTCACGAATACGGCACTATTCACCGAAAAATAAAATTTTTCCTTTTTGTCCAAGATGTCTATTATGGTTACTATCTTTGATTGTATCCATGTTTTGATCTTTATTTTTGAATTCTGCTTCACAATTGATTATTATGAAGTATTATTGATCTTGGATAAACTGTTATACGAATCCCTACTATTTGTCCTTCTGTCTCATTGGATTCGTTCTCTTTAAGATATTTTTCATCATCCTCAGTCCTAAATGATGATATTAATGAATATCTTTGGCCTGTAGTGCAAAGATGTATGATTACTTGATGAATATCTTTGGCCTGTAGTGCAAAGATGAACAGGTGTTGAGATGAACATGACTGACAGGTGATACAAATGAATATCTTTGGCCTGTAGTGCAAAGATGAATATTTGGATAAAGATGATTATTAATTGATGTTACAGGGATAAAATATTGATGATGGACTTTTAAATCTTAGAAGATAGTAGAATTCTTTCTCTACTTGACTCTTCTAATGGTTTGCTGTTTCCGCTGCAGTTGTTGATCTAAAACTTGTTGTCGATTATATTCTATCAGATTTTTCCCTGTTGAAGACTAACGATAATTTGTTGTATATTATCTTAGTCATAATATTCTTTACTGGGCTAGTTGAGCTCACCCTTTTCCTTTTTGTTCCATTTTTCTTCTCAGGAGGTGAGAACATAGCAGGATCTAGTCGGGGTATGGAGTGATGGTTCTAGAAAGATGTTTTAGCAGTCCTCACTATTTCTGTAAAATAGTGTTTGAATAATTGTAATGAGGATTTATTTGAGTGTGGATATTGTCTAGAAGACAATATTTGTATTTAAACTCACAGTATGTGTTGTCGTATTTTGCACGACAATTGTATTATTGAAGTTGTAGTTTGCTTTCTGTACCATGTATTTGGCGACTCAGAATGGGTGTTGTATACCTATTTTGGGGGCGTCACAGTTGGTATCAGAGCTTAGGGATATGATCCCTGGCTGAGATGTGAGACAAGAACTAGGAGGGGAGAGACGGGGAATTCCTTCGCTAGTATGACTTGACTAAGTTTATTTGGTGTTTATTTGGTCGGTCAGAGTATAGGGATAATATATGACATGACTATTAACCCTTGTTTTATGGCAGTATTTAAGAATGGCAGCTGAGAACGTTAATAATGGAGTAAATCAGACCGTGGAGACACCTTTGATCACCACCCAGGGGAACGTGCAACAGGAAGGCAATATTCCTCCTGTAAACAACGTTACCGAGCAAACGATGAATGATGGAATGTTTAGGAGCTTTTTGCAGTTCATGCAAAATCAGACGAGGGAGACTCGTGTGCAGAATACGGGTGGAAATGATAACAACGCGCGGTTTGTCACAGCTAAGCAGTTCAAAGAATTGGGACCACCAGAATTTAAGGGAAAGCCGGATCCGATCATGGCGGAAACGTGGGTCAAGCAAATTACCAAGATATTCGATGTCTTGGGATGCACGGAGGAACAGAAGGTTCCATTCGCCACCTTTATGTTCCGCGGTGAGGCAGACTACTGGTGGGAGTCTGTGAAGCGTACCCAGCCTGACGCACTCAACATGTCCTGGGAAACATTTCAAAAACTGTTCAATGACAAGTACTTTCCTGAAAGTATTCGTCATATGAAGGAGGTAGAGTTTATCAGACTGGAACAAAACAACATGACGGTGTCCCAGTACGAGGCGAAGTTTGCAGAGTTATCCAGGTTTGCACCTCATTTGGTCGAAAATGAGGAACGAATGACAAGGATGTTTCTGAGAGGTCTAAAACCCGAGATTCGACAATATCTTATCTCTCATAAATTTTCTTTATATTCAGATGTTGTAAACAGGGCTCAATTATTAGAGCGAGATAATGAGTATGTGCAACCGAGGGACCACAACCAGGGTCATACCGGTGGCGGCAGTCATCGAAGCAATGAAAACCAGCAGGGAGGAAAACATTCGGACAAAAGCGGTAACCACTCTGGTGGTAATCGTGGTCGTGATAATAGAAGGAGCGAGTCGGGAGGAGATTTCAAGAAGAGAAGGTACAACAATGATAACGTGAAGACGTCAGCACAAACATCAACTGTTTCTAGGGGAGGAGAACGACCACCGGTCGTATGTTACAAATGTGGGAAAGAGGGACATATCAGCCCAAACTGCCCACAACAATCCAAGGTATGTTATAACTGTGGAAAGGAGGGTCATATAGCTCGAGAGTGTTCTGTAGCAAAACCAAGTTCAGCGGGGATGGTGACTCCAAAAGCTGTCCCGGATAAGTCGAAATCAGCGGTTCCTGGAAGGGCGTTTGTCGTTACTGGCCAAAACGCGAGAAACCCGAACGAGGTGATCACGGGTAAGCTAATCTTGAATTCTTGCGAAGTTTATACTTTACTAGATACCGGTTCTACCCATTCTTTTATCTCTCCTGCTTGTGCTCAACGTTTAAACTTGACTCCGGAGAAATTGGACTTTAACTTATCTGTTGAAACTCCGTTGGGTGAAACCTTCGTTACATCTACAGTTTATAAATCTTGCATGATCCAAGTTGGCACTATCACATTACCTGTTGATCTTATCTCTTTAAAGATACTTGCTTTTGATGTGATTTTAGGAATTGATTGGTTAACCACTCATCATGCTAAAATTGATTGTTTTCGTAAGGTTGTTAGTTTTCATATTCCTAACCAACCTGTCATACGAATTCAAACTACTAAACCACTAAAATCAGTCACTGTCATATCAAGCCACAAAGCTATTCGTTTATTGAAAAACGGATGTCAAGCTTTCTTAGCCCATGTTATGGATTTGAACAAAGACAAGTCAGATTTGAATAATATTTCTATTGTTAGAGAATTTCCCGATGTATTTCCTGAAGAACTTCCTGGTCTACCCCAGAACGTGAAGTTGAATTCTTTATTGACCTTGAACCCGGTACAAAGCCCATTTCTAAAACTCCATATCGAATGGCTCCTATTGAACTTCAGGAGTTAAAAGTCCAACTACAGGAGTTGTTGGACATCGGTTTTATTCGTCCTAGTACGTCTCCTTGGGGTGCTCCTGTTTTATTCGTAAAGAAGAAAGACGGGAGTATGCGACTTTGTATCGACTATCGAGAATTGAACCATGTCACTATCAAGAATAGGTATCCGCTACCTCGCATTGATGACCTGTTTGACCAGTTACAAGGAACACAATTCTTTTCAAAGATCGACCTTCGTTCTGGATATCATCAGCTGAAGATTAAAACTGAGGATATTCCAAAGACTGCCTTCAGAACTCGGTACGGGCATTATGAATTCTTAGTAATGTCTTTTGGATTGACTAATGCTCCTGCTGCCTTCATGGATATGATGAACCGTGTATTCAAAGAATATTTGGATCAGTTCGTTGTTGTCTTTATTGATGACATCCTCATCTATTCCAAAAGCCGTGAAGATCATGAGCGCCATTTGAAGCTGGTACTGCAAAGGCTTCGTGAAAATAAGCTATATGCCAAATTGAAGAAATGCGAGTTCTGGCTTGAGGAAGTAGCATTCCTTGGGCACGTGGTGTCAAAACATGGAGTATCTGTCGACCCGGCGAAGATTGAAGCCATACAAAGTTGGGAGCAACCGAAGTCGGTAACCGAAGTACGTAGCTTTCTAGGCTTAGCTGGTTATTATCGGAGATTTGTGGAAGGATTTTCTCGAATCGCTACTCCGTTAACTCAGCTGACTCGGAAAGATACAAAATTCGTATGGAGTGAGGAATGCGAGAAGAGTTTCCAAGAACTCAAGAGGAGACTCATTTCGGCACCTGTTCTGACAATACCATCTGGTTCGGATGGATTTGTTATCTACAGCGATGCTTCAGGCAAAGGGTTAGGATGTGTTCTCATGCAACATGGGAAAGTCATAGCCTATGCCTCACGACAACTCAAAGAATATGAGAGGAATTATCCTACTCATGATTTGGAGTTGGCAGCAGTCGTTTTTGCGTTGAAGATCTGGAGACACTACCTGTATGGGGAGAAAGTGGAGATCTATACAGATCATAAAAGCCTCAAATATTTCTTCACCCAAAAGGAACTCAACATGCGGCAGCGACGTTGGCTCGAGCTGTTGAAAGATTACGATCATACCATCCAATATCATCCTGGAAAAGCAAACGTAGTAGCTGACGCATTGAGTAGAAGATCATATGCGGGTACGAGTGCAATATTGTTAACACAAAGGCCCATTTTGTATGACTTGCAAAGGATGGAGATAGAGATGAAGGCTCCAAGTACCCACATGATGATATCAAATATACGAGTAGAACCGACTTTAATCGATAAAGTTAAAGCTGCTCAAGCTACGGACATGGAGCTGATGCGTATGAAGAAGAAAGTGCAAGAAGGTGCTATTCCAGAAGCAAGAATCGATGAAGAAGGAATACTTCGAGTCAACTCCAGACTTTGTGTTCCTAACGATTTTGACTTGAAGCATAGAATAATGATGGAGGCACACAACACACCGTTTGCAATCCATCCTGGGAGTACCAAAATGTATCACGATCTTCGACATACATTTTGGTGGAGCAATATGAAAAGAGAGATCGCGGAGTTTATCTCGAGGTGTTTAACTTGTCAACGTGTAAAGGCGGAGCATCAAGTGCCAAAGGGTCCATTGCAACCACTTGAGATCCCGAAATGGAAGTGGGAACACATTACTATGGATTTTGTTACGGGTCTTCCCAAGGTTTCTCAAGGCATAGATGCGATTTGGGTTATTGTTGATAGATTAACCAAGTCCGCTCATTTCTTGCCGATACGTGAGACTTATTCCCTTGAACGTCTTGCTAGTATGTACGTGAACGAGATTGTGAGATTGCATGGCATGCCAGTATCCATAGTTTCGGATCGTGACCCAAGATTCACTTCACGATTTTGGGTTAGCTTGCAGAAAGCTATGGGCACGGATTTACGATTCAGTTCGGCATACCATCCTCAAACGGACGGACAATCAGAGAGGACTATTCAAACTCTTGAAGATCTATTAAGACTTTGTGTCCTAGATCTCAAAGGGAGTTGGGATAAGTACCTACCATTGGTGGAATTCTCCTACAACAACAGTTATCAGGCGAGCATAGGTGTGGCTCCATTCGAGGCGTTGTATGGAAGAAAATGTCGTTCTCCAGTATGCTGGGACGAGGTGGGTGAAGCAACATTGTTGGGACCAGAGTTGGTACGCATTACTACAGAGAAGATCCAAACGATTCGACAACGTATACAAACGGCACAGGATCGACAAAAGAGTTATGCGGATCTTCATCGGAAGGACGTGGAATTTAATATTGGGGATCATGTATTATTACGTGTTGCACCATGGAAGGGAGTTACAAGATTTGGGAAGAGAGGAAAGCTCAATCCAAGATTTGTTGGTCCATTTGAGATTCTTGAGCGAATAGGAAATGTGGCATATAGACTCGCATTACCTCCAAGCATGTCTCGTGTTCATAATTTTTTCACATATCTATGCTTCGTAAATATGTTAAAGACCCGAACCACATTATTGAGTTAGAACCAGACGAGATAGCTGAAGATTTAACGTACGAGGAGGTACCTGTTAAGATCTTGGATAGGAAAGAGCATGTCCTACGCACGAAGGTTATACCACAAGTTAAGGTTTTGTGGAGAAACCATGCTATTGAAGAAATGACCTGGGAGTTGGAATCAGAAATGAAAGCGAGGTATCCTCACCTTTTTGAAACATCAGGTACGTACGTCAATTTCGAGGACGAAATTTCATAAGGAGGGGAGGTTGTAAGACCCCAACTTATTAATGAATAAAATCAAATTTTCTCTAAATATTATTGTGAATAATAAGGGTTAATTTGATATAATACTTTGGTTATGGGTGAAATGTGCAAATTTTCAAATAAGCAAGTGGTTATAAAATATTCATTTTTGTCGGGAAATATTCGTTTGGTCGTGGAATATTCTTGCTGTCGGGGAATATTCGTACGACGGCGCAGCCTTGTGTGGGCCCCATAACGGAAAGCGATTGGATGAAGAAAATGACAAGTATAAGTTATTTATAAATAACGGCGTAGTTGTTACCGTTAATACTGTTGGAATACCCGGTGGTTAAAATACAGTAGCACACGGTATTGCACCAATTATTGATTCTTACGTAAGAAGGCACTACTCAATAATTGTTACAGTAGTTATTGTTCAATATTTTATTTTATTGATTCAATAATTGTTGTATTGATATTTTATATTATTGTTGTTTCAATAATTGTTGCTGCACAGTATTTTCCATTATCAGATCAATAATTCATATTATTTGAATAATATTATTAGATAACATTATTGGCAATGTCTAGAAAGTTCTGTCTAAGGAGAGGTTTGGTCATCTAATTGCGCGCCAGTAAGGAGAAATCCTTATTGGAAAGCCCCCTCTTTCCTGGGAACGGCCTGGTTGTCATAAATGTGATTCTGTAATATTATTTGTGAATAATTAATTATTGATTCATATGATAAGGAAATATTTATTTTATGTGGATATAAATGAGGGATATATTTTTGTGGTTAAAAATGAAGGAGTTAATGTTGAGGTGTTTATCAGTATTTTTATCGGAATGGAGGTATTAAAAATCAGGGTTTTTGAGAAATATTGCGGGTGTTATAATTTTTAATCCGACCGTTGGATCGTGGTAATTTTTGGATATGTTATACATATATAAGTTGAGTATATGTCCACAAATTTTGAACCGTTAAAAATGAACGTATGATTTATTATGAATTTTACGAGATGACTGGTTCAGAAATTGTTGAATTTTCGGAGTTTATCATTTTGATGAAAAATTCTAGAATTGGTGGGCCCCACTTGTGGTTGGTGAAGAAATGTGCTGAATTATATTTCAAATGTGGTGGGTGGGAATAGTAGCAGGTAAAGCCATCAGGTTGCAGGTCAAACCTACTAAAATTTTCCTATAAATAGAGGGCTAAGTTAGAATTGAAAATCACACCAGAAACAAGTTTTCTCTCTTTCTCTCTCTAGATTATTGAGTGTATTTTGTGAGTATTTAGATACTTTGAGAGTTTCTATTCATCAGAGCAAGTTTCTTTCAGCCTTATACCGGTATTCCGACCAGAAGTACTGATATCTTGAGGTAAGGGATATTATTTTCTTCTTAAATGATATTATTTTCTTCAATATCATTATGCTGAAATATTGATATGAGTTTTTATCAAATTTGGAATTTTTTGTGTCGGGGTTACTATTCACGTATACGGCACTATTCACGTATACGGCACTATTCACGAATACGGCACTATTCACCGAAAAATAAAATTTTTCCTTTTTGTCCAAGATGTCTATTATGGTTACTATCTTTGATTGTATCCATGTTTTGATCTTTATTTTTGAATTCTGCTTCACAATTGATTATTATGAAGTATTATTGATCTTGGATAAACTGTTATACGAATCCCTACTATTTGTCCTTCTGTCTCATTGGATTCGTTCTCTTTAAGATATTTTTCATCATCCTCAGTCCTAAATGATGATATTAATGAATATCTTTGGCCTGTAGTGCAAAGATGTATGATTACTTGATGAATATCTTTGGCCTGTAGTGCAAAGATGAACAGGTGTTGAGATGAACATGACTGACAGGTGATACAAATGAATATCTTTGGCCTGTAGTGCAAAGATGAATATTTGGATAAAGATGATTATTAATTGATGTTACAGGGATAAAATATTGATGATGGACTTTTAAATCTTAGAAGATAGTAGAATTCTTTCTCTACTTGACTCTTCTAATGGTTTGCTGTTTCCGCTGCAGTTGTTGATCTAAAACTTGTTGTCGATTATATTCTATCAGATTTTTCCCTGTTGAAGACTAACGATAATTTGTTTGTATATTATCTTAGTCATAATATTCTTTACTGGGCTAGTTGAGCTCACCCTTTTCTTTTTTGTTCCATTTTTCTTCTCAGGAGGTGAGAACATAGCAGGATCTAGTCGGGGTATGGAGTGATGGTTCTAGAAAGATGTTTTAGCAGTCCTCACTATTTCTATAAAATAGTATTTGAATAATTGTAATGAGGATTTATTTGAGTGTGGATATTGTCTAGAAGACAATATTTGTATTTAAACTCACAGTATGTGTTGTCGTATTTTGCACGATAATTGTATTATTGAAGTTGTAGTTTGCTTTCTGTACCATGTATTTGGCGACTCAGAATGGGTGTTGTATACCTATTTTGGGGGCGTCACATGGCTCGTGTGGATATCTTTGTACAGGAGACCACAACATCACCTCCTTCTCCTGAGAGAGATGATATGTTAAATCTGCTAGCTCGTATGCATACTGATCTGTAGATAGCCTTGTATTTTCCTACACATACTAGCTTAGCTATTTTGTCATGTACAGTTTACATTATGTATATCAAACAGTATTATATATAGCAGAAAATATATTTTTGATCACTTCCCTTTTAGATATGCTTGAATACTTGCTTGATATTTGCTTGCTTCTTCAGGGCTTGTGATCTTGTTGTATTCTGACTTCCTCCTTGCTGGATGGACATTGAGTTGTCTCTGGATAGTTCAGAATGGATCATGGATCTGTGTGTATCCCTACCATCTTTGGTGTCTTCGGACTAGTTTCTGTGTGGAAATGTGGAGAGGAGTGTGGCTTTCCTCTCTGAGATTGACCATGCCATAGATGGTCGCCAGTACTCCTATTTAGGAGGAGCCTAGTTAATTCCATCTCTTATGGATTGGTGTTGCTCTTCAAGGAACAACCGTAGCTTAGATGGTTACCGAATCTCCTATTTAGGAGGAGGTCAGGTAATTCCATCCCTTTGTTTTGAAGCCAATGAAATGTGGTGGATTGAAGTTTGATCCCAATACCGTTGACAAGTATTTGTGTTTTGGTAGGCGGTTAGACTGAACCATTAATGACTGCCTACGTACTCCTGTTGAAGAGGAGATCAGGTCTGCGTAGTTCGAACCTGGTGTAAGAGGTTAAACGATGTATGTGGCAAAAATGGTGTCAGAATATTTTTGTTGTTTTTATTTTTGTAATGAGAAGGGTGTAGGAATGTTTTTGTTGTTTTTATTTTATTACGACCGGGCCATATAAAATGGTTGCCTACGTACTCCCGTTTATCATGGAGATCAGGTCGACGTAGTTCGGCCCTCAGGACGATTTATAGCCAACGAAAAGTTTGATCCTATGTTGAGGACAAACTGCGGGGGAAGAAAGTTTAATCCTAAGTTCAGGATAAACTGCATGTGTGAAAAGTTTAATCCCATGTTTGGGAACAAACTGCAAGTGTGAAAGGTTCAATCCCTAGTGGGATAACCGAAGTTGAGTAAGGGTTAAAAAATCGAGTGAAGAGGAAGGGATCTGATGATCCGAAAACTAGGTTGCTGGCTTAAAAATTGTGTTTCCCTGAGGGGCGCAGTGTGGAAAACAACACCAGGATGTTTGCTTGATAGTAACTTCAGACATAGTACCGTTTCAGGGTGTCCGTGTTGATTAGTTGAGGAAATTCATCGCTGTCCATTTCCTTCAATCTGAGAGCCCCACCTGTCAATACCTCCTTGACAACAAATGGGCCTTCCCAGTTAGGAGCAAATTTCCCTTAGACTGATCTTGGTTGTCAATGATCTTCTTCAAAATCAAGTCATGTTGTTTAAAGTACCGTAGTCGGACTTTTCTGTTGTAGGATCTGGCTATCCTTTGTTGATATATAACTGACCATGGAAGAAAGTCGCGGTTCGCCTTTTGTCTATTAGAGACAATTGGTGATACCTGTCTTGTACCTATTGGTCTTCATCCAGTTGAGCATCTATCAACACTCTGAGGGATTCCATTTCTACCTCTATGAGGAGTACTGCTTCCATCCCATAGGTTAATACATAGGGGGTTGCCCCACTGGAAGTGCACATTGATGTTCTTAAGCTAACAAAGTAAGAGGCAATAGGTCAGGCCATCCTTTGTGGTTGGCGGACATCTTTTGCATGATCTTCTTAATGTTTTTGTTAGCCGCTTCAACAGAACCATTCATCTTTGGACGGTAGATGATGGAGTTAAGGTGTTTGATGTGGAATTTACTGCATAACTCCTCCATCATTTTGTTGTTGAGGTTCTTAGCATTGTCTGATACAATTACCTCTGTTTGTCCATATCGATAAATGACATTGTTTCTGATGAAAGCAATGATGACTTCTTTGGTAACCCTAGGGAAGGAGGCTGCTTCTACCCACTTGATAAAGTAGTCGATCATGGTGAAGATAAAGCGATGTCCATTACTGGCTTTGGGCTCGATGGGCCCGATCACGTCCATTCCCCACATTAAGAAGGGCCAAGGCGAACTCATATTATGGAGCTCCCGTGGAGGGGTGTGGATAGCATTCCCATGAATTTGGCATTGATAACATCTCTTAACGTGGTCATTGCAGTCAGCATTGAGAGAGAGCCAGTAATGTCCTATTATGAGGATCTTCTTTACAAGTAAAGGGCCGCTCATGCGTGGGCCACATACTCCACCATGGACCTCATCCATGAGTCTTTGAGCTTGATTCTTATCCAGACATCTGAGGAGACCTAATCCTATATCTCTTTTGTAGAGTGCATCTCCGCTCAGGTAGAATTTCATAGCTAGTCGATGAATCCGCCTTTGCTCAGTCAGGCTCGCCTCAGCGGGTGTAGATCCATCTCGCAAATACTCCTTAATATGCTGATACCAAGGTTGTTGGATGAGAGGTAGCTCATCCGATACTTCTCCAACATAGTTCCCATAGGCTGGTGCCTTTTACAGGGCTAATGTGACGCTTGGCATGTGTTCCTTGTCAGGTATGTGAATCAAGGAGGCCAAAGTTACTAATGCGTCTGCGAAGTCATTCCTATTACGAGGAATGTGTATAAAGGAGATCTCTTCGAACTCCGAAGCCATCTATAAAACTTGCCGATGGTAAGGCAGCAAATGTAGCTCTTTGGTTTGATAGATTCCCATGGATTATTTGACTACCAACTCTGAATCCCCAAAGACAGTTAACCGCCTGATGCCCATTGAACGGGCAAGTTTTAGCCCCATGATACAGCCTTCATATTCAGCTGTGGTGTTGGTGCTGACAAACTACAATTTGACGGCGACAGGATACTGCTCCCCCGTACCGGATACTAGAACTGCTCCAACTCTAGAACCTTCCATATTAACAGTTCCATCAAAATACATGTTCCATGTTGGACGTGTATCGTACTGATGGTGTTGCTGAATTGTCATTACCCCTTCATCGGGGAAATATGTTTCCAAGGGTTTAAAGTCTCCTGAAGGTGCGGCGACCAGTTGATCAGCGATTCCTTGACCTTTAATGGACTTTTGCGTCACGTAAACGATGTCAAATTGTTGCAGAATCAACTGCCATCTGGACAGTCGACAATTCAGTATGGGCTTACTGAACACATACTTGAGAGGATCCACGCGGGATATGAGATGGGTTGTGTGCCCATGGAGGTAATGTTGTAACCTCATGGCAGCCTATGCTAAAGCACAACAAGTCTTCTCAATTAGAATGTACTTGTGTTCACTGCTGCTGAATCTTTTGCTGAGGTAATAGATAGCTTGTTCTTGGCTTCTATCGTCTTTCTGACCCAGCATGTAGCTCATGGCATTGTCACTTATGGATAAGTACATGAACAGGGAACATTATCCCTGGGTGGTACCAAAACAGGAGCTTTGACTAGCTATTTTTTGATTGTAAGGAAGGCCTTCTGGCACTCATCATTCCATTTCATGGAGGAGTTTTTCCTTAACAGCTTGAAGATAGGCTCACAGGTTGCTGTGAGTTGAGAAATGAACCAACAATGAAGTTGACTCTTCCCAAAAATCCCCGTATTTCCTTCTCTGTCTGAGGAATGGGTATTTCCTTAATGCCTGGATTTTGGTGGGATCCAGCTCAATCCCTTTGTTGTGACAACCCCAAAATAGGTCCATTCTATCCAACCCATTCTGAGTCGCCAAATACATGGTACAGAAAATAACTACAACTTTATTACCACAATTGTCGTGCAAAATACAACAACAGATATGCCGTGAGTTTGGATACAAATATATACCAAATGTGACATTGGACACCATCATGTGTCAGCACCTCACAAAGGTACCTTACATAAAGGTACAGTCAAAAACTGTTTTAGAAATTAGAATCTTTGGGAAGTACTCAAGAAAACCTTCGTACATGGGGGGCCGTGCGTCTAGGTTATGATAGATATCATATGGCCACAGAATTATTCTTGGTTGACCCAATAGACCCCAAAGAAAAACGAGAAGATTACTATCATATTCTTCCCAATGGTGAGTCTTCTCTTGACATATCATTATCTCTACTGTCTCTAATTGAGAATTATGCTTCAAACAAACACCAAGATTATATAGGTAGTGCTCGTATATATACTCAGTAAGTGGATGAGCACATCCCTGTCTTATGATGACACGAGGTTGTATGTCGTTAGACATCTTGTATGATAGTGGCAAACCACCCTTCCAACGTTGGGTACACCTTACCCTATTGGATTCACCAAATAAAACTACTAAATGAACTTTTCTATACTGCTTCGGGAGAACATCCACAGCTAGAGACCACCGTTCTATTTCCCCGTTACCCCCGCTCGACCCAGCTACACTCTTATTACCTGAAAGGAATTGTGAAGCAAAAGGGTGAGCACAACTAGCTCAGTAAAGAATATCATGACTAAAGATAATTCAATTATCAATAGCCTTCATCAACAATAAATCAGATATTTAGAACATATGGTAAATGATAAAAATTTCAACCATAGTTGCAGCGGAACGAGCAATCCATTAGAAGAGTCAAATAGACTATAAAGTCTATTATCTTCTCCATGTTAAAAATCCACCAACAATGTTTTATCCCTGTAACATCAATCAACAGTTCCTTTCCACAATCATATGAATAACTCATAATCATAATTGTGATTCTAATTCTAATTTTTCTTCGCACCCAGGACGAAGATATTTTCATCACATGTCTTTACCTGAAACATCAAAGATCATGGTTATACCAAATCACAGTTCCTGTTCATAATCATACTAATAAATCCATCTTGCATCGCCATCTTTGCACTACGACCAAAGATATTCAACAACGGTTCATCTTTGCGCTACAGGCCAAAGATATTCATCAACAGACCATCTTTGCACTACAGGCCAAAGATATTCAACAACAGTTCATCTTTGCACTACAGGCCAAAGATATTCATCAATAATTCATCTTTGCACTACGGCCAAAGATATTCATCAACAATTCATCTTTACACTACAGGCCAAAGATATTCCTCAACAGTTCATATTTGCACTACAGGTCAAATATATTCATCAACAGTTCATATTTGCACTACAGGCCAAATATATTAATATCTCAAAGAAATATATAATCATTTCAAAATTTATATAAACAATAATTATAACCATGTTGATCATTTCACCTTTGCACTTAAGCTAAAGATATTTAATTATAAATTCAATGGTCATGATCATACCAGTCAACAATTCAACTTTGCGCTACTGGCCAAAGAGAACCCATAGTCATGATCATACCAATAATTTACCCATCTTTACACTCAAGCGAAAGAGAATTTCAACATCAAGGTTATAAAAATGTTATATATGATTATAAAAATAATATGGTCAAAACATGGATTTAATTTCAAGAGCAATATTCATAAATCAACTATAATTTGGTTAGAAAAAGAAACCAATTTTGTCGTGAATAGTAACTCGTGAATAGTAACTTATGAATAGTAACTCATGAATAGTAACCCCGACACAAAAGATAGAAACTCTACAATAAAATTCATACCAATATTTTGGTATAATGATATTGAAAGAATAACATTTCTTAAGCTTATAAACAATTTATTTTAATTGTTTACACTTTACTAAATAATGCATTTAATCATTCTAAAATACCAAGCTCATAAAATTTTATCACCAATAATCAAAACCCTCATAAAAAATCTGCATACACCTCATATAGGATTCTCAAAGTCATAGAATCCTATTTTCCAATTTTCTTACTTCATAAAACATATTTAATTTATTTACTCATAACTAGACTATTTTCATAAAAAAATACCAAATCAGTTCTAAAATATTTCTTTTCTGAGATTTAGCATAATATAGTCCCATAGTGAACATATATTTTTCTCAGAATTTTTAAAAGTCATTTACTATTTTTCATATGGCCAAAACAGCCGAATATTTAGACATTTATCAAAAATTATACTTTTGTCCAAAAATTCTGAAATTTACAGAGTATACTTCTATCATATACATAACTCCCAATAAAAATTTCATCAATTTTGGAGTTAACCACAAGGAATTATAAGCGGTTACTTTTAAAATAGTCTTTTCTCATAAAATTCATAACTCTCAATCTATACATCCAAAAATCACCATTTTTGGACACAATCAAGAAAACTCATCAAAATATCATTTCAAATTTTTCCAGAATTTTTGAAGTCAGAAAAATTACGAAACTGAAAAACATAACAACCCTTAAAATCCCTTACTATCCCTTACCTCAAAAGAGCAGTACTTCTGACTGGATATCGGATATGATGCTGAAGGAAACTTGCACTAATGAATAACAACTCACCAAGTATCTAAAAACTCACAAAATATAATTCATAATATAGAGAGAGAAAGAGAGAAAGCTTATGTTTCTGGTGTGATTTTCAATTCTAACTTAGCCCTCTATTTATAAATTTTTTTTGATAGGTTTGACCTGCAACCTGATGGCTTTACCTGCTACTATTCCCACCCACCACATTTAAAATATAATTCAGCACATTTCTTCACCAACCACAAGTGGGGCCCACCAATTCTAGAATTTTCCACCAAAATGATAAACTCTGAAAATTCAACAATTTCTGAACCAGTCATATCGTAAAATTCATAATAAATCATACGTTCATTTTTAACGGTTCAAAATTTGTGGGCATATACTCAACTTATATATGTATAACATATCCAAAAATTACCACGATCCAACGGTCGGATTAAAAATTATAACCCCCGCAAAATATCTCAAAAACCCTGATTTTTAATACCTCCATTCCGACAAAAATACGGATAAAAATCTCAACATTAACGCCTTCATTTTTTTAACCACAAAAATATATCCCTCATTTATATCCACATAAAATAAATATTTTCTTATCATATGAATCAATAATTAATTATTCACAAATAATATTACAGAATCACATTTATGACAACCAGGCCGTTCCCAGGAAAGAGGGGGCTTTCCAATAAGGATTTCTCCTACTTACGCGCGCGCAATTAGATGACCAAACCTCTCCGTAGACAGAACTTTCTAGACATTGCCAATAATGCTATCTAATAATACTATTCAAATAATATGAATTATTGATCTGATAATGGGAAATACTGTGCAGCAACAATTATTGAACAACAATAATACAAAATTTCAACGTAGCAATTATTGAATCAATAAAATAAAATATTGAACAGTAATTACTGTAACAATTATTGAGTAGTTCCTTCTTACGTAAGAATCAATAATTTCAAAAATACTATGCAATACCGTGTGCTACTGTGCAATAACGCGTATTACTGTATTTTAACCACCGGGTATTCCAACAGTGTTAACGGTAACAACTACGCCGTTATTTGTAAAACTCAAATTTGTCGTTTTCTTCACCCGAGAGTTATTCTGTTATGGGGCCCACAAATGGCTGCGCCGTCGTACGAATATTCCCCGACAGAAAGAATATTCCACGACCAAAACGAATATTCCCCGACAACAATGATTATTTTATAACACTTTGCTTATTTTGAAAAAAAAAAATCATATTTCACTCATAACTTTAAATTTTTATCAATTTAACCATTTACTGAATAGTAATTATAAGAAAAAATTGAATACTTTTATTTCATAAAATTCGGGGTCTTACAATCTCCCCTCCTTATGAAATTTCGTCCCCGAAATTTACGTACCTGGTATTTCGAAGAGTTGAGAATACCTTGCTTCTATTTCAGATTCTATCTCTCAGATCATCATGATTTCTCCATTGCTCATCTCTCATGATAACTTCATTTGGGTTCCTCATTTGTTGGGAAGTCATGACAACTGCCATCCCTCGAACTACTCGGCTTTGACTTGTCTGGAGTAGCATTTGGCGTCATCATTACCGTTGGAATATACCTTTCTATAGGACATATTCCTCCCTCAACTTCCTCTTCGTACTCCTCATTCATGATCTGAATCATCAATCTTCGATCCATATCGGATTCAGGTTGACCGCTATGTATAGGGTAATTCAAAACTCGATGTTGGGTTCTCCCAATTGCTTTCCAAAAAGAGAAATTCATATAATCTATTTTAGCCTTCTTAGATCGAACATCTCTTTCCACAATATCCACGTGTCGTGCGGCTTTTGCCCATGCATCACTTATTCTCACTCGTTCAGTTTTTTTCTTCTCTCAGCTCAGATTCTATTTTTATCATCTTATACTCTGCCAAAGAATGCTTCTGTTCAAGCATCACATATCGGGTAACACAAGCTAAATTGTTGCATCCTTTTGTTCCACGACCGCCTGTCGTTCTTCTGCCTGCTCTTCTAACTCATGAATACGATTTTGAAATTCTACATTTTGATCATATAATACCTCTAATAAACTCTCCTCTGGTACTTCTTCTTCCTCTTCTTCCTCAGTCTCAGCTGTTACCTCTCTGCGACTATCTCGGGTGTAACTATCAATTCTTCACTCACCACATGGATATCTCTAATTCCTTCTTCGTCTGACATCACATTATCACGGTTAGTGATTAGAGGTATCCCCACAGTCTCATTCACTCCATTATTAGCATTCTCAGCTGCCATTCTCAAATACTGCCATAAAACAAGGGTTAATTAAACAAATTAACATATCACATAATATCTCAATATTATGACTGACCAACAAATAAGCTTAGGTAGGACACACTAGCGAATGATTTACTCATCTCTCCCCTCCTAGTTGTATTCCCCGATCTCCGCCAGAGATCATATCCCTAAGCTCTGATACCACCTGTGACAACCCCAAAATAGGTCCATTCTATCCAACCCATTCTGAGTCGCCAAATATGGTACAGAAAATAACTACAACTTTATTACCACAATTGTCGTGCAAAATACAAACAACAGATATGCCGTGAGTTTGGATACAAATATATACCAAATGTGACATTGGACACCATCATGTGTCAGCACCTCACAAAGGTACCTTACATAAAGGTACAGTCAAAAACTGTTTTAGAAATTAGAATCTTTGGGAAGTAGTCAAGAAAACCTTCGTACATGGGGGGCCATGCGTCTAGGTTATGATAGATATCATATGGCCACAGAATTATTCTTGGTTGACCCAATAGACCCCAAAGAAAAACGAGAAGATTACTATCATATTCTTCCCAATGGCGAGTCTTCTCTTGACATATCATTATCTCTACTGTCTCTAATTGAGAATTATGCTTCAAACAAACACCAAGATTATATAGGTAGTGCTCGTATATATACTCAGTAAGTGGATGAGCACATCCCTGTCTTATGATGACACGAGGTTGTATGTCGTTAGACATCTTGTATGATAGTGGCAAACCACCCTTCCAACGTTGGGTACACCTTACCCTATTGGATTCACCAAATAAAAACTACTAAATGAACTTTTCTATACTGCTTCGGGAGAACATCCACAGCTAGAGACCACCGTTCTATTTCCCCGTTACCCCCGCTCGACCCAGCTACACTCTTATTACCTGAAAGAAATTGTGAAGCAAAAGGGTGAGCACAACTAGCTCAGTAAAGAATATCATGACTAAAGATAATTCAATTATCAATAGCCTTCATCAACAATAAATCAGAGATTTAGAACATATGGTAAATGATAAAAATTTCAACCATAGTTGCAGCGGAACGAGCAATCCATTAGAAGAGTCAAATAGACTATAAAGTCTATTATCTTCTCCATGTTAAAAATCCACCAACAATGTTTTATCCCTGTAACATCAATCAACAGTTCCTTTCCACAATCATATGAATAACTCATAATCATAATTGTGATTCTAAATTTTTCTTCGCACCCAGGACGAAGAATATTTTCATCACATGTCTTTACCTGAAACATCAAAGATCATGGTTATACCAAATCACAGTTCTGTTCATAATCATACTAATAAATCCATCTTTACACTACGACCAAAGATATTCAACAACGGTTCATCTTTGCGCTACAGGCCAAAGATATTCATCAACAGACCATCTTTGCACTACAGGCCAAAGATATTCAACAACAGTTCATCTTTGCACTACAGGCCAAAGATATTCATCAATAATTCATCTTTGCACTACGGCCAAAGATATTCATCAACAATTCATCTTTACACTACAGGCCAAAGATATTCCTCAACAGTTCATATTTGCACTACAGGTCAAATATATTCATCAACAGTTCATATTTGCACTACAGGCCAAATATATTAATATCTCAAAGAATATATAATCATTTCAAAATTTATATAAACAATAATTATAACCATGTTGATCATTTTACCTTTGCACTTAAGCTAAAGATATTCAATTATAAATTCAATGGTCATGATCATACCAGTCAACAATTCAACTTTGCGCTACTGGCCAAAGAGAACCCATAGTCATGATCATACCAATAATTTACCCATCTTTACACTCCAGCGAAAGAGAATTTCAACATCAAGGTTATAAAAATGTTATATATGATTATAAAAATAATATGGTCAAAACATGGATTTAATTTCAAGAGCAATATTCATAAATCAACTATAATTTGGTTAGAAAAAGAAACCAACAACTTTGTCGTGAATAGTAACTCGTGAATAGTAACTCATGAATAGTAACCCCGACACAAAAATAGAAATTCTACAATAAAATTCATACCAATATTTTGGTATAATGATATTGAAAGAATAACATTTCTTAAGCTTATAAACAATTTATTTTAATTGTTTACACTTTACTAAATAATGTATTTAATCATTCAAAAATAACCAACACATAAAATTTCATCATCCAATAATCAAAACCCTCATAAAAAATCTGCATACACCTCATATAGGATTCTCAAAGTCATAGAATCCTATTTCCAATTTTCTTACTTCATAAAACATATTTAATTTATTTACTCATAACTAGACTATTTTCATGAAAAATACCAAATCAGTTCTAAAAATATTTTTTTTCTGAGATTTAGCATAATATAGTCCCATAGTGAACATATATTTTTCTCAGAATTTTTAAAAGTCATTTACTATTTTTCATATGGCCAAAACAGCTGAATATTTAGACATTTATCAAAAATTATACTTTTGTCCAAAAATTCTGAAATTTACAGAGTATATTTCTATCATATACATATACTCCCAATAAAAATTTCATCAATTTTGGAGTTAACCACAAGGAATTATAAGCGGTTACTTTTAAAATAGTCTTTTCTCATAAAATTCATAACTCTCAATCTATACATCCAAAAATCACCATTTTTGGACACAATCAAGAAAACTCATCAAAATATCATTTCAAATTTTTCCAGAATTTTTGAAGGTCAGAAAAATTACGAAACTGAAAAACATAACAACCCTTAAAATCCCTTACTATCCCTTACCTCAAAAGAGCAGTACTTCTGACTGGATATCGGATATGATGCTGAAGGAAACTTGCACTAATGAATAGCAACTCACCAAGTATCTAAAAACTCACAAAATATACTTCATAATATAGAGAGAGAAAGAGAGAAAGCTTATGTTTCTGGTGTGATTTTCAATTCTAACTTAGCCCTCTATTTATAGGAAAATTTTGGTAGGTTTGACCTGCAACCTGATGGCTTTACCTGCTACTATTCCCACCCACCACATTTGAAATATAATTCAGCACATTTCTTCACCAACCACAAGTGGGGCCCACCAATTCTAGAATTTTCCACCAAAATGATAAACTCCGAAAATTCAACAATTTCTGAACCAGTCATCTCGTAAAATTCATAATAAATCATACGTTCATTTTTAACGGTTCAAATTTATGGACATATACTCAACTTATATATGTATAACATATCCAAAAATTACCACGATCCAACGGTCCGATTAAAAATTATAACACCCGCAAATTTTCTCAAAAACCCTGATTTTTTAATACCTCCATTCCGATAAAAATACTGATAAAACACCTCAACATTAACTCCTACTCCTTCATTTTTACCACAAAAATATATCCCTCATTTATATCCACATAAAATAAATATTTCCTTATCATATGAATCAATAATTAATTATTCACAAATAATATTACAGAATCACATTTATGACAACCAGGCCGTTCCCAGGAAAGAGGGGGCTTTCCAATAAGGATTTCTCCTTACTGCGCGCAATTAGATGACCAAACCTCTCCTTAGACAGAACTTTCTAGACATTGCCAATAATGCTATCTAATAATACTATTCAAATAATATGAATTATTGATCTGATAATGGGAAATACTGTGCAGCAACAATTATTGAACAATAATAATATAAAATTTCAACGTAGCAATTATTGAATCAATAAAATAAAATATTGAACAGTAATTACTGTAACAATTATTGAGTAGTGCCTTCTTACGTAAGAATCAATAATTTCAAAAATACTATGCAATACCGTGTGCTACTGTGCAATAACGCGTATTACTGTATTTTAACTACCGGGTATTCCAACAGTGTTAACGGTAACAACTACTACGCCGTTATTTGTAAAAATCAAATTGTCGTTTTCTTCACCCGACAGTTATTCGTTTATGGGGCCCACAAATGGCTGCGCCGTCGTACGAATATTCCCCGACAGAAAGAATATTCCACGACCAAACGAATATTCCCCGACAACAATGATTATTTTATAACCACTTGCTTATTTTGAAAAAAAAAATCATATTTCACTCATAACTTTAAATTTTTATCAATTTAACCATTTACTGAATAGTAATTATAAGAAAAATTGAATACTTTTATTTCATAAAATTCGGGGTCTTACAATCTCCCTCCCTCCTTATGAAATTTCGTCCCCAAAATTTACGTACCTGGTATTTCGAAGAGTTGAGAATACCTTGCTTCATTTCAGATTCTATCTTCTCAGATCATCATGATTTCTCACATTGCTCATCTCCCATGATAACTTCATTTGGGTTCCTCATTTGTTGGGAAGTCATGACAACTGCCATCCCTCGAACTACTCGGCTTTGACTTGTCTGGAGTAGCATTTGGCGTCATCATTACTGTTGGAATATACCTTTCTATAGGACATATTCCTCCCTCAACTGCCTCTTCGTACTCCTCATTCATGATCTGAATCATCAATCTTCGATCCATATCGGATTCAGGTTGACCGCTATGTACAGGGTAATTCAAAACTCGATGTTGGGTTCTCCCAATTGCTTTCCAAAAAGAGAAATTCATATCATCTATTTTAGCCTTCTTAGATCGAACATCTCTTTCCACAATATCCACGTGTCGTGTGCTTTTGCCCATGCATCACTTATTCTCACTCGTTCAGTTTTTTCTTCTCTCAGCTCAGATTCTATTTTTATCATCTTATACTCTGCCAAAGAATGCTTCTGTTCAAGCATCACATATCGGGTAACACAAGCTTGAATTGTTGCATCCTTTTGTTCCACGAGCCTGTCGTTCTCTGCCTGCTCTTCTAACTCATGAATACGATTTTGAAATTTACATTTTGATCATATAATACCTCTAATAAAACTCTCCTCTGGTACTTCTTCTTCCTCTTCTTCCTCAGTCTCAGCTGTTACCTCTGCGACTATCTCGGGTGTAACTATCAATTCTTCACTCACCACATGGATATCTCTAATTCCTTCTTCGTCTGACATCACATTATCACGGTTAGTGATTAGAGTATCCCCACAGTCTCATTCACTCCATTATTAGCATTCTCAGCTGCCATTCTCAAATACTGCCATAAAACAAGGGTTAATTAAACAAATTAACATATCACATAATATCCAATATTATGACTGGCCAACAAATAAGCTTAGGTAGGACACACTAGCGAATGATTTACTCATCTCTCCCCTCCTAGTTGTATTCCCCGATCTCCGCCAGAGATCATATCCCTAAGCTCTGATACCACCTGTGACAACCCCAAAATAGGTCCATTCTATCCAACCCATTCTGAGTCGCCAAATACATGGTACAGAAAATAACTACAACTTTATTACCACAATTGTCGTGCAAAATACAACAACAGATATGCCGTGTGAGTTTGGATACAAATATATACCAAATGTGACATTGACCACCATCATGTGTCAGCACCTCACAAAGGTACCTTACATAAAGAACAGTCAAAAACTGTTTTAGAAATTAGAATCTTTGGGAAGTACTCAAGAAAACCTTCGTACATGGGGGGCCATGCGTCTAGGTTATGATAGATATCATATGGCCACATAATTATTCTTGTTGACCCAATAGACCCCAAAGAAAAACGAGAAGATTACTATCAAATTCTTCCCAATGGTGAGTCTTCTCTTGACATATCATTATCTCTACTGTCTCTAATTGAGAATTATGCTTCAAACAAACACCAAGATTATATAGGTAGTGCTCGTATATATACTCAGTAAGTGGATGAGCACATCCCTGTCTTATGATGACACGAGGTTGTATGTCGTTAGACATCTTGTATGATAGTGGCAAACCACCCTTCCAACGTTGGGTACACCTTACCCTATTGGATTCACCAAATAAAACTACTAAATGAACTTTTCTATACTGCTTCGGGAGAACACCCACAGCTAGAGACCACCGTTCTATTTCTTCGTTACCCCCGCTCGACCCAGCTACACTCTTATTACCTGAAAGAAATTGTGAAGCAAAAGGGTGAGCACAACTAGCTCAGTAAAGAATATCATGACTAAAGATAATTCAATTATCAATAGCCTTCATCAACAATAAATCAGAGATTTAGAACATAGGGTAAATGATAAAAATTTCAACCATAGTTGCAGCGGAACGAGCAATCCATTAGAAGAGTCAAATAGACTATAAAGTCTATTATCTTCTCCATGTTAAAAATCCACCAACAATGTTTTATCCCTGTAACATCAATCAAACATTTCCTTTCACAATCATATGAATAACTCATAATCATAATTGTGATTCTAAATTTTTCTTCGCACCCAGGACGAAGAATATTTTCATCACATGTCTTTACCTGAAACATCAAAGATCATGGTTATACCAAATCACAGTTCCTGTTCATAATCATACTAATAAATCCATCTTTGCACTACGACCAAAGATATTCAACAACGTTCATCTTTGCGCTACAGGCCAAAGATATTCATCAACAGACCATCTTTGCACTACAGGCCAAGATATTCAACAACAGTCATCTTTGCACTACAGGCCAAAGATATTCATCAATAATTCATCTTTGCACTACGGCCAAAGATATTCACAACATTCAATCTTTACACTACAGGCCAAAGATATTCCTCAACATTTCATCTTTGCACTACAGGTCAAATATATTCATCAACAGTTCATATTTGCACTACAGGCCAAATATATTAATATCTCAAAGAAATATATAATCATTTCAAAATTTATATAAACAATAATTATAACCATGTTGATCATTTCACCTTTGCACTTAAGCTAAAGATATTCAATTATAAATTCAATGGTCATGATCATACCAGTCAACAATTCAACTTTGCACTACTGGCCAAAGAGAACCCATAGTCATGATCATACCAATAAATTACCCATCTTTACACTCAAGCGAAAGAGAATTTCAACATCAAGGTTATAAAAATGTTATATATGATTATAAAAAATAATATGGTCAAAACATGGTTTAATTTCAAGAGCAATATTCATAAATCAGCTATAATTTGGTTAGAAAAAGAAACCAATTTTGTCGGGAATAGTAACTCGTGAATAGTAACTTATGAATAGTAACTCATGAATAGTAACCCCGACACAAAAAGGTAGAAATTCTACAATAAAATTCATACCGATATTTTGGTATAATGATATTGAAAGAATAACATTTCTTAAGCTTATAAACAATTTATTTTAATGGTTACACTTTACTAAATAATGCATTTAATCATTCTAAAATACCAAGCTCATAAAATTTTATCACCAATAATCAAAACCCTCATCAAAAATCTGCATACACCTCATATAGGATTCTCAAAGTCATAGAATCCTATTTTCCAATTTTCTTACTTCATAAAACATATTTAATTCATTTACTCATAACTAGACTATTTTCATAAAAAATACCAAATCAGTTCTAAAATATTTCTTTTCTGAGATTTAGCATAATATAGTACCCCATAGTGAACATATATTTTTCTCAGAATTTTTAAAAGTCATTTACTATTTTTCATATGGCCAAAACAGCCGAATATTTAGACATTTATCAAAAATTATACTTTTGTCCAAAAATTCTGAAATTTACAGAGTATACTTCTATCATATACATATACTCCCAATAAAAATTTCATCAATTTTGGAGTTAACCACAAGGAATTATAAGCGGTTACTTTAAAATAGTCTTTTCTCATAAAATTCATAACTTCTCAATCTATACATCCAAAAATCACCATTTTTGGACACAATCAAGAAAACTCATCAAAATATCATTTCAAATTTTTCTAGAATTTTTGAAGGTCAGAAAAATTACGAAACTGAAAAACATAACAACCCTTAAAATCCCTTACTATCCCTTACCTCAAAAGAGCAGTACTTCTGACTGGATATCGGATATGATGCTGAAGGAAACTTGCACTAATGAATAGCAACTCACCAAGTATCTAAATACTCACAAATATATTCATAATATAGAGAGAGAAAGAGAGAAAGCTTATGTTTCTGGTGTGATTTTTAATTCTAACTTAGCCTCTATTTATAAAATTTTTTTTGATAGGTTTGACCTGCAACCTGATGGCTTTACCTGCTACTATTCCCACACCACCACATTTGAAATATAATTCAGCACATTTCTTCACCAACCACAAGTGGGGCCCACCAATTCTAGAATTTTCCACCAAAATGATAAACTCTGAAAATTCAACAATTTCTGAACCAGTCATCTCGTAAAATTCATAATAAATCATACGTTCATTTTTAACGGTTCAAAATTTGTGGGCATATACTCAACTTATATATGTATAACATATCCAAAAATTACCACGATCCAACGGTCAGGATTAAAAATTATAAACCCCCGCAAAATATCTCAAAAACCCTGATTTTTAATACCTCCATTCCGACAAAAATACGGAAAAAATCTCAACATTAACGCCTTCATTTTTTAACCACAAAAATATATCCCTCATTTATATCCACATAAAATAAATATTTTCTTATCATATGAATCAATAATTAATTATTCACAAATAATATTACAGAATCACATTTAGACAACCAGGCCGTTCCCAGGAAAGAGGGGGCTTTCCAATAAGGATTTCTCCTTACTGGCGCGCAATTAGATGACCAAACCTCTCCTTAGACATAACTTTCTAGACATTGCCAATAATGTTATCTAATAATACTATTCAAATAATATGAATTATTGATCTGATAATGGGAAATACTGTGCAGCAACAATTATTGAACAACAATAATACAAAATTTCAACGTAGCAATTATTGAATCAATAAAATAAAATATTGAACAGTAATTACTGTAACAATTATTGAGTAGTTCCTTCTTACGTAAGAATCAATAATTTTAAAAATACTATGCAATACCGTGTGCTACTGTGCAATAACGCGTATTACTGTATTTTAACCACCGGGTATTCAACAGTGTTAACGGTAACAACTACGCCGTTATTTGTAAAACTCAAATTTGTCGTTTTCTTCACCCGACAGTTATTCTGTTTATGGGGCCCACAAATGGCTGCGCCGTCGTACGAATATTCCCCGACAGAAAGAATATTCCACGACCAAACAATATTCCCCGACAACATTGATTATTTTATAACCACTTGCTTATTTTGAAAAAAAAAATCATATTTCACTCATAACTTTAAATTTTTATCAATTTAACCATTTACTGAATAGTAATTATAAGAAAAATTGAATACTTTTATTTCATAAAATTCGGGGTCTTACAATCTCCCCCTTATGAAATTTTTTCCCCGAAAATTACGTACCTGGTATTTCGAAGAGTTGAGATACTTGCTTCTATTTCAGATTCATCTCTCAGATCATCATGATTCCCATTGCTCATCTCCCATGATAACTTCATTTGGGTCCTCATTTGTTTGGAAGTCATGACAACTGCCATCCCTCGAACTACTCGGCTTTGACTTGTCTGGAGTAGCATTTGGCGTCATCATTACCGTTGGAATATACCTTCTATAGGACATA